>CAMRHE010000451.1:0-1422202 GCA_947044405.1 Leptodactylus fallax | reverse complement strand
AAAAAAACACAGGTGAGGGAGGCCTCTCGTGCCCTCTTATAGGGCAGGTTAGTAAGCACATTTTTGTGCTAATTAAAAGTTCCACCTGTCCTAGACAACACACAGGGGGAGAAATACCCCATATTGTGCTGCTGTAGGGCGTAAGGGAATAGAGCTGCCCTACCAGATTTAAGCCTTTGACAAGCGGGGCTCTGTTTTTGGAAGAAGGTAGCCATGTTTTGCAATCCCACTAATTTTTTTTTCAGTTGTTTAAACCTAGAAGCAGAGATACTGACCTTGTGATCATCCAGAGACGGCGACCCCTACATAAGTAAATAAAGGGTCAAACTTTTATTTTGGAAACAATTTACAATACGATACTCATGGGGCGTAACTAACAAAGACTGGGCCCCACTGCAAACTTTTGACTTGGTCACGCCCACCCACAAACTGTTATTATACCAAACTGTTATTATACTCCCATTATATTTGCTGCCATCCAACTTTCCAAGACTCCTGAATGATATGGGTAAATCCTAAACCGCTCACCACAGGTGTTTTCACCCAAATTTTCTAGAATCCTGAATGGTAAATCTGTCATGTTGTATACTCACTAACCTAGGCACAATTTTCATTCAGGACTCTAGAAAATCTAGATGACAACCAATGTGGTGTCCATCACAGCTCAGCTTTTCTAGAGTCCTGAGTGACAACTATACCTTGTTTTGTTTCAATACATCCCCTCTCACTGGATAACTAGACCTTTTTGCCATTCAGTGCTGTAAAAAGCTGAGTGAAAACCTCTGGTGGAGCTGCTACCGCAACCGCATTGGTTTATATTCAGCTTTTCTACTGTCCTGAATGACAAATCTGCCTTTGTTATACAGTCATGGCCAAAAGTTTTGAGAATGATACAAATATTAATTTTTACAAAGTCTACTGCTTCAGTTTTTCTAATGGCAATTTGCATATACTCCAGAATGTTATAAAGAGTGATCAGCTTAACAGAAATTACTTGCAAAGTCAATATTTGCCTAGAAAATAAACTTTATCCCCCAAAACACATTTCAACATCATTGCAGCCCTGCCTTAAAAGGACCACCTAACATCGTTTCAGTGATTGCTCCAGTAACACAGGTGTGAGTGTTGATGAGGACAGGGCTGGAGATCAATCTGTCATGATTAAGTAAGAATGACACCACTGGACACTTTAAAAGGAGGCTGGTGCTTGCCATCATTGTTTCTCTTCTGTTAACCATGGTTATCTCTAAAGAATCACGTGCAGTCATCATTGCACTACAGAAAAATGGCCTAACTGGGAAGAGTATTGCAGCTAGAAAGATTGCACCTCAGTCAACAATCTATCGCATCATCAAGAACTTCAAGGAGAGAGGTTCCATTGGTGCCAAAAAGGCTCCAGGGCGCCCAAGAAAGACCAGCAAGCGGCAGGACCGTCTCTTAAAAGTGTTTCAGCTGCGGGATCGGGCTACCAGCAGTGCAGAGCTTGCTGAGGAATGGCAGCAGGCAGGTGTGAGTGCATCTGCACGCACTGTGAGGCGGAGACTCTTGGAGCAAGGCCTGGTCTCAAGGAGGGCAGCAAAGAAGCCACTTCTCTCCAGAAAAAACATCAGGGACAGACTGATATTCTGCAAAAGGTACAGGGAGTGGACTGCTGAGGACTGGGGTAAAGTCATTTTCTCTGATAAATCCCCTTTTCGATTGTTTGGAACATCTGGAAAACAGCTTATTCGGAGAAGAAGAGGTGAGCGCTACCACCAGTCTTGTCTCATGCCAACTGTAAAGCATCCTGAAACCATTCATGTGTGGGGTTGCTTCTCAGCCAAGGGAATCGGCTCTCTCACAGTCTTGCCTAAAAACACAGCCATGAATAAAGAATGGTACCAGAATGTCCTCCAAGAGCAACTTCTCCCAACCGTCCAAGAGCAGTTTGGCGCTCAACAATGCCTTTTCCAGCATGATGGAGCACCTTGCCATAAAGCAAAAGTGATAACTAAATGGCTCAGGGAACAAAACATAGAGATTTTGGGTCCATGGCCTGGAAACTCCCCAGATCTTAATCCCATTGAGAACTTGTGGTCAATCATCAAGAGACGGGTGGACAAATAAAAACCAACAAATTCAGACAAAATTAAAGCATTGATTCTGCAAGAATGGACTGCTATCAGTCAGGATTTGGTCCAGAAGTTGATTGAGAGCATGCCAGAGAGAATTGCAGAGGTCCTGAAGAAGAAGGGTCAACACTGCAAATATTGACTTGCTGCATTAACTCATTCTAACTGTCAATATAAGCTTCTGTTACTCATAATATGAATGCAATTCTATTTCTGTATGTGATAAAAACATCTGACAAACACACATAAAAACCAGAGGGCAGCAGATCATGTGAAAATATAATATTTGTGTCATTCTCAAAACTTTTGGCCATGACTGTACATATATACATCCCCTATCACTGTATAACTAGGTCTCTTTACCATTCAGGACTCTAGAAAAGTTGTGTTTGCCACTAGGTTTGCACAAAAAGCCTTCTTATACAGTAAGAAAGGATTTATTGGTGCTGTTCAGGAATCCAGAAAAGTTGGATGACAACCAATATGTCTCAGTAACTACCACCACCGTGGGCTTTCACCCAACCTTTATAGAGTCCTGAATGACAAAATGGTAGAGTGATAGATAATGCAATGACACATAACAAGGCAGATTTTCCATTCAGTACTCCAGAAAAGCTGGGTGAACCGGGTCTTACTGTTACCATACTGGTTGTCATCCAGCTTTTCTAGATACTTTTCCTCTATTGAAGCATAACTAGAACTTCAGGAGAAGACGTGTACCATTCAGGACTCTAGGAAAGCTGTGTAAAACCCCAGACTACCATATTGTCACCCAGCTTTTCCAGGAACAGATATAACTAAGAATAGAGTTGGTGACACCTTTAAAGCAGAGGACTGGGGAAGTTTTGGATTTTAGGGAGGAATGTTTTTCTATTTTCAGACCTGATTTCCCTTAGTGACAGAGCGCTGGCCGCCATTTTGTCTTCTCTGACATTTACAGAACAGATAATCGGAGCTCCTGGCATCTTCTGCATTTGTTTACATGGTGTAGCTTCCTGCTGCCTTAGCTAATGCAATGCATTATGGTAGTTGAAGGTGTGGAGGATGACTCAGCTTAAGTATCCTCCATTTTGTATTCCATGGCCATGTGGGACCATGCCTGTAGCCATTTTATATTCATACATTTATTTAGAGAGCTCATCCCCCACCATCTGCCTTAATGGGGTGAGGGTCCTGTCTGTTTGTTGTCCAACTGCCAAAACTATTTTTACAGTTTTGTCATCAATCATGTTATGATAGTTGTACTAGTTCAACCTGTCTTGTCTATACACTGTATTTAAGACCACCTTTTTCCCTCCATTAAAGCAGAACCCATTATATACACAATAACTGTGTATGTGTGTGTCTCTCTGAGTTAGCTCATACATCAACTCTATGAATTTGGACTTCAATACGGTGATACTTAGAGTTGATTGCGCTCACAAAGGCTCTCACATTATCTCCCTCTCACTCCTCCCCCTCCCTGTCTCCCTAGCTATCCCGCCCACTACTAGCCCTTCCCAACTAACTCAACCCAACCCCCTACCCCATTATACTTACCTGTCTTCTTCCTGTCCAGACTTCCTTCTGCAGGGAAAGGCTCCTCCTCTTCTTTGACTCTGTCAGCGCCTGCACAGCAGTCCCGGCACTGTGCTGTAGCTTACACTCCATCTCTACTGCGCAGGCGTGGGCGGCTCCTTCGGGCTCCCATGCTTGCGCATTAGAGGTGGAGTGTCGGCTACAGCACAAAGCCGGGACTCCAGCTCTTTTGCGCATGTGCGGGAAGACGTCACAGGAGGAGTTTCCCGCAGAAGGAAGTCTGTAAGGAAGACACGTAACAGCGTCATGTGCCGCAGGGCCCCTTTCCGAGATGAGTAAAAATAAACATTTTTACTTGCCGCAACCCAGTCAGATGAGACCGGAGGATGGGAGTAGTAGTGGTCGATGCTGTGCCACCTAGCAGGCCGAGCACGCTCCCAAATGGCTCCAGTCCCATTCCTAGGCCGGACAAAGTCGAGGGGGGTCCTGCAGCACTACCGGATGGTGGTGGTAGTAGTTCTTTCCCCCGGAGCACTTCCAGTTGAAGAGGGAACCTCTCCTACCTGAGCCGGAGTGGTGTTGGTTGGAAGAGCCCTGATGTTAAAGCAGGCACGACTCAGGATTCAGCGTTGCAGGTAAACCAAACAGCCATTTATTAAGGCAACTTGAACAGAAGGGCAACAGCAGCTTCCAGATGGGGGTAGTAATCCCGCAGTGTCCTAACCCCAGCCTTGGTTCCAGGAGGGTGCCCCAAAGACAGTATAGGCTCCACAAGAAGGCTTCCTCTACTCCACCTCTGTACCTCTCCCAGCTAACTATACTGGGGATAGAGTTACAGGGAGTCCTGACAGGGATCTGGTTACCTGGATACTAGGCCCGAATGCGACTCTCCTGTCAGGGCACGACACGAAATAAGTCCAGCCACTCGGAAATCTCTCTTGCTCTGAGCTGTCTTGAGATGAGCCTGGGGCTGATGTTATCCCTCCTGAGGCTGTGGTGACGGCGGTTGGCCTTCAGTCCAGTCTGCTGGCTTGCTGCATACACTGCACGGAACTGCAACTGTCGCCGGGGAGATTATATCTCCTCACAACCCCGCCCAGTGGCCTGTGATAGGCCAGGGCTGAACCCAGTCTGGGTTTGAACACTGCAGGGGGAAACATATAAAGGGAAAGCTGCACATAAATACACTTAACACAGAACAGAACTTACAGACATAAAACCCAGAGGCACACAAGGCAAACACATAAATGCAGTAGCACTCTGGGATGCTGCATACTCACCTGTCCTTGCGTCCGACGTCATCTTCTGGCGTTCCAGACATCACCGCTGAGGCCCAATCATAGGCTTCAGCAGTGACGTCCACAACGCGTGACGTCAGCCGCAGAGAATAGCGGAGCAGCGCGAGGAGGCCCAGGAGAGGTAAGGCAAGGTGAGTATAACTGTTTGTTATTTTCCCTCACCTCCCCCGGGCCTTCGATAATTATACTCTGACGTCTGAAGAGACCCCAGAGTATAATATAATACTAGCACTAAGGGAGTCTGTAGGGCCACTGTGGAGCATTCTACTGGCCCCCCCCCCCCCCCGGATAGCATATTATACCGTGTGGGGCCCCTGTGGAGCATTATATTGAGGAGGGGGCCCTCTGGATAGCATATTATACTGTGTGGGGCCTTTGTGGAGCATTATACTGGGGAGGGTGCCCTCTGGATAGCATATTATACTGTGTAGGGCCACTATGCAGCATTATACTGGGGAGGGGGCCCCTGGATAGAATATTATACTGTGTGGGGCCCCTGTGGAGCATTATACTGGGAAGGGGGCCCTCTGGATAGCATATTATACTGTGTGGGGCCCTTGTGGAGCATTATACTGGGGAGGGGGCCCTCTGGATAGCATATTATACTGTGTGGGGCCCCTGTGGAGCATTATACTTGGGAGGGGGCCCTCTGGATAGCATATCATACTGTGTGGGGCCCCTGTAGAGCATTATACTAGGGAGGGGGCCCTCTGGAGAGCAAATTATACTGTGTGGGGCCACTGTTGAGCATTTAACTGGGGGGGCCCTCTGGATAGCATATTATACTGTATGGGGCTACTGTGGAGCATTATACTGGGAAAACTTCTCTGGCAGTATATTATACTGTGTAAAGGCCATTCTGGAGCATGTTATACTGTGTGGGGTCACTGTGGAGCATTATTCTGGGGGGCCATCTGCAGAGCATATTATATTGCGTGGCGCCACTGTGGGGCATTAGGGCATTCAGGGGGGAACTAGGGAGCATTATACTAGGGGGCCCTCTGGGGAGTATATTATACTGTTTGGGGCCTACTGTGGAGCATTATACAGGGGGGACACTCTGGGGAGCAAAATATATTGCAAGGGGGCACTGTGGAGCATTATACTATGGACCACTGTGGAGCTTTATACTGGGGGAAAGGGGCAGTGTGGGGAGCCTGTTATACTGTGTGGGGCCACTGTGGAGTTTATTATATTGTGTGGGGCTTCTCGGGAGCATGTTATACTCTGTGGGGCCATTGTAGAGCATTATACTGGGGGGACTGTGGGGAGCATATTATACTGTGGGGGACCACTGTGGAGCATTATACTGGGGGAACACGTCTGGGCAGTATATTATACTATGTGGAGGCCATTGTGGAGCATGTTATACTGTGTTAGGCCACTGTGGAGCATTATACTGGGGGGGCACTGTGGGATGCATATTATACTGTATGGAGCATATATTGTGTGGGGCTGCTGGGGAGGATATTGTACTGTCTGGGGCCGCTAAGAGGTAGTATACGGTGTGGAGCCTTATATATCATGTGGGGCCACTATGGGGGCTCAGAGGAGCATTTTATACTGTGTGTGTCCACTGTGGAGCATTATATACCATGTGGGGAAACTGTGGAGGGCTCAGGTGAGCATTTTATACCAAGAAGCATTATATACCATGTGAAAGATCCTCAGTGCGCCAACACCGCTTTGGCTCACACCTGAGTCTTCTTTCATATAAACCACACTCACCTCCAGTGAGTGTTGGGTCCACAAGATAAATACAAGACAAGCTTTCTAAATTTTATATATTTATTAACCCCTAAATGGGTCGGTATTAACATCTAACACATGCAGTTCAGAACAGATATGCAGATATATGCAAGCATTAACAGTTACTAGTTACAAGATACAGTGCAATGAAATACAAAGGGCATAAAAGTGAAATAGTTACTTTACCACACATCTCCTGGATGTGGCTCTATAGTCCAACACTCACACATGCTCTGTCATGTGTGAATCACCCAGTGGAGGCTTCTTGGCATGTGGCATTAACTCCTAGCATGTGGCATCACAGTATATTCCAGCCTGCATGCTCTCATCACAGTCTCTCAGTAAACTCTTGTAGTCTGTCTGTAAAAATCTGTAGTCTGTGATGGTCTTAGTATTCTCTTGTAGTCTCAGCACAATCTCCTCCCATTGCCTCTTATCTCATCTTTTGTACCCTTTATGCCACCTCCCAGAATGAGGTCACCGGCGGCAGCAAGTCTGATTGAATAATGCACTCAAGTCCAGATTCTTTGTATTGAGCTGAGACCAAGTGGAATGATACAATGTTATCAGCCATATCTGATCTACCAGTGCAATGAATGTTTCTTTGATCACTCAGGACTGTATATGAATTCAATGGAGCCCTGCTGGGATGGATACAAATCCCCATTGTTACAATGTTGCTACTACTGCCAATATACACCTAGGCTTATAGCTGCGCACATTATGAATAAATGCAGGTAAGAAGGGAGATACTATACCCAGAGATCAAAATACATCTCTGAGTTATAGCCATATTTAAGCAGAATCATCACATACCATGTGGAGCATTATACTATGGGGGAAGGGGCTCAAAATTCCTGCTGGCGGCCCTGTGTGCTATGTCTGCATCACAGCTCCCTCACTATAATCTTGCACATAAGTGTAGTGCCCCATGGCCATGTCATTCCCCATACAGTATGGTGCATGAACCGACCATGGAATTATTGGGGCCTGCACAATACTAATGGGGCTGACTATACTGGGAACATACTCAGTAACACCAGATAGTCAGTACATATGTAAGACTTCAGTGAAGGAGCCGTGGTGTAGGCTATTAGCAGGAAGCTGTTGGGTGGGGCCCCAGAACAAGTTCCTCTGGTGGGCCTAAGGCCCTTCAGTCTGACACTGTATAACGGAGAACAATTATATATAAGGGTGGGTTACTATATATAATTGGGAAACTTAAATATGAGGGGGACTATTATAAGGGGGAGCTATTATTTATAAGACGGGTTATTATTTATAAGGGGGGAACTATTATATATAAGGTATCCATTATAAGGGGGAGCTATTATTTATAAGAGGGGAACTATTTATAAGGGGGTATAATTGTTAAGTGGGCTTATTTATAAAGGGGGCTATTAGTGATAATGGGGACTATTATTTATAAGGGTAACTTATTTATGAGGGGGCTATTATTTATAAGGGAGCAGTATTATTTTTACGGGGTGAGTTACTGATAAGGGGGAATATTACTGATACAGGGCACTATTTATCATTTATAAGGTAGCTATTACTGATAAAGGTGTAATATTATTTATAAGCAGGGATTATTATTTATAAGGATTTATAATAACTGATGACTGGGTGCAAAAATCTATTAGGTGGTACAAAGGTGCTCATTTGAATTGTGTGTGGTAAATGGGTCTTGTTATTACTTTTTTGTTGGCAGAAAAGAGGTGTTATTATAGGGGCTGCCACTGCAAGACGATGGTGTTTTTTTTTGCCCAGAGTCCCACTTTGTCTAAAATCATCCCTGCTCGGGGATACTAGCAGTTTCAGTTCGGATGTATTTAGTCCGAACGGAACCGACAGGCGAACCTTGCTCAACAAACAACCAGCTCCTGCTCATGGCCACCTCCGCTTCCCATTCCGCCCTCCATGGAGCCCCGTGCGTCCCATATCAGTGACACATGGGGCCCCCTGGAGGGCAGAAGGGAAGCGGAGGTGGCTGTGAGCAGGAACGGGGATTGGTAAGTAAATAGGGCCTGTTACCTGCTAGAGTTATGGTAGGTAATGGCCTATTAAAAAAAAAAAAAAAAAAAAAGCGCATTTACGGGTCCACCAGGTCCCCTAAGGTCCCGGGCCCCGTAGCAGCCGGGAGTTACAGCTACAGTGGTAGTTACACCACTGGCGAGACTCCATCCTGCTGATATCCCTGAATACACCAGGAGGTGAAGCTGAAGTTGGAGTTCTCCAGAAGGGGGTGAGAAACCTGATGGCCCCCTGACAAACCCCTACACCAACAGACCACCAGCATGGACACCCATAAGGGCCATACACCCTGAAAAGAACCCAGTGAGTTCATGCACCCTGGAGTCGTCACTCCTTGGACACTTCTGCACCTCAGGCTTTCAAACTACACCTAAGGGGGGAACTTTAAGTCCCAGTCTAAACCAAGCTCTTATGACCTTACACCAGATAAAGATACATAGATAGAAGACAAACCATAGCTCCCAACCATCCCGGATTCTGCGCTGCGGGACGGTCCTGGATTGTGGGTCCTGTCCCAGTGTCCCAGTCGGCGGGAGGCATGTCCCGGTTTCAACTCATCTGCGTCTGGAGAGGACGGAGATGAGTTGAATACAATGGCAAAGCAGGAGCCGTCCGCGGACAGCTCTTGCATCACCACTGTTCCCCTCTGCCTGCTCCAGCCCCGGGAGCTGTGGGCATGATATGATGACGTCACTCACATTACGCCTGCAGCTCCCTGAACACTCCAGGAGAAGAGACAGCAGGGTGGTGAGGAGAGGTGAGTATCAGTGATTTTATGTTAAACTTTGGGTGGGACAGTAGACTTGGGAAAGATAAAAGGGAACATTAAACTGGTGGCAGATGTAGGGGAGCAATTAAACTGGGGGCAGATGAAGGGGGACATTAAGATGGTGGCAGATAAAGGGGGATATTAAACTGGTGTCAGATAAAGAGGGACATTAAACTGATGTCAGATAAAGTAGAACTTTAAACTGGTGGCAGATGTAGGGGGGGGGTAATTAAACTGGGGGTAGATGAACATGTCTGCCTCTAGTTGCCCCCAGTTTAATGTCCCACTTCAGCTAACCCCACGGTTTAATGTCCATCTCCAGCTGCCCAGTTTAATGTCCCCCTCTAGCTGCCCCCAGTTTAAACTGGGGCACAAGGAGAGGGACTTCATACTGTGGGGCAATTGGAGGGGAACATTATAATGTGGGGGAATATAATGTTAGGGTGACTGTAGGAGTATTATATTGTGTGGGAGCACAAAGAAAAATGGGTGAGAATGAGCGGAGTCAATGTAGAAGTGGGTGGAGCTAAATTTTTCACGGCACGCATAGCGCACCACACATTCTGTCCTTTGAAAGTTGGCAGGTATGGACATATATACAAAGATATAAAAATATACATAGATAGAAGACAGAATGATCATAGATATATAGTGTGGACGGTTGGTATCAGTACAGTTAGATACACCGGGCTCACCACAGATGGAGACACTGACGCAGCTGCTGAAACAGTGACCCGACTGTAACTTCAGCCGGAGCTCCCAGAGAGAAGACAGGGAAGGTTTATTACCTTCCCTGCCTTCCCGATCGCTGTGTATACAGCACTCAATGAGCGCTGTATACAGCGCTATAGGCGCCGCCATCTTGCAGCTCCCCTCTGACCCGGCGGTCACGTGATCCACCAGGATCAGCGTGTGTTAGAGCTGCTGGGGCTAAATGTACCAGCCTCCTCTCCTCTTTTGTTTATATTTTCCCATATATAAAAAAAAATTAAAACACATGCAAAAGTAAAAACAACATAAAAATAAAGCCCTATGTGTCACCAAAAAAAGACGCAGAAATTAGTTGAATAACGCAAATGATAAAAATGTTACAACCCTCAAAACTGCACATACAAAAAACTTGAAAATGTGCCTGGTCTGGAATGGGTTAAAGCATCTAGTATGGAAGTGGTTAAAATCGTAGTTTTTTTTTTTTTTTTTGGCAAAACAGAGAAAAACAAACACCTTCTGGACTGAACACTGACTAACAGGAGACGTCTCGGACCACAGCAGACACTGAAGACAGCCACATCCATTATTACTCACAGGCAGGGTATAATATCCCAGTGTTCACACCAGGCAGTATGTCTGCTTCTTGTTATACACAGGCTCCAGGTGCAGCAGATTCCCAGCAGCTCAGTACTAATACCAGGGGTAGAGCAGGGAGATTGATACTCTCCACCAATTCGGCTACAGGCCCTTTTTAAAGTTTTACAAAAAGCCAGTTCCGGACAGTCTGAGCTCTCTGCTGCACCCGATACATTCCCTGGAGTCTGAAGCTGCGGCCACACAGTGATCCACATGTGACTATAGCAGAATTCACTGCTGGGGCCGCCAATGTTGTCACTTATCAGTAATGTCACCCTGATGTATTACCTCTATATCGCATCATAGGTTGTGCTGTTACCATGTGACTAGTAATGAGATATTACTGATAAATGAAAGCATCGGTGGCCCCAGCACTGAATACTGCTATATCTCATCATAGGTTGCGCTGTTACCATGTGACCAGTCATGTGAAATTACTAACTGAAGACAGCAGCGGCAGCCCCAGCACTGAATACCGCTATATCTCATCATAGGTTGTGCTGTTACCATGTGACCAGTCATGTGATATTACTGATAGATGAGAGCAGCAGTGGCCCCAGCACTGAATACCGCTATATATCATCATATGTTGTGCTGTTACCATGTGACTAGTCATGTGATATTACTGATAGACAACAGCAGCGGCAGCAGCCCCAGCACTGAATACCGCTATATCTGATCATATGTTGTGCTGTTACCATGTGACCAGTCATGTGATATTACTGAGAGATGAGAGCAGCGGCGGCCCCAGCACTGAATATCGCTATATCTTATCATAGGTTGTGCTGTTACCATGTGACCAGTCATGTGATAGTACTGATAGATGAGAGCAGTGGCAGCGGCCCCAGCACTGAATACTGCTATAGCACACTGTGTATGTATGATACAGACTGTAATACTATGGCAATCACATCTATTACATTATCCACAACATTTTTTATTAGACTGATTTACTTTCAATTAATTTGTATTAGCAATTCGGCATCTTAAGGGTCCCAGTTTATTGGTAATATATATGATTTTGGTGAAATAAAAACAGTTTAAAAATAAAACAAACAAAAAAAAAAAACTTCAGTTATTTGTCAGGTGTTATTACAGTGAATACAGGACATTGTGTCATCTGTCATGTTGGATCCAGAAATGATTTATTACTAGGCTTTCACCGGCTTGTAGTAAATGAAGTCTTCACCGATGTAGTTTTGCGCTGCCAACGCCATCCTGCTATATTTCTATTATTAACCCCTTAGGGTAAGTTCACATATATCATTTGCATCAGTATCAGTTTTTCATCCATTTAATCTTTACAACTGATGCCAAAATGCATCAGTTGTCGTCAGGCTTTTTCACAAATTTCTACTCCAAAACCATCAGTTGTCATCAGTCTTTACCATCCGTTTTTACCATAAGAGTGGTGTATACCTTGTACAGGGACAGTATACTCTGGGGGGCAAGTAAAGGAGGTAATATATTGTATGGGGGCCAATAATAGAGAAATATACCATGTGTGCGGGCCTATAATGGGGATTATACAATGTGAAGGTCACTAAACGGGGCCTTATCCCGGGGGCGGGGGAAGCTGGGCGCTGAGACAAAAGCTTGCTATGGAGCCCGGTCTTTCCTACTCACACCCCTGTGTATGGGTACTGTTTACCCCCAAACAGCTATACCGTATCCATACAGTAATACCATACATTGCTCACTTTTGACTAGCTGTTCCCAGTAAATGACACAGTGGGGCAGATTTAAGAACGATGTATTGTATCGCACTTTTATGACATTATTATATTAATGGTGCTTTCCCAGAACAGTAATAGCGCCTCTCCATATGTAACACTATTACTTATACGGGCAGACTATTACCTGTGGGGGGCACTAATACTGTAATAGTGCCATAATAGCGCCCCTCTACAAGTAATAGCCCCCATAAGATACTCTTACTGTAGTAATACCTCCCCACATGCTGATCCCTGAACTGTATATAACATCAGGGGTGGACACTGAAAGCAAAGGGCCCCTTCCTTTAAAAATAATAATGATGCTCAAATATATAATGGCGTGTACGTATGTATGTGTGTGTATATATATATATATATATATATATATATATATATATATATATATCTTATACACACACACATGATGCATACACTCCATTGACTCATTAGAAACATGACACACAGCACTCACACATAAGACACATGCCACATACAGGCCGCCCACACATCTGACACATGATGCACAGACACTTGCTCACTTGCTGGGGCGTATTTATTAGGCATTGTACAACCAGTGTTCTGGTGTAATTTTTTTGTGCAGATAAGTGTTGTGCAATTTTTTACAGCTACTTGCCTGAAAATGCACATGGCCCGGAGGTTATAACTCTGGGGTGTTGAAGACTGGGGTTAAAAATGTCAGAATACTGGCATGAGTTATAGCTGAAATCTACACCTTTACTTGACTGGTATATCTTAAAGAAGACCTTGCAGGCAGTATTATATACCACTAGAAAGTTATCGGTGCCCTGAATTCAGCGCACTCTCAGCTTTGTCAGTGTGCACCCGGGTGCCGGGGATATCGGCAGCGTTAGTTTCGGCACGGACATCCCTCCACTGTCAGAAGGGTGGGCCTTACAGCTGTCATCGCTGGGCGGTGAGGAACGCCCCCACTGACGGTATACTTTTCCATAACCTTGTACTGTCAGGGGTGGCGTTCCTCACCATCCAGCGATGTCCGTGCCAAAACTAACGGCACCGATATCTCCGGCACCAGGGTGCATACCGGCAAAGCTGACAGTGTGCCAAATTTAGGGCACCATTAGCTTTCTAGTGGTATATAATAATAATATATAATATATTATAATATATATAATAATATATATATAATAATAGTCACTTACATACTAGACACATACATTGGTAACAGTGCACACACATTGATCACATACATCCCTTTACACTGTGATACTTAGGGGGCGTTCACACTACCGTTGGTGACCGTCAGTAGTGTGCGTTGCTATTGTCCGTTACAAGATTTTAGCATCGGACACTAGCTGAACCGTCAGAAATCTCTTAAAATTTCCATTCATTTCAATGGGTTTTTATATTGTGTCCGTTTACACCCAATCCGTCAGAAGTCCGTTTTTTTTTTGCGGACAAAAAGTCCTACATGCAGGACTTTTTTTGTCCGTTTGAAATAACGGATGCTTGACGGACAGCAAGTGTCCGTTATTTTTTTTACATTGAAGTCTATGGGTAATGGACTTATAATGGACAGTAACTGATAGCCATCAGTTATTGTCCGTTATTTTATGTCCGTTTTTTCCTGCACATGCTCAGAAAGGAGAAACAAAAAAAACCAAAAACGGACAGTGTTAAAAAATGGACACTAACTGATGCTAACAGACACTAACTGATGCTAATGTGTCCGTTTTTTTTAACTGAACCATTAATTGGATCAGTTAAAAAAACGGACACATTAACATCAGTTAGTGTCCATTATGATAGGTGTGACACTAAGGCAGGGTTCACGCTACCGTTGGAGTCCGTTATGAAGGTGTCCGTTAAAAAAAACAAAAAACGGACACCTATCATAACGGACACTAACTGATGTTAATGTGTCTGTTTTTTTAACTGATCCAATTAATGGTTCAGTTAGGCAGGGCTCACACTATCGTTGATGTCCGTTCTGATAGTGTCCGTTAAAAAAAGAAAAAAAAAAAAAGCGGACACCTATCATAACAGACATTAACAGACACTAACTGATGTTAATGTGTCCGTTTTTTTAACTGATCCAATTAATGAATTAGTTAAAAAAAACGGACACATTAGCATCAGTTAGTGTCTGTTTTTTAACACTGTCCGTTTTTTTTAACACTGTCCGATTTTTTTTTTCCCCCTGCTTTCTGAGCATGCGCAGGAAAAAAAACGGACATAAAATAACGGACAATAACTGATGGCTATCAGTTACTGTCCGTTATAAGTCCGTTACCCATAGACTTCAATGTTAAAAAAATAACGGACACTTGCTGTCCGTCAAGAATCCGTTTTTTTCAAAAGGACAAAAAGTCCTGCATGTAGGATTTTTTGTCTGCGAAAAAATAACAGACTTCTGACGGATTTGGTGTAAATGGACACAATATAAAAACCCATTGAAATGAATGGAAATTTTAACGGATTTCTGACGGTTCAGCTAGTGTCTGATGCTAAAATCTTGTAACGGACAATAGCAACAGACACTGCTGACAGTCACCAATGGTAGTGTGAACGCCCCCTTAAAAAACGAACACATTAGCATCAGTTAGAGTCCGTTTTTTTAACACTGTCCGTTTTTTTTTTGTTTCTCCTTTCTGAGCATGCGCAGGAAAAAAACGGACATAAAATAACGGACACTAACTGATGGCTATCAGATAGGGGGCATTCACACTACTGTTGGTAACCATCAGTAGTGTCCGTTGCTATTGTCCATTACAAGATTTTAGCATCGGACACTAGCTGAACCGTCAGAAATCCATTAAAATTTCCATTCATTTCAATGGGTTTTTATATTGTGTCCGTTTACACCCAATCCGTCAGAAGTCCATTATTTTTTCGCGGACAAAAAATCCTACATGCAGGACTTTTTGTCCGTTTGAAAAAAACGGATTCTTGACGGACAGCAAGTGTCCGTTTTTTTTTTAACATTGAAGTCTATGGGTAACGGACTTATAACGGACAGTAACTGATAGCCATCAGTTACTGTCCGTTATTTTATGTCCGTTTTTTTAACAGGAAAAAGAAACAGAAAGGAGAAACAAAAAAAAAAAAAAAAAAAAAAAATAGACACTAACTGATGCTAACGGACACTAAGGCAGGGTTCACACTACCGTTGGAGTCCGTTATGAAGGTGTCCGTTAAAAAAAAACAAAAAAAATGGACACCTATCATAACGGACACTAACTGATGTTAATGTGTCCGTTTTTTTAACTGATCCAATTAAGGGTTCATTTAGGCAGTGTTCACACTACCGTTGATGTCCGTTCTGATACTGCCCGTTAAAAAAAGAAAAACAAAAAAAAAAAACGGACACCTATCATAACAGACATTAACGGACACTAACTGATGTTAATGTGTCCGTTTTTTTAACTGATCCAATTAATGGATTAGTTGAAAAAAACGGACACATTAGCATCAGTTAATGTCCGATTTTAACACTGTCCGTTTTTTTTAACACTGTCCGTTTTTTGTTTTTTTTTTCCCCCTGCTTTCTGAGCATGCGCAGGAAAAAAACGGACATAAAAATGGGATTTTTGTACTCACCGTAAAATCCTTTTCTCGTTGTATTCACTGGGGGACACAGCACCATGGGTATATCACTAGGAGACAGACACTAGGGAAAAGAAAGCTGTTGGCTCCACCTCCAGGCTATACCCTGCCACAGCCACTGTGCATGAATCAGTTTGTAACTTAGCAGTAAGAGAGAGAGACACAAAGGAACATGGAACCAACAACCACCAACAATGCCTGAACCCGAAAAGGAACCAACACTGTTCTGACTCAATACCTTGGCTGCAAATGTGAGGTTGTGAGAGTGTCCTGTAGTCTCTATGCTAACCAGCAATTTACACCAAGAAATATTTATCAGATAGTGCTCAACTCAACTGAGGAGGCGTAGATAAGATTCCAGATGCTTTAATCCAGGTAAATCTTGTAAAACCTCATACAGCAGTAGGTGAAAAATGATGAATTACCAGGAGCTGAGCAGACATGTTGCTTACAAAGAAGTGAAACTAAACTGAGGGAGAGAGAGGAGGAGCTACAGCCTCACAGCTAAGGATACAGAGAGAGAGAGAGAAGGGACAAACTACAAAGACAAATACAGTATCACAGATACATGTCAGTGAATTAAACCAAGTCCTGGGACATGACACTCCCCGCCTGAAATCTTTAGATTTCACTGAAAACAAACGTTAAATAATGTCCTGAGATGTCCATAAGGTCCTCTTCAAACCTGAAAAACAAAAAAGAAACATGCACAACAAACAATAATCAACAGTTAGTCCAAATAAACCAATCTTCAGATCGGGAAGCTGCAATTTGCCAACACCTCCACCAACCCACACTGTAATCCACAAGAATATGTTAGAAATACGACACGGTTTTAGTTCATGGAAGGAAGCTCCCCGCCATGAGCTGTGAATTGTGTCGTTATCTTCTTTTATGTGACGTCTCCTCTTGGAAGAAGAAGCACCAGTTCATTAATTGGGCGGAAGAAAACTCGCACTGAGCCTCCTTTGGTTCTGTACCTTCTCGTGGTAATGTCGGATCAGCAGAGCAGAAATGTAGTGTCCACCTGGAATGATCACTGGGTTCTGTTCCTTGCTACACAAGTCAGACTTTCCAATCCGGCTGCCCACTCTCAATAATTCGTGGTGGTCGATTACGGGGTTTAGTTTGTAAAGTGCACTGTTCCTGGACAGATTGATGCTCCATGAGATACTGTCAATCTCTTGATGATATACCTCTTGTTGAACACTCCAGATGATAACTTGCTCAGCGTGTTCAATGTCCGCTGCGGTAGGGTGTTTCGTACACATATGCCAGCCATGACACTCCGTTGATCTGTCCTTCGCAAAGCACTGAGCGATGTGAAACAGTCGGGCGACAGCTCTCACAATGGATGACGAGGTTGAGAAACGTTCAAAGCGATGTGGCTTCAGCTTCGCCTTTGGAATCACAGAAGTGTAGAGTGTGGAGGTCATAGGCCTGATTTCCTTGTCAGACTCGAGATCCACTAAATCGTAGACAGCATTGTTAGGAGACAAGCAGGGATCTTCATACAGGAAACTTGGAGGCGACATATGGTCTAAAAGGTTCTCTGTCGGTGCAGGCCTTGTACCACGGTCAGCTGGGTTAAGTTGTGTGGAGACGTAATGCCACTGATCAGGGGCAGAGAAACTTCGGATGCGTTCCACTGTTTCCAACATACACATAAAATTGTCTTGTTTGATTGTGTATATAACCAAGGACAACTCTGCTATCAGTGTAGAATGTAAATGAATCAATGGCAATGTCCATTTCATCTCTTATTGCTTCAGCAATTTCTACTGCAAGCACAGCTGCACAAAGTTCGAGTCGCGGAATGGAGTGTGCAGGTTTTGGGGTCAGTTTGGCCTTACCAAGAACAAATCCACAGTGTAGCTCATGATTGGCTCCTAATGTCCTCAGATAGGCCACTGCAGCTATAGCTTCCACTGACGCATCGGAGAAGATGTGGATTCCCTTCCTTACTGCCGCTGAAAGGGAGCTGGGTACATAACAACGTGGAACCTGGAATTGTTCCAATACTTGCAAAGAGGTTTTCCATTTTTCCCACCTTTGTTGTTTCTCAGCAGGCAGTGGAGTGTCCCAGTCCATGTTCTCAGTGGTAAGCTGTCTTAGTAGTAGCTTGCCTTGAATGGTGATGGGAGCAATGAAACCAAGAGGATCATAAATGCTGTTCACAACAGATAAAACTCCTCGTTTGGTGAAAGGTTTGTCACAAGAAGACACTTGGAATGTGAATGTGTCTTGTTCAGTGTTCCATAGCAATCCTAGGCTGCGTTGCATAGGAGGAGTATCAGAACTGAGATCAAGATCCTTCAAGTTGATTGCATGATTATCAGAGGGAAATGCCTTCATTACTTCCATATTGTTGGAGATGATCTTGTGAAGTCTGAGGTTAGCTACAGACAGCATTTCCTGTGTTCTAGAGAGGAGATCGATAACTTCTTCACTTGCAGGTAAGGATTTAAGACCATCATCAACATAGAAGTTCCTCTCAACAAACTGACGAGCATCAGAGCCATACTCTTTCTCACCTTCATGGGCGGTCCTTCTCAGTCCATAGATCGCTACTGCAGGAGATGGGCTATTGCCAAAGACATGTACCTTCATCCGGTAATCTATGACTTCATTGTTGACATCATTGTCCTTATGCCATAGGAACCTGAGATAGTTTCTGTCATCATCCTTAACAATGAAGCAATGAAACATCTGTTGGATGTCGGCCATCACTGCAACTGGTTCCTGTCTGAAACGGATTAAGACTCCTATGAGGCTGTTGTTTAAGTTAGGACCAGTGAGGAGCAGGTTGTTGAGAGAGACGCCTTCATACTGAGCACTAGAATCGAACACGACCCTGATTTGGTCAGGTTTGCGAGGGTGATACACGCCAAATGATGGAAGGTACCAGCATTCTTCTCCTTCCTTTAGTGGAGGTGCAGGTTCTGCATGATCTCTCTCAAATACCTTCTGCATGAAACCTACAAAGTGTTTCTCCATCTCTGGTTTCCTCTTGAGGGTACGTTTTAAAGAGGAAAATCTAGAAACTGCTTGCTTCAGATTGTTTGGTAGTTTTGATCTTGGGGAGCGGAAAGGTAAGGGTGCTACCCAGCTGTTGGAATCATCTTGAATGAATTCCTTGTCCATAAGTTTGAGAAATTCTTTATCAGCTATAGCCGGTGCCAGCTTGTTGTCATCACTTGTTGTATTGAACACTGTTAATCCAAGGGTGTCGTCCCCAGGCAGGAAAGTATTCACGTTGTCTCGGTGATTATGCAGCCACTTACTGTTGCTTATCTTCTCTTTCACTTGGTAGTGATGTGGACATGGCTGAAAACAAGTGCTGCGACCATTTGGTAACATATGCGTCTTAAATGAAGAAATATTGGTGGGCCTTTTCATCCTACCTATGCAGACGTTGCCAATGATAACCCATCCTAGATCGAGGCGCTGGGCAAATGGTGCATCATGTGGTCCATTAATTTGCTGTCGTATTTTGTGCAGTCTGAGAATGTCTCTACCTAACAGAACTAGAATGTCTGCATTTTTGTCAAGGGATGGTATTTCACTGGCTATAGCCCTTAGATGAGGGTGCTGGAAAGCCGCCTCTGGTGTGGGTATCTCTTCTCTGTTTGATGGTATCTGGTTGCACTCAACAAGTGTGGGCAAAGGCATCTCCAGATTGCCCTTGAGAGAAGCTATTACAAGACCACTGGCCCTTCTTCCAGAAACCTCTGATATGCCACTACAAGTACCCAAGGTATACAGATAAGTATCACCCTTTAAGTTAAACAGATCAAAGAGTTCTGACCTTGCAGGTGAGTGGTTGCTCTGGTCGTCCAAGATGGCGTACACCCTCAGAGCCCTTTCTGGTTGGCCCTTGGAGTATATATTGACTAGGCATATCCTTGCACAGGACTTGCCACAAAGGTCTTCTCCACAGACTTCTGTACATGAGGAAGATACTGTGGTAGTATTTGCTGCTTGATCTGTGTTCTCCCCGCCATGCTTAGTTGGGGAAGGGGAACCTCTAGATGGTGTGGCACTAGGCTGGGATGGATGAAGAGCTTGTACATGGTCCTCACTGCCACACTCTATACACTTAATAGCAATTTTACAGTCTCTAGCAACATGTTCAGTAGAAGAACAACATTTGAAACATATCCCTAGTTTCTTTAGAAGCTCTCTACATTCCTGAATTGGTTTCCTCCTGAAGCCAATACACTTCTTGAGGGGATGAGGCTTCTTGTGAATAGGACACAGACGGTTAGGATTTTCTACCTTTTCATCTTGGTTGTTGTTGCAACTGCTTTCTTCTGGTGCTGATGTAGGTGTAGGAAGAATATCAGTCTTTTTCACTGAAACTGGGCCTCTGCGGTTTCTGTAGTTAGAATATGAGCTGTCATACTTAACAGGAGGTGAACCAGGAACACTGGGATCCCCATAGGAAAAGCTTGGGTCATTCTTGGATTTTGCAATGTTCTTGATAAACTCACAGAAGTAGGAAAATGGAGGAAAGGAGACTCTATTCTCATTTTTGTATCTTGACCCAACTGTGGTCCACCTTTCTTGAATATTATATGGCAACTTGGAGACTATCGGGTTTACCCCACAAGCAGTGTCCAGGTAACTGAGGCCCGGTAGGAGAGTGTCCGCCTTAGCCAGTAGGAGCTCCATGAGTAGGTCACTAAGTTCTTGAAATTTCTGATGATCCTTACCAGATATCTTTGGAAACCCTTGCAATCGTTTGAACAGAGCATTCTCTATTGCTTCAGGACTGCCATAGGTTTTCTCCAGTCTTTCCCAAGCAGCGGTAAGGCCTGCTGTGGGGTTGTAAATGTGGACGGATCTGAGTCTTTTAGCACGTTCTGTGGACTGTGGGCCAAGCCACCGGATAAGCAAGTCTAGTTCTTCAGCTGCAGTAATGCCAAGGTCACTAATTGCAGTTTTGAAGGCACATTTCCAGCCTCTGTAGTTCTCAGGTTGGTCATCGAACCTTGTGAGTCCAGTCTTAGTAAGCTCACGGCGAACCATGTACCTTGCAAACTCTGACATGTCTGTTCTCTCTGACTTTAAATATTGAGTTGCTGGCTGAGTAGCGGTGATTACGTTGTTAGTGGGGTTCTGGTTAACAGAGGTAGGTAGAAATGGTACTGCGTAGGCATTCAGCCTAGGAGCTAGCTTAAAGTCCATAGGTTTAGCCACATATGGATGTGAAACTGGACTGTTGTTTGCAGTCTGGTGGTATGGTGTCACATTGGTGTTTACCTGAGTATCAGTATATTGCATTTGCTGAGGTGCAAGGCTTTGGGAATCCATGAAGGAAGAAGAAACTGGATGCTGGACAGGCAGGGCATTGTACTGACCTTGAATGTGGTGTGCTGCAGAAGATACTGTGCCCTGTTGCTGTGGAGAAATGTCGTCCCTGACAGGAATATTTGTGGCAAATAGGGATTCACTACTTTGGCTTAGTACATAGTCTCTTGTGCGCTTGAGGGGATCCTCTGCTTCCACATCACACAAACTGGTGCTGTCGCTTTCACTTCCACTGATGGCCTGTTCTAAAATGCTTAACCTTGCCATGGCTGCAGCGTGCTCATACTGTTTCTCTAGAGCTTCTAGTTCTGCCCTTTTTTGAGCTGCATTAGCTTCCATTGCTTCTGCATTAGCTTCCATTTCTGCTTTCTGTTGAGCTGCCTTAGCTTCCATCGCTGCTGCATTAGCTTCCATCTCTGCTTTCTGTTGTGCAAAGGCTGCCTGTATCTTAGTAGCTTCCGCCTCTGCACGTGCTTTTATAAGTTGCTCACTGAGTGTGGAAGATTTTGAGGAACGTGACTTAGATGTACGCTTTGAATGCTTGGTAGACTCAGAAACATGGGATGCCATTTCCTGCAGTTGTGCAATTCTTGCCTCTGTGCTTAACTTAGTTTCATGTACTAAGCTGTCTCGTTCTGAATTGAGATGCTGGAAGCTTTTCAATTCAGCTAAAGAATCGTCTGTATGTAGTTTTCTCAATATGCTTTCATAGTCCTCAGCTTTCATTTTATAATGTCCATGCATAGAACAAAGCTGTCGCAGAGCTCCCTCTAGTTGTGATACATGGTATGCAGGCAAGCACATGGCAGATATCTTAGTCTGTATTTTCTGCCACCATTTTGAGAGTTCACAGGAAAGTTCATGCTTTAAACCTTCTAGATTGTCTCTAACCTTCCACATAGGTTTAATTGAGCGTCTAGCCTTCTCACTGGGCTGCAGACTGAGGTCCATGCTACCTTGTGCTTCAGGGTGCCCTTCAGCCATGATTCAACACAAACAGGATAAATATAACTTTGCTGGAGTGAGATGGCTGCTTGATAGAATCTTCTATGCTGAGGGGTCTGAGCTGCAGATGCAATTTACACAATGCTGATTCCTTCTGGCTTGCAGGTAACTTGCTGTGACTGACTGTATGTCAGAAGTTGGTGAACTGTCTTACAGCCGTATCTGGCAGTCTTTATGCATAATTTTTCACTGTTCTGACTCAATACCTTGGCTGCAAATGTGAGGTTGTGAGAGTGTCCTGTAGTCTCTATGCTAACCAGCAATTTACACCAAGAAATATTTATCAGATAGTGTTCAACTCAACTGAGGAGGCGTAGATAAGATTCCAGATGCTTTAATCCAGGTAAATCTTGTAAAACCTCATACAGCAGTAGGTGAAAAATGATGAATTACCAGGAGCTGAGCAGACATGTTGCTTACAAAGAAGTGAAACTAAACTGAGGGAGAGAGAGGAGGAGCTACAGCCTCACAGCTAAGGATACAGAGAGAGAGAAGGGACAACCTACAAAGACAAACACAGTATCACAGATACATGTCAGTGAATTAAACCAAGTCCTAAAGCAATCCCAGAGGGTGGGAATAACACGGCCATGCAAACCTGTAATACTAAACCGCTTCCAGAAACTTACAACCCAAACTGGCATCGGCAGAGGCCACAGAATGGATCTGGTGAAACTTAGAGAAAGAGGATGGAAGCCCAGTGGGATAATTACAGACCTGGGAAGCAAAAGCCTGATGCCGGAGGCTCAGGGAACATCAACAGCTCTAGAGGAGAGAGCCGTCACACGGAAAGGCAGAGCCTTACCCTTAAACCGATAGGTCTCCCTAATCTCAGACCTGTGTGTCACCGAAAAAAGACACAAAAATTAGTTGAATAATGCATATGATAAAAATGTTACAGCCCTCAAAACCGCACATACAAAAAACCCGAACATGTGTCTGGTCCTGAACCAGAAATTGGCCCGGTACTGAAGTGGTTAAAGAGTTGCGGTTGTGCCAGAGATAGCTGAGCAGTGTACTTGCTTTCTGTTTAGAAATCCCATAGAGATAAATGGAGTGGCATCTGAGACATGCAGTCCAGAAGAGTTATTGTCAAGATGGGTATCTCATATAAAGAAGAATTGGGATATCTATCTGAAAAACTTCAGCCTACTGTTGGGGAAGACATGCAAACATTAGGAATCACCAAGCCCAATCCTTTGTTCCCCAGAAGAGATAAGCACAGAGGTATTACGAATCTATCCCTATGCTATAAATAGGAATTCTCATCTGATGCATGCTTATTGGGGATTTGTGGGATAAAGCTGTCAGCTAAGGGTGGGTTCACACCTGTGCTTGAGTCCGTCCACTGCCAATCCGAGTGAAAATCTCGGGAAACAGGATAGGCATCGGATACCGACAGGTTAGCCACGCATTGGTTAAAAACCCATTCATTTGAATGGGTTTTTAAAGCAATGCGCGGGTGTGTGCTTACACCCTCTGCGCTGCGAAGCCGTTTTTTTTCGTCGGAAGTCCTGCATGTCCAACTTTGTTTCCAATGAAAAGAAAAGGATTCGAAGCGCAGAGGGTGTAAACGCACACCCGCGCATTGCTTTAAAAACCCATTCAAATGAATGGGTTTTTTAACAATGCGTCGCTAACCTATCGGTATCCGATGCCTATCCTGTTTCCCGAGATTTTCACTCGGATTGGCAGCGGACGGACTCAAGCGCAGGTGTGAACCCACCCTAAGGCTGGGTTCACATGTGTGCCGGAGTCTCCACTGCATACTGTGTCACAGAAACTGGCAAAAATCGACGGACAGAAAAGTCCTGCACGGAGAACTTTTCTCTCCGGCGCCTTCACTTTGAAAATGTCAATGGGGTCGGACAGTGTCCGTGTGTAAGCGATGTTTTAGTGGTCTGGCTCTCCGTCATTCGGGTCCCCCGGTGGATCCAAATGACGGAGAGCATGATACCAGCGTGAACCTAGCGTGTGTTTTGACCAACAGCTGTCTAAATTGTATGGCCAGCTTTATCCAGGGAGACCTTATTGCAGTGCTGTTTATTATGTCAGGATTGCTGGAGCACAAATAGGATAAAACTATATCTGGTAGAGTTGTGTGTGTTTTATTTCTAACATTCCCATTGCTTTAATCACTTGTAGTTATTGGAGAGTCTAAGGGTATCACACAGCAGAATTTGAGCAGCTCCTCATCCTGATAATTTGTAGATTGATCCATGGCTGATGCGTTTTTCACATCACTCAAAAGCAGATTTTTTTTTTTGTTTAATTTCCTATACTTTGTACATCTCTGGGTCTGTGAAAAATGGACCCATATACTTTTATTGGTGTGATGCATCAGTATTAGTTAAAAAAATAAGGATGTGCTCCTGTGCTTTGTGGACCTATGGTCCATAAAAAAAATAAATGTTTGAATGAATACTTTGAAATTTTATGGATACATATGCCATAAGCAAATGTGGAAGGCATATGTACGTGAAATGCAGCTGTATGAATAAGGCCTGAGTCTGGCCGATGATTGAATGCTTTTCGCCAATCATGCCAAACACTGACATTTTCGGTCAAATGCAGGATAAAAATATCCACCCCACCATTATTTTTGGCAGTTTAAAGTCTGCCTTCATGAATAATGTTCAGGTGTTTTTTCACATAACAAAAATCTAATGTGTATGACTAATTCATGCGTTTTTTATACAAAAAAAAAAAATGTGTTTTATATATATATATATATATATATATATATATATATACAGTACAGACCAAAAGTTTGGACACATCTTCTCGTTCCAAGAGTTTTCTGTATTTTCATGACTATAAAAATTGTAGATTCACACTGAAGGCATCAAAACTATGAATTAACACATGTGGAATTATATACTTAACAAAAAAGTGTGAAACAACTGAAAATATGTCTTATATTCTAGGTTCTTCAAAGTAGCCACCTTTTGCTCTGATTACTGCTTTGCACACTCTTGGCATTCTCTTGATGAGCTTCAAGAGGTAGTCACCTGAAATGGTTTTCACTTCACAGGTGTGCCCTGTCAGGTTTAATAAGTGGGATTTCTTGCCTTATAAATGGGTTTGGGACCATCAGTTGTGTTGTTCAGAAGTCAGGTGGATACACAGCTGACAGTCCTACTGAATGGAGTGTTAGAATTTTTATTATGGCAAGAAAAAAGCAGCTAAGTAAAGAAAAACGAGTGGCCATCATTACTTTAAGAAATGAAGGTCAGTCAGTCCAAAAAATTGGGAAAACTTTGAAAGTGTCTCCAAGTGCAGTGGCCAAAACCATCAAGCGCTACAAAGAAACTAGCTCACATGAGGACTGCCCCAGGAAAGGAAGACCAAGAGTCACCTCTGCTGCGGAGGATAAGTTCATCCGAGTCACCAGCCTCAGAAATCGCAGGTTAACAACAGCTCAGATTAGAGACCAGGTCAATGCCACACAGAATTCTAGCAGCAGACACATCTCTACAACAACTGTTAAGAGGAGACTGTGTGCAGCAGGCCTTCATGGTAAAATAGCTGCTAGGAAACCACTGCTAAGGACAGGCAACAAGCAGAAGAGACTTGTTTGGGCTAAAGAACACAAGGAATGGACATTAGACCTGTGGAAATGTGGAAATCTGTGCTTTGGTCTGACGAGTCCAAATTTGAGATCTTTGGTTCCAACCACCGTGTCTTTGTGCGACGCAGAAAAGGTGAACGAATGGACTCTACATGCCTGGTTCCCACCGTGAAGCATGGAGGAGGAGGTGTGATGGTGTGGGGGTGCTTTGCTGGTGACACTGTTGGGGATTTATTCAAAATTGAAGGAATACTGAACCAGCATGGTTATCACAGCATCTTGCAGCGGCATGCTATTCCATCCGGTTTGCGTTTAGTTCTACCATCATTTATTTTTCAACAGGACAATGACCCAAACACACCTCCAGACTGTGTAAGGGCTATTTGACCAAGAAGGAGAGTGATGGGGTGCTACGCCAGATGACCTGACCTCCACAGTCACCAGACCTGAACCCAATCGAGATGGTTTGGGGTGAGCTGGACCGCAGAGTGAAGGCAAAAGGGCCAACAAGTGCTAAGCATCTCTGGGAACTCCTTCAAGACTGTTGGAAGACCATTTCAGGTGACTACCTCTTGAAACTCATCAAGAGAATGCCAAGAGTGTGCAAAGCAGTAATCAAAGCAAAAGGTGGCTACTTTGAAGAACCTAGAATATAAGACATATTTTCAGTTGTTTCACACTTTTTTGTTAAGTATATAATTCCACATGTGTTAATTCATAGTTTTGATGCCTTCAGTGTGAATCTACAATTTTTATAGTCATGAAAATACAGAAAACTCTTGGAAAGAGAAGGTGTGTCCAAACTTTTGGTCTGTACTGTATATATATATATATATATATATATATATATATATATATAAAACACATTTTTTTTTGTATAAAAAAACGCCTTAGCCTTAAACACATTCAAATATAATGGATGAAGTGAACACCAACATCTGAGATGAGCTTCGCCCTTAGTAGGTTTAGAGCATATAAGCACATGAACCCAGGGAAAGAAGCAAGCCGTGCCAAAGTGGCAACTACAGTGCCTTGCGAAAGTATTCAGCCCCCTTGAACTTTTCAACCTTTTGCCACATTTCAGGCTTCAAACATAAGGATATAAAATTTTAGGTTTTTGGTGAAGAATCAACAACAAGTGGGACACAATCGTGAAGTGGAATGAATTTTATTGGATATTTTAAACTTTTGTAAAAAATAAAAACTGAAAAGTGGGGCGTGCCAAATTATTCGGCCCCCTTAAGTTAATACTTTGTAGCGCCACCTTTTGCTGCGATTACAGATGCAAGTCGCTTGGGGTATGTCTCTATCAGTTTTGCACATTGAGAGACTGAAATTCTTGCCCATTCTTCCTTGGAAAACAGCTCGAGCTCAGTGAGGTTGGATGGAGAGCGTTTGTGAACAGCAGTTTTCAGCTCTTTCCACAGATTCTCGATTGGATTCAGGTCTGGACTTTGACTTGGCCATTCTAACACCTGGATACGTTTATTTTTGAACCATTCCATTGTAGATTTTGCTTTATGTTTGGGATCATTGTCTTGTTGGAAGATAAATCTCCGTCCCAGTCTCAGGTCTTTTGCAGACTCCAACAGGTTTTCTTCCAGAATGGTCCTGTATTTGGCTCCATCCATCTTCCCATCAATTTTAACCATCTTCCCTGTCCCTGCTGAAGAAAAGCAGGCACAAACCATGATGCTGCCACCACCATGTTTGACAGTAGGGATGGTGTGTTCAGGGTGATGAGCTGTGTTGCTTTTACGCCAAACATATCATTTTGCACTGTGGCCAAAAAGTTTGATTTTGGTTTCATCTGAGCAGAGCACCTTCTTCCACATGTTTGGTGTGTCTCCCAGGTGGCTTTTGGCAAACTTTAAACAAGACTTTTTATGGATATCTTTGAGAAATGGCTTTCTCCTTGCCATTCTTCCATAAAGGCCAGATTTGTGCAGTGTACGACTGACTGTTGTCCTATGGACAGACTCTCCCACCTCAGCTGTAGATCTCTGCAGTTCATCCAGAGTGATCATGGGCCTCTTGGCTGCATCTCTGATCAGTCTTCTCCTTGTTTGAGATGAAAGTTTAGAGGGACGGCCGGGTCTTGGTAGATTTGCAGTGGTCTGATACTCCTTCCATTTCAATATGATCGCTTGCACAGTGCTCCTTGGGATGTTTAAAGTTTGGGAAATCTTTTTGTATCCAAATCCGGCTTTAAACTTCTCCACAACAGTATCACGGACCTGCCTGGTGTGTTCCTTGGTCTTCATGATGCTCTCTGCGCTTTAAACAGAAACCTGAGACTATCACAGAGCAGGTGCATTTATACGGAGACTTGATTACACACAGGTGGATTATATTTATCATCATCAGTCATTTAGGACAACATTGGATCATTCAGAGATCCTCACTGAACTTCTGGAGTGAGTTTGCTGCACTGAAAGTAAAGGGGCTGAATAATATTGCACACCCCACTTTTCACTTTTTTATTTTTTACAAAAGTTTAAAATAACCAATAAATTTCGTTCCACTTCACGATTGTGTCCCACTTGTTGTTGATTCTTCACCAAAAAATTAAAATTTTATATCCTTATGTTTGAAGCCTGAAATGTGGCAAAAGGTTGAAAAGTTCAAGGGGGCCGAATACTTTCTCAATGCACTGTATATCGATGTTCGGTTGGATGCTGAACCCTAGGCTCAGGTTGTGAGTCATGTGTACAATGTTCAGTCAGGAAGCAGACATTGGATTTCCTTTTTGATATTTTGCTATAAGTTTGAAAAGGAGTATGTGAGCCACATGTGCTTCCAAAGCCACTGGTTTATGCCACCACCATGGAGGAAAGAAGATTCAATACTTCTAGAAACCGGATGAACACTTTCTGATAGTTTCTGAAGCCATGATAATGTCTCCTGTTACATGCTATTTGCAATATTTTGGACCCACAACCCAATTACTTTCTTGCAAAATGAACAAGCACAGAAGTAATATCAGATTTGGCTACTGACAGCACAAGCTGTCTTAACATTTCACATGACTGCGATTTTAGTGACATTACCATCACCCCCATTGAGCAGGTTCCAGTACTATAAGAGATTGAGGAACTCCTAATAACATGAGGCATATTGGATTTTTATGTCATTCAGGCTATACCCTTTTGGTTTGAACAAGGTAACTAAAACATGCTTTTCAATATGGCAAATATCCCCTCTTTCTGCTACAGAATAACAACAATTGCATTGTACAAATGTGTCTGCCATTAAATGGATCAGTTAAAAAAACGGACACATTAACATCCGTTAATGTCCGTTAATGTCTGTTATGATAGGTGTCCGTTTTTTTTGATGGACACTATCATAACGGATATCTAATGGTAATTTGAACCCTGCCTTACCTATGTCACTATGTACCTAGTATTATTTTTAGTTCTTTGCTACATACATATTTGCCTGCTGACTTTCAATATTGATTATATACTTCTGATGCAATTGTGTGTCTTTTTTAGGGTAAATTCAAATTAGCATTTAGTGTATCCTTTCTTCTGTGCCAACATAGGAGCAGAAGGATGGACTATACCTCTCGTGTCACCCCTATTTCCTCATAGATTGTAAGCTCTTGTGAGCAGGGCCCTCACTCCTATTGTTTGAATCATTTTGTTACACTGTAATGTCTGATATAACCCGTAATGTCTGGTAATGTCTTAGAACGGGGTCCATTGGGTATGCTCTATGTTCTCATTTTGTCATTTTGAGGGACTCTGGCCGAGATTTTAAACAAACTCTGCAATGGGAGCTCCAACACAGATGTGAACACAGCCTTACTTGCTAATTCTTTTTGTTTCCCTTTGTAATCTTTTATTGTATAAATGTTTGAACACTTCTGTTTGTAGTCCTTAGGCTTGGACAAGACATCTTTCCAATATTGAAATGTGCATTAAAAATTGAAATAAGATTTAATTCTACAATATCACTCTGATTATTGTGATGCCCTGGCCCTTGCCCTGGTATCCTCATACAGCTGTGAATTCACCTCCCGGACCAGATGTTGGCAGCAGCTACTATTTTTTATCTGCCTTCCCACAGTGGTGTGCCTTACCAGCACAACACTACCAGGTGAGGGGTAACCTCAAAAGGCTCTTGGGGCCATCTGCTTACAACTTACCTCTGACCCGTGAGATACTGCACCTCGGAACACTGATCTATCTGTTCTCAATATAGATTAAAACCTCCTAAGCATGGCACAAATATACCATCTATTCTGCATGATGGTCTAGAAGGAGCAATGGTCCATCAGCTGCCAGAAACAATTTTCTTTTTAGCGCAATTGGACGGGTTTAGATAACATATGGAAATGTGTCTTTTTTAAGGCTGGGGCCCCATGCTGTGAAAATGCGGTGGAAATGCCACGGCAAAAACTGTGGCATTTTACAGTACCTGCAAAGTGGATGGGATTCTAGCTAATCCCATCCACACACTGCAGAAAAATATCCGCAGTGGAAATGCTGCAATTTCAAAAACCATTGCGTTTTTGTAAATTGCAGCATGTCAATTATACCTACGGAAATGTTGGTGTTTTCTGTACAGGTATAATAGGGACAGAAAGTTCCCAGAAGAAAACTCTGCAGACTTTCTGTGAATAGCGCTGTGGAAAAAAAAATGTGATACGTTTCCACCGCGGTCTTTTTCGCAGTGCTTTTTGGCTGCTGCTCGCTACGTGGGGCTTTAACCTAAAGGGGCTGTATGTTTGGGGCGTATACAATGGAGAAGGGTAATTTCCTGCCATTCCCAAATATATGAACTGCCTGGGAATCTAATTGATAACCAAGGCTGGCATTAGGGGGAGGGCAAACTGGGCAATTGCCCAGGGCCCCCGACCCCAAAGGGGCCCCCAGGATCTGGAGCCTGATGTCTCCGGATCCTGGAGTCAGGACCAGCCATATTGATAACAGAAAGGGACCCAGCGTCATGTGTCGCAGGGCCTCTTTCCGAGGTGAGTAAAAACAAACATTTTTACTCACCTGTCCTTGCGTCCGACATCATTTTCTGGTGTTCTGGACATTACCGCTGAGGCCAGGCCTTAGCCTCAGCGATTACATGGGGCGTGCTTCACGTAACCACTGAGGCCCAATCACAGGCTTCAGCGGTGACATCCACAATGCATGACGTCAGCCGCAGAGAAGAGGAAGCCGGCGCCGGCGGAGATAGCAGAGCAGCGCGAGGAGGCCCAGGAGAGGTAAGGCAAGGTAAGTATAACAGTTTTTTTCCCTTACCTCCCCCGGGCCTTCAATTATTATACTCTGGGGTCTGAAGAGACCCCAGAGTATAATATAATACTAGCACTAAGGGAGTCTGTAGGGCCACTGTGGAGCATTATACTGGGGAGGGGGCCCTCTGGATAGAATATTATACTGTGTGGGGCCCCTGTGGAGCATTATACTGCGGAGGGGGCCCTCTGGAGAGCATATTATACTGTGTGGGGCCCCTGTGGAGCATTATACTGGGGGGTCCCTCTGGATAGCATATTATACTGTGTTGGGCCATTGTGGAGCATTATACTGGGGGGGTGTTCCTCTGGATAGCATATTATACTGTGTGAGGCCAATGTGGAACATTTAACTGGAGGGGCCCCTCTGGATAGCATATTATACTGCATGGGGCCTCTGTGGAGCATTATAATGTGGGGGGCTCTGGAGAGCATGTTATATTCTCTGGAGCCACTTTGGGGCATTATACTGGGGGGGGAGCCCTGGGCAGCATATTATACTGTGTGAGGCCACCGTGAAGCATTATATTGTAGGGGGGGGGCCCTCTGGAGAGCATATTATACTGTTTTGGGCCACTGTGGAGCATTATACTGGGGGGAACCTCTCTGAGCAGTATATTATACTGTGTGGAGGCCATTCTGGCGCATGTTATATTGTGTGGGGTCACTGTGGAGCATTATTCTGGGGGGGAACTAAGGTGCATTATACTAGGGGGCCCTCTGGGGAGTATATTATACTGTGTGGGGCCTACTGTGGAGCATTATACTGGGGAGATAGTCTGGGGAGCATAATATATTGCGTGGGGCCACTGTGGAGCAAAATACTGGGGGGGCACTGTGGAGAAAAATACTGGGGGGGCCCTCTGGGGAGCATATTATACTATGGACCACTGTGGAGCTTTATACTGGGGGGAAGGGGCCTGTGTGCCTGTCATACTGTGTGGGGCTACTGTGGAGTTTATTATATTGTGTAGGGCTTCCGGAAGCATATTATACTCTGTGGGGCCATTGTAGAGCATTATACTGGTGGGGGGGAGCTGTGGGGGACCACTGTGGAGCATTATACTGGGGGAACCCTTCTGGGCAGTATATTATACTGTGTGGAGGCCATTGTGGAGGATGTTATACTGTGTTAGGCCACTGTGGAGCATTATACTGGGGAGGCACTGTGGGATGCATATTATACTGTATGGAGCATATTATATTGTGTGGGGCTGCTGGGGAGCATATTGTACTGTCTGGGGCCACTAAGAGGTAGTATACTGTGTGCAGCCTTATATACCATGTGGGGACACTATGGGGGACTCAGGGGAGCATTTTATACTTTGTGGGTCCACTGTGGAGCATTATATACCATGTGGGGGAACTATGGAGGGCTCAGGGGAGCATTTTATACTGTGGAGCATTATATACCAAGTGGAGCATTATATTGTGGGGGGGGGCCTCAAAATTCCTGCTGGCAGCCCTGTGTGCTATGTCTGCATCAGAGCAACCTCACTATAATCTTGCACATACGTGTAGTGCTCCATGGCCATGTCATTCCCCATACAGTACTGTGCATGAACTGGCCATGGAGTTATTGGGGCCTGCACAGTACTGTAGGGGCTGACTATACTGGGAACATACTCAGTAACGCAAGATAGTCAGCACATATGTAAGACCTCAGTGAAGGAGCCGTGGTGTAGGCTATTAGTAGGAAGCTGTTGGGTGGGGCCCCAGAACAAGTTCCTCTGGTGGGCCTAAGGCCCTTCAGTCTGACACTGTATAATGTAGAACTATTATATATAAGGGTGGGATACTATACAGTATATAATTGGGAAACTTAAATATGAGGGGGCTATTATAAGGGGTGTGAACGATCCTCAGTGCGCCAACACCGCTTTGGCTCCCACCTGAGTCTTCTTTCATATAAAACCACACTCACCTCCAGTGAGTGTCGGGTTCACAGATAAATACAAGACAAGCTTTCTAAATTTTATATATTTATTAACCCCTAAATGGGTCGGTATTAACATCTAACACATGCAGTTCAGAACAGATATGCAGATATATGCAAGCATTAACAGTTACTAGTTACAAGATACAGTACAAATAAAATAAAAGGGATAAAGGTGAGATAATTACTTTACCACACATGTCCTTGATGTGGTTCTGTAGTCCAACACTCACACATGCTCTGGTATGTGTGAGTAACCAGTGGAGGCTTGTTAGCATGTGGCATTAATACAATAATCTAGCCTGCATGCTTTTCACAGGGATCTCAGCATTAGTCTCTCTGTAATATCTCTCAGTCTCTTGTAGGCTCATCATCGTCAGCAGCAGCATTCCAACCTGCCTGCTCATAGTAGCATCTCAGTCAAAGTCTGTAATATCCTGTAGTCTGTGATGGTCCGTCTCAACTCCATAGCATAATCTCCATAGCATAATCTCCTCCCACAGACCTCTTACCTCATCTTTTATACCCTTTATGCCACCTTCCAGAATGAGGTCACCGGCGGCAGCAGGTCTCATAGAATAATCCACTCAAGTCCAGACCCTTTGTATGTAGATGAGACCAAGGGACATGATACAATGTTTTCAGCCATATCTGGTCAACCAGTGCAGCTGGACAATGCATGTTTGTTTGATCACTCAGAGCTGTGTAGGAATACAATGGGTTCCTGCTGTGATGGATACAAAGCCCTATTGTTCCAGCCCGGCCACTACTGCCAATATACCTATGAGTAGGCTGTGCACATTATGAATGAGTGCAAGCAAGAAGGGAGACCCTATACCCAGAGACCAAAATACAACTTTGAGTTACAGCCATATTTCAGCAGAATCATCACACCTCCCCCTTTAGATGGGGCTTGCAGGAAGTAGGGGCCTACGCCCCTCTTCTGAAAGCACCTCCACCTCCAGCTTCTCAGGCTCTGGCCCCAAGGCTCTCTCACCTCCCCCCGGGGTCCCAGCAGACTCGGGCCTTGTCAGACTCCGAGGGTGGTTGAGCGCCACGCGCCTTCAATATGTCCAGATTAGGGTCAGCTTGGACAGCATCTCTGAACTCTTGGCTGGAGTGAGACAAAAGAGAGGTGCATGTTACATAGCTGCTGGACCCTTCTGGCTCTCTAGTCTGACTAGGGACGCTTCTAAGGCCCAGGCTCTGAGCCACGTACACTTGGCTACCTCCTGCCTGTTCTGGGTTCGCTTTCTGAGTGCGGGCATCCCGTAGCTTTACACTCATGACCTCAGGCCCTTGGGATACCATTCCAGAGATCCCATCCCGGCAATCTCTGCTCTCCTGGCTACCCTTGGCCTGCTCTCTCAGGGTCTTCCCCACACTAGCCGCTAGTTGGGAGAGTTCTAGGGGGTTCTGCACCTCCCCCTTTTTCCAAACCTACATCCTGTCCCTCCTGTACTTGGGTGGGTGATAGTGATACCTTGGGCAAATGACTGAGATCATTCTTCCCTAAACCATCCCCCCACAATACATTGACAGGTAATACATTGGACATACTCTCTTCTTGGCTCACACCTCCAGTACCCCATGCCATCTTCACTTGGGCCATGGGCACTCCTGGAATAGAACTGGACAGAAGAGATGTGTATGTCTCATACCGGCCGGACTCCTCCGGCTTCAAGGGAGTGAGGCTAGTCATGGCGGTCTCAGCACCAACTCCAGGTGGTGTAGGCAACGGTTCAAGGGTCGGAACGCCCTCCACCCTTGTAGCACTCTGGCTGCGGGCTAACACCGCACTACCAGCAGTCCGTCCCTCACCTGGATCGGCCATAAGATCCCCATAGCCTACCTGACCACCTGGTACATGGTCAGCAGTTGGGTGCTTATCGGATGCACTGGGCGAAATAGTAGAAGTCGCTTCCAGTGACTCAGAAGAGCTACCCTGTACACTTTCACAACAAGCATTGGCAATTACATTGACAGTACATTCATTAGCAATTGTTAATTCACACCGGGCCTCAATGAGATTTGTGGTAGACAGATTAACAAGCTGGGAGGGCGACGCCCCCGCAGATGTGGGTGTGTCTACAGACTTAGTCTCATTGGCTCCTAGCACCGGAGGAAACAAAGCATCAATAACATTTTTGCTGAGCTGGGTTGCAGGAAGCTCATTTGCATCTTCCCTGCTCTCAGCTGAAGGCAACTCATTAGCATATACATTGACTGCCATGGAAAGTATCTCAGAGAGGGGGTTACGGGCCCTCTCTGCAGATATGACAGACACATTATCAGCATTAATCATAGACAGTTTATCACAGTAAATGGGGGTGCTCCCCACCCCATATTGGGACATCACAGGTCCTAAATCACTTCCCAACAGTACCTTAGCAGGCAAATCAGTCAATAGTCCCACAGTCCGCATTCCTTTTCCTGCACCCCAGTCCGGATACACAGATGGGCCACCTGCTGTGGCTTGGGAAACAAGGAAGTTCTCAGGGTGGTTGGGGCACTCCTCCTTGAAATGTCCTGTCTGGTTACAGGCATGGCCCCGCTGCACCTCCCCTTGGGGTTTGGGGAAGGTCACCCGGGCGCTCAGAGTTCTTGGGACAGGGGAGTGACCACCCAGGGCATAGTTTGTCTCACCCGACCTGACGACAGACGGCTGTGGTGGACTCCGGCCTGGCTTCTCCTTCCAACTTGAGGGTCTCTGCAGGGATGTTGCAGTTTGCTCCTGCTGGGAGATTTCCAGCCTCTTCAGCCGGGCCATCACCAATTGATGCTCCCGCTCGGCCTGGCGCTCTCGTTCTGCAGCTTCCTGAAAACAGTACAACGTCTGCAGGTATACGTTATTGTCCCTGGTGCTTAAGTGCTGCAGGGCCATTTGCCAGACTGAAGCCATTCCCCCAGCAAGGCTGAGGCTACTGGTCCCTCCTGGTGAAGTAATCCTTGGGACCAGGCTGCTTGCCGCACTTCCTGGCAGAGCCCCAAAATCAGGTCTCTGCTCGATTCTCTGCATGGCTGTGGCTGCCTCCATTTCAGCCATACGCGCAAGATCTCCAAAAGCCTGGTTCTGCAGTTCTGGGCGCTGCTTCTGAGCCCAATAGCCATCCACTGGTATTTGCCAAATAAAAGATAGGATAGAATACAAAGAGTAAGGGAGGGGAACAGCACTGTATCAAACTTTCACTGTATCTTAATGCTTGCTTTAATACCGAGCTTGTCTCATAGGATTACTACAATCCCCAGCATGTGAGTGATAAAGGTCACCAACACACGCCGTTTATCCTAAGATCCCACTACGCTGCCACCAATGTGAACGATCCTCAGTGCGCCAACACCGCTTTGGCTCCCACCTGAGTCTTCTTTCATATAAAACCATACTCACCTCCAGTGAGTGTCGGGTTCACAGATAAATACAAGACAAGCTTTCTAAATTTTATATATTTATTAACCCCTAAATGGGTCGGTATTAACATCTAACACATGCAGTTCAGAACAGATATGCAGATATATGCAAGCATTAACAGTTACTAGTTACAAGATACAGTACAAATAAAATAAAAGGGATAAAGGTGAGATAATTACTTTACCACACATGTCCTTGATGTGGTTCTGTAGTCCAACACTCACACATGCTCTGGTATGTGTGAGTAACCAGTGGAGGCTTGTTAGCATGTGGCATTAATACAATAATCTAGCCTGCATGCTTTTCACAGGGATCTCAGCATTAGTCTCTCTGTAATATCTCTCAGTCTTTTGTAGGCTCATCATCGTCAGCAGCAGCATTCCAACCTGCCTGCTCATAGTAGCATCTCAGTCAAAGTCTGTAATATCCTGTAGTCTGTGATGGTCTGTCTCAACTCCATAGCATAATCTCCATAGCATAATCTCCTCCCACAGACCTCTTACCTCATCTTTTATACCCTTTATGCCACCTCCCAGAATGAGGTCACCGGCGGCAGCAGGTCTCATAGAATAATCCACTCAAGTCCAGACCCTTTGTATGTAGATGAGACCAAGGGATATGATACAATGTTTTCAGCCATATCTGGTCAACCAGTGCAGCTGGACAATGCATGTTTGTTTGATCACTCAGAGCTGTGTAGGAATACAATGGGTCCCTGCTGTGATGGATACAAAGCCCTATTGTTCCAGCCCGGCCACTACTGCCTACCTATTAGTAGGCTGTGCACATTATGAATGAGTGCAAGCAAGAAGGGAGACCCTATACCCAGAGACCAAAATACAACTTTAAGTTACAGCCATATTTCAGCAGAATCATCACAAGGGGGAACTATTATTTATAAGACGGGCTATTGTTTACAGTGGGGAAAAAAAAGTATTTAGTCAGCCAACAATTGTGCAAGTTCTCCCACTTAAAAAAGATGAGAGAGGCCTGTAATTGACATCTTAGGTAGACCTCAACTATGAGAGACAAAATGAGAAAACAAATCCAGATAATCACATTGTCTGATTTTTTTAAGAATTTATTTGCAAATTATGGTGGAAAATAAATATTTGGTCAATAACAAAAGTTCATCTCCATACTTTGTTATATATCCTTTATTGGCAATGACAGAGGTCAAACGTTTTCTGTAAGTCTTCACAAGGTTGGCACACACTGTTGCTGGTATGTTGGCCCATTCCTCCATGCAGATCTCCGCTAGAGCAGTGATGTTTTGGGGCTGTCGATGGACAACACGGACTTTCATCTCTTTCCAAAGGTTTTCTATGGGGTTGAGATCTGGAGACTGGCTAGGCCACTGCAGGACCTTGAAATGCTTCTTACGAAGCCACTCTTTTGTTGCCCTGGCGGTGTGCTTGGGATCATTGTCATGCTGACGTTTCATCTTCAATGCCCTTGCTGATGGAAGGAGGTTTGCACTCAAAATCTCAAGATACATGGCCTCAATCATTCTTTCATGTACACGGATCAGTCGTCCTGGTCCTTTTGCAGAGAAACATCCCCAAAGCATGATGTTGCCACCCTCATGCTTCACAGTAGGTATGGTGTTCTTTAGATGCAACTCAGCATTCACTCTCCTCCAAACACGACGAGTTGTGTTTCTACCAAACAGTTCTACTTTGGTTCCATCTGACCATATGACATTCTCCCAATACTCTTCTGGAACATCCAAATGCTCTCTAGCAAACTTCAGACGGGCCCGGATATGTACTGGCTTAAGCAGGGGGACACGTCTGGCACTGCAGGATCTGAGTCCCTGGCGGCATAGTGTGTTACTGACGGTAGACTTTGTTACGTTAGTCCCGACTTTCTGCAGATCATTCACTAGGTCCCCCCGTGTGGTTCTGGCATTTTTGCTCACCGTTCTTGTGCTTACCGTTCTTGTGATCACAGCTATTTGGTCTTCACCATAGTGGAGTTTGGAGTGTGACTGTTTGAGGTTGTGGACAGGTGTCTTTTATACTGATAACAATGTCAAACAGGAGCCATTACTACAGGTAATGAGTGGAGGACAGAGGAGCCTCTTAAAGAAGAAGTTACAGGTCTGTGAGAGCCAGAAATCTTGCTTGTTTGTAGGTGACCAAATACTTATTTCCCACCATAATTTGCAAATAAATTCTTTAAAAATCAGACAATGTGATTTTCTGGATTTGTTTTCTCATTTTGTCTCTCATAGTTGAGGTCTACCTATGATGTCAATTACAGGCCTCTCTCATCTTTTTAAGTGGGAGAACTTGACTAACTTGACTGACTAAATACTTTTTCCCCCATTGTATAAAGGGGGAACTATTATATATAAGACATCCATTATAAGGGGGGAGCTATTATTTATAAGAGGGGAACTATTTATAAGGGGGGTATAATTGTTAAGTGGGCTTATTTATAAAGGGGGCTATTAATGATAATGGGGACTATTATTTATAAGGGTAACTATTATTTATGAGAGGGCTATTATTAATAAGGAAGCAGTATTATCTTTACGGGGTGACTGTTACTGATAAGGGTGAATATTACTGATACAGGGCACTATTTATCATTTATAAGGGAGCTATTACTGATAAAGGTGTAATATTATTTATAAGCAGGGACTATTATTTATAAGGAGGTGCTATAATAACTGATGACTGGGTGCAAAAATCTATTAGGTGGTACAAAGGTGCTCATTTGAATTGTGTGTGGTAAAATGAGGCTTGTTATTACTTTTTTGTTGGCAGAAAGGAGGCGATATTATATGGATTGCCACTGGAAGACGATGGTGTTGTTTGCATATCAGCATTTGGGGCCCCGCTTTTAATTTTGCCCAGGGCCCCACTTTGTCTAAAACCGGCCCTGTTGATAACCCTAGTTAGCACCTAAAATTCCTGGTGGCTTTGAATTGTGAATGGATTAATGGAAGCGGTTTAGAACAGGAGGTCCAATTTTTTTTAATTGTAGTCTCAGCTGTTTACCTGATAGTTTTCCTGAAAATTGCAAAACATTAATTTTAGCTGAGGATTTGCAAGTGTTTTCCCTATAGATGTAATAGGAAAAGAAAAAACACAGAGTAAGGCTAAGGCCCCACGTGGCGTCTCGCAGCAAAAAAAGCGCTGTGGGAGAAACCGTGGCGGGATCGCATCGCATTTCTTTCCGCAGCGCTTTAGACAGAAAGTTTGCAGAGTTTTCCTCTGCGGACTTTCTGTTTTAATTATACCTATGGGGAAACCGCCAGCGTTTCTGTAGGTATAATTGACATGCTGCGATTTCCAAAATCTGTCTCCGGGTAGTTTCATAAAATTACTGTCAATACAGTATCAGTGGAGTCTACAGTGTTTGGCTCCCTATACCCTCTGGCCACTTTCTTACTATACTGTCCATTAGTGATTACCGTGCGGGGGAGCAAGCTGCTCATCAAGTAGTCTACAGTGCATGCACATCATTGAGGGAACTAAAATTGGCCACCCTAGATGAATGGGGTGAATCAACTCCAGTGGCTCCAGATGAATCAGTTGCAGAATCCATTGCAAGATTGAGCAGGGCATTTATTTTTTCTGCGTCCTGCTTCAATCTCTGCCTCTCATTATATACAATAGGAGGCAAATTCGGGGTGGAATTTGGCATTGATTTTGAGGCGGACTCCGCCTTAGGCTAAGGCCCCATGTAGCAAGCTGCAGCCAAAAAACACTGCGGAAAAGACCCTGGCGCAAATGCATTGCTTTTTTTTCCCACAGCTTCTTTCACAGAAAGTGTTTTCCTCTGCGGACTTTCTGCCTCTATTATGCCTATACAGAAAACACATTTTTCTGTAATGTGTGGATGGTATTAGCCAGAATCCCATCCACTTTGCAGGTAATGTAAAATGCAGCGTTTTTGCAACGTGGGACCCCGGCCTTAAAATCAGCACTTAATTTTGCAGTGTGAACATTCCCCTGCTACAGCTAATGAACAGTGATTTTCTAAATACCACTGCAAGACCTCCAGTAAGTGACTCAGTCCTGGAATCAGCATCTTTATGACTACTTTATGGTGCTCTCAGAGCAACATAAACCTGGTGACAGATTCCTTTTAATTATAAGTGATTATAAGTTTTTTTGTGGTATCCCTTTATAGTGAACATACCGCACCAACAACACCTGCATGAAACAAGGTCACTGCCAAAATACTTATAAGTGTTGCATCATGAAAAATGTAAAGCAAATACAAGCTCCGGCACCTTCATGCCATGACTCACTGCCAGCAAATTATAGATAAGACAACATTTTACCAGTGTTAACAGTTTTGTTACATTCTTAACAGCCTATAAATCAGGCATTGATATAATTCTATCACCTGGTCGCCAAATTGCCCCTCCTCTTGGTCTACCTGGCAGTCTACCCGAGTGAGAGAACCATCCCATCCCTCATGCTGTGCAGACTTGCTTCATTGCCTGGAGAACATGAAACATTATCTGGAAACATTGACCCAGTGTTTATTTATCAGCATTGTGTCAGTCTTCAGCCTAGTTTATAGCCTGTGAGGTTACCACTCTTTGTTTTCCCATATTTTGTATATTTTCCAGCCCAAACCAGAATGAAGAGATTGTAGAGGTGCCAACAAGTTTGGGAACAAATATGCAAGAAAAATCACACTTCCTTAAAGGCTTATGCAAGACGTATTATGTATATGGCCCCAGGCTAAGTAAGTGTGCCAAAATTCCTGCTTGTCGACTGCTGTTTGCTGTGCTAGAAACAAGCTACAAATTCCGGCTTCAAAGCCAGCCTTTGCATAAGATGACTTGTGAGCTTTTTGTGGGTTTGTACTGAACATATTGTGATTGTACTTACACGTCTCATACATTCTGAACGTGTTGCTCTAAGTAATCCGTAAACTCATCACATGTTTGGTAACCGGCCTAATTACTATTTCACGGCAGCTTGGCAAAAAAGAAAAAAAGAAACGGCAGAATTTTTAACAGTTTTTCAGTGATTTGGTTATCCACTAAATAATTACTAAATTTGCATCAACACAATGCTGCTGGATATGAACAGAATTAAAGATATAACACAAAATATGTAATTCTCTAATTGTTTATAGGATTTACTTCCTACTCTATTCCTCAGAACCTGAACCCTCCATCTAGAACAGGGGTAGGCAACCTGCGGTACTCCAGATGTTATAAAACTACAACTCCCAGCATGCATACTTGCTCTGCTGTTCTTTGAACTCACATGTAAGTGAATGGAGCATGTTGGGAGTCGTCGTTTCACAGCAGCTGGAGTGCCGAAGGTTGCTGACCACCGATCTAGAAGTTACTCTACACTCCATGCACTTAGTATTCGTATATTCATGGATACCAGCTGGTGACGGGCTCATGCAGCTTCAGTTATACGACCTTTATTATTAAAAGATGGCTGGACCATTGGACCAAACGAGCCCTCTGACCTCATGTGTCTCCCTATTTCCTCAGACTGTAAGCTCTTGCGAGCAGGACCCTCACTCCTATTGTTTGATATGTTAATTTCTTTGTCACATTATAATGTATAATACTGTCTGTTCATGTGTCCTCCGATTTGTAAAGTGTTGTGGACTATGTTGGCGCTATATAAAGTTATTATTATTATTACTTAATTTACTTGTATTTTGCAATCTAAACCTCTAACAACCATGTGATAGTTCAAAGAAATATATGTGGACCGAGGGGTGTTGGGCAAGCAAGGGATATGTTTATGCCCAAGAAGTGAGGATCTTTTGTTAATTTTGTAAAGTAAAGAAATGTTGAATTGCATAATCTGCACAAGTGAACCCCTTAATATTAGACCATCTGCAGTCTCCAAAAACTGAAGGCTCCACATTGCAGAAAAGCAGTTTTTTTGTAGCCAAAGTCAAGAGTGGCTTGAAAAGTAATGGGAGATATAAAGGAAGCTCTTATACTTCTCCATTCTGTTAAATACACTCATGGCTTTGCCTTTTCCGCAACTTGAGTCTTTAACCTAAAACGGTATTATGACACAGAAAGGCACAAGGTAGCATAAAATACAGTGTTGTAATATTTGTATCATCACTAATCAGCAAGTAGACATTACCTAAAGGAGAAATGGTAGATAACACAAGATGAAATTGGGGAACTTTTTTCCTAATAATAACACAGAATGTAGAGAAAGAATAAGCATAGAAAAAGCATAAATAAAAATACAAGTGACAAAAAAGGAGGTTAAATAGACTAGTATTTAAGACAAGGGTGTAATGGACATTGGATGATAGACCCACTTTGCCACATAACTGGTTTGGCTTTGGATCACACTATTAAGGGCATTGTCTAGTAGTTTTCACTCACTAACCCCCCCATTAAAAGGAATCTGGTCTTTGTTGCAGAGACTATGAATTCGCTAACTCTTGGACTGGTCAAGGTATAGATGGCAGCTGGCCTAAAGCAAGAGAGACACCAGTGTGAAGCACCAGGGGGTCAGACAAAGAGTGGTCAGGTATGAATTGGAGATCTTTGGCAGGCAAAAAGCCAAAAGATCTGGATGGGCAGCTCAGGTTCACAGTTCCGGAACAGGTAAAGGTTGTTCACAGAAAGTCAGTAAAATAGAATCAGAAGTAAAGTCAGAAAACAGGCCAAGGTCAGTAAACGGAACGCAGAAGCAAGATACCTTTGCACGAACTAGCTAGCTAAGTTCTTATATTTTTCAGCCGCTAGGCTCAGGACTAAGTAGATACAAATAGACCAGCCTTTCCTGGAATTGGCTGGAAAGGCCCACATGTGAGCACGTTAGGCCTTGAAGCTGCAGGGTGGAAGCACGTGCCCACCCTTTGGACAGGCCCAGCTGCATCAGCAGCAGGAGGATGTGCGTGGCAGCATGAATAGGAAGGATTACACAATGTATAGCAGTGGTAACCTGGAGACTATGTCTGCAGGGAGAGATAGTGCCCTCGCCAGCGTTACAAAGGGTGAACATAAAAAGGAAAGGGGAAATACAAAGAGAAATGAAGTAAGAGTTTCTAGCTTGAAGAGAACTTTTCATGTTCTCATAAATGTGCGGTATTATATACCACTAGAAAGCCAACAGTGCGCTGAATTCAGCACACTGTTGGCTTTACTGGTATGTGCCCTGTTAGTTTTGGCAGCAATATCTCCCCACTGTCAGAAGGATGGGCCTTACAGCTCAGTGTTGGTATATACTATATACATATATATATGCAACAGATAGACTTATTTGTGTGCAGAAGTTTACATCTATCTGACAGTAGATGGCGATGTTATTAGTGTTATATGCTGAATAGAGTGTAATGGTATGCTATGTGAGACTTGCTGTACCTTGCTTTTTATCTCTCTATTGTAAAAGGTCCTATTTACTTTCAGTTTTGCTGTGTTAACGTTTTGATGCTGTTTACCTCATGTTCTAAGAAGTAAATGCTGATTATCCCATATAATCTACTCTCAAGCTTCTTCTGTGACACAACTATGCAACAGGTTATGGGCCCAGGCATAGAAGACAAAAAGACCCAGTGAATGCAAAAGGATTCTTCAGAACAATTCTCTCCAAACAAGTAAGACAAGTTAAAATGACCAGCAATTCAGAACTCAGACTTACAGTAGCTAAGCTGAACAATGAGAACTATCAGTTATGGAAGTTCAAAGTGGAGATGTTATTGTCTAAAGATGATTTATGGGATGTAATCACTACAGATAGACCCAATGATAATAATGAGACATGGGATAAGAAAAACAGACAAGCAAGAGCTACTATCAGCTTATTAGTGGAAGATGATCAGTTAATCCACATAAGGAATGAGAATACAGCAAAGGGAATGTGGGAAGCATTGAGAAAGTTACATGAAAGATCCAGCTTAAATCACAAATTGTTTCTGCTAAGGAAACTTTACAAGATGAGATTAAGTGCACAGGAAGACATGCAGGAGCACATAAACTCCATGATGGAAGTGATAACACAGCTGAGATCAGTTGGTGAAGATATTAAAGAAAGTCATGTAGCAGCAATATTATTGTGTAGCTTGCCGGATTCATACACTGCTTTGATAAATGCACTAGAAACAAGACCTGAAGCAGACATTACACTAGAGTTTGTAAAAACACGACTCATAGATGAATACCAGAGAAGGAAAGAACAAACAAATGATTCCACAGAAAAGGACAGTGTAAATGCTCTTAAAATTACAGATAAGAGGACCTATAAAACAGAAACAAGAGAATGTTTCAGATGCAAGAAAAAGGGACATTTAAAGAAAGACTGTACTATATGGAAAGCAGAACAGAAGTTATACCATAAAGAAAGTAAACAGAAGGTGAAAAGCAGAATATATAACCCACATGCAGATCACTGGAATGGTACATTTAAAGTAACCGATAAAAGGTTATCAATGACTTGGTATATTGACTCAGGAGCAACAAGTCACATGACAAGTAATAAGAGCTTCTTTACTGAACTTGATCTAAATAAGAAGGAAGCTATTTACCTTGCAGATGGGAGCAAAATAACCGCGGAAGGTACTGGACAAGGAATGCTAATCTATTCTGATAAATTTGGGCATAATTCAAGATACTAGTAAAGGATGTGTTATATGTTCCAGGACTAGATGGAGGACTATTATCTGTAAAACGTCTAACAGCTAAAGGACTTACTGTAAAATTCAAAGATGATGAATGTACAATCCTAGCAGGAGACAAGATAATAATAAATGTAAAAGCAGGTGAACAATTATATCATCTAGACACATTAAAGGAACAGATGAAGTTATGTACACATGATCACAAGAATTGTATTCACATGTGGCATAGACGCTTAGGACACAGACATCCTGAGAGTATCATGGCATTACAGAACAAAAATTTGACAAAAGATCTGTTGATATCTGATTGCTCAATTATTGTAAGATGTGAATGTTGTATAAAATCTAAAGCTACAAGAGTGTGTATACCTAAAGAGAGTGAAACAAAAGGCACAAAACCACTTGACTTGGTGCATACTGATGTATGTGGACCCATGAAAGTAACCACATCAGGAGGTAATAGATATATGGTGACTTTTATAGATGACTACTCAAGATACACAGTCACGTACTTAATAAAGAACAAAAGTGAAGTTTTCAGTAAATTAGAAGAATACGTGTCAAAGTCGTATAATAAGTTTCAGAGGAAGCCAATCATCATTAGAAGTGATAATGGAGGTGAATTCACAGGACACCAAATAGAGAACTATTTAAGACAGAATGGAATAGAGCATCACAAAACTGTTCCATACACACCTGAACAAAATGGCGTAGCAGAAAGGAAAAACAGAACTCTGACTGAAATGATAAGATGCATGCTAACAGATTCCAAACTACCAGAGAAATACTGGGGTGAAGCAGCAATGACAGCTACTTATCTGCAAAATAGACTTTTTTCAAGAAAACTGAAAAAAACCCCATATGAACTGTGGCATGGTAAGAAACCAAGTGTGAATCATTTAAGAGTTTTTGGTTGCAAAGCTTTTGTTTTTGTTCCAGAAGAGAAACGCTCCAAACTTCAAAACAGAGCCATAGAAGGAATATTTGTTGGATATAGTGACAACTGCAAAGGATACAGAATCCTAGATCCTAAAAAAGACAGAGTTACGGTGAGTAACAGTGTAACATTCATTGAAGATCTAAATGATAACATTATGACATCACTGGAAATGAGAAATGAGAGAGACAACAGTGATATAAATGCAGGAACATCTGATGAAAAAGAAGTTGAAATTGATAAAGTTCAAAATACTGAAAGTGAAGAGATAGAACTACAGACAGACACAGAACCAAGACGTTCAATGAGAGAAAACAAAGGAAAACCACCTGTACGTCTTTCATACAAGGCAAGTACAAATAAAGTATATGAACCTACATCTTGGGAGGATATATCTCAACTTTCAGAAGAAGAGGCCAATAAGTGGATAAAGGCTACAGAAACAGAAATGAAATCCATGCATGATTCAAAGACATGGACACTGACTGAATTACCAAAAGGGAGAAAAGCTATAGGATGTAAATGGGTTTTTAAAGTTAAATACCAAAGAGATGGCACCACTGAACAATACCGAGCAAGACTCGTAGCTAAATGTTATTCTCAAAAATACGGAGAAGACTATGATGAAACATTTGCTCCGGTTGTCAAGCATACTACAATCAGAACTTTGCTTGCGGTTGCAGCTACTAAAGGAATGGAATTGAAACATCTGGATGTAAAGACAGCATTTCTGAATGGAGATTTAACAGAAGAAATTTACATGGAACAACCTCCAGGATTCAAAGATAAAGAGAAACCAAACATGGTTTGTAAGCTACAGAAAAGTATATACGGTTTAAAACAAGCCGCTAAAGCGTGGAATGATAAAATCACTGAAGTGCTCATAAATGAACATTTTCTAAGAAGCAAAGCGGATCCCTGTCTATACACAAAGAAACTAGATGACAGATGGATCTATGTACTGATATATGTTGATGATATTTTAGTTTGTTTTGAAAGAGAAAGGGATGAAGCCGAAATACGGAAAATTTTGGATCAACACTTTGAGATCAAAGATCTGGGAAATGTGAAGCATTACCTAGGGATACAGATAGAAAGAGAAGAAGATGGGAGTTTCCAACTTAACCAAAATCACATGATCAAAGATATAATAGAAACATTTGGACTGAAAGATGCGAAACCAGTAAAGTCTCCAATGGAAACTAATTATCTGAAGGAAATTAAAAGTGAACAAAATATGTTACCAGATAATGAGCTATACAGAAAAGCAATGGGAAAATTACTATATTTAGCAACTGTTACAAGGCCAGACATTGCAGCAGCAGTAGGAATTTTGAGCAGAAAAGTGTCAAACCCCAATGAAATGGATTGGAAAGCTGTAAAGAGAGTAATACGTTATCTGAAAGGAACTAGCAACGTTAAACTGAAACTACCTGCAAGTGATGAATGCGTTTTAACTGGATATGTTGATGCAGACTGGGCTGGAGATCCAATTGATAGAAAATCTACCAGTGGCTATCTTTTCTTACTCTCGGGCGGACCAATTAGTTGGACTAGTAAAAAACAATCTATAGTAACACTATCGTCTACAGAAGCAGAATATGTAGCCGCCGCTCATGCGAGTCAAGAAGTTCTTTGGTTAAGACAACTACTAACAGACTTAGGACAACAACAGTTAGGACCAACAACGTTACATGAAGACAATCAAGGATGTCTTGTTCTTGCTCAGATGGAAAGAGTTAATCCCAGAACTAAACACATTGATGTGAAGTTTCATTTCTTACGGGATCATCAGGAACAAGGAATTCTGAATTTAGAATACTGCCCGACTGAAGATATGACAGCAGATATTTTCACAAAGGTGTTGAGTGCTGAAAGACACCAGAGACTGATGAAGAGATTATATTTAACTGAATAAGTTCTTACTGTTGAGAAAGGGTGTTGGTATATACTATATACATATATATATGCAACAGATAGACTTATTTGTGTGCAGAAGTTTACATCTATCTGACAGTAGATGGCGATGTTATTAGTGTTATATGCTGAATAGAGTGTAATGGTATGCTATGTGAGACTTGCTGTACCTTGCTTTTTATCTCTCTATTGTAAAAGGTCCTATTTACTTTCAGTTTTGCTGTGTTAACGTTTTGATGCTGTTTACCTCATGTTCTAAGAAGTAAATGCTGATTATCCCATATAATCTACTCTCAAGCTTCTTCTGTGACACAACTATGCAACACTCAGCATCATCACTGGGCTGTGAGAAACACCCCCCTGACTGTACTCTGACATAGCCTTGTACTGTCAGGTGGAAAAATACGCACGGCGGACATGCAGCGATTTCCAAAAAAGTTGCGGTTTTGGAAATCACAGCATGTCAATTATACCTACAGAAACGCCAGCAGTTTCCCTATAGGAATAATGGAAGCAGATGATGTGTTGCCGCCACAGATTTTCTTGCAGCACTTTTTTGCTGCGGCCCACTACATGAGGCCTTAGCCTTACATTTGTTTGTTCTAGAAAGAGGGCTAGGGATTTGCCAACAAAAGGTGACAGAATTCTATTGTGGGGAGAATCTGCCCAACAGAAAGTTCAAAATTATGGTCTAGGACTGTGTTTTCCAAACTATTCAGACTTGTGACACCCCAGGAAAAAGTATTCCTTGGGGCACTCTTACTAAATAATTTTTACCAAAAAAATTGTGGAAAAAAACGCTGCATTTTACCATACCAGCAAACTGAATGAGATTTTATTAATCTCATCCGCACATTGCAGAAAAAATAGCCGGGGAAAAACTTTGTTTTCAAAAATGCAGCATGCTACTTTCAGCTGTGGAATCGCGAAAGATTTCTCTATATATTTAATAGGGGAAAAAAAACGCAGAGAGAAACGTAGCAAAAACAAAAACGTAAGAAATGTGAAAAAAAACGGAATGCATATTTTTTCTGCAGCATATTTCATTATGTGGGGCCTTATTCTTTACAAGATTTTACAATTTACAGTTTGTTTCACCTGTCATATTAGACAATCTCATCAAGTAAAACATCAAAACTACATCTACATGTGCACTGTGTGAACGCACGCTCAAAGCTACATCATCCTATACTTCCTACCCAACCACCTCCTCCCAGCTCATATAAATACATCTTTCACCCTTACCCACCACCCACAGTAAATTCATTATCACTATGCTCCAGTCTCTCCCACACAGTATAATGCCCCTTGCAGTGGCAGGACTATGCAAAACTAGTGTTTGCTATAGGGCCTGTGACATGAGGGGCCCTGCTGCTTTTTTTATTTTTAATAGGCTGTTACCTGCAGGATTACTCCCACATGTAATGGCCGCTATTTACTTACCATGTAGGGATCAGTAAAGGGGACTTTGTACCGTGTGGGAACCAGTAAAGGGGTCTTTATACCATGGTGGTGCCAGTAAAGGGTGGCACATGGACCAGGAGGGCTTCAGTCAAAAGTTTTCTATAGGGGCCCGGCCTTTGCTAGTTACACCTCTGGCCCCTTAGTTGCCCCCATACAGTATAACACACCTTACTGGCCTTTACACAGTGTAGAGCCCCTTAGTAGCTCCAATGCAGTACAATACCCCCTCAGTGTTCTCCCACACAGTATAATATCCTTAGTGGCCTCACACTATATAATACTCGCCAGAGTCCCCATACAGTATAATCTTCCAAGTGGCCCCACATAACACCACTTCAGTGGTCCCCCATACAGTATTATGCCCCCTTAGTAACTTCTACACATTATTTTCCCCTCTTAGTGGCCGCCACACAGTATAATGATTCCCAGAGGCCCTGCATAGCACAGTGCTCCCCAGAAGCCCCACATAGTATAGGGCTCCCTAGTAGCATATTGTTTCGCCATTGGACCCATACAGTATAATGCCCCCTCACAGAAGTTGTGCTATAGAAATAAGAAAAGTAATACTTACCAAACCCTGTTCCCACAGAGCTCTCTGCGGCTTTCCTCACGCATATCTAACCTATACCTCAATGCACCAGTCCTGTGCTAAGTCACAGACATCATTAGTTGTAGCCTGAATGGCAGAGCATGAATACCATTGTATTTAAGGCTAGGTTCACATCTGCGCTAGAGTCTCTGTAAGAGACTGCGCTACAGATTCTGCTTAAAATCAACGGAGAAAAAAGTCCTGCATGGACAGTATAAAACCGGTGGAGAGAAACGTGTAAATTACCTCAAGAAGGTATTACCACTGTATATCTTCAGATCTGAAAATAAGTAATGGTCACAGCTTATCTCCTCTCCTTCCCTTCAGGGTGACCTCTGCACAAGGGTTTCTTATAAGATGTCATTATTGTAAATCGGCTCTAAACTACATGTTCCTATGGTCAATATGGCTGCTTTAAAACATATCTCTTAGGCAGGGTTCACACTACCGTTGGAGTCCGTTATGAAGGTGTCCGTTAAAAAAAAAAAACAGACACCTATAATAACGGACACTAACTGATGTTAGCATCAGGTAGTGTCCGTTTTTTAAAGAGGACCTTTCATGTCACATACCGCTAGAAAGCCAATAGCGCGCGGTGTAAGTTAACATGTTTTACTGTTTGAAGGGCGCTGCGAGGAACTCCCTCCCTGACACTTCTCTTCGTTCAGAGACTTGTACTGAGGGGGCACTCCTCACAGCTCAGCGTCATCGCCGGGCAGTAAGGAACGCCCCCTCTGACAGTACAGGGCTATAGACCAGTACAGAGAGAGGGGGCGTTCCTTACAGCCCAGCGATGACGCTCAGCTGTGAGGAACGCCCCCTCAGTACAGCGCTATGGACAAACGAGAAGTGTCAGGGAGGGCGTTCCTCTGACAGTACAGCACTATAGACGAGAACAGAGAGAGGGGGGCGTTCCTTACAGCCCAGCGATGACGCTCAGCTGTGAGGAACGCCCCCTCAGTACAGCGCTATGGACGAACGAGAAGTGTCAGGGAGGGAGTTCCTCTGACAGTATAGCACTATAGACAAGAACAGAGAGAGGGGGCGTTCCTTACAGCCCAGCGATGACGCTGAGCTGTGAGGAACGCCCCCTCAGTACAAGTCTATGAACGAAGAGAAGTGTCAGGGAGGGCGTTCCTCTGACAGTATAGCACTATAGACAAGAACAGAGAGAGGGGGCGTTCCTCACAGCCCAGCGATGACGCTGAGCTGTGAGGAACGTCCCCTCAGTACAAGTCTATGAACGAAGAGAAGTGTCAGGGAGGGAGGTCCTTGCAGCGCCCTTCTAAGAGTAAAACATGTAACTTACACCGCCGATATCTCCAGCCCCGGGGCACATACCGGGAAAGCTGGCAGTGCGCTGAATTCAGCGCGCTGTCGGCTTTCTAGCGGTATGTAAAACCGCATGTGCCTGAGGACACGAAATGTCCTCTAACACTGTTAGTTTTTTTTTTGTTTGTTTGTTTCTCCTTTCTGAGCATGCGCAGGGAAAGTAAACGGACATAAAATAACGGACAGTAACTGACAAAAAGTCCTTCATGTAGGATTTTTTGTCCGTGAAAAAATAACGGACTTCTGACAGATTGGGTGTAAACGGACACTAACGGACACAATATAAAAACCCATTGAAATGAATGGAAATTTTAACGGATTTCTGACGGTTCAACTAGTGTTCGTTGCTAAAATCTTGTAACGGACAATAGCAACGGACACTACTGACGGTCACCAACGGTAGTGTGAACACTCCCTTAAAAAACTGTATAGCAAATCTATACAAATCATGGGGCCAAGTCAAGAGCCCACATAAACTTTAAAATGAGAGTTTTCCCTGGTGGTTAGATTTGATAAATGCTCGCTCTGCCATGCAAAACTAAAAATGAGAAGAACATACACATAAAGTAAATACTGCCCCCTAAAAACACACCTACGCCACTGGAAAGAAAAATGAGTAAGAACTATAAAAAACAGAAAAAAAACTACATAAATAAAAACAATATTTAAAAAGCAAAGCTGTTTTGTTCATGAAAAAACAGTCCAACTTAAAGTTAGAGGGGCTAAACTTACACTGCAGGGTCCAAGTACATGACTGTTATCATCTGAGTGCCTTCCTTTTTTTTTAACGGTAGGCACTAATATAGCATGAATATCAGTGCTTTCGTATGGGATCATGTACATGTCAGTATTTTTATAGATTATTGTATTCATTCAATTTTTTTAAGAGAATGTCCTATTCGGGTCTATTTTCACTCAACCAAGTAGCTCATTGAAGTCTATGGATCAGTGAAAAATATGCACATGATCTGTTGCCAAGAGCCAGATTTAAAAAAAAATATATATATATATATATATATATATATACAAAAAGAAGCAATAAAAATGGATGCAAAAACAGATACAACATGAATGTAAAAAAAGGATGACACACAGATCAGAAAGGATGCAAAACAGAATAAAAAAATGGACACTTAGATCCAAAACTTAAATGATTGTGCACATGAGCCCCTTCTACAAGAGATACTATTACGCTGGTATCAGAAAGTAACAAATGGCTTGAAATGGTTAAAATGCCTGGACAGATGATGCTTCCTATGAAGATACAGAACACCTCAATAATATTTTTGGTTTGTTGCAAATTTCCTCCATGATGAAATCCTGTGAAGGCTGCTAAAGTGATGGAAGGAGCAGTGCTATAGTAATGTATCACTAGGCAATGCTAGTTGGGTTCATCTGACTTGGAGATGGACACACTTTCTGGTATTGTAATATTGTTATATGTACAGATGTAGCAGTTGTTTGTTACGCAGTTTCGCACTATGGCGAGTTATGAAATCGCTGCTCTCCTACAAAGTAAACACAATACAAACACTTATTTAATGACGGTTATGTTTTTATTGTATTATTTAGGGCAAAGAAAGGATTACTAAATGCAGATTCCCAAGTAAAGGTGCCCAAACAAATTAGAGCTCAGCAGTATATACACTCTAATTTTTTCACTGGCAATATTTCATTGGCATCAGTCAACAATTCAGTATGTATGGGGGACACCCAATTCTCTCAGATGGCAGATTTGGGGGAGAAGAAAGATTATACATATTGATTATAAACATGCCCAATATTTTGTTCCCACAAGAGAGAAGCCAGTGCTCTTTTGCACCACTACAGCAATGTGTGACTGGGGGCTTAATCCAACCATAACAGTTTACAGACAATTATCTCTCCTGAGACTCCATCCCCCATAACTATGCATAGTCAATGCAGATAAGTTTGCATATTTATTTCACTGGACAAGGGAAATAGGCTGCTGCCAGATATGTCTCCTCAAATGGATATGTACGGATCCAACATGGACAATCCTTCTCCCATGCCCTAAAATATTAGATCTTCCATCAACGCTGTCACAAATTTTCTTTCTTTCTTCTTCTTCTCGCCCGACTACTTGCACATGTGATCCTATCCTGTCACACCTCCTCCAGTCTATGTCCCCTACTGTTACAACTCACCTTACTAAAATTTCTAACCTCTCTCTTTCTTCTGGAATCTTTCCCTCCTCCTTCAAACATGCTGTCATAACCCCGCTACTGGAAAAAACCCTCCCTTGACCCATCCTGTGCTGCTAACTACCAACCTGTCTCTAACCTTCCGTCCATCTCTAAACTCCTGGAACGTTGGGTCTACTCCCGCCTAATCCGCTATCTCTCTGCTAACTCTCTTCTGGACCCCTAACAGTCAGGTTTTCGTGCACTACACTCTACAGAAACGGCCCTCACAAAGGTCTCCAACAATCTCTTGATGGCTAAATCTAAAGGAAACTATTCACTACTTATTCTTTTGGATCTCTCAGCAGCATTTGACATTGTAGACCACAAACTCCTCCTCACTATGCTCCACTCTATTGGCCTCAGGAATACCGCTCTCTCTTGGTTTTCTTCCTATGTCTCTGACCGCTCATTTAATGTATCATTCACTGGTGCGATCTCTTCTCCTCTGCCCCTTGCGGTTGGGGTACCTCAAGGCTCAGTCCTAGGTCCCCTCCTCTTTTCTCTGTATACAGCCCCAGTTGGACAAACCATTCGCAAATTTTGCTTTCAATACCATCTTTATGCAGATGATACCCAACTACAGTGCCTTGCGAAAGTATTCGGCCCCCTTGAACTTTTCAACCTTTTGCCACATTTCAGGCTTCAAACATAAGGATATAAAATTTTAATTTTTTGGTGAAGAATCAGCAACAAGTGGGACACAATTGTGAAGTGTAACAAAATTTATTGGTTATTTTAAACTTTTGTAAAAAATAAAAAACTGAAAAGTAGGGCGTGCAATATTATTCGGCCCCTTCACTTCCAGTGCAGCAAACTCACTCCAGAAGTTCAGTGAGGATCTCTGAATGATCCAATGTTGTCCTAAATGACTGATGATGATAAATATAATCCACCTGTGTGTAATCAAGTCTCCGTATAAATGCACCTGCTCTGTGATAGTATCAGGGTTCTGTTTAAAGCGCAGAGAGCATCATGAAGACCAAGGAACACACCAGGCAGGTCCGTGATACTGTTGCGGAAAGCCGGATTTGGATACAAAAAGATTTCCCAAACTTTAAACATCCCAAGGAGCACTGTGCAAGCAATCATATTGAAATGGAAGGAGTATCAGACCACTGCAAATCTACCAAGACCCGACCGTCCCTCTAAACTTTCATCTCAAACAAGGAGAAGACTGATCAGAGATGCAGCCAAGAAGCCCATGATCACTCTGGATGAACTGCAGAGATCTACAGCTGAGGTGGGAGATTCTGTCCATAGGACAACAATCAGACGTACACTGCACAAATCTGGCCTTTATGGAAGAGTGGCAAGAAGAAAGCCATTTCTCAAAGATATCCATAAAAAGTCTCATTTAAAGTTTGCCACAAGCCACCTGGGAGATACTCCAAACACGTGGAAGAAGGTGCTCTGCTCAGATGAAACCAAAATCGAACTTTTTGGCCACAATGCAAAATGATATGTTTGGCATAAAAGCAACACAGCTCATCACCCTGAACACACCATCCCCACTGTCAAACATGGTGGTGGCAGCATCATGGTTTGGGCCTGCTTTTCTTCAGCAGGGACGGGGAAGATGGTTAAAATTGATGGGAAGATGGATGGAGCCAAATACAGGACCATTCTGGAAGAAAACCTGTTGGGGTCTGCAAAAGACCTGAGACTGGGACGGAGATTTTTCTTCCAACAAGACAATGATCCCAAACATAAAGCAAAATCTACAATGGAATGGTTCACAAATAAACGTATCCAGGTGTTAGAATGGCCAAGTCAAAGTCCAGATCTGAATTCAATCGAGAATCTGTGGAAAGAGCTGAAAACTGCTGTTCACAAACACTCTCCATCCAACCTCACTGAGCTCGAGCTGTTTTCCAAGGAAGAATGGGCAAGAATTTCAGTCTCTAGATGTGCAAAACTGATAGAGACATACCCCAAGCGACTTGCAGCTGTAATCGCAGCAAAAGGTGGCTCTACAAAGTATTAACTTAAGGGGTCCGAATAATTTGGCACGCCCCACTTTTCAGTTTTTTATTTTTTACAAAAGTTTAAAATATCCAATAAATTTCGTTCCACTTCACGATTGTGTCCCACTTGTTGATTCTTCACCAAAAAATTAAAATTTTATATCCTTATGTTTGAAGCCTGAAATGTGGCAAAAGGTTGAAAAGTTCAAGGGGGCTGAATACTTTCACAAGGCACTGTATATACCTCATCCCATGACATCACCCCTGCACTACTACAGAACACCAGTGACTGTCTCTCTGCTGTCTCTAACATTATGTCTTCTCTTCATCTGAAATTGAATCTTTCAAAAAAAGTGAACTTCTTGTGTTCCCTCCATCTACTAACCGACCGAACCCTGATATCTCCATTTCTGTCTGTGGCCTTACTATTACACCGAGGCAGCATGCCTGCTGTCTGGGGGTTGTATTTGACTCAGATACACATATTACCCCACATATTCAGATACTTGCACGCTCTTGCCACATGCACCTTAAAAACATCTCTGGAATTCGCCCTTTTCTCACTGTGGAAACATCAAAAACCCTCATTGTCTCTCTGATTCTCTCTCGTCTTCACTATTGCAATTCTCTTCTAATTGGGTTTCCTCTTACTAAACTCTCCACACTATAATCTGTCCTGAATGCAGCCGCCAGACTTTCTGTCAAACCGGTACACAGACACATCTACTTTGTGTCAGTCACTGTATTGGTTGCATATCCAACACAGAATACAATATAAAATTATCACACTGACCCACAATTCCATCCATAGTGCTGTGCCCCCCTATATCTCCTCCCTCGTCACTGTCTACCGCCCTAACCGTCCTCTCCATTCTGCCAATGACATTAGACTTGCATCCCCTGTTATCCGATCATCCCATTCCCATCTCCAAGACTTTTCTCGAGCTGCACCGGTGCTCTGGAATGCTTTACCCAAGACAATCCGATTAATCCCCAACTACAGCAGCTTCAAAACTGCCCTAAAATCACATCTGTATGGTCAGGCTTATCACGTGTGCTGATCACAGTGTAGTGTGCGGAGGTGCAGAACAGTAACACCTTTTATCATTCCTCCTCTGTTCCTCAGAACCTGTCCTCTCCATCTAGAAGTTACACTGTACTCCTTGCACTTAGTATCTGTTTATTCACAGATACAGGCTGGTGACGGGTTCATACAGCTTCAGTTACATAACTTTTTCTATTAAAAGATGGCTGGACCATGGTAGCAAACACGCCCTCTGACCTCTTGTGTCCCCCCCTATCTCCTCTTAGAATGTAAGCTCTTGCGAGCAAGGCCCTCACTCCTATTGTTTGATATGTTTCTTTGTCACATTGTACAGTAATGTCTCATATTGTCTGTTCATGTGTCCTCTGATTTGTAAAGTGCTACGGAATATGTTGGCGCTATATAAATAAAGTTATTATTATTATTATTATTATTACAAATGATAGGTTTGGATTTACTCTAGTGTGTTTTACTTACTTCTAGTGAATGCCCACTTTACATGTAGCACTTTAGTGTAATATTACATGACAACACTAGATGTCACTATAAAAGCAAAAAATAAGGCCATATAGTGTGGGAAAAGTAACAGCAACTCAGGACCCAAAACAATGTAACATCCTGTGTGAAACATGTTGAAAAATTCTCACAGAGGAATCTCGATTATAACGTGAGTAATATGTTGACTATTTGTATTCCTACAAAGGCATGAGGACCCCGCACTGGAGGAAAACCTTCAATCCTATTATTTTGCAATTTGTAAGGGCATGCCAAGCAGCAAAGACCACCATAATGCATTTGACAACAACGTGCTGCACACATTATACCACAACTTACTATGTATTATGTTTATTCATTCTTAAGTAGTTATGTCATCTTGAAGAACTTGCTTTACTATGAGAAAATGGGGAAAACCGAGTTTACATTGCTCAGACATTTACATATCTCTCCCGAATGATGAAGATTGGCAGTCACCAGCTTTATATGTAAACTTTACATACACAAGGAACAGCTCCAGATATAGATTCCTTACAGTTATAGGATCTGTATAGGATCTTATCATACGGTTGAGGCATATCCCACTATAGACGCATACTAATAGGTGTAAAACAATGGATATGACGTAGTATGCACTTTTTAAATGTATATCTTTGTATGGAATAGCATCTATTGTTATTGTACACTGCAAAAAAATGTATACTAGGGTATACAGAGGTCGAAAGGACACTCTTTTGGCATCTGTCAGGTGTATTAAGCACTTGAGTATGTTTGGTGAATATGGGTAACATAAGTTCTGAATGGGATGTGAATTAGGCTATGCCCATGCACAGTGTGAGGGCTGGGGCCCAGAAGGTCTAACAGTGATTAGTTGTGGAAAGGGTTCTGCCAACAGACGGAACTGTGACTTAGGGCTCGGACACAACTTTGACCATGCCATATCTCTGGACAGAGATGAGTTGAATACAATGGTGAAGCAGAGAACCATCCGCTCCCTGTTTCACCATTAGTCCTGTCTCTGCTCCGGTGGTGCAGTGTGATGATGTCACTCGCATCGCGCCTGCAGCTCCATGAAGACTCCAGACCAGAGACGGCTGACAGAACAGCAGGGGAACAGATGAGGTGAGTATTACCTTTTTTATGTTTGTTTAGTAGGAGAGGGACATAATACAGTGGGGACAACTTCAGGGGGACATTAAACTGGGGGAACCGTTGAAGGTGGACATTAAACTTTGGGGGAAGTTGGAGGGGAGCATTAAACTGGGAGCAGATGGAAGGGGATATTACACTGTTAGGGCTGCTGGAGAGGGGAAGTTATACTGTGAAGGCAGCTGGAGAGGGACATTATACTGTAGGTGCACTTGGAGGGGAACATTACTCTATGAAGACAACTGGAGGGGACATTATAATGTGGGGGCATACTATCATACTATGTGGAAGTAGGTGGAGCTAAACTCACACATTCTGTCCCTCTTTCTGGGAGGTATGATGACACACATTGCATAGTGTAGAGCTGCCTTCATTGCAATTAATAAAAGTGAAGGTGGTCGTGTTGTGACTAACAAACTGCGCTCGTAGATATTAATGATGCGTCACTCAGTGTAGTGTAAAGGTGCCCGGTGAGGAACTCACTTCCATGCAGAACTAATGATAAAGAACTCCTGCACTCATATATCTTATTCAAAAACGTTCCAACCTTATTGTTTTATCCATACAAATGATGGAACGTTGTGGTCTCAACATAGATCTTCGTCAGTCATCAGATAACTTTTTATAACATTTTTTGTAAGGCAAGATGGTGAAAAATCATTCTGATTTTTTTTTTTTCGACGTTCACTGTGAAGGTTAAATAATACTTCAATTTTATTATACTGGTTGTCACTGATGTGGCGATACTAAATATGTATTGTAACAGTATACACTGCACCCTCGATCTTGCCTCGGAGCGGGGGGGAGAAGGCATATGGAGGATATTATTATGGTGGAACCCCTTGAATATTCCAGTAAGACCCTTCCATTATGTTCTTAACTTTCACAGATGATACAGTTGCTGAGATACACATTATTCAGCCATATGTAAGGAGCAGAGGCATAGCTAGGGGTTTCTCAGGGATTTAAAAAAATGTATGCAGTCAGCAGGGGAGGTATAAAAAATAAAAATGCATTTATATTTACCTGCATCCTCCCCTCCTTTCCTGTGCAGGGCCGGCTGTCTCCTCAGCTATTTTGGATGTATACAGCACAGCTGCATCAGTGATTTCACATCAAGGGGACCAGCTTATACTGTGCTGATTGGCTGCAGTGTTCCTGCTCACATGACATCACTGCTGCAAACAGAGCAGCTGAGGAGTCAGCATGCCCACCACAGAAGTGTAGGGGAAGATGTAGGTAAGTATAACCCCCTATCTTTTACACATCCCCTGCTACCTGCATACATTTTTTTAATCACAGACAACCCCTTTAATAATGTCCCTTAATGCCCTCTTATATAAAAGTTGCCCCTTTTTGTTGTTGCTGTGTTTTGCTGTCCCCTTTATTTTAATATTTCCCATGTATTAACAAGGCCCTACTAACATATTAATAATGTAGAAAAAAATAACAAAAATTATACTTACCTACCTCCCATTCCCTGATGCAAGGATCTGGAACCGCAGTCACCATCACCTCTTCTTGTTCTAACCTAAAGATTGGAAGTCACTTCAGGCCTGTGGCCTACAAGAAACCATGATCACAACACATCTTTGTCCGGGTGCAGTGTCGTCATTATACCTGTCTGTGTCAGGATGTAGATGTGGCTTGAGGCCCAGAAGTTAAGAATGGTAGAGCAGGATGCCAGCGGATTTCTTCTCTACCATGTACTTCAATTGTATCTGCAACTTGCAGATGCCAATGCAATTGAAATTGTTGCTTGACATTCTGCCCACTCTCACTAGCTATGCCTCTGGATAGAAGATATTGGAGTAGTGTCAACACATCATGGTGCACTGGACTTTATGATCACAGCATTTGTTGAATTGTGTTGTGTTGAACATTTGTTTTCTTGGATCATGTAAGCCAATCTTTCAGGATTTATTAAAGTTAGATTTTATGGGAGACTATTAGTTGAATCCTCTTTGCCCCGATCACTAATGATCTTTATTGCAGATAAGTTATGAAGCACCTTTTTTGTTTTTGGCACGGCCCAGTCATGATAGGACTGATATTTGTTCTGCTTTTCTTTTGCGCTCAGGCACATCTTGTGATTGGGAGTTTCCAGCAAGGGCGATAAGGAAGCTCACAGCATTTCATTGAGCAGTCAGACAATGTGGTCTTGAATGAAACTATAATCTGCCTGGAGGTCATGACACAGCCCACAGAGACGCATGGGAAAGTTCTCAGATTCCTCACACTTATTTTATGAGAACTAAACTGAGACCTGGCTTCCCAAATGTAGAAGTAAAAGTCAAAGGAAATGCCAACATTAAAGATTAATGCAATTTAGAATTATGAATGAAAATATAGTATACAAACTTGACAATTTATTCATTTAACCCATTTACGACTGGTGATTATTTATAATCTCTAGTTTAAAGGACATCTGTATTGCTCTTCTTAATGGAGAACTAATGAAAGCATTCTATGAAAGACCCTTCACACACCTTCCTGCCTTGTGCCATAATAGGTTTTCCCGTGCTGTATGGTGCTGGCTACATTATACAGTGAACATCCTGTTCTAACATGTGCTTAACCCCTACTTCTGTGAACCCACTGGCACCTCCACAAATCAATTGTAGGGTGACAATGGGTTACCATGGCAGCCAGGACCTAACAAAAGCCCTGAGATGTAACATTGGTAGATGGGGACATTGCCTAATAGATTGTCAGGGTAACACCGACAGAAACCTGTGTTTTGAAATACTGGAATTAAAAGCAAAATGGAAGCAATCAAACAAGCTAGTGCAAGTAAAAAAAATAATACAAAAACGTATTTTTTTGTATATTAAAAACTATTTTATTCTGTAAAAATAGTAAATGTGAAAAAATACATATAATATATTACAACATTTTTAATGACCTGTAAGTTAAAAATTAAATCTATTTTATAGTGCTAAGGAAATCTTCAATAAATTTTATGCAAACCAAAATGGTGCCAATTAAAACCAAAATTTATCCCCTGAAAAAAACACAAACCCCAATATCAAAAGAACAAAAACGTTATGGCTCTGAAAGTCTTTATAAAAAAAATGCTTATATTAAAAGAATTTAATACTAAAACACAAAAAAACTATGCACATTTGGTATTGCCAGAATCATAGCGAATGTCGTAGCAATTTGATATGCAGATCAAATTCTGCTGAATACCTTCTGTGAAAACCTAAGTATTAAAGCAAACAAAAATTATTGGCTTAAGAAACACACATATACTCAGTCTGAGGGTGTCTATAGATATCCCGCTTAATTGTAACAGAATCTAGTCTTTTATATCATTTTACAGGTAAGACAAGAAAAGAGTCATCAAATTAGTTTGTTTGAGAGACAAATGCAAACAAGTGTTCTTTCACATTTTAGGGTGAGTTCACACTTGCTGGAAACAAAGTCCTACATGTCCAACTTTGTTTCCAGTGGAAAAAAACGGCTTCACAGCGCAGAGGGTGTAAGCGCACACCCGCGCATTGCTTTAAAAACCCATTCAAGTGAATGGGGTTTTAAGCAATGCGTCGCAAACCTACCCCTATCCAGTTTTCCGACATTTAGGTCGGATTCACGGCAGACGGAGTGCTGGCGCAAGTGTGAACCCACCCTAATTCACATCACCATTATATTAACCCTTCATTAACACAACCCATAGAATAAAGGAAAAAAGAATAAGGCAGGGCCCCATGTTGCAAAAACGCTGCGTTTTACATTACCAGCATAGTGAATGGGATTCTGGCTAATTCCATCCACACATTGTAGATAAAAATCTACAGCGGAAAAGTGCGTTTTCAAAAACGCTCGCATTTTTGAAAATCGCAGCATGTCAATTATAGCTGTAGAAAGTCAGCAGAGGAAAACTCAGTGGACTTTCTGTGAAAAACGATGCAGAAAAAAACCATGATGCATTTCCACCGCGTTTTTTCCTGCAGCGATTCGCTACGTGGGGCCTTAGCCAAAAACACAAAACCTAATGAAGGAGATTGCTGTACTCCTTCCAATCCCCCCTCAAAAAATATTAATAAACATGGTCTGGTTTTCAAGGGGTTGTTCAATAGTGTGGCCAATGAGTTCCTGCTGGATATCTCTTCATTGATACTTGTGCATCCTTCACTGTGTAACACAAAAGATGACGTACATTGAAGTTCACCTTAGGATATGATCAGTTTCATTCACATTTGCAAAACACAAAACATTTAATATGTTGTTTTTAGAGTCAGCTCAGAAAATGAAAAGAACTTATTTCTGTACATTTCCAGGGACATCAATTGTGCTGATATTCTTTGTTATGTTATTAGACAATGAAAAACCTTGAAACGAGAAACACATCCCTGCAATTCATGAAGTCGATTTACTGTATAACCTAGAGACATAATAGGGGCAATAATTGGAGGCTTTAGCTTTTATGCCAAGTTGGAGATGTGAGAATTTTTTTTTCTTACTTATTTTTAAAATTACGTCTTAAAGAGAACCTGCCAGGTCGATTGGGTCACTAAACCACCCACAAGTCCTAATGGACTGGTTGCTTAATGTCCCAAATCACCCTGTTTTATAGCTATCTGGGTGCCTGCATTTTGTCATTGGACTCATCTGAGGTTCTCCCAGCGCCTGTGAAGCGGGGGACATGCACCAGGGACACTAAATCCCTGTTCCGTAAGGATCTGTGGGTGGTTCAGTGTCACAAATCACCCTGACGGGTTCTATTTAATGGTATATCCTACAGGATGTCTGCTGATCAACACTGGATTTGTCCGGCCATTAAACTTACTGATTTAGTCAGGATCTGCTGACTATCTAATGTGTATGGAAAAGGAATATAAAAATAAGTTCTCCTTGATGGAAAAGGGAAAACCTGCTCTAGGGCCACCTTTTGTAAGTTATCTCCCTATAGATCAGGAGTAGGCAATCTTTATGTATGGTGCCCAGTGTGCCATACAATAATAATAATAAGGATGTCAACTTGTACATGAAAGTCATAAAACACAAACCATATCAGCAACCAATTAACTAGTTGATTAAACTCCAATGTGATCCCTGTCCCTATTTTTGCAAAGGCGATCCTTAGGGCATCGTGCCTCATGCTTTCTCCCTAGTGCAACCTGTGTTTTAATTAAAGAGAGCCCTGTTAAATGTGCCTGAGATGCTGACCCCAACAAAGGTGTTGAAGGTTGTTGACCCCAGGGCCGTTTTAACATATCGGTGGGCCCAGTGCCAAGGTTTCATATGTGGGCCCCCCACCCCCCATCACCACTCACTATTATACCCATCTGAAAGCTGCCAAAAACTTGGATTTTATATGGTGACATTCAATGGGTGAAAATGTGTTCTCACCAATGGGACTTTTCCGCCTGACAGAAATGTTTTATACGTTCATCTCTAGTAATAATCATTATTGCTATTATTTTAGTGCGTAACAGATATCGCTAGAGAGGCGGTCGGTGTATTTTACTCTATAAAGATCAGGTATGGACAGGACATGGAGGGTTTAATGTCCCCCTCCAGCTGCCCCCAGTTTAATATCACCCTCCATCTACCCCCCAGTTTAATGTCCCCCCTTCATCTCCACCCAGTTTGATGCCCCTCTCCATCTGCCCCCAGTTTAATGTCCCCCTTCAGCTGCCCCCAGTTTAATGTCACCCTCCATCTGCCCCCTAGTTTAATGTTCCTCTTCATCTGTCCCAGTTTAATGTCCCCCCTTCATCTGCCACCAGTTTAATGTCCCCCCTTCATCTGCCACCAGTTTAACATAATAAAACACTGATACTCACCTCTCCTTGCTCCCATTCCGCTCTATGAAGTCTCTTCTCCCGGACTGTTCAGGGAGCTGCAGGCGTGATGTGAGTGACGTCATCACATCACGCCTCCCAGGGCCGAAGCACACAGGGCTATGCTACAAACAGAGCGGTGAAGCAGGAGCTGTCTACGGATGGCTCCTGCTTCACCATTGTATTTAACATCTGCGTCCAGAGAGGACGCAGATCAGTTGATACCGGGACATACCTCCTGTCGACCGGGACAGCGGGACAGGACCCCGAACAGTTGGGAGGTATGCCCAACGGGGCCCCCAATACCATAGGGCCTGGTGCAAGTGCACCTTTGGTCCTATGATTAAAGCGGCCCTGGTTGACCCCTGCTATAGATTAATGTTTGGTTTTCTAGGAAACATAATGAGATTGCCCATGATTAAAGCCAAAGCAGAATATTTCCTCCAAAGGGAAGGGAGACCTTAATTTTCTCTCTCTTCATTGTAGAGAAGATTTTAATCCCAGGCAATGTCACTATGTTTCTTAGAAAACTAAACATTGATAGCAAGGGTCAGCAACCTGTGCTGGGGTCAGCACCTCAGACACATTTACCTGGCACAGGTTCCGGAGATTGCAGACTCCTGCTATAGATCAATAGTTGGTTTTCTTAGAAACCTAGTGACATTGCCTGAGATTAAAGCCACACCAGAACATCTCTACAAGGAAGATAGAGGAAAGGAAGACTTCTCTTCCCTTTGGAGGAGAAGTTTTAGTTTGGCTTTAATCCAAGGTAGAAATGAGCAAACTGATTCATCATGTTCGTTTTTTTAAAAATCCCAAATAAATGGTGATTCGTCTCAGATGAACTAAAATGGCAACTGCCAAATGTATTACACACTAAAAATACAGAAGAGACTTCTGTCTTGGAAATCACTGTGATGTTCTGCCGCCACATGACCGCCTCTCAATATATTGGTCAGTGTTAGGTGGACACCTTACAGTGTTGATGTCATATATAGTATATAAGGTTGTGTTGGCTGAAACACGAGGCATTTCAGGAAGTAGGGAATGGATGTATTATTCATCACGGCATGAATCAGAGCACAGAGTGCTGAAAAGCTTGCAACAGAGCTAGACAATCTTAGGAGTAGGAGAATTACAACACAATTTAGTCAGATTTAATCAATTACAGATTAGTGATTCAAAATTATAGATAGGAGTGAGGGAGAATATCTATGCTGCGACAGCCAACAATTTCATTGCTAATTATCTAATTTTGTCTACATCTGTTTTGCAATATAGCAGTTTGATCTGTCCACAGATTAACATTGTTTTTACTGACAATGTCAGTCCTGTTAGTGAAAAATATTTTCTTAAGGATTTTTTTGGGTAAGAGTTAAAATTTTTTCATTAAATACATACAAACTGCTGTTGTAACAGCAAAGTACTGATTACGCCTGTGCATACGTGAAAAAAATTCTCTGCTATCTAAGGGGGGATTTTTGCTCACCCAATAAACAGTGTGATGGAATCTGCCAATGTGAAAAAAATCTCTGTTGCTTAAGCATTTCTTTTTTTTTTTTTGCTCACCCAATAAACAATGTCTGCTAATCTGAAACAAATCTCTGTTAGGCTAAGGCCCCACATTGCAGAAACACAGCTTTTTTTGTTGCAGATTTTGCTGTGTTTTTTTTGAGCCAAAGCTAGGTGTGGATTGAGCAGAAGGTAGAAGTATAAGCACTTTCTACATATTTCCCATTCCTTTTGTAGCCATTTTTGCCTAAAAAAAAATGCAGCAAAATCTGCAAAAAAAAATTGCGTTTTCGCAAAGTGGGGCCTCGGCCTTAAGAATTTTTTGGTTACCCAATATACATAGAAACTGATGCCACTGTAACAGCTGACACAGTTCTAGTCTAAAAGTCACTGACCACGTCACCTTTTTAGTGCTTTGCTATTTTTTTTTTTAATAGTTTTTTTTTGGAAAAAAAGATATGCACACAGTGTCTGAATAGGACAGATAGGTTCCTAGGAGCCCTTGATAGTATGTTTTAAGACAATTTAAGCTATGATTCATACCGAATTTCTTCAGCCGAAACAAATCTTGGTCCTGAACCACCTGAGATGAAAGGAATCTGGAGAGGTTTGCCCATCTCTAATCCCATGCCAAATCTCTAGGTTTCTTATAAAACTGATCCACCTTCCAAAAGGTGGCACAGGAGAAAAACTTCCTTTTTTCTAACAAGGAGAACTTACTTGCATATTACTCTGCAACTGAGACATAGTATTCCTTCTGACTTATGTATATAGGTGCAACCTGACATCTGCTATTGGAGGAAGGATTGATTAAAGTGGACCTTTCATGTCCTCATGCACATGTGGTTTTATACACTGCTAGAAAGCTGCACTGTTGGCTTTCCCGTTATGTGCCCTGGGGCTGGAGATATCAGTGCTGTTAGTCAGAGGGGGCGTTCCTTACCGCCCAGTGATGACGCTGACCTGTGAGGAACACCTCCCCAGTACAGGGCTATGGACGAGCATAGTCAGGGGGCGGCGTTCCTCACAGCCAGGCTAGATTGTCAGGAACGCCCTTCTGACGGTGGGCAGAGATCAGTGCGAAACTAACGGCACCCATATCTCCAGCCCTGGAGCACATAACGAATTAATTCCGCTCACTGTTGGCTTTTTAGCGGTATATAAAACCGCATGTGCATGAAGACATGAAAGGTCATCTTTAAGCAAGTTGGATTGCCATGTACCCAATCATTTGTGCTAACAGGAAATAAATGGTGAGGCATCTGACATAGTTTCATCTTCCTCTCCTTGGGTGGAACTGTCAGCCAGCAGTTATCTAATGCATATGTCCAGCTTTATATTCCTGGCTCTAAGTGGACTCTTTATGTGCAAGAGCACACTTTATAAAATGACACTTGAATTACTTTTGTCACCAAGTCCCTTTACTACTGACAGTGAAGCACTCTTGCTTTCCCTTAGATTTCATTGTCTGAAACTGTGTGGAAATTTCAGAAGCTATCTTGTTACTCCTAGATTTTCTTGAAAGACAAACCTTTCGAATACCCAGTGTAAGAAAACATAAAATTGAGAGGAGAAATACCATTAAAATGATGATGACAATTGTAAGGAGGCTTGGTGTGGTGTGCTGGCGGCAGTATTGGCTCTGGATATTAGTGTTATTGATAGGGACACTTATGTTACTATGTGCATACATACAATATGTGTTTTCAAGGTCTAAAATATTGATTTTAGAAACCAACAAAGGGTCCATCCACCTAAGGGAGCAGCAGTCAAAGGGGTTGCCACTAATAAACACCTGTTTCAGACTGACTATCCAAGTAAGAACTGTCCTTTCATCCAGATGACGCATAGCATTATTCTGAAGATTCAGTCTTTCCATCGAAGAACATGGTAGATTGGCTGGAATCAAGGTCAGTCTATTACTGGACAGATCCAGTGTTTTGAGCCACTTTAGACAGGGGAGGTTAGTCTGTAAGTCATTCATCAAGTTTCTTCTAAGAGACATTATCTGGAGTGACTGCTGAACCTCACTTAGAGCACCTTCATGAATGTTTATCCCTATATTGTCTGACAGATACAGAGAATATAAAGCAGTGTTTTGAAATACATTGGGTGGAAGGTACTTAATGCTGTTGTTTTGCAGACTTAAATAACGCAGATGATAAGCCCCAGAGAACGTAGTACAGACTTTTTCTGTTGAGTTGTCTATTTCTTCTGAAAGACAAAACCTAATGTCATTGTTTTTAAGATTAATTTGCTCAATTTCAGGCAGCAAATCAAACAATCCTTGTGGGATGTAACTAATAGAATTTCCATGGATATCTAATTTCCTCAAGGACTGCAGAGCTGTAATCCTATTTCTTTTGTTCTGATGTGACATCTCAGGGTAAGAAACATCTGTAATGTTATGTAGACAGTTCTCCGCCATATTTACATTTTGGAGGGAGCTGACATGGGATAGAAATTGCCAAGGAAATGAGGTCAGTTGGTTGTAACTAATATCCAGATCCATTATATTTGTTAAATGTGAAATTACATTTTCTGTAGCACTAGGAAGATCCAGATCCTCAACAGTTTCATACCAGGAGGTCATCTTCAAGTTTTCTTCTGTTTCATTCGATAAAGGGTACAAGTCAACAATATTATTTCTTGAGAGATTAAGATGTTTTACCATGTTGATTTCGGGCAGAATTGGAAAGGTCATCAGGTTATTTCGGCTTAGGTCTAGGTTCCTTAATTGATAGAATTTGTGAGACTTTTGACTTAGAAAGAACTTAAGTGAATTCGAACTTAGGTTCAGCAGATGTAGCTGAGGGAGATCAAAGCTTGAAATACAACCAATGGAATTGAAGGCAAGGTTTAGTACTCTTAGATACTGCAGGGAGTCAAGTACACCTCTTTCTATCTCTGCTATGTAATTGTTGGAGAGATCCAACTCTATCAGCCGTGGAACCCCATCAAACATTCCAGAGAACAACAGTTCAATAGTGTTCCATGACAAATCCAGTTTAACTAGAGAAGTAATGTTTGACAGATAGCAGGGCACCATATCTCCATCCAAGTTATTATTTGCAACATTTAATCTTTTTAGAGTTTGCAAACTGTCAAGAACCCCTTTGTTAGATAAATAATGCTTGTGCAATCTGTTTGAGGCAAGGTTAAGAGACTGAAGTCGGACTAAAGCATTTAGTGCTCCGTTTTCAATGGTTTCCAGGTGATTATGTTCAATGTTAAAATGCTCAAGCTTGTTGAGTTTTGACATAGATATATTTGTTAGTTCTTGAATGAGGTTATGAGACAGGTCTAGTGTCTTCAGATTATCTGGCAAGTTCCTTGGCACAGATTGCATGGCGAGATGTTGGCATTTCACTTCAGATAATTGCTAGGAAACAGAAAACACTTTAGAATTAGAACCATATTTCTGAAAGATCAGGACTATCAGGAATATGAGAATAACCAAGTCTAGAATAGGACAAATAATTTGCCTTGACATGAAAAGCATAACTACCCATTTGCAAAGAAGGGTGCAGCATCCATCATATGCCATCTTGGCTAAGCCATTCATTCTTACACATACAAAGGTTTCCTGGCTTATATTCTCTCCAATATATAGGCAATACAGGTATATATCTACAGAAACTATACACTGTCCACACCATTGCACTACTGACGTCCTTCTGATCATTGGTCTTCATTGTCATGCCCACTCCTGTATCACTGTATGTCTAAACAGTAGTCAGCTGTGTGTGCATTGAGAACAGCCATTCCATCTTAAACACTGTAACATAACTAATTTATAGTAGTTATGGGATACTTAATACTTTACCAGTAGTAGATCTAGGAAGTTATTATGGAAATGCAGAGGCATTCAAAAAGTCCCCACCCCCTCCCCAATGTAGGGGAGGTCAATACAGCTGCATTACGTTATTCAGCTATTTGTAATGTGAAAATATGCTAAAAGGAGTTCCTAAGAACGTGCCTTCATATTCTTTATTACATAGTGCTCCAGTCTTTAAATAGTCACTGTTTAACAAACTGTGCAAATATTAGTAGTACAAGCAAATATAATAAATCCTATCATGTTTATTATTTTTAATATTATAAAATACCTTTTTCCTCTCCCTCTTGTCTAAACTGCTTAATCACTCTAAAATATCTACTGAATTCATCTTGGTTTCCCATGATGGACTGTCAGCTTACTGAAACATCAAATTATGGCTGCCAATCGAAGTCTATGGCGAAGTGAGGGAGGAGAAGCAGATTGAGAGAGAAGCAGAAAGACACACAGACATAGCATTGTAGCTAATAGTAACTTTTCCATCTTGCCCCAAGTGCTTTATTCACATGAGTACTGTTAAGTACTTCCAGTGGTAATACAGTGTATTATACAGACAATATTTCGGATATAATTCCGTCCCAGCTGCGAGTCTAATGACCCAATCTGGCAGCATCTTATGGATCCGGAACCTGTTGCGAGGGTGGGATCTGCAACTGTAAAGTTATATTCGCACAACAGTGAATAATGGCTGTGTGACGTCCGTTAAAAAAAAAAATATAGCAACCGCATATATAGCTTGCGGCAGGGTCTATCCAGTCAGGACCTTATTCACATAGATACCCATTTCATTCTGTCTTATATGCTGTGGTCAATCTAACCAGCACATACATTTCCTTTAGCTAGGTGGTTTCTTTTGCTACATGGAGCAGAAAAAGAAAAATTTGTTTTTGCATTTCTTTTAAAAGTACTAAATAAAGGTTAAACTTGACATGTATGTTAGGTTCTCGCCTCACAGCCTACCTTGTCCCATTCTTCTTTTCCTTTATTATCTGCATCTTTACAGCCTCACATTATGTGGTAATATTATTTGTGACAACTAGTATTCTAGCTACTAGGCAGCCAGCATTAAAACCAGGGGTGCAGCTATAGGGAGTGCAGAGGTTATGATCACACCTGGGCACTAGGGCTTCAAGGGGCCTATATGGTCCCCCTAGAGTAAATCCAAAATAATATAATTTTAGTACACTAAAAAATAACTTTTATTAATATCCACTAAAAGTATATTTATAAAAAAATAACACCTAATATATCAAGGTATCAAGATATGAATGGGGTCATATATAGGATAAGGGCAGCCTACCTAAAAATAGGGGAGTAGTGTGTTGAAAACCAATATCCCTTCACAACCAACCCCTGAATCCTGCATTACAATTCCCAGTCTTTAAACGCCAATTCAATAGAGGGGAAGATTGAGGGATACAACCATAAGAGGTAAAACACACACACATACACACCAACTGGCTAGAGGTCAGTAAAAGACCGACCAAAATGTCTAACTAGCCACTACCTTGGGAGCTTACGTTACACTCCCACAATTGGCTGCCTAATATCCAAACAAACAACAAACACCAAAGACGATGTAAAAGAGGTAATTGCCCTCCCTCCTAGCCTGGCTGACGCGTTTCTGCTGAACTAAGCCAGCTCATCAGAGGCAAATGCATAAGGGCAAAGCAGAGTGCACGCCGGCATTTGCAGTCATTCACACCGGCCGGGCTGTATATCAGACGCTCTAAATTATTGAGGTAGTTTGCACATATCTACAGTGCACTCTGCTTTGCCCTTATGCATTTGCCTCTGATGAGCTGGCTTAGTTCAGCAGAAACGCGTCAGCCAGGCTAGGAGGTAGGGTAATTACCACTTTTACATCATCTTTGGTGTTTGTTGTTTGTTTGGATATTAGGCAGCCAATTGTGGGAGTGTAACGTAAGCTCCCAAGGTAGTGGCTAGTGAGACATTTTGGTCGGTCTTTTACTGACCTCTAGCCAGTTGGAGTGTATGTGTGTGTGTTTTACCTCTTATGGTTGTATCCCTCAATCTTCCCCTCTATTGAAATGGCGTTTAGAGACTGGGAATTGTAATGCAGGATTCAGCGGTTGGTTGTGAAGGGATATTGGTTTTCAACACACTACTCCCCTATTTTTAGGTAGGCTGCCCTTATCCTATATATGATCCCATTCATATCTTGATACCTTCATATATTAGATGTTATTTTTTATAAATATACTTTTAGTGGATATTAATAAAAGTTATTTTTTAGTGTACTAAAATTATATTATTTTGGATTTACTCTATGGTGTTGGTACACATACTTTGCTATCAGATATATATCTTTAGTGGCCTATATATGGTCCCCCTACCCAACATGATGAGACTAGTATTGTTATCAAAATGTAAAAGTTGGAGGCCCTGTTGCAGATTTTGCATTGATGCCCAGGAACTTACCCATTAGCCTTTGACAAACATCACAGCTCAGTAAAATTGCATTATGGCCTTATATTTACTCAGTCCTTGTTGCCTATATATGTTATGTAGATGACATTTATGTAAGTAATCTTTAGATTTTATTTACTGAAGCCAAGAATATAAACCATAGAACAGTCTTCCTTTTATTGGAGATAAAGCTGCATTATCATTCCTGTGTGATATCACATCTGCACACATTTCCTTTGTGAAAAGAAAGAATATAACCACAGCTTTTTATAGCCACAGAGTGCTGACTGAAAGTGACATGATACATAATGTATAACATCATGGTATTTTCCTTGATTTCTTCTCATTTCTATAATTTCAGAGCTCACAAAGTGGAATCATCACATGAAAATTCCCTCAGGGTTCATGGGGTCCATGTATGAGCTGTATATTCAGTCTCAGAACAGATCTCATAACATACAATCAAAAATGTCTGCCCAAAAAAAAGCTTTGGTAGGGCTTACCTGAGTACATATCGTAGGATCTGATTCCATTCTTGCTGCTAAATATACGGCTCACACATTGTGCATGATGCCCTTACATACACAAAGAAATTTGCACCAGTTTACAACTGTGGATCTGAGTGTTACGTCATTGAGGACATCAATATTACTGATTTATTGCTTGGCATGGTTATTGAGCCTATTAGACAGCGTATAAATTACTTTGGCATTTGAGTTTTCTGCCTTTAGTCCTGTTGTAGTGCTAATTATTTTACCTTTTATTTTCCTATGACCCAAGGAATATGACACTTTCCATGAATTAAGTACCCTTGCACACAACTTTGTGCGAGTTCAGTGAGCTATACAGGTTTTTTCCCGGATAGCACACTGACCCATTCATTTCTGTTGGCCCATGCACATGACCGTGTATTACACAGATCAGTGTGTGGGCTGACAGTCCAGGCTGCAAAACTCAGGACAGGTCCTATTCCTGTCTGGTTTTGCAGCCGTGCTTTCGCGGCCCTCATTCATTGAATGAATGGGGCCGCAGAAGAACGACCAGTGCACGGGTGGCACATGGATGACATGGGCCATGCCCTGACTGTGTCGTTCAATCACGACCAGTGCACAGTTGTGAGGGAATCACTAGAGGAGCGATTCCCCAGTAGCTGCTGGAGAACTTAGGGGGGAGGGGCACAACGAGACAGTGGACCCTAAGCTGAATCCCCCCCACTGTCCCTGGCTAACTTGCCCGATCTGTCCTAGGTGACAGCCAGCAACTCGTCGACAGTCCCTCCTTAAAATAAGTGATAACACAGAACGAAGACAAGACGCACAACAACAAAGGGAGGTCAGCTAACCAAGGGGTCAGTAACAATCGAGCAATGCAGTACAGAATCGAAGTCCAAGAGAATAGTCAAAGGTAAGCCAGGTGGTCAGAAAATAAGAAGAGCAGGTAACAAATAACAAGAAGTATAGCCAGTAAGCAAAATGCAATAGCAGGCGCCCATAGGAAAGTGGGCAAACAATAAATAGGGAGAAAGAACCCGCCTCAGACTTGATAGGAGGATAGGCTGTCAATCACCAAGGCAGGACTAAAGTTAACTCTTAGTGGAGCAGGGGGAGAGCAAGGTGAAGGAGAAGGGCGTGGTGGAAAATCAATTAAGGAGGTGAGGGAATAGGACAGAGAAAGTACAAGAAAACTCAAAGAAAAGAATCACAACTGGGCACGCCTCCTGCGCTGCAGCATGCGCCCAGAGGACGGCGCCAAAGCCCGGACAGGCAAGGACGTTACAGTACCTCCCCTTTTACGAGGGTTCTCTGGACCCTCGCCAGATGGACCAGGTTTCAAAGGGTTCTGGCGATGAAAGAGATTAATTAAACGTGGCGCATGTAGGTCCCTACCAGAAACCCACGTTCGCTCTTCCGGGCCGTAACCCTTCCAGTGCACGAGGTACTGAACAGCATTCTGCACCCGATGGGAATCCAGAATTTTTTCTACTTCATATTCTAGTTCCCCTTGAACCACCACTGGCGCAGGTGGACTGGAAGAAGTAAGGACAGGGGAGATATACTTCTTCAAAAGCGACTTATGGAAGACGTTGTGGATACGAAAAGAACTTGGAAGTTGTAATTTAAAAGATACTGGGTTTATGAGTTCAGAAATGACATAGGGCCCAATGTAACGTGGTGCAAATTTCCCCGAAGGAACTCTAAGACGCAGATTCCTAGTGGACAGCCAGACTCGATCTCCCACTCTGTATTCAGGGACAGGCAAGCGTCTTTTATTTGCCTGCCGTTTTTGATATTCTTGGACTTTAACCAGGCTCAGACGAGCCTGGGCCCAGACTGTGCACAGTCGCTGATAAGTATCGGCGGTGGGATTAACAGACTCGGTGCTACGGAGAGAGGAGTACCTGGGGTTAAAACCATAGTTGCAATAAAACGGAGACATTTTAGTGGTGATGTTAACCCTGTTGTTTATTGCAAACTCTGCTAGAGTAAGAAAGGTTCTCCATTTTTCTTGAGCATCAGACACAAAACACCTTAAGTACTGTTCCAAAGTTTGGTTGAATCTCTCTGTCTGGCCATTGGTCTCCGGGTGGAACGCGGAAGAGAAAGACAGAGAGACCCCCAGACGACCACAAAATTCCTTCCAGAATCTAGAGACAAATTGTACACCCCGATCAGATACAATATTTTCTGGCACACCATGCAAGCGGAGTATGTGGTTAATAAAGAACGAGGCTAGGCGTGGAGCACTAGGAATTTTCTTTAGGGGTACAAAATGGCACATTTTGGAGAATCTATCCACAACAACCCAAATCACAGTCTTCCCTTGGGAACAAGGCAAATCAGTAATAAAGTCCATTGACAAATGGGACCATGGTCTCTTAGGTATAGGAAGGGGATGAAGAAGGCCCTCGGGTAATCTCCTAGGAGTCTTCATCTTAGCACATGTCTCACAGGCAGCAACAAATTCACATACGTCACGAGACCAGGACGGCCACCAGTAAGAGCGGGAGAGAAGGTATTTAGTCCCAGCGAAGCCAGGATGTCCCGTTAAGGTAGAATAATGAATTTCCTCCAAAACACGAAGACGAAGATTTGGAGGTACAAATAGTTTCCCAGTGGGAGTATTACTGGGAGCAAGATCTTGTGAATTAACCACTAAAGTAGCAAGATCAGGAGTAATAATGGCGAGAACCACTACGGGAGACAAGATTTTATCTGGTACATCCTTAGGGGCACCGCTGGGACCAAAACTGCGAGATAGAGCCTGGACGATAAGTCACCACAAAATTAAAACGTGTGAAGAATAGCGCCCAGCGGGCCTGCCTAGGAGACAGTCGCTTAGCGTTATCCAGATATAGTAGGTTCTTATGATCAGTGAATACTGTGATCTGGTGTTTGGCCCCCTCGAAGAAATGTCTCCACTCCTCGAATGCCCATTCAATGGCTAGGAGTTCTCGATTACCAACATCATAGTTGCGCTGCGTAGGAGAGAATTTCCTCGAGAAGAAGACTACAGGTTGCAAACACGTAAAATTTTCAGAGCCCTGAGACAACACGGCACCAACCCCCACTTCAGAGGCATCAACCTCAATAATAAATGGGCGATCATAGTCTGGTGGTACTAATACAGGAGCCTCAACAAAACATTTCTTGAGATGTACAAAAGCCTGTTCCGCTTCCGGAGTCCATTTGGTCACATCGGCACCTTTCTTTGTGAGATCCGTTAATGGCTTCACTATAGAAGAGAAATTCTTAATAAATTTTCGATAATAGTTGGAGAAACCCAAGAAACGTTGTAGGGCTTTAAGGTTGGAGGGGCGTTCCCAGTTATTAATAGCCGTGACCTTTAGTGGATCCATACAAAAAGAATCGGGAGTAATAACGTAACCGAGGAAGGTGACCCTTTGGACTCCGAACAGGCATTTGGACAGTTTGGCAAAGAGAGTTTTGACGCAACAGTAGCAAAACACTCCTAACATGCTCAATATGTGTGGCCCAATCAGGAGAGAACACTAGAATATCATCCAGGTAGACAACCACATAACGACCAAGCAAGTCTCTAAAGATATCGTTAACAAAGTGTTGAAATACTGCAGGTGCATTACATAACCCGAAAGGCATTACCAAATATTCAAAGTGACCTTCCGGGGTGTGAAACGCAGTTTTCCATTCATCTCCTTCTCTAATCCGGATCAGATTGTATGCCCCACGGAGGTCAATTTTAGAAAACCAGCGGGCACCCACAATCTGATTGAAAAGATCAGGGATCAGGGGAAGTGGGTACTGATTTTTAACCGTAATTTTATTTAATTCTCGGTAGTCAATGCATGGTCGCAGTCCGCCATCCTTCTTTTTAACAAAAAAGAACCCAGCTCCCATGGGAGACTGAGACGGATGGATGTGACCCTTAAGAAGACTATCCTGAGTGTAATCCCGCATAGCCTCACGTTCTGGAGCTGAAAGATTGAAGATCCTTCCCTTAGGGTATTTGGAGTCGGGAAGGAGTTCAATCGCACAATCGTAAGGTCTATGCGGCGGTAACACTTCAGCAGCTTTAGCATCAAAAACATCATGAAAATCAGACTGAAATTCAGGAAGAAGTGTCTCCTCACTGAGACAATCGGAGGTATGCAAAGCAATACAATGGGAGGAGCACTGATTCCCCCATTTAACTAACTCTTTTTTGGGCCAATCAAAGGTAGGGTTATGGAGGTCTAGCCAGGTAAGCCCTAAAATAATATCAGACGAGAGATCCTCCATAACAAAAAAAACTCATGAGCTCCGTATGTATTGAGCCCACTTGCAAAGAGAGTAAGGGGGTTTTAAGACGGATTTTACCCCTGGCCAGTGGAGTAAAATCCGCCCCAGTAACCAACAGAGGAGTATCTAATGATACAAGTTCAATACGTAAGGCAGAAACAAACGAAAATTTAACAAAGTTAGTGGCAGCCCCAGAATCTACTAGGGCCTGCCCAGAAACAGATCTGCCCCCAAAGGACAGAGACACAGGTAACATCAATTTGTGAGATTTTTCAGAAGATACCTGACTGCCTGAGTGGTTCTTCTGAATACCACTCAGGCCCTGAAGTTTTCCGCTGGTGTACGTGGTTTGATGGAACAGTCTCGGATGAGATGACCCGGTTTGCCGCAATACAGGCAGAGATGATTCCGGAGACGATATTCTCGTCTAGCCTTGGTATCCAGTGCTCCCAACTGCATAGGCTCATCTCCAGGGGTGACAGAAGGAGAAACAGATTTTTTAACAGAAAGAGAGGGATAGACAGAAGACTTAGTGGGACCAATCCCCACCCTCTCTTTATGTCTGTCCTGGAGTCTCCTGTCAATGCGGACGGCTAAGGTCATGGCCTTTTCTAAGGTAGGGGGATCAGGGTGACCTACCCAGACATCCTTCACTGAATCATTCAGGCCCTGTTTAAAAAGAGCTTTCAAAGCGGAATCACACCAACCTGCTGTTATAATCAACTTCCGAAACTCAGAGCAATAAGTTTCAGCGGATAGTTTACCTTGCCGGAGGGTAAGAAGTTGGGACTCGGCGAGTCCAATTTGATCAGGCTCAGCATAAATGGCCCCCAAAGACTTAAAAATTTTTTCTAAATCTGTCCACTCCCCTGCCTCAGGGGGGAGTTTAAGGGCCCAACTCTGTGGATCCCCCTGTAAGAGGGAAATGACCACCCGCACCATCTGAGACTGCAACGCATGAGGGTTGACCCGAAAATACAATAGACATGATTCCCTGAATGTCTCAAATTTACCTCGGTCCCCTGAAAGACTATCCGGGAGTAACATTTTAACCCTGGGGAGGGAAATGACAGCAGGTGGTGTAGCAGCGGCCTCAGCTTGATTCTGGGTGAGAGTGTGTACCTGGTTGGCCAGCTCAGACACCAAACCTGCCAAACCCTCCATTCGAGTCACAAGGTCCTGAAAAGAAGCCATGCCAGTAATGAGTAGAAGGGTTAAAGTTTTTTTTTTTTTTTTTATGGCCTGCTATTCTGTGAGGGAATCACTAGAGGAGCAATTCCCCAGTAGCTGCTGGAGAACTTAGGGGGGGAGGGGCACAACGAGACAGTGGACCCTAAGCTGAATCCCCCCCACTGTCCCTGGATAACTTGCCCGATCTGTCCTAGGTGACAGCCAGCAACTCGTCGACAGTCCCTCCTTAAAATAAGTGATAACACAGAACGAAGACAAGACGCACAACAACAAAGGGAGGTCAGCTAGCCAAGGGGTCAGTAATAATCGAGCAATGCAGTACAGAATCGAAGTCCAAGAGAATAGTCAAAGGTAAGCCAGGTGGTCAGAAAATAAGAAGAGCAGGTAACAAATAACAAGAAATATAGCCAGTAAGCAAAATGCAATAGCAGGCGCCCATAGGAAAGTGGGCAAACAATAAATAGGGAGAAAGAACCCGCCTCAGACTTGATAGGAGGATAGGCTGTCAATCACCAAGGCAGGACTAAAGTTAACTCTTAGTGGAGCAGGGGGAGAGCAAGGTGAAGGAGAAGGGCGTGGTGGAAAATCAATTAAGGAGGTGAGGGAATAGGACAGTGTTCAGACAGTACAAGAAAAAACCCAAAGAAAAGAATCACAACCGGGCACGCCTCCTGCGCCGCAGCATGCGCCCGGAGGACGGCGCCAAAGCCTGGACAGGCAAGGACGTTACAACAGTGGTGTGCAATTAGCCTTCTTATTCTCAGCAGTTTCCTCTCCTTTCACATTTTGGTTATTGACCATTAATGTTTATTTCTATAACTACTAAACCTAGACATATTACATCACTGCAGACACAATGAACATGCATAAATACACCTTGTAAGGATCTGCGTACCAAACTCAGAAATATTGCATTTACGAACAGCATGTTCAGCTGCTTTGTTCATGTTCGTAGCTGTTTTAGGATGTCATAAAAATAATGCCATTGAGTTGTACAACATGCCCTTTAATTGTGCCAGATTAAGGTTGGTGGAGGCTCCTGTACTCCTGTGGACTCCAATCTCACTTGACTTTCAACCACATATTGAAGATGTGGACACATATGCCTCTCCACTAAAGTTTATGGAAGACAGGGAGACACCCAAGTCCATAGACTTCTGCAGGGAGAGCACATGCATGAAAATTGACTTGTCGCTTCAGACCAGATAACCAGTTCTCCTGAACAGTTTTGATTTTAGCAACCAGATTGAATGAACTGGCCTAGGAAGGATGGGTGAGTGCTGGAGGATCCTTACATCCTCAACCTGGTGGAAGCACTGGGGAACATTCCCTATACGCACTCCCTATAATCCAACTCTTTGACAATGCAAAATAACAAATTATGACAAAATTGCCTAAAGTTATCTTCAGTGGATGATTTTAAATAAATAAGAATATTAGTAAAGTTAATGCTTTAAACATTTCTGAGAAAATCAGGAATTCGATGGGAAAGTTTGGGCTCATTGAAACGTGAACTGATATTTGATATTAAGGGAGTGAGCCTGATAATATCTATATATTATAGAATTGTTATTTATGTAATTTTCTAATACAGTAGTATAATTTACTAATATGTAATTATGTAATTTCCTAATATGACAGTGCAATATAATAAAAGGTTAAAAAAGTATCTCCAAAGTTGCTATGTGTGATATGTATAGGTTCTTACAATATAATAAATGTGGAGGAAATTAACTCAAATAGGCCCATTCTCTTCAGTGGACCCTTAGCTGCGGGCTAGACTGCCTCATTGGTTTATACAAGTTTGGTTTCCAAGCAAAGCTTCCCATATACATTAGCCTAAAGCTGATATTTATCTGATAAAATTTATTGAGTCATTTTACCTGATTCATGACTGACCAGATAAAGAATGTCCAGGTCACCCATGTTTGACATTTTCAACCAATAGTCAGACACGAGATCTTTCCAATATTCTCATATAAGACAACTATGTAAATACATACCTGGAAACACACTTGGGCAGAATCAGAACTAGCCATTTCCCAACATATGAGTGTAAGAGAAATATAGATCATCCATAAACCCCATCTCAACGTTGCTCCTCCTGCAGCACTGGAGAATATCATCATAGCATCTGCATGCTGGACTCTCTTCTCTTCTTCTTATGACCATTTGCTAGAGGAAGGAAATGTGTCTGGAAGCATCAGAAGCGAGAAGATAGTCACTACTTGCTCTTGTCAAGGATATTGCTTTTTCTTTTCTGCTTGAAGTTTTACACAATATATATGCTTAAATAGCAGAAGGAAGAACATGGCAATATTACCTTACAAATTCATACTAAAACCAAAATAAAGGAACATATGATCATTGGACACTAAGTCAGCTGAATCGAAAGCGTGAACTGTAACTTCTCCATGTTTAATATATCACCCTCCACATGTCCTTTGGCATTGGTTAGTATAGTATTACTTAGGTGTGATTACAAGGTCTGAATTGCTGGAAATTCCAATGCACTTGTCTGTTTTGAAAAGGACCATCAGTGTTTTGGAAGATGATACAGTTTTGTGGTACCCTGAATTAAATGGGTTGTCTCATGAAGGGAACCTTTATAAATATGCCCTCTTAGTGTGTATGTATAAGGCTACATACACACAAATGGATATGTGTGTGTGGTCGATGGGAAAATGGTGTGGGCCCATAGATTTCATTACGGAGCCCAGTCTACAAAATGGGCAGGAATAGGACTATCCTGAATTTTGCTCCCAGGCTAACCGCTCCATGCATGTACCGTGATAGTACACGGTCATGTGTATTGGACCATTAGAATATAATAGGACAGCGTGCTAGCCATTAGAAACACAGCTAGTACATTGACAAAGCGCATCTTTGTGTGCATGGAGCCTTACATAGAGGAGATCCTTCACTGGGATAACTAAAGCCATCCATGCATTAGAGGCAGCTGCATGGGAAATGTTTGTTCGGCCACAACTTCCCCCAAAATTTGCAGACGGTCGTGAGGCTCCAATCTGAAAGTGACTCTTTGATAAAACAACCCCATTAAAGAGCATCTGTAAGTACCTTAAGAGTTCCAATGAAAGTTTTATTGCAATATGTAGATATTCCACCATCAACTGTGAGTGGTATTATTAAAAAGTGGAAGTGTTTAGGAACCACAGCAACTCCTTCATGAAGTGGCAGACCATGTAAAGTTACAGTGCGTGGTCACTAAATACTGAGATTCATAGTGTGTAAAAGTCTCCAGCACTCTGCTAAAATAACTGCAGAGCCCGGGAGGGCATAACAAGGACTTGTGCACCTTAGGAAGATGGTAGAAGAAGGGCATTGGTGATTCAATTATATGTAAAAAAAATTTCTCCTTTTTGGTAAGGAGATTATTCTTTATTGCTTGGTTAATAAGGTTTTTATACTGGGTGATGTATATAGAGAGTGGATTATTGGTGAGTGGTTCGTAGAATTCTCTTACCAAAAAGGAGAAAACATTTTTACATATAATTGAACCACCAATGCCCTTCTTCTACCATGCCCTCCTGGTCAACCAATCATCTCCGGTATCGGCTCTTTAACTAGCAACCTGTCTCATTTTATAGACCTCCATCTCCAAAAATTTGTTTTACAATTACCTTCCTATCTCATTGACTCCACACAGCTCATCAAAGAACTTCAAACATTAAACACCACACGCCAACCCGGGAAAAAATGGGCACTATTAACAGCTGACGTTTCTGCACTATACACCAACATCCCACACCAACACGGGATAGCGGCCATAAACTCTTTCCTTTCCAATAACACACTGATGCCATCTCAACAAAAAGACTTCCTCCTTGCCGGTATACAGTTTATATTAGAGCACAACATCTTCTCCTTTAAAGATATAATATACCGACAAACCAAGGGCTGTGCTATGGGCACACGCTTTGCGCCTTCTTATGCTAACCTATATATGGTTTGCTTTGAAGAGAAACACATTTACAATTCTACTGACTATAAATCTAACATCATTTTATACAAACGGTACATAGATGATTTGTTTTTTATCTGGGAGGGCGACGAAACTTCAGCCCTCAACTTCATTACTTCACTAGGACACAACGCTTTTGGTTTATCCTTTACACACCAATTCTCCATCCAAAAAATTGAATATCTGGATCTCCTCATTTCCTTATCTCCAACAGGCACTATATCTACCTCCACTTATTTCAAAAGTGTGGACGTTAATAGTTACCTCGACTATACCAGTGCCCATTATAACCCTTGGCTTAACAACATACAGTGCTGGCCAAAAGTATTGGCACCCCTGCAATTCTGTCAGATAATACTCAATTTCTTCCAGAAAATGATTGCAATCACAAATGCTTTGGTAATAATATCTTCATTTATTTTGCTTGCAATGAAAAAACACAAAAGAGAATGAAAAAAAAAGTCAAATCATTGATCATTTTACATAAAACTCCAAAAATGGGCCGGACAAAAGTATTGGCACCCTCAGCCTAATACTTGGTAGCACAACCTTTAGACAAAATAACTGCGAACAACCGCTTTCAGTAACCATCAATGAGTTTCTTACAATGCTGTGCTGGAATTTTAGACCATTCTTCTTTGGCAAATTTCTCCAGGTCCCTGAGATTTGAAGGGTACCTTCTCCAAACTGCCATTTTGAGATCTCTCCACAGGTGTTCTATGGGATTCAGGTCTGGACTCATTGCTGGCCACTTTAGAAGTCTCCAGTGCTTTCTCTCAAACCATTTTCTAGTGCTTTTTGAAGTGTGTATTGGGTCATTGTCCTGCTGGAAGACCCATGACCTCTGAGGGAGACCCAGCTTTCTCACACTGGGCCCTACATTATGCTGCAAAATTTGTTGGTAGTCTTCAGACTTCATAATGCCATGCACACGGTCAAGCAGTCCAGTGCCAGAGGCAGCAAAGCAACCCCAAAACATCAGGGAACCTCCGCCATGTTTGACTGTAGGGACCGTGTTCTTTTCTTTGAAGGCCTCTTTTTTTATCCTGTAAACTCTATGTTGATGCCTTTTCCCAAAAAGCTCTACTTTTGTCTCATCTGACCAGAGAACATTCTTCCAAAAAGTTTTTGGCTTTCTCAGGTAAGTTTTGGCAAACTCCAGCCTGGCTTTTTTATGTCTCTGGGTCAGAAGTGGGGTCTTCCTGGGTATCCTACCATAGAGTCCCTTTTCATTCAGACGCCGACGGATAGTACGGGTTGACACTGTTCTACTCTCGGACTGCAGGCAGGGCCGGTTTTAGACAAAGTGGGGCCCCGGGCAAAATTAAAAGTGGGGCCCCAAATGTTGAAATATTGTACCTACTACATAGTCACATTCTGTTAATTTGATGTGCTGCAGTGCTTACAGGGATGTTCCTAAGGTCTTTAAGGCCGGGGCCCCCCACATTGTGAAAACGCAACGTTTTACTGTACCTACAAAGTGGAGGGGATTCTGACTAATTCCATACACACATTGCAGAAAAAAAAAATCTGCAGCGGAAAAGCTGCGTTTTCACAGCATGTCAATTATACCTTCATAAATGCTGGTGTTTTCCGTAAAGTTATAATAGGTACAGAAAGTCCACAGAAGAAAACTCTGAGATCGCAATGAAAAACGCTGCAGAAAAAAAAACACAATGCGTTTCCGCCGCAGTCATTTCCGCAGCATGGGCCCTTAGCCTAAAGGGGTTGTTTCATTTGTTTGTAAACTTTTTTGCATAGCCAAACTAGTTGCTTGTGACCCTTTATAAATCAGGTGCACAAGTAACAAGGCATATGCCTTTTCCTACACACAATTAAAAAAATGTATATACATACAGAATTATCAAATAGGACCACTATACCAGGACTAAATACTGTCACGTCACCCGCTGACCACTACACCAGGACTATCGTCATGTCACCTGCTGACTGCTATACCAGGACAAAATACTGTCACGTCACCCGCTGACCGCTATACCAGGACTAAATACTGTCATTATGAGTAGAAAGAAATAAAAAGAAAAAACAGCGCAGAGCGCTAATAGTGTAAAACCAAAGGATGATAGATATCAGAACACTGATACAAATTGCTCACCTTGGTGGGTTGTGATCAGCTCACAACAACTTAGTAGGCATGTAGAATCAGATTATCTTCATTGGGACCTTGTGAAGCAGCTGCTAGCCTCGGAACCGTGGTATGAAGCACGTGTGGAAGAATCCAGATGCAGGTAGAAAAGAGGAGGCAGATGAACGCTGGTCCAGAATAAATGTAGTCTTTAATCCAATTGAATAAAACACACGACGCGTTTCGCCTCCTCTTTTCTACCTACATCTAAATACTGTCATGTCAGCCACTGACCGCTATACCAGGACTAAATACTGTCATGTCAGCCACTGACCGCTATACCAGGACTAAATACTGTCACGTCACCCGCTGACCGCTATACCAGGACTAAATGCTGTCACGTCACCCGCTGACCGCTATACCAGGACTAAAAACTGTCACGTCAGCCACTTACTGCCAGATTCCCCTTTGTCCTCATAGTATAATCCACAAATAGCGGCTTTTACTTATAATGTTCCCCTCGTAGCGCCAAACACTTCACTACGATCAGAGTTACTCCATTCCCCATCTTGAGAACACAACTACCCCCTTTTATTTGCAGATGCCCCCTCATAACGCCAGCCAGCAATTAACCTCTTCCTGCCCTGCACTGTAATAGTATGCTGCAGTAAGCAGTTTGTTCCTAGGACTACACTTTGCAGAGACTGTAAAATGACCGTTTATGCCACGTGGGACCCCGGCCTTAAGGCCGAGGCTCCACTTTGTGAAAAAGCAGCTTTTTTTGTTGCAGATTTTGCTTCAGTTTTTTGAGCCAAAGCCAAGCAGGACTATAGAAGGATTGTGAAATATCTAGGAAGCTTCTTACACTTCCCCCTTCTGCTCAATCCACTCCTGGCTTTGGCTCAAAAAACAGCAAAAGGATCTGCAACAAAAAAATCCGCTTTTCTGTAACGTGAAACACAGTGTTTATGGCGGCTGCAGAAACGTGCGGGAATTTCCACATATATTTACCGTAATAGGGGAAGAAAGTGCAGAGAAAAATGCATCAAATGCTCAATGAAAAACGCTGTGGGAAAAAAAAAACAATGTGTTTTTGCTGCTTTTTATCTCCTGTGCTTTTTAGCTGCGTTTTGTTGTGTTGGGGCTAATCCTTAAAGGGGTTGTCCAGGAATTACAGGTTTCTGCAAGGAACCCGGGGAAGGTGAAAAATAAAACCCACACTCACCTGTCCCTGGTCCTCCCACCCCTGTCCGGTCCAGCAGAGCCTCAGGGCTTGTTCTAGTGGCAGTTCTCGCCACACGTAACTGCTGAGGCCTATCATCCGCCTCAGCAGCCTAAGGAAAGGAACCTGGATGTCACTCACATACGTCACCTGTGATGTCCTTTCCTTAGGCCGCTGATTGGCCTCAGCAGTTACGTGCGGCGAGGACTCCTGCCAGAACAAGCCCCCGGGCGCCACTGGACTGGACAGCTGTGGGAGACACCGTGGACAGGTGAGTATGCTCTTTCTTATTTTTCACCTTCCCCGGCCTCCTTGCAGAAAACAGTAATTCCTGGACAACCTGTTTAGCATCTCAATATACTGAGCATCACACTATACAATACAATTCTAGTATGTATAATGGTACACATGTACAGAAGAAAATATAGATAGACAATAATATGCTGTATATACCTACATAAATACCATATATTTACACACATACATTCATATACAATATATACTCACACACACATACCTGTCTACAATCATACAGTACTCACACAGTAGCTAACACACATACTGTAAACAAATATACACATATATACATATTAAATATACATATTTTACACAAAACATACACTTACACTTGGTTGAATTGCTGGGTGAACTGGAAATGGAGGAAGCTCCTGTGCAGCTCTGTCTGGCAATAGTGAAAGCATCGCAGCAGACTCCCTCCTGCACACTACGATGTGCTGGATGACTCACTGCATGGGGGGAGGGGGGAAGCTAGTAACTGCTTCTAAGGGCAAACTGTAGAAGCAGCGATCAGCAGAATCTGCATCTGCTGATGCTTTCATCTACTGCCGGTTAAGAGTCATAATAGTAGGGAAAGTATGGGGCCCCTATGGGTGTTGGGGCCCTGGGCAATTGCCCAGTTTGCCCCCCCTAACGCCAGCCCTGACTGCAGGGCAGCTAGAACTTGTTTGGATGTTAGTCGAGGTTCTTTAGCCACCATCCGCACAATCTTTTGTTGAAATCTCTCGTCAATTTTTCTTTTCCGTCCACATCTAGGGAGGTTAGCCACAGTGCCATGGGCTTTAAACTTCTTGATGACACTGCGCACGGTAGACACAGAAACATTCAGGTCTTTGGAGATGGACTTGTAGCCTTGAGATTGCTCATGCTTCCTCACAATTTTGCTTCTCAAGTCCTCAGACAGTTCTTTGGTCTTCTTTCTTTTCTCCATGCTCAATGTGGTACACACAAGGACACAGGACAGAGGTTGAGTCAACTTTAATCCATTTCAACTAGCTGCAAGTGTGATTTAGTTATTGCCACCACCTGTTATGTGCCACAGGTAAGTAACAGGTGCTGTTAATTACACAAATTAGAGAAGCATCACATGATTTTTCAAAGGGTGCCAATACTTTTGTCCACCCCCTTTTTTATGTTTGGAGTGGAATTATATCCAATTTGGCTTTTTGACCATTCTTTTTGTGGTTTTCCATTGAAGACAAATTAAATAAAGATAATATTACCAAAGCATTTGTGATTGCAATCATTTTCTGGAAGAAATTGAGTATTATCTGACAGAATTGCAGGGGTGCCAATACTTTTGGCCAGCACTGTACCTTTTAGTCAATTTAAGAGGATTAGGAAGAATTGTGACAACTCTCAGACATTCAAAAATCAAGGAAAAATTTTTAAAAAAACGTTTTACAGAAAAAAAAAACTACCCTAAATCCATCATTAACAATGCCTTCCAAAAGGCATTATCACTTACCCAAAGTTCATGTCTCAAAGAAAAAAACTAAACCAGCCATCTCGGCACACACTAGGAGTAATTTTGTCACCACATACAACTCTGGTCATAAGAGAATTAGAATAATACTAAATAACCACTGGGAAGTTTTGCTGAGTGATCCCCACCTGAACAAAATTCTCCCTAATAAACCCACCCTAACCTTTAGGAGGTCCACCACCCTCAGAAATATTCTAGCCCCCAGTTGACTTCGCTCGTTAACACCACTTGGCACAAACGGCTTTTCAGCACCGCCTGGGGCGTATCGATGCGGCCACTCAAGATGCCTGTAACGTCCTTGCCTGTCCGGGCTTTGGCGCCGTCCTCCGGGCGCACGCTGCGGCGCAGGAGGCGTGCCCGGTTGTGATTCTTTCCTTTGGGTTTTTCTTGTATTGTCTGAACACTGTCCTATTCCCTCACCTCCTTAATTGATTTTCCACCACGCCCTTCTCCTTCACCTTGCTTTCCCCCTGCTCCACAAAGAGTTAACTTTAGTCCTGCCTTTGTGATTGACAGCCTGTCCTCCTATCAAGTCTGGGGCGGGTTCTTTCTCCCTATTTATTGTTTGCTCACTTTCCCATTGGCGCCTGCTATTGCATTTCACTTACTGGCTATACTCCTTGTTCCTTGTTACCTGCTCTTCTGATTTTATGACCACTGGCTTACCTTTGACTATTCTCTTGGATTTTGATTCTGTACTGCATTGCTCAATAGTTACCGACCCCTTGGCTAGCTGACCTCCCTTTGTTGTTTGTGCGTCCTGTCTGCGTTCTGTGTTATGACTTATTATAAGGAGGGACTGTCGACTGGTTGCTGGCTGTCACCTAGGACAGATCGGGCAAGTTATCCAGGGACAGTGCGGGGGATTCAGCTTAGGGTCCACTGTCTTATTGTGCCCCTCCCCCCTAAGTTCTCCAGCAGCTACTGGGGAATCACTCCTCTAGTGATTCCCTTACAATGCCTTTGTTGCTTAAACATCAAACATCAGGCACTCAACTTTCATTCTAACATTTCAAATGAAACCTTTCCAATCAAATCCCACCTAAATTGTTCCACTGATTACATAGTGTATTTAATAGAATGCCCATGTAAACTCCAATATGTTGACCAGACCATCCAGCCACTACATTGTTGAATGAATGGCCATCATACCAACATTACAAAAGGGTATCAAAAACATAATTTGTCCCTACACTGCTCTCTTAAATACGACTTTAATTTCCAATGTTTAATAATACTGCCGATAGAACACATTCCATCTACAATCCCAAACCACTTCCAAAAACTCCGACAGAGGGAGGCATTTTGGATCTACAAGCTCATTACACTTAGTCTCAATGGATTAAATGATGTTGTTGAGTCATCATTCTACTACTTATCCCGCTAACACACCACAGCTATTTCACAACTACAGTTGAACCTGCACTATATACATTTTTTGCCTACCTTTCCTACGCATACATTTTGCTCATGTGTTCACCTTCAAGCCTATGGGTAGGTAACTTTTGTCTTTAGTTACACATTTATATATACATATACTTCTGTATACTCATGTCCCATGCCCGTTGGGGTAGATGCATATCCACCAGCCATCTTCTCCATTATTTCATATATTATAACCATCTTTAGCCTCTCTCATGTCCCAACAACTTTCTAACATCAACTACTGTTAGCCATCAATAAAGAATGAGAAAAAAAAAAATTGTCCACGCCCCCTCAAGATACTATTTACTTGCAGCCTCCATGCTACTTCCTGTCAATTTGGTTCCCCTCCTGCCCTGGACTCTGCTATATGTAAGTTGAGCTCTTCCTTCATAATTTACCACTCACCATAATCATCTCCTGCATTGCTGTCTTCTTTTCTACTTGTACAACCACTTCCTATTCATACTTTCAATCATCATCATCAGTGTCTTCCTAACATGCAACTTTAACACTCTCGAAATCTGTTTTCATATTGTATTCATTCTATGTACTTATTTACTATTATTATTCATTCCATCCACTAACTACGCTTACCTATGTATTTATTTATTCAATATAGTTTATGTATTTATTCATTTATCTACCCAGTCATTTATTCTTGTCTGCTAATACAATCCATATCCTACCACTGACATTGCTACGTATGCTGGTTCTATCCTACTAAGTTTCAACCTGTATTATATTATGCTATATTATTATTATGGGCAGCCAACCCTTTTATATGTGTTACCCTATTTTATTTGTGCTACCTTCTTTTTAATTGCTAATTTTAAACTCTTATCATATATTTTATTTTACCTTACTATATGTAATACCCTAGTATTTTTATCTGGACCTACACTATGACTACCCTTGCTCTAAAACCTAGCCATTGATTATACCTTCTGTATTTTGTTTATATTTAGTTTATGGCCTGATGAAGACGCTAGTACAGCATCAAAACGCGTAGCCTATTGTTGTACGTCCGGTGTGGAACCAATAAAACGTGTGTTTTTATTAACAAGCATTCTGTTTGCAAATATTTTATTGATATACCCTTACTTGCAGCGCTCAACCATAATATCCCAGTTTTTTTCCCTACTTTTTTCTTTATTTGTTCCAGTATGACTGCGTCCTACCGTAAGGTCCAGGGTGAGTATATCGTGGAAGAAATTGAACGACCTGCATGGAGCCCTGTGGAATTAAATAGAGCACCTTTGGGAGTAAATGGAATGAAGATTGTGAGACAGATCTTCTCATTCAACATCATTGTCTGACCTCCCAAATGCTAACTTAGATGAACGGCCAGATGCTCCTGTAGGTGTAATATATAGCTGTCCCAAACCTTTGTCCATATAGTGTATATCTTTTTGCATCCCTTGCACTCCTAAACTGACATTCACTTTGAAATCTCTGCTGCATTCCATCTTGGTCTTCCAAGCCTGATTGCCATTTCACAAAAGAATCAGGTTACATTTGCCCATAGAGTCTATATGAGGGGAGGAAAAAAGTGGCAGCAAAGACACCAGGCAGACATAGGCTGCTAGAGCTAATAGTGAGTTTTTATTTGATCTCACCCCATGTGCTTTATCCACATCAAAAAATTCAGTACTTCTCCTTAATGTGATAAGCTGCTGCTTTTGAGTACTAGACAGCAGAATCTCAAGTTTTCTCTGTGTGCTGTGTAAGGGATAGATTTATCATATCAGCAAATCATATAATGGCCAGACACACACATAGCAGCTTGTCTAACAATTTAGAGTTAAGCAGAAATGTTGTCAATAGCAACCGCCTAGATACTTTATTTTCATTTCTAAATATTTGATCATTTTAATCTGTAATATAATTTTGTTGTTGTCATATACAACACTGCTGTTCTTATTTGTACAAATGATACCACATGTAAAATACCAGTCATCACATACCTTTACACTGATGATAACCTCATACCATTCCAGTTATTATACGACTTGGAAATTGTAGCTCAAGGATATAAACACTTTGCTTTATGCTTTTATTTAGGACCCATCATGAATCATTTACAACAGTGTTTGTTTTCCAAGTCTTTTCCACTTTGGACATAACTTTGTGAAAACATAACAGGGAACAATGTCCAATTGTATGTGTATAGGAAAGTGACAACTGCTGTTAGTGCATTTCTTTCTCAAAAACCAAACAAAGGACTAGCTATAGGGGATATTGAGCTAGCTGTCACTTTAGCAAACCATAGTGCTTGAGGAAGCCCAAAAGTCAAATTGCAACATAACAAGTCACCATTGTTATAGATGGTACATGGTAGATGGGGGTGACCTTTTTACAGATTCTTCCTCAGAAGATCACTCGTTTAAGACCGCCCCTTTAAAGACCCATTTTTTCAGTGACCAATTTTCCTTTATGGAAAGACCACCCCTTACTTACTGTATATTACTCCATTAGACACTTTAACTTGCCCTCTGTATACTTTTCTGTTTGAAAGGAACACCCCTATAAAATGCACTATCATTTTTCTGTGCAAATTTGGGTGGTTGGCTCAAAGAAGTTTCACTGTACTTTTCTTATAAGTCGTCCTGGTCCCTTTGCAGAGAAACAGCCCCAAAGCATGATGTTGCCATCCCCATGCTTCACAGTAGGTATGGTGTTCTTTGGATGCAACTCAGCATTCACTCTCCTCCAAACACGACGAGTTGTGTTTCTACCAAACAGTTCTACTTTGGTTTCATCTGACCATATGACATTCTCCCAATACTCTTCTGGAACATCCAAATGCTCTCTAGCAAACTTCAGACGGGCCCGGATATGTACTGGCTTAAGCAGGGGGACACGTCTGGCACTGCAGGATCTGAGTCCCTGGCGGCATAGTGTGTTACTGACGGTAGCCTTTGTTATGTTAGTCCCAGCTTTCTGCAGGTCATTCACTAGGTCCTTCCGTATGGTTCTGGGATTTTTGCTCACCGTTCTTGTGATCATTTTGACCCCACCGGGTGAGATCTTGCGTGGATGCCCCTGACCGAGGGAGATTATCAGTGGTCTTTATGTCTTCCATTTTCTAATTATTGCTCCCACAGTTGATTTCTTCACACCAAGATGTTTGCATATTGCAGATTCAGTCTTCCCAGCCTGGTGCAGGTCTACAATTTTGTTTCTGGTGTCCTTCCAAAGCTCTTTGGTCTTCACCATAGTGGAGTTTGGATTGTGACTGTTTGAGGTCGTGGACAGGTGTCTTTTATACTGATAACAATGTCAAACAGGTGCCATTACTAAAGGTAATGAGTGGAGGACAGAGGAGCCTCTTAAAGAAGAAGTTACAGGTCTGTGAGAGCCAGAAATCTTGCTGGTTTGTAGGTGACCAAATACTTATTTTCCATCATAATTTGCAAATAAATTCTTTAAAAAAAATCAGACAATGTGATTTTCTAGATTTGTTTTCTCATTTTGTCTCTCATAGTTGAGGTCTACCTATGATGTCAATTATAGGCCTCTTTCATCTTTTTAAGTGGGAGAACTTGCTCAATTGGTGGCTGACTAAATACTTTTTTTCCCCACTGTATATGAGTAGTTGCACTGTTTCTGACCATTATATGATTGGCATTCTGCATTTTTCATCTGTTTTCCACTCAGCAAGCTCTGATTCTCAGTTGGCCCAGAGCTAGTGGTGCATGGAGACTAGCTACTAAGGGATTTTATTTAGACAGCACATGAGGAAAACAGTAGATTCTGCTCCATCATACAGCAGTAATGAGCAGTGCTGCTATGAACACAGCACAAGGATGACATATTAAAACACTTACTAGAACCAGCAGCAGCATCAGTGTGTGTCTGTGTCTCTCTGAAGATGTTTAGTAAATTAGATAGACAGGTAAGTATGATGGGGGGGTTGAGTTAGTCAGGAAAGGCTAGTAGTGGGTGGGCTAGCTAGGGAAACAGGGAAGGGGTGTGAGTGAGAAAGGGAGGGGGAGGGAGTGAGAGAGGAAGGTGGTGTGAATCAGCTCTGAGTGAAGTCCAAGGCATCATGGTAGTTGCAGGAAAACACAGAATAGGACATGCCTATGTAAACAAATGCAGAAGATGCCAGGAGCTCACAGAGAAACAGAGAAATCACTCAAAACACTGCTAAAAGTATTTGGTTGCACTTATTAACCTATTAATAGCACTAACAGACCTTTCTTGAAAAATGATTTTTTTTGCCCAATTTTTTGCCCAGAAAACCCCTTTAACCCTTTCAAGACCGAGCCCAAAAATGCGTTAAGGACCAGGCCTCGTTTTTCAAAACTGACATGTGTCACTTTATATGGCAATAACTTTGAGACGACTTAACTTACACAAGTGATTTTGAGATTGTTTTTTCGTGACACATTATACTTCATGTTAGTGGTAAACACTAATGAATATTTTTGTATCTATTTATAAAAAAAATAGGAAATTTGATGGAAATTTGGAAAAAAAAAAATCGCAATTTTCAAAATGTGAAATGCTCTGCTTTTCAGACAGATAGTCATACCACCCAAATACATTAATACATATTATCTACCATATCTCTGCTACATATCGGCATCATCTTTTAATCGTCCTGTAATTTATTTTGGATGTTATAAAGCTTACAAGTGTAACAGCGATTTTCCAGATTTACAAGAAAATTTCCCAAACTAATTTTTTAGGGACCACCTCAGTTCTGAAGAGGATTATTATGGCCTATATATTATAAACCCCCATAAATCACCCCATTTTCAAAACTGCACCCCTCAAATAATTCAAAATAACATTTGGGAAGTTTGCTAACCCTTTAAGCATTTCACTGGAATTAAAACAATATGGAGGTGAAATTTAGACATTTAATTTTTTCCCACTAATTCCTTAATTTAGCCCTAAAATTAACACATTCACAAAGGGTTAAAGGAGAAAATGCATCTCACAGTTTGTTATGCAATTTCTCCCGAGCACGGAAATACCCCACAAGTGGGTGTAAACTGATGTTTGGGCTAATGGCAGCGCACGGAAGGGAAGGAGTGACACTGGGCGTCTGAAAAGCAGATTTTGCTGGAATAGTTTTCAGGTGCCATGTCTCATTTGCAAAGCCCCTAAAGTACCAATACAAAGGAAAACCCCAAAAAGTGACCCCATTTTGGAAACTACACCCCTCACAGAATTCATCAAGGGGTACAGTGAGCATTTTGACCTTACAGCCGTTTCACAGATTTTGCTAACACTGGGATGTATAAATGAAACATTACTAAAATGTCACTTTATCCCCAAAGTTTTCATTTTCACAAGGGGTTAAAGGAGAAAAAGCACCCCACAGTTTGCAAAACAATTTCTCCTGAACACGGCAATACCCCATATGTGGTCGTAATCTGCTGTATGGGTACATGGCAGGGCTCAGAATGGAAAGAGCGCTATTTGGCTTTTGGAAGGCAGATTTTGGTGGAATAGTTTTCAGGTACCATGTCGCATTTGCAGAGCCCCCAAAGTACCCATACAGTGGAAGCCCCCTAAAAGTGACCCCATTTTGGAAACTACACCCCTCACAGAACATATCAAGGGGTATAGTGAGCATTTTGACCCTACAGCTGTTTCACAAATTTTATTAACATTGGGACATTAAAATGAAAAATTACTTTTTTTCCAATAAACCGTCAATTTAGCCCCAAATTTTTCATTTTCACAAGAGGACAAAGGAGAAAAAGCTCCCCAAAGTTCGTTACACAATTTCTCCTGAACACAGAAATGCCCCATATGTGGTTGTAATCTGCTGCATGGGTAAATGGCAGGGATCAAAATGGAAAGAGCGCTATTTAGCTTTTGGAGGGCAGATTTTGCTGGAATAGTTTTCGGGTGCCATGTCGTATTTGCAGAGCCCCTAAAGTACCAATACAATACAAACCCCCAAAAAGTGACCCCATTTTGAAAACTACACCCCTCATAGAATTTATCTAGGGGTATAGTGAGCATTTTGACCTCACAGCTGTTTCACAGATTTTATCATCATTGGGACGTAAAAATGTAAAATTACGTTTTTCCAATAAACCGTCCATTTAGCGACATATTTTTAATTTTTGCAAGTGGTTAAAGAAGAAAACACACCCCACAGTTTGTTACACAATTTCTTCTGAAAACAGAAATGCCCCATATGTGGTTCTAATCTGCTGTATGGGTACATGGTGGGGCTCAGAAGGGAAAGAGCGCTATTTGGCTTTTGGAGGGCAGATGTGGCTGGAATAGTTTTCAGGTGCCATGTCGCATTTGCAGAGCCCCTAAAGTACCAGTACAATGGAAACCCCCTAAAAGTGACCCCATTTTAGAAACTACACCCCTCAAGGAATGTATCAAGGGATATTATGATTTTGAGCATAAAAATGCTTCCCAAAAATTAATGTACAAAGTGAAAATTAAAGTTTTTAAAGAAATATCCAATTTCAGTGACTAATATGTTGCGGCCACTTTGTGGCATCAGAGACATGCATTCCTAAAACTATTAAGTGGGCTATCCTGGGGACAAAAAAATTAAATATGTGGGTATAAACTGCTGCTTGGGCACACAGCAGGGCTCAGAAGGGAAGGAGCACTGTGTTTTTTTAGCTTTTGGAGTACTTTCTCGTCGCCATGTTGTTTTTGCAGAGCCCTGGAGGTGCCAGTAAATTGGAATTCCCCAAGAAGTGACCCCCATTTTGTAGGGGCAATTTTAGGGTCTCTGAAAATGTGACATGGCGTCCAAAAAAACAACAATCTAAATATGTGCTCCAAAAGCACATAGCGCTCCTTCACATTTGCGCCCTGCTGTGTGCCAAAATGACAGTTTATGCCCACATGTATGACACTGGTGTACCCAGGATAACGTACTTAACAATGCCATATGTGGGTATAAACTGCTGTTTGGGCACAGCCGGGCACAGAAGGGAAGGAGCGCTATTTTGGTTTTTGGAGCACAGTTTGCTTTTTGGACACCAAGCCACTTTTGCAGAGCCCATGAATTGCCAGTAAAGTGGAATCCGCAGACGTCACCCCATTTTGGAAACTACACCCTTCAAGGGATTTATCAAGTGGGGTAGCGAGCATTATTAACCCTTAAGTGTTGCATTCTTTTAATTTCCAGAAATGAATGTGCAGCTGATAATGAAAAGTTAAAAATGAAATTTTTCTATAGATACGCCATTTCAGTGCCCAATATGTTGTGCCAAGTTTATGTCTGCACAGACACACACTCCAAAAACTGGTGAGCGGGGATCCCGGGCACAACAGCTTTTGGAGCGTTCATCTCTGATACAAGCCGGGCACAACATATTACGCACTGAAATGTCGTATTCCTGGATAAATTGTCATTTTCACCTTTCACCATCAGCTGCGTATTCATTTATGGATAATAAATTATAGCAACACTTGGGGGTTAAAAATGCTCACTGTACCCCAGGATAAATTCCTTCAGGGGTGTAGTTTCCAAAATGGGGTGACATGTCAGGGGATTCCACTGTACTGGCATTTCAGCTCTGCTAAAGTGCAATGGCGTCCAAAAACCAAACCGTCCAAGTCTGTGCTCCAAAAACCAAATAGCGCTCCTTCCCTTCTGTGCTCGGCTGTCCCCAAACAGGAGTTTATACCCACATATGACATTAAGTACGTTATTCTGGGAACGACAAGTGTAATACATGTGGGTATAAACTGCAGTTTGGGCACACAGTAGGGCGCAGAAGAGAAGGAGCGCTATGTGGCTTTAGGAGCGCAGATTCAGATGTTTGGGATCTGGATGCCATGTCATGTTTGCAGAGCCTCTAAAGTACCAGTAAAGTGGAATCCCCTAGGGAATGACCCCATTTTGAAAAGTGCACCCCTCAAAGAATTTATCAAGGGGTGTAACGAGCATTAGTATCCCAGACGTGACTGCACAGCGGATGGGGAAAAGTGAATATGTAAGCTGTGCGTAGAACATTGGGTACACTAAATTCCCTACTATTTCCCCAGTAGTTCCTATTATTGGGGAGGTCACTCTGGGGGTCACTTCTGGTTTATTATCCCTCGTAAGCTCTAAATCTGGTTTGTCCCCTGATATACGCTCGCACAGCTTATACATTCCCTTCCTGCCGCAGCCAGTTATGTTCTAATGATTTGGCGATTTTTGGGGGTTTTTGTCTTCACATTGTACGAGCTATATTTTCTTTATTTCTCTGGTAATATAGCCATATGAGGGCTTGTTGTTTGCAGTATGAGATGTATTTTTTAATGACATCATTTTTAGGTGCTTACAACTTATTAAATAAATTTTATTAACTCTTTCTTGTTGGATTAAAAAACAACCCCATCAATTCTGGCACTGCGTTTTACCGTTTAAATTTTTCACCATGCAGCGTAGAGCATAAGTAACATGTTATCTTTATTCAACGGGTCGGTACGATTACGGCGATACCTCATTTATACAGTTTTTTTATGCAATACCAATTTTGCAGAACAAAAAACCCATTTGGGGACATAAATCAATTTTTTTTGCATCGCTATATTCTAAGATGCGTAGCATTTTTATTTTTCAGTTTAGAGAGTTGTTTTAGGGCTTATTTTTTGTGGGACAACCTGTGCTTTTTATTGGTACTGTTTTGGGGTACATATGACTTTTTGATCACTTTTTATTGCATATTTTGTAAGGTGAGATGGCGAAAAATCATTACTTTTGGTGGGTTTTTTCTGGGTTTTTTTTTCCCGACCTTCACCGTGTACATTAAATATGGTTTCAATTTTATTGTACAGGTTGTTACGGATGCAGCGATACCAAATATGTATTGTTTTTATTAATTTTTAGCTTTATTTTTTATATAATTCATTTTATATAGGAAAAGGGAATTTTTGGGGCTTTATTCTTTTATTAATTTTTTTCACATACTTTATTTATTTATTTTTTCACTTTTTTTACTTTTTCATGTGTCCCATTAGGACACCTGAGCCAGAGATGCCTTGATCTCTGGCTCAGTACTATAGACTGCAAGACACGAGCATGCAAGTGTCTTGCAGCCTATACAGGAAGTCAGCGCTATGGAAACACAGCGCTGACTTCCGCAGGTCTCGGCAGGATCAACCAGGTAGTGGGGTCTCCAGGCAGCCTGGGGTCACTTGGCAGACCCCGGGCTGCAGATTATCGATATCGGCACCCCCCCCATCTCGCCGCGGGGGGTGCCAGGGGGGGCGGCAAGATGGCGGAACCCCTTGGATGCCGCGGTCGCTATTGACCACGGCATCTTAAGGGTTAAACAGCGGGGATCGGTGTTACCACTGGTCCCCGCTGTTGCAGCGGGAGCCTGGCTGTCAAATACAGCCGGGCTCCCGCGGTGATCGCACGGGCTCTGCTTCTGAGCCTGCTCGATCACCATCACGTACCTGTACGTGGGGATGCGGTAACTAACCACATTCTCCCACGTGCATGTACGTGAGAATGCGTGAAGGGGTTAAAGCCTCTGGCTTCCATATCCTGATTGTTTGTGCTGGATTACTCTTTATTGAATTTTGATTTGTTACTGGAAATCTGCTTGTCTCCTGACAGTGGCTCTGACGTTACCTCTCGGAAATGACCTTTTACTTTGTTACTGGAAATCTGCAATCTGTTTGTCTCATTATCGTGGAGCTCTGATGTTACCTCTTGAACTGATTTTTGGCTTGGGCATTCATTCTCCTGATTTATTCTCCTGGTTCTAATCTTCCTTGTAAGGTATTGTGGGTTCTGGTTTGATTTCATTTTGTGGAGCATTTATTTCTTGTACTAGTTTCTGTGGTGATAACTTGGTCCCCAAATTCAGCACTAGTATATCTGGCTTCACGGCTGGTGAAGGCGTTTGGGTGTCTGGGATCTATCTCTCAGCGCTGTACAAAATTTAACCCCTTCCATACTATTACAGCGAATGTCGGGTCTTGAAAGATGGCGGCCACTCTGCATAGCTACTGGGTCTTCGCTGATCATGGGCATTCCTTGTTAGGAACCCCTCCCCCCCTTCAAAGTGAAACAATACCTCCTGGCCCCATTTCTTTATTGTTGCAGGATGGCCCCTGCGTGGTGAGATTGTGGGAGCTGTCCTTTTCACTTGACAGCTGAGAGTCTTATGAAGGCTCCCAGGCTTGTTATTGTACTGTAGCTATTGAGGCTGGTCTATGATGTAGCGAATCTCTCATAGACTACAATACAGTTGTATTGCAGTCTATCGGACCTGCAATCAGAAAAATGCAGTTTTTAAGCCCGCTTGGGGGGGGGGGGGGTGTCTAATAAAATAGTTAAAAAAAAAAATGTAAAAATATTTTTTTTAAAAATCAATAAAAAACTATAAATTCAAATCACCCCTTTCCCTGGATTTGAAATAAAGATAAATGAACAAAAACAAACAATTATACATCCCCGTGTCTGAAAACGCCCAGTTTACAAACATATAAAAATATTTTTCCCATACAGCAAACGCCTTAGAGGGGAAAAAAAAATCTAAAGTGCCAAATTGCCTTTTTTTCGCCTTTTTGCTTCCGATAAAATTTAAGCAAAAAGTGATTAAAACATCACACATTCCCCAAAATGGTATTACTAAAAAGTACATTTGGCCCCGCAACAAAAGATGCCTTATGCAAGTTATGGGTGTCAGAATATGGCGTCTCCAAGAAAATTTTTTTTTGCTAATTTTTAGATTTTTTTAAAGGGGTTCAAATGTAATACTATATAAGGCTAAGGCCCCACACAATGAATTGCTGCAGAAAATGCTGCAGAAAAGACCGCAGTGGAAATACATTGCGTTATATTTACACAGCGTTTTTCACAGAAAGTCTGCAGAGTTTTCCTCTGCGGACTTTCTGCCTCTATCAAACGTATATGGAGTCCGCTAGCATTTCCGTAGGTATAATTGACATACTGCGACTTACAAAAACACAGCTTTTCTGCAATGTGTGGATGGGGTTAGCCAGAATCCCATCCATTTTGCAGGTAATGTAAAATTCTGCGTTTTCACAAGGTGGGGCCTCATACATCATATGGAATACTAAATGGTACCACTACAAAGTACAATTTGTCCTGCAAACATTAAGCCCTCATATTGCTCTGTGAACAGAAAAATAACAAAGTTATGGGGTTTGGAAGACGGGTATTCATAAACAAAAATCGAAAAATGCCTGAGGCGGGAAGGGGTTAAACAGCTAGTTCTACTGCTCTTTCTTGTGACAAGAAACAGTCAACATATTGGTCAAGTGAATAACCCCCATTCACAGACATTGAAATTAATGGCCATCACACAGCTGATTTTCACTGTCATGTGAATATAGGCTAAGACTGAATTCACATCTGTGCCATTTACACCAGGTTCACACTAGTGTTCAGGTTTCCGTCCTTAAAAAATGGTTACCCGCGGACCCCATAGACTATAATAGACTATAAACTATAGACTATTTTAAGCAGAATGGAGTACGGAATCCACAAACGCTAGTGTGAACCTAGAGTTAGTCTGTTCCTCTTTTCTGTCATAGGAACAGAACTATGGACTAAATAATCAAGGCGGATCTGTGAAATTATGGGTCCCTATGGACCTTATTAACTATAATGAAGTCTGTTTTCTACATAACTTTGCTGAATGAAAAAGATTTTTTCCATGATTTTAGATGGACTCTGCACTGCAGATGTGAATGTAGCCTAAGTGAGTCAAAGCTACTTTTGTATGATAACATTAATATAATACAAATACTCTCATAGTGAATACCTTTTGTCTGTACCCAGATCCTAATTTACTATATGCTGCGCTGTCCAACATTCACATAAACCAAGGTCAATTCTATTGCAAAAAAATGTTGAGGGTTTTCTATTTGAAGGCACATGGCTGTTTTGTCAAGATTCTGCTCCAAAATGTATTTGGTGAGAATAGTCACAGGCTTAAGTAGAGCAGTCCAGTAGTTAGGACTGGTGTTAGGGGGAGACAAACTGGGAAATTGCCTCAGGGTTGTCAGTTGGCTGGAAATCTACTGGGCCAGTCAGCATTGTCATCAAGTCTGGTGCCTTAAAATCTTTAATACTGCCAAATAGAATTTCCAGTAATTTTCCTTGAGCAGTCAGTGGGTGCTTGCTAGTCACTTATATTACAGCTACTCCTAGCAATTACAGCAAGCAGCATGTTAAATGACAGGGACATGGGTCAGGGTCAGAAGGTCCTGACACGTGTGAAAGAAGTAGCAAAGATGAGAACACTTGCATGGCTCAGGTTAAGTGAACTACATAAGCAAGGTGGTATGAAGCAGAAGCCCGGCAGTCAAAGAGGAAACATGTGGAAGTCGGAGAAGGACCTGTCATCATTATCAGATCGGTCAGCTATTTCAGCCACTGGAAAATGCATATAAGGCTTTGCCCCTATTCTTATGAATAGGAGCAGAGCTGCAGCTCCCCAGCACTATCTTTATAGTGTCCAGAACTCTGTACACTGTAGCGGTGGCACCAGGGAAGGATAGCATTGCTCCCATTCACTTGAATAGGGGCAGAGCTGCTTCTGGCCATAAACCTTGGTTTCAGCTTACGGAAGCTAAAACAACTGATTAGAGGTCTGGGTGCCAGACCCCCAGCAATCTGACACTAATGACCTGTCTTATGGATGCGTCTTCAGTATTCAATTTTCCTGCAGCCCAAGTGTAAACCCTGACCATGTCAGGATCCCTGCTGCATGTCATCAAAAAGCTGCATTTCGGCAATGTGGGGCCTCAGCCTTCAGAAAAAAACGTGGTGTTTTACAGTTCCTGCAAAGTGGATGGGATTCTAGCGAATCCACACATTGTTTTGGAAATCACAGCATATCAATTATACCTACAGAAACACTGGCGGTTTCCCTATAGGTATAATTGAAGCAGAAAGTACAAAGAGGAAACCTTTGCAGACTTTCTGTGAAAAGTGCTGCGGGACAAACCGCGATTATTTACTTATTTATTATGGTTACTTATATAGCGCCATCATATTCCACAGCGTTTTACAGACATTGACAGTCACTGTCCCATATAGGGCTCACAATCTACATTCCCTATCAGTATGTCTTTGGAGTGTGGGAGGAAACCCACACAAACACAGGGAGAACATACAAACTCCTTACAGATGTTGTCCTTGGCAGGATTCGAACCCAGGACTACCAGGCTGCAGTGCTAACCACTGAGCCACCGTGCTGCCCAATGCGATGCATTGCCGTCGTGATTTCTCCTGCATGGCTTTTTTTGCTGCAGCCCACTACGTGGGGCCTTAGCCTTAAATGGATCTCCATTTAGACCACTCTTCCTTTTCCTGACAAAAAGGAAAAATGGGGAGGGTAACAGAAAATCTAGAAAACAAAGTCGTAAATGCTTCATAAATGAAGTGCAGGGCAGAAAAAGACCACAAAAAGGTGCCATTTACATCAAAAAGACACATGTAGCATAATAAATGTGCCCCATTGACTTCAGTGTTAAAATAAAAACCTTCTTCTGAAATTTTTAAACATGACTGTGTTGTCAGCGCAATATTTGAGCAGTTTGGACCCCACTTTTGTTTTTGCCCAGGACCACACTGTGTGTAAAGCCAGCCCTGTCAGTAGTAACCCAAACTGCAGAATGAACAAAAAATAAAGCCTGGCCCCTAATGAAGGTGCATTTTGTAGCTGTGACTCTTGATTAAAACCACCTTCACATGGTCAGTATTTGATCAGTGTTTTTCAGTGTTTGTTAGCCAATACCAGAAGTTGGTTCTCAACACAGAAAAGGCGCAAATATTTCCATTATGCCTTTTCTCTGTATAGGTTCCACTACTGGTTTTGTCTTACAAACACTAACACCAAATACTGACAGTGTGAAAGGGCCTAAATTGTACTGGGATAACAACATATACCTGCTCTCTCCCAGAAATAGCACCACACCTGTCTATGGCTTGTGTCTGATATAACAGATCAGCTCCATTACAGTGGATGAAGCAGAGCTTCAATACAGGACAACCCCATTGTCAGGTGTTCCAATGATTCTGGATAGAAAACAGGCATAATTTATCCTGGTACAATCCTTTTAACCAGTTTGATCTGCTTTTCTTTTCTTAACCCTCTGAATTTACATACAGTCATGTACAATTCTATAGTCATGTCACTGCTGATATGGTCGTGACTAGATTGGAGTTTCTGTCGGCAGCTCCTGTAAGCAACTCCATTCTAGTCACCTCAGTAATGAACTGTCTACATTGGAGTTGTTTCTAGCAGGTCCTCCCTCCAGCAACTCCAATCTAGGCATCTCAGTAATGAATTGTCTAGAATGGAGTTGCTCCTGGTAGGTCCTCCCTCCAGCAACTCCATTCTAGACTATTCACTAGTAAGGTGACTAGATTGGAGTTGTTGGAGGGAGGACCTACCAGGAGCAACTCCATTCTAGTCGCAACCCTGCTGATATAGTGTGACTCAGGGGCATAACTACCAGGGTAGCAGCTGCCACAGGGCCCGATGCTTTTTTTTTTTTTTTTAATAGTCCGTTACCTGCTGGAGTAACCCCAGCAGGTAACGGGCCCTATATACTTACCGATCCCCGGGATCCCGCTCACGGCCGCCTGCGCTTCCGATTCTGCGGAGGCGGCTGTGAGCAGGAGCAGGGATCGGTATGTGAGGCCGCGGGCCGAACCCCACAATCTCTGCTATCATTAGACCCCAGAGTATAATAATCGGAGGCCCAGGGGAGGTGAGGGAACATAAAAAACAATGTACTCTCCTGCGCTTCTCCAGGCTTCGGGCCTGTTTGGTGACGTCCCCGACGTCATTTTGCGCCGCGACGCCTTGCCCGCATCACGTGACGCTGGCCTGGTCCAACATTGAAGGCGGCTGAAGCAGCAGGGAGCAAGGAACAGGCAAGCAACGTTGTTTTTTTATGTTTCTATCCTCCCCTGGGTCTCCGATCATTATACTCTGGGGTCTGAAAAGACCCCAGAGTATAATAATTGTTCATGACTGGTCCACAATGGGACATATAATAGTGTGTGCAGGGGCCACTATGGGGCAAACTACTCAGTGCAGGGGACACTATGGGGAATAATAGTGTGTGCAGGGGCCACTATGGGATATAATACTGTGTGCAGGGGCCACTATGGGATATAATACTTTGTGCAGGGGCCACTATGGGATATAATACTGTGTACAGTGGCCACTATGGGGAATGATACTTTGTGCAGGGGCCACTATGGGACATGATACTGTGTGCAGGGGCCACTATGGGACATGGGGTCCCCATATGGGGGGCCCAGCCATTCCTAGTTACGCCACTGGTGTGACTCTTTGGTTAGTAATGGTATTGTACTAAGATGATGTGTTTTTATTCAGCTGTATTCCATATCATCCTGTGTTCTCACTTGGCATGTTTCTGATATGGACATGCTTTGCTGGGATGACATCTTTGACACATCTTTATTATATAGACATAATACAATCTGAATAGCTCAGTACAAGTCTCATTACATTTTTTTCTTCTCACATATACAGCAGGTGTCCCAAATGTGTCCACCAGGTGGAGATCAATCTTTAGTTTTACCCTTGTACTGCTGTATAACATTACAGCACATAATTTACCCAGAAATAAAGATTAACTGTATTTTCTCTAGATAATGCTGAATTATTGTCCTCCGAGAGGTTTGCCTCTGTTCACACTGGTGTCATATGTCATGGCTTCTGTTTTTAAAGGACTGATGGGACAGATCTGTTTTGATCCATCATGATCTCCAATCACATCACAACTTGTATTTGTACAAGTTCTTGTTATAGGCTAAAGCCACACGTTACGGAAACGCATCATTTTTGGCTGATGCGGAAACGCAGTAGAAATAAAAGCTGCATTTTACAGTACCACTAAAGTGAATGAGATTCTGGGTAATTCCAACCACACATTGCAGAAAAAAAAAATACACAGCGAAAAAACTGCATTTTTGAAAAACGTGTTTTTGAAAAATGCAGCATGTCAATTTTACCTGCAGAAATGGAATGGAAAGAGCGCTATTTGGCTTTTGAAGGGCAGATTTTGCTGGAATAGTTTTCAGGTGCCATGTCCCATTTGCAGAGCCCCTAAAGTACCAATATAATGGAAACCCCCAAAAGTGACCCCATTTTGGAAACTACACCCCTCACAGAACATATCAAGGGGTATAGTGAGCATTTTGACCCCACAGCCGTTTCACAGATTTTATTAACATTGGGACATGAAAATGAAAAATTACTTTCTTTCCAATAAACCATCAATTTAGCCCCAAATTTTTCATTTTCACAAGAGGATAAAGGAGAAAAAGCTCCCCAAAGTTTGTTACACAATTTCTCCTGAATACAGGAATACTCCCTATGTGGTTGTAATCTGCTGTTTGGGTACATGGTGGGGCTCAGAATAGAAAGAGCGCTATTTAGCTTTTGGAGAGCAGATTTTGCTGGAATAGTTTTCGGGTGCCATTTCGCATTTGCAGAGCCCCTAAAGTATCAATACAATGGAAACCCCTCAAAAGTGACCCCATTTTGGAAACTACACCCCTCAAGGAATTTCTCAAGGGGTATGGTGAGCATTTTGACCCTACAGTTGTTTCACAGATTCTAATAACATTGGAATGTAAAAATTAAAAATTACTTTTTTTTTTCCAATAAACTGTCCATTTAGCGACATATTTTTAATTTTTACAAGGGGATAAAGAAGAAAAAACCCCACCGTTTGTTACACAATTTCTCCTGAACACAGAAATGCCCCATATGTGGTCGTAATCTGCTGTATGGGTACATGGTGGGGCTCAGAATGGAAAGAGCACTATTTGGCTTTAGGAGGGCAGATGTGGCTGGAATAGTCTTCAGGTGCCATGTCGCATTTGCAGAGCCCCTAAAGTACCAATACAATGTAAACCCCTCAAAAGTGACACCATTTTAGAAACTACACCCCTCATTGGAATGTATCAAGGGGTATTATCATTTTGAGCCTAAAAATGCTTCCCAAAAATTAATGTACAAAGTGAAAATTGACAATTTTAAATAAATATGCCATTTTGGTGCCCAATACGTTGTACCCACTTTGTGGCATCAGAGACATGCACTCCTAAAACTATTAAGTGGGCTATACCGGGGGGGAAAAAAATTATATATGTGGGTGCAAACTGCTGCTTGGGCACACAGCAGGGCTCAGAAGGGAAGGAGCACTGCGCTTTTTAGCTTTTGGAGTACAGATCTAGAGGGACTTTCTGGACGCCATGTTGTTTTTGCAGAGGTGCCAGTAAATTGGAATTCCCCAAGAAGTGACCGCATTTTGTAGGGGCAATTTTAGGGTCTTTGCCAATTTGACATGGTGTCCAAAATCCAACAATCTAAATTTATGCTCCAAAAGCCACATAGCGTTCCTTCACATCTGCCCCCTGCTGTGTACCCAAACTGCAGTTTACGCCCACATGTATGACACTGGTGTACCCAGGATAACGTACTTGGTATAAACTGCTGCTTGGGCACAGCCGGGCACAGAAGGGAAGGAGCGCTATTTTGGTTTTTGATGCACAGTTTGGTTTTTGGACACCATGCCACTTTTGCAGAGCCCCTGGATTGCCAGTAAAGTGGAATCCGCGGACTTGTGACCCCATTTTGGGAACTACACCCCTGAAGGGATTTATCAAGTGGGGTAGCGAGTATTCTTAACCCTTAAGTGTTGCATTCATTTAATTTCAATAAATGAATGCGCAGCTGATAATGAAAAGGGAAAATTGCAATTTTTCCAGAGATACGCCATTTCAGTGCCCAATATTTTGTGCCCAGCTTATGTCAGCAGGCACAAACACTCTAAAAACTGTTAAGTGGGTATCCCGGGCACAACATCTTTTGGAGCGTTCACATCTGATACAAGCCGGGCACAACGTATTATGCATTGAAATTAAATATTCCTGGAAAAATTGTCATTTTCACCTTTCACAATCATCCTCGTATTCATTTCTGGAAAATAAATTATAGCAACACTTGGAGGTAAAAAATGCTCACTGTACCCGTGGATAAATTCCTTCAGAGGTGCAGTTTCCAAAATAGGGTCATGTGTCAGGGGATTCCGCATTACTGGCATTTCAGGAGCTCTGCAAAAGTGTCATGGCGTCCAAAAGCTAAACTGTCTAAATCTGTGCTCCAAAAACCTAATAGCGCTCCTTTCCTTCTGTGCCTGGCTGTGCCCAAACAGCAGTTTATACCCACATATGACATTATGTACGTTATTCTGGGTACACCAGTGTCATACATGTGGGTATAATCTGCAGTTTGGGAACACAGCAGGGCACAAAAGGGAAAGAGCGCTATGTGGCTTTTGGAGTGCAGATTCAGATGTTTGGTATCTGGACGCCATGTCATGTTTGCAGAGCCTCTAATGTACCAGAAAAGTGGAATCTCCTAGGGAGTGACCCCATTTTGAAAACTGCACCCCTCAAAGAATTTATCAGAGGGTGTAATAAGCATTAGTATCCCAGATGTGAATGCACAGCGGATGGTGAACAGTGAATATGTAAGCTGTGCAGAGTACATGGGGAACACGAAATTCCCTACTCTATCCCCAGTAGCTCAGTAGCTCCTATGATTGGGGGAGGGGGTCACTCCTGGTTTATTATCCCTCGTAAACTCTAAATCTGGTTTGTCCCCTGATATACTCTCGCACAGCTTATACATTCCCTTCCTGCCGCAGCCAGTTGTGTTCTAATGATTTGGTGATTTTTGGGTTTTTTGTCTTCACATTGTACAAGCTATATTCTTTATTTTTCGGCTGATGTAGCCATATGAGGGCTGATTTTTTGCGGTATGATATGCATTTTTTAATGACACCATTTTTTTTGGGTGTCTATAGCTTATTGAATAAATTATATTAACTCTTTCTGGGTGGATTAAAAAAAAAATATCAATTCTGGAATTGGTTTTTACCTTTTAATTTTTTTGCCGTGTGGTGTACAGCATAAGTCACATGTTACCTTTATTCTGCAGGTCGGTACGATTATGGACATACCTCATTTATATTGTTTTTTTATGCGTTACTAATTCTGCAGAACAAAAACCCATTTGTGGACATAAATCAATTGTTTTTGCATCACCTTCTTCTGAGATACGTAACATTTTTATTTTTCGGTTGACAGACTTGGTTTAGGGCTTATTTTTTGCGGGAGGACATGCGCTTTTTATTGGTATTGTTATGAGGTACATATGAGTTTTTGAACACTTTTTATAGTATTTTTTTGTAAGCGAGATAGTCAAAAATCATTACTTCCAGCGTTTTTTTTCAGTTTTTTTTTTTTCCGACGTTCAACGTGTATGTTAAATATTGTTTCAGATTTATTGTACAAGTTGTTACGGACGCGGCGATACCAAATATGTGTTGTTTTTATTAATTTTTATATATATATATATATATATACAGTACAGACCAAAAGTTTGGACACACCTTCTCATTCCAAGAGTTTTCTGTATTTTCATGACTATAAAAATTTTAGATTCACACTGAAGGCATCAAAACTATGAATTAACACATGTGGAATTATACACTTAACAAAAAGTGTGAAACAACTGAAAATATGTCTTATATTCTAGGTTCTTCAAAGTAGCCACCTTTTGCTTTGATTACTGCTTGGCATTCTCTTGATGAGCTTCAAGAGGTAGTCACCTGAAATGGTTTTCACTTCACAGGTGTGCCCTGTCAGGTTTAATAAGTGGGATTTCTTGCCTTATAAATGGGGTTGGGACTATCAGTTGTGTTGTTCAGAAGTCGGGTGGATACACAGCTGATAGTCCTACTGAATGGATTGTTAGAATTTGTATTATGGCAAGAAAAAAAGCAGCTAAGTAAAGAAAAACGAGTGTCCATCATTACTTTAAGAAATGATGGTCAGTCAGTCTGAAAAATTGGGAAAACTTTGAAAGTGTCCCCAAGTGCAGTGGCCAAAACTATCAAGTGCTACAAAGAAACTAGCTCACATGAGGACCGCTCCAGGAAAGGAAGACCAAGAGTCACCTCTGCTGCGGAGGATAAGTTCATCCGAGTCACCAGCCTCAGAAATCGCAGGTTAACAGCAGCTCAGATTAGAGACCAGGTCAATGCCACACAGAGTTCTAGCAGCAGACACATCTCTACAACAACTGTTAAGAGGAGACTGTGTGCAGCAGGCCTTCATGGTAAAATAGCTGCTAGGAAACCACTGCTAAGGACAGGCAACAAGCAGAAGAGACTTGTTTGGGCTAAAGAACACAAGGAATGGACATTAGACCTGTGGAAATCTGTGCTTTGGTCTGATGAGTCCAAATTTGAGATCTTTGGTTCCAACCAACGTGTCTTTGTGCGACGCAGAAAAGGTGAACGAATGGACTCTACATGCCTGGTTCCCACCGTGAAGCATGGAGGAGGAGTTGTGATGGTGTGGGGATGCTTTGCTGGTGACACTGTTGGGGATTTATTCAAAATTGAAGGAATACTGAACCAGCATGGTTACCACAGCATCTTGCAGCGGCATGCTATTCCATCCGGTTTGCGTTTAGTTGGACCATCATTTATTTTTCAACAGGACAATGACCCCAAACACACCTCCAGACTGTGTAAGGGCTATTTGACCAAGAAGGAGAGTGATGGGGTGCTACGCCAGATGACCTGGCCTCTACAGTCACCAGACCTGAACCCAATCGAGATGGTTTGGGGTGAACTGGACCGCAGAGTGAAGGCAAAAGGGCCAACAAGTGCTAAAGCTCTCTGGGAACTCCTTCAAGACTGTTGGAAGACCATTTCAGGTGACTACCTCTTGAAGCTCATCAAGAGAATTCCAAGAGTGTGCAAAGCAGTAATCAAAGCAAAAGGTGGCTACTTTGAAGAACCTAGAATATAAGAAATATTTTCAGTTGTTTCACACTTTTTTGTTAAGTATATAATTCCACATGTGTTAATTCATAGTTTTGATGCCTTCAGTGTGAATCTACAATTTTTATAATCATGAAAATACAGAAAACTCTTGGAATGAGAAGGTGTGTCCAAACTTTTGGTCTGTACTGTATATATAATTCATTTTATATAGGAAAAGGGATTTTTGGGGGCTTTATAACTTTATTAATTTTTTTTTTTTTTTTTAACTTTTTTTTACATTTGTTACCTGTCCTATAAGGACACCTGAGCCAGCGATTCTCTGATCCTGGCTCAGTATTATAGACTGCAATACATGAGCATACTCTGCAGGATCAGGATCAGATAGTGGGGGCTTCAGGTAGCCTGGGGTCACTGGCCAGACCCCGGGCTACAGAAAATAGACATCGGCAACCCCCGATCTCGCCGCGGGGGTTGCCGGTGGGGGCGGTAACATGGCGGAACCCCTTGGATGCCGCGGTCATGTTTGACCGCGGCATCCAAGGGGTTAAAACCTCCGATCGGAAGTAAATTCCGACCGGGGGTTATGGAGCAGGGTGTTAGCTGTCAGTTACAGCTAACACCCGCTCCCGATCCCGGTCACAGGGTCTCTGATGTGCCGGCCGTAAATTTACTATTGGCCGGACTTCAGAGACCAGGACCGCTGGCCGTAAATTTACGGCCGGTGGTCGTCAACCGGTTAAGTACACACAGACGTACATTACGAAAATATCAAGGTCCCTATAACAACCTATTATACTTGTGATCTCTCTATACTCCGCTGGAACATGAATATTCTGCTTTCATTGATCCATCTCCCACTGCTAACATCCAGCTTGTTCTTGTGCATGAGCCCTGCACAGTAATGGCCCCAGTACAGTTTTATCCACAGCTGTGCCTTGGCTTACTTTTGCCTCCAGCATGCTGCACTATGTCACTTATGGCCTAAGCATTCTAATTAGAGATGAGCGAATTGAAGCTGACGAAGTGGAATTCGATCCGAATTTCAGGAAATATTCGATTCGCATCGAATCCGGATTTCCTCACGCTTCGTGGTAACAAGTCACATTTTTTCCTAAAATGGCTTGCTGCACATTAGGACATGGGGCAAGGAGCTCTGGGAACGCGGGATCGCTAATCAGCAACCAGCCAGCCCTGATTGGCTGTAAGCATGGCATTGTGGTAAAGGTTAAATACTATACTTGGTAAGGACCTTCTGACGTCAGACGGTCACATGACATGGGAAGGCGTGTTTGCTTGTAAGAAGGTCCGTACACCTGATGAAAAGTATCCCATGCAGTGGAGGAACATGGAGAGATATGAGGTGTGTGATGTACTGTGGGGGAAAGAGATGTGGGGTGCAGGGTGTAGTGTGGGGGGGAGAAATGTGAGGTGCACGGTGGACTGTGGGGTGCACGGTGGACAATGGGAGGGAGAGATGTGGGGTGCACGGTGTACTGTGGGGGGGGAAGTTTTGGGGTGCATGGTGAACTTGGGGGTAGTGTCGGGGTGGGGATTTAGAGCTGTGTTACTATAGGAGATAGCAAGCTATGGGCCAGGTTTGGTGGATTTGGCAAGCTGTGGCCCTGTGGGGCTGAGCTGTAAGGGATAGCAAGCTTGATACTTTTGTGTTACTGTGGGGGATCTAGCAAGACACCAAGGCTGGATACTTAGCGCTAGGCCATGTTGCTATGGTAACGTGTAAACTATCAGGTAGTGCAGTATCCTTAGCAGCTACAGGATGCCGCGCTACCCGATGGTGTCTCGCTAGACACCAAGGCTGGATACTTTGTGCTAGGCCACGTTGCTATGGTAACGTGTAAACTATTGGGTAGCGCAGCGTCCTTAGCAGCTACACCACTATACAGGCTCTCTGCAGACAGGAAATAGTTGTTTTTTAACGCGATTCGCCGTGAATTCATTTGGATCAAATCGAATCGTTTGGGAAAATTGGGCGAAGCTGCCGAAACAAATTTTTGAAAAATTTGCTCATCTCTAATTCTAATGGCTGTTGATCACTGAGTGCACACTGTGCTTACAAAGAAACTTAGTCTTGAATCATTTAAAGATGAAACTTGGTCTTGGCTCATCTAGATATGAGCAAATTGATTCTTAAGAAACCAAGTTTGACCTGAATTTCACAAAAGTTTTTTAACAAAACCAAAACTTTTGTGATTCGTCTAGGAAAAACTAAAATGACCTATTCCAACACGAGGTAGTAGATCAGAGGAAGAGGAGGATCACATGGTCGCTGTGACCAAGGGGGGCTTCAGGCTTTACCTGAGAGCTTCTCAGCTAATTATGAGTGGTAGGTGAAGAGGTTACAGTGCTAATATTCAGCATATAAGATACTGTGGGAAGAAGAACCATTTTGTGACAGACAGCCTAGTATAAGGATGTGTTAGTCCTTTCTGTGCAAAATCTTATCTTGTTAAGGTTTTTCTTGCAATAGTGTTGTTTGTTAAACAATACAGAAAAAAACTACAAATAAAACTGCAAAAATCCATTTTGACTCACACAGTGTTCTAGTCTAATACTCACTGACCAGATCACCCTTGTACTGCTAAATCTCATTTTCTTGTAAAGTATTTTTTGCAAAAAAAATTCAAGCTGACTAATGCAATGTGTTGTATCTAATACTCACTCACAAGGTCACCTTTTTAGTGCTAAATGTCATCTTTTTTGTTAACAAATGCAGAAAAAAACGCCATTATTACTGCAAAAATCCAATCTGACTCACGTAATATGTTCTAGTCTGTTTTGAAATTGTGTTTTTTATTTTATAAAACATAAATAAATACATACTGTGTCAGAATTGTCACCAATCATTATGATATGAGCAGCGAGGAAAAATGACTGAATAAACAGGTCAGGACAGGCTAAAGGAGGAGGAAACACTTGTGCTGCTGTCACACCATCCACCAGTGCAAGTGCTAATAATAAAAATGTGGGTGGCAACAGTAACACTATTTCTGGTCTTGGCAGCGCTTTCAGTAGCCACAGGGTTGTTGCACTTCCTGAGAATAAAGATGGAGTTTTTAATTACTACATTGTTAACCATGACCTATTCATCTTCACTGACAGAGATCCCATTCCCTAGTAGTCATGTGGCATCTGCTAAGAGAGAAATTACTCGTAGACCAAATCTTCCTCTTCTTGATGAATTGGATGAGTACATACAGAGTTTTTTGTATGTAGAGGAGGCAGAGGTGGAAGACATGACTGGTGGTGGTGGAGGTAGTAGTGGCAGGGGGTGTGATACTGGTAGTTGTGCTTGTGGGGGCACTATGGGAAAATCTGAAAATGGGAATTGTGAGGATATAGAGGAATCCTATTACCATGATGAGTTAAAAAAAAAAAAAAAAAAAGTGACGAAGATGATGAAAATACTGAATCCAATGATTCTATTGCAGATGCAATAGAAGATTGCAGGGGCAATACATAGCCTTCATGGCCCATTGGGTCAATGTATTGAGTTGTGGTGACCACATCCAGAAATGCAGGAGGGCCAGTTACTAGCACTGTGGGTGCAGGCCCAGTTCCAACACCAGGCGGTACCTATTCACATTTTATTTATTTATTTATTATGCTTACTTGTATAGCTCCATCATATTCCGCAGCGCTTTACAGACATTGACAGTCGCTGTCGCATATAGGGCTCACAATCTACATTCCCTATCAGTATGTCTTTGGAGTGTGGGAGGAAACCGGAGTACCCGGAGGAAACCCACGCAAACACGACCAGTTCCTCCTCACTGGACCATTCCCTACCCCCAACTTCACCAGGGCAAGCCATTGCTTCCACTCCCCCTCCCACATTTCATGGCTGTAAAGTGAAGTGCACTTGGCGTGGCACTGTGGCACATGCTGGAGCATCTGTTCGGGCAGCAGAAGGCGATAATAGATTAGTACATGAAGCAAACCACAGCAACACTGTGTTATTTTGAAATCCTCCCTTGGAGGTTAATGAGGGAATTGTGTCGTCTTCTGAAGCCCTTCAAGAAGGATCAGGCCACCAAATGTGTCAGCAGCAGGGACAACTGCAGTATCAGTGATGTCATCCATTTAATATATATTCATAGTTCATCTCTCTCTCAGCAGTTTGCCTGTTCGCTCTTCTTCTCACTTCCTGGATTCTTCAGCAAGCTGGTGGGCGTCTTTGACTGTTTGATGGTCAGGATACTATGAAGTGTAAATATAGTGTATAAATGTAAATATAGACATTACCTTTACCATGAAACATTATTTATTCTGATTACTAGAAATGTAATATAAATACAAATCAAATAATATGGACAGTAAATGTATATTACATTACACACTTATCTCTGTGAGATAACAGACACTGAGGAAGACATCTTATCAGCAAAATGCAATTAGCTGACCTGATAAGAGCAGGAGATAGCTCTGAGAACAAGCATGATCTGGAGAACTCAGCTCCCCTCCCCTTCAGAGAGCAGTGAGTCATGTCATTCGACCAAAGTTCAGATAACAGGCCGGGACCAGAAAAATATTGTGTAAACAATGGGCAGAATAATTTCACATAGCTCGTAAGGAAAGCAGCATTTCTAAAGCAATGTAGTTAGCTAATGTAAATTCAAGAGTTTTCCTAGCAGTTTAGATAGAATCCCTGAGATGGCTGTATTCATATCACGTTTTTTTAAATCTGTTTAATGGATGCAAATGGATGGCAAGACCAATGTTTAAAAAAAAAAAATCTGATTTCTATCTGTTTTTGGACAGACACAAAAGTATAGTATACCATATTCTTGTGTCCTTAAAAAAAAATTGTTTTTTTTGTTTTTTTTTTGTTTTTTTTTTTTTAATGGATGTAAAAGAAACATGATCTGAATTGAGCCTAACTCTGCTACATCTGTATGTTTTATAAGAAACAGTCAGGCAATGAGAGGTTGAAGAAGAACAACAACTTCTACCTTTTGGTCACTCTTGCCAGATATTCCAGTTTTTTCAGCTGGCAAGCCAGATACACTGACAGCTTTCCAGAAATTTTTCTTGAAATTCTTTACTTTGTCACTCTGCTAACGCTATGCTGCTGTGGCATTTGATCCCATAAAGTAATGATGGGCAAGGCAGTCCAGGTTCTCTTTTGCCTCCCGAGTATTGTCCTCATAAGTTAAGACATTCAGCTTTTTTCAGCTGGCAGGCCAGGCCAGTGTGCCACAAGTTTATTTTTGCAATTTGTAAATTGTCATTCCTCCACTTCCAGTGCATATGCTTCCACTATAATAGTGCACTAATAGCACCCCTCACAACTAATAGTTCCCTTCCACACATAAGCACCTATGGGGGGCACTTTTATAGTAAAAGTGGCCTAATAGCTCCCCCCTCCATAGGTAATAGCCCACCCACATAAGTAATGCTATTACCTGTGGGGGGCACTAATTCTGTAATAGTGCCCTATTTGCAGCCCCCGCAATAGATATTTCACTGCCTCCCACATAAGTAATACTGTTACTTGTGGGGTGCACTATTATAGTAATAGTGGCCTAATAGTGCCCCCTTCAGATAATAGTCTCCCTCCCCCCATATACCATTCAATGTTTTGTTGCATTGTATAGTTATATAGTACTTACAAAGCAGGGATGGGGTGGGCAACACCTTTTCTATCACACAGCCTGTGCGCATCTTCTACTTTTCTCCTGGAACCATGACCTATTCTATGGTACCACTGGAAAGAAAATAGATGATGCACACAGTCCGTGTGTAAGAGGAGGTTCCAGCCACTCCATCAGTGCTCTGTAAGTACAATAATTGTACATTTCAGAGCAAGGGAGGGAGGGGGGGGGTTGGGGGGTGCCTAGTACCAGGTGATTCATGGCCTGGGTGTTGGGGACCTTTGCCATATATAGACTTGAACATATGTCTTATGTCTTATATAATACACTGCAATATTTCTGTAATATACCTGTTGGTATTACACTGACAGTCTGCCTATAAGATCCAGCCTCTGAGTGGATCTAATGAGCTTCCATAGATGACAGTCCTTTAAGCCACTGTTAGACCCCCGGTTGTCATCAGAACCCATTGACATCCTGTGATTGTATTACATGGGACCAATAGGACTGACAGTACAATTGTCAAACCTCTTAGATGCTGCGATCGCTATAGACCAAGGTATCTAATAGGTTAATGTTGCTGATCGCTTCCTTCTTCCTGCTCACTGTTAGTCAGTGGATTTGCATTTGCAGTTGGTAGTGAGCCTTTTCATGATCAGGTCACAAAGAGTAGTGAGGAGAAAGTACCATACACTGCTCTAAAAGGGAATCATAGCTACTGAATTTTTGTGCTTTTACTACTCTGTGGTTGACACTGTTGTTCACTATTTCAAAAAAGTTATTGTGTATTCTGTTCCATACACATTATGTTGAAAATGTATAAACATATTGTTTCACCACAGTACAGTATCACTGGTAGTAACCTTGCCCCCAACCTTCCCATCTCCTAATGGCAGATACATTCTCCCACTTTCCACCTCTAGCCCATTGGCAGCAGATTTCTCCCCAAAATAAAATCTTCCACACTTGCATAAATCATTCCCCAATTCCACACAGTCAGGAGCATCCCCACAACAGAGAGTAGAGATAAGATATCTCCAATATCAGTCTATGATGCCCCTGCCTCCGGATTAGAGCATTCAGTCTGCAGACTCAGGCTGAACTGCTCCCAGGTGAAGAATCTACAGACTCTTATGGATAATCTCATTAAAGGTCCTTCAACCTTTCTATCCATGGATACTGCATTGATAATGCAATGCTTGCATGTTCAGTGTAGTTTCTGCTTCAGTGTCCCAGCTGACACTGGCAGTGACCTGCACCTCACCAGCCAGTGAAGTCTGCCTCATGGTTTGAGAAGCATTGAACTACAGGATACCTTCTATTACTAACTGTATGCTTACTAGAAAGCAAAAATGTTTTACCAGTGCCAATGTGGCTGATTATCTTACATTGAAAACATCAGAATTCACATAAAAACTATCCCACTTTATTGCAGCAGAGTCTAGATGCAGCTTACACTGTGTAGAAAACAGATTTGATTTACGCTATAGGAGAAAAAAAATTGTTCCCCACTATGAATTATAAGAGAACATAAGATCTACCATTTCAGTAAAACTGACCCATAATGATCTTTGTAGGAAAAGTTCAAACCAGTGCTCAAACATCTTGAAAGAGTTGGCAAGTAGGAGTTTTCTAAGATCAAAGACTCACTTGTACAAAGAGTAAACTCTGAAAGCCCCCAAGGAACACTTAAATTAGAAGTGAATCTGATTTGGCGATTACAGCATACACCTCCTCAAGCACTTTTAATGGCTAATACCTTGTGCTTAATAAGAAAAACTGAAACATTGAAGAAAACTCTGATAATACATAAAGAAGAGCACGCAAGACTGCATTCTAGAGAAAAGCCATAATGTTATTAATTTATTGTGTGTAGTTTGGGGAAATTGAATTTTGCAGACCAAAGATCATAAAAAAATATACAAGGAAAATTCAGTAAAGATAACTGCCCTGTTCTGACCAGTATAACCACATATGTTTATCATAAATGACCAGGCATTCTCTGTAAAATATAGATGTGGGTGTTCTAACATGATCAGCTTATTGAGACGTCAGTCTTTTACTCCAAAGACAGCACACAGTTTCTGTTACTTGTTTTTGTGTATTTTTTGTTTTGTATGTAAACTCCTCTTCAAATCTGTGGGCTCTCTGTGACTTTTGCGGTCCCGTAAACTATAATAGAAGTGACCAGCCTGCAAAACAGACCAAAATAGAGCATATGTCTGGTTATTTTCTTGCACACAGCTGGATCAGAACTAGATGTTGTCCAGTGGCAAGTTCAGTAATAACATTCAGTATTATTACTAAAGAGCTCTGTGGTTTTTTACTAAACGAGTCTATGTAAATAGCTTATCGTCTTATTTATCTGCAGACCTTGACATCCCAAAGTCCATTTTCTACGTACCATACATGTCCATTTACTCTGTTTTGTTTGTTTCATAGAAACATCAATGCTTGTGAGTTATACTTTCTCTACAGCATCTACGGAATTTCAAGCTCTTACCAGTATAGGTCAGTGAGCCTGAACTCTGAGCCAAGTAGTTATCTCAGTGATATCTAAGGGTATGTTCACACAGAGGGCTTTTGTGCTGATTTTGAGGTGGATTCCATCGCAATTAATAATAAATAATATAATAAAAAATATGGAAATATATTCCATCTTAAATAATAATAAGCATTTGTCTGCAATGGATTCCTCGCCGATCAGCTGCAGAACCCATTCTTCTAGGGCTAATCAGAGAGTGAAATCTGCAGCAGAAAGGCGAAGCTATGCTTTGCAGAAGGTCAGAGTGCTGAAAAGTAGAGAGAAATCTTAGGTTGAAGTCCCCCTCAATTTCTCTTTATGTTTTGCAGTGTCAGTGGGCCCTTAGTGTCCTGTAATTCCAATTTCTACCCCCTCACATGTATGAATCATGATAAGCATTTTGCTCTCTATGTCCAGTGACCCCCACTGACCTCTTACATAGATAGCAGCCCTCCCTGACCTGTAAGTAGGACACTGTAAGGGTGGCTTAGGGGGGTGAAATAAATTCTATGGGATTGTATATTATTTGGACCTTTTTCCTAACCCTTTAAGGACACATGGTAGTTCTGGGGTTATGGCTTGGCAACTTTTTTTTTCCCATCTCACCTTCAATTTATAACTTTTTTTTTTTTTTTATGTTGACAACCAGTTGTACTTTTAGTTGACACTATTTTGGGGTAGATATAAAGTTTTAATTATTTTTATAAACTTTTTTAGGAGGTCCAAAACAATTCAATTCTGTCATTTGTTGTGTTTCGTTTTTATGGCATGACATGGCCATTTTTTCTGGCGGGTCATTACAATTACGGTGTTACCATATTTATATTGGTTTTATTATGTTTTACCACTATTACCAAGTAAAATGTCATTTTGCAAAAATAAATGATTTGCTAGGGGGCAACATATATTGATGTCCATAACTTTTTTAGTATTTGTTGACAGAGCTTTGTGAGGACTCTTTTTTTGCAGGACAGGTTGAAGTTTCAGGTATGTACAGCTTTTTGATCAAATTTTATTGCTTTTTTATGAGGGAAGCAAGGTGACCAAAACAAATAAATTTGCCTTTGTGATAATTTTTTTTTTCATGCAGTTCACATGGGAATACCTAATGTTTATTTTATGTTTACATTATTTTTTAAATGGTACATGTTTTTGTTAAAACATATTTATTTTTCATATTTAAAAAAAAATAATAATAAATTTTATTGATCAAGGTGTTAGGTTGCATTACATACACAAGCCCGTACACTGTGCACAGTGAGAAGCAGGGCACAGGTCTCAATAGAGAAGCAAGGGAAAGAATATAGAAATGTAGGATTTCAAAAGAAAACAGCCAAAATTTGTTAATAAATTATATTACAAAAATGTATTAATGACACAAATACTTCCAGAAAATCAAAAGTTGTTCTGTTTGAAAGTTTAGTTACACTTTACATATAGGTACACTACCGTTCAAACGTTTGGGGTCACCCAGACAATTTTGTGTTTTCCATGAAAACTCACACTTTTATTTATCAAATGAGTTGCAAAATGAATATAAAATATAGTCAAGACATTGACAAGGTTAGAAATAATGATTTTTATTTGAAATAATAATTTTCTCCTTCAAACTTTGCTTTCGTCAAAGAATGTTCCATTTGTAGCAATTACAGCATTGCAGACCTTTGGCATTCTAGCTGTTAATTTGCTGAGGTAATCTGGAGAAATTTCACCCCATGCTTCCAGAAGCCCCTCCCACAAGTTGGATTGGCTTGATGGCCACTTTTTGCGTACCATACGGTCAAGCTGCTCCCACAACAGCTCAATGGGGTTGAGATCTGGTGACTGCGCTGGCCACTCCATTACAGATAGAATACCAGCTGCCTGCTTCTTCCCTAAATAGTTCTTGCATAATTTGGAGGTGTGATTTGGGTCATTGTCCTGTTGTAGGATGAAATTGGCTCCAATCAAGCGCTGTTCACAGGGTATGGCATGGCGTTGCAAAATGGAGTGATAGCCTTCCTTATTCAAAATCCTTTACCTTGTACAAATCTTCCACTTTACCAGCACCAAAGCAACCCCAGATCATCACATTACCCCCACCATGCTTGACAGATGGTGTCAGGCACCTCAGTATCTTTTCAGTTGTTCTGCGTCTCACAAATGTTCTTCTGTGTGATCCAAACATCTCAAACTTCGTTTCGTCTGTCCATAACACTTTTTTCCAATCTTCTTTTGTCCAATGTCTGTGTTCTTTTGCTCATATTAATCTTTTCCTTTTATTAGCCAGTCTGAGATATGGCTTTTTCTTGGCCACTCTGCCCTGAAGGCCAGCATCCCTGAGTCGCCTCTTCACTGTAGACGTTGACATTGGCGTTTTGCGGGTACTATTTAATGAAGCTGCCAGTTGAGGACCTGTGAGGCGTCGATTTCTCAAACTAGAGACTCTAATGTACTTGTCTTGTTGCTCATTTGTGCAGCAGGGCCTCCCACTTCTCTTTCTACTCTGGTTAGAGCCTGTTTGTGCTGTCCACTGAAGGGAGTAGTACACACCGTTGTAAGAAATCTTCAGTTTCTTGGCAATTTCTTGCATGGAATAGCCTTCATTTCTAAGAACAAGAATAGACTGTCGAGTTTCACATGAAAGTTCTCTTTTTCTGGTCATTTTGAGAGTTTATCGAACCAACAAATGTAAAGCTCCAGATTCTCAACTAGCTCAAAGGAAGGTCAGTTTTATAGCTTCTCTAACCAGCAAAACTGTTTTCAGCTGTGCTAACATACTTACACAAGGGTTTTCAAGGGTTTTCTAAAAATCCATTAGCCTTCTTACACAGTTAGCAAACACAATGTACCATTAGAACACTGCAGTGATGGTTGCTGGAAATGGGCCTCTATACACCTATGTAGATATTGCATTAAAAACCAGATGTTTGCAGCTAGAATAGTCATTTACCACATTAACAATGTATAGAGTGTATTTCTGATTCATTTAATGATATCTTCATTGAAAAAAAACTGCTTTTCTTTCAAAAATAAGGAAATTTCTAAGTGACCCTAAACTTTTGAACGGTAGTGTACATATTTATTATGCACCCATCACTACCACTACGACAACTACATGTCTCAGGGGCGATGGGCCAAATTTATTAAGACAAGTGTATCGTAATACACTAATAATGGCCCCAACTGGAGCAAGGAACGGATTCGGCCTCTTGTCTATTATTGTTCAGCAAACCGTTTTGACTGCTGCCTCTGCTACTTGTAGTGGTAGTGCTAGCAAAGGTGGTGGATAATTAATTTAGCAGGGAGCAGAGAGGGGCCTTCTGGTCAGACATACAGCCAGCAGGCATCTGATCTGTGAATGCTGCGGTAACCTGGATGCAGAGCTTATCCTGGTAATACAACAATTTTGCCCTCCATTCAGTAAAAGGAAAAATGTCCCCATTTTGTTTCCACTGTGAGGGTCTAAAACCACGGATATCTGATGTATTATTAAAGCAAAGAGATAACTAACAATATGCTTGTCAACATGAACGCAACAAAGCATGTTGTTTTCCATGCCCTCCAGAGGGTCCAAGGACCCAATTGTTTAATTCTCTGCCCTGCACTGCAACGTTTGGTCATGGCCAGTGTTGTTGTCATCATAATCCCTGCCACCTATTTCTGACTGATATGTCATAGGCTCTTTGCTTCCCTCATGATTCTGAACTGTACAGGTGCATCTCAATAAATTAGAATATCTTTGAAACGTTTATTTCAGTAATTAAATTAAAAAAGTGACCTCCTATATTTTCTAGATTCCTTACACACAGAGTGTTCTATTTCAAGTGTTTTATTTCTGTAAATGTTAATTATGGATTACAGCTAATGAAAACCCAAATCTAAAAAAATTAGAATATTATGAAAAAGTTCAGTATTGTAAATTCAGTGTTTCACCTGCCAAGGTTTCCTAAGCCTTTAAATGGTCTCTCAGTCTGGTTCAGTAGGGCACACAATCATGGAAGACGCTGATTATGGATTGAATTACTGAAATGAATGAACATTTCAAAGATATTCTAATTTATTGAGATGCACCTGTATATTTGCCACGACAATGGCTACAAGTGCTAGTATTACCATCACCAACAGATACACATTTCAGTAATTTTTTCACCTCCTCCTCCTTGCATTCAGAACGTTGACTGCTATCATACAACTCATCAACAGATACACTATTTTGTTTATCTTCCTTAACCCAAAAGATGCTGTCTCTTAGGACTATAGAAGGTACCTTACTTGGGATGACTGAAGACAGTGATCATGGAATAGAAAGTCCTCTATAGAGCTGCAAATTAATTGTTAATGCAGAGGAGGAATGTACTGAACACTGGCTCATAGTCACTGTGCCACTGTCAGAATAACATCATTCTGCTGTGACTGATATAATGAGTGAGCCATCCATTCCACAATGTCATGTGCTCCTCCACAATAATACACCTCCCAAGGTGACAGACAACTGTGACCTGCCGACCAGCCAACTATATTCTTACTGGCTGATGATGTGGCATGGGTGCATCCTATATATTAGCTTGAACATTACCACACTGTCTTTTACCAGACATTTTTAAATGAGGCGCCTGTGGTTACTTGAAAAAAAAAATGTACGGAAAAATAATTGTCACTTGAACATAGGTATAACAGTGTTTTATTAATGCACATTTGATGCAGGATAATACACCACCACTGTGGCACACTACCAACACCAGTAGGATTTAATTTTCAATTAGATTTCCATTAAAATTTTTAAAAAATTGCCACTGTGGTTGGCAGAGAGGAGAATGCTATCAGCACTATGAAGAGAGTTTAAGTTTAAATTTCAACTAAATTCTGATTAAATTTTAAAGAAAAATTTCCACTTGGACATTGAGTTTGGCAGGAAGTAGAGTACTAATCAATATTATAAAAGAGGATTTAAATGTATATTTCAATTAAATTGTAATTATTTGAAAAAAAAAAATGCCATTTTGACACTATCAGCACCACAAGGAGGATTTCAATTTTATTTTATTTTTTTAATTATATTTCAAATAACCCCTTCTCATCTGTGACATTTTTCGGTTTTGACTCCCTGCCTTCCAAACCGCATAACTTTTTTAATTTCCGGTTAAAAAGACCTATGAGGGCTTCTTGTTTGCGGGACAAATTGTTCTTCATAATGGTACCATTTATTATTCTGTAAAATGTATTGGGAAGCTGGAAAAAAATTCTGAATTGGGTGGAATTGGAGAAAAAGTGCATTTGTGCGACTTTCTTACGGGCTTTGTTTTTATGGCGTTCACTCTGCAGCCAAAGTGACATGTCACCTGTATTCTATGTTTCGGTATGATTCTGAGATACCAAATTTCTATAATTTTATTTACATTTTAACCCCTTAGCAAAACCGTAGCAACCCTGACACTACTGCAGCGGTCTGGGAGGAAGGACAGAGACAAGTGAGCCCTAATCTCACCCCAGCCACTGTCACTTCCTATTGCCTCAGTTACCCTAAACAGTAAAAGGACAACTCGAAGACAAGCCCTACACTGGGTAAGTGACACAAAGAACAGGACAAGACAAAAACAACACAGAAGCAGAGTGAGCACGCCAAGGGGTCAGTAACAAACGAGCAATGCAGTACAAAGTCAAAATCCAAGAGAATAGTCAAAAAGGCAAGCCAAAGGGTCAGAGAATAAGGTAACAAAGTAGCAAGGAACAATATAAAGAGAGCAGGCAAAGACAAGAGCAATAACCGGCAACTTGCAGAGAAGTGACATCCTATATAAAGAAAATCTGGGCCCAGCCCCAGATCTGATAGGTACACAGGCTGTCAATCACACAGGCCAGGAAGAGATTAACTCTATACTGTCCAGAGAGAAATGTTCAGAACACGGGTGGGGCCGGAAATCCATTACACTGACTAGGACCATGTTCAGACTGAGCAGCAAGAAACTTACGCAAAGAATTAAACTGCGTGCGAGCGGAGGGCGGCGCCAAGACCCGAAATGGCAGAGACGTTACAGTGTCTTTTTTGCAGGGCCAGGTGTACTTTTTAGTTATAACATTTTGGGGAATGACTATTGCTTTGATCATTTTTATTCAAATTTTTATCACAAGCAAAATAGCGAAAAAATGGCGGTTCGGCAGTTTTGATTTTTTTTTTCCCACTACGGTGTTCACTGTATGCAAAATTTTTATTAGGTTTGGAGACCAGGCTTTTGGACACGGGTACCTAATGTGTATGTGTTTCACAGTATTGAAGTACTTTTATGTGTGTTCTAGGGAGGTGATTTCCAATTTTAAATATTTTTTATTTATATATATATATATATATATATATATATATATATATAACTGTATATATACATACAGTACAGATCAAAGGTTTGGACACACCTTCTCATTCCAAGAGTTTTCTGTATTTTCATGACTATAAAAATTGTAGATTCACACTGAAGGCATCAAAACTATGAATTAACACATGTGGAATTATATACTTAACAAAAAAGTGTGAAACAACTGAAAATATGTCTTATATTCTAGGTTCTTCAAAGTAGCCACCTTTTGCTTTGATTACTGCTTTGCACACTCTTGGCATTCTCTTGATGAGCTTCAAGAGGTAGTCACCTGAAATGGCCTTCCAACAGTTTTGAAGGAGTTCCCAGAGATGCTTAGCACTTGTTGGCCCTTTTGCCTTCACTCTGCGGTCCAGCTCACCCCAAACCATCTCGATTGGGTTCAGGTCTGGTGACTGTGGAGGCCAGGTCATCTGGCGTATCACCCCATCACTCTCCTTCTTGGTCAAATAGCCCTTACACAGTCTGGAGGTGTGTTTGGGGTCATTGTCCTGTTGAAAAATAAATGATGGTCCAACTAAACGCAAACCGGATGGAATAGCATGCCGCTGCAAGATGCTGTGGTAACCATGCTGGTTTAGTATTCCTTCAATTTTGAATAAATCCCCAACAGTGTCACCAGCAAAGCACCCCCACACCATCACACCTCCTCCTCCATGCTTCACGGTGGGAACCAGGCATGTAGAGTCCATTTGTTCACCTTTTCTGCATCACACAAAGACACGGTGGTTGGAACCAAAGCTCTCAAATTTGGACTCATCAGACCAAAGCACAGATTTCCACAGGTCTAATGTCCATTCCTTGTGTTCTTTAGCCCAAACAAGTCTCTTCTGCTTGTTGCCTGTCCTTAGCCGTGGTTTCCTAGCAGCTATTTTACGATGAAGGCTTGCTGCACACAGTCTCCTCTTAACAGTTGTTGTAGAGATGTGTCTGCTGCTAGAACTCTGTGTGGCATTGACCTGGTCTCTAATCTGAGCTGCTGTTAACCTGCGATTTCTGAGGCTGGTGACTCGGATGAACTTATCCTCCGCAGCAGAGGTGACTCTTGGTCTTCCTTTCCTGGGACGGTCCTCATGTGAGCCAGTTTCTTTGTAGCGCTTGATGGTTTTGGCCACTGCACTTGAGGACACTTTCAAAGTTTTCCCAATTTTTCGGACTGACTGACCTTCATTTCTTAAAGTAATGATGGCCACTCGTTTTTCTTTACTTAGCTGCTTTTTTCTTGCCATAATACAAATTCTAACACTCCATTCAGTAGGACTATCAGCTGTGTATCCACCAGACTTCTGAACAATACAACTGATGGTCCCAACCCCATTTATAAGGCAAGAAATCCCACTTATTAAACCTGACAGGGCACACCTGTGAAGTGAAAACCATTTCAGATGACTACCTCTTGAAGCTCATCAAGAGAATGCCAAGAGTGTGCAAAGCAGTAATCAAAGCAAAAGGTGGCTACTTTGAAGAACCTAGAATATAAGGCATATTTTCAGTTGTTTCACACTTTTTTGTTAAGTATATAATTCCATATGTGTTAATTCATAGTTTTGATGCCTTCAGTGTGAATCTACAATTTTTATAGTCATGAAAATACAGAAAACTCTTGGAATGAGAAGGTGTGTCCAAACTTTTGGTCTGTACTGTATATATATATATATATATATATATATATATTTTTTTTTTTTTTTTTTTTTTACTTTTTTATTGCATTTATTAGAACCCCTAGGGGTCTTGAACCCAAGGGGGTCTGATCACTAATGCAATGCATGACAATGCTAATGCATTGCAAAATATGACTGAATGTGTGACTGCATGCAGCTTCCCATTGCTAGAACAGTTGATTGCCTGTGGTTTTGGCAGCCAGACCATGCTTAATAACACTAGGGATCCATTCTTTTTATTTGGATAGCCAAAAACAGGAGACCCCCAAGAGACAACATATTTTTTTCTCACCCATTTTGCTTAGCATACAACAAAAAGGTAAATTGACCTCCAAAAGTACACTTAGAGTAATGTGTGATTGTCACCTATTAATAAAATGGTGCTACTAATAGGATATACTGCTATGTATGAGAATGCAGCCGTCTCACTTTAGTGTGCTTGGACAACTCTGGGTTTTTATAGAGAGAACAGATATAAAAAAAAACAAAACATAAATGTTTCACCTGTCACTATTTAGTGCTCACGACATACAAAAGAACCAACAGCCCAAGAAGTTGCACAGGCATTACTTGGTATCAACACCTTATATCTTTTAGACCACAAAAGATCCTTCAGCGAGCTGGTGCAAAGCAAATCACAAGAATGTAATATGATGGTATGTTAATCTGGTGGTCTACAAAGAACACTAACAAGGGAATGAGAAGTGCACAGCTCTCCGCTTAGCCGTAAATGGGAAATCTGTGGTATGAAATTCATTCAGCAGAAACATTTTTAAACCAAAGGAATTCAAGCGAGAGCTTTTATGGAAACACTTAGTGATCACTCACCACAATGTGTTGTACAAGCTCATCGAGAAGGAATGACACTGAATGCCAGCCATTTATTACCATGTCCGCAGACTACAAGCTACCATTAACCAAAAAAAAGAACAGAAATCATGGACTTCAAAGTATATGTATGGGAGATACTACCATTTTGTCAAGTTTCTTGTGCTGAGCTTTCCATCTGGCATGACTTAAGCAATGCTATTTTGTGTGGCTTTTCTCCATGTACTTCAATGGGTAAAACACGGCAAGAAAACCACATACAGAGTATGTGATTTTGGCTTCCAGTAGTAGTAGCCCTAGGAACATTTGTTACAACTGCTGGTTTCTGTGGTGAAAAGTATATGATTGTGATGGTGTGCGGCCTTCTACACTCAGAGACGGTATTCAGCTTCAATTTTTTTTTTTTTAAAGTCATATAGATGATTATTATAAAATCAGTTTTACCCCATAAAAGATCAGGATGCATATTAACATTTACAAAGATACAATTTAACAATTCAAGCCTTGCAATAATTGTGAGAAAACTTGATTTTTATGCAGTTATGTATATAGGATTAAAATAGAAACAGTACTGATTCTATCCTTCAGCTATGCCTGGTATTGCTGCTCAGTCTTATTCAGGTCAGTAGTGCTAAGATCCTAAACCGGACACCCAACTAGAGTGAACCCTTTAGAAGCATTATTAGTAGTGTGGGCACATTCTGAATCTGAAAATTATATTGGCTAATATTTTATCTTTATACTGTGATAATTGGAGGATATTTAATTCACCAACTCAAGAAACAATGGGGTGAGAGGAGGGGGTGCATTAAACTTTGTATGTCATTTTTCTGGTTTAAAACAAGTCACAATTTTTGGCATTCATTTATCATTACTAAAGCCAGAAAACTGTTAGCAACACATGAAATCTATGCCAGCTCCCATTTACATTTCCTATGGAATTTTCCTAGTTAAAATAAGAACCTTGTGGTGAGAACCCGAATTTCTCAGTGGAATCAGTCATGAAGCTCTTTAAGCCCCCAGAATTTCATGGTTGTGGCAGTAGCCTATACTGGTGGCCAGAACAGTACTTTAGTGCTAGGAAGAGCCACTTGGAAATTAGTATAAGAAATATGGCAACAGCAAACAGTATTACACAATGTTACAATGATGACTATTGTGTTGCCAGATACTGATGGAGCCTAACATAAAAATGTGTTCTATCACATATTGTCATTTCCACCCAAGGTGTATGCACCCACTGACTGTGTAGGGAGAAGTTATGAACATAAGTCCATACGAAGCAAATAAGAAGCTTTTACAGAAGAAAAATTAGGAACACATATAAACACAATATGATGGCTAATTTTAATGAAAGTGTAATATGCAAAAAAAACAAAACAAAAAACAACTGCCCCTAAACCTTACAGAGTGTTCCAGGGATATCAAGTATAGTGCCAGCTTTTCAATAGTTGCAATATTCCATGTGCCACAGTAAGACCATCATACCAGCAGTCAGTCAGAATGTTGGTAGTGTGATAGATGCTAGTAATGCATAAGCAGTGATACATTTGTGACACTACATGTAACACTTTGTAATATACTCCTCTTACCTCCCAACAGGGGTGCTTTAACCATAAGACAAATGAACAATGTACCTGCTCCAAACCCAAGCTCATTCGCCATTCTGGATCTGATGAGACAGTTCCACATTTTGGGTGTTGTTCAGTTGTCCCAGGTAGCAGGTCCTAATTTTAGGGGAGGCATTATGCTGTGTGAAGGCATTAAGTGGCCATTATAGTGTACAAGGCCACTAAGGAGGCAATATATTTTGGGCAGCCACTTGGAGAACATTATATTGTGTGTTATACACTGACGGACACCATTACTGTGTTGGGGAACAATGGGACTTGGAAGAAATGGATGGGGTTAGGGGGCACAGCTTAACACAAAAATAAAAACATTCCGCACTTCCTCTAAAAGCTTGGAGATACGTCTAAGTGATGGTGGGGGAGCCACTTATGAAATCAATGTGTTCAGTTCACTATTCCCATTAAACTTTTAGAAGATTCACCACTCACCAACAAACCTGTATCTACTAAAAGGCTACAAAAATATCAGGTTATACAGTCCGAGAGAGTGCGGCTGAAATGGGCCACTTGTAACGTACAGAGTTGATGAGGAACATAACAGATCTTATGAGGTGGACCATGTTTGGTACCCCAAAACCTACTTTGAAGCATGCACATCATTGAAATCCTAGTTAGGGATGATGCCAGATGGACTCTCCTGTAACACCAATGTTTTTACTTACCACTTCCTTTTCCTCCACCTTCTCTTCTCTCTTTTGGATACATTATATATGCAATACATCGTTTGTTATTGTCCTTTGTGACATATCAATTTACATGCTGGAGTACACGAACAAACATACATTTTGAAAAAAAAAATAAATAAAAAAATTATGTTCTTCATAATGTGTTCTTTAAATCTAGCAACTTGAGTGACAGGCAAACCTTTATCTAGTAGTATTAATATTGACTAGGCAATAATTATATATATTACAATATTTTTATTATAACCATTAGTTTATTTGGAGACCATTTATACAATCATGAATTGAACAAAATAGTGCATATTATTGGCAGGACTATCAGATGTTGCTGCTATGAGCTGATGGATAGAATAGGCAAATTTAAAAAACATGAATCTGCAAAAAAAATTAATGTACTGGATACTGGACAAGAAGAGTAAGGTGTCCAGATTTTTGATTTTGGGCACAACATTTATTTTTGATATCCAAAATGTAAACGACATATCATATAACCCTAGCTATTGTGAAGAAAGGTGGAACCTCTCCTGTCCTGAGGTTCAGAGAGTAGCATTCAATCAAGAATATTAACTAATGCTTGTAAATCAACTTTGAGACCGGGCCTTACGTGGCTGCAGAAAAAAAAAACAAATCCCATCCTCACTTTGTGGAAAAATATGCAGCGGACAAATTGCAGCATGTCAATTATACATACGGAAATGCCATTGATTTCCCTATAGGTATAACTGAAGCAGAAAGTCCGCAGAGGAAACTGTGAAAAGCGATGCATTGCTGCTGCGGTTACTCCCGCAGCGCTTTTTTTGTTGCAGGACGCTATGTAGGGCCTTAGCCTAAAATATGACAGAAAGACAAAACTTAACCCCTTTGCACTGTCAAGGGATTGGTGTAGATTTTTTATTTTTTTTTTGGGGGGGGGGGGGGAGGGTCTGACCACTGTGATCACCACCGATCATGTGAACAGGGGTCCCCTTATACTGTCATCTAACTGGGTCAATGGTTGCACAGGCGTGCAGTAGTTCCCTGTATCTCTATGTAACTGCTAGAGATGGCCACTTGCGGGGAAGTGATATAGCATTGTTATCTATGCTAACAGCTCTGCTTTAAAGAGGATGTTCACTCTTGCCAAACCAATTTTTTTTCAAATATTTTGTTATTTTACTTTTTATCATGTTCTTGAAGTCAAGAGTCACGAGGATATCTGCACCTGTCCTGTAGACTTTTTTGGTAACCTGTAGATGAGCTGGATCATCAACTGAATTGGGAGTTGGATGAGACCTGGTATCCTGTGGTTTTTAGGGATGTCAGACTGAAGGTCTAGTAATGTGCCCACCAATTTTGATACTGTGGAGCTGCATTTCTTAATGGAAAGACTGACAAGGTCATTTGGTTATAAGTAAATAAAATAGTCACCTCCACAGTAGTATATACTGAATTCAGTAACAGAATACTGTATTCTATAAGTTCCATCTAGTGGCAAATGTAATCAGTTAAAAAGTATGTATGTGTATATAGGCCACGTAATGGTCTATGTCAGTAAAACAAAGCTGTGGGCACTACAAAGATATATTAAAAGGCGTGGTCCAGTTTCAGAGCAATACTAAAAAGACAAATGTTATTGTTTGTATAATGAAAAGTTGTACAATTTTGTAATATACTTTCTGAATCAATTCCTCAGTTTTCTAAATCTCTGCTTGCTGTCATTCTGCTTACTTCCAATAGATAACAGTCAGTCCATGATCATGTGATACACAGTCCATGGTCTTCTCTTAATATTGATCAATAACTGGACAACCCCTTTGTAACCTAACATCAATCTGACTATAAAAGGTTGAGCTTCACTTTAAAGGGGTATTCCCATGACCATAACCATTTTTAAATTTGTAGATAATTAAAAGTTAAACATTTTCGCAAATATAAGTAATTAAAAATTTTGCAGAGTTTTAAAGATTTTCTCTAAATATCTTGTGGTTACAGACTTGTCTCTAGATCGGTTGCCATTGGATACGGCCATGAATGCAGAACCTTTCTAAGGTCAGAAAATCAGTAATGAAGTTCTTATTGTGCCCGGGATATCTTCTCGTACATGTAGTGTCCCTGTCTGATAACCCAGCTACAAAAGGACATCATGGCTGGGTTTTTGACAAGTCCCAGACCATAGAAAGTTTCTGCATTTGTGGTCGTATCCATTGGCAACCGATCAAGACAACAGACTGTTACCACTAAGATGGGTAGAGAAAATGTTTAAAACGCTGCAGAATTTTTAACTACTTATATTTGCAAAAATGTTTAACTTTTAATTATCTACAAATATAGATATGATTATGTTCATGGGAATACCCCTTTAAGCGTTTAGTGTTGTTATCTAGAACAAACATTTGCTTTGTATTGTATATATTTCAGCACACTGCTCACTTAGATGACATAGTATGTACATTTGGGGCATTACACACTTGGCCATTTAATGTTTTATAAATGTGGTAACATTTGTATTAAAGACTATGTGATCTAGTTACTTAGACATTTTGTCCTTGAGTTTGATTATTTCATTATGAAGCCGGAATCTGCAGCCATCTCCAATATCCAGACAATGAATAAATAACATTTCTCTTCAAGAATAAAAGGATCAGGATGTACTTCTGTACGCAGCATCAAAAGTGGAATTGTCTAATAGTTATAAAACATAACCAGGAAATGGTGGTATTAAACAGAGTGGTGTGGAAGAAAAATGAGCTGTTACAGGGGTTGTCCAGACAAGCTAAAAATAATATGAATCAATAAAAAAAAATAATGTCATACCTCCTCACCATTCCTGTTCTAATGCTGCTCAGGTCTCCCACTGGTCTTCATTTCCTGCTCCCTCTTCACACAGAAAATCAGAGATTGACTTGGGTCACTGTCCGCAGTGAATTGCCTTGTGTACTCAGAGGGAACAGGAGGCAAAGACAGGCAAGGGACATGTCATAAAACTGAAAAAACAAGAATGCAGAGAGCACCACTGGTTACCACATACAGGGGATCGTATAAACTATTAGTATTAGGTGATGTCAACACTCACCTCGAACGGGTCGGGGAAATATACTTATTAACCCCCTTTCCCCAAATTCAAAAACAGACCCCTCAAGCTTCGTTCCAATCCAGGTGATTGTAGTTAAAACAGATAACCCAGTTCATCCATAGTAAATTTATTATAGAATATATTAATATTTTTATGCTCCTGACGAAGGAGGGCCTGGATGTATGTTAAATTCCCCTAAAATGCAGTGAGTATGACATAACTTTTATTATATTTTTAGCATGCAAATTATTGATGGATGTAATGCATTTTGTATTATTTTTGAATATCATTGTTCTAAATCACTGATCCACTGTTTATATATTTTTTGTATATTTTTGTGTTTTTTCTGCGATGTAGTTTGTGGATTGTATGATTTTTTTTTTTGGATTTGTGATTTTTTTTTTTTTGCTGTTTTTTTGTATGGCATTTTATTGTAATTTTCATCCTGGGACATACAGTGCCTTGCGAAAGTATTCGGCCCCCTTGAACTTTTTAACCTTTTGCCACATTTCAGGCTTCAAACATAAAGATATAAAATTTAAATTTTTTTGTTGAAGAATCAACAAGTAGGACACAATCGTGAAGTGGAACAAAATTTATTGGTTATTTGAAACTTTTGTAAAAAATAAAAAACTGAAAAGTGGGGCGTGTAATATTATTTGGCCCCTTTACTTTCAGTGCAGCAAACTCACTCTTGAAGTTCAGTGAGGATCTCTGAATGATCCAACGTTGTCCTAAATGACTGATGATGATAAATATAATCCACCTGTGTGTAATCAAGTCTCCATATAAATGCACCTGCTCTGTGATAGTCTCAGGGTTCTGTTTAAAGCACAGAGAGCATCATGAAGACCAAGGAACACACCAGGCAGGTCCGTGATACTGTTGGGGAGAAGTTTAAAGCCGGATTTGGATACAAAAAGATTTCCCAAACTTTAAACATTCCAAGGAGCACTGTGCAAGCAATCATATTGAAATGGAAGGAGTATCAGACCACTGCAAATCTACCAAGACCCGGCCGTCCCTCTAAACTTTCATCTCAAACAAGGAGAAGTCTGATCAGAGATGCAGCCAAGAGGCCCATGATCACTCTGGATGAACTGCAGAGATCTACAGCTGAGGTGGGAGAGTCTGTCCATAGGACAACAATCAGTCATACACTGCACAAATCTGGCCTTTATGGAAGAGTGGCAAGAAGAAAGCCATTTCTCAAAGATATCCATAAAAAGTCTCGTTTAAAGTTTGCCACAAGCCACCTGGGAGACACACCAAACATGTGGAAGAAGGTGCTCTGCTCAGATGAAACGAAAATCGAACTTTTTGGCCACAATGCAAAACGATATGTTTGGCGTAAAAGCAACACAGCTCATTACCCTGAACACACCATCCCCACTGTCAAACATGGTGGTGGCAGCATCATGGTTTGGGCCTGCTTTTCTTCAGCAGGGACAGGGAAGATGGTTAAAATCGATGGGAAGATGGATGGAGCCAAATACAGGACCATTCTGGAAGAAAACCTGTTGGACCTGTTGCAAAAGACCTGAGACTGGGACGGAGATTTATCTTCCAACAAGACAATGATCCCAAACATAAAGCAAAATCTACAATGGAATGGTTCACAAATAAACGTATCCAGGTGTTAGAATGGCCAAGTCAAAGTCCAGACCTGAATCCAATCGAGAATCTGTGGAAAGAGCTGAAAACTGCTGTTCACAAACGCTCTCCATCCAACCTCACTGAGTTCGAGCTGTTTTCCAAGAAAGAATGGGCAAGAATTTCAGTCTCTCGATGTGCAAAACTGATAGAGACATACCCCAAGCGACTTGCAGCTATAATCGCAGCAAAAGGTGGCGCTACAAAGTATTAACTTAAGGGGGCCGAATAATTTGGAACGCCCCATTTTTCAGTTTTTTATTTTTTACAAAAGTTTAAAATAACCAATAAATTTCATTTCACTTCATGATTGTGTTCCACTTGTTGTTGATTCTTCACCAAAAAATTTAAATTTTATATCTTTATGTTTGAAGCCTGAAATGTGGCAAAAAGTTGAAAAGTTAAAGGGGGCCGAATACTTTCGCAAGGCACTGTATCTGCATTTTATATAATAAATCTACTATGGATGAACTGGGCTATAATCTGCTTTAACCACAATCACCTGTATTGGAACGAAGCTCGAGGGGTCCGATTTGGAATTCAGGGATACAATATAAATAATAATTTAATAAATATATTCCCCCGACCCAGTTTGAGGAGAGTGCCACCTTCAAACTGAGGGTATCACAATATAGTGGTAGATTTGGATACTGGTGAAGGATGCTCTCCCTTTTTTGATACAGATCAATCATCTCTTTTTTTTGGGTCTGTTCCTTTTCTTTTCTCTGTATTGGAAATACATAAGCAAGGGAACTCGGCAGTGGTGGAATGGGAGTACTGGGGATCAGTGATATATGACCAATTTTTTTTTTTTTTTATACCATTCTGTGTTTTGTTTTGTTTTTATAAACAATATTGTCAACCAATTTAAGTGGAGGAAAGGAGAAATGAAAAAGCAGAGTTTGACATTTTTTCACTGTCCACATGATCGTCACTTAATGTATTCCAAATTCTATTCTTGTACATTTAAGTTTTTTTGTTTGAAAAATGATAATCTGATCAGAAGATAAATACAGGATCTAGGATCTTAAAAGGAGGACAGAAAAAAATTCTTTATTCTGCTGAACCAATTTTTGTTGAATGCAGAAAAATAAACGCTGCTTTTTAACATTTTGCCTCTATAGCAAACTATAGCGGTTGTCTCATGAACATGTTTCCTATGCACATAACAGGGGATAAGTGTCAAACTGCTGGGAACCTTGCAATCACTAGAATGGGGGATCCTGTGTCCCCCTAGTTTGAATAGAGCAATGGCTGTGCATTTACGCTTCATTCATCTCTTTGACACTGCTGAATACAGCCGAGCAAAGTACTGTTTCTCACTAGCAGTCCTATAAATCTGAAATTATCAGCAATGCACATGCAGCATTCAAACTGGGAGACTCCGGACTTTCAGCAAGCAGATACTTATTCCTAGTGGCTGTCTTGTTCGTAGGAAAACCCATTTAACAGTACAGAGACAGTACAGATTGTGAAAAAAGAGCCGAGAACTGTGTATATGGGAAAAGTCTGTTTCCAATGCAGAATATGCTCAGTTTTTTTTTTTTTTTAAATACAAAAATAAAAGATGCAAATGGTTTAGAAAATACTGCAATTCACAAGGTTCTCTGTGGCACTGGCAGGCATATGTATAAAAAAAGAAGATAAATTTATCAGGTCAGACACAGCATATTTAACATGTTTTTATTTTTTTTGTTAAAAAGATTTCTGCAACTCTTCCTATTTGTGAAAATCCATGCATAAACTGCAGAAACAACCTCATTTAGACATGCGGCATAGATTTTCAGTCACAGAAATTCCTGCAACAAATCTGACACTTGTGATCATACCCCAAACAGCTGTGTGAATGCACTGACAGCGCAGGTGCACATATGGCATTTTAGTTGCATGTTGTTGCCTAAAAAATTAAAATGAAAAAAAAAAAAAAATGCAAAAACTTGGCGCACCCAGAATTAATGAGAAAAATATGAATTTCCATTCACAGAATGTGTTTGATGTGCTTTATGCTTTTTTTTTTGTTTTTGTTTTTTTTAAAAAGCAACATGAGCTTTGACATTTTCCGCCTCAATAGTAAGAAAAACAAAACTGTAGTGTAGTCTTTTTTTACATTCTAAAATCAGAAAAGAATCTATAGCCATAGAGCTGAAGTCCAAAGTATGGATCAAAAATTGAAAGAATTTGATGCACTGTATTTTGTATTAATAAAATTATTTCTGTTGTGTATATATTATTTATTAAAACATAATGCGGAAAAACAGTCTGTATTTCATTTTATCGATAAAATTGTCCACCAGCGTTGATAATCCCTTGCATGGGAAGTGGCCAGCTAGTGCAACAAGAATCCCAACAGTACTGGCAACATGGTCCTGTGCCACATCCACAGAATTGTCCATAATCTTCTGAGTAATGCAATATCCAGTGCGATTCTCAGCATAAAACCACCACTTATTTCTTCATGTCCTCCACTACACCCAACCAATCACAGGCTGTGACTTCTGTTAAGTCAAGTGGAATAGTAACACTATGTGGGCCTTAAGTTTTTGGCTTTCTAAAAAGTTTATGAGCCAGGGAATTCTCCTAAACGTATGGCTCCGAAAAACGTTGTATGTTTACTCATGTTGATGGAGATATCCGCATGGACCATCTTTACAGCAATCTTCTGTTTGGCTTTTAGGAGGCAAACTCCAGCTGTGTAGCAAGTATTGAAGTTGGTTTTCCCAGGTTCTATACTTCGTGTACACTGCAGAAATGGCTTCTCATCAATCATCACAGCATAACTTGCAATATCTGTAAAGTTGATATAGTAAACCTGTGAGAGGAAAGTGCTTAAAGTCAGTTTTAAAACATACTATCCATTTTACTGGAACCAAAAATGCAAAGTGAGAAAACTTTTGAGTTCATGTCACTACAATTTGTCATGTAGCAGAGGCAAGCTGAACTTTGGCACTACTTGTTGTGATACTGCAATGTGTTTCCAGGACTGTAGGTTTACTAAGCAAAATGCACTGGAATTCTGTCATCATTTGCACCAAACACATCTTTATAAAATGACATGCACCACATTTATCAAGTGGTTTACTCTTCTACAAAAGGGGTGTTGCTTCCTGAAAAAAAGTCAGGGATTCACCAAGAAGTGGGCATGGTCTAAGTTGTGGCACATGGCAAAATTTTGGCACTTTTTTGCCATAGCCTAAGCCAACTAATAAGTGTTGGAAAGTTAGACTAGAAAGTCTAAACATAGGTCAGATTTAGCAAACAATAGACACTTTGATAAATCTGGCACAATTGAAATTTAAACTTTAGACGGTATGATACTAAGTTCACAGAGTTGGCTATAGGTTGCTCTGGTCTGTTGGATAGGCAGACACACAGAGTCCGGTTTTAAAGCTGAAACCAACAGACAAAAAAGCTGTGCATGCAGGACTTTTTTGTTTGCCAATTTCAGGCGGACATCGCGATGGAGTCAAAGCCCACAGTCACATGCACCTCTCTGATGCCAATTTCTCTTTCGGATAATTGCACATTTCTTTTAATTCCCCCATCCTTCTTCTATTACCCATCGACTCTCTTATCCTCATAAGATTTCGTACTTTTGTTATATTCTTCTGAAGTGGAACCTGTGTCAAATAAGCTGTTGTCATGTCTTGACCTAGCAACAGGTCCTTCCTTACACGGTTTGATGCTCATCTTAAAATCCATTCTGTAAACCCCCACGTTTTGTTTTTTGTTTTTTAAAAATGATAAACAACAAAAGGACAAAAAATCCAGTTTTTCTTCAGCAGCCTGTACATCCTCTCCAAAAACTGTCCTGTACATGAAGGTTAATTTCTTCATAAACTACTGACTACAAGTCATGGTGGTAGCCAATGTGACTATCTGACCTACTACATACATATATTACTATCTTACTAGACCAAAAACACGGGTAATACACACAGAAGACCTGAACTGTAAACCTGAGTGGGCGTTGAAGACAAGTCTTCAAGAATGTCACCATAGTGTCTCCGCCATGGGGCCAAATACATTGAGACACAAATTTTTGATATCTGAATGCCCCTCTCTACCCCACCCAGGGCTGGCATTTCCAAGAGACATTGATTGCTCTTGCTATGCTGTGACAACTGGGGTAAGAAGGACTGTGTTATGACCACTAGGAAAAGGTTAGGCCCCTTTGTGACCACTAGCGTAAGAGGGGATGCAATGCTGTGATGAACAGAAAAGAAAGACACCACTGTGGTTAAATAAAAAGCACACTGCTCATTTACTCTTAAGATCCAACATACGTTAAAACAGACAGGGTATGCTGCTAATGCTGGGAGGCACGGAGTATTGCACTTGCCCACAAACACTGTGTCTGTTTGTACTTAGGTTTTTGTGCATATCCTATGAGGATGTACAGCGCCTTGCGAAAGTATTCGGCCCCCTTGAACGTTTCAACCTTTTGCCACATTTCAGGCTTCAAACATAAAGATATAAAATTTTAATTTTTTGGTGAAGAATCAACAACAAGTGGGACACAATTGAGAAGTGGAACGAAATTTATTGGTTATTTTAAACTTTTGTAAAAAATAAAAAACTGAAAAGTGGGGCGTGCAATATTATTCGGCCCCTTTACTTTCAGTGCAGCAAACTCACTCCAGAAGTTGAGTGAGGATCTCTGAATGATCCAATGTTGTCCTAAATGACTGATGATGATAAATATAATCCACCTGTGTGTAGTCAAGTCTCCGTATAAATGCACCTGCTCTTTGATAGTCTCAGAGTTCTGTATAAAGCGCAGAGAGCATCATGAAGACCAAGGAACACACCAGGCAGGTCCGTGATACTGTTGTGGAGAAGTTTAAAGCTGGATTTGGATACAAAAAGATTTCCCAAACTTTAAACATCCCAAGGAGCACTATGCAAGCGATCATATTGAAATGGAAGGAGTATCAGACCACTGCAAATCTACCAAGACCCGGCCGTCCCTCTAAACTTTCATCTCAAACAAGGAGAAGACTGATCAGAGATGCAGCCAAGAGGCCCATGATCACGCTGGATGAACTGCAGAGATCTACAGGTTTGGGCCTGCTTTTCTTCAGCAGGGACAGGGAAGATGGTTAAAATTGATGGGAAGATGGATGGAGCCAAATACAGGACCATTCTGGAAGAAAACCTGTTGGAGTCTGCAAAAGACCTGAGACTGGGACGGAGATTTATCTTCCAACAAGACAATGATCCCAAAAATAAAGCAAAATCTACAATGGAATGGTTCACAAATAAACGTATCCAGGTGTTAGAATGGCCAAGTCAAAGTCCAGACCTGAATCCAATCGAGAATCTGTGGAAAGAGCTGAAAACTGCTGTTCACAAACGCTCTCCATCCAACCTGACTGAGCTCCAGCTGTTTTCCAAGGAAGAATGGGCAAGAATTTCAGTCTCTCGATGTGCAAAACTGATAAGAGACATACCCCAAGTGACTTGCAGCTGTAATCGCAGCAAAAGCTGACACTACAAAGTATTAACTTAAGGGGGCCGAATAATTTGGCACGCCCCACTTTTCAGTTTTTTATTTTTTACAAAAGTTTAAAATATCCATTAAATTTCGTTCCACTTTACGATTGTGTCCCACTTGTTGTTGATTCTTCACCAAAAAATTAAGATTTTATATCCGTATGTTTGAAGCCTGAAATGTGGCAAAAGGTTGAAAAGTTCAAGGGAGCTGAATACTTTCGCAAGGCACTGTAATGGGTAGATGCTGCTAATGGGGAACACACACATATGACATCTACTGTGGAATCTCCTATAGGCTTCGGACTTGTAAATCTGGCAATGACTCCACCACTTTATACATATACTTCCCTCATACTAACCTATCCTGCACTTTAACTAAAATACAAGCCATAAAGACTTCAACCTTGAAAACTATCCAGATGAAAAGTGACCATAAAGTCATGGCTTATTTTTGGCAGACTACAGAACTAAAGTCATCTTCTCAAGCTATTCATTTATATGATACGTCCTATGTTAATCATTTTTGTTATTGCAAATGTTATATGTAAAATCTTGCTTGCATAGCAAAAATTGCAAGCTATATTGAGAAATGCAAGTATCTTCTTGAACATATGGACCTACTAGTTTACCAACAAGGATACAGCAAGAGAAGAAGAGACATACAGTATGAGAGTCATGCAAACATAACTCTCAAACTTGATAATTCATCCTTATAAGACACATATAATAGGTTCCATGATGTATGGCTTGAAGAAATACTAATAAACACAGAAGGTGCAGCTATTATGGGTTGTACGAAGAGTCAGATTGTTATCAGATGCCTGGTGATGAACAAATACATCATCAGAAGTAACATGAACTGAATATGGTTATAATTTAGTACTGAATGTCTCTTGTAAAATAAAAACATACATAGATTATTTTACGGTAGATGACGAAAAGAGGAGCTAGGCCCAAGACCGTACTCACTTCTACCTGACTATAGATGAGGTAGGTACCATCCACAAGCACCTCCAGTTCTCCACTGCGTGTGTGCAGCCTAAAAACCTTCTGGTTAATGGTTATCCGGGACCAGTCATGGAGAACTCCACCTGAAAGATCTCAGTGTGAGAGAACGGTAGTCACTCAGTACATGTCAGTATTAACAGAGCATCAACATATTGTTTATCAGTACACATTACAGACAAAACCTAATATACATATATTTCACCAGTAAACACAACAGCCCCTTACTGCCACGGTAGTCAAACATACTATTACATTTGCTTTTAAAGTTCAATGGGAAAATGTCTGCAATCTTATGGACGCAAAAAAATGTTTCAATAAGCACAAAAGGAGTGAGATTAGTTGCTATTCAGACATTGCTGCAGCCAGAAAAGGCTTCTTCTGCTGCATATAATCACTTTTTTCAAAAACACCTCCTTAGCTGGGGGAATATCGCAGTACGACAGGCTCTGGTCTGTTCTGTACATTCCCTTTATGCATACTTGCACAATCAAATGCATTGCTGGTCACCCAGTACATTGCTACATTTTTGGCATCCCGTGTAGTGAAAAGGTTTATTACTACAGCATGCGGACATTGACCAAGTCACACATAAATGTGATTTCTAATAAATGGCCCAGCACGCCACCAGGGAAACAAGAATTAGACTTAGATTTCAACATACCAATTCCTTGTTCCCCCTGAAGATAAATCCCAGCAACAGTTTATCCCCCTCTCTGTACGGCCATATGCTTATAAATACAGCACAAAGAGTGAATAAAAAGCAACAATTGGTTTCTTACCATTTTTGACTTGTATTGCTGAGTCTTGGCCATGTAGGTGAACTGCAGCTGGCTGCAAAATAACCGGGGTGAAAAAACATGAAAGCAACTTACAAAGTTATATGCGAAAAAGTATCAAAAATCAAGGTAAAATAAAATAAAACCAAATCAAGAGCTTTCAAATAAAACCTCACCATTTGATACTGATGACCCATCTTTAGAATAGGTCATCAATATTTTATTCCAGAAAACCTTTTTAAGACTCTTATACACAGTAAAGTTTGCTATATAGAAAGATTTTGACCTGTGACTGCAGTTTAGCTTCACTTCCTACAGGGATTCTGATGTAGCCTAAGACATACCTCCTGTCTTGTTATTGGTTCAGGCTACTCCTTCCAGCACCTCCTCAAATTGGCTACTGTGCATAAACACAAGCTGATATACGTTGTAGCAAGGACAGAATGATGAATACTACTATCAATGAGACACATACAAGGAGGGAAAAGAGCCTCAGCCAAGGGGAGTGTGGAGTATCTCCAGATTTGTTTTTTTTTTTTGTTTTGTTTTTTTAAAGCTATGCAAGGTCGTCATCAAAGTAGATTTAGAAATCTGCTATTGCTGATATTGTCACCCTAGTCTAGTACCTGTACCCATGTCTATTCCCTGTTTTTCCAAAACACTGCAGAGCTAATATTAAAATGAAGCCTTTCAGAATCTTAGACTGGATAAAAGGATAATGTAAGCAAAGGCCCTGGAAGCTGTACCAACTGTTGCTGCTAACATGGGAGAAGGCATGGTGACCTGACTGCGAGGGGTGGGGGGGGGGGCGACTATGAGCACTATGCGAGACAGCAAGGCTATAGAGTGCATATTATGTGAGAGGTAGAGGAGGAGCAGGGAGACATTCGGACAGAAAAGAGGGTGGGACTTTGATGAATCTGAGGTCACACAGTAGCTCTCAATGGTATCTGGAGGCAGCAGAGAGAGACCTACTGTTTGCTCAGTAATTCATGCTAAATAAAGAGAGTTTACGCTGTGATCATGTGATTTACTGAAGAAAGTGAAAGCAGGCTAAGGAAAGACACTTTAGGTAGACAACTATTACTATTGAAAGATGGTCATTCAGACAATACGTGAAGCCAAAAAAAAACAACCAAATATCGCCAGTATGTCACCTTAACCCAAAAGAGGGAGAAGAACTGTTATAGAAATATTGAAATAAGCATTTTTAATAAACTTGTCACCAAAGAGAAGCCTAAAAGGCCATATTATATCTAACCTGTATCTCTCTAGGACTAGTCCTGTCTCCAGACCCTGGTGAAAGAAGAAGAAGAAGGAGGATTGGTAACAAACAGAACACAAACCAACACATTCTACCAATACAACGTCTCACAATGTGTACTTACTAGAAGGCCCTTGATCTCCAGGCGGTCCTTGAGGTCCTGGGGGCCCAGGGGGTCCAGGTGGGCCCATAGCATTTGATCCCGGTATACCAGGGATGCCTGGGATTCCAGGTGGTCCTGGAGGTCCTGGTGGCCCTTGAGGGCCTGCAGGGCCAGGAGGTCCTGATGGACCTGGAGGTCCAACCTTTTTTCCTAAAAAATAAAAAGGATGCACAGAAAAATATCAGCAAAATAATTTGTCCAGTGAATTCTAAAGTAGTATATAATCTATGGTTTACAATGTAATTATCAACAGAATAAATGCAATAATGATTTGTTCACTGATAGGTATAAATATTACATACAATGGCACCAGACACCACAATACGGATGTTACAGGGAAGGATTCTTCATTCTGAATACTCATAGAAAATAACCACAGCACACTTGAAAGTTTAGTACAAATAATGTCCAGTTTATTTATCACAGCACATAACCCACAAACAGTGGATATTGCACACACTTCCATACTCTATCCAATATTATAATTTGCACATATTTAATCCAGAATCTCAGGAGCTGATTCAGACTGTCTCAGGACTTTATAAAGCACATAAGCAGTGGATTACTAAATCCAATTATGAGCATCCAAATAGTTACAACTTGACAAAAGGGCTAAAACAGAGTGAAAAGTTTCCTGACCTATCAAATTTAAAGGGGTAATTACCAGACCACTACTTATTTCCCACCCACAGAATAGGGGAATACTCATCTATTTGATGGAGGTCTATCTGTAGGGAATCCCACTGATTCCCAGGTACTGAATCCTTCCATTTGAATGGAGCAGCGACCGCATATGTGACTGCTATGCCATTTAAACTATATAGAATGGTTGGAGATAACTGATTACAACAACATTTGGCTTAGTATCTTAGAGTATAAATAAGAGACAGCACACATAAGCGACTGCCACTTCAACCAGATTAGGAGTGACTTGAGACCCGTTTTCATAACTAGTGGGGTCCCTGTCGTTGAACTCTATCTGGTTAGACAATTTTCCCTTTCCATCTCTTGCAAAACATTTTTTTTAGGTAATAAATAAGGAGAAATCAAGCTATTCAATTAAAAGATTTTTCTTGATATCTTTAACACACTTCCTACCTCCCCATAGAGTCAAAACTAAACAAGAGTACCACAAATCCCATAATACTTCAGTACCAATTATAAAATGCCACTAGATATTCATATTCTATACATTTTTTAAATAAATGGGCAGAACCATATACAATGTAGTAAACCCAAAATCTAAGTATTTTTTTTTTTTTTTACATTTTTAAATACACATGTATGTCCAACCAAACAATAGTATGGGGATGGGTGCAAAATGTTGTATCAAAAGGAAAAACAAAAAAAATAAATAAGAAAATATCCAAACATTTTTTTTTTTTTTTTTTTAATACCAAGTTATCCAATTAACTGTCAATTTTTGCTATTTTGTTCATTCACACAGCTGCTATAAATACAAGCACAGCAAAGTTTGAACATCCCTCCCTATAAGCTCTGTATTCAATGCTCTACATTAGCTATGGGGGTCAGGACATGATCTCCATAGTGGTTTCTCAACTTCAGCCCTCAAGTACTCTTAACAGGTCTGGTTTGCAGGATTTTCCTAGTATCATACAGAGGAGTTCACCAGAATGGGACAAACACCCTTTTAGACTCTTTTGTGATGCAGGATAATGGCTAAAAGCATTTCATAGAACCACAGAAGCAGGTGATGCAGCATAGGTTTCATGTGTAATCTTGAATTATCAAGAGTAGTGCTCCTAGCACATTATTCCCATGTAGTACTCTGTTGACCAACACCTTCAACATTGGGTAAACTATTCAGCCAAACAACCACACTAAATTGTCCATACTATTGTGTACTGATACAGTGCCAATACAGAATAATCATGTGGCAGCCAGGGAGTTATTCAGAAACTTAAGTCTTAATAAACCAATAGGTTCAGCTTCTCCATGGTTAACCCTTTACTGGGAGCAGAAGTATCAGTGTCAGACACTTAGAAATCCATGGTTTGTGATCTAAACTGTTCTCTAAAAATAGAAAAGGATTACCCTGGTATTTTTTTTTTTAAAAGTATAAAAATATTTATAAAAAAAAAAAAACCTGTACAGGATCCTTGATAGTTCATGGCTTGTGGCTCAAGGTTTGAATGTGCAACCACATGTATGAACATAGCTCTTTAGAGCTGCAGGGACTAGATACATGCAACCATGCAACTTTGGGGGGTAGTATAGAGGCCTCCCCTCTAGGTAACGGAGGCTTTTTTTTTTTTTTTTTTTACCTTTTCCTGGAAGGTCACTTTAATACATAAACTCTAAATCTTATTATCACCAGTGCTTATTGCAATAGATCTCCTAAACTTTCACAATCCACACTTAATGGGCTAATCTGTACTTAGCTTAGTAGAAAGGAGCTGATCATGGTCCTGAAAATTAATCAGGAATATCAGGGTATCATGCTCCATAGGTAAGATGAAATATTATACACTGGTATCCATGAAAAGGGTAATAAAACAAAAAACCCAAGGTAAGGCCAAGGGTTAGTGAGCTTTTGCAGGAGACGGAGCAGATGAGAGTGTAGACAGTAACTTTCCCAGGATCAACATAAGTATAGTTTATACCAGAAGGTGACAGGGAAAGAAAACATCAGTTGTTAACTTAAGTCATCATGATATTCTGATAAAGAATGACATGTTATAGAAGGCTGCAGCAAAATTTACTGTTGAACTGAAACAAAATGTATATATTTGAACATTAAAAAATTTAGATTTGCTCACGCACATACATTATATAGTAGACTACTTGCTGAAATATCAATAGTTACCCTGAAATAAACTCCGCTATGTAGTCCTGATCATCTGTATCAATTCGGAACGTTAGCAATGTTTAGAATTAACTAATAATTTGATATTAATGGTGATTTTTTTTTTATACTAATGACTTATCCACAGGATGCTGCCTGGTTTTCCCCAGAAATGAGTTTTAGAATTGAGGCAAAAAGGTTCAAGCTTTGTTTCATCATACCAGAGAACCTTGCTTCTCATAGTCAGTCTCTTAGGTGCTTTTTTGGCAAACTCCAGATGGTCTTTTATGAGTGCATTACTAAGTAGACGCTTCTTTCTGGCCACTCTGCCATAAATTAATGGAGTGGTAGTGTGCTGCAGTCATGGCAGACCTTCTGGAAGTGTCTCCCATCTGCACACAGGATCTATGGAGCTCAGTCAGAGTGATCAATGGGTTCTTGGCCACCTTACCAGGGCCCTTCTTCTCCCTTTACTTAGTTTGGTTGGGCAGCCAGCTCTAGGAAGAGTCCTGGTTGTTTTAAGCTTCTTTCATTTAAGAATTATGGAGGCCATTGTGCTCTTGGGATCTACAGCGCAGTAGAGTTTTTTTTTTTTTCTTTTTTATACCCTTCTTCAGATCCATGCCTCCACACAATTCTCTCTGAGCTGTGCAAATAGATTTTTCTTCCTCATGTCTTGGATTTTAGCTGTGAGGCCTAATCAAAATGCATTGTACATGCTGTTTACATGCATATGAGATGTTGATGCATGGCAGCAGTGATACGCTTTAACTGTAATGACTCTTTGTGCCAATATCACTATATGTATTTTGGTGCTGAATCAACGCTCCTTCGATCTAGCATTTCCTGGGCGGCACAATGACTCTTCCAAACAGGCAGAACCTGACTGCCCTAATTGGCTGTATAGCAGGTAGTAACCTTTTTGTGTTACTTGAGCTACAGCCTTTGCACGCTATGGTCCTGACGCCTTGTAGGAGGGTTTCCTGTGACTTTTGGGATTTCTATCCAGAGTTCCATTGTGGCACCTGACAGTGTGGACTGTTCTTGTAGGCCTTTGGCTGGGATCCGGCCTTTACCTGAAAGCTAGCACAGTGAACCTTGGTGCGTATTAGAGAAGGGGAACCTGTGTAAGCTAAGAATTACACCTGTGGGAACAAAGAGACTGCTATGTGTTGCCACTTGACTTCTCTCACACTGTGAGAAGGTTGCTTAGCGAATCACTAAACCAAGAGCTCTGCTAAACCTCAATGTACTTGAGTAACTGACATTAATTCCTGCTGTGTCCAATCAACTGCTGTTAACTTGTACTTTGCGGAATTACTGAAATCCAATACGGCTAAGTTCACATTGGAGCTGGCATTTCTGATTTTCTCCAATACAGGAACAAAAAAAAAAAAGCCCAAAAAAACTAAAACAGCAGCAGTGCCTGATATATCACATGACAGCGGTGCCTGACTACTGTATATAATGGGATTCATTTGGTGTCCATCTATGTACATATATATATATATATATATATATATATATAGATATATCGTGTATGTGTGTGTGTGTGTGTGTGTGTGTGCATGTGTGTGCATGTGTGTGCATGTGTGTGTGTGTGTGTGTGTGTGTGTGTGTGTGTGTGTGTATTTTTATTTTATCTCTCTCATCTATATACATATATATCATAGTTTATTGGACATTTATTACTGCTTATCTCGTAACTACTGAAAAAAAGAAAATGCATGAGGATATGTTCATACGTAGGAATTTGGGGCCGATTTTGATGCGGATCCCCTGAAAAAATAAGCATCCTGCTAAATCTCGCTGCAGATCCGATGGTTGATCACCCCAGTGCCACGAGACACTTGGCTGATTAACCCTATTTATTTGGTGCTAGTCAGCGAGTGAAACCGCAATGCCAGAAAATGGAGAGGAATCTAAAGTGGAAGTCCAATTCCCATTCATTTTCTGCTGCCTGTACAGGCCCTTTTTATAATCCTGGGCAAACTCTTTAAAAAGTTCAGCAGTTACTGCTGCCTGTATGAATGGAACCGCAGTTTAAGCATGTATGCTGCATTCACCTTCATGGAAAGGCTGAAGATAGTGCTTAGTATATCTCCAGCAGTTCCACTTAACTAAAAAGAGCAGCAAAGAACATGTGCGACCTGCTGCTCTTTTCATATGGGACACATGAGATCTTCAATCCCATAATGTGGATAGGTAATAATTTGTGATTACCATAATAACCCTTTAATGTTCATATTATATTGCTATACATTGAATATTAACTGTAATATTAGTTATTTTATATTTATATTCACATTTTATATGAAAGCTTCACTGTAATATACAGCAGTTTCCATAACATCCCTGTTGAACAGCTGTAGTGGGAGTTGAGTATAGCAAGACTCATTACCTGCCGGGTCTCCCGCCATCCTGACACTAATTTACAGCTTTCTCCCTGTGCTGTGCATAAGGAAGAAGCTGTAAATCAGATGGGAGGGATGGGGAATGTGGGATTTGATAGCTTATGAATACATAGGACTCCACAGTGTATGTCATGCACTGACAAGGCTTAATGGGTACATACGTTTTTCATGAAAAGTTGAAATATGTGCAGGGTCTTGCTGTGCAGTCTGTTCTATGGCTGTATATGTTTTCATAAATTATGTATCCGTTTTTTTTTTTTGTGCCAATAGCCTCTTTATGGCTGCCACACATTTTGTATTTCTGTCTAAGGCTGTGGTTGGGTCCAATGAGAAGCAGTCTGCCTCCCCTATCTTCTCCTACTACTGGTCTTACATGCAATTCTGCCAGGAGTAACTGTAAAGTAACATGTAAAATAGCAAACAAATAGCTGAGAAAAGCCCAAGAGAACATAATGTAGGAGATCAAGGGACAGTGAACTGCAAATACAGAACAAAATGCAGCAAAAAATATCCCTGACACAAGAAAAGAGAAGTCTGAGTGCAATGAAAGAAATCTGCTCACTGTCTGTAACTAATATTCTATCTGCAATAACACAAACAGCTAGTCACAAGTTTATAGAAGTACATACATTAATTTTACAGTCTCCTTACATTGTAGAAACTGTAGAATTCTATCAGTGCCTGCAGTGGCGTAACTAGGAATGGCTGGGCCCCAAGGCGAACATTTGACATGCCCCCCCCCCCCCGAACCGTTGCCTTCAATCGCGCCCCCCCCCCCCAACAAAAAAAACAAAACGCATTCCTGCGCACACTATTATGTGTCATAGTGGCCCCTGCACACAGTATCATGCCCCATAGTGGCCCCTGCACACAGTATCATGCCCCATAGTGGCCCCTGCACACAGTATCATGCCCCATAGTGGCCCCTGCACACAGTATCATGCCCCATAGTGGCCCCTGCACACAGTACCATGCCCCATAGTGGCCCCTGCAAACAGTATCATGCCCCATAGTGGCCCCTGCAAACAGTATCATGCCCCATAGTGGCCCCTGCAAACAGTATCATGCCCCATAGTGGCCCCTGCAAACAGTATCATGTCCCATAGTGGCCCCTGCACACAGTATCATGCCCGATAGTGGCCTCTGCACACAGTATCATGCCCCATAGTGGCCCCTGCACACAGTATCATGCCCCAGTGGCCCCTGCACACAGTATCATGCCCCATAGTGGCCCCTGCACACAGTATCATGCCCCATAGTGGCCCCTGCACACAGTATTATGCAGCATAGTGGCCCCTGCACACAGTATTATGCAGCATAGTGGCCCCTGCACACAGTATTATATCCCATAGTGGCCCCTGCACACACTATTATTCCCCATAGTGGCCCCTGCACTGAGTATTTTGCCCCATAGTGGCCCCTGCACACACTATTATATGTCCCATTGTGGACCACCCATGAACAATTATTATACTCTGGGGTCTTTTCAGACCCCAGAGTATAATGATCGGAGACCAAGGGGAGGATAGAAACATAAAAAAACAAATGTTGCTTACCTGTTCCTCTCTCCGGTCCACTCACTGCTACTTCGGCCTTCTTCAATGTTGGACCAGGCTGGCGTCACGTGATGCGGGCTGGCGTCGCGACGCAAAATGACGTCCGCTGACGTCTGGGACGTCACCAAACAGGCCCGAAGCCTGGAGAAGCGTAGGAGAGGTAAGTACATTGTTTTTTATGTTCCCTCACCTCCCCTGGGCCTCCGATTATTATACTCCGTCTGAAAAGACCCCGGAGTATAATGATAGCAGTGATTGTGGGGTTCGGCCTGCGGCCTAACATACCGATCCCCACTCCTGCTCACAGCCGCCTCCGCAGAATCGGAAGCGCAGGCGGCCGTGAGCAGGAGCGGGGAACGGTAAGTATATAGGGCCCGTTACCTGCTGGGGTTACTCCAGCAGGTAACGTCCTATTAAAAAAAAAAAAAAAAAAGCGCAAGCATCGGGGGCCCCGTAATGTCCCGGGCCCCGTGACAGCCACTACCGCTGCTACCCCGGTAGTTACGCCCCTGAGTGCCTGCTGTGTACAGAGAAAGCGGTCTGCAAACGTGCTGTGAGAAGAAAGTGAGACCCTCGTTTCTGCATTCACTGTCTGATGACAGAACAGCCCCCCTATCCCCTGCATTTACTGTTCCTGACTTAAAGACTGATGTATGGGCAGACCCTCTCTAGTAACAAATTACCTAGAATAGAGCTAATAGCAAATTAGCTAGAATACAGATACATAGTGGCAGTAACTAGGTGTCTCTATTAACACAGGACTGGAATCAGGGTCTCTGTCACAAATTTATGCTGCTCTCATACAGGGAAGTTTAAGCCTGGTGATAGATTTCCTTTAAAGGGGTTATCTAGTTTCTACTATTGATGGCCTATCCTTAGGATAGGTCATCAATATTAGATCTGTGAGGGTCCAACACCCAGGACCCACACAGATCAGCTGTACCAGGACAGTAAAGCTTACATTCTGGGAGCCGTGCTGCTCATTCACCGTACAAACTATAGCAGCAGGTTTTGGTATTGTAGAGCTACCCCATTGAAGTCTATAGGACTTCTGTGTTGTAGTATCTTAACCTGCCACTAACATTTGCACGGTGAGTGAGCAGCATGGCTGGTGCACTGCTTTGGTGCATTACAAAGCAGAGCTCTGATTAATGTACTGTTAACTGAGCACCCGTGTGGCCATCAAATGACCACACACTCATTTTTATCCAGTGGAATTAACAATAAATGACAACAAGCAGAGACCTAGAAAACTGCCAGAAATTGATACAGAAAGTAGATTGGAAAATTGTGTAGCTTTTCAGCATACACACACACAGTGTATTTTATGAAAGTGTCTAATGTAAAAATTTATATCTGCATGCCAGCTTAAAGTGGTTGTCCAAGACTACAAAACTGATAGCCAATCAGTAGGATAGGTCATCAATATGAGACCGATGGGTATCAGTCACCTGGCATCTCCACTGATCAGCACTGAGCTCATCTGAGATCCAATAGTACAAGATTGTGCAGCTGTCACCTGATCAGTAGGGGCACAGGGTGTCCAACCCTCACTGATCACGTATTGATGAGCTATCTTAAAGATAGGCCATCAATATGTAGTCTTAGACAACTCCTTCAAAGACAGTGACATGGTGACAGCCTATTACAGAAAAAAAAAATACTTTAATGAAGAATTTTAATGAAGTGGACAGTAATGTGTTTACCTTGTGCAAGTCACACTACAGATACACTACGCAAGTCTAGTCTATGACATTGTCCTTATGTAGCCATTTCCTAAACATGAACACTTACCTTTTTTCTTGTTTCTGCCTGAACCTGGATCTGAAAAGAGAAAAAAATATGAGTCACAAACATTCAATGCTTGTCACCACAACCTTTCAGGGAAAATAAAAATATCAAAAGAACAGAGACTTCCTAGAAAGCAGAGTTTTCTAACAGACAAACCTTTATATCTAACTATAAAGCAGGCTGTGGAGATAAGGTTACCATACACAATGGAACGAATTAGAAGTGCTATATGAGTGCTATATGTACTTTCAGCTGCTGGGAAAGAAAAAAAAATTAAACATTAACAACTTAAATAACTGTACTTTGACTTTTTTTGCAAACATCTGAGAGCTTGTAAATGTTGCTAATGTAATTTGGAATGATTGTAGAATAATTTTGACTACAACTTTATTTCTATAGTGAAAGACTTGTATGCACCTATTCATAGAAGTTAAGAAGCAATACAATTGGAAATATACAATGACCAAGAAGGTGACTCATATTTTATATTCTTTCATGGGAGTCTGTCACCAAAATAGTCCCTTTTAACTATAACCACAGTCATATAGTCAGAAGATCACGTGAATAAAACCCCATTTTTTTCTGCTTCCCGATCACTTCCTCCATTGTTGAGATTAGCTTTTTTTTTCTCATATGCTAATGAGCTACTTGGTGCAACAAGGGTGTCACTGCTGCTCTCATCATCAAAGAGCTATGGTTTCCAGTTGCTACTCTCTCAATTCCTTCCACTCTCCCTGCAATGATTTACATGTACACTGCTTAGACATTGGAAAGGGAGTAATTGTTTATTGTCAATGTATTATCTGTTTCTGTGTTCAAAAATGAAACTGACTAATAAAATTATCTGATATATATATATATATATATATATATATTCACATATATATATATATATATATATATATATATTATATGAATAAAATTATATATATATGTATGTATATTTATATCTAAATCTCCCTTTAAAGTAGATACCCTTTGCCTTGGTAACAGCTTTACACCCTTACCCCAACAGTATTATGTATGCTGAGCACCTGTCAGTTTCTTTTCTTTGACTCGCTGATTCCCTTATTTAGTTTAGGGGACTGTGGAGTTCTGGTCATCTAACACTACATCGTTCTCCTTTGTTAAGTATATACAAGCTACTAATTATGAAGCACATAGAAGATGTGATACTGCTTTAGTAGTCCTAAAGGCTAAGCGTGAATGCTGTATAAATGACCAAACAAGTGTCTTGCTTTTATTGGTCTCGGTATTAGTTTTCCTCGAGTAATATTACTATGGAGGCCCAATTCATGCGGTCTCCTCTGAACAGCCGATGTGGAACTTTGTCTGCTACGTGAACAATAATCTAAACCCTAAGGCTGATGACTCTACTATACTTGTACTACAAAGTAGAAGTAGTAACTCTTGATTTGCCTTTCCTTTGACCATCTTCTTAGAACCACATAATACATAAAAGCATTGTACCATGAAAATAACTTATCCTATAACCACAGGATATAGTCTAACCACTAGGAGGACTTTCACTAATCACAAAAACAGGGGTCCAGAGACCCCCTGTTTAAATGGAGTGGTGGTTGCACACTACTGCTCAATTTATCCCTATCAGGCAACAGTTCTGTACTTGGCAGTCCGACAGAGACAGATGGCGTGACAATGTAAATGTGTGGCTTCTGCTCCATTGAACTGGCACCTCCATTCTTCGTCAGACCGACCCCCACCCCCCCAATCTCAGGATCCAAATCAAATACTTATCTCCTATTGAAAATGATTGCCAATATCCAGAATCTGTGTGTGGAGCATCAAGAGAAGGTCAAAAGAAGCAAATATTGGCTAGAGGTGGTAGCACTCATTACACAGAACTGAATCAGGGCTGAAATACCTGACGCTATTTACTTCTTCTCAGTTTGGGCATTTTCTGACGTGACCATATAAAACATGATTGTCTTTACATGTAAACTAAGGAAGAGGGGTGATTTAAACTTTTATATTTTGAAAACATTTTTATACTAAGATCCCATGTAGCGAGTCGCAACCAAAAAGCGCTGCGGGAAAAACCTTGGTGGAATCATATCGCGGTTTCTCCCACAGAGCTTTTCACAGAAAGTCCACAGAGTTTTATTCTGCAGACTTTCTGCTTCAATTATACCTATACAGAAGCTGCCAGTGTTTCCGTAGATATAATTGACATACTGCGATTTACAAGAATGCACTGGTTTTTAAAATAGCAGCATGTCCGCAGCATATATTTTTCTGCAATGTGTGGATGGGTTAGCCAGAATTCCATTCACTTTGCAGGTACTGTAAAACGCTGCATCAAAATCACGGCATTTACACTATGTGGGGACCTGGCCTTACACTTTTTAAAACTTCACTTTTTTTTTTTAGTTCCCCCTAGGGGTCTTGAACTAGCAATCATCAGATTGCTTATACCATAGACTCCAACGCTACAGTATTGCAGTGGAGATTATGGGAAAGTGGCTATGTTACTATTCAGCCCTGCCACAGGTAGGGCTTTATAGTAGCATAACACTGGCAGGCCTGGAAGTCTTTAGAATGACTCCCAATTGCAATGGTATGCAAACAGTTCTCGCACAGGCAGAGTGAAAGCAGGGGCGTAAATACCAGGGTAGCAGCGGTATCTGCTGCCACAGGGCCCGGGACATTAGGGGGCCCGGAGCCCTGTGGCAGCCGCTACCGTGAACCCCACAAACCAGTGGCAGGGTAGGGGGCCCGCGGCCAACAGGAGATGGCCGGGCCCCGGACCACTACGATAGCGGTCGGGGAAAGCCTGGTTCCCCGACCGCTATACATACTGTTATTGGAAAGGGGCCCTGGCATATTGCAGGCCCCTTTCCAATAGATGGCAGCCCAGGGGAGGTGACTGAAAATAATAAATACATATTCTCCCCTCTCCTGGGCACAGCGTTCTCCGGCGCTCTTCAATCATGGGACTGAGTCCTGTGATTAGGCCCCAGCAGTCACAAGGGGCGCGGCCGCATAATGACATCAGTGCGCCCCCATGTGACCGCTGAGGCCCAATCACAGGCAGAAAGCAGCGACGTCGGAAGAGGGCCTGAATACGCTGAAGACGGCAGGATGGAGCGAGGATGCCAAGGAAAGGTAAGGCAAGGTGAGCATGAATGTTTGTTATTTTTGATCACCTTCCCTGGGCCTATGATTATTATACTCTGGGGTCTGTGGGGAGCATATAATACAGGGTGGGGGCCACTGTGTGGAGCATATTATATTGTGTGTGGGGGGCCACTGTGGGGAGCATATTATACTGTGTGTGGGGGAGCATATTATACTGTGTGTGGGGGAGCATATTATACTGTGTGTGGGGGAGCATATTATACTGTGTGTGTGGGGAGCACTGTGGAGCATATAATGCTGTATGGGGGCCACTGTGGAGCATATAATTCTGTGTGGGGGAAACTGTGGAGCATATAATTCTGTGTGGGGGAAACTGTGGAGCATATAATACTATCTGGGGCCACTGTTGAGCATATTTTACTGTTTGGGGACCCGTAACCGGTTCAGGGGGGGCCCCATGTCAAATGTTCGCCTTGGGGCCCAGCCATTCCTAGTTACGCCACTGAGTGAAAGTAAAACAGTTTCTCAAATGCAGTGGTTGAATTTCACCATGGCAGCTAAGGGAATAAATGCCTGGGACCAGCAGATGCTATGTACAGGTCCCTGCTGTATAAAACTGAAAAGTCCCAACGGCTATGGCACCCGCTTAACTGCTGAGGACATGCCATGTTTTAAGAACCCTCTTCTGACTTAAAAAAGCAATGCGAAAGGGCTATTCCATGGAACTAGAATCAGACAGTAGCAAGCAAGCCTCGAATTCACAAAAAAAGACAATAATTGTAATGAGAACGCAAGAGAGGAATGGACCACAAAAAGAGGCAATTTGGCATCAACGTCACCTTAGTCCAAAGACAACACCAGACAAAGTCAGAGCTGCACAGGAAGAGATAGAAGCTTCTTGTGAGGATCCAAAAAAAAGAAAGCAAGCTTTGGAAACTGTTCATCTAGTTTTAGATAGGGGCCTTAGATCAATAAAATACAGCAAAACTTTCCTAAATTCCTATGAAAGAAAATGTGCAAAAAGCTCAGGATTTAATTGAATATTAAAAATATACAATATTTAAAGTGTACCTTTTGTTATGTGCGTGTACATGTTAAAGAGGACCTTTCACGTCCTCATGTATATGCAGTTTTACATACCACTAGAAAGCTGACAGCGCACTGTCGGCTTTCCCGTTATATGCCCCGGAGCTGGAGATATCGGGGGTCTAAATTTAACGTTCACTGTCAGAAGGGCGTTCCTGACAGTCTAGCTGAAGACTTGTACTGGGGGGGCGTTCCTCACAACTCAGCGTCATCACTGGGCTGTAAGGAACGCCCCCTCTGACAGTACAGCGCTATGGACGAGTACAGAGAGAGGGGGCGTTCCTTACCGCCCAGTGATGACGCAGAGCTGTGAGGAACACCCCCCCAGTACAGTGCTATGGAGGAATACTGTCAGGGAGGGCGTTTCTCAAAGCGCAGCTAGACTGTCAGGAACGCCCTTCTGATGGTGAACCGTGAAACTACGACCCCCCAATATCTCCAGCCCCGGGGCACATACCAGGAAAGCCGATAGTGTGCTGGAATTCAGAGCGCTGTCAGCTTTCTAGCGTTATGTAAAACCGCATGTGCCTGAGGACATGAAAGGTCCTCTTTAAGTAACACTTTTTGTTTGTTATACATAAGGGGTGGGAAATTATTCAAAAAATAATCGAAATTGTAAGTCAGCTGAATAAATCGGTATGAACTTGCTCAAAACTATTTTGAAAAATTATTTTGCATCCATGCCATCCTATCTCACATTTCTATTGGCTAAAGTATATGTCACCAACTGTACGCTATCCAGTCAGGATTGCTAATATGTGTATAACCGAAACCCATATTCAGTGGCATGGTGTGGCGTGGCTAATTAATAGGGGGCGTATCCTAAAATTATTGTTTGTTAACCGTAATCAAGGTAAAATGTTCAAAGACTTGTGATTTTGCTTATGCTCTGCAGTTTCTAGAAGTTATCCCCTCTGCATTGATCTGGAACTTGTAGTTCTCTCTGCATTGGTGTGTGGAGACTAGCTACACAGTAACTACAGGAGAATCTGCCCTATAACTGTTTCACTCACTCAATAGCCAAAGGACCATAAAGGACATATACAGAGAAGTACTGACCTGTACAGATGTGGGAGATTGTATTCAGCTCCAGCATCAGCCTAAACTGTCCTCCCTCTGTTATCTCCTGCACTTCCTATTCACTCCTACCCCTGCACTCTACACAGACTTCTATAGACATGAGTCATGTGACCTGCAGCTCCTCTCAAGATGAACAGTGATTTTTACAGTGAAAGGCAGTTTAGCAGGAGGGAGGGGGAGCAGGGAAACGGCCTGATAAGAGCAGAAAGAGGCATTTTTCTCTCATAAGATATGTTACAAATTTTCTTAGAATTGCCTGTACTAGTCATTTATGCAAAGTTTGTTGAAGTAACGTATGAAGTGCCTATTTAATCATTTTATATTGAAGCTGAAGGCGGAGTCTGTACCTTTCTACCAACTTCAAAATTTGACTCCACAGTCTGGTAGATATTGTGTAACTTATTTGTGATACAATCCCTTTAATGTTTTTTTGTCAGAACACTAGAAGAAACTTTCGAAGTCTGTGTAAATTTCCATACAGACTGATCGGAGTAATGAATTCCTGTCTATTTCTTTGCTTAGTTGAGCTGCTCTAGACATATTGTGGGGCTATTACGGAGATTCAAAGAGAACTATTTAAAACATATCCAAACTTGTTGTCACTGCTTATTGGCAATATTCATGTATGCAGAAAGACATAGAACATTGTAGGCACATATTAGGTACCTTAAGTTCCTATATTAGGTACCTTATGCACTTATTATGAGCACCTTAAAATGATAACTGAATGATTGAGGTTCAACATTTTGCACCTATAAATGTCATTCAAGTTGGAACGGCAATGTACTATAAAAATAACCTGTAACCATATAACCCACACTGAGCAGACTTGTTAGAATGGATTCATGGTACTTCACTGTGTAAGAAAAACTAGTGAAATGTAATGGTTTTAGTAAAATTATATTAAAAATAAACAAGTCTCACATTTATAACATGAAATTTACTGCACAAGCTCTATGGTCTTTCTTATCAATGCTGTAAACAGAAGTTCCTTTGGGGAAACACAATTTAATAAACTGTTCAAACAATGGAGCACTTGTGGGGGTTTAAGAGTTAAAGGAGTTGCCCGGGACTAGGATATAGATTGCTGTGGCATCTTTAGTAACATTATATAGTGGCTGTGCTTGGTATTGCAGTTTCATTTCAATGGGACTAAGCTGTATAATGATGTGTGTATAATGAAAAATGGAGAAAAACTCACTTAAAACAAAATGTCACATGCAGTGGGTCCAAGGAGGGTATCATCCTGCAGTGGACTCACTTGTGGTAAAAAGCAGGTGTGTGGACTTCACTACTCATGTCCTATCCTTAGCTGGTTCTGGTCCATGGTGGGCCTGAAATCAGCTGACTGGTGGGGTTGCAGAAAGTTAGACCCCCACTATTCTGCTATTGACAACCTATCAATGGGTTATCAATAGTAAAGTCTCCAGAAAACCATTTCAAAATCTTACACCAAACTATATAGAACAGTGATATGCCAGACAGTGAATCAAGGTCACGGGTTATGGCCATGCGTGGCCACAAGTCCAACAGTGTTAGGCAGGGTTCACACTACCGTTGGAGTCCGTTATGAAGGTGCCCTTAAAAAAAAAGAAAAAAAAACTATCATAACGGACACTAATTAATGGTACAGTTGAAAAAACGGACACATTAGCATCAGTTAGTGTCCGTTTTTTAACACAGTCCGTTTTTTGTTTTTGTTTGTTTCTCCTTTCTGAGCATGTGCAGGAAAAAAACGGACATAAAATAACGGACAGTAACTGATGGCTATCAGTTACTGTCCGTTACCAAAAGACTTCAATGTTAAAAAAAATAACGGACATAAATGTGCTATACTGGGCAGAAAGCAATCACATCATACATATAGCCAACAGTTGTACAGTACAGATTTAAGGGGTGTGGCTTTGACAACCACTTCTGTAGCATTTTAAAACCCTAGAAAATTTGGAGAGCAAAAAAAGGTATATAGCAGGAACTATAGGTCATCTAATAAACAATGTACCATTTAAACGGGTGTTCTGGAAATAAGAGGTTTCTCTCTATTTGAAAGATAGGGGGTAACTTGCTGATCATTGGGGGTTGACTTGTAGAGTCCCCCACCAATCACAAGAACTGGGGTGTTTTGCACACCAGTTTGAATGGAGCGGCTGGTCAGAAATTCATGCCAATCATCTCACTGGGAACTACTGGAGATTTCTCTGATAACGTCCAGGCCCTTTGTTGGCACAATCAAAAATGACAGTTCCTTGAAACTTGGTTGTACCCAAAGCATCACAACTCCATAACACAGTGTTATTGCTCTCAGGGGGGTCTAATTCCACAATGAGATCCTTATGAAAGAAATAGTATTTCATTATCAAACATAGTTACTTTTTGATGTCTGAAGAGGCCTTTCAAATAACCTTCTGGATAATACAGGTGGTCTATAGCAAATGTGGTGTGCCATGAAGACAAGGTTTTGGCACAGAAGGCTCATGTTTAGGTTTTTTTTTGAACTTCTTAAATTTACACAGATGGACATATCCTTTAGGCTAAAGCCCCATGCAGCGGGCCGCAGCAAAAAACGCTGTGGGTAAAACTGCGGCAACTACACATTGCGTTTTTTTTTCCCGCAGAGCTTTTCAGCTTTCATTACTATAGGGAAACCGCCGGTGTTTCCGTATGTGTTCCGTAGGTATAATTGACATGCTGCGATTTCCAAAACCGCGATGGTGTCCGTTATTTTACCGCAAGGGACTGTTAAGTCACGCCGTTTATGCCACGTGGGGACCTGACCTAATGGGGTTTTCCAGGATTAGGATAGACCATGAACATCAGATGGGTAATAATCTGACTCTTGACACTCCGAACCAGATCAACTGAGTGAAAGGGTCAGGCTACTCATTCAAGTGCTGTGGCCAATGCGTGTGTTGATCTGTAATCCTGCATACTGTCTACTTAGCAGCAACAGTATAGGGCATTGCCTTTTATGTCAGTTCGCCTGAATGGGACAAATCTGCAGTACCCTGCACCACTGCTACAAAGTGTAGTGGTAGACCGAAAGAAACAGTAAATAGGGGTCGAGTGTGCCAGAAGCTGAACATCTACCTTTTTGATATTGATGGCCATCAATGTCTTGTTCCCAGAAAACCCCTCTAATACCTTCATGTGTGATGAACATGCTAATTGGGCTTATGACTTTAAATCTGATTATATTTAATTGGTTAAATTATTTGTCCCTTGCTCATATGATAGGGGTTAAATTTCTGATCAGTGGGTGTCTGACTGCTGGGAACGTCTGTGATTTAGCCCTGTTCAGAGTGTAGAGGTGAATGCACAATGTGCACCCTGGCCCCTTTTTATTTCAACGAGAGCTCTAAAAATAGTTGAAGTATAGCACTTGGCATTCTCATTGAAATTTATGCAGTGGGGATGTGAATGTGAGTAAAGCACCCTGTCTTTGGGATTGGTAGGGGTCAGATCCACACGACCAGCATTGTATCCCCTATCTTATGAATAAGGGATAGATAATATTTATGGTAAAAACCCTTTCTAGTAATTCTAACAACACATTCTGTGAAAATATAATTGAACCCACAGTGAAAAGAGCCACACTATGGAAAACTGTAATGCCAATGATACCATAGCTTCTCTGTTTCTTATGAAGACATGAAAGAATTGTAATTTTTTATTGTGTGATATGGAAAGTCTCTGGAAAAACCATATTCTGAGCTCAGCGATCAAAGACTTTATTCACACTGCAGAGACCACACCTAGTGGACCACAGAAGTACAATAAAATCTTCATTATTTTTTACTGCTTTTTGACATACTCGTGAAATAACAAGCGAGTCCTGTGCACAGATCACAATGTAGGACTGCATTCATTAACACAAGACTTGCAATCAGCAAAGTTTTCTTTTGCCATACCAACATATTTCCCCTCTTAACATAATATATAGGATGTGATTAATTGCCACAACATTCTCCACACAATGCTCAACATGGGGCAAGATAAAGGATCCTGCAGTCCGCACAAATTCCACAAGCTTTCTGACGTGCACTATTTATTTTGCTTAAAAAGGCACCAACATTTCTATCATTTTATACAATGTTTCTCCCTTTCAGAAAATTTAGTCTACGATTTCACTTTCACTTGCAAACACGAAAATCCTAAGAGCTGCGTGCTGAGTGGAGCGGATAAAATATTGCATCTTTAGATCAGTAAACAGTGAAGAAAACTAATAACTACGGCAAAGTGAACATGTGTTAAATGGATGGAACAAATTAGCTTCAAAGCAAAAAACACAAAAAAATTTAAGCAAATGACAAGTTCATGTTTATTACAAGTATTCAGCTGTAGTATGTTCTGAAGCGGAGTAAAAATAAATACAGCTATTGAATGCAGACACGCTTTCTAGTATTAGGAGAGCTTGGAGGTTAAAAAAACACCAGGCTGCAGACTTTCTATGTAGTCTATTTTAAGGACCTGTATGATAGATCAGACATATTTTAGCATCTTAGCACTTGCTTTGTGTCTGATTAGACGGTATTTCGGTCACAGGGCTGTGGAAGGGCTCTTGTTTGCAGGACCAGCTGACATTTTTATTGGTACCATTATGGGCTACATGAGGCTTTTTGATCACTTATGTCAATTCTTTTTGAGGGGGGGGGGGGAGAGAAGTGTGGGAAAACTACATTTTGATTTGCTTTTCCAGATATGCTACAGGATAAATACTTTTATATTTTGATAGTTCAGGCATTTGTGACTACAATTATACCGAATATGTTTATTTTCATTTGTAAATTAATTCGAGAAAAGTAGTTGATGAGAGGTTTAATATTTTGTGTTTATTATTATTATTTTTAGACTTTATTTTTTTGTTCCCCTAGACTCTATGCCTAGAGGGTGTGATAGTTTATACAATATACTACAATCCTTCTGTATTGCAATATATTGTCTAAAAACTGCAGTTCTATTATACTCTGCCTGGGCAGGGTGTAATAGAAGATATGTGATGACAGACCTGGGAGCCAATTGCTGTCCGCTTCAACATTGAGTTAAGATGGTGACAGCTATGCACTTCAACAGTTTAGACGCCACAGAATCTGACGGCAGCATCTAAGTGGTTACAGCTTGAGGTTGTGATGTACATATGTGTTAAAATGTCGAAAGGGGTTAACCAGTTAAAGAGGACCTTTCATGTCCTCATCGATGTGCGGTATTATATACCGCTAGAAAGCAGACCGTGCGCTATAACACAGTCATAATGATATGCAGAAAAAGTTATCTTTTACCATTTTTCTAAATAAAAAACCCTTTAAAAAATGGTGGCACCATATTCTGACATCCATAACTTTTATTTTAATTGATGAGCTGCAATTTTTATTGATACCTTGCTGATGCAATGTGAACAAAAAAACAACAAGTCTGGCATAAAATAATTTTTATAGTCTTCACCATGTGAAATAGATAAGATATTTGGACTTTTGTGTACTCAGTGATACCTATTATGTTTATTTTTAGTGAGATTTAAACCCTCCCCCCCCCCCCAAAAAAAAAAAAAAAAAAAACTTTTATATTTTAGGCCACTATCTCACAGTCAGTACTTTGTGTCAGTATAGGTAAGCCAAAACCAGAAGTAGATCCTACACAGAGACTAAATATAATGGAAAGATTTGCACCTCTTCTGTGTAATGGACCCAATTCTGATACTAGCTCCCAAACACTGATGCAAACTACTGACCAGATACTGATCTGCACTGCCATTTATTCTATCCATTAGTTCTATTGTGTGGCTCAAGAAATGATCGGTTTCCCCGTCCTTCTCACAAACTTCGGAACAGAATGTCTCTAACCGTAAGGCAACTGGCTTGCAGCACAAGTCCTCCCCAACTTCCGTCTCAAGCTGCACTTTATTGAGGTAGGTGCAAGTTACAAGAAGTCCTCAGAGCATTTCAAGGCAGTTCACAAGGCACAATTAACCAACTCCTCAGACAGTGCTTAAAGTCTCATGCCCGAGGCAGCACATCAAAGCGTTCCTGCTCACATAGGGATAGAGCTCAACTCACACAGGTCCAGAATCTTTAGACTCATGCTGTACACTCACTACTCTTGACATACCAAAATCCACGACCACAAACCAACAGTTCTAAAGTCTAAAATAGAGAGAGAGGGACAACGAAGAGGATGAGATTGAGAAGCAGAGAGAAAATGGCAACTTGGAACAGGTTACAGTAAGATCTCTCTCTCATCAGTGCTTTAGTCAATGTGTATAGCAGCTTGTGCCTGTGCTTGTTTCGCTCTCACTGGGCTCCTCCTTCTCCTCTCCCCTCTCCATAGACTTCTATGTAACTTAATCACTCAGAGACCAAGATGCTTGTGTGAACCTAACATAAGAGCAAATGGCTTTAACGGAAATGTGAACTTCGGTTTAGCTAACAAAACAATCACTTTGGATATAATATATAATAAGTTACACTGAAAGCTTCTTTGTTCCCCAATTTGATCTGCAAGCTAAAATCTCTATAGAAAGCTTTCAGAAAATATGATATCAAAGAATTTGGTTAAGGATGTCATTTTTGGAACATGCAATGAAGCATTTAAATGCCTTTAATAATTCTCCAAATATGAGTGTGTTTTAAGGAAGACCTCTGTCAGGGACACAACTTTCCATCCGTACCCCACCTGATTATCCATCACCCTCTGAACTTTTTGTTCTACACTGTATAATGTACCCACTTCACTGCAGTTCAGTCCTTTTCCTGCCTCTGATCAGACACAATCTTTTTAGATTTCACTCTAGTTTCTCCTCCTCCGTGCTATGCTATCAATTCCATAAGGAATTCCAATTCCAGCAAGGAATCATAAGCAGCTGGAGCCGTTTTCAAGACCGGTCTTTATTATCCCTGCCGTGAGAACTGTGCGCCTAAACTTCTTGCTGACATACTTTTCTGGCATAAGTGATGCCAGAAATCTGATGTGAATGATAAATCTGACAGGGACCCACCATGCCCTTCTTCAATGACTGTGCAATTGGGGGGAGGGGGGATGGCAAAACTTTTTCATCTTCACTGTAACTGTGTGACAGGGCCTATGTGATTTGATAGAAGTTGCTGTCTCCTGTCCATTGGCAAACAGTTTCTGTCCAAGTCTTAGCAATTTCATCATGCAGGAAATTCTGGTAGATAGATCCCCATAGATTCAAGTAAAAAAAAACATGTCTCCAAAACTTGATTTTTTTTTTGTTACTATCTAACAGCCCCAATATGATTTATAGAGAAAGAAACAGAAAGAAATAGAACAGGTGAGACAGACACATGGAATTTCTTAAAGGAGCAGATGGAAAATGTTAGTTTTGGGTGGTTTTCCTTTAACAATAAATTTCTATTGGCAAGGCATAGCAGATCATTTTTATCAAAGTAAATGATCCAATATATTCCCATCCTGTGACAACGTAGGAAAAAAAAAATCCAAAATACTTCCTCTGTCTGTGAATAATTAAAGGGATTTTGCTGTTCAAGCAAGGCAGGTCTTTTAAAGAAAAAAAAAAAAAAACACACACCAATAGTTGCTTACCTTTTGAATCCTCCGTCGTTCCAGCATGGTGTCTCCATGGTGACATCATGTTGACATCATGTGACTACTGCAGCCAATCAATGGCCTATGATGGTCAAAAAGAGCACTACTCCTCATGCAAAAAGGGTATGCTTTAATTATGCAAAATTAATTAATAATATAGGAGAGGAGAAGCAGAAGATCTAAAACTTTACCCCGACATTCTCTTTGTTCTGAAGGTGAGAAACTGGGATGGAGATTTGAAACGGATTTAGAAAGGGAACCTTAAATCAAGAGCAGTGATACATTGGTAGAAAAGTAGTGAAAAAACCCCTAGAATTCTGACATCACAAATTAAGACAATATGCAAGGACTATTTCATCTTTTACGAGGCCAATTTATAAGTGTGCTTTTCAGAGAAGCAGCTCCGTCTCAAGTAATGTATGACATGATGAAAGGAATGAAGCACTTAGAATTAAGCCATCTACAACATTTAGGCATTACAGTATGTTATCCTAAGGTGTTAAATCTAGCAGTTTGTCACATTTTACTCAGCCTTTAGCCTACCTAAATGTAAGTAATTGAAACTAGCCAGATGGGGAATCAATTTATCTATTAAGACATTTCCCAGGTAAACCTTTGCTTCCTTCTAGGGCAGTCACATCAAAAACAAATTCTATTACACCACATGTAAAAGAGAGCTGCGCTCTCTCCAAGCTTAGCACCTCTGTGTCAGTAACACATGTGAAATGGGCTATATCTGACAAGTGCACATTAAGATCATGGGTTAGAGCGTAGAAAGGCTGACACCTTTATGTTCAGAGGAAGTACTTTAAAGTAGTACTGAAATTACAACCATTAACAGTAATAAAGATGGTTTTAGGGCTAGCAAGCTGGGCAACTGCCCACAACCCTCATTTCTTATGGCCCCTTAAGGACAGGAGCCCATATGCGACACCTTGCACCACAGTCTATCTACAAAGATAGTAATAACTACCCCCAACTCATGACCATCAGGACCGGACTTATGGAAACAGCCAAGCAACGCTGCTCCCCACTGTTTAATAAACCTCTATGGAAACAGCGTAGCAAGCTAAACTACACTGTTTTCTTAGCTTTACATTCATGGAAACAGCATAGCTAAACAGCATACAGCAGCACTGCTCACCTATCCCCGGAGCTATATGGTCCTGTCCCAGTTCCCTCCATCTCCAATGGCAGAACTTGCCACACTGGAAGTATGCATGTTTACATGACCGCTGAGCCAAAATAGTGGCCTCACTAGTCTAGTCTCTAGTAAGGAATTGGTGATGTCCAGCGACCACTGAGGTCACTGATTGGTCTCAATCATGTGAGACTCCCTGCTTTTGGCAGTACGAGTTCTGACACAGGAGAAAAAGGGGACCTGGGAAGGAAAACGGAGTGCTACGAAAAAGGTAAGTTGGGTTTTTTTTGCCCTAAATCATAGACAACCCCTTTAACAGAGAGAACTGTGAAATGCAAATGTAAAATGACAGACCTCGCTGTCGCCTGCACTGCACTGATCAATATGGTAGTATCATAAGATACTGTATTAGTGTCATTATTTAAGCATTGCATAACTCAGGATGTTCCACCACTTATAGCTAATTTGGGCAAGGAAGTAACCAATTTGGGCAACAACAGCATGCCTATTTGTTAAAACATACATTACTCAATGAGAATCAAGATAACGTGCTGTAAGGGTCTTCTGTTTGCGGTTAAGCACACATGAACCAGGCGCTCCATATAGCTGACCGTTCTGGTAAACATGTAGCAATGTTCCTTTTCCATCCCTGGACAGTTTGTGGCTTATTACATTAAAACTTTCCTCTTCAGGAGGCCTCAAGAAAAAGTCCAGTGTGGTCAAACCAGTCGACCATGGTAGCCAAATTCAATCCCTCAAAATTCTGCCGGAGGCATGGACGCATTGGCGGGGTGGCAGGTCACCCCATCCTGTTGAAAGCAGGCGGTGCCTATTTTCTCAATGTCAAATTAATGACAGAACTGTCAATATGTGTCGCTGTGATGTTGCGCACTTGACGTCAATTTTGTCAGGATGGAGTGTGGAGTGGGGTCTTGCAAACTTCAAGAGTATTTTTAGCTGCCCAAATCTGAGAGTTTACATAGCCACAAAAGTGAAACCATGCCTCATCTGTAAACCATGTGACATCAAGAATATTTGGATTGTAGGCGATAAAGGCTTCCAACCAGCCTCAGTACGCAAGGCGTTTGTTTCTTCGTAACCTTTCAATTCATGCACCTCAGTCACTCAGTAGAATTTCTTAAGAGGGCCAACAATCTGTCTTTAATGTTCTGCATCATTTCTTGAGGCATTTTTGCTCTGCCTGTCCCATGCACGCTGAAAAATGTTCATTTCGTTTCCAGTTTCTGAATACACGACTTTACTGATGCCTTACTGGCTTTAGATTTCTTCACAAATTCAATTTGTCAGGATTTAATGGAACCTGTTCTCCAATAGGTGTGAAAAAACACGTTTTAGCACAGTATAGTAAGACATGGGCAGCACATGCTCCTACTGACATGACCGAAGCAAAACCTGACTGTTGAGGTTGTACGGTGTCAAACTGGTGAAACCTGTGTAAAGGGAAACTGTGCTGCGATTGGGTTACTATGGACAACAAAGACTGTCTCCTTTATACAGGTTTATAAATCAGCCTTATGCACGGTGAAAGAACTCAGGCGTTCAATTTCAACTCCTTACAAGGGGGTACCAATTCTCACTGGGCGATTTATTAGTCTTGAAATTACAGACCATTTTTTATGGACCTAGGACACTGAATGCCAGTTTTATCTTACATTAAACAGTATAATATATATATATATATATATATATATATATATATATATATGCGTGTGTGTTCCATTTAGAGCATAATATGATATTTGTTGACTCTATGGAGGGATCATTTCAATATTCTTTGGCAGTATTATTTTATATATGCAGCTTTTGTAATTATGATAACAGCTGTATAAGAAGGGGGTTAGGGGAGTTACTTTGCTCATTGCCCAGGGTCCATTATCCATAAGTTGCGCTAAAGCATAAACTTATATTTCAATGCTATAAGAAGCACAAACCTGTCTGACTACTATTATAAATTTCAGAATAAACTGAGCTGTTAGACGTTGGATTTTCATGTTTTCAATAATGCTGTCGACATGCTCCTGCTTTTCTATAGCAATTACTTGAGCCTGGAGGCTGACTACGTAGAATACTCAATCTAATGTGAATATTAACGAATACTGTCCCAGAGGATGCTCGATCATGAAAAGTAAATATAAAGGAGGGCAAAGGTTTGTGCAAAACCCATGGATTATAATGATTTTAACTTGAGGCCACCCTGCAGCAATGTTTATCCACATCATGCTATTTTTTAAAACTTTGGATGCACTTTGCAATGGCAGGGCTGGCTGTTTAGTATTATTCCAGAACTCATGTAAAATAAAACTGCCAGAGTCCTTGTTTTTTTCTGAGAAATTTCATAATTGTCGAAAATTTCCAAAACAAAAAAATTATTGCCTAGGCTGTATATAAAAGCATTCACTTCTGAGCTAAGAGCAGGACCAGTTACAGGTCTCAGAATATGGCAACACAGAAACAAATTACATTTTATGCTTCAATGTGTAAAATTAGAAGAACATGAAATAAAAACTATATAAAAAATTCATAGTGCCAAAATTGTCCCACATAAAAATGTTAAATTAAGTTCAAATGTCGTTTATACTGCACCGTGACTGCCTTAACAATGAAACCAAGAAAAAAAAACAAAACCCAAAAATCTATGAAACTAATTATTTTTTTTCTAAACACCACCCCATCTTTTTCAAAATTAACACAAGTCTTTTCAATACATTATAAGTGGCCTTATATATATATATATATATATATATATATATAAAAAAAAAAAAACTTAAGACATAAAAAAAGTCCTCATTTGGCTAGGACAATATGAAAATTAAAAAGGTTATGACTGTTAGAACACAGAGGTGCTCAAAAACAAATATTGTTGCCTCAATGCTCATAAATACTGCACCTCCTAGAGGTTAATAGACTAACCTTGAGATAAGCCATCAGTTTCAGATCATACAGTGCCTTGCAAAAGTATTCAGCCCCCTTGAACTTTTCAACCTTTTGCCACATTTCAGGCTTCAAACATAAAGATATAAAATTTTAATTTTTTGGTGAAGAATCAACAACAAGTGGGACACAGTTGTGAAGTGGAATGAAATTTATTGGTTATTTTAAACTTTTGTAAAAAATAAAAAACTGAAAAGTGGGGTGTGCAATATTATTCGGCCCCTTTACTTTCAGTGCAGCAAACTGACTCCAGAAGTTCAGTGAGGATCTCTGAATGATCCAATGTTGTCCTAAATGACTGATGATGATAAATATAATCCACCTGTGTGCAATCAAGTCTCCGTATAAATGCACCTGCTCTGTGATAGTCTCAGGGTTCTGTTTAAAGAGCAAAGAGCATCATGAAGACCAAGGAACACACCAGGCAGGTCTGTGATACTGTTGTGGAGAAGTTTAAAGCTGGATTTGGATACAAAAAGATTTCCCAAACTTTAAACATCCCAAGGAGCACTGAGCAAGCGATCATATTGAAATGGAAGGAGTATCAGACCACTGCAAATCTACAAAGACCCGGCCGTCCCTCTAAACTTTCATCTCAAACAAGGAGAAGACTGATCAGAGATGCAGCCAAGAGGCACATGATCACTCTGGATGAACTGCAGAGAATTACAGCTGAGGTGGGAGAGTCTGTCCATTGGACAACAATCAGTCGTACACTGCACAAATCTGGCCTTTATGGAAGAGTGGCAAGAAGAAAGCCATTTCTCAAAGATATCCATAAAAAGTCTCGTTTAAAGTTTGACACAAGCCACACCACACATGTGGAAGAAGGTGCTCTGGTCAGATGAAACCAAAATCGAAATTTCTGGCCACAATGCAAAACGATATGTTTGGCGTAAAAGCAACACAGCTCATCACCCTGAACACACCATCCCCACTGTCAAACATGGTGGTGGCAGAATCATGGTTTGGGCCTGCTCTTCTTCAGCAGGGACAGGGAAGATGGTTAAAATTGATGGGAAGATGGATGGAGCCAAATACAGGACCATTCTGGAAGAAAACCTGTTGGAGTCTGCAAAAGACCTGAGACTGGGACAGAGATTTATCTTCAAACAAGACAATGATCCCAAACATAAAGCAAAATCTACAATGGAATGGTTCACAAATAAACGTATCCAGGTGTTAGAATGGCCAAGTCAAAGTCCAGACCTGAATCCAATCGAGAATCTGTGGAAAGAGCTGAAAACTGCTGTTCACAAACGCTCTCCATCCAACCTGACTGAGCTCCAGCTGTTTTCCAAGGAAGAATGGGCAAGAATTTCAGTCTCTCGATGTGCAAAACTGATAAGAGACATACCCCAAGTGACTTGCAGCTGTAATCGCTGCAAAAGCTGACACTACAAAGTATTAACTTAAGGGGGCCGAATAATTTGGCACGCCCCACTTTTCAGTTTTTTTTTTTTTTACAAAAGTTTAAAATATCCATTAAATTTCGTTCCACTTTACGATTGTGTCCCACTTGTTGTTGATTCTTCACCAAAAAATTAAAATTTTATATCTTTATGTTTGAAGCCTGAAATGTGGCAAAAGGTTGAAAAGTTCAAGGGGGCCGAATACTTTCGCAAGGCACTGTAGTTGTCTAACTTCACCATTTTGTTGAATGAAGGGATCAAGGGTCTGCAGTCAGCTGATCTGCAGGAACTCTGGGACCTGATGGCCTGAGGTTCCTCTGGATATACCCGAGGCTACATTCTCAGTGTCCACCTGAAATCAGCGGATGAATGAGGCCGCCACTTTGTTTAAAAATGACCGACCCCATTATAGTCAATGGGGTCTGCGGTGTTCAATATGTAACGTCTCTTTTAGCAGTCTGCCTGTTCTGGTCCTCTGACAGACCACAGCAACGGACAAGCTGGCACAGATGAAGTTAGCCTCAGATGGAAATCCCCCTTTAAAGCCAGATACTCTCTTCTTTTTTCGAATCTATTTCACAACACACAATTCTCCTTGAAGAGGATTCAGCCACCTGCTCATTCATTCACATGGCACTACTTGAACATACACGACCTCCAATGAAATATATGTAATATCCAGAAAAAGCAGGAGGCATATTTTACATTTCTACAGTGCCACAACTTCTTAAGCTATGACTATCTTCAATAATATGTTTTCTAGTTATACAGTGCAAATGAGGCATGAAGCAATTTTTCACTACTAACAAATTTCATGAATCTGAAATATTTGTATACATATTTTGTACAGTTTTAAAATAAATGTAAAAAGGCAGTTTGCGTGTAATATTGTTTAGCTACATTACATGCTCTAAGAAAGGAAACCCCTCCACCTAATGACAGATAATGGAGTTTTTGCACAGTGGCTCAGTGGTCAGCACTTATGCCTTGAGTCCTGGAGCCCTAGGTTAAAATCCAGCCAAGCACAACATCCACATGGAGTTTGTACAGGTGCATCGCAATAAATTAGAATATCTTTGAAACATTTCTTTCTTTCAGTAATTAAACTAAAAAAGTGACCTCCTATATTTTCTAGATTCTTTACACACAGAGTGTTTTATTTCTGTAAATGTTGATTATGGATTATAGGTAATGAAAACCCAAATCTAAGAAAATTTGAATATTGTAAAAAGTTCAGTATTGTAAATTCAGTGTGTCACCTGCCAAGGTTTCCTAAGCCTTTAAATGGTCCCTCAGTCTGTTTCAGTAAGACACACAATCATGGAAGACGCTGATTATGAATTGTATTACTGAAATGAATGAACGTTTCAAAAATATTCTAATTTATTGAGATGCACCTGTATATTCTCCCTGAGTTTGTGTGGGTTTCCTCCCACACTACAAATCATACAGATAGGGAATTTAGATTGTGAGCCCTATTTGGGACAGTGTTGACAATGTCAGTAAAGTACTGTGGAATATGATGACGCAAAATAAAATGTGAAGAATTTGGTGTGCAAACAGCAGGAAAGATGGAGAGTATATGATTGCTGGGCGTCTGATGTCTGGGACCCCCACCAATTATGTAAATGTGGGTTCCCAAGCCCCATGTGTGAATGGAGTGGTATGTGCATTTATAACCCCCTGCTCCATTCATTAATAGGAGATTGACAGAGTACTATCTGTGTACATCTCATTTCTGAGAGATGGATCAGTGATCAGTAAATTGGTGATCACACATGTGGCACCACTTCATTTACAACTAAGAGACCCCAAGGATAGGTTAGCAATTCTGTTCATGTAATGGTCTGTAATGGTCTCCGTAGGAAGTCATGTGCAATAGTAACTGGATGCCTACCACTGAAACCAAATGAGAAAACATCAGAGGTACTTGTCAAAGATGTCAAGGCACCCTCCTAGTACAGATCTCTGCCAGACATTGTAGTGTGAAATGAGCCTAATTGTGCAATCTTATAGCATAGGAGACAGTGAGACATAGCATCCCAAAGCATGGAGCCGGCTGGGAAAAGGAACACACATGCATGACATTTATGGATACAATGATCATCAGTCACCACTTGAAAAATAAATCCAACTGTGGAACAAACAGTTCAGATGTTAAACAGGATTTAGATGCCTGAGTGTACTTGTAATGCATGTCCCAAATTGAAGTGAGACTCGTGATGACATAAGTATACTCTTAAGTAGATCGGTCTGGCAAAGTGTCCCCATGTTACTTTCAGAAAGTATTGTGGTTCAGGGGAATCCATTCAGCACGCTCTAATTCTTCTTATCCCTAGTAATAATATGTTTTATAGGAAAGGAAACTGACTTATGAGTTTCCAAATCTAATATATGGGATTAAATGAACTAGAAAATACTTTCATACTGAACATGAATGTTAATCTACAGACAAAGAAGAAAAAGAAAATGCACACACTTTTACCAGATTGTATGTAATAAAGACTTGATGTTCCCGTCTTTGGAACCATGAAGAACATGTGCTTTCAATCTTCCAGAACAATAATTTAAGCAGAAGCAGCATTATCAGAAGTGGTGCCAAGTTTTGCTTGCATCAAGCACACCTTTTCAGCCTTAACAAACAAGATTCATCCTAGCACAATACCAAGTGACAGCAAACTATCTATTTACACAACCAATTCCTAATGAATTCTTCTCGACAAGTCATGGTTAGGAAGGCTTTTTAGAACATAGAACTAGAATGTGTAACATGAGAGGAATCACCAAACAGTACACAGTTGCTTCTTCAGAAGTAGTGAATAGGAAATATATGGTTTTGATTCAGTTTGATGTGGCTTAGAATCATTGGCAGAACCATCATGATCTCAGGAAAGGAAATGATCTATAACTGGACACAAATTAAACAAGCCCAGTCAATGTCAACTTTATAACACCAGGGTGTCAAAGGTCTTATCGGATACATTTGTTTTAAAGGATCAAAACAACGGCATAAAAACATAAGAAGGCCATTGACTGGATGAGAGGTTATTTCTATGTGTCAAGAGGGACCAAAATCCAGAGAACATGGAAAGTGTTGAAGTAGTAAAAATACCAACAAGAAAACCACTTTAATATCCACATACTCTTTTTCTTGTTGTTAGGGCATTTTTTGGAAATGTACATTGGGAAACCCCTCTATAAGCCATGAGAAAGTGAGCCACTGTGTCCACTGAATGGGCATTTCTCCACGAAGAACAGTGGATTATTGTAAGGAGCCGGAGCAGAAGCTCCGCAGCGGCATGCGGGGGTTGCCGGTCCTCTCCTCTAGATGCTCCTTCCGGCCCCTAGGGAGGTAGGCCGGAACCTCCACGATGGTATGCGGGGGTTGCCGGTCCTTCCCCGCTCGGACCACGGGATTCCCTTCTGGAGTAGGTGCTCGGTCGGAACCTTCTTATTCGGACTTCCGCTCCAGGTAATCGCTGGCTATTCAGTTTTCCCTGGTAGTAAGCGTTGCATATTTCCTGTCTTGTTACCTCCTGCCTAGACCTCCTGCTTCTGTTGTTTGACTATCCTTCGGGCCTCCCGATTTTGTACCTTGTTCTCCCTCTCCTGCTAACGACCCCGGCTTGCCTTCACACTTCGTCCTCCTGAACTGCGATTTGGTAACTCCTGTTACCGACCCGGCTTGTTTTGATACATCTATTTGGATTTCCTTTTGTACTTCGCTAACCTCACGCTGACAACTCGGGACCGTATGACTACTCTTTGGAACTCTGCTGCCATCTACTGCCTGCCTTCATCCGCTGCTTTCTACTCTGCAGACTGACATCCCTACTCCTGCTATTACTAGCAAGTGATTCCGGTTTCTGTTCTGCTGTGTCTGGTGGTGTGCTGTGCGTCCGCCGCTCTCTGACCCGTGCCGCTCTGCCTGTCAGCAGCTTCCAAGTCCATCCCCACCATCAGGGGCCCTGGTGAACATCTCTGGGGGTTGGGGTTCGGTGTGGTTGGGAGAGCGCTGGACGTTCAGCATGGTTTTTACCATTTTGATTCGGTTTGACTAGTGCTGGGACTCACTACTAAGCTCAAGGCTGCATCTGTTTCCTAACAATTATAAATGGACCATAGCAGTAGGACCCCAGAGTTTAGCTAGTTTTCCAGATTCCTAAAGACAGTGGATGAGTATTTCAAACCAAATAACACTTGTAAATGCTATAAATCTGCCTCAAAATCAACTCTGAACATACCCTTAATCTGATCTCTAAAATTCATCTACAGCTTTATTCCTGGAAGTGAACTTATGTTCATTTCAAAGTAGTAGTTAGGCAGTAATCTGGTCAGAATTTTGCAATAGTATTTGGGTTAGAAGTGCTACTATGTCTTAAAAGGGTCTGTTCAGCCTATCCAAAGGACTGGGGGTAACTTGCTGATCAGTGAATGTCCCTGTCCCTACTGGGACTCGGCACTTGGCTATCCTCAGCGGTCCCCCATTCAAATAAAAAAAAAAGAAGAAAAGGAGCACTGTCCGATCAACCGCTCCATTCAAACTTTGGTGCAAAACACCCCAGTTCTCAAGATCCATGGTTGTCCCAGCAGTGGATAGGAGTAACCTGCTGTGGCTGGACACCTTTTCCAGGTGTGCAAAGTCTTACAGCCCACTTATTTTGCATATTGCATCAATATTTGTAAACCAAAAACGGGTATGGAACACAGACAAAAACTACAATGGAAAGATTTAAACCTCTTCCATGTTTGTGTTTAACTCCTGCTTTTGGCTTACAAATACGAAAAAGTTTAGTACAACCCCTCTTCGCTGCCTTACCACTGATATTAAAGTCAGGGCACAAATCATGGTAATGCTGAGATTTTAATATGTCTCATGGGAAAAGTCCATGTCACTATCTTGTCCTAGTCTTACACCTTCAACCCATAGACAATAGTAAAGATCCAGGAGCCGCAACTCAGAATTTTAGGCTTATAGGATTTAAGAAAAGATATATCTGGGAAGTTGCCTTTACCATACCATGTCGCATATATATATATCTTAATACACGTCTATAGAAGAGTTTTGCATAAATATGAAAAATATGAGTCTAACAACAATTTACATAAGCTTTAAAAAGGGAATCTCAGGTCCACAATGCATCCCAAACAAAAAAATAAAAAATAGTGCCCCTTCGGGGCGTTTAATGGCATTAAAAACATGCCTTTGTGCTACAAAGCAATGAACCAATGCAGAGATAATCATCTTTTTCTGGTTATGCATATCAGCCTGCCAGTGCACCAGGGGAGGAGCCTGATTTAACAGATTTGCCTACTGACAATAGTGATGCAGACAAAGTCTTAAAAAAAAAAAAAAAAAAAAAAAAAAAAATCACAGCTAAAAGGGGGAGACATTGGGCACAGACTCCAAGAGAGCCAGATAATTTGCAACTGTGTAGACTAATCTAGCAAATCCTGTCCACCTGGCTGATATCTATAAAAGGTGAATATCTGCACTGCTTGATCAGTTTTGGCCACAATGGTATGTTTCTACTCCTATTAAAGGCCCCTACATGGGACAATTATTGGTATGAGAGGCATTTTGGAACTGACAGACTCCCTTTAAGTCAACTTAAAGAAAAATTTATTTAAGCAACATTTACCTTGATCTGTCATTAAATGAACAAAAACCAACCTAGATCAGCTGACTATTATGCTGCAAAGCAGAAGACAAAATGGAAAATGACACAATCTTACCTGAAGTATCCTTATATTACTCCTATCCCTTTCCATTTTCTTTTTATCCTTTAAAGATATGAAGCCCTGGAGTAAAAGCAACACTTACTCTCAGAGCCTTCGCTGCCTTTGTTCCGCCTCGTCCTTCGTAAAAGCCTGATGCCTTCTTCCAGATGTGATCGGTCTTCACTACTCAAGCTATTTAATAGGGCCATCTGTAAGAAAATACGAAAATAAAAGAAAAACACGTGACATAGAATATTTGCAGATAGTACTTCAGCAAATTTAAGGGGAAAGATATATTTGCACGTAAGCGTGTACAAGAACAATTAGCGTATGTTCATATGGTCACGTCAGTAAGGAACATAAAGAGGATTCCCCAAACCGCAGCTTGGCAGATAAAACTGTAAATCCACACCAGGAATTCAACTGTCAGCCTACAATTTCCATTGCAAATTGTGTGTCGCGTGAAAACACTCTTAAGGCCATTCTGACACTACATTACAGTCTCCTCGGACTCATCTTTGGTACTCCTGCTGATTGAAGCCAGGGACACGCACTCCAGCTGCACTGTGCATGCACCCGTGGTCTAGTGCATGCACACTGAAGCAGAGATGTACTCCTGAAGAAGTGCCCAAGAACTAGGAGGAGGTTTTTTTTTTTTTTTTTTTTTTTAATCTATAATGCAGGTACAAATGGCTTCACAACAAGGCTATTTGGGACACTAAACCCTCAGTCCATAAGAACCAGTTGGTGGATTAGGCTGGTTGCAGACGACCGTGCTGTAACGGTCCTGCCGTGATTTAAAAGCACGGACTGCACACGAGAGACACGGCAGACGACTGTGCTGTGAATCAGTGTGCTATCCATGTATTTCCCGGAGAGCACACTGACCCATTCTTTTCTATGGGCCCCATACATGACCGTGATTTTCACGGTCCTGTGTGCAGGATAACAAATGAATAGGAGCCATGGAAGCACGGGCCGCGCACGGGCGGCACACAGGGCCATTTGCAACCGGAGTTAGTTTCAGAAATTGTCATGACAGGCTCCCCTTTGGTTTTCATGAGAATTCAAACCATTAGGGTAAGCTCACAGTTCTTCGCAGGCAGAACCCGCCCTAAAAATTGCTGCCCAACTCTCCCATTCATTTGAATAGGAATCCAGCATCCAGATTTTCTCCTCTAGCTAATTTATTCAGCTATAAGAACAAAGAAGCATCAGATGAATTCCCATCCATTTCTGTTTTAAGAAATGTATTAGTTGTCTATTAAGAACAGTACAATGGGTATGGACACCGGGCATGGCATAATCCTCCAGAACACAAGTCACAACACTTCTTTTGTCCTCTAACTGAAAAATCTGCTACTGACTCCCACCAAAATGAATGGAAGCATTGGGAGGCCTTTTTTAATGCCCTTAGTGCACACAATTCACACAAAAAAAGAAGCAACAGTTCCTGGGCATAAAAATACTGGCAAGCACAACAGGGGGGCACATGGTAGCATCCTTGAATAGGGCTAAATAACAAAAATCGGTGGCTATGCAAATTGTAAAACCAGGCAAGAAATCCAAGGATCAGTGCAAGATTTCTGCCATGGGTTCAGCTACAAGTATGCATTGGATTTGTATATTTTACGTAATATCCTTACCCATTTTAACAACAAACCCACATTTTTAAGTGGTTTATTTTACAATGAGAGGATGTATGATAGGATAACGTAGCATTATACCAAACTAAACTTCAGTGATAAAAATTTATCAGAATTCACAAATTAAGTAGATTTTGGCCTTAAGAAAGTAAGACAAAGCAGGTCCGACAGTAACTACTGTACCTCAAAATGCATCTCCATTTACCTAAAATACACCCAACAAGCACTAGAGAGTAGCGACCCGTGGTGGTAACTCCTGCAACAAACCACCATAGTTATAAGTGAAAGTGTGATCCGCTTTAATTATCTTGCAAATTAGAGCGGCGTCATGTTATTTACAGCGGCTATTAGAATATGAAAGCTTTTGGTGAAACACTCCCAATTTTTAATAAAATGTCATTAAGTGCCCGTTAGTCAGTAAGAAAGTTAAACAGGTACTTCTGAAAATGTCAGCGCTTGTGTGTGTGCCAAGAAATGAATGGAAATCTGCATTCTTACATCAAGCTGAATATGTGCCGTCTCTGTCCAAACTTGAATGCAGGAAAGATTGGAAGCAGCTTGTTGTTTCAGGTAGCTATGGTGTGTATGTGCTGTAATGTAAATACCATGGGCAAGGCTGAACCACGGAAGTCATTACAATAAATCAGTAAATAATTTAACATCATTTTAAGGATTACGGCAACATTACAGAACAGGGATCCTGATCGTGTCATGTATCTTTTCATATGGGAACATGTATTTTATTTCTTTCGTGTATCCTTAACCTCTATGACCAGAAATAAATCATGTCTGTACATAGTTAAGGAGTGGTAAGTATAGTGCATACTAAACATTCACATAGCCAGCTGGGTATTATTCACAGCGTTATTAAATAGAAGTTACATAGTACCTTGCCATGACTAGTATGATATCATCTTACCACAGCTACCACTAATGTAGCCAGAAAGGGGCCAGAAAGTAGTCAACACATCCGAGTAAAAATGATCAGCACCAAAACAAAAAAATAATGATTAAAATAAAATATAACTTTTAATCTTATCTTAACTTTAATCATATTAAAAAAATATATCCATCGGTCCAGTAATCCTGAAAAACTCCTACGCGTTACGAGACACGTCTCTTAGTCGTGACCTTAACCCAAGGCAACGCCTTTAATATAAACATTGATCAAAAAGTGCATTAAAAACATGATTGCTCCAATATTCTACAATCACAAGGTTCATGCATGCTGCACTATTTTTTTTTCTGGAAAAGTGACAAACTCCCAAGCAAAAATACAAACAAATAGACCCTATTCTATTCAAAGGAGTTTTTCATCAGTTGTATATACAGTCATATGAAAAAGTTTGGGCACCCCTATTAATCTTAATCATTTTTAGTTCTAAATATTTGGGTGTTTGCAACAGCCATTTCAATTTGATATATCTAATAACTGATGGACACAGTAATATTTCAGGATTGAAATGAGGTTTATTGTACTAACAGAAAATGTGCAATATGCATTAAATCAAAATTTGACCGGTGCAAAAGTATGGGCACCTCAACAGAAAAGTGACATTAATATTTAGTAGATCCTCCTTTTGCAAAAATAACAGCCTCTAGTCGCTTCCTGTAGCTTTTAATCAGTTCCTGGATCCTGGATGAAGGTATTTTTGACCATTCCTCTTTACAAAACAATTCCAGTTCAGTTAAGTTTGATGGTCGCCGAGCATGGACAGCCCGCTTCAAATTATCCCACAGATGTTCAATGATATTCAGGTCTGGGGACTGGGATGGCCATTCCAGAACATTGTAATTGTTCCTCTGCATGAATGCCTGAGTAGATTTGGAGCTGTGTTTTGGATCATTGTCTTGCTGAAATATCTATCCCCGGCGTAACTTCAAATTCGTCACTGATTCTTGTACATTATTCTCAAGAATCTGCTGATACTGAGTTGAATCCATGCGACCCTCAACTTTAACAAGATTCCCGGTGCCGGCATTGGCCACACAGCCCCAAAGCATGATGGAACCTCCACCAAATTTTACAGTGGGTAGCAAGTGTTTTTCTTGGAATGCTGTGTTTTTTGGACGCCATGCATAATGCCTTTTTGTATGACCAAACAACTCAATCTTTGTTTCATCAGCCCACAGGACCTTCTTCCAAAATGAAGCTGGCTTGTCCAAATGTGCTTTTGCATACCTCAGGCGACTGTTTGTGGCGTGCTTTCAGAAACGGCTTCTTTCGCATCACTCTCCCATACAGCTTCTCCTTGTGCAAAGTGTGCTGTATTGTTGACCGATGCACAGTGACACCATCTGCAGCAAGATGATGCTGCAGCTCTTTGGAGGTGGTCTGTGGATTGTCCTTGACTGTTCTCACCATTCTTCTTCTCTGCCTTTCTGATATTTTTCTTGGCCTGCCACTTCTGGGCTTAACAAGAACTGTCCCTGTGGTCTTCCATTTCCTTACTATGTTCCTCACAGTGGAAACTGACAGGTTAAATCTCTGAGACAACTTTTTGTATCCTTCCCCTGAACAACTATGTTGAACAATCTTTCTTTTCAGATCATTTGAGAGTTGTTTTGAGGAGCCCATGATGCCACTCTTCAGAGGAGATTCAAATAGGAGAACAACTTGCAATTGGCCACCTTAAATACCTTTTCTCATGATTGGATACACCTGGCTATGAAGTTCAAAGCTCAGTGAGGTTACAAAACCAATTTTGTGCTTCAGTAAGTCAGTAAAAAGTAGTTAGGAGTATTCAAATCAATAAAATGATAAGGGTACCCAAATTTTTGCAGCGGTCAAATTTTGGTTTAATGCATATTGCACATTTTCTGTTAGTACAATAAACCTCATTTCAATCCTGAAATATTACTGTGTCCATCAGTTATTAGATATATCAAATTGAAATGGCTGTTGCAAACACCCATATATTTAGAACTAAAAATGATTAAGATTAATAGGGGTGCCCAAACTTTTTCATATGACTGTATCAGTCATAAAATGGATAAATTTTTTTGTTGTTGTACCGCCCTTTATGGGAAATATGATGGCACTGTGAAATTATCTGGGAATGTAATGATATTCCAAAGACTCAGCCACTGATTTGACTGGAACTTTTACTTATGTTTTGGATTTCCAGTAACAGTGCCGAAGGGGTATAAACCAACATTCTGGAGACGGGTGGGGATCCAATGTTAGCTACATAATCTACTTGATCTTCTCACACACAGCTATGACTTATATATCATAGCATAATTTTGATGGGAAACATTCTAAATTAGATCATTCAATATAATTTCTTTACTTGTACCAATCCTAGGTTCGAGTATCAATCATAGTCCAGCCTTAAATGCTTGAGGTAAAGATGCTGAAAAGTTGTTGCTGGGAGCTAGAACTATACAACATCAATATTGAGCAAATAAATATATAACTAGATGAATACATAAAAAAGTACTAGAACTATAACATAAAAATATAAGAAAGTAATAGTTTATTAGAGTAAGAAAGTATTAGATTTGCCTTAGATATCTGTACGCTAATATCAAGGTACTCAAAATCATACTAAAAGCATGTATTTTATTTCCTCAATTTGAATCATTACGTCACTAGGGAAGCCATATAGGGTCTACTCTGTAGCCTAGACAAGCAGTCAAGGGAAGGAGACCATTTGTTTATATGGCTGTTCTAATGACAGCTTCAAGGTATGGAAGCCAAAACATTAAAGGGGATTTGCATTTCCATATGTGTTTTACAAACTGATCACACAGATATACTGTTCCGGCAACCTCCAAGCGCCAGAAGCTACGGCAGTGGATAGGGTGGGAAGTAGCAACGCTTCTACTCAAGTAATAGTAGTAGAACTGCAGAGCTGCCCCTGTCTACTGCAATAACTTCCTATCCCTGCGGATAGGTCATCAGTATGAAAAACTCATTTGGGGACCAGAAAAACCCTTTTAGGCTGAGGCCCGACGTTGCTGAAATGCAGTGTTTTCATGTTGCAGCTGAAGTCAGAAGTGGATTGAGCAGAAGGGAGAAGTATAAGAACTTCCTATATATTTCCCATTCCTTTTCAAGCCACTCCTGACTTTGGTTAAAAAAAAAAAAAAAAAAACACGTCACAGCAAAATCTGCATTAAAAAACGCTGCATTTCTGCAACGTGGGGCCTCAGCCATAGGAAGTACTTATAATTCTACCTTCTGCTCAATTCACTCCTGATTTTACTCAAAAAACCGCAGCAAAATCTAAAACAAAAAAAAGCTGTGTTTCTGCAACATGAGGCCTCGGCCTACAGCGGTTATCTAGATCAGCTGCGACACTGCGCAGCTCCCAATATTGTTTACATTCCAGGAGCCGCGCTGCTCACTTTCCGTATTAGGGTGGGTTCACACCTGCGCTTGCTATCCGTCCGTTGCCAATCCAGTGAAAATCTCGGCGAACTGGATTGGCATCGGATACAGACCGGTCAGCGACGCATTGGTTAAAAACCCATTCATTTGAATGGGTTTTTAAAGCAATGCGCGGGTGTGCGCTTACACCCTCTGTGCTGCGAATCCTTTTTTTTTCGTAGGAAACAAAGTCGGACACGCAGAACTTCGTGTCCGACGAAAAAAAACGCACAACCACGCATTGCTTTAAAAACCCATTCAAATGAATGGGTTTTTAACCAATGCGTCGCTGACCGGTCTGTATCCTATGCCACTCCAGTTCGCCGAGATTTTCACTGGATTGGCAACGGACGGATAGCAAGCACAGGTGTGAACCCACCCTTAACTGTGGCAGCCGGTTTTGGTGCTGCAGCACTGCCCCACTGAATTCTATGGTACAGCACCACAGTGCTTATAACCTGCTGCTACAGTTTGTGTGGTGATAACAATGGCTCCTGTTTTATACACAACAGACCATCAATGACCCGGATAGCCCATTTCATATACGTAAGGAAGCAGCATGTCTGTCTGGTTACTCCAATAGATAAAAAACGGTCAGATCTAGATACAATGTTCTGGATGTGATGGTTTAATTTCTCATCTATGAGCATTCATCCTTGCTTTTACTTGTTGCAATGTCTCTCTCACATAGTGGAGGTCACAAGGGCACTCCAACAAATATATAAAAAAGATGGAGTTACAATAAAAGAAGCTTTTGATCAGAAATTGCTCTCCAGTAATGTTTGATGTAAATTCTTTTCTGCCCTGAAGGACTATTTTACAACAAAGACATCATTCGATATGAAACACCATCTTTCAAAATTGGAAAAAGTTTACTTGAGGCATATAGGTTTTTGACAGTAGGAGCTCTTTTAAGGCTAAGGCCACACAGGGTGTGTTTTCTGCAGGAGTAGTTATTTTTCGAGCACCATTAATTCCATGGTGCTGTACATATGAAAAGGATTTACAAACATATTAGAAAAATGTACAATAAACTAAGTGACCAACTGGTACAACGGGAGAGCGATCCCTGCCCACAGTGGATACCCTGCAGCGTACTTGCTCTGGACAAAAACCAGCCATACTCAGCTAGTAGCTGGCCTGACTTTCAACCTTTGTATTGCTGAACACACAACAAAAACTGACAAGACACTATGGGCGAGATTTCTGGCGTTTTCAACAAGGTGCACGCGTCCTGATAAATGAAGCGCACCCTCTGCTGTGATCTGCATAATTTACTCCAGTTTTGGTGTAAATAATAAATTTATCAGTGTCAATGGCCCCACCTCTGGCATACTCTCACTGTATACCCTTTACTGGAAAGTATTGTAGTTGTATTGTAGTTGCAACCATTTATTTTGCAACAGTTTTTTTTATGCAAGAACACTGAATAATGATAAATTATAATGATAAATCTGCTGCTCAACCACTTAAAAAATAAATAAAAAATTAATTACCACATAATTTCAGGTCTAAAAATATCTAGATGATAAAAAGTGGACTTGCTTTAACCCCTTAAGGACGCAGGGTAGATTGTACGTTAATGCTCTGCAACTTTTTTCATATTTTCCCTCCCTGTCTTCCAAAATTGTTAACTTTTTTTTTTATTTTTCTGTCAACATAGCTATGTGAGGGCATATTCTTTGCGCAGTGACTTGTACTTACATTTGCCACTATTTAGGAGTACATCAAAAGTTTTGATTAGCTTTTATTTACTTTTTTTTTCTTTTTTTTTTTTTTTTTTTTTTTACTGTACTGTTGACAGAGATATGTCAGGGCTCTTTATTTGTGGGGCAGGTTGTACTGTTTATTCGTACTAATGTTTAGTATGTATGACTTTCTGATCACTTTTTCCCTTTTTCTTATTTTTTGAGGAAAGCAAAGTGACCAAAATGTTACTTTGCGGTACTTTTTTTTTTTTACCCGTATATTTTTTGTTCATCGCACGGGATAAATAACACTACTTTTGAATAGTGGGGACTTATACGCACATGGGGATACCTAACATGTTTGAATATTTATTTTTGTTTACATAATATATATTATTTTTTTACTTTTTATTGTTTTTTTTCTTAGCGTGTATTGTAAACTGTGTGTACTTACTTTTTACATGTCCCACAAAGGAACTTAAAGCTGGGATCTCAGATTATACAGTATTGCAGAATATTGCACATTAGTTCCTAAACTATGCATAGGCAGTAAGGAGGCCGTGTCCCGGCCACCTAGTTGCCATGGCAACCCCTCGGAACCCGTGATCTTATCGCGGGTGGTTCAAAGGGTGACGGGGGAGAAATGGAACACAGCCGAATGCCAGAAGTAATGCCAAAGGCACAACTTCTGTATCCGTGGCATTACAGCGCTGAACGGGAAGGCTTATTATTTTGTTGAAGATTTTGCTGCAGTTTTTTGAGCTAAAGTCAGGATCGGATTGAGCAGAAGGTAGTAGTATAAGAGCTTCTTCCTATTCTTTTTGTAGTCAATCCTAGGTTTGGCTCAAAAAAAACGCAGTAAAATCTGCAATAAAAAAAAGCAGCTTTTCTGCAATGTGGGGCCTTAGCCTTAGGCTGGGTTTACAATGGTGAAGATCCGCAAGCAGTTTTCATTGCAGTAATGAGTAGCACATATTACTGTGCATCTCACCTGTATGCTAATGGCCATTAAACTGAAAACATAGAAAAAGCAGTAAATTTGCTGTCATGGTCTAAGTACCATTTCTGACCCTTAAACATCAACATATAACTAAGCAAGGATCACCAAGTATAAAACTTAACCTTTAATCAAATTGTATATTAAAAAGAGCCCAATAGATCACAAAATAATGCAATTAAAAAATAAATTGTCATAAAGAAATAAATAATTGAACAGTCTTACCGGTGACCGGGAAAAGAGTTCAGGGAATAGACCGGGATCCCCAAGTCAGGTCAGTAGGAACAGGCAAAATCTAGCACTATTAGTAGCCCTGTGACCCCTTATAGTTCCTACCCTTACAAGGGCAGTCCCGAATTCTCTCCCAAGGTCACCCTAAAACCAATAAAGCTCCTCTTGATGTGTTTCGTCCCTTTTTGACTCAACGGTACGCCTCAGGGGATCTATAAGCAGAAAGAAATGCCATGAAAAACACCTTAAGGCCGGAGCCCCATGTGGCGTAAACTCCGCGATTCGCCCGCAGCGTAAACACAGCAGAAAAAAAAATCACGTTGTTTTACAGTCAGAGCGGTGCGGTGCGGAAATCGCAGTATGTCTATTATACCTACAGAAACGCCGGCGGTTTCCCCATAGGTATAATTGAAACAAAGTCCGCAGAGGAAACCTCTGCAAACTTTCTGTCTAAAGCGCTGTGGGAAGAACCCGATGCGTTGCCACCGCGGTTTTTCCCACAGTGCTATTTTGCTGTGCGACGCCACATGGGGCCTTAGCCTTAGGGCAGGGGTCTCAAACTCAATTTACCCGGGGGCCGCTGGAGGTAGAGTCTGGGCCGCATCAGGTTTTCCACACCGGTAACATGCTCCATATTGGCTCCTGCACACGGTATTATGCTCCCTAGTGGCCCCTGCACTTGTATTATGCTCCCTAGTGGCCCCTGCACACGGTATTATGCTCCATAGTGGCCCCTACACTGGTATTAGGCTCCATAGTGGCCTCTGCACACGGTATTGTTCCCCATAGTTGCCCACCCAAGAACTATTATTATACTCTGGGTTCTTTTCAGAACCCAGACTATAATGATCGGAGACCCAGGGGAGGTGACAAACATAAAAACCATTGTTACTTACCTATACTGGAAACCGGAGCACTCCCAGCAGCTTTCGACCCTGTCTAATTAAGTCACGTGATGAGACCGGCGACGCGACCTGATGACATCACCAGAGCACCCAAGCCTGCTCGGAGTGACAGCGGATCGCAGGAGAGGTGAGTAGCATTGGTTTTTATGTTCCTTCACCTCCCCTGGGTCTCTGATTATTATACTTCAGGGTCTAAAAAGACCCCGGAGTATAATAATAGTAGTATTTGAGGCCCGCGGCCTCACTTACCGATGCCCGCGGCTGCTCACAGCGGCATCCACTTCCCTTTCTGCGTCCCATAGCAGAAGGGGAAGTGGGGGCGGCCACGAGCAGACGCCGGGTAGGGAAGTAAATAGGCCGTGACCTGCCGGGGATACTCCAGCAGGTAACGGCCTATTTATATAAATAAAAAAACTTATCCTCACCTATCTGCGATGCCTTGATGCAACCGCCGCCTCCTCCTCTTGTCCGAGACGTCTATGTCTCAGCGTAGGAGGCGCGATGACGTCATTATATCGCTGCCTGCGCTGTGATGCGGACGTCTCGTAAGCCAGCCCAGGACAGGCACCGCTCAGCGTTGTTTTTTTTTTAAAGCGGTCTGTCCTGGGCTGGTTTACATTAGATAGTAAAAAATGCCACCCCCAGACAGTGCGCCCCTGGTGCCATTCGTATCAAACTCGGGCCACACTAACATTAAACTTTGATATTGAGGTGGGGGCCGCAAACTATTGTCCCGAGGGCCGCAGTTGGCCCGCGAGTTTGAGACCCCTGCCTTAGGGGATATTCCCATGAACATAATCATATCTATATTTGTAGATAATTAAAAGTTAAACGTTTTTGCAAATATAAGAAGTTAAAAATTCTGCAGAGTTTTAAAGATTTTCTCTAAACATCTTAGTAGTGACAATCTGTTGTCTTGATCAGTTGCCAATGGATATGACCATGAATGCTGAAACTTTCTATGGTCTGGGACTTGTCAGGAACCCAGCTATGATTTTCTTATTGTAGCTGGGTTATCAGGCAGGGACACTACAGTCATGGCCAAAAGTTTTGAGAATGATACAAATATTAATTTTTACAAAGTCTACTGCTTCAGTTTTTCTAATGGCAATTTGCATATACTCCAGAATGTTATAAAGAGTGATCAGCTTAACAGCAATTACTTGCAAAGTCAATATTTGCCTAGAAAATGAACTTTATCCCCCAAAACACATTTCAACATCATTGCAGCCCTGCCTTAAAAGGACCACCTAACATCGTTTCAGTGATTGCTCCATTAACACAGGTGTGGGTGTTGATGAGGACAGGGCTGGAGATCAGTCTGTCATGATTAAGTAAGAATGACACCACTGGACACTTTAAAAGGAGGCTGGTGCTTGCCATCATTGTTTCTCTTCTGTTAACCATGGTTATCTCTAAAGAAACACGTGCAGTCATCATTGCACTGCACAAAAATGGCCTAACTGGGAAGAGTATTGCAGCTAGAAAGATTGCACTTCAGTCAACAATCTATCGCATCATCAAGAACTTCAAGGAGAGAGGTTCCATTGGTGCCAAATAGGCTCCAGGGCGCCCAAGAAAGACCAGCAAGCGGCAGGACCGTCTCTTAAAAGTGTTTCAGCTGCGGGATCGGGCTACCAGCAGTGCAGAGCTTGCTGAGGAATGGCAGCAGGCAGGTGTGAGTGCATCTGCACGCACTGTGAGGCGGAGACTCTTGGAGCAAGGCCTGGTCTCAAGGAGGGCAGCAAAGAAGCCACTTCTCTCCAGAAAAAACATCAGGGACAGACTGATATTCTGCAAAAGGTACAGGGAGTGGACTGCTGAGGACTGGGGTAAAGTCATTTTCTCTGATGAATCCCCTTTTCGATTGTTTGGAACATCTGGAAAACAGCTTATTCGGAGAAGAAGAGGTGAGCGCTACCACCAGTCTTGTCTCATGCCAACTGTAAAGCATCCTGAAACCATTCATGTGTGGGGTTGCTTCTCAGCCAAGGGAATCGGCTCTCTCACAGTCTTGCCTAAAAACACAGCCATGAATAAAGAATGGTACCAGAATGTCCTCCAAGAGCAACTTCTCCCAACCGTCCAAGAGCAGTTTGGCGCTCAACAATGCCTTTTCCAGCATGATGGAGCACCTTGCCATAAAGCAAAGGTGATAACTAAATGGCTCAGGGAACAAAACATAGAGATTTTGGGTCCATGGCCTGGAAACTCCCCAGATCTTAATCCCATTGAGAACTTGTGGTCAATCATCAAGAGACGGGTGGACAAACAAAAACCAACAAATTCAGACAAAATTAAAGCATTGATTCTGCAAGAATGGACTGCTACCAGTCAGGATTTGGTCCAAAAGTTGATTGAGAGCATGCCAGGGAGAATTGCAGAGGTCCTGAAGAAGAAGGGTCAACACTGCAAATATTGACTTGCTGCATTAACTCATTCTAACTGTCAATATAAGCTTCTGTTACTCATAATATGAATGCAATTATATTTCTGTATGTGATAAAAACATCTGACAAACACACATAAAAACCAGAGGGCAGCAGATCATGTGAAAATATAATATTTGTGTCATTCTCAAAACTTTTGGCCATGACTGTACATGCATCAGAAGATATCCCGGCCACAATAAGGAAATCATGGCTGATTTTCTGACCTTAGAAAAGGTCCTGCATTGATGGTCGTATCCATTGGCAACCGATCAAGACAACAACTTGTGACCACAAGATAGTTAGAGAAAATCTGTAAAACTCTGCAAAATGTTAAATTACCTATACTTGCAAAAATGTTTAACTTTTTATCTACAAATATAAAAATGGTTATGTTCGTGGGAATACCCCTTTAAAGGGAGTCTATCATTCGCAAAAACACATTACGTTGGAATGGCCTTTCTTCTCCTACCTTTCCTTGTTTTCTCCCAGCCGATTCCAAGATAATTAGTTTCTTCATGTATGTAAATGAGCACCACGAAGCACCCATCGCATCATCACTTAACGCCACTTCATCCGTTGCGGTGACTCTCCTCTTGGTCTTCTTTATTCTCAGTTCTCACTGGCAGCGAATTCTCACAACTGCGCAATCGGGCCGCCATTTTTCAGTGGTCTGTCACAAGAGCGTGGCAGAGCACATTGCGCATGCGCAGTCGCAAGAATTCGCTGCCGGAGAGAACTGAGAAGAAAGAAGACTAAGAGGGGAATCACCACAACGGACGAAGGGGTGGTGATAAGTGATGACGTAATGGGCGCTCGCAGAAGAGAATGTACGCCCCGGGTGCTCTGTGGTACATGAAGAAACGAATTATCTTGGAATTGGCTGGGAGAAGAAAACAAGGAAAGGTAGGAGAAGAATGGCCATTCCAATGTGCCATTAGCTTAAAAGTGTTTTTGCGAATGAAAGACTCCCTTTAAGGCTAAAGCCCCACATAGCGTGCCACAGCAAAAAGGTACAGCGGGAAAAAAAACACAGCAGAAACACATTGCGGTTTTTCCCGCATCGCTTTTCACAGAAAGGTTTCCTGTGCGGACTTTCTGCTTCAATTATACCTATAGGGAAACTGCTGGTGCTTCCGTAGGTATAATTGACATGCTGAGATTTCCAAAACCACAACAGATATTATACATTTATATAGATTTATAGCCTGTTGCATATTTACTTTCATAAATATGCAACAAGCTATAACTACAATATGTGAAACCTGTCATTTTTATAGAACACTTGTGCTAGTTTGTGCTCCTTCAGTACTTTAACCCTTTGCATCTCTGATAGAAAAGACAGTTTTCACACTTTTGACATGTACAAATAAAACAAATTGAAAAGAATCCATGCTAGCCCCACATAGTCATATTTTTGAACAGGCATCTGGCACATTGTTATGCAACAACATTATGTAAGTTTGCAGCAAACAGTGATTCTAAGCAGAAAATTCCATAAAGAAATAGCTAATTTGTCACTAAATTGCAGACCTCTCAGTGAAACAAAATGTACCCTCCAAAAAACTGTAAGGCTACCTTCACATCTCTGTTGGAGTCTCTGTGAAACCCAGCCACAGTGTGTGCTGAAAATTGGTGGACAACAAAGTGCTGCAAGTCAGACTCTTTCGTCCGGTTGTTTCAGTTTAAAAGAATGGACAACAATCATATTATAGTCAATCTTTAGCTGTCCGTGTGTCTGTTCTTCTGGTTCTCCGACGGACCAGAACAACGGCCACAGCAGCACAGATGTAAACAGAGCGTTAGATATGAGGAGTTAATAATTGCTTTGCAACTAATATCACTAGAGAAGTCAACAGCATATTTTACACTAAAGTTCGGGTATGAAACTTTATTGATGTCTATGGCATAAATGTTTCATACAATGATCCAGCCGCTAATAAATGGTCTAATAAGGTTCAGAGGAGCGATCAGATGAACAAGTGATCATCACCTCAATCCTTTTCTGGAAAAAAAAAAAAAAAGTCCACAATAAGTGACTTTCACTTGATGGGGAAGGGGATTGATAAAATAAACAAACATGCTAAAAACTGTAGAATAAGTTATATAATGACCAAAAATAGTGTTACTCCTTATCGAGACACGCAAAACAGAATATCCTGAAAAGTCAAAAGAAACAAGGGGCACACTTTAAGAAAGCTGTCAGAGAAAGGACATTTGCTTCAAACCCCAAAAAATAAAGAAAAAAAAACAATAAAAACACTGTTGATGCAGTCAAACAGGTAAAAACATTTAGGCCAGGGCCCAACGTGGCGTAACCTCCTCGGACTTTCTGTGAAAAGCTCTGCTGGAAAAACCATGATGTGTTTTTCCCTGCATCACTTTTTCGCTACAGCCCACTACGTGAGGCCTTAGCCTAAAGGGGTATAACCATCTCCAGAATCATACTTAAACTTGTACATTAAGCTAAAGCTATGCTCACATCTGTACTGGACTCTCCGTCAGAGGGTCCGCCTGAAAATCGGCAGAGGAAAAAGTTGTGCATGGAGGACTTTTCCTTCGCCGATTTCAGTTTTATAGTCAATGGGGTCCGTCAGACTCCATATATTACCGCTTTTTTTGCAGTCCACCTATCTGTTGTTCTGATCCTCCGACAGAGGTTAGCTGATGCTATTGTGAACCTAGCATCACTGAAGTGTTTTACCAAATACATTTCTTTATCTATCTTGCTCCTTTATCCAGATATTACAGATTATGTTTCCTCATTCCCTAGGATTTCAACCATCTCTGCTATCTAGCACTGGTGGTGGCAGGGCTCTGTGATGACTGCTAATGTAGCCCTCTGTCCACTCTGTAAAATGTGCTTAGCTGCTGAGCCCTACAACAGTGGGTGTGATCAAGTCGCTTATCTCTGTATGTAAATACTGAGATAACAGTGTACAGTAAAGAACAAGCACTCAATCTCAGAGCACACTGTTGGCTTGAATGGTCCATTACCTAGGCTAAGCCTGCCCACCAACTTGAAAAGGAAGTGGAGGAGAGCAGGTGAAACCCTTAGGCCGGGGCCCCACGTGGTATAAACGTCATGGTTTTCCTTTGGCGGAAAACCCGCAGAAAAAAAAATGCAGCATTTTACAGTCACTGTATAGTGGATGGGATACTAGCGAATCCCATCCCCACGATGCGAAAAAATACACACTGCAATTTCCAGAACCGTTGCGGTTTTTTTAAATCGCCGGCGGTTTCCCTATAGGAATAATGGAAGCAGAAAGTCCGCAGAGGAAACCTCTGCGGACTGTGAAAAATGCTGCGGGAAAAAACGTGATGCGTTGCTACCGCGTTTTTTCCCATAGGGTTTTTTTGCTGCGGCACACTATGTGCGGCCTTAGCCTTAGATGGGAAAACCTCTTTTAAGCTAAGGTCCCACGTAGTGAAGCACAGCAAAAAACACTGCAGGAAAAAACGAGGTGATTTCGCAGAGTTTTCTTCTGCAGGCTTTCTGCCCCTATTATACCTATGCAGAAAACGCAGCTTTTCCGCTGCAGATTTTTTTCTGCAATGTGTGGATAGTATTAGCCAGAACCCCATCCACTTTGCAGGTACTGTAAAATGCTGTATTTTCGCAGTGTGGAACTTCAGCCTTAAACCCTTCCTGACATCTGCTGTAATAGTACAACGGATGTCAGGGCTTTAAACATGACAGCTGCTCAGGAGCTCAACGGGCACTATAGCCACGGGTCTCCACGGTTTTAACTTTGTCAGACTGTTTTGTCTAAGTTTACACCATTTTGAATTATGTACTTCCATGCAAAAAGCACCCCTTTTCTTCCAACAAATGTCCCTTAGAGAAGAAAATTTTAAATAAAAAGGTCTGTATGCTAGTTTTTTAGGCACAAATTCTGGTGTACTTACTGTAGCTTAGTAAATCCTTCCCCATTGCGCCTGTATTGGTAATTTGTTAAAATGACACTACAATGGCTATTCACATTCTGCAGCGTGGAGAACACTGTCACATGCACGTTATGTTAACAGGTGCAAAGAGTTATTAAAAACTATCCAGATTTCAGATAATCCGATTATTGATACAGTGTTTCCTTTACTTTAACCATCCTTATTAATATTTAATCTTAAATATAATTTTAGATTAAATCAAATCACATGTACATGCAAATGTAATATTCCAGATAGGTGAATATCAATTGCTCTACTAAGATACATGGGACTAAATTAAAGCGCTTCTGGAATAGATTCTCTTACTAATATGATAATATCCTCAGGGCACACAATTCAATGAAACTGTCTCCAAGCCGAGGTAATACAACAACCTCCAGAGTTTTGTGTTGCAATCCTGAGCAGAACAGAGGGCGTTCCCAAAACTGGGATTACTTCATGCCTGAGGTGCGTGGTAAGGTCAAGGATAGTGTTGTATCATGCCACACTTACCAAAAAAATTCATTACATTTCTGGAACTTAATTTGACTTCCTTCATTTAACTAGCAATGCAACGTATAGGCATGATTCAGTGTAAAGATATATTATATGAAGTTCCTCTGCTTTTCCCACACAAAAAAGAAGTCACATATAAGCACCCACAGTGGTGGGAGAGATGTCTACAACCTATTCTATATTGTCAACTATTCTATGCAGTCAGATATCATTGACAGATATGGTTTAGAACACTAATTGGCAGTGACTAATACCAGACAACTAGCATATAATAATATCGGCAACTTCCAGGAGTCACAGGGGTTCAAGACAAGTGGTTTCACTGCTTTACATTATCTGCATATAGTAGGTGTGTGTTTATAACATTATATAAAAAAAAAAAAAAAAGGAATATTAGGTTGTTCAATAAAATAGTAGTGCAAGCATTTCTCTTTAAAATCTCAAAATTTATTGTGTAAACTGAAAAAAAAGGTTTGAGATTTTGGCAGAGATGTTGCATGGAGTCGACCTCTAGCACCTCTGAATAGGTATTCCAGTCTTGGAAGATTGAACTACATTCCACAGATCTCCTGCATTTTTGGGTTTTGCCCCATCCCCCACACGTTCTCTATGGGATTGAGGTCATGGGATTGGGCTTGACACTCCATTTCCACAATCCAAGAAGTTGTTATCTTATTGATGTTTTTTGGGTCATTGTTATGTTGAAACAACCATTTCTTCTTCAGCATATGGCAACATGGGCTTCTCAAGAATTGTGACATTCAGACCAGTCCATGATCCCTTGTATGAGATAAATAGGTCCAAAACCATGGTATAAGAAAGATCACTATATCATGATTTTGCACGACCATGTTTTACTGGCTTTGTATGACATACTATATGCGTCCACTAGACCCAAAAAGAACTATTTTGCTTTCGTCAGTCCACAAAATGAAACACCATTTCTCTTTGGGCCAGTCACTGTGTTCCTTGGCAAATTTTAACCTAGAGGTCATACAACATTTTTTCACGCAGAGTATAAATATTTCTCGAATAATTTTTGAGGATTATTTTTCACCACGGAGGAGTATGAAGTTCGTAGTAATGTAAATAAATTATATGTAGGCATAATAATGCTACAAGTTGACTATTTAAAAAGGGTTGTCCCATTACAAACACTTATCCTGTAATGCCAGGACAAGGGATAAGTGTCTGATCAAAGGGGGCCTGACCCATATAGTCAGTATGATCCTCTAAAGCTTCTTTGTGAATGGACCGCCAGTGCCCTTGCATTAACTGCTATGCGGCTGCCAGGACTGTAATTTCTGGCAGTGCCTGAAGCCCATTGGAGGTGAATGGAGCCCTGAACATGCAACCACACTGGCACTTCATTCACAAGGAAACTTTAGGGGGACTTTCGGTCCACCAGTCCTCCTGATCACTGGGGGACCTGTGAGTCAGGTCCCCAGCAATCGGATACTTCTACCTTGTCCTGTGGATAGGGGATAAGTGTCTGTAACGGCACAACATCTTTAAGTAGGGAAACCATTACTATAATTGTCTTATAAGTGTAAACAGCACATTTAGAGTTTTGTTTTTATAGCATTCACTGTGTGATAAACATGTAATGTTTCTTATATTCTTTGGCTCAACAGTTTCACAGTTTATATACCAAATGTATATAGTTTTTGTAAAATTTTAATACTTTTATAAAAATCCAAAACTTTGAAAAACGCAAAAATGTTATTTTAGTTGCCATATTTGGAGACCTGTAACATTTTTTTTAGGTTTCTGTGTATGGAACTGCGTAAGGCATCTTTTTTTGAGCACAAGATGTAGTTTTTATTTCTACCATTTTGGGGAATGTCTAAAGTTTTGATAATTTTTTTATTCAATTTTTTGGGAGGCAAAATTGCGACTTTTTTTTTTGCTATTTTTTACCACTACTGTGTTCGCTATATGGCTTAAATAATTTTATCATTTGGGCATTTCAAGACACTGGGATGACCAATTTGTTTGTTCACGTCTATTGATTTGAATTTTTTTTTTTTTTTTTTTTTTTTTTTATATTTTTAAAACCTTAAAATTTTGCTCCTCCCCCCCCAGGTGGCTTGAACTTGCTATCATTACATTTCTTCTATCACAGACTGAAATACAACTGTATTGCAGTCTATGGCAGAATGACTGTTTAACTATTGAGGTCAGTCACAGGTAAGCCTCAATAGTTATTACTCCAATGACACACCTTGGAAGTTTCAGAAGGCTCCCGATAGTCACGCACCAGAGGGCTCCCGTGATCTTGATCTGCAGAAGTTCTGTGTGCTGGATCTGAAGGGATAGGACACAGAAGGAGACTCTGATCGCAGGCATTAGCACTGGGTCTCCACTATGGAGCTGCTGAGAAAAGTCTCATACATACTAATACTCAGGAGACACTTTTTCAATGCATAAAGATGCTTTTACAGGTGTTACCGGGACCTCTGTTTTACCTATTCAGGACATGTCTTTTTTCAACAGGATCCATTTGAACAGTAGCTCTCTGCATCATTCTGTGTCTTTCAGGTTTTGGTTGCCACTTAAAGACATTTGAGATATAGGCTGCTCAGCTAAAACTAAACTTGCTGCACTTCTCTATATGGTTTTCCTCTCTGGTCAATGTTTTAAAGAACGTTCCCTTTTCATCAAAGCAATGTCTGGAACGACTCATTTTCCTCAGTATTTCAAAAGAAAATGCACTAGAACCAACATGTACAACATTTACCACCCTCCTACCTTAAAATACCAAAATTGTCACGTTATTCCCCAGAATGAATGACTTCACAAATTTAACTCCTCACTGCTATTACTGAAAAAGTCTCTTTCCATGAATGATACAATTTCTCACCATGCATGTCCATATTGTTGTCTTTTTTTTCTACTACTCTACGACACTTACAAGTAAATTATTTGCCGTGTAGAAAGATCACTTCTACTACTGTACATATACAAATATCCATAAATCAGCCAAAACATTAAATTCAACTGTCTAGGTTGTGTAGGGTTGCTTCATGATACTAAAACAACTCTGACCTGTGAGCATAGACTCCACCAGACCTCTTATGGGGCCATGTTATATTAGGCACCAGTACTTTAGCAGCAGTTCTTCAATTTGTGAGGTAAGGTCTTCATGGACCTTTTTCAGCAAATCTGACAGAAGCTCAATTGAGATCTGAGTAATTTGGAGGCAGAGTCAACATCTTGAACTCTTCGTCATGTTCCTCAAACAATTCCTGAATTTTGCAGTGCGGCAAAGGACCATCTTCCTGCTGAGAAGGCCATTGCTATTAGGGAATACCCTTGCTATGAAGGGGTGAAGAAGTGGTCTGCAACACGGATTAGGAAAGTAGCACATGTCAAAGTTACATGCATGCGCGACTATCTTCCATTACAAAAATAAACAAACATGAAGGAAGACAGTGTCCGTCATGTTGTTTACATTTTTGTCAATGGGAACGGACAGTTTAATGTCCAATGCGGTCATCCTATGACGGAAGACAGCAACGGACATTACCAACAGTAGTGTGAACGCCCCCTAAGGACACATGTTCAAGTTTTTAAGATACAGTTTTTGATGCCAAAAACAGGTGTGAACTGAAATAGAGAAACGTTCCATCTGTTATTTTTAGTTTTACTCTTTATGAATGTGTGTCCTTAACAACAGTATTACACATCAGTTAAACACATGGGTCCCCTATGGACGTTAAAAATGCCTAACAGAAGGGGGGATATGTGGGAATAGGTATGGAAGTGTATGTAACATTGAAGTCAATATTGTAATGATGCAAATGATTACAAAAGAAAAAATTATTTATTGAAAGTCCTACATATGAAGAAATAAAAAAAAACAAAAAACCACAATTTAGAGATGATATTACAACAAACGGAAAAACAAAACCAGGAAGCTAAGTAAATTAAACACTTGGCAAATGCACACACAAGGCTGCTACATATGACTTGCAGATGGATAACCCTGAAAAACAGAAATTTGTCCATAGACAAAGGCTTGCAGAAACAAATAAGGCAAGACTTTGTGGAAAATCACTATAACATGAAACACTCCTTAATTTCTCAACATCTATTAGAAATAAATTAGGGAAAAAAACAAATATTTACTTGCTATGGCATGGTTCAGCTCTTAAATTCTTCAGTTTTCAATCACAATCTAAAAAAAATGTGCTAAATATGCTTTAAAGTATATTTTTATTTATTGTTTTCATAAATCCATAGTGAAGGTAAGATTTATAGTTTACATTATTAAAGAAAAGTGCCTAATTCTTCACTTATTGGCCTCCTTCTGCCACTGATCAAAGCTGTACAATATAAAGCCCCTTGCAGTCGACCGTGGGCGAGATCAGTGTGCTATCCGTGTTGTTCCTGGATAGCACACTGACCCATTCATATCTATGGGCCCATGAACACGCCTGTGATTTCCACATGAGCAGGTCCTATTCTGTTCAGTGTTTGCGGCATGGACTTGCCCATGAAAGCCTATGGGAGACTAAAGACCATGGACAGCACACGGATGTACTCCGTGTGTCATCAATGTGCCTTCCCTATTTGCGGACAAGCTAGGGACATCATTAGATGTCTCCTGTGTTTTGTTTTGCAGATCTGCAAACTCGGATCACACACTGATGAGACACTGTCCGTTTTTGCGGACATACGGCACTGATGCTGAAGACACACTGTGCGCAAAAAAAGTTACACTATTACTAGTTTGCGGACTTCAAAATACACACGATCATCTGCAACTAGGCTAAGTCTGTGGAGATGGGAGAAGGAGAATAAGCAAAGTAGAAAGACATCTGCACTATAGAGAGACTGTTTCCTTTCACAACACAGTCAGGTTATCCGGAATTTCTATCTAGCCTTCTCCTGACAGGAATGACTCATTTAATGCAGTAGCCTCATTGTCTCTGTCTCTCTCCTTTTCCTCCTCCTCACCCACCCTCTATATAGATGGTATTGTCATTTTATCTGCTTGTGCAGAGAGTATCATTGAAATCACTTAGATAAGAAGTAAAGACAGGAGAAATACTTACAGGCACTTTTTTAATGACATATATTGCTAAGTTTGTTCCCTCTACCTGCACTATTTTTTTTTTTTTAATATATTGTAACTTTTTTTTTTTTTTTAATGGAAAGATGGTGGAAAAGTTTGTGAAAACACAGTACAGATTAGTTCAGGACAAATCCCAAAATTCTTGGATGAGCTGAAATCTGAAACTTCTGGAGGAATTCGAAACAAATTCAATTTGTGCCGAATCGATTCGCTCATCTCTAACACCCACCTCTCCATTCACTGCAGCTGTCACCAAGTCAGAATGGGAAGTTGGGGGATGTCTGTTCTGGAGAAAGGTGCAGATCTCAGAGATGGCATCTGCATGTATGTAAAATATGCACATGCTGCAAATACAGGCTCTTTCAGGCATATGAAACTGATTTATCAGTTGCAGAGATTTCTGCAATGAATATGCTGCATGTGAATAAACCTGAAGGCAAGGGTACTCAACTACTTTTAGCAAAGGTCCATTACCCAGGGTCTGCCATCAAGTGAAGGTTAAAGATGAACAATAGCTGAACATGCCCAATATTTGCAGTATTTTTCATACAATAAGACATACTGATAGGGAATACAGATTGTGAGCCTTATATGGGACAGTGACCACAATGTCTATAAAGTGCTGCGGAATATGATGGCGCTATATAAGTAAGCATAATAAAAAAAATAAAAATGTCTGACTAAGATGCACCACAGGTTTAGACCGGAAAAATTATTGCACATTAATCTAACCTTCCCTGGTGGTCAAATAGAGTAGAAAGACATTAGTGCCCCCCCACAGTATAAAGCCCCATTAGTGGCCACCACATTCTATATAGAAGTAACAGTCCCTCCCATTAAGTATAATTCTCCCCACACCACACACAGCATAAATGTTCCTGCGTGTCCCACACAGAACAATTCCCCTTAGAGTCCCTACAAACAATAAATACCAACAGTGGTCACGAGAACCATTACCGACCCGACCACTTACTCCAACTGTCCTGACCTTTGTCCCGTAAGCCCTGATAGCCACTGTTTTAAGCTATAAGGGCTTAGAGGACAGCAGACGGGAGATGAAGGTTTCTCCAGACCTTTTACAAAATGAAAGGGCCTGGAGGCAGGAGTCCGGACACCTGGCGGTCCCAATGCCCAGATTAAGTCGCCCTGCCCTAAGCAGTTAGATGACAGGCTGTGACCTCACACGACAGTCACTGCTAGGACTTTCAGTAGAGAATACCAACGCTTAAACACTTTTAGGCCTCATGCCTTGTGTTTTTCATGGCTAGCACACTGACCCATTCACTTTAATGGCCCCATACACACGACTATATTTCCACAGTCCAGTGTAAGGGGCCATGAGAGAATAACTCTGATAATGCAGCCATTTTGCGGCCCATGTGCCATCCGTCTCATTCAATCATGGCCCTGCAACACGCACATGCGTGTGCCTGTCGTGCACTGTCGGCTTTCCTGGCATTTGCCCCTGTGCTGGAGATATCGGTGCTGTTAATGAACCATTGTCAGAATAGTGGGACTTACAGCTCAGTGTCATCACTAGACAGTAAAGAACGCCCCCTTTGACAATACAAGTCTATAGAAGAGTACTATCAAGGAGGGTGTTCCTCACAGCCCAGCAATGACTCTGAGCTATAAGGCCTACCCTTCTGACAGTTGGGAAATATCGGTGCTGAAATTAACGGCACCGATATCAACAGAGAGAAAAGTCCCGTATGGAGGGAATGATTCCGGAGGAAATTTGCTTGGTCTGGATCACTTTGTATCCAGTATAAACTAGGGCAGCTGTATAGGAAGCTATTAGCTATCAATAACCTACGCATATATTATCCCACACAACAACAGGGAGAAAATATACAATTCCTAAGAGATAAACCTAGGGCCACAGTGACTGGAGGGTTAACCACGCTGTGACACTGCGCCGCACATGCTGTGTATTTGCTGTGGTTTTAAACTTTTCCCAGAACTCTTTCTAGGGAAAAAATTATTTAACACCTCATGTCAAAATGTGACGTCAATTTCCCTATTGAATTAAAAATGTGAAAAACAAACCAAATCTGTGAATATTTACTGCATTAGGAGAGATTTATAATAAGTGATCGATCATGTCCGCCACCTTTATATTGAAATGGAAGAGAATGTCAGTAACTCACCATGAATACTACATATACAAGCTAGTAACACATTGTGTGAATGATTTTTGTTTTTAGGCTCTATTCACAGATTTTATAGTTCATGTTTGAGGCTTCTATGAAAAGGTATACATCAGAATACTCTGGAGGATAAATGAGGTCTGAACAGTGTCTTAGAGGTTTTTTGTGACTGTCCATAAAAATCTTGAAATATTTTGTCACATATACTGGCCAATGTGAAAACTCTTAAAGAGGTTGTCCAGGATAAACAATATTTTCTAATTAGGCCATGGAAGGTAAAAAAAAAAAAAAAAACAAACAAAAAAAAAAAAAAACACACACACACACACACAACCCACCACATACACGCACCTGTCCCAGATGCTCCTATGTCCTCCCAGGGCAGTCTGGTCCTGAAGCTCAGCTGCCTTCTTGTTGTTGAATTTCTCGCCAGCTGTAACGTCCTGGTTCCCTTTCAGTGAGGCCACTGATAGACACGTGACAGCCTCAAGAAGGGAACCGGGGACGTCACTGCCTGTGACATCTCGGATCCCTTCCTGAGGCCACTGATTGGCCTCAGCAGACACGTGACCACTGAGGCCAGAGGACAATCAGCTGCCTCAGGAAGGGACCCGAGACGTCACAGGTAGTGACGTCCCCGATTCCCTACTTGAGGCTGTTTAATTGACTCAGTTGTCACGTGTGGCGGGTACTTCTACTGGAAGACAACAATGGAGCTGCAGGACCGGACCGCGCAGGGAGGTGCCGGAGCACCGGAAAAACGTGAGTATGGTTTTCTTCTATTTGTTTCACCTCCCCCGGCCTAATTAATAAATAAAATTTTAGCCTGGACAACTCCTTTAAGCTGACATTCACTGTAGGTCACTGGTCAGCTTTGTTATGTAGATTAGGACAAGGGAAGCAGTGGGCAGACAATTAAAGGGGTTTTCTGGGGCCTAAATACTGATCTAGCCACATCCCTCATCCCACTGATCAGCTATTGAAACCGGCAGCGGAGGTCAGGTGAGTCCACACACGACTGTCATATTCTTTGGTGAATGGGGTTGAGCTGCAATACCAAGCACAGCTGCTATACAATGTATGGTGCTGTACCTGGTAAGCAGCCTATAGAGCCACAGCTCTCACCAGGGCACTGTGGGGGTGCCGGGTATTGGATCCCACTGATCTGATATTAATCAGATCATTAAGGCTGGTGACACATGTGGCGTATTCACAGAGTTACCTGCTCTAAAAATAGCTGATGGCCAACACACTGCGATGTACAATAACAGTCTAGTCCAGGGGTCAGCAACCTTCGGCACTCCAGCTGCTGTGAAACTACAACTCCCAACATGCTCCATTCACTTCCATGGGACTTCCAAGAACAGCAGAGCAAGTATGCATGCTGGGAGTTTTAGTTTTACAACATCTGGAGTGCCGAAGGTTGCCTACCCCTGGTCTAGTCTATAGTATTTCAACAAAGCCCATCCACATGTTGAAAAAAAGACTGTGCTGTGGGTTTTGGACACGCAACATGTCCAGCCACTGCGGGAATAAAGAGGGGCTGGGAAGCAGTCAGTCCAGAAATACCTGGGTACTGCCCATTACACGGTTTCCTTTTGAGACTTGCAATTATGATGTTAGTGACATTAAAATATGGATGAATTACTTTATCTTTGAGGGATCAAAACTGCTGACAGGCTCACTTTAACCTTGTTAATCAGTTCAACATATATAAATGTAATACATGAAAATACAATACATGACACTTTTCCTTTAAATGCCATTTATTACTATATACTCTCTAGCTTCAAGAATAACTACAGCGGCCAAACTGCAAAAAGCTGAGTCCTTAAAGAGAACGATATATTTGACAGCACAGCCTGCTACTGTTCAGGAACTCATCTAATGTGTACAACAAAACACACCAATTCCAATGTAGTGTGAAGACATTTCCTTGTAGAATGTAATAGAAACATGACATACAAAGTTGTGTCCTTTTTGTTTTATTTTTCTATCTTCCATCTAAAAATCAACATAACTTAAAAGGTAGCCTGGAAACTCAAATAATAATAGACGTCAAAGCCAACAAAGCCCTCTGCCAAAGACATATTACAAGCAGACGTTTTTCTCCTCCTATTCCTTGTATCTAAGAATTACTGCAAATTTGTTGTGACAGTGCTCTCATTGTTTAGCTAAGCACTCTGTCCTATTCATTTCTATGCAGAGTCAATTAGATTGTAAGCTCTTATGGACAGGAAACTGACTCAATTCATTACCTCATTGTTTGCTCATTTGTTTGGATTACTTGTTATTTTACTTGTGTAAGGCCAAGTTCAGATTTCTGTTTGTAAAGTTCATTGCTCTCATCAGTCATGAGAACACCGGACTTTACAAACAGAAATCTGAACTTAGCCTTAGTTCCCCAATTGTAAGACACTGCAGAACATCTTAGCTCTATAGTAAAACTCCTATTGGAACCGAAGGTTCTTGGTAATAAAAGGGAGCTGCAATAGACCAAAATAATTGAATAAAAATGGGGGAGGGGAGGGGGAATAGGGGATTGGTCTGACTATTTGAATGGGAGCCATGTACAGTAATATGACAATCTTTCTAGCCAAATATTTAAATGAACTAAAAAATCAATGTAAGGGAAAGAAGAAAAAGTATTGCCTAAAGGGAAAGAGTCACCAGAAAATTATCTATTTTTTTAAACCAAGTTTTAACGTTAAACAGAATTAGATTTTTTCCTCTTATAATCTCCATATCACCATTTATATTTTAATACAGTACTACATTCTGCAATTTTCACTTTGGCCACTAAGCCTAATAGACTGACACTTGCCAATTCTTTAGGGGTTTTGTTTGCAGCAGTCACCTCATTTACATCAGAGACAGAATTAAAATAGAAGAGAACACCTCTATACATAAAACCACTGACCCATCACTGCATCCACTACTGATAATGGATGGTAACAAAGCGCGTCTACTCCTCTCCCTGCAGAGTGTGTGTTTAGAAAACTCTCCCAAAGACCTCACAAAGAAGAAGCTCAGACAGCCCCAAAAATCATATACTGGGGGCGGAGCCTGACTGTGGAAGGGAATGGCTGCATAATCGCAGAGTTCCAGGCCTGAGTCTCAAATAGCAACTAAATAAGCGACGTGCCCGTGGATTATATTAACCTACAAGACACTGGGATAGCTTCCTTACCTCTAGAGATGCCGAGGAAAAGGAAATCTGCGGTGAAGCCGCAGAAAATATCGGATTTTTACTTCCCCCACAGCGGTGGGGAAGATCAAAATGGCGGCGGCTCACACTCCAGCGCTGTCTCCAGGGCCTCGACTCCAACGCGGGACCCTCCGGAGAAGCTCACATTATCAGCACAGCGGAGAACGCTGTCAGCGCCGTCGCTCCAACAGCTGATGGAATGCGGGAGTCCGGAGGCACTGGAGCCCTCTCCCCGGCGGGCCGGGGGGAGCGCGGTTTCGGGGCCTTCTCGGGCCGACGCACCGAGGCCTATAGGCCTAAACAACGCGGAGACACTAAACTCGCCTACCGCTAGCCCGGCCAAACAGAAGCCCAGGCTCCAGACCACGGAGGCACAAGAAGAGGAGGTGAGCAATACTACTCAATATATACCGTCATCCACCGATTTTTTTGCAGATATTCCAGCAACAGAAAGTTTACTCACTGAGGCCTCCATGAAAAATATGCTTATGGCCTTCTGTAAATCATTGACAACAGACATGTCCTTAATGGTTAAACCGCTAGATAGAGACATTCAAGAATTGCAGAAACGCACTGTTCATGTGGAATCTAAAATGGCGGAATTTGCTGCTTCACATAATCTTCTCATAGATGCTCACTATGAGGTGGAGAAAGATGTGTCGTTTCTTAAATCTAAAATAGCAGACTTGGAGGATCGCTCGCGGCGCAATAATCTGAAATTTAGAGGGATCCCAGAGTCCGCATCTGCGACTAATCTAACAATTTTCCTCCAAGACCTGATACACACTCTAATACCAAATCTTACGAAAATGGACTTAACCATAGATAGAGCGCATAGAGTCCCAAAGCCTTCACATCTGGATGAAGCCGTACCCAGAGATGTCCTAGCAAAGATCCATTTTTACCGTACTAAAGAGCTGGTGCTGCTGACCTCACGGAAAATTGGCCGTTTACCTGATCCGTACCAGAAAATATCTATCTACTCTGATCTTTCGGCTGCAACACTACAACTAAGAAGGCAATTTATCCCTATTACTACAGCATGACGCCAACAAAAAATCCTATACAAATGGGGATTCCCGGTCCGAGTGATCGTATCCCGGGTCAACCTTACTTATGTTATCAAATCCCCGGAAGACGGCAAAAAGCTGCTAGATAAATGGAACATTCCAATCAGTGACCTGACATCCAAACTACCACCTAGCCCTGTGTCGGATGGATGGAATCGACCGAAAACCCCGAGACATCCACCAAAAGGGCGGCACAGCTAGAGACTCACGGTCCAAGATATTTCGTATGTCCACAACTGCTGAACTTATCCCCCCAAGATTACAACAGCCGCTGGTCCGCTGTACCGTATTTCCTTTCTTTGTTTTGTTTAGGTGGCTTGACCACTGGTTTCATTGTTTTTACAGTTTGTTTGCTCTTCGGTTCTGGCACATGGGGCGTTGTGACTACACAGGGCGAAGACAATTCTGCTCCCTACCGCTACTGGTAACTTCTGATGTGGGTGGTTGTGGTAAGATCTTCGAAGCTTTACTAAGTGTGAATTATGGTACTTAAAATTATGTCTATGAATGTAAGAGGTTTGAATTCCCCTCATAAGAGAGCCAATTTGTGGCGAGAGGCCCGAGTTCAAGGCTGTGACATTCTTGCAGTTCAGGAAACACATCTTTTGAAGGCGGATGCCACCCGCATCAAACATGCCTCATATCCACACATATGTCACGCTCACTGCTCCTCCAAACGCAGAGGAACACTAATTGGGATCAGGGATTCAGTGGCATTTCAGCTGGTGTCCCAGTATGCTGACCCTGGAGGGAGATTTGTCATATTAGTTTGCATCCTTAATAATGTCACGTACACGTTAGTCTCGGTCTACGCCCCAAACAAAAGACAGGTATCATTCTTGGGAAAACTCATGAGAGCAGTGGAACGGAGAAAGCAAGGATGCTTAGTATTAATGGGAGACTTTAACATGGCTCCAGATCCAGTGGTAGACACTACCTCTAGCATAGCGACACGTCATCCTCCCTTTTCGCAGGCTATATGGCGCCACGACTTATTTGATATTTGGCGTATCCTTCATAATACCGAAAAAGATTACACTTACTATTCAACTGTACACAATAGCTATTCAAGAATAGATTTATTTTTGATAGAACAAGCTAGTATTCCCCTTGCTGTGCAGTCGGAAATTTCACAAATAACATGGTCAGACCATGCAGCAATAACCCTGACTCTAATGGAAAAATATGATTGCCCTAGAGTGTATATATGGAGGTGCAACAAATTCTTAATGTCGCAGCCAAAATATAAAGCAATTTTGGAAAATGATCTAAACGAATTCTTTCTGATCAATGCTCCCTCGGTATCTAGCCCTGATATATTGTGGAATTCACATAAAGCTTTTATCAGAGGAACATTTATTCGATTGGGACACAGAGAAGAAAACTAGGTTAGCAGAAATTGATCGACTATTGCATCAGATAAAAGCTATAGATAATACTAACAAAAAATCTCCTTCCCCCTCCAACGCTGCAAAATTGGCGACACTACGTCATCAATTGACAGCCTGCCTACTGCATAAATATGAGAAGAACCTGAAAAAAGTGAAAGCTATTTATTACTCCCAATCTAACAAAGCAGGCAAACTTCTAGCGTCCAAGCTTAAACAAAAACATGCCAGGTCTAAAATCCCGTTTCTTCAGAGTAAGGACGGCACACACAAAATCTATGATCCCATTGGCATAGCCAACGCCTTTAAAGCTTTCTATGAATGCTTATATAATATTAGAGATGACTCCTCTGTGATACCTCCGGAGAAACAAGACATTGCAAATTTTCTCGCAGGCGCCCAACTGCCCAAACTCACAGAAGCACAATTAGACTCTTTGAATGAGTCCATCACACCATCCGAGTTGCTGTCAGTAATTAAGTCACTCCCACCCCGAAAGTCCCCAGGCCCAGATGGCCTTACCAATGAATATTACAAAAAGTTTTCTCCAATTCTGCTAAACCCGCTGTTGCCCTTTTTAACAGCTGTGGTGGACTCTGGCGCTATTCCGAGGGGAAAATCAGGAGGCCTTGGTGGCGACGTTGCCTAAACCGGGCAAGCCCGCCACTAGTCCCCAAAACTTCCGACCAATATCCCTATTAAACTCAGATTTAAAAATTTACGCCAAAATTATAGCAAATAGAGTAGCAGCTTGCCTTCCGAGCCTAATAAATTACGACCAAGTGGGATTCGTGAAAGGGAGGCAATCATATGACAACACTAGACGCATTTTGAATATCCTGCATCACATTAACTCTAAAAAAAATGGAGGCGGTGGTTCTTGCATTGGATGCCGAGAAGGCGTTTGACCGCATTTGCTGGTCGTATGCCTTCTTGGTGATTAGAAGCATGGGGTTCGCTGGAGCTATTTTAAGAGCAATTGAGGCGCTATATTCTGCACCATCTGCAAGAGTATTCACTAATGGGGTAGTGTCGGATCCCTTTTTAATAACGAATGGGACTAGGCAGGGGTGCCCCCTCTCGCCGTTGATATTTGTTCTCTCGATGGAACCACTGGCCCAAGCACTTAGACTAGACCCAGAAGTGGGTGGCATTGATATACGGGACAAAACTCATCTTATATCATTATATGCAGATGATATCATTCTTACTTTGTCCAAGCCACAAGAGTCTATTCCCCGACTTATGGAGATTATAGATAATTTCGGTCACTTATTTTATAAATTAAATATGGCCAAGTCACAAGCTTTACCTTTGCATATCCCTCCTTCTTTGCTTCATCCCTTACAATCAAAATATGACTTTGATTGGAGGAAGGAGGGGGTTCAATATCTGGGGATACAGGTGACTTCCAACTCGGGGGCCCTATATAGAAATAATTACACACCCATGTTGAAAATAATGCAGGAAGAGATGGAGAGAATGTCCCCAATGGACGTGTCTTGGATGGGACGTGTCGCAGCCTTTAAGATGTTATTACTGCCCAGACTCCTATATCTGTTTCGCACACTCCCGATATCCGTCCCGGTTTCGTTTTTTGAAACTATGCAAAGGATGATCTCAAAATACATATGGAATGGTAGGAGACCCAGGGTCAACAAAAGCTTCCTTTTTAAACAAAAAGGAGCGGGAGGACTGGGAGTACCAGTGGTAAGGAATTACTACATGGCATCCCTAGTCATACAGTGCGCTAGATGGAAATTGGCTGATACCTCGGTACCATGGATCCAAATAGAGCAATCGTTCATATATCCATTAAAATTGACGGATATCTTGTGGGCGCCCTTCTGGAATATTCCTATGCCCGAGTCCCTGTCCCCAGTCATGCAAGCAGCAGTGACCGCATGGAAGCTGCTTCACGGGAAAGCAAATTCTACAAATTACTTTTATGCCTCAGAGATGCCTTTGTCACTTATGGCCTGGGCGATAGATGACTTAGTAATTGCAGAGTGGGAAACGAAGGGGATTACACAGGTTTCCCACTTGCAATCTGATACCAAACAATTTTTATCATTTACGGATCTAACACAGAAATTTGGAATCTCCAGGGGTGACTTCCTTAAGCACTCTCAAATACGGCATTTTATATCTAAGAACCCGACATCGAAAGTACCCCACAACAATGCGGTGTTCACCTGGCTGTCGACTAAGATGAAGGGTTTGAGGTTTCTATATGATAAAATGGATGGAGTAGCAACTTTTACTAAATCTACACCATTCCGCTGTTGGGAGAGGGATTTGGGAAGAACCATTACCTCAGATGAGTGGGAACAAGCTATCAAACTTAGTCATACATCCTTACAATGCAACACTCACATAGAAACAGCTATGAAAGTTACTTTAAGGTGGTACAGAACCCCATCCACTTTACATAAGGTATATCCTTCCGTCTCTGGAGATTGCTGGAGAGGATGTGGAGGGAGAGGAACCCTTTTCCATATTTTGGGACAATGCCCCATAATTTGTGGATACTGGAATAGGGTTTTTGACATGCTATCAGAAATATTTAACTTCCACCTCCCTTACTCCCCATCTCTAGCCATCCTATCAATTAGAATTCCCGAGGAATTGAACAAATATAAAAAACTCCTATGTAAAATCTTGACAATAGCCAAATTAATGTTGGTGCAAAGATGGAGATCAGTGACCCCTCCGTCTGACTCCACATTGTTGTTGGCCATTAATAATACCTATACCTGCGAGAGGGTTATTGCACTGGGAAATGACTCCTATCATAGATTTGCAAATGTATGGGACGCATGGGTTAACTCTCGATTTGTTACATAATGAGAGCCAAGAAACATGGAGGGTTGGGAAGCGGAAGTGGAGTGGAACACATGAGAAGATCGTCTCTGTGAGGTGTCACGATAACCCTGAAAATGTGCCCAAATGTTACAGTTATTGTTACTGTTTATCGATTAATTAATTTCTATTTTCTGTCTCATTGATGTACAATCCAAAAAATATGCCTCGAACAAAATTATGTTAGAATGTACAATGCAATGTATGTCAATATTGTTTCTCATACTTATTCTGAAAACCAATAAAAATTGTTGAAACTAAAAATCATATACTGATGATTAAAAAAAAAAAAAAAAGTCAGGTGTGATGATTCTGCTTAAGTGTGGCTATAACTCAGATGTATTTTGATCTCTGGGTATAGGATCTCCCTTCTTGCTTGCACTCATTCATACTGTGCGCAGCTATAAGCCTAGGTGCATATTGGCAGTAGTGGCCAGGCTGGAACAATAGGGCTCCATTGTATTCCTATACAGCCCTGAGTGATCAAACAATAGTGCATTGTTCAAGCCTGGGCTGTTGATCAGATATGGCTGATAACAGTGTATCAATCCACTTTGTCTCAGCTATATACAAAAGATCTGGACTTGATTGAATTAACTCATCAGACGTACTGTCACCGGTGACCTCATTCTAGGAGGTGGCATAAAGGGTATAAAAGATGAGGTAAGAGCTCTGTGGGAGGAGATTACACTATGGAGATTATGCTATACAGATCATGCTATGAAGACTTTGCTGAGATTATGCTAAGGAGATTATGCTACAGAGTTGTTACAGACAGACCATGAGGAGATTTTTGTGATGAGACTATTGGACTAATGCTGAGAGACTGTGAAGAGCATGCAGGCGGGATTATTGTACTGTGATGCCACATGCTAGGAGTTAATGCCACATGCTAGGAGTTAATGCGACATGCCAAGAAGCCTCCACTGGTGACTCACACATGCCATGTGTGAGTGTTGGACTATAGAACCACATCAAGGACATGTGTGGTAAAGTAATCATTTCACCTTTAATCCCTTTTATTTTATTTGTACTGTATCTTGCAACTAGTAACTGTTAATGCTTGTATATATCTGCATATCTGTTCTGAACTGTATATGTTAGATTTTAATACCGACCCATTTAGGGGTTAATAAATATATAAAATTTAGAAGGCTTGTCTTGTATTTATCTGGTGAACCCGGCACTCACTGGCGGTGAGTGTGGTTTTTATATGAAAGAGGACTCAGGGTGTGGCCAAAGCGGTTTGGCGCACTGAGGATCTTTCACATCAGGTTAAAAAAAAATGGTGATACATTCCCTTTAAAGCGCAACTAAACTTTACTTTCAACTTTCATTATTTCAGCAGCTGACTGATTTCAACTAGTGATTCCTCTGGAAATGCTACAGGTAGAACCATAGAACAGCCACAATGCATGCCCAGAGCTCTACATTCACTGCTATCGTATTCTGGACATAGCTAAGCATCCCTTCTAAGCCATTCTCAGACTTCCTATAGAGATGAATGGCAAAAACCATGCATGCGCTGCCGTCTCTCCTCTCACTGCAGCTACAAGATGGGAGTTCATGTGATGCCCGTTCAAAAGAAGGTTCTGGTCTCAGGATGACCAAGTTTAATCAAATCCATATTAGTAACATGACAAATGAGAAACTGACTAGTGCTAGAGGTCTCTATCTTTTGGTTTTGGCATTATGTCAAATAAAACGTTATCTTAACCTGGCCCCCCTCCCTCCACTGTGTTTCTGTCTTAAAATTGCTATTAACTAGTGATGGAACCTCCCTAGTCACAGAGAGTGAACAGCAAATTAGCAAGAAGGGAAAAAGTGGCAGCAACGTAGGAGAGGTTTTCAGGCAGAAAACAGCAACATTTAATGCATTATTTGTTGGCCCAGAATGCTCTATTAAATGAGACCAAGTTACCAGAAAAGTTAGTGACCATTTAATCCTGATGTACCAGCTCTTTTATAGTTACATAATAGATGAGGTTGTATGAAGACAGAGGTCCATCAAGTCCAACCTATAACCCTACAGTGTGGATTCAAAAGAAGGCAGAAAACACCATGAATCTTAGGCCAATTGCCCAGTGTGAGGGAAAAAAAATTCCCAACTCCAAAGCAGACATTCAGTATAAAACCCTGGATCAACTTATCTTTAACAAGATCTAAAACCCATAACATTTTTCCATTCAAGGAGGTATCCAGGCCCTCTTTGAACTTGCATTATGAATCATCACATCCTGTGACAGTAAGTTTCATAGCCTTACTGCTCTTACAGTGAAGAATCGGTCTACAGTATGTTGCTGGTGAAGTGTTCTTTCTGCTAAGCGTAGAAGAGGTCCCCTTATAACACCACCATCCTACCTAGATAACATGCCAGGTGATTATAAGTGTTACACTTATCTACTCTTTGATCCTGACCCTCATCCCATTCCCCTTCACCTAAAGCACTGCACATACCAGTTTTCACTTCACTAATGATACAGCTGATAGTAATTCAGCCAAAAATAGGGTATATCGAATGCTCAAAGTTAAATGTCAAAAAAACGTAGCATGAAAAAAAAAAAAAAGAATAAAATATAACTTAATAGGATAATAAAAAGGTCAGGTCTAACAAACAAAAAACACACAAATATAACAAAATGGGTGTAAGTGTGTAGTAAAATGATCACTGAGGGCTGAATTTTCTCCCCATACACAATAAGTCATAGTATGGTTGTCCATAAATGTACCCAAGTCCTAAATTATTACAATGCAGAGCCTAGGGAACTCAATATGCCCTCTATGTGGCCTGTATGTCAGGGATGGGTATGATGGTAGAACCATACAATACACACTTCAACTGATCGGCTTCAACTGATGGATGATGAAGCACTCCAGAATGCTGCACCACCATACATCTCTGCAGTCATTTACAGTTACCCACCCACTCACAATATGTATGACTCACATTCCATATGTGGAACTCACTACCCCAGATAATAACAAAAATAATGTTAGGAGCAAGCTTAAGGTACACATGAAAATACAAGAGTCTTCAAAGATACTTGTGTCACATGGCTTTATTTAGACTGGTCCATGGCCCACACATAGCCTTTCCTGATCGTACATATCTACCATTCCATTTACATTGTAGTCTCTTATAGGCAGGTTCCTTGTCATTTACATTACTTTCCCAATGGTGGAATTACTGTGGAATATGTTGAGAGATCCCACTACACATGCAGACATTTTTACCCTTTTCATCCCTCTTTGGCATATTCTCCATTCTTCTGTGTAACCATATTCTAAGAAGAGTCAATATTATAATGTTTCTGTCTAAACATGCATAAGGTGTTATAGTTTGTAATGGTACCTTTTTGGAGGTATATGTAATATACTGAAAGTTTGTTAAATTTCCTATGGTAAAGGGGGAATAAAAACCAAACCATATTTTTTTTTTCATTTGCTTTTACTGTACTTCGCATATAATATAAATGACATGTTATCCTTATTCCTCATTATTATTGTTCGGATTATGCAAATACTAAATGCATAAATTTCTCATTTTACTACTCCTCCAACAATAAAAATATGTTTATTATATTACTTTTTGTAACTTTATAAGGGTTTGTCTTTGGCAGAAGGGGTTGCTGTTTTACGCCTCTACGCCTAGGGATTGCTGTCATGTTATCTAGGGAGGATGGTGGTGTTATAAGGGGACCTCCTCTACGCTGGACCTCCTCTATGATGGTATAACAAGTGTTCATGATGAATTGAAGCTGAGCCAGTTTGTGAGGAATATCAAACTGTTGTAATTTAGGCAACAGATTATTAGGTGCTGAATTACTATCAGCTGTATCATTAGTGATGTGAAAACTGGTATGTGCAGTACTTTAGGTGAAGGGGATGGGATCTGGCAATGGGATGAGGGTCAGGAGCAAAGAGTAGATGAGTGTAACACTTCCAAACACCTGGCATGTTATCTAGGGAGGATGGTGGTGTTATAAGGGGACCTTGTTGAGGGGGAAGGATGAGCAAAATAATAGCACCTATGGAGTCTCAATCAATCTCAACCATTACAGCAGGATGTTAGAAGTAGCTTGCAGCTTATATCTATGCTGAGGGTTAGTCCTATTCCCCATACCATAGCATTGCGGTGAGGTGTAAGGCGGTGTTAACTGAGCAAGAGTATCAAGCCACCAGATAGACTGTTTATCATAAACCACAAGAAAATGTAATACATGTTCAAGGAAAATCAATTACAGAATTCACACAAGCATGCACAAAAACACAAAACAACTTGCAGTCATAAGATAATGAAATATCTGAATAGACGTAGAAGATAATTACACACAAGAATCTGTGGACATATCTATAAAGGAATGGAATCATTAAATACAGCCAGAAACGCTCTGAGGCAAAGCAACATGCCAACTATCTATGCTTTCCGAGGTAGCAACAAGGATTACTAACACTTCAAAGTAGGCCAGTTTCCATACCTTGCATAGCTGCTCAATAATTACAAAGGAAAAAAAAATTAATGTTTAACTTTCTGTAAAATTCTAGTTTTAGAACTGCAAATAAGCTCTGGTGCCATAAATTTGGTTCAGTATATAACCACAGGGAATACTGGTGTTACAACCTGAATATGGACAATTTAAAGGGTTGTCCGGTTTCAGACCAATATTGAGAGACAAATATTATTGTTTGTATAATGAAAAGTTCTACAATTTTCCAAGATACTTTCTATATTGATTCCTCACAGATTTCTAGATTCTTGTCATTCATGGTTTACTTCCCGTGAATAAAAATCAGTCCATGGTCATGGAGTTATGGAAAAGACTTAGGTTTGGCTTAAAGAGGAACTTTCATGTCCTCATGAATGTGCGGTTTTATATACCGCTAAAAAGCCGACAGCTTTCCTGGTATGTGGCCCAGTGGTGGAGATATCAGTGCCGTTAATTTCAGCACCGATATCTCCCCAGTGTCAGAAGGGCGTTCCTCCTCCCCGACAGTACTCATCCATAGACTTGTTCTGGGGGAAGGTGTTCCTCACAGCTCAGCGTCATCGCTGACAGTATAATGCTATGTTAGGATACAGTCAGAGGGGGGCATTCCTCACAGCGATGATGCTAGGCTGCGAGGAACGCCCTTCTGACAGTGGGGAGATATCGGTGCTGAAATTAACGCCACTGATATCTCCACCACTGGGGCACATACTGGGAAAGCAGACAATGCACTGTCTGCTTTCTAGCAGTATATAAAACCGCATATTCATGAGGACATGAAAGGTCCTCTTTAAATCTTTACATCACATTGCACAGCCTGTTAACACATCTGTCATGAAAAGGAGTCTGTCAGTAAGAAAATCACTATTAAATGACATGTAATCATTGCCATGTAGGAGTCTTCACCCTGAACAAAAACAGAACCTTTTAATGCCAAACCAACGATTTCAGATCAAAAAATGTAATCCTTTCAGAAATATGCTAATGAGCCTGTGCTACATGGCACTATTGGTTTGGGTTAGATTGGTATTTGTGACTTCACAGACTCCCTTTACCTTACAGGGTATCTACTGCCAAAGAGGTGGCACTAGAGGACTGTTTTCCTTCTTTCCAGTGGAGAGCTACTTTGCACGCTTTATTCCTAGCCAATCAGACTCCATAGAGCATCTTGGCAGTCTCCACAAGGAGAAACATTATCCTCCCAGACATCTGCAAGCTGACACACGCACAACGCAGATGGCATACAGATGCACAATCCAATGATCTGAGTATATTATAATTATATTATAAATGTGTATTATTTACTGTCCCTTTAAGATTTATACTATTTGCATAGTCGTCATTGCAATTGGAAGGACCTTCAATATGCATATAAGAAGTGTGCCTATTCTAGGACATTTTCAGAGGCTTGAAGAAGCCTCTAAAGATGTCAGTAATCAGGTGTATTGTGGAATGCGATACACAAAATAACTGGTGAAAAACATACTAATTACATTTAAAAGGATGTCCTTATTTTAGACTTTCATGATCTGACATCAGTGACATCCATGGGTGTGACTATAGAAACCCCAATGCTGGCAATGAACGGTGTCTGACAGGGTTGGCAGTGGTTTCTGCTGCCAGAGACCAACACTGTGACTACACAAATTCTTTGTTGAGAAAATCATGAACCAAAGTTTTGTCATTTTCAATTATGGAAGGAATGTGGTAACAGCCTTCATTTTGGCCTTGTTGTCAGTCTCTGGCCATAGAAGTTTTAAAAAAAGTGAGATTGCTAGGGAGGGTGAGAGAAAAGAGTTTTCTTATTTCCCAGTTTGGATCAATTTAAGGATGCAGTGACCTGGTGTCTCAACACTTTCTGTACAATTTGGTCAACACGTGTGCCAAGAACCTTACTATTTCTGAAAAGCAATTCAGATAATAACATTGTTAGCATTACATAAATGTGGCTCCAAACCACAGTTTGCTTGTATTAGAAAGTGCAATGAAAACTTGTATTTTTACATAATATCAGGTTTCAGCAAGAGACAAATTCATGATTAAATTTCATAAGTCAACACTATGTTTTGCCAAAATCCCTGCAGTGTTTGTTAGGCTCCCAACAACTGAAATAAGGTAGCAACATGGCAGTGAATATTTTACATTTTGGACTCAAAAACTATGTTCAGCAGGCTCAAGCACTTTTCACATGCCAGCTTTATTTCTGTGCACAGGTCTATACATTTTCACTAAACGGAAAGTCTGTGGAGAGCGGAGCAAAAGTACTTACTTCTTAGTACTGAAAATGGTTCTTATAATTCAACTCAAGGAATTTTTTGGTCTAATGGAAATTTTTAACATGCATACAAAATACTGAAAGTCCTCCAGCGATCATCTCCTGGCTCTTTAGAGTTTATTATGTCCCATTTTCCTGCATTTGCACCATAAAAATTCAAGCAATAGAGGATTTCCTGTTAGAACAGAATATGTTGAACAGAAGACAAACCAGGAGAAATTCAGATATAAATCTGTATATATTTTGAAGTGGCTATATGCAGCACAAACTGCTGGATATAAAGCTCATGATCCCAACTGTGTCTTTAACTAGAGATCTCTCTGGTGTTTTATAACTTGAACTGCGAGAATCCATTTATAAAGAGAAACTAGAACCTGGGTGGTACAAGACTGGAGATACAGCTGTGTGAAGCAATCCCCCATTCCCCTTGGCAATTGTTACATCTGTACATACTGACTATACACAGAGTCTAAAGCAAGGACTATCCCTAGCAATGCCTTGTTAGGGCACTTATAGTAAGGCTGGGTGATTATGACCTAAATTTAGACAGTGATTAAATTGAGTATTTTGCCTCAATTACAATTAATAGCGAATATTTAGGCCATGCCCCTTTTAAAAACCCCACCCCCAGATGCGGATTATAAATGCGAGCAAAATGGGTTGTAGCCAGGGGCCTAATGGCAAGTAATTGCCTATTTGTCCCCATTATAATCCAACCTCGTAATCAACTGTATTGGCATCTGCCAACACAGTTGACTACTGTTGTCGGACACAGAGGTCTACAGGAGGTGACTGTTGGGCGAACCTCGCCAGATTTGGACCATACACGTCCGAATACGAACTGCTATTATTATACTCTGGGGTCTCTTCAGACTCCAGAGTATAATTAAAGGAGGCCCATGGGAGGTGAGAAAACATAAAAAAGCAATGATACTCACCTCCCCTGTGCTAAAGTGTTGGCCCTATTCCGGCCTCCTGAATGAAGCCAGGGACCGCTGGGGCTTGTAATTGGGACTCAGTGGTCACGTGGCATCATGACGTACAGACACAAGCGTAACAATGTCTCACAGGCCTCTGTGGCCCATGATGTCATTCAGGAGGTGTTGTTTTAGTTCCGAATGAAACTGCAGGTAAAAGTTTGAATACTGTAATAACCAAACTAAAATAACTGGCGTTCACATCAGTTTAAGACACTCTTTCAGTGTAGCAAATATCATGACATTTCTTTGATGCAGATGGATGTAGTGAGAACTATATAAAATATTTTCAGCACTGTGTTCACTGAAAAAAAAAGTCACATAAATGAGGGGACAGATGAGACACACGCACATGGACCATAATACAAAACATTAAAAATTTAACTTGTCCCCTATTCACAGGAGAATAAGTGTCCTGAGTCTCCCCATTTCAATGGAGCTGAGGACGCTCCATTGGACTGCCAGAGATAGTCAAGTATTGCACAGTGCTATGGTATTACCTCCACCAACCTCATATTGATGACCTATCCTAAGCATAGGCCACCAATATCCAGTTTTGAAGAACCCCTTAAACTAAATTAGTGAAATAAAAACAGGGCTATGAAGTCAGTAGGCAAAACCACTCCAACACCTTCAGAAGTAGCTGGCAGCGTTGGTCAGACAGAAGCAGTATAGATCTTCTAATTCAGGAAAAAAAAGTTAGTCATTGAATTCCTATCAAAGTAAACATGCATCAAGCTATGCATTTAATTCAGCCATTCCCAAATAGGGTGCTGTGGAAACCTCGCAGACTGCTGCATGTCATCATTCAATTATATCGGCAGCCTTAGGATGGCAATATAGCTCAATACAACAGTGCTCCACCATTCAGGTTCCGCCACTGGAATGCCAGCTTTCAGAAATACCAAACTGCATGTGCCTATTGAACTCTATAGCAAAGGTTGGGGAAAGAAAAGGTGCATGTGAGAAAGGAAGACACATAAAACAAAGACATGGTGCTGCAGCTAATATTAGGTTTTGTGGCTCACCCTAAGTGTTTTATAAACTTCAATAATGGGCAGTAATTGTGTTCTGTTGAAGTTATGTTAAATCTACTCTTGCAAAATTCGACTCCTGCTGCTCAACAGGATTCTGTCTGCAGATCTGTCAACATGACAACTATACTTTAATTTATAGCTCCCATTGTTCTTCTCCAGAATCCCAAGGGATTGTATGGCAGGAAGTATTTTGTAATACTGGTTGCTGTGGAACACGTTATATAAGAAGCATTTGACTAAATAACAGGCTTTCATGCAATGATGGTTCCTAAACCCAAACTCCATACTTAATCTGAACTGTCAACGACTGTTACCAATTTCAGAAACTGACTGATTGCCAAACAGCAGATAAGATACTCTGACCAAAACATCTGTAAAATATGTTGTCTGAAAAAAAAAAAACAAAAACAGCACACACTAAAGCAAAGTAAGGCTATGTTCACATCTAAAAAGTTGAGTATCTAACGTGGAGTACAACAAAAATTAAGGACAACAAAGTCTTGCATGAAGGGCTTGCATCATAATGGATACACTACTTGCCTCATTTTAAAATCCAAGGGGACCATCAGAAACCATCTGTGTCCGGCACATGGTGGATCCGTCCATGCTGAAATTTCTATTTTTCTGTTTGTATAATGGAACAGAAAAACATAAATCCTAATGGAGGTATGAACCCAATGTAAGACCAAGCTTTAGATTTCTGGTAGGGAATTTAGATCATGAGTTCTACTTGGGACGGTGAGTTGGTGCCATTTAAGCAAGCAAAATAATAATATCCAAGATGCAGTTCTGAAAAAGTTGCATATCTAATGATTACCTGTTTATTGAACTAGGAGAATCCTCTGGCAGAGACTTATTTCCCAGAGAACAAAAGTACCAGTAGTTGAAATCCAACTGCCTAATCTTCATTTTACCCGACATTGACCATTGAAGGTGCGTTTTGAGGACCTCATGCACATTAGATGGTAGGCCTAGTCTAAATTAGCAGGTTTGGCCAACATGCATCTAATGTGTATAGCCACCTGCGGTCTAATTTCTACTGCTATACGCAGCCACTGTAAACAAGACGAAAGCAAGTCAGAGTCTGACATCATTCAATGCTTTATGATCTGCAGTGTGATGACAGAGAAATGCCCCCTCTCAACAGTCATGGCCAAAAGTTTTGAGAATGACACAAATATGATATTTTCACATGATCTGCTGCCCTCTGGTTTTTATGTGTGTTTGTCAGATGTTTTTATCACATACAGAAATATAATTGCATTCATATTATGAGTAACAGAAGCTTATATTGACAGTTAGAATGAGTTAATGCAGCAAGTCAATATTTGCAGTGTTGACCCTTCTTCTTCAGGACCTCTGCAATTCTCCCTGGCATGCTCTCAATCAACTTCTGGACCAAATCCTGACTGATAGCAGTCCATTCTTGCAGAATCAATGCTTTAATTTTGTCTGAATTTGTTGGTTTTTGTTTGTCCACCCGTCTCTTGATGATTGACCACAAGTTCTCAATGGGATTAAGATCTGGGGAGTTTCCAGGCCATGGACCCAAAATCTCTAGGTTTTGTTCCCTGAGCCATTTAGTTATCATCTTTGCTTTATGGCAAGGTGCTCCATCATGCTGGAAAAGGCATTGTTGAGCGCCAAACTGCTCTTGGACGGTTGGGAGAAGTTGCTCTTGGAGGACATTCTGGTACCATTCTTTATTCATGGCTGTGTTTTTAGGCAAGACTGTGAGGGAGCCGATTCCCTTGGCTGAGAAGAAACCCCACACATGAATGGTTTCAGGATGCTTTACAGTTGGCATGAGACAAGACTGGTGGTAGCGCTCACCTCTTCTTCTCCGAATAAGCTGTTTTCCAGATGTTCCAAACAATCGAAAAGGGGATTCATCAGAAAAAAATGACTTTACCCCAGTCCTCAGCAGTCCACTCCCTGTACCTTTTGCAGAATATCAGTCTGTCCCTGATGTTTTTTCTGGAGAGAAGTGGCTTCTTTGCTGCCCTCCTTGAGACCAGGCCTTGCTCCAAGAGTCTCCGCCTCACAGTGCGTGCAGATGCACTCACACCTGCCTGCTGCCATTCCTCAGCAAGCTCTGCACTGCTGGTAGCCCGATCCCGCAGCTGAAACACTTTTAAGAGACGGTCCTGCCGCTTGCTGGTCTTTCTTGGGCGCCCTGGAGCCTTTTTGGCACCAATGGAACCTCTCTCCTTGAAGTTCTTGATGATGCGATAGATTGTTGACTGAGGTGCAATCTTTCTAGCTGCAATACTCTTCCCAGTTAGGCCATTTTTGTGCAGTGCAATGATGACTGCACGTGTTTCTTTAGAGATAACCATGGTTAGCAGAAGAGAAACAATGATGGCAAGCACCAGCCTCCTTTTAAAGTGTCCAGTGGTGTCATTCTTACTTAATCATAACAGATTGATCTCCAGCCCTGTCCTCATCAACACCCACACCTGTGTTAATGGAGCAATCACTGAAACGATGTTAAGTGGTCCTTTTAAGGCAGGGCTGCAATGATGTTGAAATGTGTTTTGGGGGATAAAGTTCATTTTCTAGGCAAATATTGACTTTGCAAGTAATTGCTGTTAAGCTGATCACTCTTTATAACATTCTGGAGTATATGCAAATTGCCATTAGAAAAACTGAAGCAGTAGACTTTGTAAAAATTAATATTTGTATCACTCTCAAAACTTTTGGCCATGACTGTATATTGACAAGCTATGTAAGGTCTGAACAAATCTTAGTGAGGCCAAGCAGCCAACAATAACGTGTCACAGGGCCAGGTCCACACAACTGTGTGGAGGAATGATTAACACCCCTTGCTGCAAATGGTAACTGTACGATCATTTTGCTAGTGGATCCTCAAAATTAGACAAACAGTTACGTCCATATGATAAGATGGCAAAGGAGCTGTACCTGCACTATTAGCTGTTTCTTTCCAGCTGTATAATTCCAATGCTGCATAGCATCTAGGTAGTTAGAAAAAGTGAGGGAGATACCTCTATCACCCCATGATGCAATCTATCATCCTGTGCCAAAGATATGGCCTAATAAATTGCCTTTTACTTTACTACTAACCGCATATTAGGAAACTGATAATACTTAACCCTTTAATGATGCAGGGCAGTTTGTACGTTAATGCTCGGTGACTTTTTTTTCATATTTTCCCTCCCCGTCTTCTAAAATTCATAACTTTTTTATTTTTCTGGCTTCATAGCTATGTGAGAGCTTATTCTTTGTGTGACGCGTTGTGCTTTCATTTGCCACCATTTTGGGGTACATATGTTTTTGATTATCATTTATTTATGTTTTTTGGGGGTCCATGTGAAATAACACACAATTCTATCATACTTTTTTGCATTTTGTTTTTACGGTGTTCACTCTGCATTAAAAATGGCATGGCAGCTTTGTCCGGCAGGTCATTATGATTACGACAATATCATATTTATATTGGCTTTTATTAAGTTTTACTGCTTTTACAAATAAAACGTAATTTTTTGAACGATTTTCCTGGGATCACTGTATTCTGACGCCTTTAACTTCTTTACTGTAAATGTTGACGGAGTTATGTCAGGGCTCTTTATTTGCTGGACAAGCTGTACTTTTTATTGGTACCAATGTTTGGTGTGTAGTACTGTCTGATCACTTTTTGTTATTTTTTGTGGAAAGCAAAGTGACCAAAATACGTTAATTTGCGCATTGCGGTACATTTTGTGTTTTTTTTTTTGTTGTTTATATATTTTTTGTATATAAAAAGGTGGGTTTTTTAACTTATTTATTTTTGTGTGTTTTTACTATGTGATTGTGTCTTTTTTCACTTTTTACATGTCCCACAAGGGGACTTGAAGCTGGGATCCCAGATCCCCTGTGCAATGTCCTGTAATACATTGTATTGCAGAACATCGCACAGTAGTTTCTATGGGAACTGTGGACAGTCAAGAGGCCATGGCCTGGTCTCCTGGCTGCCAAGGCAACCCCTTGGAACCCGCAATCTTATCACAGGGGGTCCAAGGGGTGACGGGGGGATGCCGATCTTTCCCCCCGGAGCTCGTGGATGCTGTGATCGATAATGATCACATCATCCAGGAGGTTAATCCGCCGGAGTTGGAGCATCTTCCAACTCCAGTGGCTGGTCCTGGCCCTCGGCTGTTACACAGCTTCTGTACCTGCGGCATTACAGCTCCATGCTATTACAGAGCTGAGCATTAACTATACGTTCAGCCCGACGTAATAGTACAGTGCAGAGCGGGAAGGGGTTAATTTCTAGGTCTGGAAAGAGTTTGGATTACATGTGCATTTGTTATATACCACATTACTTAGGCGCTTCATTGTTAAAATAAGTAGTCTTTCGATGTTTAAGAAAAACAACTGGAAACACATTTGAGAAAATATTTCTATAATTAGTAAATATTAGATACATTTCATACATTATTACAGTGACTGTCTTGTACTAATCTTTCTCCAGTTGGCGTTTTACTAAAGGAGCTACTGGAGAACTTAGTACAAGATCTTCAATGTAATAATGTATTAAAATGAACATCAGACAAAAGAGATAAATGACCAATATGTCAATGCTCCCATAATAACATTTTTGGGACCATGATTTTACTGGGTAGCAGAATGGGAACTATAGGTAAAAGTGACAGTTTTGGCTGGATAGAAAGCCTCATTGCCAGAGGTCTTATTACATATAACCGGAAAGAAAGGTTCTGCTGAGATCTGAAGCTTGGGACTGCGCTATGAATTTGTGGGTTCTGGAAAATGCTTACTCTTAATTGAGGGCAAAAAGAATAAATTGATTTTGATAGTGGTAAGAGCACAAGGTGAATAAGTCTTTTATTTGCCCCTTTTCCTGGTAGGTTTGGGGAGAGTAGAAGGGGAAAAGAATGGACCAGGTCTAGGTCTTCATTTACACAAGTAGAAGATGCAAGAAAAAAAAGCAAACCTTTTAATGGAAATCAAAGCCTGTTTGCTTAAAGCAATGACATCTAGTGATATGGTTTAAACAATGAAGCAGAGTTGCTTAGATAAATTTAGACCATGCAGTTTAAAGGATGTCCTAAATTTACCAAAATGGCTCACATTGGATGATATTTTCTTATATAGTTTTTTGGTAGCTAGGTGCAAAGGAGAAAGCATTGAAGACTAGAAGAGGAAAAGTGGAGAAAAAAAAAAAAAAAGTGGAAATAAGAGAAAAGCCAAAGCTGCAATACCAAGCACAACCCCTACACAACTTATAGTGATGAGCTTGGCATTCAGTAAAGAGGCTGCAGCACTCGCCCATTTGCTGTGGTCTTGCTTATCAGTGGGGGAATGTGAGTCCTGGGTGTCAGATCCCCACCAATATGATATTGATGATCTTTCTTAAGAATAGGTCATTAATATTACAATCTTGGAAAACCCCTTTCAAGGAGTTCTATCAGGATAAGCCCTGTTCATATACCAGAGGGTATTTTACACTATCGTTTCTTTTCCATTCTTCTGATCTGTCATAGGAGGTTTCCCTTATGACAGATACCAATGGAAAACTTTAGATGGGTATCCATTCTTTAGGGCAGGAAAAAAAAAAATAGCACAGCAAGACCATTTATTTTTTTATTTTTTTGACCCAAAAAAAAAAAATATCCAAAAGAGCAGAGTTAAACTGAATTAAGTGTATATGATCACTAACTTTTCAGACTACTTAATCTAATTTCATAGAGAATGTGATTCTGCTTTCTGCCTGGAAAAAAAACAAAAAAAAACTCTCACAGCTTACAATCTAAGAAAAGTCTTCCATGTACTTGTATCTACATTGTATCTACATCCGACTGCTTGTGTGATTACAGATGGGATATTATTCACAGACAACAAGAAGCTTTTCTGACTGCTCATATATTGTCTTTTTCCTGTGTTTTAGAAGCATGCCTGCAAATATTTACCCTGTATTTGCAGTTCAGTTTTCCTGGATCGCCTACATTATTTTACTTGGGCTTTTCTCAGCTATTTGCTTGCCATTGTACAATTACTCCTGGCACAATTACATATCTAGAAACCAGAATTAGTAATAATTAGTAGTAATGGATAGGGGAGGGAACAGACTGCTCTTTATTATATATCCCTAGAGCCTCAGAGGCAAATGTAAAATGTTGTAAAAGTTGGGGGGGCATGGCTTGACGCCGAACGGAATGGCCACAGCTTAGCCGAGCTCCGTGGCTTCACTGCACTATCGCGGCTCACAGCGGCACCCGGCACCACTCATTGCCGGCATACAGCGACACACCGTCCCTGACTAGTTCAGGAAGACATAGGAATGGCGAAGAGGGGAAAGAAGGGTCCCCCTAAATGGCTCACGGACTTCTTCCCAGCGCCATCCGCATCTCAAGATGGCGCTGTGATGATTCCGCTTAAATATGGCTATAACTCAAAGATGTATTTTGATCTCTGGGTAGCGTATCTCCCTCTTAGTTCCATTTACTCATAATGTGCGCAGTCCTAATCCTGGGTGTGTGTTGTCAGTATTGGCAACAATGTAACAATGGGGCTTTGTATCCATCCCAGAATGGCTTCATTGAATTCCTACATAGCCCTGAGTGATCAAATACATATGCATTGTTCAGCCTGGGCTGTTGATCAGACATGTTTGATAACATATAGAAGGCATTGTGTTATTCCACTTGGTCTCAGCTCCTTACAAAGAATTTGGACTTGAGAGTGTTAATCAATCAGACTTGCCGTCACCGGTGACCTCATTCTGAGTGGTGTAATCAAGGGTATAAAAGAGGAGGTGAGAGGTCAGTGAGACAGAATCCTAAGATGAGACTACCACTGAGAGAATACTATGATGAGACTACTACTGAGGGACTGTGATGAGCATGCAGGCTGGAATGCTGTGTTGATGTTGCTGCCTCCATTGGTTATCCCCACATGCCATGTGTGAGGGTTGGATTATAGAGCCACATCCAGGATTTGTGTGGTAAAGTAATTATTTCACTTTTATTCCCTTTTATTTTATTGTACTGTATATTGTAACTAGTAACTGTTAATGCTTGCATATATCTGCATATCTGTTCTGAACTGTATGTGTTAGATGTTAATACCGACCCATTTAGGGGTTAATAAATATACAAAATTTAGAAAGCTTGTCTTGTATTTATCTTGTGGACCCAGCACTCACTGGCGGTGAGTGTGGTTTTTTATGAAAGAAGTCTCAGGTGTGGGCCAAAGCGGTGTTGGCGCACTGAGGATCTTTCACAGGCGCCAATGTCTCTCCTCTCCTTCCGTTACAGCAGGCAGTGGATCACCCACGTGAGGAGAGACCAGGCAACTCAGGTGGGATGCATAGAAGACCCAGTTCTTCACCACTGGGCACCTCTGGAGACCGTAATGACTCCCAAGGGAGTCACAGTAGCGGTGCTGAAAGCGAGCAGCAAGCTCTTAAGAGAGGGCTACAACCTCCCTCAGTAGCCATTTTGGAAGGTAACTGCCAACCTGTGGCTTCTCCCACTCCAGAAATATCCCAAACGGGCACTAACACTCCCATACTAAGCCCAGTTAAGAAGAAGATGAGATGGGACACTACCTTTTGTTTTGACTCCCGCCCGGGGTCAACAGCAGAGGAACCCCGACTCTGTGATTCAGATGTGCTACAAGCTACACCTGCAGGTACTCAATCTGCTTCTAAGTCTTTCTTGAAGGATATAATGTTAGCTTTGCATAGATATATCCAGAAAGATATCACTAAGGCGATCACATCCGTCTCCTCCAAGATTGACTCTCTTGGCGACAGACTTAACCATGTCGAGAATAAAATGGGCGAATTCGCTCCAGCACACAATACCATTGTAGATGCCCACAATGAGCTAGAGGAGGAATTGGCAGCAGTTAAACTTAAGCTTGCCGACATGGAGGACAGAAACAGACGAAACAATGTTAAGTTTCGTGTCATTCCAGAATCAGTCGCCCCTAGGGATCTGATTCCTTACCTACAATAACTAATTAAAGCGACCCTGCCACATTTCTCTGATTCTGACCTGATTATCAACAGAGCCCACCGCCTGCCAAAGCTGAAGGGCATGCCTGACCATATTCCCAGAGATACGCTATACATTTCTATCATATCAAAGATCATCTTATGTTCGAATGCAGGAAGTGATCTTCTCTGCCTGAGCTGTTCAAGACAATCCAGCAATCGCAGACCTCTCCCAGGCCACCATTGCCGCCAGGAAAAAGCTTGCTCTTAGTACAGTGATTTTGCGTCATCGTAATGTTCCCTACAAATAGGGATTCCCTACTAAAATCGTTGTCTTCAGGAATGGGGTGACCCACACCTTCAACACTGGGAAACTTCTTCTTCTGCAATGGAATCTGCCACCGCCTGCACCTGATGTCCAAAGACTATCCAGGAATGAGGCCCATAAGCTAGACCCTCTGTGGAAACCTAACACCTCAGCCGGGTGAAGGAAACCTTATTAGATGCACTGCGAGTTTCTGTGGTGCGTTATGTGCTTAAACTTTCTGGCGAACTTTCCCCCAAGTTTGCGCAGTAGTACACTGCCTGGTCATGTCCAACTATCCTTCTTATTGCTGTATAGTTCTTTTTTTTTAACACTGTTCCTAACAAGTTTTTTTTTCCTTCTAGGCCTAATAGCTTTACCCTGGGCATCATTCTGATATTTAAGTTTCTCTGCTCCCAACATGTGTTATTGATTCTTGACCGTCTTTATGGGTGTTAAGATTCTATCTTTTAATGTAAGGGGCCTGAATAGTCCCTTTAAGTGCTCATTGTTGTGGAGAGAGGCTCTCAGATCTGCAGCTCATGTACTCTGCCTACAGGAAACGCATTTCTGTGATCCTCGCCCACCAAAGTTCTCTCACAAAATGTTCCCTCATATTTTCTGTTCAAATGCTACCAAGAAGATTACGGGTGTCCTCATTGCAGTTAAAAATACTGTGTCCTCTCAATTACTGCGGATCCTCCCAGAGCATAAGGGCCACTATGTCGCTCTTATCTGCCTGATAGACAATTGTCCTTTTACTATTTTGAATTTGTACTGCCCTAACTCCTCAAGTATCTTTTCTGAACTCGGTATTGAGGAAGGTTCGGAAACATTCCCATGGCCAATTTGTAATATGCGCCGACTTTAATATTACGCACGATGCTGCTGTTGACTCTACTTATTATTGTGGCAAGCATACGCCTCAGCAATTAGGACCCTGGCTCAGACAGGAGGAGCTTCATGATGTGTGGCACTGTATTCATGCCTCCGAGCGAGATTTTATGTATTACTCTGCCAGGAATCGCTCCTATTCTAGACTAGCTAGGTTTTTGGCCCCAACCAACATGCTCTTGAAAATACAATGTTGTGAGATAGGAAATATTACTCCCGACCATGCATCTATTGCCACACAATCTGATTTGATGCCACAACTGCCCCTCCTGTGTCTTGGCGTAACAACACATATGTTATGTCCTTGAAATCAGTGACCAAAAAATTGACTGATATCGCCGAATTTTTTGATATCAACATCCCCTCAGTAGTTGATAAGTTTTGTCTTTGGAATGCTCACAAATCCTTCGTTAGAGGTTTACTAATACAGCATGCCTCTCGCTTTAAGCGTAAAAGATCGCAAATAATGAAGGATCTACTTGATTCCATTGCGACCTTAGAGCAGCGACACAAAGCCACGTCCGATCCCAACCTATTCAACGCCCTGAAAAAGGCTAGAGGCGATTTAAGGTCTCATCTATTGGTGGACTTTGAAAGGCACTTCAAAAGACTAAAAGCCTCTTATTATCGGTCGTACAATAAAGCTAGTAAATTGATGGCACAGCGTGTCAAGGCGGCCAGAATTAAGTCTAAAATCCCGTTTATCCTTTCTAAAGCAGCAAATGCAAAAATATACCATCCACAGCATATTGCTGACGAGTTTAGCAAATATTACCAGGTCCTTTATAACTTGAAGGACGACCCGGACATCACTCAGCCTTCTAGTCCAGATGTTAACCACTTCCTAAACTCCCTGCAGCTTTCTTCCGTTTCTCAAAGCCAGCTCCTCTCTCTAAATGCCTCTATATCCACCCAAGAGGTAGCTAAGGCCATTGATGGGCTGAAGCTTAACAAATCCCCTGGCCCAGACGTGTTTTCAGGGGAATATTACAAATTGTTTAAACCACTTATCCTTACTCACCTACAGAGGTCTTCAATTTATCCATGTTAACTGGTAAATTTCCCCACAAAATGTTATCTGCTATGATAGTGACGATACCTAAACCAGGGAAAGATCCCTCTCTCCCTTCTAACTATCGGTCCATATCCTTATTGAATGCTGATGTCAAGCTATTTGCCAAGGTTATTGCAAATAAACTTCTTGACATCATGCCTACCCTGACAGGGCGCGACCAGGTGGGATTCACCAAGGGGAGGCAGGCTCCAGACGGTACAAGGCGGGTGGTCACGCTGATAGCGGCGGCCCGGCGGACGCCTTCCCTGCTCCTGTCCCTGGATGCAGAGAAGGTGTTCGATAGGGTACACTAGGGATACCTTTTTGAGGTATTACGCAAGTTTGGTTTCCTATGCCCCATTACGACTGCTATTTCCACACTTTATTCCGGTCCGTCCACACGAGTGATGGTGAATGGAGTGCTGTCCTATCCCTTTTCAATTTCGAATGGTACGAGACAAGGGTGCCCGTTGTCCCCTTTATTATTTTCCCTAGTGATGGAGCCCTTAGCTGAAAAAAAAATTAGATCACACCCTGATATCACTGGTGTCAGGTTGGGGCAAACAGATCACAGAATTAATCTGTTCGCAGACGATGTGATACTGTCCCTCTCTTATAATGACTCCGCTCTACATGCGGTGTCCCAGACCTTGTCTAATTATGGTGCATTATCGTACTATAAGGTCAACAAATCCAAATCCCAGATTTTGGGGATTGGCCTGACACCAACTAATATTTGCCATATTAAAGACTCCTCGCCCTATCAATGGTGCCCACAATCAATGTCCTATCTGGGAATTCAGCTGACATCGAATCCAAAAGACCTAGTTAAGGCCAACTTTCCTGGTCTGCTGGCTTCCCTACAGAAGGAGCTTAATGCTCTTATTAAATTTGAGCATAGTTGGATGGGGAGAATAGTGCTATACAAAATGTTGATTCTTCCTCGAATATTGTACTATTTGAGGACACTGGTGATCCCGATACCCAGGAGTGTTTTCCTAGATTTCCAAAAACAGATGTCTTTTGTATGGAATTGCTGTAAGCCTAGGGTGGCCCTGCACACGCTCTTTAAGACTAGGGACAACGGCAGTATGGGAATACCAAATTTGTATCACTACCACTTGGCAACCACCTTGGGTCAGATTAAATTCTGGTTTACACCAAACCATGATAAACTATGGCCGGCTATGGAGGCTCAAATGTCCCAGGTTAAGAGCTGGGAGGGTTTCCTGTTGGCGTTAGGACCCTCCATACGTTTGCCCCCCTCTGCGCCGCCGGCTGTAAAGGCTACTGCTGAGGCCTGGCGCGCCCTTTCAGACAGTGCTATCCCTAGGGTCTCCCTAAACTTGCCTCTCCCTATACTCCCACACATGGTCCCACTTCTGTCCTTTGAGGTTTGGAGCGGCTGTGGGATTAGGAAGATATCTGACCTGTATAGTGGCGACAGCATTGTACCCTTCTGCACGTTGGAGGAGAAGTATAGTCTACCTGCTCATGAGAAGTTTACTTATACTAGGTTGGTTTCATACCTGTCGGAATCTCCCTCGATCCAGGTTCAGGTACTGCAGCCGGCTGCGGACCTGTTACACTCGCTAACTTCTCTAGCTGCATATTATACTAAAACTTTGTACCATGCTTTAAACTTAGATTGTTCTTTTCAGAAAACCAAGTACATGTGTCTTTGGGAGGATGACCTGGGCGGTAGATTTGAGGCCGACTGGTGGCGGGAGGCGATCAGGTGGGCTAAGAAGTCCACGGTGTGTGCTTCACATTGGGCGCAATATAGTAAGTTACTCCTGCGCTGGTACTACTCCCCGCCCCCCACTTCGATTGGCTAAGTTTTTTCCCACGTGTCCTTCTGTCTGTTGGAGAGGGTGTGGGGGGAGTTGGCTCTTTATTCCATATTTTCTGGCATTGCTCACTCATTCAGCCCGTCTGGGTGTCGGTTTTCTCCTTAATTAACACAATATGTGGTGGGGGGGGTGGGTTTTTCACTTGAGATGGCGCTGCTCCTGTTGGGCATCCACACTTTACCAGTTAAGCATAGAACTGTCATTTGCCAGGTTCTTGGGGATGCTCGCCTACTTATTGCGCGCAGATGGAAATCTCCCTCCTGCCCAGCATTGCCAGAACTGGATTTCCATGGTCTCCCTGAATTGCCAATTTGAACAAATTTATGCCTGTGGGGGTGGCAATCCGCACAAGTTCTGGGAAAACTGGGAGATTTGGTTGGCATCATTCCCCTCTCTAAATGCTTACTGATACTCATCTCTTATTATACCTCAACTTTCTGATGCCCACCCTCTTTGGTCAGGTATGGGGTTTACTGTGTATATATATATATATATATATATATATATATATTGTTGTTTATCACCGGTAGCGGGAGAATCTGCATACTCACCCGAGTGGCAGACAAATCAGTCCTATTAGATGTCATAGAGTGGCCCGACTCTCCTATGTTCTTTAGGCCTTTTTATATGTCCGTTGGTTCTTTCCTGTTCTACCTTCCCTGCCCATTGAGAACTCTTCCCTTCCCCCATGGCCTCAACTTGAAGACTGCATTTATCTTATCTATTTTGCAACTGTGGAATACCTCTAGTATTAAATGTTACTGGAGTCCGTCTTAATGTGTATTCCTCTAAATATTTTGTCTTTCATGATCATTTTGTATTTTGTATACATGTAGATTGTGTTGCCATGACTGTACCCTATGTTTTTGCTTTACCTTTGTATTGTATTTATGTAAAATTTAATAAAATCTATTGATATAAAATATTGTAAAAGTTGTACTAAGCTAAAGTTGTAACAATGTATTAGGTGGACTCAACACTGTACAAAGTAACATAGTTGATGAGGTTGGATGAAGACACAGATCCATCAAATCCAACCTATAATCTTACAGTGTTGATCAAAAGGACGGCAAATAAACCCATGAAGCTGATGCCAACCACTCCAAGCCAAGGGAAAGAAAATACCTTCTGGACTCCAAATCTGGCAATCAGTATAAAACCTAGATCAACCTGTCTTTACCAAAAGCTTAAAACCCATAACCCTTAATATTTTCCACTCAAGAAAGTCGTCCAGGCCTTTCTTGAACTTGCACAATGTATCCACCATCACCACATCCTGTGGCAATTAGTTCCATAGCCTTACTGCTCTTACAGTAAAGAATCCCCGTCTATGATGAGGATATTCTTTGGGGGCTAGAGAAAAAAAATCCAACTACACCAGAATCAGTAGAACAGAACCTACTGAAGGATGCAAAGATTTGGATGTGGTGAAAAGTCCTCTTTAAGGTCCCCAGAAATAATATTCCAAGTTGAAACTGGATTTCATTATTCCATTGTATAATAAAAACAATGACTAATTCAATGTTGTTATCTCTCTCTTGCTCTTTTGTTATAAATTGCCTTCTTCTCTTGGTTGTTGACAAAGCATAAAAAGAATAAACCATCTCTTTTAATCGATCCTCTCATTCTGGGAAGCTATTCGAAAGACTTACAACTTATTAATATATAGCCATTTAACTTAGAAATTCTCTTTATAGGCAATTTTTACATTCGTAATCTTTTCTATTGCTCTGATGTAACTTTGCAATAGGTCTTTAAAATTTTCTAGCATGTTGTTTCTATGCATTTCCACGTAAACAGCCAACAAGTAAACTGTGTAGATTATAATCCTAGTGGCCATACACATAACACAGTCCTGTCCGGGAAAAACGATCTGTGTGTGGGCTGTATATCCTGGATTGAACTCTGCTGTGTGCACATTACTCACTGTACTGAACTGGCAGCTTTATATTAGTTCAGTACTGTAGCCATCAACCTGTTGGGTTGCTCACTGCATGTAACTGACTATGCTGCAAGGAGTTCTAGGTACATGGCCGAGATCAGTCTAAGAAACACGGCCCACAGACAGACCATTTTTTCCCGGAAGGGAATCAGTCATGTGTATGAAGCCACTACCCAGAGCTACACATCAGGCTAAAGTTGATGAATGTGTTTGGATGCTGGGTGCCGAACTGCAGCAGGGTCACATTCAAATCTATGGAGACACTGCTGCAGTACCAATAAGTGGCACTACTAAAAGTATGGCGAGTGATCAGTGCCGTGCCTGACACATAAACAATACCGCTTCAGCACACTCCAGGAAACAGCTGATCTACGAGGGTCCTGATTGTTGGATCTAAAATTGATAGCTGTCTTAAAGAGAGTCCATCAGTTTTGTAAAGTGGATAACCCACCATTAACAGGAATAGGAGTACTCAAGAAATGTTGCAAAGCTGCTTCATTTTAGATACAGAAAGACAACAAAAATAGAAACACAGTTGTACAGGTGTATGAGAAGTTTTACTTCCTCTTCCAAAATGTCAATTTTTATTAATTTTGAAAATAATGAAAGAAAAAAAAAAAATACGACATGGCAAGATACAACTTAAAGAAGTACGCCAATATTTTTGTGTCCCCCTCAGTGTGCCTGGTGCCAACGATGCACCACATTATCACACATCTACAACAGAAAACTGCCGTAGTTGTGTTGATCTATGATATGTTACCTGTATGAACAGAAGGTCAAACTGCCAATACAAGTTTAATAGACCCTTGATCTGACTCCTATAGACCTGCACTATGAGCTTCACCTCCTGTTCGTACAGTAGAGAGCAGGTGAGTGCTAGAGGGAAGACGTATGCACAGTAAGGCTGTCAGTAGGTTATTCAATAATATTACAATACACACACGCATTTTTAAAGGGAGGCGGGGACAACACTATTTTACTTGGTGGCTTCTTTAAGAAAAAATACTGCAGTGTGTAAAATACACAAACCTACAAAAGAAAATTAAGAGGTATGCATAAACCCAGGTCCCTGCAGATCATCTATATACGAAATATTAAAATATATAAAACATCTGTCCCCCATCCATTCTATGTGACAGCACAGAACGTGATACTTTATGATCAGTGGTGGTCCAACCTCTGGGACCTCCATCAATTATGAATATGAAGGGGCACAGTATTGATTCAGTTTTTTCCTACGCAGCAACATTCCTACTACTTGGCTGTGCATGGTACTGCAGTTGGCCTGTCACTTGACTAGAGCTGTACAGCAGTTCACTGAACAGTGGGTGGTGGGTGCACAGTTGTGCAGAGAACAGGAGTAATATGCCATCACATTAGGATGCTAAACTGTCCATGCACAGACTGTTAAAGGCTCTTATGGCCATTCAGATAAGTAAATGATCACAGGTGTGGTCTGATTAGACCCCTGGTCTTGCCACAAGAGGGCGTAAAAGTATTGCCCTCGCTGCACTATATACAGGTGCATCTCAATAAATTAGAATATTTTTGAACCGTTCATTCATTTCAGTAATTCAGTAATACAATCCATAATCAGCGTCTTCCATGATTGTGTGTCCTACTGAACCAGACTGAGGGACCATTTAAAGGCTTAGGAAACCTTGGCAGGTGACACACTGAATTTACAATACTGAACTTTTTTACAATATTCAAATTTTCTTAGATTTGGGTTTTCATTACCTGTAATCCATAATCAACATTTACAGAAATAAAACAATTTAAATAGAACACTCTGTGTGTAAAGAATCTAGAAAATATAGGAGGTCACTTTTTTAGTTTAATTACTGAAATAAACGTTTCAAAGATATTCTAATTTATTGAGATGCACCTGTAAAGGCTCTAAGAGGCTACTCTTGGGTAGCAAACCTTTTAGGATTGGTTCACATCTGCTTTGTTGTTTCTGTAGGAGACTCCACCTCAGATTCGACCGAAAATCAGCAGAGAGAAAAGTCCTGCACAGAGGACTTTTCTCTCTACCAGTTTCAGTATAAAAACGGCGGAAACCCCATGGACACCATTATAGTCTAGGGGATCCGAGGGTATCTGCTGTTTTTGCGGACGGGCTCTCCGGCATTCCGGTTCCCCGATGGGCCCGAACGACGGAGAGCCCAGCACTAGTGTGAACCTAGCCTAAGTGAGACGTTGTTTACAGCTAACACCATCTAATTATAAGACAGAGAAGCAGAGTGATCATTTCAATGAATTGTCTGACATTTAGACTGTTCTGACCTGGTTGTTAGGTGTGGGGAGCAGTGGTTACGTGAGGGCACGCATATACGATGAGCAGGCACCAGTGGGCTCAGAAAAACCACAAGTACAAAGGACCATTTCATCAGCTGACAAGTACAAGCAAACAGTTTCTTTGTCCACATCCAGACAAAGGGTTGCATGATCATTACATATCCAGCTTAGCAAAGATCATTTCCAGGACTTATAAGAAGGAAATTTGGTGTCACATCACATGTCCTGCTATTGACAGCCAGCCACTGTCACCTTCCTTTGCAGTGCTATTGTGAACACAAAACCTGAGCTACTATTGACCGGAACCAATATACAACATTTCATGAGTCCCCAAGGTGGGCACTTCAATCCTGCCTTTGCTGTGGAGTGACACAATGTTTTAGTGATGATCTGGGGAGCCATCACCTATGGGTCGGTCACCCCTAGAAGTGATACCAGGGACACTAACAGTTCAGCGATATGTGGAGGACATTCTGGGACCACATATATTGCTTCTCATTGCCGGGCTTCCAACTGGCATTTTTCAGCAGGATAACGCTGAACCACACACAGCAAGGATTTCCCAGAATGTCTCCACCAGATTACAACACTTCCTTGGCCTGCCCGGTCACCAGATTTATCACCAGTCGAGCAATTATAGAACTATTATTTTATAGGCATTATTTTCTTTGTTATCAAATGTAACACATAGTGGATATAGCATGCAAAGATTTTGTATCAGGAGCTCATATGACCTATAAAAAATGGCTGACAGTGAATTCCATGAGCCACTCTTTCATGTTCAGATCAATGCCTTAACTGATTTCAAATGTGCCGCATGAGTAATGCCCTATTCCAAGAGGTACATGTGATATATACATCATAAAAACCATCCCATTCAGATCTACTACACGTACCCCTTGAACTCACATGCTGGAATGTAAGTAAAAACAGGTAGGAAACTCACTATAGCTGAGGATAGGAAACAGACTGATATTTATCTATCTACTATTACATGAAACTCAGTTCACATCACAGACAATAGTGATCACAGTGTGAACTAGAGGGAAGCCTGTACCACAATTCTGGACTACTGTGCATTTCTTCCCAGGAAATAGCTGGAATAATGAGAAGAAATACATGTTGCAATATTCTTAACCAGAACCTGTCGAAGCCACCAGATCGGAGAGAAAATATTGTATTCTATACTTCCCTACATTAAGACACTATTTTGTACAGATAGACATTTGGGGCTACAAAGTCAGGTGCAAATTATTTGAACAGAGTCTCAAGCAACGCTAAGTCTAGATTTATATCCCCATTTTGCTGGCTAACTTTGAGCCAGAATTTTTTGACACAATTTTGGTGCATTGTGGCGCATTTGAGCCACGCACCCTTTTTGTGAGAACCCAAAAAATGTTAGCCCCAACTAGATGTGCCATGTTTATGCCAGTGTCTAGTTGTAACCATAATATTATATCTGGGCCAATGTGTAGAAACATGTACACACTTCATAGTTTAGTGAAAAGCCCATAACTACCCTATTCAAGGCAGATGGCCGCTAGTTATAATGCAGGACTTGTAAACCTTCTAAATAACGTACATGTCATTACAATAAATGCTCCACCAAGACAATAAAACAAGGTCTTAGCGCCGCTGAAGACTAACTGACAACATACAATTGTTAGCATACCATATATGTAATGTAAAAACTGGCCAGCTACATCTATAACCCAAATACTTCACAACTATTACCCAAGTAGAAGGAGTACATATCTAAAAACCTAAGGGCATGTTCACACTTCATTTTTGGTGAAATCCACAGCAGAAAGTCAGTGGCTTTATATGCTGATTAGCCTCATTCAATGGGGACAGACATTGTGTGGTCATGCTCCATGGGTTCTTCTAGTGTTGATGCTGATTAGTGTATACTAGCCAAGTGGGCGGTAACACTGCGGTTTCTCTGGGGGCAGAGTCTCTGTGTGCTCTATGTCATGCAGTGTTACCGCCCACTTGGCTAGTATACCCTAATTTGCATCAACACTAAAAGAACTTATATCTTTGAAGTGGCTGAATGGATTGGGATAAAGAAAACACCAAAATGCTCAGGTGGCAGCGCCTATCAGAGGAGCTGTGTCATTGGGCTTTTCATACCTGCTACTAGGTCCGTTTTATGCCACTGAAATCACTGCAACATTTTGCAGCATGCTGAAAAAGAAGTGTCCTGCATCTGTGACTTCACACTACACATATACACCACTCTGGTACTACACATCTGTGACCTCACACTACACATATACACCACATCTGTGACCTCACACTACACATATATGCCACCCTGGTACTCCACATCTGTGACCCTGCACTACATATATATACCACTCTGGTACTACACATCTGTGACCTCACACTACACTTATATGCCACCCTGGTACTCCACATCTGTGACCTCACACTACATATATATACCACCATGATACTCCACATCTGTGACCCTGCACTACAATATATATACCACTCTGGTACTCCACATCTGTGACCTCACACTACACATATACACCACTCTGGTACTACACATCTGTGACCTCACACTACACATATACACCACTCTGGTACTACACATCTGTGACTCTGCAGTACACATCTGTGACCTCACACTACACATATACACCACATCTGTGACCTCACACTACACATATACACCACATCTGTGACCTCACACTACACATATATGCCACCCTGGTACTCCACATCTGTGACCCTGCACTACATATATATACCACTCTGGTACTCCACATCTGTGACCTCACACTACACTTATATGCCACCCTGGTACTCCACATCTGTGACCTCACACTACATATATATACCACCCTGGTACTCCACATCTGTGACCCTGCACTACATATATATACCACTCTGGTACTACACATCTCTGACCTCACACTACATACATATATATACCATCCTTATATTACACAGCATCTATATACCACCCTGGTACTACACACCCTGTATACCGCTGTGGGATGACAGATCAGTATAACGGTATATGCTCCTTACACACAGGTGACCATAGTCAGATGTGCTGCACAGCAGTCACACCAGCAGTAGATCCCATCACACCATACAGTGCAGATCCCATCACACACAGCAGAGCTGACAGGTCACTGGTCACCGGGCTGACTTCTCCCTTATAGAACCTGCAGCGGTACCGCAGACTGTGTGTGCTCCATGTGGGAGCGCTGTCAGGACTCACCTGGTCTCCAGTCCCCGGATGCTGCAGGTCAGAGAGCCGCACCGCCGTCCTCCCGTGCTGGGAGAAGTCCCCTCCGCCGTGGTTGGTCCCTGGGCCGGAGCCCCGTGCGAACTTGCCCGCTCCCATCTCCCGGCGCATCTCCGAGCGCAGCTCCAGATAGCAGCAAATGGTGACTATGTGCAATGACAGCGACAGCGCAAAGAAGCCGAGGAAGAGCCGGCAGCTACCGCAACTCTTGGGACAACTGCACCCCGAGTGTTGTAGAGAGGAGGAGTCCGGGGACAGGGAGGGGTCCGCTTCAGGCTGCTCGGACAGACTCCGGGGTGCCATGCTCGTCAGGGGCAGTGGAGCAGCGCAGTCACCGGGGAGGAAGGCGCGGGCCGGTCCTCTACTTCACTCCTGCTCTTACCTCTACGGCACCATGACTCTCAGGCGCTGAGCTTGTTACGAGGCTGCACATGAAACAACTCCCCGGAGCAAGGCAGAGAGTGGAGGAGGCGCCGCACACACGGGACAACTCCGTCCTCCCAGCCTGTAGCCACACCTCCCGGAGCCTTAACCCCGCCCCTCCGGCGCTGGCCCCGCCTCTGAGAGAACTAAACAAGACCCTCACGCGAGACCACGCCCCAAGGCCCGCCCAACTCCGCACCACATTTTGGCTACACGAACGATTATACTTTATCTCACGGGGGTGACTCCTCCCACATTTCACAAAGCATTAGCGCTACCTAGTGGCCACAAGTGTTACTTACAAGCTGCCTGCTCAGTGTGACCTGAGAGGACAGGAGGAGGGAGTGGAGGCCACAGGGAGTCTACACGGGGCTGCACACACAATAAGGTCCCGGCACTGCAGAGCTGTAGCTGTCGTGTGCTCACTGCTCCCCGCTGTGTCAGCTATGCTATAACTTTAGACCATTTTCCACACCTAATGGCCAAAGTTCACCTTTTTTATTTTGGTTATTCAAATAATTTTCGCATCTTTTTCGTGATACCTCACACTTTATTTTTATATCAATATATATTTTTTTATACCTTCTAAAATATGTAACAAGCAACACAGAAGTAACATACGTATTAAGGCTCTAGGCACACAACAACCCTGTGCTGGCCGTGTTTTTCACACTAACCTAGTCGTCTCTATACGCACGAATACGCACGCCTGAGTGTTATTTACACGTAATAAGTAACATGTTATTACATATGTAATACTTACACGTGGCAAAGCTCCAGACAGGTTCTACACCTGTTCGTTTTGTGGCCCCTGCTCACTGAAGAAAGGAGGTACGGGAGGCCCAAGGGTGTCATCCATGTGCCGTCTGTGTCATCTTACCATGGACTGGGCACACACGGACAGTTTTATCCTCCTTTCTATTACGGTTATTTTTACACCAGGGATTTACTCCAGTCAGCCATAACATTAAAACCATGACCCTCTGACCAGTCTGTATTAGGGCAGTCCCATATGCACCAGGCTGTGACGCCCTGTGTGTCTGGACACCTTTCTATGGCCAGTAGATCAGACCACATGGCATTCAACAGAAAAAAAAAAATGCTAAATGGATTTTCTGGGATCTGTATCTTACAATAGGCATTCAGTATCAGACTTATAGGTGACCAACTCTTGGTACCCCACAGATTAGTACTTTGAAGGGGCTGCCATACCCTAATAACACAATAATTCTATTTTAGCAGTTTTTACCTTCTTTGCTGGCAAATATTTGTCCTAGACATACAAGTAGTCCTGGCAATTTGGAAGCATAATAAGGGCACGGGGGAGGGGGGGCATCATATGTGGGATCACTGGGGAGGTATTATCCTGTGTGGGGGTATTGAGAGGGGCATTCTACTGTGTGGAGGCACTGATGGGACTTTATCTTGTATGGGGGCATTAAGAGGGTCTGTAAAGTGGGAAGTCAGTAGATTATGGACCCCCCGTGCTACCAAATTGGTTTGGATTGGGTCCTCTAATTATCTTATCCCCCCCCCCCCTCCCGAGTCTTCACCCTTTAACCCACATATGGGGATCTTGTCTTCGTTGCAGAGAGTATGCCAGGCCGCTAACTCCTGAAGTGTTTCTGGTTTGAGAGCAGCTGACCAGGCTAGATAGAACTGTGGTGTGGAGCACCACAAATATAGGATAAAACTGTAGTACATAACTTCAGAAGCCCAAAGCAAGAGATATATTGTAAGAGGCACAGGACCACATGCTGCAGAGATATACTGTATAACTTGTTGGAAACCAGGATAACCCACTTAATAGTTTTAAGAGTGCATGTTTCTGATGACACATAGTGGGCACAACTTATTGGGCACGTTGTAGGGTCAAAATGCTCACCATACCCCTTGAGAAATTCCTTGAGGGGTTAAGTTTCTAAAATGGGTCACTTTTTGGGGGGTTTCCATTATTAGTACTCTTGGGGCTCTGCAAATGAAACATGACACCAGAAAACTATTCCAGCAAAATCCGCTCTCCAAAAGCCAAATAGTGCTGTTTCTATTCCATTTACCCATACAACATTTTACGACCACATATGGGGTATTCCTGTGTTCTGGAGAAATTGTGTAACAAACTGTGGGGTGCATTTTCTTCTTTAACCCTTTGTAAAAATGAAAAATTTATATCCCTTTGTATTACTGTGGGTTCTAAGGATAGTGGGAATCAAGGATGCCACATACCACTGATGTAAATGAATTAATAAAAGGATAGAAAATAAACAATCAAGTACAAGACAATAAACAAGAATATAAACAATTTTGTACTAGAAATGCGTATTGAAAAATAGGCCTTAAAACTCTCTCAATTTTCTTTGTATTCTCTGGCTAATTAAAAATGTACATGATGTAAATTGTAGTGAAGATAATCCTCTCACCTGTCTTTGTGAGTTACCCAATTTGTCCTGGTCCTCAGATGTATCATGTGACCAGTTAAAAGACATTTCAACTGACACATCATCGTATATGTGGACAGGAAGTCGGTTTCCCTGTTCATTACTGTGAGAACCTCAATATGAGTCTTATAGCAATAAGAAGAGAAACTGACTTATTTTACACATATGAGTTGGAGTGTTGGAGTATCTGTCACATGACACAGCTGAGGACCAGAAGAGAATGGATAACTCACAAATACAGCCTCTGTTAAGATGGTTACCTCATAGTTGCCGGCATTTCAAAAAAGTTTATGGAGATGGCGGGTGTAGTTTTAAGGGGAGTGGCTTGCAGTGGGAAGAGTTTCCCACAATATTCAATTTTCAGGAAGGAACTACACCCTCCCAAAATTCTACCCCCTTGTTTACAGGAACAGCATCCTATATACAGGTCAAAAATCTTGACAACATAGTAATGCATGCTGTGCTATCTTTTCTGGTAAAATGCCAGGCTCCCTATGCTGCACCTGTTTATATTTTACACTGGACTGCTCCACACAATGTAATGCCCCCTGAGTGTCCCACACTGAATAATTTCCCCTTAGTAGTCCTTACAAAGTATAGTGCCCTCTTAGTGGTTCCCATACAGTATAATGCCCTCTTAGTTCCCCAACAGAGTATAATGCCCCCTTATAGCCACACAGTATAATGCACCTTTACTGACCCCCATACAGTATAATGCCCCACAGAGTATAATACTCCTTTTACTGGTCCCCACACAGTATAATATTCCCTTTACTGGCCCCCACACATATAACTAACCCTTTATTGGCCTCCAAATAGTGACAATAGGCCACTACCTATTTATTATTTGAATATGTAATTACTATATTTTACTCACCAATTCCCAATCCTGCGCAGACCTACTCCCATTTCTTCCACAAACCTACTTCCGTACATTACAACTAGATGCTGAACAACATCAGAACAACATGTCTTTACTTTATTCAGTGTCTGGATGTAATGTGGGGCTGCTGAAGCCAAAGTGGATGTGGATCTGTGAAGTATGTGGGCTTGGTGAGTAATGTCTGTTACCTAGTGAAATAATCCAATAGGTAGCAGCCTATTGTCACTGTGTGGAGACCAGTAAAGGGGGCATTAGATTTTGTGGGGGGCAGTTAAGAGAACAATAATCCAATAGATAGTGAACAATTTAAAAAAATGCCACCCATTTTGCCCATTGTAATTTAACACACTAAAATATACATCAGGTACCTTTCTAACTGACCAGAAAATAAAAATTTTGTAGGATTGCTACTTTTATCATGTTACATTCTCTTTAGCCTTGATTCACAGACATCGTTTAGAAACATTTTTCATGGCTTCGGCAAAGAACAGGATTTTATATTACAGCTGGAGTTCCTGACAAAGGTCCCCAGGTCTGCCTTCAGTGTATTGCCATAAAAAAGTCTTATGTTCCCAAAATGTCGCCAATAATATCTTCAGGTCTTCCCGCAAAAAAATATAAAAAAGCCTTCATACAATTGCGTTAATAGAAAAATAATAAAGTTATGGGTCTTGGAAAGCATGGTGCAAAAATGGTGCATATAAGCCACGCCTCCTTTTCACATGGAAAAATACCCCTTTTCCTTGAAGCCACTCCACATTCTAAGCGAATTGGAAAAATCTGGTCTAAAACTAGATTTACTAAAATGTACCAATATGTGCCAAATTTTGGTGCATTTTAAGCCAAAGATGAGTTGCAACCAAAATAGCAAAGCTGCCCCATTGTGTTTACTATACTAACATTAAATGAGTTGTCTAGCAGTATACTATTGATGACCTATACTTAGAATACATCCTCAATAGCAGATTGGTGGGGTTCTGACTCCCAGACTCAGACACCCCTCTTGATCAGCTGTTTTCTGTGGCTTCAATATATTGGAATTAGCACAGCTACATACACCGTGTAGCGGCCAGAGAACATATGCATGCATAGTCCCATTTGAATCCACTCATTGACTGCGTAGACAGTGGCTGCTGTAAAGAGCTGATCAGCTGGAGTGCAGGTAGTCGAACTTCTCCCTATCTTTTAATGATGGGCAACTCCTTTAAGAATAACAAAATTCCACAATGTGGATTTTGCCAGGGCATAACATTTTAAATGGAATTAAAAAAGTACTTACCTATTGTACCTTGATTTGCCACTACTTGTCAAGCTTTTTTTATGGTTTAGTACATCTGCAAACGTGTGTAGAGCCAGGAAAAATGTGATCATGTGATGCAGATACCATTTTTATGCAGGTTTTGTTGTTTGCTGTTTTGAAGGTTTTTAAATTAATTTTACGCTGGTTTTTTTATTAACATTAAACACATTTTTGTACAGAAAAATTGTCTCAGAAAACCCCTATTATTTAATATTCTCTAGAATAGATCCAAGTATTTAAGTGGAGAATAACTGCTTCTTTGTAGCCCACATATTATGTAAATTCAATAATGTTCTGCCGCTATTAATAGCTTAAGAATTCCATTTCACCCCTGCATCTGTTTTTCAGGCGTTGCAGTGTATTTCTTAGATTTCACAAGCAAAAACTGACTCCTAGTGGAGTGCTAGAGCAGCAACTAAGAAATGGTACAAGAACTAAAAATCTTTCATTTGTGTTTATTTCGAGCTTGTAAAAATAAGGAATAAGGTAATAATTTTTTGAAAAAGTACTTTTTTTTAGCCTCACTGTTTCTATATTGGTGTTCTGTGCTGTGTGCAAAACAATTGCAGTTCAATTTCTCCTGCAGATATCGGATCCCACGTGACCTCTTCGGCAGTCAATTCAGAAAGTGTATTTCCCTGAACCAGAAGTCAAGACTCTCAATACATTCCTATGGAAGTCTGATCAGGGCTCTTATGGTAATGCATGGAGAGTCCTGACCTTTAGTTCACTGAAAAACCCAGTGTGAATTAGCAGGTCAGAATGGGGAAGAGGGAGCAGTGGCGGACCCAATATCTGCAGGAGAAACTGAATTATATGTTTTTGTACACTGCAGCATATTATAAACTAAAATCGTACAGTTAAAGATGAAAAGCCAAAGAAACTCAAAAGTGATGTTCTACGTAATGAATACTAACTGTAATAAATAATGATATGCAGAACTATGCAAAAGTTTTAGGCAGGCATGGGACAAATGCTGCAAACTAAGGGTCGGTTCACATTTGCGTTCAGTTTCCATTCGGGGAGTCCGCTTGGGGACCCCCGAACGGAAACCTATATGCATAGAAAAGCGGTTTACCTAAGGAAACCTGCGGACCCCATAGACTATAATTAAGCGAATAAACAAAAGAGAAATCTAAATCACATCAATAGTTGTAGGCTTGATCCAAAAGGGTGGTCACACCAAATATTGATTTGATTTAGATTTCTCTTTTGTTCATCTACGTAATTTTGTTTATTGACAAAGATAAACTATTAACACTTCCATTTCTGAAAGCATTCTTACTTTGCAGCATCTTTTCCACTTGTGCCTAAAGCTTTTGCACAGTACTGCATGTCATTATTTATTGATACCATTATTATTGACATTGATATCATTATTTAGTAATACAGTTAATATTTATTACAACAACATTATTTTGAATTTCTTTGGCTTTGTTGAAAAAAAATATTTTTTTTAGCAAATTCCCCATATTAGGAAATAGGAAAATGCCAAAAGCAAGAGCAAGTATAAAAAGTCCTGTTGCTCAAAATTTTTAAAGGCAAAATCAAAAAGGTTCTTCACTTCAGTTTCTTTAGGATGACAATGGCTAGGTCCTGAAAGGGTTCATTCATTTTGGCTTTTTATGCCGTAGTGCTTCTTCTAATGGCTTTTCCAAACTTTGGTGCCCATCATGCACTGCATTTTTGGTTCAATTAGCTTTGTACATTTTTCCATCTTCTGCTTTCATCCTTGCTACTTATGGTTATGAGGTAAACTAAAAAGATTCTAGACATCATTGGTGGGCAATCTCTAGGCTTCTAAAACAATTAAAATCCCGCAGAAACTATAAAGTGGTAGTGATTATGATTGGTCTTTTGTATAAGTAGAATGTTTTTTCAATCATGTAAGCACATTTTATAGTGGCATTAACATTTAGATGTCACCGAAACCTTTGAAAAGCAAATATGTTCCATATGACATAAAGACAATCCAGTGTGACCTTCCATTTGTGCTCAAGTGAACATAGTTTAGGGGTTGCAGAAAAGAAATGGAAGATTACTCCAAAGACATACTGATATGGAATGTAGATTGTGAGCCTTATATGGGACAGTGTTGACAATATCTGTAAAGCGTTGCGGAATGTGATGACGCTATATAAGTAAGCTAAATAAATAAATAATTGTGGGTAGTGTTTAACACGTTTGCCAATACTACAGATAGCAGATGCTTTGCATGATCTGTATATTCCCATGCAGTTTAGCACGATTGTTTTAGACCAGTGTTGACCTCCATGTGACATAGATTATTTTTTTCTCACAGATTCCTTACAAATTTGTAAAAAAACAAAAAATTATTTCTAAGTTAAATTTTCTAGGACCCTATTCACATGACGAGAATATCAGCCATGTGATGGCTATTTTTTTTTTAACGGCCGTCACACAGCCACATTAATTTCATTGTTAATGGGGGCTGTTCACATGACCAATATTTTGATGATCCGTTTTTACAGATCCCTCCATACACTGCAATGTATGAGGGATTTGTGAAAATGGGCACCTCTCAGAAGCAAAACGTATTACTATAAACATACATTGACTGTTGATGACCTGCACCTCTGATCATCAGAAGTGAATATCACAGTGGGATAACTACCACCTACTGACGCTACCACTGAAAAGCAGGTAGTGAATATGTTCTAAAACAAACTTTTATTAGCATTCATTAAAATGGCCCATACTCATATAAATAAAAGTGAAACACGTTCAGAAAACATATCTCCTGTACCACATGGAATCCAAAAGTGATAAGTCTATGGGTACCTCAGAATCAGGCAATATTTATAAATGTGTCCCCTCAGTGAAGGTACATAAGTCACAGTGCATGCAGATATTCACCTCCGTTTGAATGAGAGTAAGGCTAATGCCCTATGTTGCGGAAAAGCGGCTTTTTTTTTGTTGCTGATTTTGCTGGGTTTATTTGAAACAAAGAAAAGAGTGGATTGAGCAGAAGGGAGAAGTATAAGAGCTTCCTTTATGTTTACCATTCATTTTGTAGCCACTCCTGGGTTTGGCTCAAAAAACGCAGCAAAATCTACAACAAAAAAGATGTTTTTCTGCAATGTGGGGCCTTAGCCTTAGGCCAGTTGCAGACGACCATACTGCAACTGGCTGGCCCTGAATTAAAGGCATGGGCTGCACACTGGGGACACGCAAAATAGGACAGGAATAGGACCTATCCCAGACTGTCAGCTCACACACAGGACCGTGAAATTCATGGTCGTGTGTACGGGCCCATAGAAAAGAATGGGTCAGTGTGCTATCTATGAAATACACGGCTAGCACACTGACCCACACCACGGTCATCTGCAAGGGGCCTTAGGCACAAACAATGATATCTTTTCTGAGTGTGTTTCATTTTTATTTATATGAGTACGGGACATTTTAATGCATACCAATAAAAATTTGTTTTAGTACATATTCACTGCCCCTTTTTCAGTGATAGTATAATCATCAGAAATGGCCATTTCTTGTTCTATACATAAAAAGAATATTGACTACATCAATAAGCCAAACAGGAATACTAAGCCATGTGTCAAAATCTTTAGACTTACCAAAATTTTGGTGGTTAATGAGAGTGCAAAATCGATAAATATGTGAAAGGGTTATTCCCATCTTGTCAATTTGATGCTAAAATGGGAATAAATGCTCAGCTGTACTACACTGTTTTCTGCAGCTCCAATTCACCTCTAAAGCTGGCCATATACATTTGATATTAGACTTCTATCACTCGTCTAAACTGTGGTAGATTGTTTATACAGCCAACTGTTCCAAAGACATGGGCAACCACCAACCTTCCAACTAACACTTAAAGAGGACCTTTCACGTCCTCAGGCACATGCGATTTTATATACCACTAGAAATCAGCGCACTGTCGACTTTCCCATTATGTTCCCCGGGGCTGGAGATATCGGTGCCGCTACCGATCTCAGTCCACTGTCAGAAGGGAGTTCCTGACAGTCTAGCTGGGCTGTGAGGAACGCCCTCACTGACAGTACTCGTCCATAGCCCTGTGCTGGGGGGGTGTTCCTCACAGCTCAGCATCATCACTGGGCAGTAAGGAATGCTCTCCCTGACTGTAATCGTCCATAGCTCTGTACTGTCAGAGGGGGCATTCCTTACAGCCCAGCGATGACGCTGAGTGGTGAGGAATGCCCCCCCCAGTACAGGGCTATGGACGAGTACAGTCAGGGAGAGCATTCCTTACTGCCCAGTGATGACGCTGAGCTGTGAGGAACACCCCCCCCCAGCACAGGGCTATGGACGAGTACTGTCAGTGAGGGCGTTCCTCACAGCCCAGCTAGACTGTCAGGAACGCCCTTCTGACGGTGGACGGTGAAACTACGACCACCAATATCTCCAGCCCCGGGGCACATAACGGGAAAGCCAAAAGTGCGCTGAATTCAGCGCACTGTCGGCTTTCTAGCGGTATGTAAATCCCTTATGGGGTCTAATGTCTAAGCAGTACTGTTCAGCTGCTCCTGTAAGTACCCACTTTAGGGGTCAAGACTTAATAGCAGTTGTTCCCATATTGTCAACAATCCAATGTGCATGGGGGCCTCTCATTTCTCCCCTGTCCGCCATCACCGATTACGAAAACAAGGGTGTTTTGCTACCCAGTATGAATAGTGAGGTGGTTGCAAAGGTGTGCCTCTGCTCCATTTATTTCAACAGGATGGCTGGAAATAGCAGTCTCCTGCACTTAAGACATTTTTTAAAAATCATAGAAAACCCCATTTGGCTAAAGCCCCAAATTGCGGAACCATATTTTTTTGTTGTTGCCGATTTTGCTGCATTTGTTTGAGCAAAAGCCAGGAGTGGATTAAGCAGAAGGTAGAAGTATAAGTACTTACTATATATTCCCCTTTCCTTTTCTAGACATTCTTGGCTTTGGATAAAAAAGTAGCAAAATCTTCAAAAAAAAAAAAGCTACGTTTCTGCAACGTGGGGCCTTAGCGATTAACAACTTTTTATGTAGATTAGTATATATATATGTATATTGTATAGGGAAGTTAACACACCGGTTACACACTTACTTTTGAACTATAATATGTAAGTCTATGTATAAAAAAAAACTAGTCAGTATATATAAATATATATAATATAAATGCAGTTCATATTAGTTATATATTGCTTTATAGCATTGGGATCCATTTTATTTCATTATTTTACATGTGTTTGAATCATTATAAACATGGTGGTAGACAATGTCTAACTGAATGCATAATAATACAGAGCAGTTTCTATGCACATTATTTTACAATACAGGGTATACTTTAGGCATAATGCATTAGTAATGTAGAAAGTAACATATACTGATTTTATAATCCACATGAGATTATTTCCTGTGCAGGTTTTACTATTATTTCCAATCTGGATTACATTTTGCTATTTTTTTTATAGTATATTAAATCATATATTAGGATTCTATGCTCAGCATGACCCAATCTACATTTGAATATTTACTTATAGAGTAATTGTTTTTTGCAGGTGTCCAGTCCTAGCATCTGCTGCTCTGTCTTAGATCACTTCATGCAAGCTACAGGTCAATGAAATGTTTCCTCTAGGAACACGCAGATGTGTTTACACCTTGTTAGCTGAGTGAGCAGAATAGACCTGTGCCAGATATCTTACTATAAACAGTTCACACTAACAATTAGGTCAATGAAAGGGTGGGAGAAAATCCTATACATATTTAAGAAATTGAATCACTTATCTTTATAGCAGATTTTTAAGAATTTCAGACAAACGATAATTAAAAGGTTTTCTTCCGAATAATAAAAGCTACCTAGTCAGCAGCAAATAGCAAATACATCTTATCTGCTAAAATGCTGCTGTTTTCTTCCACTTGTTTGAGTCTCCTGATGCTGTAACTTGACTAGATAAGGTTCCATGTACACAAACATAGTTGTGTGTGAGTCCTTGTAAAACCAAATAGATAGCACAAGGATGACATACCTGTGCAGTCTATATTTTCTGCAGACTCTATCAATAGTATAAGAAAAAACAAGTCTCAAAAACAGGTAGGAATATTTTGCTGCCTTTTTCTATGGCCCAGGCACTGATCTGTAAAGAATTCAGCGCTGTACAAGGGCCATAAAAAAAGTCCTTATACTATCCGTAATTACTGTAATATGCAGAGAAAAATCGTCATAAGAAGTCATATGCATAAAGCCTTAACTATTGTCTAATCTGGACAAAAACACAATTAGGGTCCTTTTACACAGACAGATATAGGCCCATATGAGCAACCATTGATGATGTAACAAGTTGACTGGCCCTTGTTTAAAGGGCCTTGACACTGTCTATATGGACATTACAAAAAGTATACATTTAAATAAATATGAAGGTAAAACTAAAAAGCATGATCCACTCTATCATTCTTTTTAGTCCTACATTCATTATTTATTTAGAGTTATAATTCTTATGTATTTATTTTATGTATATTTTTGTGTGTATTCTTCTAACTCCTCCCCTCTTGTAGGGGTGGCTTTAGTCATATTGTAACCCATGCAACTGTGGGGGGCCCCAGAGATAAGGGGGTCCTTACAGTGTTGGGTTGCATTATGGCTTTTTAAAAATCAGCCATTAGCTATTACATAATTTCAATAGGTAGCAGCCAATATTTACTCACCGAGCTCCGCTCCTACTCCAGGCCCACATTCGCTTTAGCTTCCACGCCTTGAAGCCAAAGCGCACCTGAGCAGGGGCAGGGATCGGTGAGTAAAATATTGTCTATCACCTGTTGGAATACTCCAATGGTTAACAGTCTAATGGCAGTAAAGGGAGTCATAATGGGGGCTATATACAGCACAGCAGCCAAAAATGGGGGCCATATACAGTGATAGAGCCAAAGAAGGGGGTTATATACAGTGTGAGGGCCAAAAAAGCAGGCCATATACAGTGAGTAAATATTGTCTGATACCTGTTGAAATAATCCAATAGATAATGGCTGATTAAAAAAAAAAGCCGTAACACAAACCAACACTATGGGGCACCCTTCTCCCTGGGGCCCCACACAATTGCGTGGGTTGCGATATGGGTAAAGCTGCCCCTGCAAAAGGGAAGCAGTTAGAAGAATCTACCCAAAAATATACACAAAATAAATACATAAGAAGTATAACTCTAAATAAATATGAATGTAGGAAAAAAAGGGGGCCATAAACAGTGTGGGGTCCAAAAAAGGGGTCCATGAACAGTGTGGAGGCAAAAAAGGCATCCATGTACAATGTGGGGGGCAGTAAAAGGAGGTAATATACAGTATGTGGATAAAAAAAAACAAGACAACATACTGTGTGGGGGCCAGTAAATGAGGCATTATACTGTGCAGAGACCAGTAGAGGGGGGGTGTTATACTGTATGGGGGCCAGTAAAGGAGACTTTATACTATGTGAACCCCCAAACAAAATTTTACTTGGGGCCTATGAAATGCCCAGTCTGCCCCTGCTCTCTTGGAGGAGAAGGATCTTATATTAATGTCTTATAGTTTGTTCATTTGTTTGTCGGACCTGGTGAAGAGAACAGAGCAGTTTAGAAACACGTAGTCCAAGTAAAACTCTAAACAGTATCTTCTGACATTGGTTAAGATAGAGTGACTTCTAGATGCCGCTGGACTATTGGACTTTTACAATTTGCTCAGTGGCCACTGACTACTTGGGTGCCAGGAGAGTGCAGCAGCACTTTATGTGGATATTCACTCCTTGCTTTCAATAATATTGAGCCTATTGAGCATAGCTTCCTAAGGTGTGCATCATCTGACATGGGTATTGATAATGCAAAAGAATAATTACTTTGACTGACAGATTATAAAAACCATTTCTATATACCAGCACCATGAGAAAGAGGCCAAAACAATAACCAAATTATTGTATGATTTCTCTTATGTCACATAAAATATGTTTAAAGGGGCCATCTGGCAGGCATATTTAAAAAAAAAAGATGCTGCATAGCATAACAAAATAATAAAAAAAAATGACCTTACTGTAATACACCTCATTGATGCCCTGACACTCATGTTCTAATGATTAATGGGTCCCTGCTAGTCTCTAGTTCTTGGTTCCATTCAACACACAGGAAATAATGGCTCAGCCAATTACTGATAACGCACTTCAGCCAGTGATTGCGTAATTGGCATCTCCTGTGTGTTGAGAGACCAGCAGGAACCCTGTAAGTGTTGGTACAGAAGCTTGGTGAGTACTGATCTCTTATTAATTATTTATCTTAAGGATAAGCCATTGAAGTGAAGTATTAGACAACCCTTTAAACAACTCCCTGCAGCCAGTCATCCAAAACACCTAATAACAATTTTGGCCATATTATGAACTCCTCTTTCTGGACCCAATTAGTGCCCAATTCTGAACATTTTACTTGGTGATGCACATTGGGAAGATTTACTAGGTTAATCCTATATTAGAAGCCATATATATACAGTATATATAAGTGCACCTGCTGGAGTGCCCATTCTTGCCAACCAACATATTGCTTAGATGATCAGGCCATAGTGGTGTTGCGAGGGTCTAAAAAGATATAAGTTCCCCTAATAATATTATCTATCTATCCACTACTGTGAAAAAAAAAAATTCTCCCCCCAAAGGGTGTTCTCACCAAATGTTGATATGATTTAGATTTCTCTTTTGTTCATTAACTTAATTTCTATTCTATTCACTTCTATTCTCACAGCATATTTTGTCACCCCTGCTGAAACTTTAGCACAGTACTGTATAAGTATGTATATTATCTGACCTCTGTCTGAGTGACAGGTTCCTCTTCCTCCTTCCTGCTGGCAATATCCCAATACTGGTGACACAATGCAGTTACATCATTGTACCGCCTGATGTCCTCTATCTACCACTATGATGTCCATAAAATTGGAAGTAACACTGAGGTCTGCTGATTTGGCATGATACCTGCAGTATGGTTGAGGTCTTCTTTACCTCCCTAATGGTGGATACTCCTTTAATCCAACACAATACACCATGTTCTTTCCAAGTGTCCTTTCAACTGGGGCAAATATTCAATTCTATCTGTTCCTGCAGGACTGTCTATTTTCCAGCTCCCCAAAGATATTTGAGATTACGATTCTGCCCTATAAGCATTGTTTAGGGCATGCACAACAAATGAAGCTAGCTATTCACTGAAACATGTTTCATATAAGACTTTATTATGCTTTCATCTGTCATAGGTTGAGAGTAATGGACGTGCCTTGGAATGACAGATGCCGAGGGAGCTCCCTTCTCTTAATCCTCTGCAGTCCAGTCCCTGTACTTCCTGCAGAATGTCAGTCTGTCCGTGCTGTTTTTCATAGAGAGAAGTGGATTCTGGGTTGCCATCAGTCAGGATTTGGCCCAGAAGATGATATCCAGCATACCAGGGCGAATTTCAGAAGTCTTGAAAAATCTGGGTCAACACTGTAAATATTAAGTCTTTCATAAATTGATGTTTTTGTCAATAAAAGTTTAGAAAGTATGAAATGCTTATAATTGCACTTTATTAACCATAGAAATACCTGACTAAAAGATCTAAAAACTTTTGGCCACGTCTGTATTTCTAGGTGTGAAATCCCCTTGTCAAAAGCTACTACCCTTGCTATATCAGCTATGTGGTTAATTTTCTGGGGCCAGTTTAGTACCAGTAGACATATGTAGCTCTAAAACTTCATGTACATCATAGCATTATGGCACACAGGAGGCTGTATGGCAGCACACAGAAATGTAGGCCATCTGGGTGTATATTATGAGATATATTATTATTATTCTGAGACAACTAAAAATTGGGGATGTCATTCCATGGGGTTGTCCTGATAAGGAAGATCTAGTGTAATGTTCATGAATATAGATTTTTTAAATTTTGCTGGATGTTATTTCACAGTGAAATTAAAAGTGTGTGTTATTTGTATATGAGACTTAGATGTTATCCTAATGCAATACTCATTGGACATCCATATAGAGCTTCTTCTATGTTTTCTGTTTCTATGAGAGATCATTGGATGCGTGTACTCTCTATCCTTTCTTAATGTTGTGGTTGATCTCTTATCTCTCACCAGTGTGAAATAACATCAGACCATTCGCAACCATTATCATCAATTGGTAACATTTTATTTCTTTACTGGGTTAAACAAGGAGCAGAAAGTGTCTGCCCGAAGTACAACAGAACAGAAAGCATTACAGGTACAGATAAGGACTATTGAAACACAGACAGTATTAATATTATATTCTTTTTTTTAATACAACTCAATTATAGCATCATTTTAAACCATCTCAAAATAAAAAGAGGATCTAGTGCAAAAAGGTTCTATAACATTAAGCACAGTGTATAAAACGACATAAGAAGGAGGTCCTCACAAAGAGGAGATGTCAGCCTCATCCTTATGACAGAGTCTGAAATGATATTAAAACAAGAGTGAAAGAGGGAAATACAGGTCAAGACCGACAGAGAGAAAAGGGGCAAAAAGTAGAAAGACCACATTAACCGCTTCACAGCTGAATGGGCCTTCTCACTGCATTGTTCTGTTATGCATTTTAAGCCTCTCTCCAGCAGAGAAATGGTTAAAAGTTTAGTTCCACATTGTCTTGTCATTATTTTTTTTTATTTATTTTTTTTTACTAATATTGTTTTTAAACTTCTCACTTTGTGAAAAGATTTCCCCCTAGTCCGACTTTAATGGACACCTAAAATCCTCACAACATCTTGAGAAGGGTTCAGGCACAAAACAGCCTTAAAGACAGCGCTGGCGATGTGCATTATACCATGCCTGGATCTACTGAACCACTCTTCCTTCCACAGTAACCCCTTATCCTTGAGAGACTGAATTACTCCGAGTAAAATTGGCATTAAACATAGCAGAACAATAGCTTGGCTAGCTACTATCAGTCCAAATTCCCCCATAAACATTTATATTCAGCTCATATAAAGCTTCCATGTTATTTCATTAGTGCTGGGTTAGATAAGTGGCTGCCAAACACCTTTCAAGCCCCTTATGTTTCAGGGAAAGAAAAGCATCGGACAGGAAAAGTCCATCCTGTCGAATCCATGTCTTCCCTGACTTTAGGTGGGCATCTGGCAGCTCTGCAGATATTAGATTGTACAAGTCTATGATCTGTTTAGAGCAATTTTGCTTTGCACATTAATTTTAATTGACATTTTTGGCACCACAAAGTCATTTTTTTTTCCTTATATTTTGGCAATTGGATCAACATTGTGTAAACATAAGAGGCTGAAACTAATATGTGGGATGTTTTTTACCAATAGTCCTATGTTGTGTAAATAATGCATAAATCTAACAAAGATTTAACTGTTACATGCCGAGCGGTGCACAAAAGAATTGTATTGTATGCCCGATGTTGAAAAAGTTACATATGGCGGTAGAGCTATAGTAGCATAGCCCTAGATTTACAGGTTGCAAATTGATAGATCTTGATTCCATGGCATATAAACAATAATATATAGTTTATAACCTTCCAATATTAGATATCAGCGCTTGATTCAAGTGTGGACTCTACTCAATATTGCTTCATTAGTCTTCTCAGGGAAAAAGGTATTCTCTGTGCTCAAGTGAGTTTGCTACCGATACACAATGGATGCCACAGTTTTGTTGGCTGAAGCAATGTTTATACAAAACGCTATAAATTCACTAGTGACATCAGTGAGGCATAAGAGACTTTGCATCAAATACGTCAGTAATGACAACTTGCTTACTTGTTCAGCCCACAAAAGAGAGGGCCCCACTGTGTGCAGGGAACAGGCCCACTTTATTTATCCTTAAAATCTGTACCTTTAGACCTTACCCTGCCAATGACAGGGGACATGGTTACACATGTGCAAAGCCACATTTACACCAAAATGACTTTGGTTTACTTTGTATATCCTTTGTGCACACTGGTGGCTCGAGAGGCCTTTTTTTTTTTTTTTTTTTTTTTGCATACGTAAAAATATATACATTTTCTGTTTACTGACAATATAAGATGCATCACTTGTCCTATAGTAAATTGCTTTCAGCTCTGATGTGATACCAGTGATTAGATACTTCCTATTCAATAAGGAGTGTAGGTTAGGGAAATATAGCATCATGTCATAAGGGCCCAGAGTGGGCAGCAGGGAGCACTCTTCAATACACGTACCTAGTGCTTAAGATACTGTAATGTAAAAAAAAAAAAAATTGCAGAAATTTCACTTGTATATAATGGGCCTCCTACTTCCATGTAAAACCCACCAAAGGTAAAATAAATATGAGTTCATGTTAAAAGTTATGGAACCTGTTTGGAAATGGAAGTACTGGGTGAAGACGAGAAAACTTTGGGGATGAATTGATTAAAATACATGAAATGTTGTGGCTTTATTAGATGGTTTGCTGTAATAGTATCTTTCAATGACCATGTTCAAGCTTTGAGTAGGGGATGGCAAAATACAAGCTTAGGCATCATTCTAAATGGTTGCTTTAGCTTTCAGATCCATTCTGCCTTACATTGTTTTTTTAATATCCAAATCTGGAAGTGATCCCAGAAGAGGGAAACATTCCCTAAGAAAAGGTCTGTTTTCCCTGGTTCACTTTTCTGGAATTTGTTCACAATTTTTTGCAATAAAGAATAACATTGTGAACATATTTTCTTAAAATACAAATTCAGGATTCCAAGTATAATTGAATCTCTTGATTCTAAGATAATTGGAACAAAACATAAACCGTGCACATGGCTATTACATGCACATTATGTGTACTCACCATGGACATACTGTACCACGCATACACTATGGACATGCACAATCCATGGGCATAACATGCATAAATCTTGGACAAACCATGGAGAAAATATCATGCACACACAATGGACAAACCATAGACATAGCATACACTCCCATGCACACACCATGGACATACTATACCATGTACACAAAATTAACATAACATACACACCCCATGGACATACTGTACCATGCATACAACATGGACATACCATGGATGGACATAGCATACACTCCCATGCACACACCATGGACATACTATACCATGCACACAAAATGAACATAACATACACACCCCATGGACATACTGTACCATGCATACACCATGGACATACCATGGATGGACATAGCATACACTCCCATGCACAAACCATGGACATACTATACCATGTACACAAAATGAACATAACATACACACCCCATGGACATACTGTACCATGCATACACCATGGACATACCATGGATGGACATAGCATACACTCCCATGCACACACCATGGACATACTATACCATGCATACAAAATGAACATAACATACACACCCCATGGACATACTGTACCATGCATACACCATGGACATACCATGGATGGACATAGCATACACTCCCATGCACACACCATGGACATACTATACCACGCACACAAAATGAACATAACATACACACGCCATGGACATACTGTATCACGCATACATCGTGGACATATCATGCACACACCATGGACATAATATGCACATACCATGCACATGTCTATAGGCAATAGTATACTATAAGTCATGGTTGTAACTAGCTTGAAAACTGTCGATGTCTTTCTGCAGCTGTACTACCATGGGAGCCAGTTTCTTAGAACATTCCTTTAAGAACTGATGCAGGTATTACAATTTGATAACATATTTAACATAATTTAACATAATTAACCTTATTTTTGCTGTAATAGGATGAAATAAATACATTGCAAATAAGCTAAAAACATTTGCAGATATTATATTTCATATTTACAATGTATTGCATGCTGTTATTCGCCTTCTCTCCCTTATGCTCAGAATCCTCTCACCTTCTCTTTCACTGGGCGCTCTTGTAAAGTCTCCCTAGGAAGTGTACTTGACTGTACGATGCAGAGAGGCAAAATAAGCTTATGAGCTAAGGCAAAACCCATACAACAGTCACATGTTTGTTGATTTATACCACACATATATTTAAGCAAATTGGTGACTGGGTAGATTAAGCAGATAATGTATCTCTAATGTCTGAGAGGGAGCTGTTTGGCACAACAGACAATAAATGTCGACTCATCACTAAATTTCTTTCCGTGTACACTTTCTATAACCTACCCATCACTAAGCATTACTGCACTAAGAAAAGTCAAATAAATATATATTATAGTTACATGAAGAGAACTTATCCTATAAAGATGCCTATATTGGTTATATTAATATGTTTTCAACTTATCACCTATCCACAGTATAGGTAGTAGGTGTCTGACTGGTGGGATCTGACCATGGGGACCCTCATGATAACAAAAACAGGGTACAAGGTTGGGTCTGCTTAGGCAGCAGACCTGCGAGCATCTGCAAAGGCCATCTTTTAGGGAATCCAGCACTTGTAGAATTATACTGCACTTTCTGATGCACCACAGCTTCTTCACCGTACCAACAAAATGTCCATGCTTCTGTGTCTTGCACTGAAGATGAGTCCCTTTTACTGTAATGGGCTGAGCTGCAGTACCAGACTCAGCTCTATGCTCATGGATGGCTACTGCATTGTAAGAGCTAGCTAGCTGCACTGTGGCCCCTTTGTGCTGCAGATTGTTGGGGGACTAGAGCATTCTACCAGTTTGACTTTGATAGTGCATACTAAGACTTCGCCATCAATGTAAAATCCCAAAAAATCCCACCCCTTTACGAATAACTTAAACTGAGCAGGATCTTGCCAGTTTGCCAATGACATTTTTAGATCTGTAGCTCCTGGTATAGTTGGAGAGTAAGTCCATAGCAACTCTAACATGTATATTCCTAACAAAACGCCTTTCATAAGTAAAACGTAAGCGTGTGGTGAATTTAATGGTGCAAACAACTGTAGTCTATGACAGAGGCACAAATTTTGCTTGTCACTGTTTACTTGAACAATATTTTTTTAACCAAAGGCTTGTGTAACTAGATCATTAAAACCAGCTCAGGTAATAGCATCAAATAGTTCTTGTGTAAATTATTCTACACGTAATGGACGTGTTTGTTTTATGGGTTGGGCGTCTAATTATTCTATGTTCAACAGGCTGAAACATTCAACCTTCACAAACCTCCTTACACGTGGCCCCAGTCTGTTAATTGCTCAATGCATTTAGTCTGCAAGAAGGTCATATATAACAAAGACTAGCACAAGCGGTGGAAGTGTCATTAAAACCTTATTTCTGCAATCACTATAGTCATTAATCTAACATGGGCTCCGAGACATCAAATAAGCTAATAATAATTAGAAAGCAGCCGACACGCTAATTATGTCTGTATGACTGTCACATGACCACAGCCAACAATGGGTTATTATTTTATACCCTGAAATCAGAAAAATCCACCAATATCACCGTAAGAAAAGCTAACACCACGGCCATAGCTAATGAACGATGGCATTACCTGGCACAGCTTGACATCACAGCTTCATGTGCTAAATGTTATCATAATATATTAGTGACAGAGTTTTTACTTGTACTGTGGCAAAACAATATACTGGCATGATTGGGCACAAAAGATAGACAGTAAAAACTGCAACAAAATCAGTACATGTAGTTATGAAAGAGTATGGAAGTAAGCCAACAGCTGGATCTGGTTTCTATAAAAGCAGAGCACATTAAGACAGAGCAGACCCTTTACTACTAAACCTCAATTACCAAAGAGTTACAGAATGATATGTTGTATTCATTGGTCACCACATAATTGTCACGTACTGATGGTCTATAGGAGTTCTAAAAGTTAAAGGACCGCTCAATCTAAAAGTTGAAAGATTTGGAAAGTAAAGGCTCTCACATAGTACACATTGTGTTTGGTTACTACACTTAAAATATACATGACAGGAAGTGCCCACAACCTAAATGCCAATGTTCTAATAGACATGAAAGGGTTGTTCTGTCACGCAACCAAAGACCACCATATCACCCTGCAATTCCTTCACCAATGTAAGTGAATGTAGTTACATTGCAACCACAAAGGTGCTTGCGACTGCAACAAAAAAATGCAGCAGTGCGCGATCTTTTTGCAACTAAAACACACAGTTGCGGTACTTTTGGGGTCACAGTACAACTTCATTCACTTACATTATTGAAGGTGTGAAAGGGTAACACGGCGATATTGGGTCATGCAACAAGAGATCCACAGAGCTCAGTATGAGCAGAGCCAAAAACTTAGAAACAGAGTTGCTAATACCATTTTCATATATGTATGTATTATCACATATGTGCGGAGGTTCCCAGTACTGGAGCTGGGACACATACGTAGTGATCACAGAGTAGGACAAGTCTCTGGATTTCCCGTTAGTCATTCCACTGAAGAACATTAACGTCACCTGTAAGTCTATGACAATTCTTTTTTAGAATTAAGAAGGTCTTTTGAAGTGTGGACAAATATGAAATATTATGAACTGATAAAGCAGAAAATATTATTTTTTAAGGATAACCTATTTATATTGTGACGGTGTGCCTTCACCTCGGGGAGTACTATTTGTCCTTATGCAGACCACCAGCTGGCATGAGGAGCCTTACAGGTAGAACACTCTGGCAAGGGGTATGAAAACTAACTTTCCTCTAGACCGTATAAAACTGTTTGTCTAGTACAACCTGCTGACAGGGGCTGTGCTTTCCTTTTGGAGTGAACTCTGATTTAGCTAAAATGCCTAGTCATGTTCCAAGACTCTTTAATGGGTCGAACATTGACTTGCAGGATAGCTACCTCCAATAGGTAACAGTAGAGAGAGAGTTTTCTTCCTTCTTGAGAAGTCATTTAGAGCACCTCTATGGCACACAACTGACTCTACTGTATTCAGTTTTACCGATGTTCTATGTTCCTGCATTAGGCTGCTCATGTCTGTGACCATGTACAAGACTGTAAGAACGACCATAGTGAACAGATGGAGGGATGACATGTGGGACAAGTAATTCATGTCTGCTGTACAGCAGTCACACTATGGTTTGCGATTTATATGAGAACAGGCTTTGACTTTGAAGCTCTTCAGAAGAATGGCACAAAGTTTGCATAAATTAATGTGCCAAAGGGGCATAATTGGCAAAATGCTAATAATGCTGATATTTGTCAGTAGTGTTTTTCTCTCATAGTTACACACATGCATATACACATTCCTAACAGGTTTAGTGAAGTAGAAAAACACTAATGTGTACTTATCTGATAGCATAATATAATCGCCTACTAGACTCGGAACTGGCTTGTCAATGATGGATCTCTTAGTGACAAAGGACACATTTATCTGTCAGCTTTTTAATATGGCAACATGATTTAGGAAACCTTTGCTTTCGACATAAAAGGGCAATGTCAAGACAAGTTGCTTCCTCTTTGTTATATTCTACAAATTGTAGCAGTTAGCTGTACAAATGAAGTCTATGAAGAGGTAACAAACAGATCCTATCTACACATTGCAGAAAAATATGCACAGCAGAAATGCTGCAATTCCCAAAATCGTCACAGCATGTCAATTATATGTATGGAAACGCTGGTGGTTTCCCTATAGGTATAATGGAAGAAGAAAGTCTGCAGAGGAAACCACTGCAGACTTTCTGTGAAAAGCGCTGCGGGAAAAAACGCAATGCGTTTTTTTGGGGCGCCATAGCCTTAAGATTCTGATGTGTATTTCTGTCAGAGAAATGAGAGGCTGATCCAGATCTGCACAAGGATCAAGGTGGCCATATACTTTAGCCTTCGACCAAGCACTCCTTCAGACAAAAATTAGGTTGCCCAACTCTCCCATACACATGCATATGTTTTGAACAGGGAGAGATGGGAAAGTCACTGCCAGACACCTCTTATCTCCCTGAAAACCAGAGGATTTGACAGCTGAAATCCACCTTTCCGATCCTTGTCTTCCAATTCCACTGAAATCAGTAGCTCTGGTCTACATCTAATGTGTTTGGACAGCTGCAGCCCATATGTCATTCAATGGGACTAATCCTTGGCATTTCTGTCTAAAATATAAAGCAAGCTACAGATGTGTCCACCCTTACCTTGGCTTGAATTTAACTAGGGATTCCACCTTCTCATAAAACCAATTCAATACAACCCCCAGGTGGCCAAACATAGATATCTACTAGATAGGCATCTTGTGATAGACTATTGCAAAATGCTGGTGTTCTCGTGGCACACATATCTGGACATGTCCAGCTAAAAGGAAAGTTCAGGAAGGATACATCATTACTTATACAATACTTATTTCTTTGGCCATTTTTTTTTCCACCTTGCAGATAAAATTTTGTGTGGAAATTTTCTATCACATGGGGTTGTGGAAATCCCATTCACATGCATTGGATGAGTATTTTTCTCAGGTTCTGTTGAAATCCATATCAAATCCAATGTGTGAACAGGGCTTGTAATGTTGAATGACAATTTCCGAGCTGCAGCATCTGTATGTATGCATGTGAATCTGTATGTTTGTTTTTGTCCTCATTCACAACGGTGCATAGTAACTACATTACTTCATCCTACTTACAACCGGGATGTCCTGAGCTGTTATGATTACAGGAGACTCTCTACTGCATCCCTATTAGTCATAGGGACATACTGGCTCAGTGTATTTCCCAGATGTTCGGGTCATTTGCAGGCAGCTGTAAGTCACAGACTTTTAAGCTCACTCGGGGAGCTCTACGGAGCAGCCATATTGATATCTGGGAGAGTGTAATGGTTATAAATGTCAGAAGCAAGAGATTGTGCACTAGGAAAGAGGAATTAGACACGAGAGACAGATAGGATGCTCCATTGTTTAAATTACTGAGCCTGGAGGAATTCTATATCGTTTCTTACATTTTCTTTCACTATTTGACGTGCTACTCTCTGGGGCATGTACTCGCTGCCAATAAAATCAGGTGTAAAGTAATGTTTAACTTACAGCATTACATACATTATTACATCTGTGCAGCACAAATATCTGACGTGAGCTTACAATCCCCTTCACTAATACACTTTCTAGCGTATTTTCTCTCCCGTTCACTAAATTAATTTTTCAACCCAAGCCAGCTAATAATGAGCAGATGGAAAGGACCTAATATCCCAGATCTGTAATGTTTTTAGGAAGTCGTTTTCTCCACAACAGATGATGTATTGCTCACAATTTGTGAAACGCTTGCTGTCATAATGTAAAATCAACAAACGCAAATCTTATATATGTTCTGTACATGGCTGCCAAGACACCAGCAATTACAAGTGACAAATACTCACTGGCAAAGATATCAAGTGTGCAGAATTGTGTTATATGTGAGGGATAATGAGAGACATATGATTTCAGATGCTTGGCTGATATACAGTAACAGCACATTAATAATATTCATATAAATTGTACATTTAGTCCTGTAATTAACTGCACCCAAGATAAAGGGATTTTTCAGAACATTAACATTTATGGCCTATCTCTAGATTAGGCCATCAATGTTTGGTTGGTTATGGTCCAAGACCAGAAGCGTAACCAGTAACGTCACTGTAACGGAGCCCCCACTTACCATGTGCTATCTATAATACTGGTGTTTTATTTGGGCCCCTCAAAGCTCTAGGGCCCTGTAGCAATTTCTACCTCTGCCCCCCCTATAGCTACACCCTTCTCTAAGACGTCAGGACCCCTGTTGATTATGAAACTTAAGAGCTAATGTCCATTACCCCATAACCTTTGGTTACTTCAATGAAGCTTTAGTTTGATCAATTGAAAATAATATTTATATTTTTTCATATTGAATATGATCCAATAGGTTCAGCAGTCCCATGGCCCAGTTCACCCCTGTGCACTCATTATCTAACTAGACAAACATGTGGATTGCTTAATAATGACTTCTGTGATTGTCAACTACAAAAGATATAGAAGGCATGTTAGACATATGTTAAAATTTTGACTAAGATGGTGTTTCATTTAATAGACATTATAGACTTCAGGCCCCCATACACATTATAAGAAAGTTGTCCAAGCCTACCAATTTAGCAAGACCAGATTTGTATGTGGTATGTGTATGGGGCAGCCCAGCTTTCCTCGACAGATGGTGAAGGAAAGGAGGGTCGGGCATGTTGAATTTCAATGTCTGATCCTTTTGTTCTCTGGGGAGATAAGCGACCACCATACAGTCATGGCCAAAAGTTTTGAGAATGATACAAATATTAATTTTTACAAAGTCTACTGCTTCAGTTTTTCTAATGGCAATTTGCATATACTCCAGAATGTTATAAAGAGTGATCAGCTTAACAGCAATTACTTGCAAAGTCAATATTTGCTTAGAAAATGAACTTTATGCCCCAAAACACATTTCAACATCATTGCAGCCCTGCCTTAAAAGGACCACCTAACATCGTTTCAGTGATTGCTCCATTAACACAGTTGTGGGTGTTGATGAGGACAGGGCTGGAGATCAGTCTGTCATGATTAAGTAAGAATGACACCACTGGACACTTTAAAAGGAGGCTGGTGCTTGCCATCATTGTTTCTCTTCTGTTAACCATGGTTATCTCTAAAGAAACACGTGCAGTCATCATTGCACTGCACAAAAATGGCCTAACTGGGAAGAGTATTGCAGCTAGAAAGATTGCACCTCAGTCAACAATCTATCGCATCATCAAGAACTTCAAGGAGAGAGGTTCCATTGGTGCCAAAAAGGCTCCAGGGCGCCCAAGAAAGACCAGCAAGCGGCAGGACCGTCTCTTAAAAGTGTTTCAGCTGCGGGATCGGGCTACCAGCAGTGCAGAGCTTGCTGAGGAATGGCAGCAGGCAGGTGTGAGTGCATCTGCATGCACTGTGAGGCGGAGACTCTTGGAGCAAGGCCTGGTCTCAAGGAGGGCAGCAAAGAAGCCACTTCTCTCCAGAAAAAACATCAGGGACAGACTGATATTCTGCAAAAGGTACAGGGAGTGGACTGCTGAGGACTGGGGTAAAGTCATTTTCTCTGATGAATCTCCTTTTCGATTGTTTGGAACATCTGGAAAACAGCTTATTCGGAGAAGAAGAGGTGAGCGCTACCACCAGTCTTGTCTCATGCCAACTGTAAAGCATCCTGAAACCATTCATGTGTGGGGTTGCTTCTCAGCCAAGGGAATCGGCTCTCTCACAGTCTTGCCTAAAAACACAGCCATGAATAAAGAATGGTACCAGAATGTCCTCCAAGAGCAACTTCTCCCAACCGTCCAAGAGCAGTTTGGCGCTCAACAATGCCTTTTCCAGCATGATGGAGCACCTTGCCATAAAGCAAAGGTGATAACTAAATGGCTCAGGGAACAAAACATAGAGATTTTGGGTCCATGGCCTGGAAACTCCCCAGATCTTAATCCCATTGAGAACTTGTGGTCAATCATCAAGAGACGGGTGGACAAACAAAAACCAACAAATTCAGACAAAATGAAAGCATTGATTCTGCAAGAATGGACTGCTATCAGTAAGGATTTGGTCCAGAAGTTGATTGAGAGCATGCCAGGGAGAATTGCAGAGGTCCTGAAGAAGAAGGGCCAACACTGCAAATATTGACTTGCTGCATTAACTCATTCTAACTGTCAATATAAGCTTCTGTTACTCATAATATGAATGCAATTATATTTCTGTATGTGATAAAAACATCTGACAAACACACATAAAAACCAGAGGGCAGCAGATCATGTGAAAATATAATATTTGTGTCATTCTCAAAACTTTTGGCCATGACTGTAGGTGCCTTACTACCCTCTCCCTATTCAGGACAGGTTTGGAAGAACAGCTGTTGGCTGAAGCGTTCAACTGACGCTATTTAAGGGGTATGAGCACATTTTACAGTAAATTGTAAGTTTTGGTTATTTTAAATACTTATGTTTAAGGCTGCTTACATTCTTGGCCATTCTTTGTATACAAGAGTCCTGTGAAACCCACAGATAATTCCAGTACTGAGATATATACTCTCCATCTACAGCATTGCTTGCAGTCTGCAAATGAGATGTGAGTGATTCATAAAGACACTAGATTACACTTCACTCATCAAAATCACATGGAACTAATAAGAGAACCCATGGGCCACCTATTTGACATTACCATGTAAATCCATAGATTTACCATATCACACTTTATTGGCAGTTATAACACAGAAGCAAATGGGGATGTAAAATGAAAGAGCATGGAAAACTGCTTAATAGGCAAGAAATTATTGTGGACTGCGGATAAGCTGTAGATGAACTGAGATTTGGGGAATATATAATTTCAACCAACATTTTCAGAAAAAAACTACTCAGTTATATCTTAGAGGAAAATGATCAACCTTCCTTTTTTTCCATCTAGTGGGGCCTTTAAATAGTTACATAAAATTCCTCTAGGAAATTATGTTCATTTTCACTTGTGTAGAATTCCCCTAGAAATTATCACAGATGTGTAATTGTTGAACATGTTTAAGCTGCCAAAACAGAACAGTCACATTCCTATGTGGTAACAGAGGAAGCATTAAAAGATTCTGTATTGTGTTACATTTCAATTCAATGTGCAACATACAAGACTGAAACACTGACCTAATCCTGTTACTTCTGGCATGACCAGACAGTGGTGACTCTAGGAACCAAAATGATGGCTATAACTATTAGATGTGTAAACACACTCAGAAAATTGTGTGGCAAATTGTGTAAATGTGTTGTAAGTGTTTACACAGTATGAGTACTTATATCTCCTCCTAACAGCTTTCATGAGTGCCCTGCAGTGGCACACTCATGTGTACGTTATGTGAAAAATACTTGACTTTAACACCTCAGTCGGCCAATTGAGAGGTTTAAGAGCCAATCATATTAATAACCCATTACCTACCTACAACAGTACACACTTTTACCTGAAAGTACTGTATAGCTAAAATGAACATTAACAACAGCTTGCCCACTGCTGCTTCAAAATGAACAACAGGAGACATTTTCTACATTGCACTAAATAAAATTAACTATAAAAATGAAAAGAGCAGAATAGTTATTAACCACAGTTATCATATTTTACTCCCTGCCTTCCAAAAGTCAAGGCTTAATTTTTGCAGGACAAACTGTACTTCATAATGGTACCATTTAATATTCTTTGTACAATGTACTGGGAAGCTGGAAAAAATCAGAATGGGGTGGAATTAGAGAAAAACTGTGCTTTCACAATTTTCTTAGGAGCTTTGTTTTTATGGCGTTCACTGTGCAGTCAAAATGACATGTTAACTGTATTCTGTATTACCTGGATTTGGTATGATTATGATACCAAGTATATAATATATATAGGGTTTTTACATTTCAACCCCAAAACTTTGCGAAAATTTTTTTTTATTGGCCATATTATGACACCCAGAAGATTTTAATATTTCCATGTACAGAGATCTATAAGGCATCCTTTTTTTGCTTGTCCAGATGTACTTTTTATTTATAACATTTTGGGGAATATCTATTGTTTTGATCGTTTTTTTTATCCAAATTTTTATGGGAGGCGAAACAGCAAAAAAACATCGGATTGGCTCTTTTGTTTTTAGACTGGACGTTTTCAGACATAAAAATACTTAATGTCTATGTGTTTCACTTTATTTAAGTACTTTCATATGTGATCTAGGGAAAGGTGGGTGATTTAATTTTACATTTTATTAGACCACTGATCACCAATACAAGGCACTGCAATGCATTGTACAATTGCTATGGTTCTATTATAGGCTGCCTAGAGCAGCCTATAATAGAACCAATACAATGACAAGCCTGAGATCCTTCAGTAGGATCCTGGATGTCATTGCAATGGATTGCCACTCCAAGATCTTGTTCCAAGGGCTAGGTATTTACCCCAAAATTAAATTTAATGGGGAGAACACTTAAAATACACTTCTCTCAGCAATGTACATTTCCAGCTGGTATACTAAAACTTTAATAGTTAAATTGTTTCAGGGGCACAGATTTGCACACAAATTTTTCTCTCCCTCATGATGGAGACTGTGGCAATGTGTGAATCCAGTAATATGCAGCATAAGTATATATTGATGTATATTACATCTAGATGTAAAGTGTAAAATGATGCCTAGATGTATCATTACGATTCTGATTTACTATCTGTTTTACTACTGCAATGCAATTTTAAGATGTCCTTAACCCCTTCCCGCCGGAGGAATTTTTCGATTTTCCTTTTTGACTCACCCCCTTCCAAACCTAATAACTTTTTATTTTTCCGCTCTTAGAGCCATATGAGGTGTTGATGTTTGCAGGACAAATTTTTCTTCATGATGCTACCATTAGTTATTCTGTACAATGTATTGGGAAGCTGGAAAAAAAATTCAGAATGGTTGTGGATTTGAAGAAAAAGTGCTTGCTCCGGGTGCCGGTGATCTCCGGCAAAATGGCGTCGCCTGCGTGCCACTGGTAAAATGGCGCCTCGGTCAGCTTTGACTGAGGCGCCAGAAGGTTAATGCCCGCAATCAATGCGGGCACCGATCACGGGCATTATCGCCAGGTCTTTGCTGAATAAAACAGCAGAGACCCGGCGGCTATAGCGGCCGCATGGCTCCCGAGCGGCCGCCAGCTTTTAAACACCCGGCATCCTCCGTACTATTACGGCGGATGTCGGAAAAGGGTTAATATGGGTTAATATGTTAATATATGGCTGCTTTCTCCAGCCCCCTCCCTCCTGACCTGTTCAATCACATTAAATTCTCTGCTAAATCTGTCTTGGTAGGTGAATTGGACTGTCACCTCACAGAGGGATCAGATTGCAAGCATATAAAAGTGCAAGGAGAGAGAAGGGGGTGGAGAAGAAGCTGAATTAGGGAGAAGCTGAGAGAAACAATTAGACATGCTGCTGCAATAGTAAGTATTTTATTGTCTCACAGTTACTTGAGCTAAATTGCTAAATTGTTCAGACCTGCTTCATAATGTCCTCCATTCTATTGCTAACTCAGGTGAAACAGAGAATTAGAGAAAAAGCTTGCAGAGGAGAAAACTACTAAAATATAGAAGTCATTTAACAGAAAAAAATACTGTTAACTCTCACACACACATGGCAATGTATCCTGAATCTGAAACAACAGGAATACTTAACAATAACCTGGCCTTACTCCCACTAATGCTCCAGCACTCAGAGTTCTCCTGCCCTTATCGAGTACAGGTTTTTTTTTCACTAATTTGTTATTGAATATTGCCCTTGTATTTTGCCATGAACTTACATTGTTACCTTTCACTTTCCCTAATTAAAAAATGTATAGTGAAGTAATAAATAACTTAAAGTTAGCTTAAAAGATGTCTACCACCTCCCAAAGCATTATCAGCTATCACCACCATGTTAAAGAGCACGTTACAGTGATAAATAATTATAAGTCATACACAAAGCTTGAGCTGGTCTTACATTTGGTGAATGGAAAAAGTAATTCATGGTGAATGAATATGTATAATTTGATGTTACCATATGGTCGGGATAGGCAACATGTTCAACTAGACACGTGATATGAAGATGTGGCTCACTTACTCAGTTATTATACAATTATGGTCCCAGGTTGTGTAGGTAAGTGCATTGGAGACATGATGATTGTGACATTTGACATCTAAATACCACTTGGCGCCAAGGACTTGATGCTATATGTCCCTCCATAAATACCATATATCGTTTTTATCACCACTATATGTCTTCTTACATTTTATCTCCCATTCTCTAATACATATTTATTTCTGTACATGTGTGACAACTTAAAAGATTTAGTTCTATTTTTTGCACATTCTGTTAATATTTGTGGCTTATGATGCCTGTTGCTTTAACCAGTGATTACGGGACTTCTCCTGCAAATAGAAACATCATTATGACATCTACACAGGCTATGACTACTCATTGAATCGCCTTTCTAAATGTAACCCTGGCTTGATGACATTAAAATATAGTTTGTTTTTTTTGTTCACCTTAGAAATACGGCTGCCATTTGGCCATAAGCTGTTGGATATTTGGGCCAGCTCTCAATCAGCATGACCAAGAATACATTCAGGGCAGCACTAAAGCACTTAGCATCAACCACAAGTAAGGCTCACTGGTAGTTACCAGCGGGCTCAACCCACTCTAACCATGGAGTGCCATGTTTTACTTGGCCAGGCATTGTTTCCACTTTTGCACTCTTCATAATGATACTGGACCACCCCAATCTGACTCTGCCTAACATTGCCTCTGCATAACACAAGCATCATTTCAAGGCCACTGACACAGAACCCTTCTCAAAGTTGTGTCTCACGGCCCTCTAACCCAAAGGACTCATTTTGTTTTCACCATGCTGTGTCATGGTTAACTGCTGCTGAGGGCGATCTCCCAGTGCCTCTGGGTCATAGAAAAGGGCACACCCTTTAGAAGAACTTATTCCAATCTTCTGAGTTTTCAGAAAGCACTTCCACGTGTTCACTCTTCACGTGCCGATGTCTCATCCATGCCAGGCATGGCTTCCAAGCTCACCCCATTTTGCACAGCCGAAAAGGAGGCCATGGTGTGGAGCAACATAAGCACCAGCACGCACAGCTTTAGTCTCGTGTTTCCGAGGCGGGATCCCGCTGAGACCGGCAGCAGAGATGGTTTGTGATGATGATGGTAAGGATGCAAGTGATGGTGCCGATGGTGAGGGTGCTGGTGGTGGCGACTGCGGTGTTGGTAATACATAGATTGGGAGTTCAAAGATTTGGTAGATGTGTTGTGGGTGCTGCTCCCCGGGGTGTTGCAGGAATGCCATCGGACATCACAACAAACCGCATCTGTGTTAGACATATGGTTTTCTAGCAAATCTGTGAAAACAAAACATAATGAAACACATTAGCTACAGAGAACTGTTGGCTTAGCTCTGCCTATGTGTATTAATAGTTGCCTGCTTTTAAGGCCGACAGGGTTAGGCCTGAGTTTTATGTAAAGTTTGGCCATTAAATTTAACAGGACTGCGTGAAACGCTCAGCCAAGTGTATGCCCCAAATGCCTGCTATACACCTTGTAGTTGCATACATCTGCTGTTGACTCATAGGTGTCAGAGTGTCCAGCTAAGGATATTCTATGAGCACATTAGACATATGTAGATGTATGCAACAAAAGTATAAGCCAAGCATTATGTAAACCTACTCTACCATGCATGCAATAAATTGTAAGTAGTATGTAATAATTTGTAATGTGTACATCTAACCCAATTTTTATGGAACTTTATCAAGATTTTTAGACATAGTTTAAGGATAAAGCCCTACATTGCAAAGTCGCAGCGTTTTTGCTGCAGTGGAAAAAAATGCTATGTTTTACAGTACCTGCAAAGTGAAGAAGATTTTGAATAATCCCATCCACACATTGCAGAAAAAATGCGGTGTGGAAAAGCTGCGTTTTCAAAAACGCCCGTGTTTTATGAAAATCGCAGCATGTCAATTATACCTGCAGAAATGCTTGTGTTTTCCCTATAGATATAATAAGAGAAAATCTCAGCAAAAATGCATGAAAAATGCTGCAGAAAAAAAACGTGATGCATTTTTTCTGCAGCGTTTTTTAGCCACTTTTCACTATGTGGGGCCTTAGCCTAAGGCCAGGGCCCCACATGGCATGAATGCCGCGGTTTGGCTGAGGAAACCTCTGTGGACATTCTGTGAAAAGCACTGTGTTTCCACCATGGTTTTTCCCGCAACGCTTTTTCACTGTGGCCCACTATGTGGGTCCTTAGCCTAAAGGGGTTTTTCAGGATTACCATACTGATGATCAATCCTTAGGAGAGGTCATCAATATTAGCTTGGTAAATTCCGACACCCAGGACTCCCACAGTTCAGCTGCGGAAATGCAGAATTTTTTGTTGCAGATTCTGTTGCATTTTTTTGAGCCAAAGTCAGGAGTGGCTACAAAGGGAATGGAAAATATAAAAGAAGTACATATAAGTATAAGTCCATTCTGGTAAATCCACCGCTGACTTGGCTAAAAAAAAAAAGCACAGCAAAATCTTCAACAAAAAATGCTGCGTTTCCGCAACGTGGGGCCTCGGCCTTAAAGAGGACTTTTAACCATTTCCACCAACTCTTTGCATCCATCAATATGTGCTACCCCACTGACTCTGCTGGAGTGAAATTAATTCTCTAGCTCCCACCATTCCTGACTGCAGTTAGTTTCTTCACAGTTAGACTCTTTACTGTCAGGTGGGCAATCCTGGGTTGCAGCAGACAGTGTAGGACTGCCTACATGCCAGTAGAGTGCCTGATTGGCATATTGGGTGCTGAAACTAAGAGCACTGATTACTCAGGAAAAGTAGGTGCTAGGCAAAAAATTCAACAGCAACGGAATCAGTGTAGCGGTGCCTATTGAAGGATGCAAAGAGTTGGAGCTGCTGGAGGTGGTGAATAGTCCTATTGAAGCACCAAATAAGCCGGGTTCATTACAATTTTCCAAAAATATCAGCCAAACCCAAAATTTGGGGGGTTTGCCAAAAGTGGTACTCACCTCTCCTGGACTCTGACCAATTCTGGATCAAAACAAAACTGCAGGGCAAACCTCACAAGTATTTGCGATATGAATTTTGTGAGGTTCGCCCAAAACTAGCACCAAGTCTACAGTAGATAATATAAGGCAGTGATATATATCAATGCTATGACTGGACACTTTAAAAAATTTTATGTACACAACTAATCAAGAATGAGTTTATGTAAATATTCACATAGATAGGAATAAAATTGATGAGAGGACTGGTAGTAATTGTCTTGTTCTGGAGCTAAGGGAAAGAAATAGCAAAATTCCCAGCAGAGGAGATGAGGCCCTGTCTATGTAGATGTAACAGTTATTCTATGCAGGCCCCAGCACTGAAAGGGTCAAACAGATGTTTGACCTTTGGAAATTTGAGGACTGGATATTGGAGCTAATGTAAATTATGAGCTGAGGGCTACAGTGTTCCTTTAAAAGTCAAAAGAAATACCTGGGTAAACTCCAGGGAGTATTTGTAGATGTGCAGAACAGATATGAGTGTGATAGGATATGGATAGTGCACGAACAGTGACACCAAATCTACAGGTCCTCAGTCTTTAACAGTTTTACAGCGAAGCAAGAGCCACAATGACATCTAGTCTACAATGTATCAAATGGAAAGTTTTTGTTTCAGTGCAAAATGACTTTTAAAGCTAAACAAATAAAGTAACAATAAATATTCTGTGATGTTTTTTCATTCTACTTTGGCCTGAGTCTAGTAAGCCCCATTGTATACTGTTACATCTGGTAGACATCAGATGACATCAGTTTAGTGCTGATGTTTCTCAGAAATCTTCTCAGCTTCAGGCTCATTTCAGACCGCCATAAAATGGCTGCAATTTAGGGTTCATATGACTGATGAACCAGCTTGTGTGGTTCTTCTGGACAGCATTGGGTCACTATTAAGTCTTATGATGATCTAAGTTCAGTTCAGGAGAACCAAGATTCTAGCGTGACATCAAAATACGGACAATATAATGCAATACAGTCTAAGATGGCCCTAAGTGTAATGAAAACCAAAGTCTATATGATTCTAAGTAAATAATACCTCATAAATAAATGTACAGGTTCTGTAAATCTTTCTAATGCAAAGATTACAATGCTTAGTGGCCAGTCAGTAGACTTAATGCTCACCTTTCTGGGCTGACTGTCTATACTACAAAGGTAGTCATGTGAATAACAAAGTACACCCTCTTTGAATTCTCTGGTTTGATGTACTAAAAAAAAAAAAATCTGGTTCTTAGAAGGTCTAAATTTTAGGTAAAAGTAACCTCAGATGAACAACAAACACAGGACAAATTGCACCATGTCATTATTTAGTTATCAAAAATGAAGCCAAAATGGAAAAGCCATGTGTGCAAAACTAAGTCCGCTCCCAGCCTTGGACTGGCCCACAGGTGAAACCCCTGTTGATCCAGCTCACCCTGGTATAGCAAATGGATACTACTGTATCACAGAGTACAAATACTCATTGTACAACATCTCAACCAGATTATGTATCAGTATAATATACTGGCTATGCAGTTTATTTATACTGTAGACACACTGTGTAGCTGATATGACATCTAGGTATCTTCTCATTCACGCTGCAGGCCCCAATCACCAATCATCTTGCAGCGTCTTTCTGCTGTCTGAGACACATACAAGTATCTGTGGCTCACAGAGTAAAGAGGGTCCTAGTTCAAGGCAAGAGCCAGTCAGCAGACTACTGATAGGACCCCAAAACAAAAACAATCAGGCAAGGGCTAGGCAGCAAAATACTACTGAACAAATTTATTTTAGCATGTAGCTGTATAGTGTGCCTCCAGAATGATGAGCCCTAGGTAGCCCAGTCTGACACTATCAGCAGTATTTTATGTATAGAGGGACAATTAGAGGAGCACGGAGGTGTCTGAAGACTGACAGGTGGTATTTCATAGGTGATGATGTAATCCTGTAGTTCAGAGGAGGTCCTTCACACAAGAGCAACAGACCTCCTGTCTACACAGGAGAGCAAGCCCGAGACTGGTATCCAGACTAAGGCGACATTCACACAACAGAGCCCTGCACTCGCCACCCTGCTGCCCATGATGAAATGGTTGAAGCTGAGCTGGGATGACACTAATCTGTGGCTGCTAGGATTATATAAAACAGACTTCCCTATAAGGATATACTATGAAATTAATCACCACAAAATTTTAGACCTAGAACTGAATGACCCAGTGCGTATTGTGACCTATTCTTAGTTTTCTTTTGTGTACCCATTATTTCAGTGTATGCTTCTGGGCCATCCTCTAGCTACATTACATTAGCTATATATTATAGATATATTACATTAGCTATCTGAATGCTAGTTATTAATAAATTACTTGGCCAACTTAATCCCTACAAAAGATGGAAACAGGTGATAAACTGAAAAGAGAATGTACATACATCCCTAGTAATGCTATAGATTTAATACATTAACCTGACTTGTTCATATTCTTTGCCCACTATTATTTCTTAGTGTATGTTCTAATCTTAAAAATACAATAATTGTATTGTGTGACCGGACTATGGAAAACTTGAAAAATATTTGATCAATAATACGAAATCCATATAAATAGAAAGGTATCAAAATCCAACTTAGATCTGTTAAGACCACCTTTAGGCTAAGGCCCCATGTCGTGTCCCACAGCAAAAAAAAGCGCTGCGGTAGAAACTGCGGCAGGATCGCATCGTGGTTCTTCACGCAGCGCTTTAGACAGAAAGTTTGCAGAGTTTTCCTCTGCGGACTTTCTGTTTCAATTATACCTATGGGAAAACTGCAAGCGTTTCCGTAGATATAATTGACATGCTGCGATTTCCAAAACCGTGCCGGTTTTGGAAATCACCGCGTGTCCGCAGTGCGTTTTTTCCGCAAAGTGGGCATAGGATTCACTAGAATCCCATCCACTTTGCTCAGACTGTAAAACGCCGCGATTTTTTCCGAGGCGCTTCCGCTGCAGGCGAATCGCAGCGTTTACGCCACGTGGGGCTTTAGCCTCACTCATTTTCTTTTGTATGGAGGTTATGAGTTCATAGGATTTGTCTGTCCAGGCGAGCTGCAGTTTATCCAATAGGATGTTTACCTTTGCTTTTTGCTCCAGGTTTTCATTCTTTTATTTGTGTTTAAAATTAAAAAAATATATATTTTCCTGTCAATAAAAAAAGCATTAAAACCTGCAGCACAACACCACATGGGAACACAGCCTAACAAGCATTGATCAAGAAGCACTCCTTCTAATAATCATATTGATCAGAAAGAGTAATTGCCTATAAATATTACACTATTTTTTTTGCATTTAGTGTGTATGTTAAGAAAGCATACATCAGGATTCATTTTGTTTCTGATTCGGATGGCTCGTGTTCAAAATCCTTTTTGGATTCAACAATTTCTAGCTCTCTAAGGAAAACACAGTCAAAGTTATGTCAAAGTGAAAGTGACATTATTATACTCTGGGGTCTCTTCAGAATCCAGAGTATAATAGGTGGAGGTCCAGGGAAGATGTAAAAAAAAAAAAAAAATCATCCTTATCTTCTATTATCTTTTTTGTACCTCCTTGCGGCATCCAGTGCTCTCAGGTGATGTCATGCACCCGGGGTCACTGCTGAAGCCTGTGATTGGGCCTAAGTGGTGACCCAAGGAGCATGACGTCATAAGAAAGCACCAGACACCTCGAGGAGGCTCAAAAGAGGTAACGCGAGTATGAATGTTTTTTTATTTATGTAACATTCCCTGGGCCTCCACCTATTACACTCTGGGGTCTGAAGAGACCCCAGAGTATAATGCACCCGCCATTATAGTTCACCCAAGATGAATCTCCATTTATTCGTTTTAGTAAAAAAAAAAAAACTTATTCAGGTCGAACCAGGATCAGTATGAGTCGGTTCGCCATCTTTAGTCAGTATACCACAAAAGAAAATGGTATGGCATAACATAGCAGAATACGCTATTTCATCTGCAGAGTCCAGTAAAAACCATGTATGTTTATCTATCTCATAAGAGTTTCAATAGCATATCGGTGACAAATGCATTAGAGACAGATTCATCCATCACTCATAGGCTATAATAGATTCCATTTAACAAATATGTAATGTATGTAATGAATCTCATAATGCATTCAGTAAACAGATGTCATTGTAACCTATGGGTGACAGGAGAGGAACAGGGCCTTACAAAAGCACCACTAGGTATAATTTTACAGAAGACTTTGGTGTGACAGCAGCTGAAAGCCAGTGCATTAAAGAAGCACTTCAGGAAGTTTTGTTTTAGCCAGACAATGATATACTGTATGTTCCATTTATGTCAATGAGATAGATGTGTGTGTAGATGCATGTACAGCCATTACCGAACATATAGCATAGTGTCAATCAGCTGATCAGTGGGAGTTCTGGAAGTCGGACCCCAGCAGATCTCATATTGGTGGCCAATCCTTAGAATAGGCTATTAGCATAAGGCTACATTCACGCGACTGAGTTTCACCGTGAAACTCGGTCCATGTGTGCAAAGGATTTACCAGCCTGAACGGTGTGTTGGGAGAGGGACTCCTAATATTAGAATTATCTATGCTGCTAGGGGTCCCTGCCATCCAGCAACAGCTGCTAGGGGTCCCTACCTTCCAAAGACATACTGTTCTGTATTGTGATCACAGTATTTCTCTAGGAGGCAGGGACACCTAGCAGCAGAGATAACTATATTGCTAGGTGTCCTTCTCTTGGGATAATTTTCAGGCTGCTAAATCCAGCTCACACACAGACAGTGTGTCACGGGTGAAACTTGGTCATCTGAATGTAGCCCTAACGTCCCTGAAAACGCCTTTAATGGAGCTTTTCAGATCAGTGTACAGTGGTTAGTCAATACAATAGTGTCACAGCTGACTTCCTTCCACTATGGACCCTAAAGCAGTTGAATGCTCTGCAATTATGGTAAGCTGTATAATAAGATGACAATATCTTTACCTGTGCAGATGAAGCCAGGCAACCCTCCATAAATTAGGTCATCGTTGTCAGGTAGTATGAAGGGACAGCGGGTCTGCACCTCCAGGCAGTACTGCTTGCAGGGAATACCATTGCGACACTGTCGCTGAGTCACATTAAAATACTCTGAGCACAGCCAGGCTTTGTAGACAGCCTATGGATGAAACAGAAAAATGATAGAGAAAATGTCAAAGTTCACAAATATAATCAATCATCACTATAATTTATAGATAGATTTCATAGATTGCAAGGCAAGACAATTGCTGTAAACTATAAATTTGAATAAAACTCTTGTTGAATTCCTACACCCATAAAAACTTCTAAATTTTACTAGAAAAAATACCATGGTTCTGAACAGAGGCGAGTGAATTGATTTGGCACAAATCAAATTTGGTCTGAAATTCTGCAAAATTTTGGATTTCAGCAAATCTAAAACTTTTGAGATTTGTTTCAAACAAATCACTTAAAATGGTGTTTGGAATTTTACACATCAGCCAGAGAAGAAGGAGTATCACATGACTGTAGGCAACAGGCCTTCCCATAATGCCTTACAGGTATCCACATGGGACCAGGGACTACAGTCATGGCCAAAAGTTTTGAGAATGACACAAATATGATATTTTCACATGATCTGCTGCCCTCTGGTTTTTATGTGTGTTTGTCAGATGTTTTTATCACATACAGAAATATAATTGCATTCATATTATGAGTAACAGAAGCTTATATTGACAGTTAGAATGAGTTAATGCAGCAAGTCAATATTTGCAGTGTTGACCCTTCTTCTTCCGGACCTCTGCAATTCTCCCTGGCATGCTCTCAATCAACTTCTGGACCAAATCCTGACTGATAGCAGTCCATTCTTGCAGAATCAATGCTTTAATTTTGTCTGAATTTGTTGGTTTTTGTTTGTCCACCCGTCTCTTGATGATTGACCACAAGTTCTCAATGGGATTAAGATCTGGGGAGTTTCCAGGCCATGGACCCAAAATCTCTATGTTTTGTTCCCTGAGCCATTTAGTTATCACCTTTGCTTTATGGCAAGGTGCTCCATCATGCTGGAAAAGGCATTGTTGAGCGCCAAACTGCTCTTGGACGGTTGGGAGAAGTTGCTCTTGGGGGACATTCTGGTACCATTCTTTATTCATGGCTGTGTTTTTAGGCAAGACTGTGAGAGAGCCGATTCCCTTGGCTGAGAAGCAACCCCACACATGAATGGTTTCAGGATGCTTTACAGTTGGCATGAGACAAGACTGGTGGTAGCGCTCACCTCTTCTTCTCCGAATAAGCTGTTTTCCAGATGTTCCAAACAATCGAAAAGGGGATTCATCAGAGAAAATGACTTTACCCCAGTCCTCAGCAGTCCACTCACTGTACCTTTTGCAGAATATCAGTCTGTCACTGATGTTTTTTCTGGAGAGAAGTGGCTTCTTTGCTGCCCTCCTTGAGACCAGGCCTTGCTCCAAGAGTCTCCGCCTCACAGTGCGTGCAGATGCACTCACACCTGCCTGCTGCCATTCCTCAGCAAGCTCTGCACTGCTGGTAGCCCGATCCCGCAGCTGAAACACTTTTAAGAGACGGTCCTGCCGCTTGCTGGTCTTTCTTGGGCGCGCTGGAGCCTTTTTGGCACCAATGGAACCTCTCTCCTTGAAGTTCTTGATGATGCGATAGATTGTTGACTGAGGTGCAATCTTTCTAGCTGCAATACTCTTCCCAGTTAGGCCATTTTTGTGCAGTGCAATGATGACTGCACGTGTTTCTTTAGAGATAACCATGGTTAACAGAAGAGAAACAATGATGGCAAGCACCAGCCTCCTTTTAAAGTGTCCAGTGGTGTCATTCTTACTTAATCATGACAGATTGATCTCCAGCCCTGTCCTCATCAACACCCACACCTGTGTTAATGGAGCAATCACTGAAACGATGTTAGGTGGTCCTTTTAAGGCAGGGCTGCAATGATGTTGAAATGTGTTTTGGGGGATAAAGTTCATTTTCTAGGCAAATATTGACTTTGCAAGTAATTGCTGTTAAGCTGCTCACTCTTTATAACATTCTGGAGTATATGCCAATTGCCATTAGAAAAACTGAAGCAGTAGACTTTGTAAAAATTTATATTTGTATCATTCTCAAAACTTTTGGCCATGACTGTACAGGTGTGTGAAGTCATTGATAACTGAAGAGTCATGGCAATTATAAAAAACACAGCCATGAATGTAGCTATTTTGTGAGGATAGAGACTACAGAGAAAACATATCAGATCTCATGCAGGAAGAGACAGTAAAATAACCAAAAAACTCACAATAGATAGGAGGTGGAGAGAAATTTGATTTTATTACAATTTACAAGATATAAATTGAGAGAGATAGGTTTTTGGGAGAGAGGTAGGAGTCAGTACTATTGTCACTATGTTAGGCAGCGAGAGGGGCAGTCAGACATGCAGTTATCATTGCTGTCAGTATCCAGCATCACAACCATCACAAATTCACTAGTGAAGTGTGGCAGCACTCATTTTGTTGCATAATCTCAGTTTCCATATTTTCTGTGGCCAACCAGTAATACATTTCACATTGTCAGTTCATCTTTGGTTGCATACTTAGTGCCACCCATCATTGCCATTATCGTATTTCCTGTGGCAAGCTAGCAATGCATTTTTCACTTCTATGAAATATACTGCAGTTCAGTGTTTTGCTGCTTATAGTACCACCAACATTAGCGCAATTATGTATTGTTCTGAGTCACTCCCACTTTTTTAAAAAAAATGTAATTTAAAATTTAAAACCTTGCTGATAGCGTGCCACAATGCCAACTGGCTGAATGACTTTCATGTTTTTCATTACCTGAGTGACATTTTTCTACATATTAATTGAAATGGAAATCCTCCTCTCTATGCTGATAGTGCGCCACACTAAAACTAAATGACTCACTGACACTGACCAAGTGACAATTTTTTTTAACAATAATTTTTTATTTAAAATGTAATTGAAATGTAAATTCTCCCAGTGCTGAGGACTTGCCACACTGCATGCAGTCTTTGTCCAAGTTCAGGTTTAAACTCTCCTGGTGCTGAGAGCATGGCGCTGCCTGCTGGACAGCATATTATACCGCTATACCCCTCAGTTTTTGTCCAAGCAACATTGTGTTTTTCTGCTGGTGGTATATTTTCTGCATCAAACTAGCATTTATAGAGGGCTATATCTCTCTTTTCAGTCTTTGTCCAAGTGACAATTTGCCCAATAAATTCAAATTTAATTTAATTCCTCCTGGTGGCTGCCTGCATGTGGTATATTTTCTATATCAAACCAGCATTTATAGGTGCTGAAGTTTAAGTGACAATTTGAATGTAAATGGAGTGTGTGCAGCAATGAATTCGTGGAAAAACGGCATGGATGGTATATGGATGATAAATGTGTGCCACCATTTCCCCCATAAACCCATTGATTTCAATTAATGAGCCACAAAATAGACAGGTATAGGACATGTCCTGAGTTTGCCCCAGGGCTCATGGCCCCATACACAGACCTGTGACGATACATGAGCATGTGTAAGAAAATAATGGGTCAGTGTTCTACCCATGCAAAACACGAGACTAGCATACTGAGCCTAAGGCTGTAAAAAAAAAGAGACAGTAAAAGATGAGCAAGAAGTCTTTGTCTAAGTGGCAATTTCTCAAATAAAATTTAAATTTAATTCCAATCCTACTGGTGACAGCCTGCTGGTGTTATATTTTCTGGATTAAACTCTCCTTAAAGGGGTATTCCCACGAGCATAACCATTTTTAAATTAGTAGATAATTAAAAGTTAAATATTTTTGCAAATATAAGTAATTAAACATTTTGAAGAGTTTTAAAGATTTTCTCTAAATATCTTGTGGTCAAAAGTTGTTGTCTTGATCAGTTGCCAGTGGATACGACCATCAATGCAGGACCTTTCTAAGGTCAGAAAATCAGCCATGATTTCCTTATTGTGGCTGGGATATCTTCTGATACACGTAGTGTCCCTGTCTGATAACACAGCTACAATAAGAAAATCATAGCTCGGTTCCTGACGAGTCCCAGACCATAGAAAGTTTCTGCATTCATGGTTATATCCATTGGCAACTGATCAAGACAACAGACTGTCACCACTAAGATAGTTAGAGAGAATCTTTAATACTTTGCAGAATTTTTAACTACTTATATTTGCAAAAATATTCAACTTTTAATTATCTACAAATATAGATATGATTATGTTCATGGGAATACCCCTTTAAGGCTAAGTTCCCACGTAGCGGGCCACAGTGAAAAAGCGCTACAGGAAAAACGTGGTTGAAACGCATCACAGTTTTTCCCGCAGTGCTTTTCACAGAATGTCTGCATAGTTTTCCTCTGTGGACTTTCTGCTTTAATTATACCTATAGGGAAACCTCCGGCGTTTCCGTAGGTATAATTGACATGCTGCGATTTCCAAAAATGCAACAGTTTTGGAAATCGCAGCATTTCCACTGCAGAATTTTCTGCAATGTAGGAATCCCATCCACTTTGCAGGGACTGTAAAACGCCATGTGGGACCCCAGCCTAAAGTCTCTCTGTCCAAGTGTCAATGTGGTAGATTTATTATATGATTTATTAAATGATTTATTATGATTTATTCATATTCCCTGCGATAGTGAAGGGTGCAACTTATTTAAAATGAGGCACAAACACCACCGGAATGTACATCTGGAATGAAATCTAGCTCATAGCTAGCGTAGATTTCTTGCATCATTTAAGCCAGTTTTCTGATTGCCCCAGCCACAACCCTTTTTAGCAAATTGGAGTGGGTGTTACAAAAAAGCCACTTGCAACAATTCATGTTGCTACTGGCATTTAAAAAGTCAAAAAAAGTTGCTTGAAAACGGACATAGATTTATAAATCACAATGTGTAAAGTAAATTTCATTTTAATTTAAATACAGTTTGCTAGACTTTATATGATGGAACACTAGTTTCAACACCAGTGCATAAACCTGATGCAAATGCACATCTCCTATAAGTATAGAAAACATTACATTTGTGAAAAAGAATCAGGAATGGATCAATCAGGATTTTCACACTCGTCTAGCTGATGCCAATGAATAGATCTGCCATTGCTGATAATGGGGATGATGCCACTGCCGCTATCTGCACGTCCTTCATGTTCCATACTGTACTCAGCAGCTCCTGCTGCTACTATTTTCCCTATACAGACATCTCCTGCCTTATCCATCATGTTCCATACTGTACTGCTGCCACTACGATTGTCCCTACACAGCCAGACGTCTTCTGCCTTGTCCATCATGTTCCATACTGTACTGTTTTTATTGTCGCAATAATTCTTTTTTTCTTTTAATATGTCATTTTTTTCTTAATAATAATACCAAACTTGATGCTATTCCTAAATAAGAGGTAATTTTTGAACCATTTGTAATAGTCTTGCTTCTTTCAATAGCACCATGTGTATAAACACCAACAGACTTCTGCCTCCAACAAAGGAAAATGTTTTAACCATTTTTAATTAAAAAAAAAAAAAATTTTTTATATATATAGCCATATACAGTGGGGAAAAAAGTATTTAGTCAGCCACCAATTCTCCCACTTAAAAAGATGAGAGAGGCCTGTAATTGTCATCATAGGTAGACCTCAACTATGAGAGACAAAATGAGAAAACATATCTAGAAAATCACATTGTTTGATTTTATTTGCAAATTACGGTGGAAAATAAGTATTTGGTCAATAACAAAAGTTCATCTCAATACTTTGTTATATATCCTTTGTTGGCAATGACAGAGGTCAAACGTTTTCTGTAAGTCTTCACAAGGTTGGCACACACTGTTGCTGGTATGTTGGCACACCGCCAGGGCAACGAAGGAGTAGCTTCGTAAGAAGCATTTCAAGGTCCTGGAGTGGCCTAGCCAGTCTCCAGATCTCAACCCCATAGAAAACCTTTGGAGGGAGTTGAAAGTCCGTGTTGCCCAGCGACAGCCCCAAAACCTCACTGCTCTATAGGAGATCTGCATGGAAGACTTCCTGACGAAGTCTTCTATAGACGAAACGCGCGTCGGGGTTCCATAGTGCTGTGAGAAGGGGTTTTCCCACGTTTAACATGTCTGTGGGTAAGCTGATATTACTTTGTAATTGATCTTTATTACTAATAGAGCTGTTACCTTCGCAGACATATTTATATTTGTATTATTTGCCTGCTTACTTTAATATTTATTATCTGCTCTGTGTTATATATTTTTTCAGTTTGTCTGTTATAACTGGTATGACTCACTGGATTAAATTTTAATGTTATTCTATGTAAATGTGGTTGATAATCCCCTCAACACCGTTTGTTTTCTACCTGTAGTGTGGAGACAGGTTATATTTAATGCATTTTTCCTATCTATATATTTGCACTGATGTGTATTGCTCAATTTTGATAATTATATATATTTTGTTATATCTAATAAAGATTTGTAATTTTATACATATACATCTTTTGCTCTTGGTTTTTGGTCTTTTTTGTCTGGTTGCACTTCCAATGAGCTTTATGTGCAGTTCATTTTATGATATGTGGAGGTAGCTGTTGTACTCACAATCTAAATTCCCTACCAGAATATCTTTGCAGTGTGGGAGGAAACCAGTACCCAGAAGAAACCCACGAAAACACGGGGAGAGTATACAGACTCCTTGCAGATGTTGCCCTTTGCTGGATTTGAACTCCAGCGCTGCAAGGCAGCAGTGCTAACATAATATAATATAGTGTCCCTTCAAATAAACCATACATAATGCCCCATGCCCCCTTAGTAACCATTCAATTCATACATTACATAGAAATAAAAAATAAAAAAATAAAAATAAAAAGTTCTACTCGCCTAATCCCATTCCCACGAAGCTGCTTGCAGGCTCTAGCTGTAGTGATGTCTCCAGCTTGGTGCTCATTGCACTTCCCTGCACACATCATCTGGTGAAATCTGAATTGTGGAGCATGGAGCGGATAGCTCCATGCTCCATCATTGTATTCAACTTGATCTGCATTAGAAGGACACAGAGAGTTGAAATTGTGACCTTTCGGCTAGAATAGCAGGACAGTACCTGAAGTGCTGTCCTGCACAATCCAGGTCGGACGAGGGGACCCCCACTAGCATAGGGGCAGGTGCAGAAGTACCGTGTGCCCTATGTTCAAAGCATCCTTGCACATATGCAGAGTAAAAAAATCCTAAATGGATTCTAGGGATTTTGTGCCCTTTCACATTTTGTGCAGTGTGTGATCCAAGCCTTAAAGAATGTAATTATTTGTCTTGTGACATATTTCTGTCTAGGGTAACATTGTGCATTTAAAATATTGCCCCTGATTCCATAAGACAGACAGCCACTGAGTCACCATAAAACAGCCATCCAGACAGCCCTCATAACACAGCCATCCACAGAGTCCCCTAACACAATCATACAAGTGAGCTACCATACATAACACAGACATCTGGAGAGCCCCATAACACAGCCATTCATAAAGCCCCTGTTATGGTTGAGATGCAAGGGCAAATTACAGCAAAAGCAGAAATCAGCAGATAACAGCGAGACAGACCCCCAACCACCTTCACCAGTGCCAGCTGCTAGGCCAGATGGGCTTTGCTGAATTTGGGCATCCGAATTATCAACACCAGGAACTGTGCAGGAAATAAACGCTCCACTAACTGAAACCAAACCAGAACCCACAATTAACTTAGAGGGCTGATCAGAAACAGGAGAATAATCAGCCAGGCAAAGAGTCAAAACCAGTAGAAGACGTCAGAAGCAGAATCAGGAGACAAAACCAATATCCAATAGAAAGCCAAGGGTCAAATCCGAACTGGGGCGACAATGGCAGAATGAGCAGGCAAACGGATAACCAGAAAATAAGCCAAGAGTCAGAAAAGCAATCCAATATACACAATCAATTTTAGAGCCAAACTAGAGAACTAAGTTAGCAGGCAACCTGGGTCAGTTGGGAGGGGTCTTATATATGCTGAATTGAGAATCCTGACAGCCCCCATAACACAGCTATCCAAAGAGCCCTCATAACACAGCCACTCAGAGAGCCCCATAACACAGCCATCCATAGAGCTCCCTGACAAAGCCATCTAGAGAGCCCCATAGCACAGCCAATCATAGAGCTCCTATAACACAGCCATCCAGAGAGCCCCATAACACAGACAATCATAGAGCCCCTATAACACAGCCATCCAGTGAGCCCCATAACACAGCCATCCATAGAGCTCCCTGACAAAGCCATCTAGAGAGCCCCATAGCACAGCCAATCATAGAGCCCCCTATAATACAGCCATCCAGAGAGCCCCATAACACAGCCATCCATAGAGCTCCCTGACAAAGCCATCTAGAGAGCCCCATAGCACAGCCAATCATAGAGCCCATATAACACAGCCTTCCAGAGAGCCCCATAACACAGCCAATCATAGAGCCCCTATAACACAGCCTTCCAGAGAGCCCCATAACACAGACAATCATAGATCCCCTATAACACAGCCTTCCAGAGAGCCCCATAACACAGCCAATCATAGAGCCCCTATAACACAGCCATCCAGTGAGCCCCATAACACAGCCATCCATAGAGCTCCCTGACAAAGCCATCTAGAGAGCCCCATAGCACAGCCAATCATAGATCCCCTATAACACAGACATCCAGAGAGCCCCATAACACAGCCAATCATAGATCCTCTATCACACAGTCATCCAGAGAGCCCCATAACACAGCTATCCATAGAGCTCCCTGACAAAGCCATCTAGAGAGCCCCATAGCACAGCCAATCATAGAGCCCCTATAACACAGCCTTCCAGAGAGCCCCATAACACAGACAATCGTAGATCCCCTATAACACAGACATCCAGAGAGCCCCATAACACAGCTATCCATAGAGCTCCCTGACAAAGCCATCTAGAGAGCCCCATAGCACAGCCAATCATAGAGCCCCTATAACACAGCCTTCCAGAGAGCCCCATAACACAGACAATCATAGATCCCCTATAACACAGACATCCAGAGAGCCCCATAACACAGCTATCCATAGAGCTCCCTGACAAAGCCATCTAGAGAGCCCCATAGCACAGCCAATCATAGAGCCCCTATAACACAGCCTTCCAGAGAGCCCCATAACACAGACAATCATAGATCCCCTATAACACAGACATCCAGAGAGCCCCATAACACAGCTATCCATAGAGCTCCCTGACAAAGCCATCTAGAGAGCCCCATAGCACAGCCAATCATAGAGCCCCTATAACACAGCCTTCCAGAGAGCCCCATAACACAGACAATCATAGATCCCCTATAACACAGACATCCAGAGAGCCCCATAACACAGCTATCCATAGAGCTCCCTGACAAAGCCATCTAGAGAGCCCCATAGCACAGCCAATCATAGAGCCCCTATAACACAGCCTTCCAGAGAGCCCCATAACACAGACAATCATAGATCCCCTATAACACAGACATCCAGAGAGCCCCATAACACAGCTATCCGTAGAGCTCCCTGACAAAGCCATCTAGAGAGCCCCATAGCACAGCCAATCATAGAGCCCCTATAACACAGCCTTCCAGAGAGCCCCATAACACAGACAATCATAGATCCCCTATAACACAGCCATCCAGCCATCTTCTTGATTAGTTAGTGGCTAGTAAAGACTCCAGCCAAACATATGTAATCTAGAGCAAAGGTAGCAGAACCCACCAATCTCAGCAGTACCCGCCAACTGTCCTATGTATATGGAGATGTAACAGATATATTTCTACACCCTTGATCTTTTGTTGTCTCAGGAGATAAGATGCCATCTGATGTGTCTTCCAAGCTTGCATGTATATAAAGAAGTCTGGAGTAACACCTGTTAGCTCAATGAAGTATTGAAGGTGTATGGCCATCTTACTGATCACCTCTGTAGGGACAAAGTGGACAACTCTGGAAATAAAGGAGTGAACACTTGTAAAAAAAAAAAAAAAACTTCATTTTTGACAGATTATGATCTACAGTGGAAGAGTGAAGAAATCAGGCGATACCTTTTAGAGGCTAACTGAGTATATTTGATAGTAAGCTTTCGAGAGTGCTAGTTTCCTTCATCAGACATGGTGTAATACAAGAAATTGAAAATTCACTGTGAATTTTCAGTTTCTAGTATTACACCATGTCTGATGAAGGAAACTAGCACTCTCGAAAGCTTACTATCAAATATACTCAGTTAGCCTCTAAAAGGTATCGCCTGATTTCTTCACTCTTCCACTACTTTCTATGACTAACTCTAACTCTAACCCAGCCAGTTCATTTTGCTCTGCACTGATGAGGGACAAAAATCCCGAAACAGCGCTGTATGCAGATAAATGAATTTGGCTTGGATAAAATCCCATTTGCTGTCTCAAGACTCGGTGAGTCAAAAGCAAATTGAGGATCTGTTACATCCAACAGAGGGCGCATGAGCTCCCCAGCTCCTTTCCCATAATGCCTTGTGATATGTAAATGCTTAGTAGAGGGCGAAAGGCAATTTAAAACTCTACACACCTTCACTGGTGCTCTCCTCAAGGAGAGATGTCCCTGTCCATAACTCTAACTCTGTCAGTCCCAGCTTCCAAACAAAGTTCCCACTTAGAAAAAGCAAAGTATTAAACATTATGGTTTAATTAGTAATGGTTCAGATTTTGCTCAGTAATATGTAACTACTTCTGTCCCAAACTAATCGTACAATGCTCTATCTGCCCCTTGCCATTTAATACTTGCATGTAAATAAGAAGCCTGGGCATGAATTTCTGTACTACAAGTTTTCTACCTTCTTGAGGAGAGATATTTTGCATGTTGGTATGAATGCATTTAGCACATTTTAGCTGGGAACAGTGTATTATATATGCTATTTATTAAGAATTGCAGAAATCTGAGAAAACTGTTCCTTATTCTATTGCTTTAAAAATAAAGTCAAGAAATGCCACCTAGTGGTAATGATGCAAAGCACATCACCGAACCAGAGGATATTGTGGCAAAAAGGCACTCGTACAGTTAGAGATGCAGGTATTAACATATTTTGTGTTTGCTGTAATGCTCTAACATATTGGTGTAGGCTCACCAAACACTGCTTCGCTACTTTCCTAAAAATGCACATGAGTGTATGAAAAATTAGTATCGTATAGTACTCCATATGGCCACAAAGTACAGTTGTGAAGTTCCGCACGGTACAGTATTTTAGACCATATGTCTGCTTGGTATTCCTTATGAGTTTCTGTTAGGGCACTGACACTGAGGTCCCATGACTGGATGTTTTGACCCTTACCGATATTGATTACCTCTCCCAAGCTAAGCTCCACTTGCTCCTGATGTTAGCCAGTGTCAGGCCCTTATGTGTGCACCACAGTCACCGCAAACAAGGTTCTGACCCTAGGCTTGGAACCTGTGTGAAAATCGAAAAGGTCACTGTGCGACTAAACAGAGCGGCCCACCAGGAATACGTCTGAAAGGTCAGATGGTCAGTCCAGGCCTGATCTTTGATATATTTCTGTGGGCTCCTACTGTAAAATGAATTTTATATGAAGGCATAAAGAGTTTTTTTTTTCTTTGGTTTTTCTTCAGTTACTGTATCCTTGGGTAGAAACATTGCTTCTAGAATGCAATGCACTCCTATATAAAGGCATCATACAACAGCACACATTAGGGGTGATTTACCAAGATTACCATGTACTATGCCAAAAACATGACTATAATTTCTTCCTAAAACAACAGTAAACCTCTATATAGACTGTGTGATATCGCAATTCAGTCCCATTCACTTCAAAGTAGCTGAGCTGTTTGTAGAAGAAAACAGCCATGTATTTCTATTCCTCCGAACCTCTTTAAGGCTAAGGCCCCACACTGCAGAAACGCAGCTTTTTTTGTTGCAGATTTTGCTGCATTTTTTTTTTTTTAGGCAAACCTTGTAGTGGCCACAGAAGGATTTGGCTGAAAAAACCACAGCAAAATCTGCAACAAACAAAACAGATTTTCCGCTACATGGGGCCTTAGCTTAAAGGGGTTGTCTGGGATAAATATAAACTCCTACACTAATCTAAACATCCTCCCCCGCCTACTTTCTAAATGACATAATTCAGCAAAAATGTATAGTTACTCATGGACATTTTCTGATTATCCGGTGACGATCTGTTTCCTCATTTCCAGAAATGGAACGTCACTACAACTCCCCCTCCCCCCACAACCCATCATACTTACCTTTCTTCCTTCCAGACGTCCTCCTGCGATGAATGCCTTCATCCTTCTGTGACGTGTGCCAGCGCGTGCGCAAAATAGCCGGAGCCCCGACTTTGCACTGTAGCCGACACTGGAGATGGAGTAGAGATAGAGTGAAGGTTACAGCACAGTGCCGGGACTGCTGCGCAAGCGCTAGCGGAATCAAAGAAGAGGAGGAGCCGTTCCCCGCAGAAGGAAGTCTGAGCAGGAAGAAGACAGGTAAGTATAATGGGGTAGGGGGGGTGGGCTGAGTTAGTTGGGAAGGGCTAGTAGTGGGCGGGATAGCTAGGGAGACAGGGAGGGTGTGTTAGAGAGGGAGGGGGAGGACTGAGAGGGAGATAGTGTGAGAGCCTACAACTACCATAATACATTGCATTAGCTAAGGCAGCAGGAAGCTACACCATGTAAACAAATGCAGAAGATGCTAGGTGCTCCCAGAGAAACCCAGAAATCACTCAAAACACTGCAAAAGGTATTGTACTTATTAATCCATTAATAGCACTAACAGACCTTTTTTTTTGCCTGGAAAACCCCTTTAACCCCTTAAGGACACAGACATTTTTTGTTTTTGCATTTTCTTTTTTCCCTCCACACATTCCAAGAGCCATAACTTTTTAATTTTTCAGTTCACAGAGTCACATGATGGCTTATTGTTTGCGAAACAAATTGTACTTTGTAATGGCACCATTCAATATGCTGTGCAATGTACTGGGAAGCTGGAAAAAAATTCAGAATGAGGTGCAATTGGAGAAAAAATGCATTTGCGCCAATTTCATATGGGTTTAATTTTTATGGCGTTCACTGTGTGGTAAAAATGACATGTTACCTGTATTCTGCGGGTTAGTACGAACACGGTGATACCAAATTTATATAGTATTTGTAGTGTTTTGATACCTTTTAAAAAAATGAAAAACTTGTTATATTGTGACACCTGTAACTTTTTCATATTTACATGTATGGAGCTTTTTATGCGGGACAACATGACGTTTTTACTGATGCCATTTGGGGAAAGATCTGATGGTTTGATCACTTTTTATTCAATTTTTTATAGGAGGCAAAGTGTTGAAAAAAACGCTATTTAGCTATTTTGATTTTTTTTCCCCGCTACGCTGTTCACCGTGTGGGATTAATATTTTAATAGTTAGGGCATTTTGGAGCGCGGGGAAACCTAATGTGTTTATGCTTACTTTTGTTTATTTTTATATGTGATCTAGGGAAAGGGGGGTGATTTGAACTTTTATGTTTTTTTATTTTTTTATACTTTTAAAAACTTTTTTTTTCTTCTTTTTCTTTTATGATCAGACCTCTTAGGGACCTTGAAACCTAGGGAGTCAGATCGCTCATACTATTCACTGTGATACTACTATATCGCAGTGAATAGTAAAATACCTTCACTTCTATTAGATGCTGCCTCTGGCAGTGTGCAATAGATGTAATGCAATAACAAGCCTGGGAGCCTTCAATAGGCTCCAGGCTGTCATGGCAACCAATCGCCGCCCTCTGATTACGTTCAGGAGGGCGGCGATCGGTGAAAAATGGCAGAGCCGGTGGCGCCTGCGCATTTTAGACGCCGCGGTCCCATTTGACCACGGCATCTAAAGGGTTAACAGCCGCGATCGGTGCAGGCACCGATTGCTGCTATTAGCGGTGGGTGCTGGCTGTATTACACAGCCGGCATCCACCGTGTATGAAGAGAACTCAGCTCCTGAGCTTGCTCCATACACCCCTTTACACCCAATCACGTACATGTACATGAAGTAGAGTTAAGGGGTTAAGCATTGCATTGGTGGTGCCCAATGTGATATGTCTTGTAATAATTTTGTCGCATCTCAGAATGTTCCTGTGTCACAGATCTGAAATCTAGGGCACTTAAGAGCTTGCGTAGATTTCAGCTATAATTTACACCAGCTTTCAAAGTGATGTGAGTTGTGTAAAATTAAAAAACAGCACAATTCTCAGCGCAAAATGTTGAGCCAAAAACTTCACTTTATCTGCACAAGAAAACAGATATAATTTAACAAACGTAGGGCAGCAGCAAATCTCCTACAAGGACAAGCATTTGGAAGTGTTCAACATCAGCTTGAAAAAGGACCGCAAAACTTTCATGTAATCCGGTGGAACCCATTTGCCTACATTTGTGATGATGTAGGGACACCATCATCAGAGAGAGCTTTTAGTAATCAGGAGGCATCAAGATGCAAGGGAGGCATCCTAGCCTACCTCTTATACAAGAGGTTGGGGCCAACATAACATCACTGGTTATCTTTTTATTTAAGGATATTTATTTGGATTTTGTGTTCTCTGTTTGCCCTACCATTTCAGTCCACTCCAGTCCAGGTTTCTGTTGCTTTCTAAGGCCATAAAATCAGATTCTGCTGTGCCATTACCTCCTCTTAGGATCCGTTCCTCAATGGATCTGTCATATCTGTCATGACACCAGTAATACCAGAAGCCATGGTGCTAATGTGAACAGAGCCTAATACTAATGATGTTCATAGCACAGAACCTCACAATGACAAATAACATCCATTAATCATGGTTACACATAGGGGCAGAGGCCCAGGCCAGAATAGTGAGCGATCAATCTCACTATTACTTGAACGGATCCAAGCATATATACTGTATATGTCAAGTGCAGAAGACCAGTAGTTCCCGATGGACCTTTAAAAGATTACGTATATTCTATGCATTTGCTATATAATGTACATCATAATGTCATACCTGCAAGTCAGAAGCTCTGTCCTGTTTTGTTCTGAACTGGCTGAACCCTACAGAAGTACAAGTTAGAATCGAGAGGACTTACTGCAGAGATACCGGCCTAACTATAGTGGCTATAGTAGTCGCAGCTGCAACTGAGCCCAGAAGCCAAGAGACCCACAGATTATCTTCACCATGCTATCTCCTTTCTGAGTTCCTATGTTGCCTGAACATTGTAAATTTATTGACCCTGCCCTAGTTATGATACACAGCCTTCCACTGTCAGAAAGGGGAATATTTATCTTTTAATGAAAAAATAGCAGTTGGTCAGCAGAATATAGTCAAGATATATATAAAGTCATTACTATATGGGGGGGGGGGGACACTGACTGGATGGGAATGATGGAGAGCTTGTGAAAAAGTCTTCATGGAGGTCTGGACACAGTTACAGAAGGAAAATGTAAATGCTGGTAAAATGTACAGATGGTGTGGGATGATGGCTGTGAGGAGACTCTGTGCAGGGGGCCTAAGCTAAGAATTTGTACCAGGGCTAATGAGTGCTTAGTTAGGTCCCTGTGTAGAGACTCACAAGATCATGGTTGTAGGATACCAGTCTAGTTCAATAAGTTTGACAGTGAAAAACAAAATATGAGAAGTGAACTTTCCAGGCTTTTATATTTGAGTACAGTTTGTTCTATTCACTGTAGTTCTATTGAAGAGACCTTTTTGAGGAAGCAAGCACAGCAGGAAACATCTAATGGAAGACGACAAAAGACAATTGCATGACAAAATACAGTAAGACTAGCCGCAATTTTATCTGTTAATTTCTCTTATGAATGGAACCCTTTGCATATCTGTTTGTGAAGGTTGCAGGACGGCGCTCCAACTTTGATCAGCCAGGATTTTAATTTTAATGTCCTTTTTGACTTCCATTAAAAAACAGCAGGCAAAACTCAGATTTGGTGTCAGGTTGGATAGCAGAAGTGCAGCAAACAGCTCCAAATTGTGCAGGGACCATTCATATATGTAATGAGCAAGGATTATAATAATAGTGGAAGAAGGTGCATTTGCCCCATTACAAGTTAATATATCTTTCAAGAAGACTGCAGAGAATAGAGGCGACTACCAGAGGAACAAGAGAATGAAGGGCGTTGAGGGGGAGGAAAGGCAGAGATACTGTACAGAACAAAGTGGGTGTATGGGGGGAGAATTTGGATATGATCTGTGACAGAGAGGCCCTGAGTCATACACAATCTAGAATGAATCTTACAAACCAGAGAGGCAGCCAAAAAAAACGCATTAGAAGAGCTTGGGGCCGAAAAAGCAGAAAGATTGCAGTATTGTTTAGGGTTATCTGCGTACAAACACAATACAGTTACACATCACAATAGAGCACAGCAGCACAGTAAAATTGGGGGGAAAAGTTCTGGAGAAGAATGAAAAGACTCCCGCCCCCCACTGAGAGCAGAGGCAGATGGCAGATAGTCACACCACATCACCAATCCTACATCTAAGCATTACTTAGACACAGGATCCCTTTAATAGCAGTGTAGGTATTGTGGAGGGAGGGGAAGTGAATTGTAGGACCTTGTTGTAGTTACTCCCACAGATTGAGAATATTTTCTAGAAAACAGAATCTTTCTTTTATATTTCTCTACAACCTTGTCTAGTCTGAAGTAAACTCAAACCCTCGCAAACAACTTACGCCAGGTTCCCGAAGTTTTTTTTTTTTTTTTTTAACCAAAATTAGGATTGGATCCTATATGGGAAGCATCGGTCTTTCCTTTATACCTTTACATCCACACCTGGCTTTAGCAAAAAAAATAAATAAATAAAATAAAAAACTGTACAAAAACTGGTGTGAATTCTTCTGGTCTGCACATGGTTTAGGCCACAAAATTCCAATATGTGAACCTGATTTCACACAGTGCTGCTTAGGTGCAATGTCAGAGGCATTTTATGAGCCAAAACCAGGGGTTCATCCTAAATACAGAATATTAGAAGTATAAGGGTATGTTCACATAATATACAAATACACATTGGATAAATTTGAAATGTAGTAAAATCCACAGTGGAAATCTGTGGCTGAACCTTGGGTTTTTGCTGCAGTTTTCCTGGTTTATTAATCCCATTGAATGGGGCTACCTTCTGTGATTCTGAGCTGTTTATGTGTGGAAACTGCGTCAGGAATTGACATATCAATCCTTTATTTTGAGCTATGGTGTAATGTCCCATTGAGAACAAAAGTAAGTCTTTTCTGTGTTATTTTCTGGCATGGAAAACTACACAGGTATACATGCTGTGTGAACCTACCCAACCTCTGGATTCATACATGCACTTAAGACATGTATAACTACAAAGAGGAAAATTGTTAAAGGAAACTTTAACTTCACCTCTTGTATCCACTCCTGTGTTTGCTTAAAAATAGCATCAAAAACTGCATGTGTGAATTCAGCCAAAAAAACAAAAAAGACTCCTTTGTTTTGGAACCATTCACAAATTTTGGCTTAAAAATTTTCATTAATCGATACTAAATCTGTTATGTGTGAATAAAGCATTTAAGGCCGGGGACCCACATGGTGTAAACACTGCAGTTTGCCCACGGCGAAAAAAAATGCGGCGTTTAACAGTCACTGTGTAATGGATGAGATTCTAGCGAATCCCATCCCCACAGAGCAGTAAAATACATGCAGCGGACACACTGCAACTTCCAAAACCATTGCGGTTTTTAAAATCACAGCATGTCAATTATACCTATTGGGAAACCGCCGTCGTTTTCAGAGGTATAAGTGACATGCTGCGATTTCAAAAACCTCTGCAAATTTTCTTTGAAAAGCACGGCAGGAAAAACCATGATGCGTTGCTGTCGCGGTTTTTCCTGCAGCACTTTTTTTGCTGCAGGACGCCACGTGGGGCCTTAGCCTAAAAGGGTTTTTCAATAAAAGTGTCATATGAATATGTCATAAACATTTATCATTTGGGGTCTGACTGCCAAAACTCATTTTTTATTTAAATAAATCAGAGTTACAGAAAGTAGCGCACTGGGCAGTTTCCGTAGATCTCATTACTTTGGAGCGTGACCATGTATGTGCTCTCCACTGGTGGCCAGGGTCAGAACACAACACATGTTCAAAGTCAGTTGGGATCCCAGCAGCCAGACCCCCGCCACTGATGTATAACAGGAACATTTGCTGCAAGGCTCCGAGTCATATTCCATAATTCATCGACTGACATGACAAAATAAGTAATATATCGTAATTCTGCATACTACTTCAATCACTGATGCTGTATTACATATAATCTACATAGATTATCCTATAAGAAACCCAGAAACACATCCAGTACTGTATAACACGAAGGACTAGAGATTTCCCAGCATGCCACAGGAGTATTATCTACACAAAGATGTCTGACAATCATTTATCACCAATATAGTACACCAGAAAAGCCCTGGAGGGATCCACTGCACTTTATTTATTAAAAACTATTGTCACGACCCCTTAATGAAATAACTGGCTCTAACTAACCCCCTGACACTTCATTACACGAGGACGTAAAGGTTACCTGGCAACAGCATAGACATCAGATAAATAGATAGGGATAGACATCACTGAAGTAGCCTTGAGCTTCAGTGACGGACATTGATTCACCTATATGACAAGCTTTATTCACATGTTCTACTATGTACGAAGTAATATGCCACGTGGCATTGTCAGCTCCAAATTATTGGAAAGCACAAAGCACATAATAAAGTTGTTTCATACATTTTGTTCATTTACATCAACTAAGAGTCAAATTAAAGAACAGTCATTTGTTGTTTTACATATGGTGTCCTATTATTCTGTTATGATATTGCAACTCAAACGTTTTCTTTTCCACCACTAGAGGGCATGCCTTAATAATTGACCACTCAACCCGTAGTGAGTTTAGGGCTGTAAGAATGAAATTCTGAGACGTTTTAGATAAGGTTTTAAAGTTATTTTATTAGAATTGAGGATAGCAATTATGCTTTTGTAAGGATGCGTGCCAAATTGAGATCTAAAGCACTGGTCCTGAAAATCTATGCCCTGATTCCCAGGCTGCAAGACTTAAACATTGACACAACAGGGGTACACTGCCAGCCTGACACTATCATTGTAAAGTTTCTTCTGCCTGGGACAACAGTGTGGATGGGGTAAAAGATGTAAGTACATTGTGAGTATAATATATTATTTTTCCCTGCTTATATAGCACCAATATATCCCAAATTGCTGTGGTGTACACAAGAACAATACAAAGTCAAAGCGCAGGGGCGTAACTTAAGGGGGTGCAGAGGCACAGGTTCCTTAGGGGGCCTATAAGTGCAGGCATAACCTAAAGAGTGTGTAGTAGTCTCATCTGCCACTGGGTCCATAAGTCAGGGGGTCCATAGGTCATCCCCTCCACATGAAGGCTGATTAATTTTTCTTCATCTCGTTTTTGAATCCCTTTGATGGCTGGTTTTGTGCATTGTAAATGTATTACCCCTGCCCTGTGGTGAGCTGGAATGAGAGGATATATGAAACTTAGCCTTCCAGTGTCAAAAAGGAGAAAAAAAATTTACCTTTTCATGTCAAAAGGAGAAAATGGTCAAAATATAGTCAAGGACAGATTATGTGGGGGTTGTTGTAGCACAAATGTGGAGCAAATTGCTGTGGGGGGCCCAAGACAGACTTTCGCTCCAGGGCCCTTGAGCCTTTAGTTACACCACTGTCTATGTGGATACTGACCTTGGTCACATTCAAACAAGGGACCCCATAGCTGCAAGTCATGGAGGAACAAAGAGTGCAGAGGGGCCCTGTACAAGAACATTATATGGGCCCCCTGCTTTCCAGGCACAGAGAACCCCCTTATATCTCCAACACCCCACCAGTCATTGTGAGATATAGAAAGCATTAGCATAGTTTCTTGCACACACTCTGATGCAAAGCCTGAGTGTTAAAAAGGTACCAGGATATGGTACCCTGACATGACACAGTAATAACACAGGCAAGAGGGGATAAAAATGCAGATGACCAATAGTGTAACTATGAAACCATACCAACTTCGCACGCATTTTTTAGGTGAAAACCTGGCGGAAACCCGGCGAACCCCATTATAGTCTATGGGGTCCGTGGGTTTCCGCAGATAACCGCTTTTTAAGTGGATTGGGTTTCCTTTTTTGGATCTCCAAGCGGATCCGAAGAACGGAAACCCAAGGTGCGAACCTAGAGTCAGTGATGTCAGACACTGCCCAGGTTTTCCAGGGCAGGAATTACTCCATATTTAAGTGTCCTTTCCCACTGGGAGTGAGCCAGCTTGGAGGACAACCTGAGAGTTGGACTGCTTGTAGACAAGGAGCAAAACTCGAAATGTGGCAAGCTTGAAAGCTTGTTGGATAGCTTATGCAGTGAAGCAGCCTCACAACCGGAGATGCCAATTGTCTATCCAAAACGATGCACCTTAGAGATACTCGTGAGTAGGAGAACAGGTTTTTTGGTGGCAGGCAGTGCATCCCTGCTACAGTGGAAGCATGCTATTCACCACCGCTGACTGCTATCTTGTGAACTGGGCCTATCGTTCAACTAGACTTTTATTGAGTATTCCACTCGCTGTTCTTATGACATCTACCTTAGTAAAGAGAGCTTCAGTTTAGAGTAAAATGTCCGTTTGTCCTTCATCGCTAATGTGTCTAGTAATTGACGTAGAGGATCAAGGAGGTTCAAGACTGATATTTTATTGAATTTCTCTTGATTAAACCATATAAGCCCCCTACACTTTCTACTGTCAGGTGGGTGGTCCCTGGCTGTTTGCTCCACCAAACATTAGATTGTGCTGATGCTAACAGAAATGATTGCTCAGGAACGGTGGGGGCTGGAGGAAAAATTCCAACTGTGCCAGAATTAGTGGAGCACCTCCAATTGAAGGATGTAAAATGTTGGAGTTGAGGAGTTGGTGAAAGGTCCCCTTTAAAAGGCTAAAAAATATAATGGCCAAATTGTAAAAGGTACTTTTTCTGCAGGACACAGTAGAGGATAATGTTGTACTATTATTTCTATTATGTAATGTTCTTCATAGTCAAGTGGATAATTTACGTCCAATTCACTGGGGTCTGGATTTAGACTGGCATTTTTTGGCACATGAACCAGTAACAGTAATCTTAAACCCTATATCTCACAACTTTTAAAGAAAACAGAAAAGGCTCAGTTATGCTTGTAAACATACAAGGGACAGGAATGGGAGGATCGCGGCTCTACGCTGTGATGACAATACAGATGTATTTGTTCCCGCAGACACTGTTTTATTTGTAATATAACAATACAAGTGTGAGATTAATGCAGATTGTGCGATACCATCAGAACTGTATCCTAGATTCTGCATTGTTTATCTCTGGAAGGGCGCCACACTATCATGGGTGTCTTACAATGTTTAATAACATTTTTCTTTCTTCTTTGTCAGACTTTGTGACTCATTTTAGATTGAAAGTGTGTTCGTCATCCTGAAAGATTTTCTAAGGGGAAACAGACTTAAATATTTATACCGAATGACAGTATTCTCATTGATAAAAGAATAACAGGGAGTTTTCTTGCAGCCGCCTCATAAGGATATCTTATCAGGTTACTTGGAGATGGGAACACAACACATGCTATACTTAGGTATACAAATGCTGTAGAATTACCTATACAGCACAAACTGAAAAAAAATATCACTCATGGATAACTAATGAAGACATCCCTAGGCCTCATTCAGACACAACTATTGTATCTGTATATAACTGTCTCTATTCCAGAAGTAACACCTACATCTCCCATGGTTCTTCTAAACTGAACTTACAGCTCCATTGTACCAATACAATTTGCAAGTCTGAATGAGGCCTAAGGGAAACCTTTACATGTCATATAACATTATTCTTTCTGGAATTGCAACAAAGACTTAATGATGATATATACTGTAAAAGCACAGTGTTTGCTTGATAGCACATAAATATGTTTAGTCAGTTGCCTAGCTGTAATATATAGTATATAGATGATACTAATCCTGAAGAAATGGCCGCTCATCCACACTTTGGTCAGAGTACTACTATCTTTGTAATGCAGAGATGTAGACAATGCGAATAGATTTCATCCAAAGCTCCTTTTCCACAGAAAATGTACAGAAAATTATCTGGTACTGGGTAATGTATTAGTACCTGATTTAAACCAAAATGGTACTAGAATGTCAAGTGTCTAACCACTGCTCATCTGGTCATCACTATAGATGCTGTGGAAAATATATAATAGCACCAAAACTGAGACCTATTGTTTATGTATCACGTTTTTATATTAAACATTTCTTAAAGAATTTTTGGTGATGTTTTTAGTTTTTCATGTTATTATCTATGTTTAAAAAAAAATACAAAAAATCTTTCCACTAAACCTAAAATAGTTTGTGACTTACTGTCTCTTGGAGATGCACCCTGGACCATAGCTGTAATGGTCTGGAGCAAAGCCTACAGGCTTCTATGGGAGAGTTTTCTAGGCGTGCTCTGTGACTTTTGCAGAGGACATTGCACAGAGGGGTTAATAGATAAACTGTGAATACACCTATTGTGACTGGTGGATTCTCTGTCTTATCTACATAAGATGATAGCTGTTATCATCAGTGAGGTGGCTACTGTCAAGAAATTTCATACAAATAAACAGGAAGTGTCAGCATATTATTTTGCCTAGTCACCAAAGAGTCAAAACAGCAGGCGTTTTAGGAATTTAGAAAAAATATTGCTAATAACATGGACATTTTAAAAAACCTAAACATATATTCTTTAAAATTTATATGTAACATAAAACTTGATTAAAAAAAATAATAGGTCATTTTCTGTTGACACATTCCCTTTAAATGATTTTTGTTACATGAAAGTCGGTAAAAACATAAATATTTAGTATTCTAGAGATTGCGACAAGTGGTACAATAAAGCTCCAAACTGAAGCTGGCTTTTCTCAACTCTACCAAGGAGCTATGGGGGTAACTTTACCTAATCCACTGTTTCCCAAACTGAGGGCTGTGATCCCCTGGGGGCCATGGGCCAAGTTTAGAATTTTCTTCTCCACACTGGAATCCAGACAGGACTGCAGACTGTCAGCAATACTAATTGCCAGTATTTTGCAGGAACCACACTTCTTTCTATGACAGACAAGGCAATAGGACTATTCATGATGTCTCAGTCATGTGACCAGTCATATGGAGCAGTTTATCTAAATAGGCATCACTATAACAAACGTTACATAAATCAAAAGTACAGGCAAACATAAGAATGCCTCATCCCCTGTCTTGTCATGCCTCTGCCTCCTGTACTGATCATTTACTGCTAAAATCCATTTGAGAGACTGGACAGATAATCAGCTCGCTGAGGGATCAGGTTACATACTGCCCATAGTAGTCTATAAACAAGGATGGGGGAGAACAGAGCATCTGCAATGAGAAAGAAACATCATAGCGGCCTATGCCTGTGTGCATGTTCGGGGCCTGTGATTATACAGCACAGACGGCACACAGATGATATCATGTGCCGTCCGTGCATCCACAGCCTCCTTCAATGAGCAACGAGCCGCAAAATGGACAGGAGTAGGACATGTCCTGAGTTTTGCTCACGGCCCCATAAACAGGGCTGTGAAAATACATACTCATGTGTATGGGACCAAAAAAATGAATGGGTCAGTCAGTGTGGTAGCTGTGAAAAACACAGGCAGCATACTGACAATGCACACGTGTGTGTGAGGCCTAAGTGTAAGGACACATCTTCAGGTTTTGTTGACATGGTTTTGTATATCAAAACAAGGAGAGGATTGAATAAAAAAGGAGAACTACTATCTGTTCTTCACATGTTCTCACTTATAATCCACACCTGGTTTTAGCTTCAAAAACTTCAACAACAGATATGATGCAAGCCAGAAATGGGTTTCCCGGGACAAAGAGAAATCATTCTTTCCTTCCTTTGGCCGCAGCAAAGGTGCAAAGTGGATGAGATTCCTGGTAATAACATCCACACACTGCAGGATGGGATTACTGCAGCACGCCAATTATACCTACGGAAACGCTGGCATTTTCTGTATAGGTATAATAGAAGCAGAAAGTCAGCAGAGGGAAACTCTGTGTACTTTCTGTGAAGAACGCTGCAGAAAAAAACGCAATGCATTTCTGCCTGCAGTCTTTGCCACATTGGTTTTCTGCTGTGGCTCGTTGGATCCTTCATCCTTTTTTTTAACACTGAAGTTAATATAGACAGATACATACGGAAAGACTTCCATTTGTATCCGTCTGTCTAGCAAAATTTAATGTCCATTCTGTTCTGCTCTAATGGATCAGAACAATAGACTTACAAGGGTTATGTGAAACAACCCTTTGATAAACTGTTATGTAACTGTGGCATTTTTCAATCCATTTCCAAAAACCACTGTATACTGTAAGTTGTATGTAATTGTGTATTGAATAACCTTTCCTACACAGTTAAGGCAATGGCATATTGATATACTCCAGCTGAAAATGTCGAAATGAAACACTTTACATGTTTACATGTACACATTGGGACTATTTACAGATTTACTTCTTCACAAATGTAGTGCCTGAACACAGTATGAGCCTAGCTTAAAGAGTACCTTTCACATCGTCATGTATATGCGGTTTTACATATCGCTAAAAAGCTGACAGCGCACTGAATTCAGCGCACTGCCGACTTTCCTGTTATATGCCCTGGAGACATCGGGGGTCTAAATTTCACCGTTCACTGTCAGAAGGGCATTCCTGACAGTCTAGCTGCGCTGTGAGGAACGCCCTCCCTGACAGTACGCGTCCATAGCCCTGTACTGTCAGAGGGGGAGTTCCTTACAGCCCAGTACGTACTGTCAGGGAGGGCTAGACTGTCAGGAACACCTTTCTGACAGTGAACGGTGAAATTTAGACCCTTAGTATCTACAGCCCCAGGGCATATAACGGGAAAACATTCTAGCAGTATGTAAAACTGCATGTGCCTGAGGACGTGAAAGGTCCTCTTTAAGATATAACAATACATCTTAAGGCTAAGGTCCCACGTTGCAGAAGCTCTGCTTTTTTTGTTGCAGATTTTGCTGCAGTTTTTTTTAGCCAAAGCCAGGAGTGGATTAAAGGGGTTGTAAAGGATGAAATAAAAATTAACCCCTAAACTAAATCCCCTCCACCCGTCTAACTTCTAATTTACTTATATTAAAAAAAAATCTATAATTACCCATATCACTAGGGCAGTCATGTGAACGCCCCAGGCACACTTTCTGATAATCCAGTGATGTTCCGTTTCCTCATTTCTGAAACAGAACATCACCATTACTCCATGTCTACTGTGCAGGCAGATGTACTTCCGGTCTGTGTACACGCTTGCAGAAAGGAAGAGAGGCTTCTCCAGCCTGCGCACAGTGAAAGAAAAGGAGGAGCCATCTCCCAGAGAGGAAGACAGGTAAGTATGATGCGTGGGGGGTGGGCTGAGTTAGTTAGTTGGGAAGGGCTAGTAGTGGGCGGGATGGCTAGGGAGACAGGGAGGGGGTGTAATGGAGTAAGAGGGAGGTAGTGTGGAAACTACACAGCAGAAAGCTACACCATGTAAACAAATGCAGAAGATGCCAGGAGCTCCCAGAGAAACCCAGAAATCACTCAAAACACTGCTAAAGGCATATGGGTGTACTTATTAACCCATTAATAGCACTAACAGACCTTTTAAAAAAATATATTTTTTGCCTGGCAAACCCCTTTAAGCATAAGGTAGAAGTATAAGAGCTGCCTACGTATTTCCCATTGCATTTGTAGCCACTCCTAGTTTTGGCTTGAAAATTGCAACAAAATCTGCAACAAAAAAGTCTGTATTTCCACAACGTGGGGCTTTAGCCTCAATGTTGATATAGACCTTAGTGCATATACCTATAGTGTCATAAAATACTGAATTATCTAAAGGGGGTTTCCAGTTACTACAAGTTATCCCTTATCCACACTAAGGAAAGAAATGGGTCATGAAGGCATGATGCACACATGACCGGACAGTGGTGGTGGACACTAAAGCACCAGGGACAGGGGAGTACGATTTCATTTTTTATGCTAGACATTCTCCAGCTTCCTTTGGGATTTATCCATTTCCTGGACAACCCCCTTTAAGTGTCTGATTGGTGGGAACCTGACTACTGCAGATGTCCCATATGCCCTATATTAATGGAGATACAGTACATGAGTGCCGCTGCTTATATAGAATTATATTGAACTGCCTGTTGCTCTACTTGGCTTCTCTTCTTCAGTCCCATACAAATGAATGAAGTGGCAGGCGAATGATCAATCTAACACTCCATGGATACAGGGCACGTGGGACCCAGTTCTCATTATCAGTGGGTGTCCGAGCACTGCGACTTGTAAATAAAGGATAACTTCTTGTAACCTAAATACTCCTTTAGGCTAAGGCCCCACGTAGTGGGCCACAGGAAAAAAAGCGCGGTGGGAAAAACGCGTCGCATTTCTTCCAGCAGTGCTTTTTACAGAAAGTCTGCAGAGGTTTCCTCTACGGACTTTCTGCTTCCATTATAACTATAGAGAAATCGCCGGCATTTCCGTGGGTATAACTGACATGCTATGATTTCCAAAACCGCAACGTATTTTTCACAATGTGTGGATGAGATTTGCTAGAATCCCATGCACTTTGCAGAGACTGTAAAACGCCACGTTCCCACAGCAGCGAAACTGCGGCGTTTACGCCAAATGGGGCCCTTGCTTAAATGGTTGCATAAACTGTATATATACATTGATATAGGATAGAATTATACAGTGTAACTACAGGAGCATCACTGTTGGAAGCGCAATACTTTACCTTAACCCTTCACTATCACATACAAAGATGATCCTGTCTTGATCACAGAAATATTTTTCATTTGGATCCTATTTTAATTAAGATTTGTTGCATATAGCATTAATGACTTTTATGTCATTAAATACAACAGAATCATTACCTCTGTCGTATTACTGTCAAGGAAGGGTAATTAGTGGGTGACAGGTGTGGCATTTATACTCGGTGCCACCGCACATGGCATGCTATGAAATGTCACAAATCAGGGAAAGGTTTTACTGTGTAGTGGCGCTGCAAAGTACACTAAATATATATTTGCTAATTTTCTCCATTGCCTACATCATTCACACTATTACCTTCGGTTTTGTTATTTTTTTATGCAATAATTTTTGATATATGACAGGTTTGCCTTCTTTGATCATCCAAAACATTCTGACTACAAGACATTCTAACTGAGGGAGATGTAAACTATTCCACAACGGGGAACCTTCGGTAATGTCATTTTAGAGTAAGACTTATAAAGCCTGGTGTTTGTATGCCAGTCTTACAAAAGGCCCCAACTAGATGCAGGTCACAGCAGAGTTATGAAGAGGCTCCGGCCTCCGTGCGCCAGAATGGGGTACTACGCCAGTTAGGGTTCCCTAGGTTTCCACTTTTGCACCGCAAAAGGTTGAAATTGGTGGCCGAACACACATTGATAATTCACATGCTGCGTGTTCAAAAGCCCCAGGGCAAGACAGTGTGTGGATGGAATTTAGTGAAGTACTGTACTTTGCAGCAGGTTAACCACTGGCGATTTCACCAAGGCTAACTCGCAGCTTAGCCTACAGGAGTTTTTTTTAAATTAGCGAAGGACAATTACTCACCTGATTAATCCTCTGCAGTGTCAGCGCCTCCGCTCTGGTCTTAGTTTACTTGCAGTAGTCATTACGTGCCTCATGTATATACGTGACCACTACAGCCTAAGGACACAGAGTTGAAATCACTGCCTGCCGCCCAGAAAAGCAAGATCACCCGAAATGTGGGACTGTCCCATTCAATACAGGGCAGCTGAGGGGGCCCCCACTAGATGCACCATTGGCCCTATGGTTAAAGCGGTCCTGATGATAGAAAGAAAGAAACTCACTCAACATGAGAACAGAGGCCCTGTGACGCACACAGCGATGGTCAATTCTCACAAGGGTTTGTGCTTAACACTCACAGTAATTATTGAATCCAGTGTCCAGTCCAGTCTTTATATGAAAGCTTTCCCTCCCAATGTGACTACAAGGCATCGAGCCATAGCTCGCGAAGTCTGTATGTTGAGCAGCACCAAAGGGACACTACCTACTGCTCAGCCAATGGGCTTAACAGGTGCCTGTTTGGAAAATCATGGTGCTGCCTTCTTTCCAAAAAGTACGTGACTAGAATGAGGTAGATGAAATGATTCCACAGCAAAACACATTTAGGCTAAGGCCCCACATTGCAGAAATGCAGAGTTTTCGGCATTTTACAGTACCAGCAAAGTAAATGAGATTCTGACTAATCCCATTCACACACTGCGGAAAAAAAACACAGTGGAAGGATGATGCCCCACATTGTGGAAACGCAGCTTTTTTTGTTGCAGATTTTGCTATGTTTTTTTGAGCCAAAGCCAGGGGTGGACTGTAGCCATTCTTGGTTTTGGCTTAAAAAAAAATGCTGCCAAATCTGCGCTTTTGAAAAACGCAGCATGTCAATTTTAATTGTGGAAACACAAGCGTTTTCCCTATAGATTTAATAAGGGAAGAAATACTGAAGAGAAAAACGCAGAAAAACTAAATGAAAACTGTAATGCGTTTCCACTGCGTTTTTTTTCATTGCATAAAGACATATTCAGTTCAATACACATCATAAAATGCACAATAACATGCACAGAGCACAAGTAAACATACAAAGCAGTGACACAGACCAATCTGGTGTAAGGACCTAAGGTAACACTATTTTGTGGAAGGTGGTAGTTTTGACCACCTTACAACCCCATACTTGAAGTGTTTTTTGTTTATCTCAGAATGCCACTTTAGGCTAAGGCCCCATGTGGAAACGCATTGGAGTTTTTCCCGCAGCGCTTTTCACAGAAAGTCCGGAGAGTTTTCCTCTGCGGGCCTTCTGCTTCAATTATACATATATGGAAAACACCAGCATTTCCATAGGTATAATTGACATGCTGAGATTTCCAAAAACGTGACAGTTTTGGAAATCGCAGCATTTCCGCTGCGTGTATTTTTCTGCAATGTGTGGATGGGATTTGCATGGGATTCTGGTCTTAGGGTAAGTTTACACAGCAGAAAATGAAGAGGAACTTCTCTTCATTTTCTGCCGCCATTTTTCGCCATTCAGTCGCTATTTTCTGCTGCTGATTAGGTTCAGATGTATGGGCCTAATCAACAGGAAGTCTCAAGCTGCGGAATCCGCTGCTGAATCAGCTTGGGCATCTGTAGCAAGATCTAGCAGGACACTTAATTTTTTCAGTGTCCTGCTGTGATCTCTGCCTCTCATTGAAAACAATGGAAGCCAGAATGTGGGTGGTATCTGCTGTTGATTTGGGGATGGAATCCACCCCCAAATCTGCAGCAAATTCCTCCATGTGAATTTACTGTTGCTGACCACCCATCCAGGTACCTACCTATCGTACCTACAGTAGTGGGGAGAAAGCTGTTAGTAACATCCGGATATCCCAAAGAGAAGGCAGGGATGGTTTATTGCTGTCCCTGCATTCCTGCTTGCTATATGCACAGAGCTCAATGAGCGCTATTGTACGGCTATGGGAGCCACCATGATGCCAGGAACTGTAGAAGTTGCTGGGACCTAGAGGACCCAGATCAGCTCTGTATACTAGGAGGCTGTATTCCTCCCATAACTGGGGATAATATAATCTCCAGTTACAGTTGGAAATTAGCAAGAAAAAAAATGTAATGTAAAAAATAACATAAAAAACTACCACACCAACATCATAGGCACTAGGCTCTCCGTTGGTGACACAAAATTATGCGCCACCAAACATAAAAATCTCTGTAATGGAGAAGGAAACTATTTAACAAAAAAAAAAATTGTAGTACTGAAAAGCATACTGTTTCCTCTAATAAAATTATATCAAAATAAAGCCCTGTTTATCACCAAAATAAGGAATAAAAGGAAATATTATATTCTTTCTTTATTTTTCCCTTTTTTTACTCCTGTGCGTCCGCCATTACTTTTGTTTTTAGTGCGCTTTATATGTTATTATATCATATGTTTAGTATAAGTATTTATCCCTTTTAGTATCTTTTGAGAAACACTTCAATGGCAGAACAGCCAAGTAATGGTTAAACAGAGTAAAATACATCAGTCTCTATTTGTTTACCACTAAATCTCTGCACGAATTTGGGTTTCACCTGGTAACGCAGAATCACACTGGCAATGTGGCATTCCTTGGCAACGCTATGCTGGGCACTAATTACCCTGGCAGCAGGGCGCCACAGGAGGATGCATTGCCGGGATGCTCCTCAGGGAGCTGCAGATCGCTGACTAATGAGAGAAGGAGAGCCCAGACCAAAGCTAACAAACCTTGCTATGTTAATTAAAGGCAGCGTTAGCCAGTAATGGTCGCTATGGTAACAGTGGACCGAGTCAGACATTGCAGGGAAAAAAGATCTCCAAACTGTACCAAGATCATGACAGCAGAGAATATGTGAATGATAACTTATTAGATGGGTGCGGGGGTTGCACTGGCCTGTGTGGTTTTTGGTGTTCCCCAAGGTGATCTAGACACTAAGAAACAGCGACAGCAGTGATGACTCTAATTACTAGTTAGCGATTAGATGGAGTACCTAAGCATTTACATAGTACAGGCCTGGGCTTTTACATTTGGGACCTGTTATGATCCCGTTTTCATCCCCCTACCTCGCTGCTATCCCCTAATATTGCCATATGTGCTGTGAGGATGGTGGACTTCTGCTCTTTTTTGTATATGTGGGTGCTACATAGAGGCATACAGAGTTTGTCTGTCAGGTTTTATATGAAAAAAAAAACAATGAATGCGATATCAGATCTCATATTATTGAGAAGCAGAGGCACGGTATGGCGGCACAGGCCTATGGTTTTGTAGTATGGAGCTGCAAGTGCGCCTTCATGAAAAGGCTCTGTGCACACAACTCTGCTTCACACATGAAGCCTTAGATACGGTAAGCAGATGTCTGACAGAGAGCACACCATGAGTGCTTACATTCCAGCATATTGCTAAATCTGACCCAAATTGCACTCACTTATTAATTCCCTGACTTATTAATGTTTTTCAAGGGGAATTTTTTTTATTCCCTTAGGATAAGTTTATGTGCAGCAGTTTCATTGTGAAAGGATTTCTGCAAGCCCATGACTTGACACTTGAAGAATTTTCTGCTACATTTGAATTTACCCTAATTGGGTATATTACACCATGGATTCCACCTCAAATTCAGCTTCAAATTCCGTCTCATTGATTTTAATGGGAGTCCGACACAAAATTTTTCCTCTAGCTGCTTTTTGTTTTTTATTTTAGTCAAAAAATAAGCGTCATGCCCAATCTTCAGGCGGTTTCCACCTGATTACTTCCATTGAAGGGAATGGGAGGTGAAAAGATACCGCCTGGCAGGTGCGGATTCCAAACCAGCATTTGTAGCAGAATTTGGTCAAACTGAAAAATTCAGCTTTAAATTCCTAAACCCCCTTGCACACAACCGTATGAATGGTCAGTATGCTATCCGTATTTTTCCCGGCTAGCACACTGACCCATTCATTTCTATGGGCTTGTACACATGACGTGAATTACACGGTCACGTGTGCAGGACGATAGTCCGGGCCACAAAATATGGAACAGGTCCTATTCCTGTCCAATTTTGCGGCCCTGATTCCACGGCTCCTATGCATTGAATGAAAGGGGCCACGGAAGCATGACCGGTGCACAGGCGGCACACGAATGACATCCGTGTGCCCCCTGTGCACCGCCCATGCTGTTCCTTAACGGCAGCCAGTTTTAAAGTCACAAAAATACACCTTAACTACTAGATCTAATGGCCTGAACTAACAATATCCTAGATCCCTAGTTTGGGTCATTGGACCCACAGTTGAGACTTGCAACTATAACACGGTACGTGTAATAGATTTATGGCTGTGTGAATGTGGCCTTAAAGAGGCAAGTAACATTTATCACCTATCTACAGGTTAAGTGATAAGTGTCTATAGCAGTGTTTCCCAACCTTTTCAGACTCAGGGCATTCCTGGAGGAAAAAAAAATTCCTTGGGGAACCCCCAACCACATAATTTTTACCAAAAGACAAAAAAAGGTCCTAAAGACACAAATAATGTTGCATGAAGGGATGTGGTCAGCTTCCCACTGAAAGTGTCGCAGCCCACTTGCGGGTTTCCAAGGCACCCCTGTTGGGAATCACTGATCTACAGATTTACATGGGGTCTTCATCACCCGATTTCAGGTGTTTTTTTATTATGGTGGGTTTTACAGGGACCAGAGGTGAAGCTCCTGAATTCTAATATAGTATCTGTACCAGAACCGGACCCCCAATTATAATGTATTGTGTAGTACTGGTCACCTCATATTAGGAAGCGACATTCCATGGGTCCCCTAAGGCTCCTTTGCCTTGGTGTCACTACACTTTTTGCAACCCCTCAAATTATACCCACCAGGGGAACACACTGCTAGATTTCCCTAATGCTAATTCAGTGGTGTATATATTCTTCTTGGCCCCAGCTGAGGACAATTCACATTTCTTTCAGCCTTCCTCGGTATCAGCACTGAAGGATAGTAGGGTGAGCTCTATAAACATCTTTTTACAACCCTATTAACTATGTAACTATGATAAACTAAGACAAGAAAGGAGTACGCTACCTTACAGAGGCCTCACACAAAACATTTACAGTTTGCATGCTACATGTGTTTTATTCCAAAGCCAGATTCTAAAGGATGAAAAGCATGAAGGAAAGCTCTATATTTAGAAGCAGAACTGGTGAAAGAAAAATATATCAGTGCTGCAATCTGTCTGACCATGGTTTTATCTTACAGCACATTGCAGAAAACCTGAAAAAAGCCAATGACATAGAACAGGAAGCTGGAACAAATAAACCTGTTTAACCCCTCAGCCAACAGTTATCATGCTAGGGTTAGGCAGAGAGTCAGGAGCGGAAAACTACTGCCTAGTAACATTTATGAATGGGTTTTCTCATTAATGTGGCTCCAGTGACAGATGAATAGACTGCTAAGAAGTAAATACTTGTAGCAATAAACCTGCCACTTCCACGGTGTATATAAATATGCTGTCTCATGGCAACTATAATACCAGAGTCTTTAAAAGCACAAAATGGACCAATGGGAATTGTGCACAAAGCTTTCTAGCACAGTAGTAATACTGAATAGTTACACATCATGGTATTAGGACACAGAGGTGTAATATGCCTGGTTGCATGGTCTTATAATTAAAAGGGATGTCCACTATGTAAATAAAGTGGAATAAATGTATTCAACTATTGTAATACTTCAACCTTTCAAGGTGTCTGCTTGCTCTCACTGAATGGAAATATCCATTCTTAAATTTAGTGGCTGAAAACCCATTCTGGCCAAGTGCTTACATATTGACATCATTGTAGGTAAAGGACTTATTTAGGATAGGAGAAATTCATGTGCTAGTATAGTGGCCGCTCACAGAAGCTTGCGTAGGCCAAAACTGCAGCTATATCAATGTAAGGCTAGATTAAACTGATGTATCAACCTTGGCACAAAAATGTTTTCATTCAGTAATGGCGAGTAGAGATTTCTGAAAATAAGGATTGCTAAAGGGGGAATTTATTATACCATTTGCACCAGTTTTGTGGTGTAAAAAAGTTGCATATTGTGGCATATATTAAGTCATAGTTGGTCAATAATTTATGACTTGGCAATTTTGAAAGGTGGTAACCAGGATGGATTGGGGCCAGCAAGTCTCCAAGATTAACCACATTCAAAGACAGAAACTAGTGTCAATTGAAGTGCAACTCTACATCTTCCCATAGCAGGTGTAGATTTCCTTTTCTGTCTTTAGAACAACAGTCTAAGATGCACAAAAATGTATTAAGTACTGTGTATCTGTTGATAAATTGACACATTTCATTCCAGTGAAATTCATTTGAGTTTTTCACTTTCCCAAATTCTCATACTTAAGCCCCTTACAGACGACCATGGGCGAGATCATTGTGCTATCCATGTTTTTCCCGGATAGCACAATGACCCATTCATTTTTATGGGCCCATGCACACGACCATGATTTCCACGGATCAGTGTGCGGGCTGTGAGTCCACGTCGCAAAATGTAGAGCAGGTCCTATTCTGCTCAGTGTTTGCGGAATGGACTGGACGGAATGGTCCACAGAAGCCTATGGGAGACTAAAAACCATGGATGGCACACAGATGTACTCTGTGTGTCATAGTGTGCTGTCCGTATTTGTGGAAAAGCTAGAGACATCATTAGATGTCTCCTCTGTTTTTTGTGTGCAGATTTGCAAACTCAGATCACACAGTGTCCGTTTTTGCAGACATACGGCACTGATGCTGAAGACATACTGATGACACATGGTCCACTAAGTACTATGTACCATAATGTTATAGACAGGGGCCATCCATGGGGAGTGTCCACTGGGTTTGGAGGAGTCAAGGAGGCTCATCATGTGGTTGGCTGGGGATGAGGTTAGGTAGGTTTGGGGAGAAATAAATTCATGAAAGTTTCATGTGAGTAATTTATTTGGGAGTCACAGCTGTTACCTTGAGGTTCATGAGCCACTGGACATCAACATGCCACTGAGTCCATGGTGCTGCCCACAGTATGGTAATAGCAAATTTTTGAACTTCTGTAATAGAATTATACAAGATATGATGCCGTATCGGACTAACTTTATATGTCCAGACACCATCTGCACATTACAGACCACTGACTGGTGACGGCTCATACAGCGTTATTTATATGTAATGAAAGTAACCTCTATCACATAAATGGCTTCTCCACTGTATAAGCAGTGCTACCTCCGATGCCACTCCTGCTACCTCTTGTGTCACCCCCTATACCTCATAGATTGTAAGCTCTTGCGAGCAGGGCCCTCAGTCCCATTGTGTGAATTGACTATTTCTCTGTAATGTATCTTTTTGTCTCTACTTGAATCCTACAAATTGTAAAGTGCTGTGGAATATGTTGCCGCTATATTAATAAAATGCATTATTATTATTATTATTATTATTATTATTATTATTATTATTATGTCTTATGAGAGTCAATCCCTTTCAAAATAGAACAACACAGACAGAGAATGCAAAATGGGTTTGGGAATTTTGGCCTACGCAATCTTGCATGGATTTTGGGTGCTCATGCAATAGCATGTTCATATCAAGCACAATGTGCATTACCCCATATATACAAAAACTACCCCGATCACCAAAGTGTCATATACATATGACTAGAAAATGTTTGTACTTGGACAATTATCCTAAAACCAGAGAAAAAGCTTTTAGGATTAAGTACATGTAAATCTAATGTGAGGTCTCAGCAGTTATATGTCACCCAACATACAAATACTTGTCAGTGCTATTCATGTGAATGTTTGGAGAACTAATTTTATATTTATTTGCTTTTTTTTTTTATTTATGGCCCTGTAGTTTTGGTGACTATACATGCAATAGAGGATCCAGCCTAAAAGAAAAAGTTAAAGTAGAAATGGAAAAGTCAACCAAATACAAATGGTACAGTACTTTGAAGCAGTTTTCATCTGCACATGGATAGTCATAAAGCAGATTTCTGCTATGCTTTCACCGTAAACAACTGCCTGCAAAATACGGTTGTCACAAAGATCATTAATCCCTGTGACAGTAGCTTGAGGCTGTCCACACTGACTCCGGGTATCAGTAAAAGCCATGCACACTCAGTTTGACCATGACTGATGTTACAGCCATGTATTTGGACAACCCAGAATGTTTGAGTTGTGTGGCCTATATTATGTCTGAATGGCACAAAGATCATATATGTATGTATGGTAGTCAACACAATTCTGTATACAGTGTTGACTAACAGTATTGTATAGTTCAGGAAAAATGAGGTTGATCAATTCATACTGTAGGCTTTACAGAGAGTTTGGGCTAGGGATTGCACTGTTCAATCTGGGCCAATTTGGATTAATTAAGTCTTTATAGACATACAATAAAACCCTGATCATATAATAATAATTATAACTTTAGCTTGGTAACTATTAGAATACAATGGCTCTGATAATGCACATAATTTAAACATGGTGCCTACACTCCATGCTTATTTTTTTGTTAGATGGGTCCCTTGAAAATAAGCTGCTCACAGGTTCTTCACTGCTGGGACCCCACAGATGAGCTGTAACCAGTAAGAGAATTTGGCAGCAAGTTTCAGAATTTCCTACAGCTCCACTGTAGGGTAAATAAAGCCCACAATGGGGTAGATTTTCTAGCAGGTTTGCAGCAGAATTCGGTCATAAAATTAGTATAATTTTTGTCACATGATAATTTGTGCCAATAATTGTGCCAGTTTTCCTATTTTTCTGCCACTCATGGCACTTTGGAGATAGTGTGTGAAACCCGGGCAAAGCCTCCATTGCCCTAATTTATAGCAGAAACCTGGGGTAAATTATAGCTGAAATCTCACTTTTGATGCATTGCACATGCCCGAGATAGCTAAAGTTATTGAGAGGTATAGGTTAATAACTGCGGTGCATCTGAAAAAGAGTAGAAGATTATTGAAACTGGCGTACTATATTACAGTCTTAATAAATCTGCCCCAATATGCCTTCCCTTGTAATGCATAGATGTGCTGGGTCCTTGCAGAATCGCAGAGTCCTTGTGCCAACACAGCCCATTTAAAGCTTAACCTTTAACTCATAAAATCTACTTTTGCGTCTAAGGTACATAATATTTGGCATCCATATCTTTTGTGTATTGTATACTGTATATTACTTAGCTTGCCAGGTATCTCAAACTTTTATGCATGTTATACATTTATAATAAGATGCCATTCTGCCAATAATAGCAAAATAAAAATGTATTGAAAACTATAATGTATGTATACAGTTTTATAGGTAGAGGCTAGTAGACTGTACATTATATTAGTGGTCTATGCATTTGATGGCACCCATTACAAAAGAGCATACTGTATATACAAAGCCACGGGATAAACCCCATACCAGTCTGGCGCAACTGAGAAAATCCATAAAATCAAATTGGCCATTGTACAATTTTCTGAAAACTGCTCTTTTCTCAATTACTTACAATATTAGTTACTGGAAAATCACATTTAGTATATAATAAGCATCCAGCGGTGACATATATATACATATACAGTAGTGGAGCATACACAGCAATACAGACACAGCAGTACCACCTATACAACAATACACACCCAGCAGAGAACTACACACACCGTTACAATGCAAGCCATAATATACACACAGCAGTGGCACATATACAACAATACCGCAACAGCAGTAAACAACCCTAACAGCATCGGACACACTCAACTAAAAATAACAACAGTAACAATCTCAGCAGTATTATTATATAAGGAAAACAGTGAGGTACATACACAACAGTAAACATGCAGGAGGGGTAAATAATAAGCAGCAGAATACCCAGAATGTAATTGCGGAGGAGAAACATATATTTAATACCATAAAGGGAAGTGAAATAGTTCTTGGAGACATTTCTTTATTTTCACAAATATAGCTATCATAATGATAAAAAAAGAACGGCCCAGATTTATTAATGACACTGATTTGTCTAATCTGCACCACTTTATCAGATTTCTAAATTTGTCTAAATGATAGAATATTTTGTTGGAATAGCTTATTCTTTTTGGCCCAATTTGATTGGCATAAATGATACAGTAAATGTGTCTAAAATAAAATGTACCACAATTGTGCTACAAAGTTGACCAAGCAGATATATACCAGTTGTGTGATCACCTCCAGTGTTAACAACTATTTTATGAAATATGCTCGTTCAGGTAATGTTTGAAAGTGTGGATTGAGTAAAAAATAAGGATGATACAGCTACTGAATAATACTACATACAAGATTATTGTGAGTAGTGACATAATATTGATCCAAGGATCTGTCCAACTGCCAATATAGTTCCCATTTATGATAAATTGGTCTTATATCTGCCTTCCTCTGTATCATCTGGGATCTGTAAATATAAAACATTGAACTTGATGGATTTTGATGGACTTTTTAGCCTAAAGCTTACCATAAAATTAGTAGCATATTAGCTAAACACACTGATTTTGGCAGGACCGGCTGATCATCTAAAGGGTATGAGATCCTCTCATCTCACCCCACTGGTAGATGTTTTGGGAGATTAGGATCGGGCAATTGAATTTCAAATATCCAATCATTTGTTCTCAGGGAGTTAAGGGGTTATCCCATCTGAGCTACTTATACTCTATTCACAGAATAGGGGATAAGCTGCAAATTGGTGGGGGTCCGACTCCGGGGATGTCCAGTGATCATAAGAATGGGGGTGTTATGCTCTACAATCTGAATGATGTGGTGGTTGGAAAGGCATGCCCCCATACATTTATTTCCATGGGTCCGATGGAGATAACCAAAGTCCAGCGTTTGGCTCTGGATGTCCCATTGAAATGAATGGAGCAGAGGTGTGCCTTTACAACCATTGCTTTATCCAGACTTTGAATATAGGATAAGTTACTATGGTGGAAAAACTCCTTAAAGCTGCTGCAATAATTTTGTGGCTGCAGCGTTCTTCCCTCTTCTTGTTCAGAACATATGCACACTCAGCCAAGCTAAGAGTACATGTTTATAGGGGAGTCAGGTGAGAAATCTGTAGGTAGAACAAGCATTTGGCTGACAGATACATGTGTATGAACAACATAACTACCATATGTAGTGCTCTAGTAGTATGTACTGTATAGTATAGTATGTATGTTCTGCTTGACTGAATGCACACTGTTTTGCAATACTGGCATTACATACTTGCAAGGAAACAATATCTACACATATAAAATCCAAGATCTATAACTTTTATTTCCAGCACAAGAAGATGATAGAACTTCGAGCAGAGCCTGAAATTAGATTGTCATATCCTATCAAAACGTTTAGGATCTGCCTACCAAAATCTGATTGTATGTGGCCAACCTAGATTTATGAAGCTTCAAAATTCCTGGGATAATACTCACAAATTGCTTTGCCTACAATCTATATCCAATTTTAAGTCATAAACAGGCAAGGAAAGACATGCATTAAAATACAGATAACCCATCATTCTGTTATTGGAAAACATTGGTTTTTGTTGTCTTCTGTGATAAGATTTCAGGCTGCAGCAGTCTAACCAATTGCAGAAGTTAGGTTAACTCTGCTTCATCTGTATATATGCCAATGACAATAAGCCACCGTCACCTTCATTTGTAGTGGTGTCGTGAACGAAAAGCCTGGATTACTACAGATTGAAATGGCATCGTCTTTAGCAACAAACCAAGTTCTGTTTGGGTAAGTAGGCAGGCCACCTCTGCTGTGGAGTGACATTCCGCTGCTTCTGTTGGTGTGATGATGTGGGGCGCCATTGCAAATGAGTCAGTCACCCCTAGTAGTGATAGGAGGGACACTAACGGCTCAGTGACATATGCAGGACATCCTGTGGCCACATGTGCTGCTTCTCATGGCAGGGCCTCCAACTGGCATTTTTCAGCAGGATAACGCTCACACACAAAGGTTTTCCAAGAAGGAATCTGGCAGACTACAACACTTCCTTGGCCTGCTCAGTCGCTGGATTTATTGCCAATCAAGCATTTATGGGACCAGCTGGGACATCAGCTTCAGCAACCTATGAACGTGCAGAATCTACAGTCCCAGTAGCAACAAATGTGCTGGAGGATACTATACAGAACTTGTATGCCCCATGCCCAACTGTATCTCATCTTGTACCCAGGCTAGAGGCAGCCAAAGAGGGTACATGCTGCCAAATTGTACAGTTTTTCCCAGTTTTCTGCTTTCACTCTAATATTGTAATCACTTGCATATATCAGCATTACATTCACACATATAACACATATATTGATGAGTTATTTTTTTTTCAATTAGTGCATCATAGATATGTTCACATACAGTATATAATGTGTATGACATCACAAGAACAGAATACCTAATTAAAATTCACAACTAAAATCATTAAAGTACTGATAATCCTTATTGGATATGTCTCACTAGATACCACTGTCATCAGGAGATGTTGGAGCATTTTCACTCCTCATGGTTTTTCTGCTGATCTGTCAGAAAACAGCCTATAACTAGAGATGGACATGGATTGTAAGCACTTGCACAATGGTTTCCTCCTCCCTCTCCTTTTGCCTGTCCCTGACCTGATTTTTTCCAGTCATTTTTTACAGCACACTGCTCAATTATAATAGTGATTGGCAACAATTCTGACACAGCTTTTTTGTTTTTATTTTTAATTTTCTTTTACAAGCAAATATTTCAAGAAAATTAGCAAAGCACTAAAAGGGTGGCCTGGCCAGAGACTATTAGACTACAACTGAATCAGTCAGCTTTAAATAAATGACGTTAGGTTCACACTAGCGTTCGGCATTCCGTTCTTCAGGTCCACTTGGGAACACGAAGAACAGAAACCTAATCCGCTTAAAAAGCGGTTATCCGCGGAACCCATAAGCTATAATGGGGTCCACCGGGTTTCCACCTGAATAATGCAGAGAGAAAAGTCCGCTTTTTCAAGCGGAATGGGGGACGGAGACCGAGCGCTAGTGTGAACCCAGCCTTAGGAGTGTTTTCAGATTAGTGTAGGCTGCGAGACTATACAAGGGGTGTTCAGTAAGTTATCCACCTCAGTATGTTCTGTCAGTTTTAGAAAACTGAGCTTGTCTGTGCAAGTTGAGACATGTCTAGACATGGAACACACAGTAGCAGTTCAGTCTGATCAAAGAACTGGAAGTAACAGGATGGCAAGTGCAGTACAGTGCAGGCCTACAAAGAAATTGAGGGATTTGGAGAGTTGTTTCTTGATTAAATTCCTTACAGAGGAAAAAAAGAAGCCTAAAGAAATCCATGAAAGGGTGAATGCTGTATATGGTGATGATGCACCTTTCTACTACCAAGTAAAGATTTGGTTCAAGCAGTTTAAATGGGGTAGGGAATCAACTGAGAATAACCTCCATCCAGGGTGACCCGTTGAAGCATCTTCAGAGGAAATGTGTCATAAAGTGTTGATGGTGATTTTGGAAGATCGTCAGGCCAAAGTCACTGAATTAGGCATTTCAGTTGGCACGGTTTCCATTATTCATGATGTTTTGATGATGTCAATGGTCAGTTCCTGGTTTGTGTCACCATGTTGACTCCTGAGCAAAAAAAATGTCACCAGCAATTTAGCCAACAGAATTTAAACATGCTTAGAGAAAATCCAGGAGACTTCTATGCTTGGGTCATGGATGTAAGGACTGCGACCAATCCCAGAGGGGTACTGGGCCCACGGCCAGTTGGAGAAGGCAGGGGCCCTGCAGCACCATGATAGCGGTTGGGGAAATCCTGGTTCCATGACCACTACACATCTCGTTAATGGAAAGGGGCCTGATGTTATGTGATGTACAGTACAGACCAAAAGTTTGGAAGTTTGGACACACCTTCTCATTCCAAGAGTTTTCTGTATTTTCATGACTATAAAAATTGTAGATTCACACTGAAGGCATCAAAACTATGAATTAACACATGTGGAATTATATACTTAACAAAAAAGTGTGAAACAACTGAAAATATGTCTTATATTCTAGGTTCTTCAAAGTAGCCACCTTTTGCTTTGATTACTGCTTTGCACACTCTTGGCATTCTTTTGATGAGCTTCAAGAGGTAGTCACCTGAAATGGTTTTCACTTCACAGGTGTGCCCTGTCAGGTTTAATAAGTGGGATTTCTTGCCTTATAAATGGGGTTGGGACCATCAGTTGTGTTGTTCAGAAGGCAGGTGGATACACAGCTGATGGTCCTACTGAATGGAGTGTTAGAATTTGTACTATGGCAAGAAAAAAGCAGCTAAGTAAAGAAAAACGAGTGGCCATCATTACTTTAAGAAATGAAGGTCAGTCAGTCCGAAAAATTGGGAAAACTTTGAAAGTGTCCCCAAGTGCAGTGGCCAAAACCATCAAGCGCTACAAAAAAACTGGCTCACATGAGGACCGCCCCAGGAAAGGAAGACCAAGAGTCACTTCTGCTGCAGAGGATAAGTTCATCCGAGTCACCAGCCTCAGAAATCGCAGGTTAACAGCAGCTCAGATTAGAGACCAGGTCAATGCCACACAGAGTTCTAGCAGCAGACACATCTCTACAACAACTGTTAAGAGGAGACTGTGTGCAGCAGGCCTTCATGGTAAAATAGCTGCTAGGAAACCACTGCTAAGGACAGGCAACAAGCAGAAGAGACTTGTTTGGGCTAAAGAACACAAGGAATGGACATTAGACCTGTGGAAATCTGTGCTTTGGTCTGATGAATACAAATTTGATTTCTTTGGTTCCAACCACCGTGTCTTTGTGCGACGCAGAAAAGGTGAACGAATGGACTCTACATGCCTGGTTCCCACCGTGAAGCATGGAGGAGGAGGTGTGATGGTGTGGGGGTGCTTTGCTGGTGACACTGTTGGGGATTTATTCAAAATTGAAGGAATACTGAACCAGCATGGTTACCACAGCATCTTGCAGCGGCATGCTATTCCATCTGGGTTGCGTTTAGTTGCACCATCATTTATTTTTCAACAGGACAATGACCCCAAACACACCTCCAGACTGTGTAAGGGCTATTTGACCAAGAAGGAGAGTGATGGGGTGCTACAGCAGATGACCTGGCCTCCACAGTCACCAGACCTGAACCCAATCGAGATGGTTTGGGGTGAGCTGGACCGCAGAGTGAAGGCAAAAGGGCCAACAAGTGCTAAGCATCTCTGGGAACTCCTTCAAGACTGCTGGAAGACCATTTCAGGTGACTACCTCTTGAAGCTCATCAAGAGAATGCCAAGAGTGTGCAAAGCAGTAATCAAGGCAAAAGGTGGCTACTTTGAAGAACCTAGAATATAAGACATAATTTCAGTTGTTTCACACTTTTTTGTTAAGTATATAATTCCACATGTGTTAATTCATAGTTTTGATGCCTTCAGTGTGAATCTACAATTTTTATAGTCATGAAAATACAGAAAACTCTTGGAATGAGAAGGTGTGTCCAAACTTTTGGTCTGTACTGTATGTACATGCCGCCGGGCCCCTTTCCAATAGTAGCCTGCACAGGGATGGTGATTAAAAATAATAAATACTTATACTCACTTCTGCTGGGCTTCTGATGGTTCCCATTGTCCTCTTTTAGGCTCTTCTGGCTTGTGACAGAGGTCACTCGTTCCATAAGTCACTGCTGGGGCCTGTGATAGGGTCTCAGCGGTCACGTGGTGTGCACTTGGGTAATGATGCCAGTGTGCCCCCACATGACTGCTGAGGCCCAATCACAGGCCCCAGTGGTGACATCTAAGGCACGTGACTTTAGTCACAGGCAGAAGAGGATGCTGGAGAAAGCTGGACAGAGCGAAGATGCCCAGGAGAAGTGAGGCAAGGTGCGTATAAGTGTTTGTTATTTTTACTCACCTCCCCTGAGCCTCTATTTATTACATCTGGGGTCTGAGGAGACTAAGAGTATAATAACAGCACCAAATCGAACCAGGGGGCCAAAGCACACAAATATTCGTCGAAACTTTGTGGGGTGCTCTTGGGAGCATTTTATACTATGTAGGGGCCACTATGGAACATTATACTGTGTGGGACCATTGTGGGGCACTATGCTGTGTGGGGGCCATTGTGGAGAATATTATACTGTGTGGGGGCCACTGTGGATCATTATACTATGTGGGGCCATTGTTGAGCATATTATACTGTGTGGGTGCCATTGTAGAGCATATTACACTGTGTGGGGTCACTATGTGGAGCATATTATACTGCATGGGGACAATTGGCTATACTGTGTGGGGGCTATTGTGGAGCATATTATACTGTGTGGGGGCCATTTTGGAGCATATTACTCACAAAAGCACCACAGGTTCCTTCAAACAGTTAATCAGCAGGGGCCCCACAGGTCATGAAACATGTGTCCACTACCATGATCCTGAGAAAAAACAAGAATCCATGCAATGGAAGCACAAGGCACCAACTCCAAATAAATTTTGTGCGCAGCAGTCAGTTGGAAAGGTCATGGCAACAGTTTTTTGGGATACAGAAGGTGTTTTATGGCTAGAATTCATGCCACTCAAGACAACAATTACTGGAGACAGCTATGCTTCAACAATGAAGGCATTGCATGATAATAATAGATAAATGCAATGGGAAGTTGTCGGCAGGTGTGTTGCGTTAATGCTTTATGACAATGCGCCAGCTCACAAATCTCTCAAATCAGAAGAGAAGAACAGAAAAAAACTGTCGGGGGGGGGGGGGGGGGCGTTTCTTACAGCCCAGCTATGACGCTGAACTGTAAGGCCCACCCTGCTGATAGTGGGGAGAATTAATGGCAGCTATATCTCCAGCACCGGGGCACATACAGGGAAAGCCGACATCTTTCTAGCGGTATGTAATACTGCACATCTATGAGGATGTGAAAAGTCCTCTTTAATTGCTGCTGTCAGAATCACAACAGCAGCACAGATATTCTCCATCATTCTGTCCTATCAATGATTTCTATCACTAATCTGCCTGTTATATTCTCCTACTCCTAAAATGTTCTAGCTCTATTGCTTGCAATTGTAAGCTTTTCAGAACTGTGCTCTGTATGATGCAGTGAGATGAATCACAGGCCCTTCCCTATCTCCACCATAACTGCAAATGCCTTGTGGTCATGCTTACACCAATTTATATAATGTATATGAAATCAGTACTGTAAGTTGTCCTCCTACCACTGTCTATTGGCTGAGAGGCTGTCAGCTGATGTAGTTACAGAGCAGGACATGTGAGATGGTTATGTAGGGGTCAAGAGCAATAGGTATCTATCTAAAGTCACTGACCACCAGTGTTGGACTGGGATGTCTAGGGTCCACCAGTGAAATTGCTTCTAGGGGCCCACCATCAGGACCCCTGCAGATCTGTGGTACAGAGACAGGGCGGCTAAAGGTAATAACATGTCGGGAGCCATGCTGCTCACCTGCCATAACATGTGCACCACTGCACTACCTAAACCTACTGCTGCGCCCTGTATGACAAGTGAACAGCGTGGCTCCTAGAATTGTTACCATAACCTGTAGATCATCATTACATCGCAGATGTAATATTGATAGCCTATCCTAAGCACAGGCCATCAATATTAGAAAGATGGATAAATACTTTGAAGAGGATGTCCAGAAATTGGCGCAACCCAAGTCCCGGGCGGGAGGTGTAAAATAAAAAATAAATAAAAAAGCATACTCACCTGTCCCCGGCACTCCGTTGTCCGCTGCCAGTGTCCATTCAGTCTCGTGCCGACGCCTTCCTGCTAGGAGTCCTGCATCTCATGGGACCGCTAAGACCAATTAGGTACAGGATTTCCAGAAATGAGGCGCCACCATGAGACCGAACAGACACAGGCAGGGGTCAACGGGGTGCTGGGGATAGGTGAACATACTTTTTTGAATTTTTTTATTTTTACACCTCCCTGGCGGCCGCCACAGTGGTTGCTTCAGTTAATAAACAACCTCTTTTAAGGGGTTGTCTGGGCCAAATTTTTTTATGGCCACTTCACTGGTCCCCCCACATAGTGGCCTCTTCACTGGTCCCCCATACTGTATGGGGAACAGTGATGGGGCCATTATATTGTGTGGGTGAAGTGATGGGGGCTAACATTCTGTGGGGGGGGGGCATTAAACTGTGTGATGCATATTAAAGGTATTGTCCAGGGTTAATCTTTTTTATGGCCTATGCTCAGGATAGGCTTTAAATACCTGATCGGTAGGGGGCTGACACATGGCACCATCAACTGTACAGCGTCACTTCCGGCATCCGGCGCCTTCACTGCAGCTCAGCTCCTGCTGACTTCAATAAGTGCTGAGATGCAGTGAAGGTGGCCAACTAATATACAGTGGACAGAGCTTTCTGCTTCTGGCCCTGTACTGTGTACAGGACGGGCGCCAGAAGTATCTCCGTACAGCTGATCGGTCCGGGGTCAGCCCCCAACAGATCAGGTATCTATGGCCTATCCTGAGGATAAACCATAACAAATTATGCCTGGACAACCCCTTTAATATACCCCCCTAATGCACCACACTTTAAAGAGGTTGTCCAGTATAATTTTTTTCTTTTTTATAATTAGTCTGGGGGAGGTGAACCCCTCCCCCAAAAAAACAAAAACATATTAAACATACTCACCTATTCCCGGTCCTCCGGTGTCAGCAGGTCCCAGCATGGTCCGGGCCTGCAGCTCCGCTGTCTTCTTTTGCCGGAAGTCCTCACTGGCTGAGACGTCCCAGGTCCCTTCCTTTAGGCCGCTAATTGGCCTCAGGGATCACGTGACGTCACAGGTAGTCACGTGCACGGGGTACTTGTGCTGGAAGAAAACATCTGAAGGCTAAACCACGCTGGGAGACACTGGGGACAGTAGAGAAAGTTTTTTTGTTTTTTTTTTCACCTGTGTAATTAAAAAAAAAAAAAAAATGTTTTCCTGCACAACCCCTTTAATGTCCCCCAGGCTATTGGCCTCCATTAATTATCATTTTGCCAATGCAAATGCATTGGCAGAGGTGTAACTAAGGTCTTGTGGGCCCAGTGCAAACTTTTGTCTGGGGCCCCCTACCCCCTCCCTAGAGAGAATTCTTGATAGTGACGGTTACGAGTGGTGCAGCGATATCTATGATACTTGAAAGGGATACAGCTTTAGTACCCACAACTTCAATTATCAAGAATACAGTGAGTGAGAAGCGCAGCGCCGACATGTAAACAATATTGGGACAGTATAATATGCTCCGCAGTGGCCCCCACACAGCATTATATGCTCCGCAGTGGCCCCCACACAGCATTATATGCTCCGCAGTGGCCCCCACACAGCATTATATGCTCCGTAGTGGCCCCCCCACAGCATTATATGCTCCGCTGTGGCCCCCCCACAACATTATATGCTCATAGTGGCCCCCACACAGTATTATATGCCCACAGTCCCTCCCCCCCCCCCCCCAGAGCCGGTGCTATTATTATACTCTGGGGTCTCCTCAGACCCCAGAATATAATAAGTAGAGGCCCAGGAGAAGTGATTAAAAATAACAAACACTTATACTCACCTTGTCTTACCTCTCCGGGGCATCCTTGTTCTGTCATGCTGTCTTTCCCATCTTCCTTGGTCCCTTTGTTCCCAATTCCCGTGCCCCAGACGTCACCGCTGGGGCTTTTGATTGGATCTCTGCGGTCACGTAGGGCGTGATGAAGTCATTACACCGGCGCGCTCATGTCACCGCTGGGGCCTTACCACAGGCCCCTGCAGTGAGGCCAGAAAAGTGCCGGAGATGATGCCGAACCCAGGACAGGTGAGTATTTTTTTTTTATTTTTTGTCACTTTCTCTGGGCTGGCATACCCTTTCCATTAACAATAGGTATAGCGGTCGGGGAACCAGGCTTTCCCCGACCACTATCATGGTAGTTCGGGGCCCCGGCCAATTCCAGCTGGCCGAGGGCCCCGTACCCCTCCAGTCGCGGTAGCACCCCCTGCGACCACGATCCTTACGCCACTGTCCATTGGTCAGGGACCTGATCGGGATAGTCAGGGGACTAATTGGACCCCTGACCTTTGCAATGGCAAGATGAGGACTAAATATAGTCGGGTGTCGGGGCCCACCGGGGGATTCATTGTTTCCCCAGTGGGCCAGTCCGACCCTGTTGACCACCAGTGACATATGTGTTGGCAGTCCTTCATTGCTTTGTTAACTGTGAAGTCTTTATTTTTCGTTTGTGGCCTACTCTATGGATTTCTCTTTAAAAGGGAGTCACCGAGAAGCATAATATCAAATTGGCCCCAATGCATGCAGAGGGCATATTGCTGAGCACTATCATCATAGATACATCATTTTCTTGGAACTCCCCTGTACAAGACTATTCAAATGTGCCATCAGGGGCGAATGATGATGCTGAGCTAATATCTCTGGAATGGAGGAAGACAAAGACAAAACAAGTTGCTAAATTCAATGCACTAACAGCTTTGTAAGGGTATAGAATATTCTCTGATTTAGGGAATATGAAAGGTCCTCTTTAATATATATTTGTGGTTACTAGTGAGTCCTACAACTCACAGAATTGGTAGACATATTTCATCAGTGAGTGCCACACTTGACCAAGAAGTCTGGATGCAAGTATAACCAAGCAGCCCTAGCACAGACATTCAGATTTTGGTGTCTTATTCTGTATGCATCACTACCAACCTTTTCATCATGGAAATATTATGTTTCTGCTTTTCACAGTCAATTTTCCAATTGTAATAAGCTGTGTTGCATTTGTTAACTGATGCTAAATATGCTTTTAACGCCAAATAACTCAGCCCAAGTCAATTGCTGTGCGCTGTCTTCAAATTCACAGAAGAAAGAATTTCAAGTCTTTTTTTTTTCTTTTTAAACAGGTTGAATGTAGGAACTTTATGTAACTTATTTCTATTACGTCTACATAAAGCAAGGTTTCTAAACTTAAAGGAAGTGGCAGGAGGCACTTGGAACAAATCGTTCAACCTAATTCTATACAAAGATGACATTAAAGTTGCTGCCATATACTTTTTCGATTTTCATTTAATACTTTTCTGAAAGTATTAAATGTACATCTAAATTTACTTACATTTTTTGGCAAAAAAATTTGTGGAATTTTAAAAGGAAGTAAAGTGCTATTATAATGTGTATCTACAGCTTCCAACTAAGTGAGGCAACAAATAAGGATCCCTGTACAGCCACAAATTCCAAAGAAACAGAAGAGCAGGAGTAGACTGAGCTAGCAGTAGGCAGCTTATTTTACAACACCCAGCATTATTGAGCAGCAGAAATAGGGGTGACTGATGGAGTGACTGCAAATGTAGTAAACCTTAATATTCTAGGTAGAGTGAGTGATATCAATACAATGTGAGTGTAATATAGGCATGTGTCAGATAAATGACACCACTGTAGTGTAAGGCTCCGTTCACATCTCTCTCACAGATTCCATCAGAAATCCCAAACAAAAAAGTGCTGCATGCTACACTTTTTTCATCTGGCAAAATGATAGATGCCATAAGGGAAACCCAACATATTACAACGGATAGTCAATAGGAGTTGACAGACTTTGTTGATTTACATCATGTAATGGATCTGTCCTCAGCTTACCTTCTATCATTCTGTTTCTATGAAAATTATGTAAACCTAATCTAAGACCCTATGCACACGACCAAATGTGCATTTGATGTGGGGCTGAGTTTGCATAAGAATGCACAGAGTGACATCCGAGTGCTTTCCATTATGCATTCACATTTTTGGGGGCTTCTGATTCATTTTATTCCGATGACACGGAGAAGGATAGAACCTGCTTTATACTCATCCGTGCCATTGAAATGGAATGAATCCGAAGCCAGCTTAGACGTGAACGCATCATGGAATGCACTCGGGTTACACTTGCGCTGCAAACTTGGTCCCACATTTGATGCACACTCAGTTGTGTGCATGGGGTCTAAGAGTGACATTAGTATATTAGAGACAGAGATGTAGCGCTGTAGCAGGGGCCACAATCACCATGTCACATTTATTATACTGCTAAAATCTTATGTGGCAGGGAGGCTTTGGGATCTCCTTGGGCACTAAGGCCCAAGCACAACATCTACCTCCTCACCCCTATAACTATGCTACTGTGATGTTCCAGTTTGAGGGATTGGATATACTATGATAATTCTGTATTATGTAACCCAAGAAGCAAAATAAGTTGTTTGAGTATACAGTGTTCTGCAACATAGTATCAGGCACTTTTTCAGGATGGCCTAAAACGAAAACACAGGGTGCAAATGAATGGTTATCTTGTAATGCAAAGTAAGCATGAGTATAGTTGTGCCAAAAGCCTAGACTTAGCCAATGCAGGTTATCTCCAATGCCAGCAGTTGACTGCTTCTACATTGTGCTTCAAATTCATCATTATACATTCACCTCCAATATTCATTCACTTCTGGGAGATATGACTTAAAGGGGTTGTCCGGGATAAATAGAAATCCCTACACTAATCTAAACACCCCCCCCTGCCTACTTTCTAAATTACATAATTTATCAAAAATGTATAGTTACCCATATCTCTGGGGTGGTCATCTGACCGCCCCAGGGACATTTTCTGATTATCCGGTGACGTTCTGTTTCCCCGTTCCCGGAAACAGAACGTCAACTAATACTCCCTCCCCCCATTCACTCCATCATACATACCCATCTTCTTTCTGTCCAGATTTCCTCAAGCAGGAAAACGACTCCTCCTCCTTCTGTGACGACTGCCCGCGGGTGCGCAAAAGAGCCGGAGTCCCGGCTTTGCGCTGTAGCCGATACTCCATCTCTATTGCGCAAGCGTGGGAGCTCGAATGAGCTGCCCACGCATGTGCAGTAGAGATGGAGTGAAGGCTACAGCACAGTGCCGGGACTGCTGCGCAGGCGCTGGTAGAATGAAATAAGAGGAGGAGCCGTTCCCCGCAGAAGGAAGGCTGGACAAGGAAGAAGACAGGTAAGCATAATGGGGTAGGGGGCTGGGCTGAGTTAGTTGGGAAGGGCTAGAAGTGGGCGGGATAGCTAGGGAGACAGGCAGAAGATGCCAGGCACTCTCAGAGAAACCCAGAAATCACTCAAAATACTGCTAAAGGTATATGGGTGCACTTATTAACCCATTAATAGCACTAAGACCTTTTTAAAAAAAAAAAAATGATTTTTTGCTCGGAAAACCCCTTTAAAGGGATGCTTGCTGTGCATGGCTGGAATTTACATGGGGAGATGCTAAGACCAGGTCCTGCCACCAGAGTTGACCATATGTGATTCCCCTGTTGTATTAGAGACCGATATGTACAGGTAGCTCTATTAATGGTACACTATAGTTGTGTATTTCCATAAAAAACTGTTTTTACTTGTCTTCTGAGTGACATTTAATTGCTATTAAATGCAATACTACTGACTGTGATGTAATACTACCAGTGGTGAAGCTATAGGGAGTGCAGAGGCAGCAATCACTACTGGGCTTTGGTGCCTCAGAGGCCCAAAGGTTTCTCTACAACATAAGACAACAGTATTATTGATAGCAAATGGTAAGCTGGGGCCCAATACATATTTACATTGTGGTCCATGAGCTTCATGTTATGCCTTTGCCTTCTGAATATGCAATTACGATAAACCTTCCGATAAATGGAAAATGAATTGAACATCCGACATACAATAAAACTCCCAAATGATAGTCTGAAATTCAAGATGCCCAAAAGTGGACTGGGCCTTTAAAACAGCTCAGTCACCTAAAGTACACAAGGCTGAAGTGCCAACTAGACCAGCACCATGGCAGATCAAATTGCAGATAAAGAATTTATTAGGTTACGTGTTTAACAGGTCTAGTAGGCTCCACCGATATTACAATTTTCTTCATTGCTGTTCTCACTATTAAAAATGGAAATAGTCTACAATATTTATATGCAGCTAGTAATATATGAAAAAACGTCAGGATGAAGATGTGTGGCACTAAGCCATTCCTCACTGGCAAGCATGCATGGTTTGTGCCTATATCAGGCTGGCATCATATAGAGTACTGCATATACTAAGGGTGACCTGATGTTACCCTTCAAGAGTACATTAAGCTGGTGTTCCTGCACATCTGTATATACACATCTGAGTTTTGTGCCTTTATGCTACGATTGCACATGCACAATTAATATGCGGCACTGGCACAGCCCTGGTCACCAGTGCAGATTTTCTTTTCTGTGCCTGTGGGATAGTGAGTCACCATGAATCCCAATCATACGCAGCCTTCCTGTGTCAACGGTGTTTCCCTCGTCATCCTGAACCCTGCTCCCCCATTACAACAAAATGCTCACAGACACAGGTCCGTTACCATGGAAACTCCTGGATATGGTGTCACAACTGCCATGTCTGAGGGAAACTAGGAGGGTGAGATAAATACTGATAGAAATAACAAATAAGAGGGAGACAGAAGGATGGAGGGGGAGGAGAGGGGCGAGGAGGTGCACAAAATAATAGATGCAGGGAAGATGAGGATGTAGTGCTTTGTGGGATGTACAAACAGAAGGTGAGAATAAAGAAAAAGTTAACAAATGAGGAATGCAAATGAAGTTCAACATCTGGGTGCGATAGAGCATTGCAATATGGTGACGTAACCATGGAGCTGCAGGAACTTCCTAAACATGCCATGATGCCGCACAAATCACAGTCGTGCACAGCAATGTTACATCAGCATCATAGAGTAGCAGGGTATGGATTTTGTGGCGTGTGTGAAAACCACAAAAGAAAAAAAACATTCTTAGTACATTCAGAAATAATATCATTAAAATGTTCCTATACAACATACCAAACAATTAGCAAATGCATTGGCTTCAGTGTTTAGATATCTAAACAGAGGCAAAAGGTGGCAAGGGCTCTGTCCAAGAGTCTGCATATCACAACTAGAAGACTGCTTAGACCACTCAGACCAAAGCTGCACAAACATCATGTAATCCACTCATATTGCAGTCGGGGTGACTTTCAGCTCCATTGTCAGACTGGGAATGTCACGACTAGATTAGAGGCAACACTAGGCGCCGTCACTGCAACATAAGTTACAAATTTAATATTTCCGCATTATCTATGACAGGTTCTCTCAAAAACAAGGAATTAGATAAGGCCCGGCTCACATCTGCGCATGGGTTTCCGTTCGGGAAGTCCGCTTGAGGACCCCTGAACGGAAACCTAGCCGCATAAAAAAGCGGTTACCTTAGGAAACCAGCGGACCCAATAGACTATAATGGGGTCCGTGTGGTTTCCAGTTGGTTTGCGCACGAAATATGCGGAGAGAAAAGTGCTGCTTGGAGGACTTTTCTCTCCGTATATTTCTGCGGAAACCACAGTGCATGGGGTCCACTGGTTTCCTAAGGTAACCGCTTTTTTATGTTGTTAGGTTTTCGTTCGGGGGGGGTTCCCAAGCGGACTCCCTGAACGTAAACCCATGCGCAGATGTGAACCAGGTCTAAGATGTACCAATTTACCAATTTACCAAACACAGCACTATCCTCCAAGTATAGAATGTAACACTGTCCATCTAGAACTTTATCCTGACTGTATTACAGACCTTCTAGTTCCAGACAATGATGTCCATTGACAAGGGGCTGGATAGTGATTGTTACAGTGACCTCAGGTAAAGGAATGCAAACTCTACCATTGGTAACTACAGACATTACAATGAACATAATGTACCACTGTGTGCCATGTATTGGATAACAACTGTCTAAGTTTTTGTTCACTTAGGTCAGAAATTCCATAAAAAATTTCTCACTCTTAGCTGGGCCATTGTTTTAGTGTTGGGAGGGTTTTTCAACTGATAATGTGAAAATTCTTTTGAGAATATTTTTTGTATTTTTGGACATTTGAAAAATAAACAATAAAGGACTATATTGTTTGGCACAATGACAGATACCATATTGGAAACCCAACAGATCGCATAATAGTCAATCAGGTACATCGAGATCTATTTATGTCCATCATCGGTATTTTGGTTTTTCTGTACCATTAAAGTAGAAATCCCAAGTTATATGTAAACACCTTAGGTCGGGGCCCCACGTTGCGAAAATGCAGAGTTTTGCATTACCTGCAAAATGGATGGGATTCTGGCTAATCCCACATTGCAGAAAAAAATCCACAGCGGGAATGCTACGATTTCAAAAACGCTTGCATTGTTGTAAATCACAGCATGTCAATTATACCTACGGAAACACTTTCTGTTGAAAACACAACAGAAAAAACTGCAATGCATTTCCACTATGGTCTTTTCCTTTGCTGCGATTCACCACGTGGGGCCTTAGCATTAGAGATTAAAAAAATAATCATGTACTGCACTGAATGTTCCGCTAACCACAAGCTGCCGAACACTGACTGATATAGGGCCACCACTGATAAAGGACAACCAAATGTTGAAAGGTCAGTTTATTTTAAGCAGAAAACTGTAAATGTCTATTGGCTGTTTGCTAATTCAGACACTACCCAAGTGACCACATCTGTGATAAACATTCTGAATTCAGATGCCATGTATGTGCCAGAAGAATGGATTATGGATATATGATTCACAGTAAATGAGTCAGATTTTATCAGCAACTATCCTTAATTTATAAGGAGTACAGCAAATACCATTCATGAATTGTGTCAGTCTACACAGTCTATACATGATATTGGAAAGCACAAAAGCAGACAGAGGTTGTCTGATGACAATAACTGAAGGTACAACATCATTTCAACCTATGCAGATTTTTCCTAAAATGGTGCAGACCATACTCAATTTCCCGGGTTATATCGTATCATATGTCATACGCTTACATACACCTTAGCCACTTTCATTAAAACTCAAATTTTTTACAATTTTTGACATTTAATCCTAGTACACATTCCCTCTCTTAGGTCAGTTAGGATCACTACTATATATCAAGTATAAAACATCAGAATAATACTAGAGATTTATATCTTTTTTGGTAGCATTGCCTTTAAATGATCTAACTTGGGTCACATATTTAGGGTAGCCTTCCACAAGCTGCTCGCAATAAGTTACTGGACTTTTTGCCCATAGATTTGTATTTGTACGGTAACAAAACTACTGCTGCTGTAATATGTCCGTGTATGACGAAAAAATAAAGAATATAACTTTGGACAAATGTTTTAATACAACCTATAGTAGAATCTATTGCTATCCTATCCTGCACTTTTCAAGCCAAGCACAAAAAATCTAAAATGTAAAATGTCCTATATACACAGTGCAATAATGTACTACTTGTATTGACTTTTCCTAATGCATACTAAATACAGAGACATAAAGATTCACCGTGGCAAACGTGCTAAACTAAATGCTAAATACTGGTTTAATATGACCCACATATTAAATGACCCACATTTATTATGTGTTTTAGGCTAAGGCTCCACATTGCATAAACGCAGTGTTTTTTGTTGCAGATTTTGCTGCAGTTTTTGGAGCCAAAGTCAGAAGTGGATTGAAAAGGAATGGGAAATATAAAGGAAGCTCTTAGACATTTCTCTTCTCTTAAATCCACTCCTGGCTTTGGCTCCAAAAACAGCAGCAAAATCTGCAACAAAAAAAACGTGTTTCCTCAACATGAAGCCTTAGCCTTAGACACTTTTTACTCTGTATCCATCAAGGGAGTTGTGCATAAAAGAAAGGGGCTTCCCAGAAGAGAAAGAACTTAAAGGGTTGTCCAGTACTTGGGCAGGAGGCGAAACAAAAATAAATCATACTTAAAGGAAAAGAATAGGTGACATCGCTCACATATGTCACCGGTTCCTTTGCTTAGGCTGCTGAAGCCGCTGATTGGCCTGAGCGGTCACATGTGGCGTGCTGGACCGGACAGTGATGACAGACATTGGAGCACTGGAGACAGGTAAGTATGTTTTTTTTTTTTATGTTTCCCCTTCCCTGGCCTTCTGCCCAAGTACTGAGATTCCTAGACAACCATTTTAAGATGCACCACTAGTGCCAGAATTGTGTCAAAATTCTGTCACAAATATCTGCTATAATCCAGCAAATAGATAAAATTAGGATATACAGTCTAAAGATGCATCAACATTCTCACCCAGCATGAGCCACTGTCTAGTCTATGTTTGCACTGTCTGAAAATTAGACTGACAATTTTCATGGCTGACTTGCCTCTGAGGGACACCTGTTTTCGCAGATAACACACACACACATATGATTGAGTTTGTGGAAGTTATATAGCATTTTTCCCATAGACTATGGTTCAAGAGATCTGATAATCGCAGCCCCCTAGGGGAAATTAAAAATGATAGTAATAACAATAATAATAATAAAGCTGTTTTTTAATATTTAAAAATGTAAACAATATAAAAATTCAAATCACCCCTCTTTTCCTAGATCACAAACTAAGCAAACAAAAAATAAACATAAACACATTAGGCATCTACATGTCTAAAAATGGCCATACTATTAAAATATTTAAGCTATGCCGTCAAAACAATAGTAAAAAACAATCAAAATAACCGAATCCCCATTTTTTGCCATTTTTCCTCGCCAAAAAAGTAATCAAAACAGTGGACATTCCCCAAAATTATATAAATAAAACAAAATTTTTTTGCCACAAAAATAGTTCCCTTAAACAGCTCCATAGATGGAAGAATAAAGTTACGGATGTCAGAATATGGCAACTAAAATAACTTTTTGCATTTATCAAAGTTTTGGTATTAAAACAGCAAAAAGTATATACATTTTTGCTTCACAGTGAACGCTGAAAAAAATGAAACGTGTAATAAAATAGAACAAATGTAGTTTTTCTCTAATTCTACCCCATCATGAATTTTTTTCCAGCTTCACAGTACATCCTATAGAATATTAAATGGTACTACTACTACGAAGTACAATTTGTCCTGCAAAAAATAAGCCCTATGGCTTTTTCAAAGTGGGGAGTAAAAACAAGAATGAAAATTGAAAAATGGTTGCAGCTAGAAGTCGTTAATCCAGCCCTGACCATGTATTTTACAGTTCTGTTGCCCAGATGTATGCAAAAAGCACCTCATTGGTTCTACATTTCTCAGACACTGGGGATGTACAGTCATTTCACAGCCAAGGCTTGGTTTTCAAAGAATCACATCTTGTAGACTATTACAGGTGCAATGTGAATAAAAAAATTAGTTTACAGTATTTCTGACAAAGGAATCAAAAGCCACATAAAATTATTAATCCTCTGCTCAAGCAGAAGTGTTAAGTGTCGAGGTATAAAGGGGTTCCCAAATCACCGGGTGAATTTACACATTGTGCATCAGGAAGGGGCCGCACAGCTCTCTATTGTGAGCCGACTTCTGCTGGCAGGCTGAGGTTATTCTGTGCATTTTTCACTTTTAGTAATACAACATGCTGTAGAGTTGGTGCTCTCCCAGCGATCTCTTTCCTAGAGGATAATTCCTAATTCCTGATATGCGAGTGCTGCTTTTAAGCAGTCATTAATCTGAGTAATGATGTTTCCTGAGCACTACACGCAGTTTAAGCACTCACCCAGAAGCTCAGTTCACTAATATCTCGTCCCTGGATTACAGCTCATTTCATAATGTCCAGGGAAGCTTGTGACAAGCACAACACACCTATGGATGCATAACCCCCCATCATCCCGCACTCCGTAGAGCAATAGAATACACAAGAGGCTTGAACTATCAAAACCATAGCAATACTGTAACTGGCCAGCCAGCTTTCCTAAAGCCTTTGGCATTTATACAGTATATTAATATAATCTTTTAAATGCTACAAACTAGAACTGCTGCACTTTATGGCTACATTTCTTTTATTTCCTATTATATTGTTGACTAAATTAGATTTTCATTCTACAATCTCACATACACTGAATGGCCACTTTATTAGAGACACCAGCCCTTTCATCATTGGAGCTTCACTGTATGGAAATTAGACATGTGACCTCAGAATACAGCACAAGATCAAGAGAGCAAGTTTTCAGGGGATCAGTTTCAGAGTGAATTCTCCTTAGAATGTTCTGAGCGACAAGGTATAGTCATGGGTGCCAGACTAACCAGTACCAAAATTACAAACACTGCTAACCTGTCTCATGGTATTGAGAGGATATCCAGAATAGTGTGAAGAAGAACATCTAGTGAAATGGGATCCTGTGAACATAACTCATCAAAGAAACAGGTCAGAGGAAGATGTCAAGAATCATTCTGAGGAACAGGTGGTCCACAGTAAAACAAATTGCAAGTGAATACTATGCTGGTGCTCCAACTGGCAGGTCCGAAGACCCAACTCATATTTCCTTAGCAAATATAGACTATAACATCAGCTTGTGGGCCATTGATGTATAAGAATAATAGAAACACAGCAAAAAAAAAGCAAAAATTGGTGGAATAACATCACCTGGTCAAATGAATGATGATGCTGATGCTAAGGTCAGAATTTGGTAGAAGCACATGAACCAATGAACGGTTTCTGTCAGGTACCAGCAGATCAAGCTGAGTAATGGTGATTAGTCTAATGTTTTCTCAGTACTCCATGGGTACATGGATACCTATGGATAATACTGGTGTATGCCACAATGAATTGTTCTGAAAGCCAAAGCAGGTCCAACATGCTTCTAGATGGGTGTCTCTAATAAAGTGGATATTCAGTGTATTGATTTCCAGCCACTGTTATTTTCCTGATTGCCGTTTCTAGTTGAAAAAAGTATTGATACTTAACAGTTCCTTGATAGCAGTTACATTAAAGGGAGTCTGTCAGCAGGAAAGTAAATATCAGACTAATGATAGTACAGTCATGGCCAAAAGTTTTGAGAATGATACAAATATTAATTTTTACAAAGTCTACTGCTTCAGTTTTTCTAATGGCAATTTGCATATACTCCAGAATGTTATAAAGAGTGATCAGCTTAACAACAATTACTTGCAAAGTCAATATTTGCCTAGAAAATGAACTTTATCCCCCAAAACACATTTCAACATCATTGCAGCCCTGCCTTAAAAGGACCACCTAACATCGTTTCAGTGATTGCTCCATTAACACAGGTGTGGGTGTTGATGAGGACAGGGCTTGAGATCAATCTGTCATGATTAAATAAGAATGACACCACTGGACACTTTAAAAGGAGGCTGGTGCTTGCCATCATTGTTTCTCTTCTGTTAACCATGGTTATCTCTAAAGAAACACGTGCAGTCATCATTGCACTGCACAAAAATGGCCTAACTGGGAAGAGTATTGCAGCTAGAAAGATTGCACCTCAGTCAACAATCTATCGCATCATCAAGAACTTCAAGGAGAGAGGTTCCATTGGTGCCAAAAAGGCTCCAGGGCGCCCAAGAAAGACCAGCAAGCGGCAGGACCGTCTCTTAAAAGTGTTTCAGCTGCGGGATCGGGCTACCAGCAGTGCAGAGCTTGCTGAGGAATGGCAGCAGGCAGGTGTGAGTGCATCTGCACGTACTGTGAGGCGGAGACTCTTGGAGCAAGGCCTGGTCTCAAGGAGGGCAGCAAAGAAGCCACTTCTCTCCAGAAAAAACATCAGGGACAGACTGATATTCTGCAAAAGGTACAGGGAGTGGACTGCTAAGGACTGGGGTAAAGTCATTTTCTCTGATGAATCCCCTTTTCGATTGTTTGGAACATCTGGAAAACAGCTTATTCGGAGAAGAAGAGGTGAGCGCTACCACCAGTCTTGTCTCATGCCAACTGTAAAGCATCCTGAAACCATTCATGTGTGGGGTTGCTTCTCAGCCAAGGGAATCGGCTCTCTCACAGTCTTGCCTAAAAACACAGCCATGAATAAAGAATGGTACCAGAATGTCCTCCAAGAGCAACTTCTCCCAACCGTCCAAGAGCAGTTTGGCGCTCAACAATGCCTTTTCCAGCATGATGGAGCACCTTGCCATAAAGCAAAGGTGATAACTAAATGGCTCAGGGAACAAAACATAGAGATTTTGGGTCCATGGCCTGGAAACTCCCCAGATCTTAATCCCATTGAGAACTTGTGGTCAATCATCAAGAGACGGGTGGACAAACAAAAACCAACAAATTCAGACAAAATTAAAGCATTGATTCTGCAAGAATGGACTGCTATCAGTCAGGATTTGGTCCAGAAGTTGATTGAGAGCATGCCAGGGAGAATTGCAGAGGTCCTGAAGAAGAAGGGTCAACACTGCAAATATTGACTTGCTGCATTAACTCATTCTAACTGTCAATATAAGCTTCTGTTACTCATAATATGAATGCAATTCTATTTCTGTATGTGATAAAAACATCTGACAAACACACATAAAAACCAGAGGGCAGCAGATCATGTGAAAATAGAATATTTGTGTCATTCTCAAAACTTTTGGCCATGACTGTACTTTGTAGGGCTGCTTCTACACTTTCCAAATATGACTTTCTTATTCTGCATTTTATACTCACACAAATTAGCTGAAAAGGGCTTTAGAGGTGTTTCTTCTCCTGCAGGGGATTCACTCTCTGGTCTAGATAACCACCCCTAACTGGTCACTTCGGCCAACCATCATTCATCATGGTTGAGGGCAGACAGAAAATATAAGTGTATGGCATGATTGATTCTTTGCTATTTTGTACAGACTGACCATTTTTTCTAAACTGTCCCCGTAAACATGCTGTTTAGTTGGTTATGTTGATATTGGGATCATTCCTACAAACGACTCCACCATAGACTGATCTGCAGCATCATGGCCAACTTTAAACCCATGTGTATGGCCAGCCTTAAATGTCACTAGCCAGAGAATGGACAGGAAGGGTTAGGGCTAAGGCCCCATGTTGCGGAAAAGTTGCTTTTTTGTAGTAGATTTTTCTGCAGTTTTTTGAGCCAAAGTCAGGAGTGGATTGAACAGAAGGGAGAAGTATATGAGCTTCTTATATATTTCCCATTGCCTATGTAGCCGCTACTGGGTTTGGCTCGAAATGCCACAGCAAAATCTGCAACAAAAAAGCTGTGTGGGGCCTTAGCCTAAAAAGAAAAGTTTTGTAGACATAAATTATCGTAATAAAAGATCAAATGACACCAGGAATTACAATAAAAAGACAAGGTCCATATGGGATTTGTCCAATGTCTCCCTTGATATAAAAACATTCAGAAAGGAGTTGTTTTTGCAGGAGAATTCATTTTATCCTGTGCATTGCAAAAACTGGAAGCCATGGTGAAAAACCGCAGCATAAATTGACATGTTTCAGCTTGAAAACCTGCATTGCAGATCAGTATGTGCTGCAAATGTTTTGCACATCATGTGTTTAACTATCTACCTTGCTCCTACTGTACTGTACAGTGCAGTATATTAGCTGCTGGCAAATAAGTGGTGCCTAATCCACTGTAAGTATGCCCCTTGTGGACAAGCTTTAAAGTAGCCCTGACCACCAGAGACCAGAATGTACTGCTGACTCTATAAATAACTGCTAACCACAATGGGACTAGACAATGAATATACCACTGACAACCAGGCGCCAGACAATGAACCTACCAGTGATCAACAGGTACCTGACAATTAATGTGCCAGAGACCACCACATTGTAAAAGCAGCATTATTTTACATCATCAGGGACCATATAGAAAATAATCTTTGGCTCCAAAGAATTCTTGCTGTCATACTCTCTGAGCCCATCCAAGATATTGGCTACGTCCGTTATTCTGGTGACCATGCAGAAAAATGAGCATGGCAATGCAAGTCTGTAAAACTATTATTCCTGTAAAGATGACAGCTTTAACTAATAAAAGACATTCTGTATCTTAACTTCTATTATGTGGTGGAATATTAAAGTCATTTACAAGAGAAAGTAACAGGCCAGCAGCACATCAATGTCAAGTCAGGAACACACCAAAGAAAATGTCTTGTAAGTAAATGTGCTCTAATATCGCTGAACGGAGCATTGTTTTGCAAGACAATTTTGAAATCACTTTCCCTTTAAAGAATTTAGCTGAACCTGGTCAGGAACATTCTTGAAATATGGCTTGCTGCAAACAATCTGTAATTATCCTATGTGCGCTCACGCAGGAAATTTTGATATGTGTTCCAGGTTCGTAAGAAACAGATTGAGAAACTTTGTTCTAGATCAGTGGTTTTCAAGCCATTCAAAACACTCCTGCAGCTTGGATTTTATATTCATGTTGTATACAGTTTGGGCAGTTTTATAAATTCAAGCTGAATTCTTATTTGCACATACTGTGCATCTACTCAAATACAGAAGCATGCTTAATTTTATTTTATCTGATGTATTATGTTAAGGCTGTGCACCCAGATAAGCCTTTTATCAGAAGCAACAATGCAATAGCTGTTACCATATAAAGATTTCTTAAATGACATAGATGTTTGTAAACTATCTCTCATCGCCATAAAATTTACCTGGTGTATAATTTCATTTAAACAGAAACACATACAGTATACTGTACATTCAACCAAGGGCAACATCTGTTATTCATCCTGGAAATGATTACTTTAATAACTGGGTGCAAAGCTGACCATACATATTAGATTTTGGGCAACCGTCATTCAGCTGTCCAATTTATAATGGGATCATTCCTATGAATGATCGATCCAACCATCAGCAAGTAAAATGCCCAATCACTTTAGCTGTTAAAAAAGCAGTAAGGCTAATGTCCCACATTACGGAAACGCAGCGTTTTTGCTTATATATATATATCATCTGTATATCTATATATTGTATTTAGTTTAATACAGTTTAGTGGACTACTGTATGCAATGTATTAGCGCTATTAGCTTGTAAGAAATATGCTATCCACAGCATAGTGATTATTCACACAACAAGGCTGTGTGCTGTTGTTTGCCAATGTGTACATCCAAGGGTAATGCATTTTCACAGATCCCTCATTGACATGAGTCTATTGAGGGATCCATGAAAACGGCCTGGGAGATAGCAAGTTATATTATTTAATGGATCGGTCAGAAAGTTGTGTGAATAGATCCATTATTTTCTATGGGGCAGTGTGCCGGCCGTTAAAACACAGCTAGAATAAGGCCGTGAAACATTGTTGTGTGAATAGGCATATAGTTAGATAAACCAGGTCAGTGGGAAGATCATTGCTTAGATGTTAACATAATGCATACTATAAAATCACAACCTTGTGACAAGGAAATTCTGCTGTAAAATAAAAATGCAGTTGCAGATGGACACACCACAGCCTTGAATGGTGGCATGTGACGTTCAGACATCTTGAGATATTTAAACACTGGTCTACTTGTATCATCCGGTGTATACTGTCAGTGCAATCGAAACAGCCACACAATGGTGGGACTACCAGCAGTCTGTATTGTTGACATATGTATAATGGCTGCATAATGGATGTAGAGACTCAAATGGTTTCCTTATTTCTTCCCATTCCTGTGGAACAGCAGAATCTTAAAGTCAGGCTTTGTTTTCTAATCCTCTAGTGTCCATTCAAGCTTATTTTCCGTTTACAAATTTTTAGGCGTATTTTTACCTTAATATTCAAGATTCTTTTCTATCCATCTACTATTCTACATCTGCCCTGCCTTGGTAACTATGGCGGCCGAAATGAATCATGACTCGCTCAATCTCTTCCAGGTATATTACTTATATCTACACATTTCATAACATTTTTAAGGGATTTTCAAAGCCATTGCAAATACAATACAACAAGAAGCATACTGTAGTTCAATGTTGCCTGTAATACTAAGGATATGTATATAGTTGTCAGGTCTGTACATGCTCATCTGCCTTAATTGCAATACCAGACACAGCCAATAGATGGACATAGTGCTGTCTCCATAAAAAGTGCTGTCTTCTAAACCCGCACAACCTTAATTGAAATTAAAAAAAAAAAAAAACATAAATCCTTAAAGTGGACCCTCATTTTTTTATTTAATGTAAATGAGTTACAAAATTCTGTGCTGATTAGTTTTGTGCAAATTAACTCTCCTCAAGAAGGAAACTGTCTCTCTAATGCCACCTAGAGCTGGCTAACCTTTAAGCCAATATCCGATGGGTGGCATTGGAGAGACAGTTTTCTTCCCTCTGTAGGAGAGCTGATTGCCATACATTTTCCGGGTAGGACTCCCTATGCCAGCTGATGCCTCTGTAAATAGAAACAAACCCCCGCATTAATTTCATGAATTACCTTTCTAAAACAGTTCAGTTTACAGATACAAGTTCTTAAATCTCTTCTACAGACAAGATTTAATGACAAAAACTGCTAAGTCACCAAGAAGAGTTTGTCTTTGGCTCAAAAAACTGCAGCAAAATCTGCAACAAAAAACATTGTGTTTCCACAACGTGGGGCCTTAGCCTAAACCATATCAGCTTCATGAAGTGACCTTTCACCTGCTGCATGATATATTCCACCCCTTGACAGGTGCCATTGTCGCTAGATAATCTGGTTTATTTACCTCATCTGTCAGTGGTGCGAATGTTCAGGCTGATCAGTGTACTATAACATACGGTGTTGACAAGGAATGAGAACAACAATAGATGACAATAATACTAAAACATGATTAATTCAGGTTTGTCACATATCTGGTACTTATACCATGTCATTGTTAACTATGGCAACCTACATTTTGTGCCTTGCCCAAAGTTAAAGGGGAAGTCCAGTTTCAGGCAAATACTGAGAGACAAATGTTATTGTCTGAAACTGGACAACTCTAAGAATGAACTGTGTTTGTTCTGACATTATAATACCACTGTAAGGGAATTGCTAGTTGTGCAATTCCCTAGTGCTTCTGCTGGAACAATGGAAGAAGGGAAAGACAGAGACAGTGAGCCCTAATCTCAACCAAGCTCCTGTCCCTACCTAATTGCCACAACTGTCCTAATGACAGGGACAACTGGGCGGCAACCCCTTCTCTGAATAAGTGTTACACAGAGCAAGACAAGACAAACAACACAGAAGCAGTGTCAGCAAGCCAAAGGTTCAGTAACAGTCGAGCAACGCAGTACAGAATCAGAATCCAAGAGAATAATCAAAGGATAAGCCAGAGGTCAGAAGTCAGAGTACAATAATAGCAGAAAGAGGAGCTTAGCAGGGACAAAGACGCAATAGCCAGCAACCATGTGTGAACAGATGACCTGTTTATAGGAAGTCCAGAATCTGCCCCAGACTTGATTGGTAGATAGGCTGTCAATCACACAAGTAAGGCTAAGATTAACTACTTGAGGAGCGGAGGAAAACAAAGGAGCAGGAGATGGGTGTGGTAGGAAATCAATTACATAGAAGAGGTAATAGAGCAGTGTTTAGACAGAGCAATAAGAACACTAAGCAAGGAATGATTAAACACTCCTCACAAACACACAAACACTCCTCCTGCGCCGCAGCGTGCAAGCGGAGGATGGTGCAGAGACCCAAACAGGCAGAGACGTTACAACCACTAATGATAATAATATGAAAACTTTTTTATCAGGCAACTCATAGATGTCTAAGACACGCTAAACAAGACATGGATGACTGGAGGTAATCAGATCCCTGGGACCACCGCTACACAGCGAACAGGGCTACAGCACTGCTTCTATTACATGAATAGAAACAACTTGCACACACTCCCCATCCACTGCACCAACTTCCAATGCCTGGAGGCTGCTGGGGAGACCCCCACAGTTCACATACTGATGACCTATCATTTGGATAGGTCAACAGTATGGAAATTCCATTTCGAGAATCCATCAGGTCTTGATGCTAGAAGAGCATCAGTTGACTCATAAACACACAAATATGACAATATATCCAAAGCAATAAGAACTATACTCATTAATAGTCCTAGGCTTAATTATGAGTGACACACTAGTCTGTAGGTATGTTGGCAGGCTTCATGTGAAACTTATCTTGTATGTCTAGAATGAATGATGTTGGTATCATGTATGCTATCCCTTTAAAAACGGCTCTGAAATTATAGCATGCACAGAATTCTAACTAAGCAATGCATAAGAAACTCCAATAACTTGACCAATTTATCCATCTTTCACAGCAAGAAATGCTCTGTTGAAATAGCAACACCATGCATGTCAATGAGTATCAAGTCAACTGCAGCAAGGGCATGAGAAAACGTGTGGCACTGCAACAGGGAAAACAAATTCTAGGATTTATTCTATTGCCTTCCTTAACTACGAGGCAGAATGATGGGAAATGAAAAGAAATTGTTCTAAGGGTTATTTATCCTAAAAGACTGTTTTATTGCACAAAAAATAGTGTACAAAAAAGACATACGTTGTTCTGCACTATTACTTTCATGGCTCATGTACATGGCCGTATTAAGGCTCTATACAACCTCCAATTAGTATGGACCTAAAATAAAGCTCCCATAGAAATGTACAGTGCCTTACTGTAACTACCTATCCCTCAAACTTTATACAAAGGCAAACAAAGGTTTTCTTTGTTGCATTTTGTATGAATCTGAAAGAAAAAAATGACTCCATTTTTCAATGGTTCTCTCTCACCATGAAATGTCATCATAAAAATATATTTGGCTGTTTTACCAATATAAATGTTGCTCTTATCCCACAGTATCTGTGACGCACATCTGTGACGTGTCAGAGACCTGCTTTTGGAGTATACAGGGTTAAAGCTACATGCTTAACAACTTTTAAATAACCAAAATTGAAACATTTAAGGATCAACCCTGGGAATGCCACACATGGTGGGAACACTGCAAAATACAGTCATATGAAAAAGTTTGGGCACCCCTATTAATCTTAATCATTTTTAGTTCTAAATATTTGGGTGTTTGCAACAGCCATTTCAATTTGATATATCTAATAACTGATGGACACAGTAATATTTCAGGATTGAAATGAGGTTTATTGTACTAACAGAAAATGTGCAATATGCATTAAACCAAAATTTGACCGGTGCAAAAATTTGGGTACCCTTATCATTTTATTGATTTGAATACTCCTAACTACTTTTTACTGACTTACTGAAGCACAAAATTGGTTTTGTAACCTCACTGAGCTTTGAACTTCATAGCCAGGTGTATCCAATCATGAGAAAAGGTATTTAAGGTGGCCAATTGCAAGTTGTTCTCCTATTTGAATCTCCTCTGAAGAGTGGCATCATGGGCTCCTCAAAACAACTCTCAAATGATCTGAAAAGAAAGATTGTTCAACATAGTTGTTCAGGGGAAGGATACAAAAAGTTGTCTCAGAGATTTAACCTGTCAGTTTCCACTGTGAGGAACATAGTAAGGAAATGGAAGACCACAGGGACAGTTCTTGTTAAGCCCAGAAGTGGCAGGCCAAGAAAAATATCAGAAAGGCAGAGAAGAAGAATGGTGAGAACAGTCAAGGACAATCCACAGACCACCTCCAAAGAGCTGCAGCATCATCTTGCTGCAGATGGTGTCACTGTGCATCGGTCAACAATACAGCACACTTTGCACAAGGAGAAGCTGTATGGGAGAGTGATGCGAAAGAAGCCGTTTCTGAAAGCACGCCACAAACAGAGTCGCCTGAGGTATGCAAAAGCACATTTGGACAAGCCAGCTTCATTTTGGAAGACGGTCCTGTGGGCTGATGAAACAAAGATTGAGTTGTTTGGTCATACAAAAAGGCATTATGCATGGCGTCAAAAAAACACAGCATTCCAAGAAAAACACTTGCTACCCACTGTAAAATTTGGTGGAGGTTCCATCATGCTTTGGGGCTGTGTGGCCAATGCCGGCACCAGGAATCTTGTTAAAGTTGAGGGTTGCATGGATTCAACTCAGTATCAGCAGATTCTTGAGAATAATGTACAAGAATCAGTGACGAATTTGAAGTTACGCCGGGGATGGATATTTCAGCAAGACAATGATCCAAAACACAGCTCCAAATCTACTCAGGCATTCATGCAGAGGAACAATTACAATGTTCTGGAATGGCCATCCCAGTCCCCAGACCTGAATATCATTGAACATCTGTGGGATAATTTGAAGCGGGCTGTCCATGCTCGGCGACCATCAAACTTAACTGAACTGGAATTGTTTTGTAAAGAGGAATGGTCAAAAATACCTTCATCCAGGATCCAGGAACTGATTAAAAGCTACAGGAAGCGACTAGAGGCTGTTATTTTTGCAAAAGGCGGATCTACTAAATATTAATGTCACTTTTCTGTTGAGGTGCCCATACTTTTGCACCGGTCAAATTTTGGTTTAATGCATATTGCACATTTTCTGTTAGTACAATAAACCTCATTTCAATCCTGAAATATTACTGTGTCCATCAGTTATTAGATATATCAAATTGAAATGGCTGTTGCAAACACCCAAATATTTAGAACTAAAAATGATTAAGATTAATAGGGGTGCCCAAACTTTTTCATATGACTGTACCTACTTACCCAGTCTCTTTTCTGGTCTGATTTGCAGGACTGTTCCGGCACAATCAGGACTGTTGGTAAGTACAGAATTGCGTATATGATAAACATATCCCTAGGGCTCCATTCACCCTTTTGGCCTCCATTGGGATGGAGACCTTTTTTTCTACTATAGTGCATCAGATTGGCCATCAGAGAAAATGTGCGGGAATTTTGTTTTATTTTTTTTTTTTTACAATGGTTGACAAGAGAACAAGAGGAAATTATAAAGTATACTTGAACATTTTACAACAAGCTCTAACTACAATAAGTCAATTTAGTGAACACAACCGGGTAAATACAGCTGTACTGCAATAATAAAATACAACCTATAGGTTGCACAAGGTTGTAGACATTGTAGAATATCTGGTTGAACTGTTTGATTTTAACAGTTCTAGTCACAAAAGATTGTGCTAGATGGAAATTGCAGACTCCTCTTTGGTGCTGTATAACCCTATATTCACACGACAGTACAAATCGACCGTGTGACGGACATTTTTTTTTTTTAACAGCCATAACACGGCCGCATAAGTTTCAATGTCTGTGAATTGGGACTCTTCACATGACCGATATTTTGACAGACTGTCGGACTGTCAAAATATAGATCATGCTCTATTTTTGTCTGTTTTCACTGATCCCTGAATACACTGAAATGTTTGAGGGGTCCATGAAAAGGGCTGCTCCTCAGGTGCAAAAAGGCTGTGAAAAATTGATGTTTTTCACGGCCATATTGTGAATGTAGGCTTAGAGTTCATCTGCATGTACGTTCTTGGGCGTTTGGTACTTTTGGGAAATCTGACAAATAATGGATTAAGATGCACATGAGGGGTGCATTAAAGGGGTTTCTAGGATTTATAAAAAGCAAAAAAGGTAATTAAAAAAAACTCCCATAATCACTTGATCTATCCCCTCGACTCTTGTGTGCCCCATTGGTCTCTGTTTGTGTCACTGCAGTTACAACATGTCATACATGCTCATGACTGATGCAGCCATCAATGGTCTCAGTGGTATTGCTTGCATATACGGTAAATAGCCCTGAGGCCAGTTATTCACTGCAGTAGGCCTGTAAGTGTAGATGACATCATCACTCCAAGTGAAGAAAGACTGGTACCATCAGAGCATTGGCACTGGAGCAGGAGGGAGTGAACAGGTGAGTATAGTGTTTTTAATCACATTCCCTCACATTTCTCACCTTTTGCAAATCTATAGCATCATGAATGGAATGCAAATGGCCATAAATCTCAATTATCGTAATATGTTAGGGAAATGCTTTACAAGCAATGATGACTTTCTAAAACGACCCTTGTCACAAACTAAGTATCTTCTTCTAGTCTCCACTATTGCAGATGTGCCAAAGGATCTGAAATTGACAGGGACAGAAAGCAGAAGAGGCAACTGAGGCTTCTGCTCATCACATTCAGAACGTGTCTGTATCTGACAGGACATGTAGACGCATTGTGAGACAAAGAGACTCTGTAGAGGGACACATACATGGTGGCCTGATCTGCTGCAGGTATATTCTGAAGCTGACAAACAGCCATGGCAGTGAGCCGCATACACATAGACATTACTAAACAGAACCATTTCAGGTTATTTTGAGAAAGCTGGAGACATTATTATGGCTGGGTCCTTTACAAAAGGATTTAGATACGCTGACTTGCCAAGGTTAATAAGAAAAATAAGCATACACTATTATATAATAATGTTGTGCAAGAACATTTTGCCTCCTCCACATTTCTTTTTCTGGGAAAAAAAATGGAGCTTATAAGAAGCAAACACATGAGGAGTGTTCCTGAGCCTGGTATAGTAATTCTGTGCAAAATCTGCCACTGAATATACTATATACTGTAATCAATGCAAAAAACTACAGCCTGCGGGATCCTCAGCTGCTATCACAGACTCCTGTGAATGCAAAATCTCTATCAGGTTTCCAATTCTCAGTTGCTATTTATAATACTGGTATGTGGACTCCCTCAGGCGTTAGGACCTGGGTGTGACTGCTACTTCTGCATCCCTTTTTGCAACACCCTTGGTGTCAGCATCAGCTACCTCTGCACTCGAGTCATAGGATTTTTCTATAACAACCCTGATCCATAGAGCACCAATATAATCTAGAGCAGAGGCTTTGTATGCAATAACATCTGATATAGAAGACAATAGAACAAATGCAGAGAAGAGCCTGAGCATGGGTGCAAGCCTAGTCGAGTGGTTAAAGGGTTAAACCCAAAGAGCTCACTTGTAACTGTTTTGCGTTTGTCTTTGGATTAAACGTCTTTTCTACATATTATGAGAAGCATAAAGACTGCTTTTGTTCTAAGCCTCATAGGTCAGCATACAACATAAAACTGAAAATATAGAGTGACGGGAGGAAGATGTAATGTCAACAGCAGTATGTGTGCTTGTCTCCCTGGGTGTCAGTCTGTATATGCAGCTCGCTTGCCTTCGCTCTGCATTGTGAAGTTTCCACACTGCAGTATGCGTTCACCACAGGAATTCTGTCTCTTTGAATTAGGCAGGGGGTACCCAGGTAGTTTCCACAGCGGTGCTGCATAGCATCCAATAATGGGGGAGCACCAAGTGGGGGAGGGAGCGGTTTTGCTGGCACAGCGATGCGTGGGCATCCCAGACATGAACCATTAGCAGATAAACAGCCTGCAGCGACAGCAGCACAAAGCACAGGCAGCTCAGGAGGGAAACCCAAATGCGAGAATGGCAGTAGTAAAGATGCACTGTGTCTTATTCCCAGGAGTCCCTCTCTGCTGCAGGGGTAAAGCCAGAAGGCTCCGTTTTAACATGAAAGGGGGAATCCACCATTCCAACCTGTCACTAGATTATCGGGAATCCCTTCCATGTGTTTACAGGAAAGAAGAGAGCTACTGTAAGTGGCTGGCTTGGAAGTCTTGCATATTAAATAGGATTATGATAATGATAGATAATGCAAGAGCAAGTTGATGGCAATAAAAAAAAGCTATATCATAGAGATGCTCCATAAAATTACAATTTGTCTCTAGTTCGCTCTGTATAATAGTCCAGAGCATTGCATTTCTAGTCCCTTATCCATTACTTTACTATAACATCTCTGCAGTGCATTAGTACCCAGCTAAATAGATTCTTAGATGTAGAACAGCCATGAAATTTAATCTCACTGTATACAATAACCTTGTATTTAATATAGGCATACAGAACACAGATGGATGGAGAACTGGAAAGAGGATGAAACTGGCATAAATCACCACCAAAAGAGGGCGCTATTTTCTATTCCCTCCCCTGGGTATGCACCTATACAATTAAAAAAAATATAGACAGAACTGTAGCCAAAGATACATGAATAGGACGTTGTATGTGCATTATATTTCAGGTGTCTAACTGAGAATTATGTCAGAATAGAGAGCGGCAGACATAAAGCATTGCAAACGGCTGTCAGTATGATCTCATAAAGAGCCTGCCATTCTGCTTTTACTTCATTTGGATAGAATCCACGGGTGTCTGCCAAGCATGCAGATCACATCAAATACACACCTGACAATGTCAATGCTATATGTCCTGGGTGAAACCACATCTGGATTATTTATCCTGACTATTGCCACCAGTTTGTGACAAAAACACAATGTGCAGCTTAAACCTACAAATGCATTTACTGAGAAGAACATTTTCGATGTAAAGAGAAATCCATCATGTCCCATCCATCTATAAAATAGCTTTATGTTCACACTGAACACGATTTTACATCCTGTATTTACAGAGATAATCTACATAAACATTCAGTAACCATCTCATGTTAGACTTTGCATCATTGGCCATATTTGTATCCACAAAATTTCTGACCTTCGCTGGTAACAGTCAACAAGCTGGTGTTAGAAATTTCCTTAAAGGGACTGTGTCACCAGAAAAATATTTTTATGTTAAACATATTTTTTTAAAGAATTTTAGATGATTGTATTTATAATGTACCATGTCATGACCTATATTTTAAAAAATACTATATCCTGGAGAATTCTGTAGGTGTTTTCTTTCCAGCAGTAATCTCAATAGGGTAACATAGAGGCTTAGAATAGAGGATAACACCTCTATAGATAACAATACTGACCTACCATTGCATTCAGGTACTGACAACAGATGACAGCACAGATCTACAGTCATGGCCAAAAGTTTTGAGAATGATACAAATATTAATTTTTACAAAGTCTACTGCTTCAGTTTTTCTAATGGCAATTTGCATATACTCCAGAATGTTATAAAGAGTGATCAGCTTAACAACAATTACTTGCAAAGTCAATATTTGCCTAGAAAATGAACTTTATCCCCCAAAACACATTTCAACATCATTGCAGCCCTGCCTTAAAAGGACCACCTAACATCGTTTCAGTGATTGCTCCATTAACACAGGTGTGGGTGTTGATGAGGACAGGGCTGGAGATCAATCTGTCATGATTAAGTAAGAATGACACCACTGGACACTTTAAAAGGAGGCTGGTGCTTGCCATCATTGTTTCTCTTCTGTTAACCATGGTTATCTCTAAAGAAACACGTGCAGTCATCATTGCACTGAACAAAAATGGCCTAACTGGGAAGAGTATTGCAGCTAGAAAGATTGCACCTCAGTCAACAATCTATCGCATCATCAAGAACTTCAAGGAGAGAGGTTCCATTGGTGCCAAAAAGGCTCCAGGGCGCCCAAGAAAGACCAGCAAGCGGCGGGACCGTCTCTTAAAAGTGTTTCAGCTGTGGGATCGGGCTACCAGCAGTGCAGAGCTTGCTGAGGAATGGCAGCAGGCAGGTGTGAGTGCATCTGCACGCACTGTGAGGCGGAGACTCTTGGAGCAAGGCCTGGTCTCAAGGAGGGCAGCAAAGAAGCCACTTCTCTCCAGAAAAAACATCAGGGACAGACTGATATTCTGCAAAAGGTACAGGGAGTGGACTGCTGAGGACTGGGGTAAAGTCATTTTCTCTGATGAATCCCCTTTTCCATTGTTTGGAACATCTGGAAAACAGCTTATTCGGAGAAGAAGAGGTGAGCGCTACCACCAGTCTTGTCTCATGCCAACTGTAAAGCATCCTGAAACCATTCATGTGTGGGGTTGCTTCTCAGCCAAGGGAATCGGCTGTCTCACAGTCTTGCCTAAAAACACAGCCATGAATAAAGAATGGTACCAGAATGTCCTCCAAGAGCAACTTCTCCCAACCGTCCAAGAGCAGTTTGGCGCTCAACAATGCCTTTTCCAGCATGATGGAGCACCTTGCCATAAAGCAAAGGTGATAACTAAATGGCTCAGGGAACAAAACATAGAGATTTTGGGTCCATGGCCTGGAAACTCCCCAGATCTTAATCCCATTGAGAACTTGTGGTCAATCATCAAGAGACGGGTGGACAAACAAAAACCAACAAATTCAGACAAAATTAAAGCATTGATTCTGCAAGAATGGACTGCTATCAGTCAGGATTTGGTCCAGAAGTTGATTGAGAGCATGCCAGGGAGAATTGCAGAGGTCCTGAAGAAGAAGGGTCAACACTGCAAATATTGACTTGCTGCATTAACTCATTCTGTCAATATAAGCTTCTGTTACTCATAATATGAATGCAATTCTATTTCTGTATGTGATAAAAACATCTGACAAACACACATAAAAACCAGAGGGCAGCAGATCATGTGAAAATAGAATATTTGTGTCATTCTCAAAACTTTTGGCCATGACTGTACTCTACCTCTCTGCAAAGAGCATGTCTAGAACACTCTCCCATAGTCCTCAGAGCGGGCTATTGCTGTCTACGGCCATGAGACTGCTGTAAAGCATATTGCTAAATGCTGTTAACAAAGCAGAGAAGAAACTCAGACAAGATGGCAGCCCCAATAATCATGTACAGAAAATAGAAAAAACAAAAACAAACTACAAACAGAAGATAAAAAACGATTAGAAAAAAGCAAAAATCTGGTTTTAATAAAAAAAAAAAAAAAATCTCCTCTTAGTCTCCTTTATCTCTATTTACTATGCAGTTGATACCTAGACTTGGACAGAAGCTGAGGATAGGGTAAAATGCCCTTAGAAGGGCCAATAATCAGTTGAATGAAGGGTCATATGAACTTTTCTGATCTTAGCCCCCTGTGTAAACCTGTTCACGATTGCATATTTTACATGGACATTAAAATCATTGGTTGCTAGTAGGACATTGCCCTGCATAAACAGGCATGCATTGCCGACAGTAATGGAACTGTATGTGCCTGAATGATGGCACTAACAATAGTTTGCTAATATGCAGTGTTGATGTTTGCTCCATGTAAATGGAACAGAATGGGCATTTATCGAATTGCTATATTTTCCACCAATGCTTGTTATTGGCATAAAATCTGCCAATGTGAAAAAGACTTACCACGGCGTTCTTTGTAGAGGCTAGTTACAGAAATGCAAAAATGTCTCCCCATCAACACTGCTTTATGTTATGTATCTCCCATTTTCAGAAGCTCCATAAACATTAACATACATAGTTATTTATCACATTAGTCACTCCTATAAATAGCTGACTGGACTCCTATAATGCAGGACATTTTCCTACGTCAGATTATTGTACAGGCTGTACATTAAGATCAGTACTTATCATAAGATTACATTAGTACATACATTATTTTATGTATATTAGAGATTGGTGAACCTCTCAGGATTCGTTTTGTTTTACGTTTGGGTGCCTCGGGTCCCAGATTCATTTTGGGTTGAACAAGTTACAAAGTGTAGAACACTGTCAGGGCTCCTAGGAACCTATGTATCTAATCTATAGCTCTCTAAGGCAAACACAGTCAAAGGTATGTCAAAGTTCACCCTGCGCCTGGGTTTCCGTTTGACAGGTCCGCTTGGGGACCCAAAAAGCAGAAACCTAACCTGCTTAAATGGGGTCCCCCCGGGTTTCCGTCGAAAAATGCAGAATAAAAGGGCCTCTTTTAGATCTCCTCACTGTGTCTCTCTCCACCACTGCAGTGATGTTATTTGCTTGGGGTCACCGCTGAGGCCTGTGATTAGGCCCAATCACAGGCCTCAGCGGTGAACCCGAGTGCATGATGTCACCAGGAGAGCGCTGTACACCGTGAAGAGGCCCAAAAGAGGTAAGGGAAGGTGAGTATGACGCTAGGTTCACACTAGCGTTCGGGTTAACTGCTTAAAAAGCGGTTACTCACGGAAACTATATTGAATGGGGTACGCCGGGTTTCCACCAGATTTCCAGCCGAAATCAAGAGAGAAAAGTCCTGCTTGTAGTCCCCGAACAGTTCACAAACGCTAGTGTGACCACAGCCTGAATGTGTTTTTGTATTTTTTTTTTTCACAGCACTACACAGTAATCAGACATCTGCCTTTTAACGAGCTGTACACCTGTGTGCTCATCACATGACCATAGACTGATTTTTATCCACTGAAAGTAAGCAGAATGAATGACAGCAAACAGAGATCTAGTGAGGAACTGATACAGAAAGTATATAGGAAACTTGTATAACTTTTCATTATACAATCAATAACATTTATTTGATGAAACTGGACAACCCCGTTAATTAATGAACCAAGAAGCTCTTAGGCTAAGGCCCCACATAGCGTCCTGCAGCAAAAAAGCGCTGTGGGAAAAACTTTCTGCTTCAATTATACCTATAGGGAAACTACCAGCATTTCCGTAGGTGTAATTGACATGCTGCGATTTACAAAACCGCAATGGTTTTAGAAATCGCACCGCCTCCGCTGTGCGTATTTTACCGCACTGTGAGGATGGGATTCACCAGAATGCCATCCACTGCACAGTGACTGTAAAACAATGCGTTTTTTTCCTTTTTTTTCCGCATTTACACCACGTGGGGCCCTGGCCTCAAAAAGGAAAAATCAAGAGAAAGCTGAATCTGTAACTTCTATAAGTTCTATAGGGGCCACAGGATCAGGTTTGATCAGATGGCACGGATCATCAGAGTTTTAATATACATAAAAGTCCATACAGGACAGTTGTTAGTGCTAGAGCTAAACACACAGATTTACATCAGTGCACAAAGATCTTGCTGGTGCCCTGATATTGTAGATGATAGTGAAGTTTAATAATTTGGTACAGATTAAACATAGTTAAGATTGTCATTTACTACAGACTATGACAATACACATGGATATATGATCAAAGAGTTTACTGATGTCTTCAGTTTTTTAAGTCTACTGTAATAGAAGACTTTAAGTTGATAGTAATAACCTACTGCATTTTGATATTTTACCACAAAAGCCATTGAATAGTCAAGTTTATTTAATTCGATTCAAATTAAAGTTGGCTACATCTGTACATTCCCTATGTGACCAGCATGGAGGATCTTAGGGTAGGATACATTTAAGAGATATTCAGGTGCAACCAGGTGAAGGAACTTTATCTGTTTCTCTATGTCTGGGTTTCCTCTTCTATGATCCTTGTATGTGTTTAATGGTGCTACCATATCTGGCCATATTAAAAAAAAAATTTTTGTTCCCTTACAACAGTCAGAGGAAAGTAGCACTCTGTATAAGTTGCTATGAAGTGCTTATGACAAGCAGGAGCACTTGATATCACACAAAGAGACTTCCCAACATGTTCCAATTATGTAATCTTCTCTCTTCTTAAGGTTAATGGAAAGGATTTGACTCTGATGAAGCAGCAGGGTTCCGAGAAATGCAAGGTATATCCAGCAATACGGTTGCATGTGTCACTTATGGAGTTCCCGTCTGGTACTGTAAATACATAGTTAACGGCTAAACTAAAAATGATGTGTCTAAAGGCAAACTCACTGACTGTTTCCAATAAAACTAATTCTAAAGACTGTAAGGACACATTCAAAAGTGACAAATTTGTTGCAAATTTTAGTTAAATGTCAACTGAACCCACCAATTTTGGGCAAATTGAGCAATAATCGAGCTATGTTGTAGTCGAAGAGGGAACATACTTGTTGGTTCTTTGTTCTACTGGGAGATAAGTGCTGGCAGAGATGTTTGGCACCAGCTTATTTCTCTCTCCCTATTAGAAATAAACATGCACAACTGGCAAATCCAAGCCTACATGTTTATGGCAGGATTGGGAGAAGACGACTTAGAGAAAGGCTGTCATCATCTCACATAATTGGGTTAGAATCCAACCCAGGGGCTCCATAGCACAGAGCCAAAGGATTGTGTATGCCACTGTACAGTGCTCTATAGGGACCTACAGTTATATGGCATTCTATGGAGGACACTATATGCTTGCATCCAAGAGCATCAAGCCTAAGGCTATGGCTACACAACTAAAGACTGCAGTGTGGTTCTGACAGCATAATAAATGTGAATGTGGTTGTAATACGGCTTGCAAGTTGAAATCAGACATGTGCCATGACCAACAACATTGTGTAGCTCTAGCATGTTAAGATACCTGTTTCCACAGTCTCACTGCCATCATATACAGGAACAATGTAGTATTACTATATATGCTGGCTTTTCAGATGAATGGCCTCTATAAGGACAACTCCTTTAAATAAGGACTCAGAGGTGACTTCCATTGACAATAACAACTAATTTTTAGAGTCCCAGTTGTGGAAGCCCCCACAATGCACTCATTATCAGGTGACCTATAACACTGGAAGAGGTTGTCCAAACCTGCTGATCATTTTAATGCATACATTAAAGTTTTATCAATGGTGGTACAGTATAAAAAACTAAGTGCAGGAATCCAGCAATAGTCTCATAGTGAGCAGCAGACCATCATTGGTGGAAGAAAAGCTTGGACATGTTAGATATCAAGCCATGAAATCCTATTGTTCCCCTTCCTTTACATTTCACACTTTGAGTTATCATGGTTGCACTTTTCATTATGGAAACTGCTAAAAGAATTGACAAACCTATGGAAAAATACAATCATGGCAAAAATAAGATCATAGGTTTGTCATGCATTTCTTAACACTTTTTTTCTCCAATGTAGTCCAAGTGTGAGCATATTTAGCATATCCTTATCAAACATTGGAGACCAGTTTTGAAAGCACTGCATATATCAATGCCTAAAAGTGGTTGTTTTATAAAGACAATCCTGGTCCATATCACCCATCAGAGAGTATGACCATCATTGAGCCATTCTTTTATTACATGGACAGCCGTTCATCTGAGTAGTTGCTATGTAATACTACATTTTCCAGCCAAATGGGCTGTTTTCCAGGGGTGCTAGGAGCAGAACAGGGGTGATCACTGGTGGCCGCATTTGGAATGGATGAGACAGCTCCTTTAAAGAAGAATGTAAGACACTAATAATTCATATTTTCCAGCTTATATAAGTGACCACATCTGTAGACGCTGTGATTGATGCCCAAGCCTAGTGTCACTTTGCCAGACTTTATTTCAGCTTTGGAGCAGAGCAAATTAATGAATAATGATTCCTCATTCTTCCTGGTTTAGCTGCCAAACCACATGAAAAGGTTGATGTTGAGAGAGCAGCAGTCACATTGTCAAGGCTAGATGGCCTTAAGCCATGGGCCAAGAAAGTGCAAGAACTGTTTTAAACTATTTAACTCTTCAATAGACAACCATGTCCATGTGCCCAATAGGACATATGGCCTTTCTAGAGGAAGGTCTCCTGCACAGGATTCTCCGCTAAGAGCCTGAATGACAGCTTTAAATGTATAATAATGTTATAAAAAGTGTCATAAAGATAATGTTTCAGTAAAACAAAACCAAAAACTGCAGTAAAACTTCCAACCAAATGTGAGATTCCATCCTATAGCAACATAAGAGCTTGCACCTGCTGCACCATACACCATATACCCTGAAGGCACTACTGCCATATTGAATAGTCACATCATAACCCATCAGGCAACAGGACATACTTTTTTTTAAAGGCTATAGCTTGTTCAGCTTGGCTCAGTGTCAGCATGTTTGTCCTTATCTCTCCTCCTGTGCCTAAAGCTGGCCATACATTTGTGACAACTGTCAGCCAAATGTTCACTCGTGTAAGAGCCATATACTGGCTCCCCAAAACATAAATTCTAACACTACAACAGAGCAGCAGAAAAATCTCTGTCAGACATTTCTAGCAATGCTTATTTCTCAAAGAACAAATGATCGAACATACTGAACAATAAAACATGCACAATCCTTTTTTTTCCCCAACAGCAGATGTTGGATTGTCTGATGTCCACTTGCCCATATGTACATTATATCAAGTTGTTAATGGAGGTCACAGCCAAAATAAATCTAAAGTATATGGCCCCCGTAATTTAGAAGTTTAAAGACTGGGATATTTATAGGATACAGTATTTGTCTGATGGGATGAACATAGCCATATTTACATTTGTAGACAATTAAAAGTGAATCATTTTTGAAAATATAATCACATTTAATTTTGCAGCGTTTTAAAGATTTTCTCCAACTATCTGAGTGGAGACAGTCTTTTCTCTTGATCAGTTGTTTTCAATGGATATAAAACTATTAATGCAGGAACTTTCTATGGTCTGGGACTTGTTAGAAACCCAGCCATGATATCCTTAATATGGACAGGTTATCACAGTGAGACACTACATGTATGAGAAGATAATCTGGCCACAATAAGGAAATCATGTCAGAGTTTCTGACAGGTACCAGACCATAGAAGGTTCCTGCATTGATGGTTGTATCCATTGACGGATCAAGACAAAAGACTGTCACAACTAAGCAGGTGATTATTATTATTATTGTTTATTTATATAGCACCATTAATTCCATGGTGCTTTACAATGTGATTTACATACAGTACACAAGATATACAAAACAAATACAATACTAACAGTGACCAACTGGCACAGTGGGATAGAGGGCCCTGCCCGCAAGGGCTTACAATCTATGAGGGAAGAGGGATAGAGACAGAAGGTGAGGGGAGAGACAGTACAGGTGGTGGTGCGGTGACAGTAGTGTTATTGGGGGTTGTAGGTCTTCCTGAATAGGTGGGTCTTCAGGGCCTTCTTGAAGCTCGTGAGGGTGGGGGACAGTCTGATGTGTCTTGGTAGTGAGTTCCAGAGTATGGGGGATGCACAGGTGATCACACTAGTGTCCATTGTTAGTGTTCTTTGCTAGCATCCATAAAATATTAACAACTGACACTAACAGATCTGTCAAAAATCTGTTCAAAATCCAACATTCTATGGCTAACGGACGTATGACGGATGGTAATGGACTATCATCCGTTATACCGTCAGTCAGTTCTGTCCATTTTATCTGCACATGCTCAGAAAGTAAAACAAAAAAACGGACGGTATAATAACGGACATTAACAGACACTAAGTGATGTTAATGTGTCCGTTTTTTAATTGATCCATTCAACGTTTTTTTTTGGGTTTTTTTTATGGAACCTATTATAATGGACTTCCAATGGTAGTGTGAACGCTACGTAAGATGGTTAGACAAAATCTTTAAAACTCTGAAATGTTTCTAATTATTTATATTTGCATAAATGTTTAACTTTTAATTGTCTACAAATATTAACATGTTATTATGTTCATGGGAAAAGCCCTTTAGGCCCCAAGTAGCGAAACCGCTGAAGCAAAAATTGCGGTGTCTTACAGTACCTGCGAAGTAGATGGGATTCTGGCCAATCCCATCCACACATTGCAGAAAAATACGGAAACGCTGGTGTTTTCCTTATAGGTATAATAGGGACAAAAAGACCGCAGAGAAAAACTGTGCAGACTTTCTGTGAAAAGCGCTACAGGAAAAACTGTGATGCGTTTCTGCCACGATTTTTCCCACCGCGCTTTTTCGCTGTGGCCCATTACGTGGGGCCTTAGCCTTAAGTTGTATTGTAATAAATTGCAATTAAAGCACTGCCCTAATGTGCTAATTCACCAGATCACTTCCTGTACTACACGGAAAACAGGTCAGATAGTCCTTTACAATGTCCTGGTACAGGAGAGGAAAGAGTTTAATTTTTAACCACACCGAAATGACAACATACATACGTAAATGATGCCGTAAGATGCTGGGGAGAGCGACTGTGGGGAATGTGACCCTGTGCCTGATCTCCCCTACTACCCCAATTACTCTCTCTTATATAGGTGGTGATTTCAATAACGTATATATATATATATATATATATATAAGGGAGTCGCTGATATTCAATTCCCTCATATGTAAGGGAGGGTTCATCACAGGTGAACGTTCCATTCCAACTATTTATATACATCACTAGTTTTTCATTGAATTGACAGCCATGACAATTCGGCTTTACATTTTCAACCACTACTTAAAAGTAGCAACGGCATTGCTGTAGGTAAGAATAGTGTTAAAGAGCTCAGCGTGTAAGAGGTTAAACAATGACTCAGTATGAGAGAACAATTAACATCTATTATATAAAGGTCTGGAGAGGTGTCCTGTTGGGGGCTCCTCTCTGTGCTGCTCCCCATCTCATCATTTGCAGGGCTCTCCTGGGATGTCTGTTAGTGAATTAATAATGACAGTGTGCCTGGTTCTGGAGCTCTGTTACACTGCGCAACCCCTCCCCCTGCAGAGATTGCCGCAGCCGGAAAGGTTCCCTCATCATTTCCATGGGAACAGGCAGGAACTGAGACGCTAAGAGACATCTTGATGGGGACTGAATGAGGCCATCAAGGGCTTTCCTTAACCCATTGTTACCCTGTACTATACACTGCAATATATTGCTACTTACTATAGCTAAATTCTAAAGTATGATACATAACTACACTGATACCTAAGAACATGAGATTGGTTTACATCATTTCATATAAAGGCATATAGAGTTTTTTCAGTTCGATTCTGTACAAATCTGACATACGGATGCCATATTATAGAGATATTCTCCCTGTATATATGACACATAGAGCCACATTGGTGTTTCTGTGTCAACCTCCTGCCATGTACATGAAGCTTAAAGGGAAAACATATACTTGTACTAGTTTCATGCTGTATGGCTCACATAATACATCACCCACAGAATACTATGGGCTCATACTGTACAGTTTTATGCAGGCTGTGGAGTCAGAGTCAGGGCCAACTGTCGGTGGAGTCAGAGTTTGAAAAAAACTACAGCTTCAAAATAATATGATTATTTTTAATTATATTATAGAATTATTGATATTTTATAATTAATACATAACTTGTTACATATTTACTTTCATAGACATATAATCAGTAGCTTTTTATTGAATTTGATGAGCTTTACTGCTTCTGACTGACCCTGGCAGCCATTTATTAAGGAGTCAGAGTTGGAGTGGTAGTCACAGTCTGCTATGGAAAAATAGAGGACTTGAGTCGATGGTTTGGCCTACCAACTCCATAGCATCGGTTTTATGCAGGGGCACAAAGACATTATACTCTCATCAATTCTGTAAGGAAAAGCAATTGGGACATGTTTTATTGCATGCCATATTATGGAGACAATTTCACCCTAGAAGCATTGCTTATAGAAGAGAACAGGATGCCCCATATATGAGTTTCTAGGGACTTTGCATACTCCCATATCGGTTGTTCATATGTAATTATTTATTATATAGGCTTTGTATTTGCATTCATATTTAACTGCGCATTTCAAATATACATTTATATGACCATGGAATAAGCCTCAAAGACCACTATAACCTTAGCTATGCAGAACCATATACAGTAAATAAATAAAAGACATGCTCATGTGAAACTACATTGGTCAACATCTGTTCCCCCATGAACATGTGGAATTGGCTGGAAATCACCATAGACATTTTTATTGGTCTATACCCTGTTAAAAGGATTGTCCAAAACTGGATATCGCTGGCCTATCCTTGGGATATGTCAATATCAGATCGGTGGGAGTCTGAATGGGAGCTGAGCTGCAATATTGCGGCTGCTACTAGCTCTGTATACTGTGCTGAGAACAGACGATCAGTAGAGTGCCAAGTGTCGAACCCCCACCAATCTGATCTATACTGAAGACTTGCCATCAATATCCAGTCTTGTAAAACCCCTTTAAGTAAATTCACATGAGTTTTAATTTGGAATTAGTCTCTGATTTGGAATCAAATAACCGTAGCTGTGAAATCGCCAGAATCGATCCAATAGTTTAATATGTGTAAGTGAGCAAGGCCATAAAACAAACAGAATGTATATTAGACCAGATAGCTTATTGTAGGGTAACAAATAGGACTGTACCCCTGACTGGCCATGTTCATTTACAAGCTGTATTGAAATGAATAGTCACCATCTGAGTGACTGTATGCATAGTAGGTTACTGCTGCCATGGTAAATGTGTAAGTATTAAACACGTAGGTTTGTAGGTTCAATTCCAGCCTCAGACGCCCACACTGCCTTTGGCAAATCCCTTTATCTTCCTCTGCATCTGATTCTTACCAATAAGCTTGTGATAAAAAGCAGGTGTTTATGGGATATAATCTGCATATTCTAGTGAATCACTGCAAGACGTTCTGGTCATAAGGTAATGCAATATTCTGTTTCCCATTCTTAATACATATTCTGATCAATACAGGACGCTGTGATGGTTTAACTGTTGAGCTGCTGTAAGAAGCTGCACCGGGAGTACAGAGAACTGAACCGGGATTTTGTGGACTGGTGCCACCGGAACCACCTGAAGATTAACGCGGGGAAGACCAAGGAGATGGTGGTGGACTTCCGCAAAGGCAGAAGCCCTCCTAAACCAGTGGACATCCTGGGGACGGGCATCGAGATTGTGAACACCTATAAGTACCTGGGTTTGCTCCTTAATAATAAGCTGGACTGGGCAGATCATATGGAGGCCCTGTACAGGAAGGGCCACAGCAGGCTCTACCTGCTTAGGAAGCTGAGAGCCTTTGGAATCCGGGGGGCACTTCTTAGAACTTTCTTCAACTCGGTAGTGGCATCAGCCATCTTCTTTGGAGTGGCCTGCTGGGGGAGCAGTATATCAACCAGGGACAGAAATAAACTTGACAAGCTGATTAGAAGGGCCAGCTCTGTCCTGGGGAGCCCACTGGACCCAGTGCAGGTGGTGGGTGACAGAAGGATACTGTCCGTGGTGAGCTCCATGCAGAAGAAGAAGTCCCATCCCATGCATGAGACTGTGATCGCGCTGAGCAGTACTGTCAGTGACCGACTGCTCCACCCTAGGTGTGAGAAGGAGCGCTATCGGAAGTCTTTCCTCCCCACCGCGGTTAGGCTGTACAACCAACACCGACCTAAGCGGAGATCATTACACACAGAGAACTGAAAATATCTCTCTGCCTGTTAAATCCCCCCCCCCCCCTGCTACGCCCTATCTGTCTGTCTGCTATCAATGTAATGCCTCTCACCTTGGAATATTCCTGTACATGTTGTATTTGTATTTGTATCTGCTTATCTTTGCTGCTGTAACACACTGAATTTCCCCATTGTGGGACTATTAAAGGACTATTATTATTATTATTATTATTATTTTGTGTTTCCCTTCCACAATAGGTTTGCACTGTCATACACACAGATTATCTCCGGCAGCCAGGCCAGAGTTCTGCACCACTTCAGTCCATGCATTACAATCAAGCAATAAGGAGCAATGTGTCTCACACGTTATACCTTAGTGAGCTGTGACAGGACCAACAGAGCAACGTTAGCAAAGAAGCCAAAGGGAAATGATCCATGTCTGATGCAGAAAGTCTAGTAGACAAAGATAATATATTTCCCATCAATCTTTCAGAGACTTGTGGCTGAAACAAATGTGTTACTTGAAACACAGGAATCCCTTAACAAACTGTACACCCTAAAATATACTGGAAAGGAAAACATATGGATATCAAGGACAAAGCCCTCTCACCAAGCCAGAAATGTCTGCTGAGGATCTCCACGGGAGATAAATGGTGAAGGCTGTTATGATACACTCTCTTGGCAGCCTCACTTCTCTTAGCAGGATGGGGAAGTCCAAAGATAGATATTCATTTTCACGTAATGCATTTATTATACTAAGCATTAGAAGTACAATGTATATTAATACTCTGCCCTGTACAGCTGTCAAAATATGGCACTATGAAAGACCTATTAACTTCCCCAAATCAATAAGTCTCATCTATTAAAGTACTTATTACTGGTGTCAGGAACGCGCTCTTCTTCATTCCAGGTAAGCCAATTACCAGCTACCTACTGTCACTTGCACTGCTGATTACTAGTGACCGGCTTTGTCACTGACCTCACTGGATCAGTTTCTTGTGCTGTTATTCAGCTTTCCATTAGAGATAGAACTAAAGCCGACAAAGTAGTAACCTGCATGTGAAAATACAGCTAGAAACTCCTCAAGCAATGAGAAAGAAAGACACTGGACCAAGAAGGAACTACTATACTTTGGACATGGGGTGACAGTGGTTGAAAAGGTTTACTTTGGCACTAGTCATCTAACCTACTGATAGTTTTAAATAGTAGGTAAATGGTCACTAACCTTTCATGAATATATAGTAAAAGCAAACATAACAAACTCTGTGTTATATCTTAGCAGAGAAAATGCTTCATTTTCCTATTAAAAGACTCTTTTTCACTCACTCTGAAATTTTAAATCTCTGCTCATTCCATCTAAGTTTCCCAAGACGCACAGTGAGCTCACTTAAAGAGGATCTTTCACGTCCTCTAGCACCGGCGGTATTATATACCGGCTTTATGACAGAGATATCAGAGCCATTAGTTTCGGCACCGATATCCCTCCACTGTCAGAAGGGCGGGCCTTACAGCCTAGCGTCATCACTGGGCAGAAAGGAATGCCCCCTGAGAGTACTCTTCAATAGCCTTGTACCGTCAGGGTGGGCGTTCCTCACAACCCATTGATGACGCTGAGCTGTAAGGCCCGCCCTTCTGACAGTGGAGGGATATCGGTGCCAAAACTAATGGCTCTGATATCTCCGGCATTTGGGTGCATACCAAATTCAGCAAACTGTCAGCTTTCTAGTGGTATATAATACCGCCTGTGCCAGAGGACGTGAAAGGTCCTCTTTAAGTGTTATCTTATAAAAGCCTATGAAGAGGGGAGGGAGAAAAGAGGAGCTAAATGAGAAAGAAGAAGAACTAGAGATCCAGATATGCTAGAGCTAATAGCAACTTTCCTCACCCCAAGTGCTATCTTGACATTACTGCTGTTCAATACTTCTCTATAATATCCTATAGGGTGCTGTTGTTGCATCTGAGTGAAAGAGACAAGGGAACAGAACCTTCTGTTTTCTCCATGTGCACTGTTTGAGAGATATCGTAACAGTTAGTCTCCACCCAGAATTAGAGACAGAGTTTTCAGAGGGACAAAAACCTGCTGGAAATGCAGACTACAAGTCATATAATGGCCAAAAATAGTACTATAACATACATATGCTATCTTAGCCTGATAAAGCTTAAAGTCCTGAAAGTTTGAAGAGATTATCCATAACGTAGGACATCAATTTTAAATTGGCAGAGGTCTATGTCCCTAGCAGATCAGCCTCCCCCATGAACATGCACGCTGTAATGCTCACTCACAGTACTTTTAATAGTGGAAGTTGCAAGTACCGTAGGCTATACCCCATTCTAATTGGTGTAAAACTGATGTCCTTTTTCATGGATAGAGCATTCATTTTAAAAAAGCAAACAATCCCTTTAAGTATGCTTTAGCTATTTCATTGGGGTTCTGAAGTATAAAAGGGTCAACAGATTGGGCTCCCCAGTTTAAGTTTATGTTTGGTAAAGCAATGTTTCTTTACATTGCATTCGAACTGTGGCTCTTGCATGTCCGACTTTGTTTCCAGTGAAAAAAAATGGCTTTGCGGCACAGAGGGTGTAAGCGCACACCCGCGCATTGCTTTAAAAACCCATTCAAGTGAATGGGTTTCTAAGCAAAGCTTCGCAAACCTTTTCCTATCCAGTGCCTATACAGTTTTCCGACATTTAGGTCGGATTCGTGGCGGACGGAGTGCCGTCGCAAGTGTGAACCCACCCTAATACATGGAGAAAAAACTATTTCTTTAATAAGATAAATTAAGAAGTTTCCATTCACATCTACTATTATTTCTGTTTTATAAATGGAGGTACACTTTACTTAAGTAAAGGATTATAAATTCCAATGCCCTATCCTTTTGTTTTCAGAGAGACAGCTCACCACCAGAGTTGTCTGGCAGTGGCTTACACCACATCTATCCTGTGGTAGATGTGACACTCTTCTTCTTTTCAGATCTGGCACATTAAAGCCAGGGCTCCATTCTGGCAAATTCCATCCACACACTGGCAAATCCCATCCGCGCACTGCAGAAAAAAAAAATCTACAGCAGACATGCTGCAATTTCCAAAACCATTGTGTTTTTGTAAATCGCAGCATCAACTATACTTATGGAAATGCCGGCGTTTTACCTATAGGTATAATTGAAGCAGAAAGTCCGCAGATGAAAACGCTGCGAACTTTCTGTGAAAAACAAAGCAGGAAAAACGGCAATGTGTTTCCGCAGAAGATCTGTGCTTAGTTCTCCAAGATGTTTACAACAAACGCTCTGCTGAGTTCCTATAAAAACTTGTATTCTAAAGAGGACCAACACTGCAGCCTCTTCAAACAGCTGATCGGCCAGGGGCCCGGGTATCAGACCGTCACTGATCTTTAACTGACTTATCCTATAAAGCCTGAAAAACCCCAATAATCCCACTGAAGAACCCCATAGTCTACCTCTCTAAAACCTGACATAAGTATTGGATTGGTTTAGATTCCCTCTAAAACTTTTGCTGCGTTTGTGAGGTCTTTCTGCAATTTTAAGGCAAAAAATGCTGTGGCCGGATGTTAGATTAAACTATATAATAAAATACTGTAGTCTACATGTAAAGTATTTTGTTTATGGAATTTTTTCGGCATTTTTTGGGGGTTAGATGAGTTTTTTTTTTTATATTCTAAGTATGGCTCTTTTTTATTTGATGCTTTTCCCATATAATTTTCTGCAGGATATGAAAAACACCAGAAAACATATGTGTACTGCACAACATGTTACAAAATGTAAAAACAAATGGTAAAAAAAAAAACTGCAATAAAATTTTTGGGAAATTAATGGCACTGTGAAGAAGTCCTTGCATAAAATGTTTTATAGAAAATTTAAATATCTAGAAAAAGTTATAATGAAGGGGGAAGGTATAGCAAAGGGAAAGTTACTTAACTGCATAATATGCTAATAGAATCTACATTTTCTATGACAACTGTGCCTTGGATTTTGTGATGACTTTTTGTAGCTGTTACCTGGCAAATCGGTGGCATGTCACTTATAAATGCTCCTAGATCATTGTATGGAGCTGAGTGTTATGTATGAAGCGTTCCTGGATTCTTAACTAGTCACAATTTCACGAATATCTAATATGATGGATTGCTTGACAATCATATATTAATACTCTGGTATCTCTGATATTCTTACTTGAACATAAGGAATCAGTCAAGAAGCAGAACAGATATTTCTGCATGATCATGTGTCTGATTAAAAGGCATCTGTCAGCAACACATGATGGATGTCCTGATTTTACTGATAACTGGAGATACCATTTCTTCAGTAAGTATCCCTGCCTCTTGGAAAATTGCTGAATAAACTGACTAATATACATACAGGTATATAGAGATAGCGATATATATATATAAATTATATATATATATATAGAGAGAGAGAGATGTATATATTATATATATATATATAGAGAGAGAGAGAGAGAGATGTATATATGCACATATACTGTATGTATATAAATGTGTATATATATATATATATATATATATATATATATATATATACAGTACAGACCAAAAGTTTGGACACAACTTCTCATTCCAAGAGTTTTCTGTATTTTCATGACTATAAAAATTGTAGATTCAAACTGAAGGCATCAAAACTATGAATCAACACATGTGGAATTATATACTTAACAAAAAAGTGTGAAACAACTGAAAATATGTCTTATACTCTAGGTTTTTCAAAGTAGCCACCTTTTGCTTTGATTACTGCTTTGCACACTCTTGGCATTCTCTTGATGAGCTTCAAGAGGTAGTCACCTGAAATGGTTTTCACTTCACAGGTGTGCCCTGTCAGGTTTAATAAGTGGGATTTCTTGCCTTATAAATGGGGTTGGGACCATCAGTTGTGTTGTTCAGAAGTCATGTGGATACACAGCTGATAGTCCTACTGAATGGAGTGTTAGAATTTGTATTATGTCAGCTAAGTAAAGAAAAATGAGTGGCCATCAGTCCGAAAAATTGGGAAAACTTTGAAAGTGTCCCCAAGTGCAGTGGCCAAAACCATCAAGCGCTACAAAGAAACTGGCTCACATGAGGACCGCCCCAGGAAAGGAAGACCAAGAGTCACCTCTGCTGCTGAGGATAAGTTCATCCGAGTCACCAGCCTCAGAAATCGCAGGTTAACAGCAGCTCAGATTAGAGACCAGGTCAATGCCACACAGAGTTCTAGCAGCAGACACATCTCTACAACAACTGTTAAGAGGAGACTGTGTGCAGCAGGCCTTCATTGTAAAATAGCTGCTAGGAAACCACTGCTAAGGACAGGCAACAAGCAGAAGAGACTTGTTTGGGCTAAAGAACACAAGGAATGCACATTAGACCTGTGGAAATCTGTGCTTTGGTCTGATGAGTCCAAATTTGAGATCTTTGGTTCCAACCACCGTGTCTTTGTGCGATGCAGAAAAGGTGAACGAATGGACTCTATATGCCTGGTTCCCACTGTGAAGCATGGAGGAGGTGGTGTGATGGTGTGGGGGTGCTTTGCTGGTGACACTGTTGGGGATTTATTCAAAATTGAAGGAATACTGAACCAGCATGGTTACCACAGCATCTTGAAGCGGCATGCTATTCCATCCGGTTTGCGTTTAGTTGGACCATCATTTATTTTTCAACAGGACAATGACCCCAAACACACCTCCAGACTGTGTAAGGGCTATTTGACCAAGAAGGAGAGTGATGGGGTGCTACGCCAGATGACCTGGCCTCCACAGTCACCAGACCTGAACCCAAAAGAGATGGTTTGGGGTGAGCTGGACCACAGAGTGAAGGCAAAAGGGCCAACAAGTGCTAAGTATCTCTGGGAACTCCTTCAAGACTGTTGGAAGACCATTTCAGGTGACTACCTCTTGAAGCTCATCAAGAGAATGCCAAGAGTGTGCAAAGCAGTAATCAAAGCAAAAGGTGGCTACTTTGAAGAACCTAGAATATAAGACATATTTTCAGTTGTTTCACACTTTTTTTGTTAAGTATATAATTCCACATGTGTTAATTCATAGTTTTGATGCCTTCAGTGTGAATCTACAATTTCTATAGTCATGAAAATACAGAAAACTCTTGGAATGAGAAGGTGTGTCCAAACTTTTGGTCTGTACTGTATATATATATACACACAGTGGGGAAAAAAGTATTTAGTCAGACACCAATTGTGCAAGTTCTCCCACTTAATTGACATCATAGGTAGACCTCAACTATGAGAGACAAAATGAGAAAACATATCTAGAAAATCACATTGTCTGATTTTTTAAAGAATTTATTTGCAAATTATGATGGAAAATAAGTATTTGGTCACCTACAAACAAGCAAGATTTCTGGCTCTCACAGACCTGTAACTTCTTCTTTAAGAGGCTCCTCTGTCCTCCACTCATTACCTGTAGTAATGGCACCTGTTATCAGTATAAAAGACACCTGTTCACAACCTCAAACAGTCACACTCCAAATTCCACTATGGTGAAGACCAAAGAGCTGTGGAAGGACACCAGAAACAAAATTGTAGACCTGCACCAGGCTGGGAAGACTGAATCTGCAATAGGCAAGCAGCTTGGTATGAAGAAATCAACTGTGGGAGCAATAATTAGAAAATGGAAGACATACAAGACCACTGATAATCTCCCCCGATCAGGGGCTTCACGCAAGATCTCACCCTGTGGGGTCAAAACGATCACAAGAACGGTGAGCAAAAATCCCAGAACCACACGGTGGGACCTAGTGAATGACCTGCAGAAAGCTTGGACTAACGTAACAAAGGCTACCGTCAGTAACACACTAAGCGGCCAGGGACTCAGATCCTGCAGTGCTAGATGTGTCCCCCTTCTTAAGCCAGTACATATCCGGGCCCATCTGAAGTTTGTTAGAGAGCATTTGGATGTTCCAGAAGAGTATTGGGAGAATGTCATATGGTCAGATGAAACCAAAGTAGAACTGTTTGGTAGAAACACAACTCGTCGTGTTTGGAGAAGAGTGAATGCTGAGTTGCATCCAAAGAACACCATACCTACTGTGAAGCATGGGGGTGGCAACATCATGCTTTGGGGCGGTTTCTCTACAAAGGGACCAGGACGACTGATCCGTGTACATGAAAGAATGAATGGGGCCATGTATCGTGAGATTTTGAGTGCAAACCTCCTTCCATCAGCAAGGGCATTGAAGATGAAACGTGGCTGGGTCTTTCAGCATGACAATGATCCCAAGCACACCGCCAGGGCAATGAAGGAGTGGCTTCATAAGAAGCATTTCAAGGTCCTGGAGTAGCCTAGCCAGTCTACAGATTTCAACCCCATAGAAAACCTTTGGAGGGAGTTGAAAGTCCATGTTGCCCAGCGACAGCCTCAAAACATCACTGCTCTAGAGGAGATCTGCATGGAGGAATGGGCCAACATACCAGCAACAGTGTGTGCCAACCTTGTGAAGACTTACAGAAAACGTTTGACCTCTGTCATTGCCAACAAAGGATATATAACAAAGTATTGAGATAAACTTTTGTTATTGACCAAATACTTATTTTCCACCATAATTCGCAAATAAATTCTTTAAAAATCAGACAATCTGATTTTCTAGATCTGTTTTCTCATTTTGTCTCTCATAGTTGAGCTCTACCTATGATGTCAATTACAGGCCTCTCATCTTTTTAAGTGGGAGAACTTGCACAATTGGTGGCTGACTAAATACTTTTTTCCCCCACTGTGTGTATATATATATATATATATATATATATATATATCAGCACCTATCTATCAGATATTTATGGTATACCCATTGAAAATGCTATAAATGTCTAAAAAGTCATTAAGAGGCCTTAAACTATTTACGTGGTCTGGATAGGTCAAATGCACTCTATATTACACCAGTGGATTGTTCAGTCATCTTATAACGAATACGATGCTTCTCTTTTCTACAAGACAGTGCAATATCCCTATGATATGCCATCACGTGAGGGTCCAAAGGGTCAGTGGACCAGAGAATGAAAGGTAGCATCACTGGTTTAGTGCTGCATCCCTTCTGAGTTTTCCCTACAAAGTGGCAGGGAAATGTAGTTGGCCCCATTGACTTGAATTGGGCTACCCAGCTGTTCGATGCACAGGGGGAGACCAGAGTGCCACTGTGCAGGGAAAAAAACATGACGGAGATGCAGTACTAAACTAAGGCATTCTCGTGATCGATTGGTATCCCAGCGGTCGGACCCCCACTGATCACAAAGTGATTGTGTATCCTAGCAATATTCTGTGACTGTATAAGCAAGGGAATACCCCTTTACACTGTCTGTAAACCTGGAGAGACTGAAGCTATTGACAGCAATACCTAGAGTAAAATGCAATATATAACTGGGTAGTTAGTGGAAAAACCCTGTTGAACATTTGCTGTGCAGGGAGACATCAATGTCATGTCCCTGTGCTACTTGCTGGACAGTACATGTACCTTCCATGTGAAGCAATGGTATTAGTACAGTCTGGTCATCAGCAACTGCACAGGATTGCGCCTCGACTTGCTATTGCTTCAAAAAGAAAGTACATGTGTGGCTCGGGAAACATAGCACATAGCGAATACTCCAGGACACACTCTGTAAAGATAAACACAGGCAGAATAAATGCCCACAACAAGCAATGATCAATGATTTAGCTGGTTAGTGCTTGTTTAAAGGGGTTTTTCTCACAAAACAAGTTATCAGCTATCTATAGGCTAAGGGATAACTTGCCGATCAGCGGGGGTTCGACCTCGATAATCAGGAGAATGGAGGACTTTTATCCTCTGTTGTGAATGGAGTGGTGGTCGGGCAGCACGGGCACCATTTCATTCATTTCAATGGGAGTGCCAGAGATAGCGGAAGTAAAGTGCTCAGCTATCTCCGTCGCTTTCATTGAAATTAATGGAGCGGTGCACGAGCTGTCCCACCACCACTCCATTCAGAAAATGGTACAAAAGTACTCCGCTCTCCTGATTAAACTGCTAGTCCTCCGCTCTCAATCAAACTACTAGCTATCCGCTATCTTATGGATAACTATATAACTTGTTTTGTTGGAAAACCTGTTTGATGCTGAGGCCCTACGTTGCAGAAAAGCTTTTATGTTGCAGAATTTGCTGCAGTTTTTTTGAGCCAAAGTTAGGAGAGGGTTGAGCAGAAGGGAAAAGTATAAGAGCTTCCCTTATATTTTCCATTCCTTTTGTAGCCACTTCTAGGTTTGGCTCAAAAGAATGCAAAATCTGCAACAAAAAAGCAGCTTGGGGTCTTAGGCTAAGGACCTTTTTTGCTTTTAAATGAGCCAATCTGTTGGAGATCAGTCATATCCCCGATCAGGATGACAAACAAGTAAATGTAGGTTGACTGATGACATCATTTATATATTTCACATGAAACAGATCAGCCTTTACCTTCCAGTACAGTAAAGAAACAGAAGATGACCAGCAATTCAGATGTTAGGAAACAGGACCTGTCATGTGTTTTCTGACATGTATATTTTAGTAAATAACTGTATTCTTATATAACAATGTTGGAGCATCTTGTCCTGTAATTCTGTGTTGTGCTGTGTTGTTCCTCTATTACTCCTATTGGAAATCTAGGAATAGATCTACAACTGGATGTTACCCGTACAAACTGTATAAGGACACACCTCTTTGACAAGGGGAATTACAACACTAACTAATGGAGAATACAATCACTTGCTAAAGCAGATGTGGTGATATAGTCATAAGAAAAAGAAAGTACACATGCTATGCTATGGTTTTACATATGAGGTCATAAAAAAATCTGGTCCTTAGAAGGTCTGAAAATTAGGATATACAGTACAGACCAAAAGTTTGGACACACCTTCTCATTCCAAGAGTTTCTGTATTTTCATGACTATAAAAATTGTAGATTCACACTGAAGGCATCAACACTATGAATTAACACATGTGGAATTACATACTTAACAAAAAAGTGTGAAACAACTGAAAATATGTCTTATATTCTAGGTTCTTCAAAGTAGCCACCTTTTGCTTTGATTACTGCTTTGCACACTCTTGGCATTCTCTTGATGAGCTTCAAGAGGTAGTCACCTGAAATGGTTTTCACTTCACAGGTGTGCCCTGTCAGATTTAATAAGTGGGATTTCTTGCCTTATAAATGGGGTTGGGACCATCAGTTGTGTTGTTCAGAAGTCATGTGGATACACAGCTGATAGTCCTACTGAATGGAGTGTTAGAATTTGTATTATGTCAGCTAAGTAAAGAAAAACGAGTGGCCATCAGTCCGAAAAATTGGGAAAACTTTGAAAGTGTCCCCAAGTGCAGTGGCCAAAACCATCAAGCGCTACAAAGAAACTGGCTCACATGAGGACCGCCCCAGGAAAGGAAGACCAAGAGTCACCTCTGCTGTGGAGGATAAGTTCATCCGAGTCACCAGCCTCAGAAATCGCAGGTTAACAGCAGCTCAGATTAGAGACCAGGTCAATGCCACACAGAGTTCTAGCAGCAGACACATCTCTACAACAACTGTTAAGAGGAGACTGTGTGCAGCAGGCCTTCATGGTAAAATAGCTGCTAGGAAACCACTGCTAAGGACAGGCAACAAGCAGAAGAGACTTGTTTGGGCTAAAGAACACAAGGAATGGACATTAGACCTGTGGAAATCTGTGCTTTGGTCTGATGAATCCAAATTTGAGATCTTTGGTTCCAACCACCGTGTCTTTGTGCGACGCAGAAAAGGTGAACGAATGGACTCTACATGCCTGGTTCCCACCGTAAAGCATGGAGGAGGAGGTGTGATGGTGTGGGGGTGCTTTGCTGGTGACACTGTTGGGGATTTATTCAAAATTGAAGGAATACTGAACCAGCATGGTTACCACAGCATCTTGCAGCGGCATGCTATTCCATCCGGTTTGCGTTTAGTTGGACCATCATTTATTTTTCAACAGGACAATGACCCCAAACACACCTCCAGACTGTGTAAGGGCTATTTGACCAAGAAGGAGAGTGATGGGGTGCTACGCCAGATGACCTGGCCTCCACAGTCACCAGACCTGAACCCAGTCGAGATGGTTTGGGGTGAGCTGGACTGCAGAGTGAAGGCAAAAGGGCCAAGAAGTGCTAAGCATCTCTGGGAACTCCTTCAAGACTGTTGGAAGACCATTTCAGGTGACTAACTCTTGAAGCTCATCAAGAGAATGCCAAGAGTGTGCAAAGCAGTAATCAAAGCAAAAGGTGGCTACTTTGAAGAAACTAGAATATAAGACATATTTTCAGTTGTTTCACACTTTTTTGTTAAGTATATAATTCCACATGTGTTAATTCATAGTTTTGATGCCTTCAGTGTGAATCTACAATACAGAAAACTCTTGGAATGAGAAGGTGTGTCCAAACTTTTGGTCTGTACTGTATATATATATATATATATATATATATATATATATATATATATATATATAAAACCTTATATGAACAACAACAAAGGACAAACTATGTGTCATTATTAAAAAAAAAAAAAAAAAAAAAAGGAGGGAACAATACAGAAGCCATGTGTGAAAAATGAAGGATACCCTTACTGCTTCCATAGGAATTGAGAGGATCAGGTGCACCTAATCAAATGACCTTGATTAATTGATCATCAACAGCAAGTGTTATTACCTCCATAAAAGCTAAGTTTTGGCAGTTTTCTGGTCTGGATTATTCAGAAGATTGTTAACACCAGGGTGGAAAGACAGCATCAATGGTTTCTGCCCATCAATCTGTGAAGGGTTATAAAGTCATTTACAAACAATTTGAAGTTCATCATTCTATAGCGTGAAAGATTATTCACAAGGGGAGAACATTGGAGACAGTCAATAATCTTCCCTGAAATGGACATCCCAGCAAATTCACCCCAAGGTCAGTCTGAGCCATGCTCAGAAAAACTGCAGAAAAACAAAAGCTACATCCAAAACTCTATAGACCTCCATGACCATGTTAAATGTTTAAGATCATGACAATACAAACCATAATGCAAGGTATTGCTTCAACAGGTTGTTCTACAAGCTATTGATTCATGGGGTGTACTTAGATTTTTCACACAACTTTTCCATTTTGGCCTAATTTTTGTTAAATATGTAATGAAACAGTGGAATGTGTTGTGTGGTGTTGTGCATCTGAGGTTATATTTACCTAATTTATGTCCTGATATGTAAAACCAGAGAGTTTAAAGAGGGAGTACTTTATTTTTCTCATGACTGTAGATGACAGTTCTGCACTAGAATTCTAGAATTCTAGTCCTAATGATGTCATAGACAGCACAGATACTCAGTGACATGTCTGATCATACTGGGGCCCTTGGACATCTCCCCCATCTGAAATGCTTGCAATCTACCTGGCTACGTAGCCTGATTTTTGTACTGGAGAATAAGACTGTGCTTCTGATTAGATTAGCATAGTAACATCATAACCTGTCTTCATAACAGCAGGAAAATAAGTCTCACTTAGGATTCAAGTCACAGATTTGCCAATGCTATCTGCTACCATAAATAGGAGTCTGACATAATTTGGTATCCTTAAGGCAGCAACTATTTCCTATGTAACATGTCATGTGATCAACTGATTTTGGACAGATTTAAACTGACAGCAAGGACATTTGTTTGCCCTGGAAGTCAATTAGCTTCATTCCCCCTGAGCAGAATATCCGTCCATAAGGATATATTCACACGTATCATTTTCAGTGCGTTTTTGCTTTGTTTTTGGGGTGAAAATCACACACAATTGCTACACTAATGCAACCACATAAGATCAAAGCATCTCATCCATAATATATTCCTATATTGCAAGTATACATGCAATTTCATTTGATCGCATATGCAATCTCAAATGGGATATATATTCACAATCGTATACGATATTGAAATGTGATTTTATTATATTTTCATACTCAAGATACCATTGGTTCCACCCATAAATTGCAGAAAACCATATGTACACTATTGTGTAATACTTAAAGGTTAAAATCACAAATGCATTTTCTTTGGTGCAATCTCATGTGAGATTTCACTGCATTGCCAGGCATGTGATAAATGACTATGGAGAGTTGCCCTAAAAAATGCAAAAATTTCATGTTTGAACAAATGTCACACAATGCTACATGGTAGTGTTTGTATGGAACTGTGCAGATTTTGTCAGAAATGATGTAGTAGACACATAATTCTGTATAATCATCTCCATCCCCCTCCTCCTTCCTGCCTTTCACTTGGCTCTTCCTTCTCCTGACTCACTGCCCTTGAGATGACAGCAATGCTGCGTGAGAATCTCAACTCACCACGAGCACGTCGCAGGTCAATCTACCACGAGAGCCATTCAGCATTTGCTTTACAAGTGCATGACGACCTACATATGCTGAGCGTTCAAGCTTCCCATCCTGCACACCATGTGAAAGCCCACATACTACCAGTACTAGAAGAGCTAGCCCAAACATATCATTTACAATATCACCATGCCATCATCTATAGGAAAGGGAAACCTGTTGGTTTAGATTTCATATATTGCAGGTAGTATGCTCAATCCTAACACCACTGCCCTATGTAAAATATCTTGGTATGATGTCGAGAAGGTAACGTTATCAAAATCTCTCAATATGTCTCCATTCAATAACTGCATCTTATTGAAGATTAAATACACCATTCATTATGTAGAATATTAGCATCATTTACACATTCTCAGTACAGTGTTTTGCAGAGTTTGCTAGAAGAGAAGGAAAGATGTGTACTTTATAATAAAAAATCTGAATGTCAATGCGGCCACCAGTACTGAAGTTTTACCAGTTGCATCTAAATTTTACAGAAAGCTGAGCCACTCACTACCTGCTCTTTACATGGCACAGACACATATGTAGCAGAGTTAAAGGGAATCTGTCAGGGCAATTTGGGACATTAAACCACCCACATGTCCATATGGACCTGGGGTTTAGTGTCCCAAATCACTCTGTTATAACGCAATCCATGGCCGCATTAATAATAAAAAAGCTTTATACTCACCTGGCTGCTGTACTCCCAGTGCCTGTGCAGTTCTTCAATGAAGCCAGAGGAGTACACCTCGGCTTCAGTGCACATGTCCCGTACCTCCGGCAATTGCTCAGTGAAGCCTGGGTGTCCATCTTCGGCTTCACTGAAGAACAGCGCAGGCCCCGGGAGGCGTGCCAACGAAGAAGCTCATGAATAAGCCGGACTGTTCTCGCCGAACAGCGTTCATCAGACCCTTCTCTAGGTAAGTATAAAAGTTTTTTATTTTTAATGCGCCTGCGGATTGCATTACAACAGGGCGATTTGGGACACTAAACACCAGGTCTATAAGGACCTGTGGGTGGTTTAGTGTCCCAGATTGACCTGACAGATTCCCTTTAACCCAACTTTATGCAGCAATGAATTGCCACATTGTAAAACCTTATCATAGATTACAAGACATCAAAAGCCAACGTCTCCCAGACCCAAAAACATTCAATCCTAACTTACATCTGTGTCAGTGTCATATCGATTGTCTTAGGCTAGGTTCACATCTGTGCTGGGCTCTCCATCATTCGGATTCGCCAGGGGACCCTACCGATGCAGAGCTGGACCGCTAAAACAGCGGACACCGGTGGACTCCATTGACTATAATCGGACTTTTATAGTGGGACTCTTCTATTCGCTGATTTTTGGCAGTTTCTGAGGCGAAGTCTCCAACAGAATACAATTTAGAACCTTTTGTCAAAACAATAGACAATTTACTTGTATAAGTCATTTTGTAAAAGTGACACTCAGCTATGTACGGATGTAGCAGAGTTAACCCGAAATTCTGCAATTGGTTGAACTGCTGCATTGTTATATTTTATCACAGAAGACAATAAACATCAGTGAAAAGTCATTAAAATTTTTTTCCAATGACTTTCCATAGGTTCTTGTTGTCTTCCATGATGAGATAACATGCTGCAGTAGTTTAACCAATTGCAGAAGTTTGGGTTAATTCTGCTACATCTGTACTACTATGTTGTTTCTTATACCCATCCAGTCTCTAGGGTTAAAAAATGTTGGCCAACATCACTAATACAAAGTCTATAGAAGAAAGGAACGCTGCACTCCAATAATACAAGTTTCAAGTAGTAGCTCTATTGAAATATGCTAAAATAACCAGCAAAGTATAGCACAACGTTTTGGTCAAAGAAGACCTTTGTCAGATGCCATAATTGGACACAGAAGAGGTCAATGGTATGATGGAATGTCCATATTGGTAAGGCACCTTTCAATAAAGTTACCACTTGACATATATATTATTGGAGTGCGGATTTCCTTTCTTCTATGTACACCAGGTTGTCTCCTACTACCACACCTTTCAGGACAAAGTGTCACTCGATTCCCTCACCACATATTACACAATCCAGCAACCTGGAGGTCCATAAAAGAATATCAGCATAAATTTTCATCTCAATGTAATATAGTTCAAGCATAACCTAAATCCAATCATGTTCTTTATATAGTAACAAGTGGCCAACATCCACAGAAGTGGGCCATGACTTCTATCTCTTGTAACCTACTCTAATTTCTAATAGCACAGAAAAATGTGCTTGGCTATGGGCTGAAGATCAGACATACAACACATCATCAAACCAGTGCTAGGCCAAACCTGGGCACATACCAGGGCCTACAGATCTTGGGTGCCCATGGTGAGTTAGGCATGCATCTACCCTTGTCAAGTCAAACTGGGGTAAATAGGAGGCTCATATCATTGTGTTCCCAAGGGCCCATATATATACCCTTAATTATGCTGTAAGAGATAAGCAATATAACTTCATCATTTATCTTTATAGCATTATGATTATCAAAAATGAGGTAGAAATAGACGTCGCTATACAAAGATTATTAATGGAAGAAAATACACTGAAAATTGTGTTATACTGCTGGAATTAGCAAGTAATGATGCAATTGACACAATTAATATAAAGAGTATTTACAAGAATGTATTTATCTCACTGAATCAGAGACTATAAAAGGAATAGCAAATAATAACATGGCATATGCAGTTTTCAGAAATGTCTACATTGCAACAGGTGCATAAGAGGAACTGTCTTTTAAATATTTTTTTATATATTTTTATAAATGAGTAGTTCAGGTGAATATAAGAAACTTTGTTCTAGCTCCTCTTCTTAGCTCCTCTCCTGACTGCTAAATTGCTCAGTTCACTAAAAGGAACTGACAGGTTCCCTTTAAGACAGTTAGAACTCACAGACAGATCAGGTTACAAGTCTATGGATAGGGGAGGAGGAGGAGGAGGAGGCGGCCAGTGCGTGAGAAACAAGTACATACACGAGCCACAGTACCAATCATAATGATATACTGTATACATGGGGATGTACTAATATAGATTCACATGAGCTGAATATATGGTTACAACACAGGACAAAGGCTCATCAGTTAAAGGGCTTTTCCCATGAACATAACCATGTTTAAATTTGTAAACAATAAAACAATTATATATTTTTGCAAATATAAGTACTTATAAGCATTTTATAGGCTTTCTCTAATGATCATGGTGGTCACAATATATTGTCTTGATAGGTTGTCAGCAGGTATGACTATGAAAACCCCTTAAAATTCTACTTTTAGGTTCGTTATATATTTGTAATTATTTCAAATAAAAGTTATGTTTTAATTAGGCTTGTGAAAATAGTGAATAAGTGAAGTTTATTAACCCTAACCAACCACTTTATTGGGTGCAATGGTTGTTTAGCATTAGAATACACGGGTAAATTTTGCAAACTGTCTAAAACTGTCTTTGATGCCCACTGCAACGTTTTAATCTCTTATAGTGTTCTTCAACATTTAGAGGAAAAAAATGGTTTAATTTTATTAACCATTTGTTTTCATTTCACATTGGCATTTCACCAATGATACATCAGTGCTGTTTTATTGGATCTTTTCTAGTACTTTCTAGTATATTTGCCAATATATTCAGATAAAGTTACAGGAAACAAACCAAATAACTATATACCGTAAACACTAAAAGAACAAGCCAATACAATTCTTTCCAGCCCTGAATTTAATATCAAAACATACCTGTCACCAGAAAAATATGTGCCAGTTATGATATTTAATTTTCTATTTTTTTTTAATTACATTATGATATTAACATTAAGTGTAGAATATGAGGTGAAGATCATTGCAGTTCATGCCACATTTAACTCATCTATCCAGCAAGAGGCATCTAATGCATAACTTATAACATTGTAATAAATCAATTAGCACATCACTGGGTTAATGAGGATGAGAAAGTATTACAGAGGTAACTAGTTCTGCTTCCTAGTACTGGCATATACACATTACTATAGTTAGACCATTCCACTATATTGTTTCATTTTTTTTTAAGAGGCAAGTTAACTTTCAGTACTAAATTTTTGGATCCATTGAATACGAGGCCTTAGACAGGCATTAAACCTACAGTACAGACCAAAAGTTTGGACACACCTTCTCATTCCAAGAGTTTTCTGTATTTTCATGACTATAAAAATTGTAGATTCACACTGAAGGCATCAAAACTATGAATTAACACATGTGGAATTATATACTTAACAAAAAAGTGTGAAACAACTGAAAATATGTCTTATATTCTAGGTTCTTCAAAGTAGCCACCTTTTGCTTTGATTACTGCTTTGCACACTCTTGGCATTCTCTTGATAAGCTTCAAGAGGTAGTCACCTGAAATGGTCTTCCAACAGTCTTGAAGGAGTTCCCAGAAATGCTTAGCACTTGTTGGCCCTTTTGCCTTCACTCTGCGGTCCAGCTCACCCCAAACCATCTCGATTGGGTTCAGGTCTGGTGACTGTGGAGGCCAGGTCATCTGGCATAGCACCCCATCACTCTCCTTCTTGGTCAAATAGCCCTTACACAGTCTGGAGGTGTGTTTGGGGTCATTGTCCTGTTGAAAAATAAATGATGGTCCAACTAAACGCAAACCAGATGGAATAGCATGCCGCTGCAAGATGCTGTGGTAACCATGCTGGTTCAGTATTCCTTCAATTTTGAATAAATCCCCAACAGTGTCACCAGCAAAGCACCCCCACACCATCACACCTCCTCCTCCATGCTTTACGGTGGGAACCAGGCATGTAGAGTCCATTCGTTCACCTTTTCTGCGTCGCACAAAGACACGGTGGTTGGAACCAAAGATCTCAAATTTGGATTCATCAGACCAAAGCACAGATTTCCACAGGTCTAATGTCCATTCCTTGTGTTCTTTAGCCCAAACAAGTCTCTTCTGCTTGTTGCCTGTCCTTAGCAGTGGTTTCCTAGCAGCTATTTTACCATGAAGGCCTGCTGCACACAGTCTCCTCTTAACAGTTGTTGTAGAGATATGTCTGCTGCTAGAACTCTGTGTGGCATTGACTTGGTCTCTAATCTGAGCTGCTGTTAACCTGCGATTTCTGAGGCTGGTGACTCGGATGAACTTATCCTCCGCAGCAGAGGTGACTCTTGGTCTTCCTTTCCTGGGGCGGTCCTCATGTGAGCCAGTTTCTTTGTAGCGCTTGATGGTTTTAGCCACTGCACTTGGGGACACTTTCAAAGTTTTCCCAATTTTTCGGACTGACTAACCTTCATTTCTTAAAGTAATGATGGCCACTCGTTTTTCTTTACTTAGCTGCTTTTTTCTTGCCATAATACAAATTCTAACACTCCATTCAGTAGGACTATCAGCTGTGTATCCACATGACTTCTGAACAACACAACTGATGGTCCCAACCCCATTTATAAGGCAAGAAATCCCACTTATTAAACCTGACAGGGCACACCTGTGAAGTGAAAACCATTTCAGGTGACTACCTCTTGAAGCTCATCAAGAGAATGCCAAGAGTGTGCAAAGCAGTAATCAAAGCAAAAGGTGGCTACTTTGAAGAACTTTGAAATATAATTCCACATGTGTTAATTCATAGTTTTGTTGCCTTCAGTGTGAATCTACAATTTTTATAGTCATGAAAATACAAAAACTCTTGGAATGAGAAGGTGTGTCCAAACTTTTGGTCTGTACTGTATGCTATTTGCTCATTAAAGGGAGTCTGTCACAAGAACAGTCTCTACTAAACTAAAAGCCAGACAGCCAAGGTTCACATTCTGCTTCCCTATTGCTGCCTCCATTGCTGAGATATTATCTTTTTTCCTGATATGCTAATGGTGCAACAAGGGAATTACCATAGCACTCATGGAACCTAAGTGCTATGCTTTCCAGATTCCAGTTCCTCCATCCCTCACTGTGTGGCCCTGTCAGTTATAGCGGAGGGAGGGGGGGGGGTAGCAATTTGGTTGTGATGAGAGCAACAATGACTCCCTTTAAGGGTGTGTTCACATGGAGGAATTTGCCGCAGATATGGGGACGGATTTCACCCCCCAAATCCAGAGCAGATTCCTCCCAGAATCCGCCTCCCATTGTTTTCATTGGGATGCAGAGATCACAGCAGGACGTGAAAAAAAAAGAAGCGTGCTGCTCGATCTTGCCGCAGGTTCCGCGGTGCGAGGTCCATGGCTCGAGACTCCCTCCTGATTAGGCCCATTCATCCAGGCCTAATCAGGAGCGGGATGCAGCGACGGAATGCCAATGCACTGCATCGGCATCTCGTCACAGCTAGACTGCGGCGAAAATGCCGGCGGCGGAAAATGAAGAGGGATTCCTCTTCATTTTTTGCCATGTGAACATACCCTAAGAGGACAGTTCTGACATGTCTGCTTTAGTAAATATTTGTATTCCCCACGAAATAAACATTCTAGGGCATCTTGCTTTACAAATCTGAATTGGACCATTCCTCGGTTACTCCTCCTGGAAATGTATTAATACATTGACAATGGAGTGTTACCATTTTCCTTGTCAGTAGGTTCTAATAGGACAATGTTTTCCCATCTCACCAATCTAGGTTGAGACTGAAATATCCCTACCACCCGGCTGGGACTTACAGAAACAGTAGACTGGTGCTATTCGACACTGTTTTTGTAGCTCCAATAAAAGTGAATGGGTGGTACAGACATAACATAGCACATTTAGCTACATTGTTGCCATAACTGTGGACCTACATATAAAGTGTACCTCACTAGTGCTATGCTGCTTCTATAGCTCCCATTCACCACTATGGGTGGTATGGAAACAGTATAAAGCAGCGCTGCTCAGCTGCTTTCATAAGTCCTGCAGTCATGGCTGGGACTTTTAGTCGGTTATTACTGTCTTGGCTGAATGGAATAACCCTTTAAAGTCTGTAAGGGCACACTACTTTCACAAAAGAAATGGTAATACCCGGTTGTCAATTCATTTATTTATTTTTAGAATGAGTAATCTAGAAACTAGAATCTAGACAAATGCTCCAGCAGATATTAATCTGTGAAAAATACAGGTATGTATGAAAAAGATGTCTCAGGAGATTTTGCAGGTCCTCTTTAATCCCCTAAAACCAGGGCCTCATGTTGTGAAAATGGAGAATTTTCCAGTACCTGCAAAGATGAGATTCTGCCTGAGATCCACACATATCCGCAGTAGAAATGCTGCGATTCCAAAGCCATCGAGTTTTTGTAAATCAGAGCATGTCAGTTATACAGTGGGGAAAAAAAAGTATTTAGTCAGCCATCAGCCATCAGATTTTACATTCTTTTGAGCCAAACCTAGAAGTGGCTACAAAAGGAATGGAAAATATAAGGGAAGCTCTTATACTTTTCCCTTCTGCTCAACCCTCTCCTAACTTTGGCTCAAAAAAACTGCAGCAAATTCTGCAACAAAAAAGCAGGGGTTTTCCAACAAAACAAGTTATATAGTTATCCATAAGATAGCGGATATCTAGTAGTTTGATTGAGAGCGGAGGACTAGCAGTTTAATCATGAGAGCAGAGTACTTTTGTACCCTTTTTTGAATGGAGTTGAAAGAGTTGGAGAGAGTTGAAAGTCCGTGTTGCCCAGCGACAGCCCCAAAACATCACTGCTCTATAGGAGATCTGCATGGAGGAATAGGCCAACATACCAGCAACAGTGTGTGCCAACCTTGTGAAGACTTACAGAAAACGTTTGACCTCTGTCATTGCCAACAAAGGATATATAACAATATTCAATATTCATCTTTTTAAGTGGGAGAACTTCCACAATTGGTGGCTGACTAAATACTTTTTTTTCCCCACTGTACCTACAGAAACGCTGGTGGTCTTCATATAGGTATAATAGAAGTAGAAAGTCCGCAGAGGAAAACTTTCCACCACGGTTTTTTCCACAGCGCTTTTTGGCTGCGGCTCGCTATGTGGAGCTTTAGCCTAACAGTCACATTAAAATTCCAAAAACCCTTCCAAAATTGTCTCTTTTTATTGCAGATTTTAAATTTATGGCTACAATAAATATTACTGACACAACTGCCTTATGTGCATTTTAACCCATTAGTGATCTAACATTTTAGCTAGTAATATTTTATCTCTCCCTTCATTCCCGTGTTAATAATTTTTTACAAATTATTTCAATGTAGCTTTATGAGACCTAGTATTTTGTAGATACATAAGACCTTTTGATCAGTTTCTATTACTTTTTGAGAAGTGAAAAAAATCAGAAAACATCAATTCTGGCATCTGAATTTTAAGGTTTATAGCGTATATCCTGTACAATAAATAATGTACTAATTTTAATTGGGGGCTGTTATGGATATGGTGATACCAATTCTGTGGTTTTTTTTTTTCATTAAACGGGGGGGGGGGGGAGTCTATTTTTACTTTTTTTCTGTAAAACACCTAGGTGTTGTGGTCAGCAATGACAGCAACATATAAGGAGTTAAATGGCAAGTATGCTTCTGACTGATAATGGGGGGTGATATCATGAACGAAAGTCCATGGTACCCCTCCCCTGGGGTTATCTGAAGTGACAGGGACAGGAGAGTAATAAAATAATTTTCCTCTCTCCCTGCACTTTCGGCTGTCGGCACACTGGTTAAAGTGAAATTCGAGTATATTCACCTTCGCTTTAACCAGTGATATTTAAAAATCTATTTGGGCTACAGACATGACCTTGGTCTTATTTTAAAGCCAAGATTGGATTCTTGCGTCATATATCACTTTTGAAGATTTAGAGAAAACCAACTTTGAAATCTTATGCAAATGATGCAATTGGTACACTGGGGACGGGCCTTCTGCCCTGAGAATACTTCTCTTTCTGCTCAAATAGGATGGGTGATTTCATAGAAGTGGGGGGATCAATTATCACTGCATGGGGTGGCACAAACAGAAGATGACTAGAGCAGTGCTCCAGGGAGCGGTAGGTCCACCCCCAGTGCACCAACTACCACCTTTAACACTGCATTGCTGATTCAATGAAGGAAGGTGGGAGAGCCTATTGCTTGTCCCTGATGCCTGCAACCCCAAACAAACAAGTACCCATTATGGTGTTGAAAAGTTGCACAGGAAAAAAAAACACAAATTCTCCTGATTTTATAAGGACTAAAGTGTCGACATTAAAAGGTATATCTCATCATAGGCTCACCAAGATATAGGTTCGGTTACAGTTCTTTTAGCTCCCTGAAAAAGAGTTAAGCCAACATAAGATATAATAGCAAAACGCTATAGTAGCACAACTACAACTTCATACAGACACCTATAGATCAGATGTGCCATATCATAGTGACAAACCCTTCAATAGGTGCTTTTAAAAAATGCTGAAGCCGATCTCATACATGTTCACATAAAGGAATAGATTTCCATTAGTCTGAACAGATTCATGTCTAGCAGATAAATATAGAGCTGCTGGGAATAGTTGAGTGTTATAGAGTGATGCCATGAAGTACATATGAAAGTATATTTTACCAACACCAAAAATTGTACTTTCAGTGTAATTATATAATTTACAGTATATAAAGTGTAAATATGACAATAAGTGCAGTTATGTAAGAACATGAGAGCACAAGATTGCTGCTCTTACCACTGCCACGGTACATAGGAACGCATTATTGGAAAAATATAACAGGTTTTATATCAGCTTAGGAAAATATTGTGTATGGTATGGTAATACGCATGCACTCGTACACACCAGACACAAGCACCCCTAATAATGTCACTCTGTAAAGGTAACAATTACATTTCTGCATACACAATGTACCTCCACTGGAATAAGATGAATACAAGTCTAGAGACCCGGGCTGTGCTATATTGATTTATCATACTGTAGGCATTTATCTGCAATGTTGGCAGAGATAGTAACAAGGTGTCAGTACATGTCTGGGTGAGAGCTCCGCTCATATAAATAAATACCTGGACAGATGTCCTTTGAGTTGTCCTCTTGTGTCAAGTCTTTCAATATTCTACGAAACTGATCTAAAGTTATCTCATCCTCCAAAAAAAGCTGGGTCTATGGCAAGCTGTGTTACAAGTCTATACACAACTTTCCATAGATCCTGAATGACATGTTCCCAGATTAGTATGCAGAGCTATTGTCTGTAGTATGTTGATGAATATGGCATTTAGAATCTGTTGGGTACTAGGTGGTATTTAGCCGATTGGCACAGATCAGTCACAGCCTCAACTCCTTTTGACACTGCAACACCTATTGGCAAAGTCATTCAAGACTGGGGGACCATCTATATTCATACTGCATGCAATATGAAGGAGCTTCCTAAATTACTATTAAGGGGGTTTTCTACTTTCTAATATTGATGGCCTATCAATATTAGATCTGTGAGGATCTGACTGCAGATCTGTTGTGTGGCTCGCTTTAATGTTTATGTGCCGGGAGTCGCGCTCTCCCTGAAAAACAGATTTGCGGGGGTCGTGGTGGATAAAGCCTTTAACAGGTGCTCAAAACATGTTTCACTTCAAAATTAGAACTGGCACATCTTGTACCTACTGGAGAACTGATCCTGAAGACTGAACATCACTCTACAGAGAACCTGTGCAGGTTCCCTTTAATTCCCTCCTTAGCCTAAAAGGGTTAGCCAGATAACCATCAATATATTTTATTAAATTTTAGTGTCACTGTAGTGTAAAAATTTAAGGATGTCCTCAAGCCTTCCTAGTACGATGCACAGGTGTATGATGTAACATATCTGTTGCCTAGTATGATCGAATTGATAATCTTTTGTTAAATCTATACTCGATAGCAACACTGATGGGGTATTTCTGTACTCTCGATAAATGGCCAAACAATTACAGGGATGTTTTTCCGGTGAAAAACATTGGTCACAAAGTTGGTCACAAAGTGAGAAGTTTGTGAAAGAAATATACATTTTCGCCATACCACCTTCTCTGCATATAATGCTGCCAACCACTTGTGCTGCCAAAATGATCATGATCCCAATAGATGAAATGACAGACTTGTGATTTTATTTTGTTTAAATTTGCATCACTATTTGTGCATTATTTTTAATAACACTATATATATATATATATATATATATATATATATATATATACACACACACACACACACACACACACACACACATAGACTCACACATACACCTTTTCACATATTGTTAATGGTTTGTGTTATTACGATATATATACACATGTGGACAAAATTGTTGATACCCCAAGTATAATGAAAGAAAAACCCACAATGGTCACAGAAATAACTTGAATCTGACAAAACTGGAATTTGCCAAACTACAGTCATGGCCAAAAGTTTTGAGAATAATACAAATATTAATTTTTACAAAGTCTACTGCTTCAGTTTTTCTAATGGCAATTTGCATATACTCCAGAATGTTATAAAGAGTGATCAGCTTAACAGCAATTACTTGCAAAGTCAATATTTGCCTAGAAAATGAACTTTATCCCCCAAAACACATTTCAACATCATTGCAGCCCTGCCTTAAAAGGACCACCTAACATCGTTTCAGTGATTGCTCCATTAACACAGGTGTGGGTGTTGATGAGGACAGGGCTGGAGATCAATCTGTCATGATTAAGTAAGAATGACACCACTGGACACTTTAAAAGGAGGCTGGTGCTTGCCATCATTGTTTCTCTTCTGTTAACCATGGTTATCTCTAAAGAAACACGTGCAGTCATCATTGCACTGCACAAAAATGGCCTAACTGGGAAGAGTATTGCAGCTAGAAAGATTGCACCTCAGTCAACAATCTATCGCATCATCAAGAACTTCAAGGAGAGAGGTTCCATTGGTGCCAAAAAGGCTCCAGGGCGCCCAAGAAAGACCAGCAAGCGGCAGGACCGTCTCTTAAAAGTGTTTCAGCTGCGGGATTGGGCTACCAGCAGTGCAGAGCTTGATGAGGAATGGTAGCAGGCAGGTGTGAGTGCATCTGCACGCACTGTGAGGCGGAGACTCTTGGAGCAAGGCCTGGTCTCAAGGAGGGCAGCAAAGAAGCCACTTCTCTCCAGAAAAAACATCAGGGACAGACTGATATTCTGCAAAAGGTACAGGGAGTGGACTGCTGAGGACTGGGGTAAAGTCATTTTCTCTGATGAATCCCCTTTTCGATTGTTTGGAACATCTGGAAAACAACTTATTCGGAGAAGAAGAGGTGAGCGCTACCACCAGTCTTGTCTCATGCCAACTGTAAAGCATCCTGAAACCATTCATGTGTGGGGTTGCTTCTCAGCCAAGGGAATCGGCTCTCTCACAGTCTTGCCTAAAAACACAGCCATGAATAAAGAATGGTACCAGAATGTCCTCCAAGAGCAACTTCTCCCAACCGTCCAAGAGCAGTTTGGCGCTCAACAATGCCTTTTCCAGCATGATGGAGCACCTTGCCATAAAGCAAAGGTGATAACTAAATGGCTCAGGGAACAAAACATAGAGATTTTGGGTCCATGGCCTGGAAACTCCCCCAGATCTTAATCCCATTGAGAACTTGTGGTCAATCATCAAGAGACGGGTGGACAAACAAAAACCAACAAATTCAGACAAAATTAAAGCATTGATTCTGCAAGAATGGACTGCTATCAGTCAGGATTTGGTCCAGAAGTTGATTGAGAGCATGCCAGGGAGAATTGCAGAGGTCCTGAAGAAGAAGGGTCAACACTGCAAATATTGACTTGCTGCATTAACTCATTCTAACTGTCAATATAAGCTTCTGTTACTCATAATATGAATGCAATTATATTTCTGTATGTGATAAAAACATCTGACAAACACACATAAAAACCAGAGGGCAGCAGATCATGTGAAAATATAATATTTGTGTCATTCTCAAAACTTTTGGCCATGACTGTACATGTTAACAAGCCACAAAGCTTCTGGGAGAATGTCCTATGGACAGTTGAGACAAAAATCGAAATTTTTGGCAAGGCACATCAGCTCTATATTCACAGATGGAAAAATGAAGCATATCTTCAAAAGAATACTGTCCCTACTGTGAAACATGGAGGAGGCTCTGTTATGTTCTGGGGCTGCTTTGCTGCATCTGGCACAGGGTGTCTTGAATCTGTGCAGGGTACAATGAAATCTCAAGACTATCAAGGGATTCTAGAGAGAAATGTGCTGCCCAGTGTCAGAAAGCTTGGTCTCAGTCACAGGTCATGGGTTTTGCAACAGGATAATGACCCAAAACACACAGCTAAAAACCCCCAAGAATGGCTAAGAGGAAAACGTTGGACTATTCTGAAGTGGCCTTCTATGAGCCCTGACCTAAATACTATTGAGCATCTTTGGAAGGAGCTGAAACATTCCGTCTGGAAAAGGCACCCTTCAAACCCGAGACAACTGGAGCAGTTTGCTCATGAGAAGTGGGCCAAAATACCTGTTGAGAGGTGCAGAAGTCTCATTGACAGTTACAGGAATCGTTTGATTGCAGTGATTGCCTCAAAAGGTTGTGCAACAAAATATTAAGTTAAGGAAACCATCATTTCTGTCCAGTCCTGTTTCTTGAGTTTTCTTTTTTAAAGAATTCTGTTGAAACATGGTTGAAAAGCAATGTCTGACTTTCATTTGTTCATTTTCATAGAATTTTTATATATTATTACTTTTGTCATATTCAAGTTATTTCTGTGACCATTGTGGGTTTTTCTTTCATTAAACGAGGGGTACCAACTATTTTGCCCACGTGTGTGTATATATATATATCTATATATATATATCTATATATATATATAGATAGATACAGTATGTACATCTATGTCTGCCATTGTAATCCTGTCTGTGCTGATAATGAGGTGACAGCTGCAAAGAAATCTACAGAATAAGAAGTGTCAGGCTTAATGGCAAGAATATTGACACGAAAAACACAACCACAAAAAATCCACAAAACATAAAGATAATATAAAATCTTGGTATTAAAAAAAAATAGTTATCTTTCCGTTAATATTAAGTGTGAGATATCAGAATTAAAATTAGAGAAAAATGCTTTATTTTTATTTTTAATAAAAAATGCAATTCATATTGGACTACAGTACTTTAACAAATACATATAGTAGAGCTCACAAATAATTGTCAGTATCACTAGGATACAAAAAACATTAATAATACCAGATATGCCATGTTCACATACACCAGATATGTTGTACCATGTTCCAGATGCCAGATTCAAAATCTGCCTTAGTCCTTAAAGAGGACCTTTCATGTCCTCATGCATATGCGATTTTATATACTGCTAGAGAGCCGAAAGTGTGATGAATTCCCGGTATATACCCCGTGGCTGGAGATATCGGTGCCATTACTTTTGGCACTGATATCTCCCCTCTGTCAGAACGGCGTTCCTCATAGCTCAACGTCATCGCTGGGCTGTGAGGAACGCCCCCCCCTCCGCCAACTGTACTCATCCATAGCCCTGTAATGTCACGTACTCATGTATATGCTGTTATACATACCACTATAAAGCTGACAGCGCGCTGAATTCAGCGCACTGCCGGCTTTCCCGGTATGTGCCCTGGGACTGGAGAAATCGGCGGTCTTAGTTTCATGGTTTACCGTCAGAAGGGCGTTCCTGACAGTCTAGCTGGGCTGTGAGGAATGCCCTCACTGACAGTACTGTCAGAGGGGGCGTTCCTTACTGCCTAGCGATGACGCTGAGCTGTGAGGAATGCCACACCTGTACAAGTCTATGGACGAGTACTGTTGGGGGTTGGGCTCTTCACAGCCCAGCTATGAAACGGCTTTCTAGCGGTATGTAAAACCGCATATTCAAGAGGACATGGAAGGTCCTCTTTAACATGTACCTGTCATTTCAGGTGACTTTCAGGATAAGCTGCCATGTGTGTACATGAGGAACAACAATATATAAAGCTGTGAAATGACTTTAATTCTGCAGTTGTTAACATTGTTCCAATCTGCAAGCTCTATATGTGGAATGCAGTTCTCCCCGAGCTGGTGGCTGGAGACTAGCTACGATATATTGCACACAGCAAGTAGTGGAGTGTCTGTTCCCTAACTATTTCTCTCTAACTTAAAAATAGCTTCAGGATCATGCAAGACATATACTATATATATAGAAGTACTGAATTGTACTGATGTGGAAAAAGCTTCCAAATTAGTTGCTTCCAATCCATGTCACTATCTTTCTATTATTTTTCCCTTCATCTCCTGCTCACCCATCTCCTACTCATAGATGTATCAGAAATTTCAGAGTGAAAGTCAGTTTAGCAGGGGCAGGGGGGAGGGGCAGGAAACCAGCCTAATATAAAGAGAAAACTGTGGTTTACTGTGATAAGTTAAGGCCAAAACAGGGTTAGTCCTTATGGGGTTAAAAGGAATCCCTGTTTGGTTTCTCTAACCCCTGCAATACCACTGTTAATAATGTAGAAGCTACATCTGGCCATACATTTCCAGATTTTTGGCATTACATAGTGGCCATTCAGAAGATTAGCTACTATGTAAAGGATTGATGCATAGAGCCACTATTACCTTGCAGCTCTCTGCTCTATTTAATTGAGTTGGGTGCCACGTGGGGACAACCTCTATGATGTCTATATGTCCATGGTCACAACACCATCCTGAGTCAACGGCAGTAAATAAATAGGGATATACACCATGACATGCAAATATACAAAGGACAATACGACGCGCATGATACTATGTAAGTTACTTATATCATTATATTGTATTTAGACATATGGCTTCCTCCTCAGCAGGATATTCTGAACACACTTTAATAAGTTGGCTAGTTTTATATAAGTACTATAGATAGTACTATATACAGTGGAGGCATGCTATTTGTTAGAGGATAAGCTTGCAGAGAATGTCACTTGTGATTTACGGGTTCGCCTTCCTATCAGTGTCCCTGGAAATGATATTCAGTGCAACTTCTCTGAATCTAGGGAGCCTTGAACATAAAACCAGTTAATTTTCAGTTCAGTGTGTAGACTTGTAAGTGTTTCGGAGCATGTATTAGTCAGAATATATGTTTCTCACAATGTAAGTGAGAATGTGACGGTGCGTACATTAACTGTATGTATGCTGGTGTGCCAGACAGGCTTGTGTGTGTATTTTTATCAGTGTGACAGTGAGAGGTTAGTCAGATGACTACCTCTACTAACCAGAAGCTGCTTATCTCCAGGAAAGTGGAGTGGAAGCACGCCATTATGGGAAGACAGATACTTCCACCTGTATTTGTCTGCAATCCTTAAGGCTTAAGATTTCTGAGTCATCCCATTGCTGCGTCTAGCTAGATTACAAGCATGTTTTCCCTGGACTGTTGAGTTGATAATAGGAGTGTGAGGCTGGTGGGATGTATTACCTCACTTCTGTATGGAAATCACAGTGACTTGTAGTCATGCGTACACCATGCAGAACGTAGGAGCAGATCTACAGGAAAAGGTAGACATCACATTCCTATTACATACTATTGGTCGGCATACATATTGGATCTTGCTGATATTGCTGGAAAATCAGGAGACTGTTAAAACAACTTACTGTATAAGGATTATATCCTTACCCTAAATGAGTAGTCCGGTTTACTAATTATTATTGATTAGGGGGTGATCTCCGTTCAGGACCCCCATTTATAAGCCTGTAACTTTGGAGAGCTGGAATATCTGTGCATTAAATCAAAAGTGTTCTGCTTCATTTCTACTGTGGAGGTGCTGCAGGGAAACTGAACACTAGCTGCCAGGTCTCCCACAATTTAAAGGGGTTATCCAACTTTATCCAGCATTATCTATTTCTATAGCAGGCTATTAATATAAGACTGGTGGGGGGTCCAACTCTTACTGATCGGCTCTTTGAAGGCCCGTTTAAATGACTGATCATGGGGGGTGCCAAGTTTTATGCTCCCACCAATCCAATATTGATGGCCTATCCTATCATAGGCTGTCAATTTTAAAAAAGTTGGATAACCCCTTAACGCATTCTCACGTACATGTACGTGGGAGAATGTGGTTAGTTACCGAATCCCCACGTACAGGTACGTGACGGTGATCGAGCGGGCTCAGAAGCAGAGCCCGTGCGATCACCGCGGGAGCCCGGCTGTATTTGACAGCCAGGCTCCCGCTGCAACAGCGGGGACCAGTGGTAACACCGATCCCCGCTTTTTAACCCTTAAGATGCCGTGGTCAATAGCGACCGCGGCATTTTAAGTGTTTGCTAGCGGCACTGAGTGCCGCGGGCGGCATCGGGAGAGGATGTTAGCTGTAACTGACAGCTAACACCCTGCTCCTTAACCCCCGGTCGGAACTGAGTTCCGATCTGAGGTTTTAACCCCTTGGATGCCGCGGTCAAACATGACCGCGGCATCCAAGGGGTTCCGCCATCTTGCCGCCCCCCCGGCACCCCCCGTGGCGAGATCGGGGGGGTGCCGATATCTATAATCTGCAGCCTGGGGTCTGCCAAGTGCCCCAAGGCTGCCTGGAGACCCCACTACCTGGTTGATCCTGCCGAGAACTGCGGAAGTCAGCGCTGTGTTTCCATAGCGCTGACTTCCTGTATAGACTGCAAGACACTTGCATGCTTGTGTCTTGCAGTCTATAGTACTAAGTCAGAGATCAAAGCATCTCTGGCTCAGGTGTCCTAATGGGACACATGAAAAAGTAAAAAAAGTGAAAAAATAAATAAAGTATGTGAAAAAAAATTAATAAAAGAATAAAGCCCCCAAAATTCCCTTTTCCTATACAAAATGAATTATATAAAAAATAAACCTAAAAATTAATAAAAACAATGCATATTTGGTATCGCCGCGTCCATAACAACCTGTACAATAAAACTGAAACCATATTTAATGTACAAGGTGAATGACGGGGAAAAAAAGCCGCCAAAAGTAATGATTTTTCGCCATCTCACCTTACAAAATATGCCATAAAAAGTGATCAAAAAGTCATATGTACCCCAAAACAGTACCAAAAAAAAAAAGCACAGGTTGTCCCTCAAAAAATAAGCCCTAAACCAACTCTCTAAACTGAAAAATAAAAATGCTACGCATCTTAGAAGATGGCGATGCAAAAAAAATTGATTTATGTCCCCAAATGGGTTTTTGTTCTGTAAAATTGGTATTGCATACAAAAACAGTATAAATGAGGTATCGCCGTTATCATACCGACCCGCAGAATAAAGATAACATGTTACTTACGCTCTACGCTGCATGGTGAAAAATTTAAACGGTAAAAAGCAGTGCCAGAATTGATGGGGTTGTTTTTTAATCCACCAAGAAAGAGTTAATAAAATTTATTTAATAAGTTGTAAGCACCTAAAAATGATGTCATTAAAAAATACATCTCATACTGCAAACAACAAGCCCTCATATGGCTACATCACCAGAGAAATAAAGAAAATATAGCTCGTACAATGTGAAGACAAAAACCCCCAAAAAATCGCCAAATCATTAGAACATAACTGGCTGCGGCAGGAAGGGAATGTATAAACTGTGCGAGCATATATGAGGGTACAAACCAGATTTAGAGCTTACGAGGGATAATAAACCAGAAGTGACCCCCAGAGTGACCTCCCCAATAATAGGAACTACTGGGGAAATAGTAGGGAATTTAGTGTACTCAATGTTCTACGCACAGCTTACATATTCACTTTTCCCCATCCGCTGTGCAGTCACGTCTGGGATACTAATGCTCGTTACACCCCTTGATAAATTTTTTGAGGGGTGCACTTTTCAAAATGGGGTCATTCCCTAGGGGATTCCACTTTACTGGTACTTTAGAGGCTCTGCAAACATGACATGGCATCCAGATCCCAAACATCTGAATCTGCGCTCCAAAAGCCACATAGCGCTCCTTCCCTTCTGTGCCCTACTGTGTTCCCAAACTGCAGTTTATACCCACATGTATTACACTTGTTGTACCCAGAATAACGTACTTAATGTCATATGTGGGTATAAATTGCTGTTTGTGCACAGCCCGAGCACAGAAGGGAAGGAGCGCTATTTGGTTTTTGGACGCCATTGCACTTTTCCAGAGCTGAAATGCCAGTACAGTGGAATCCCCTGACATGTCACCCCATTTTGGAAACTACACCCCTGAAGGAATTTATCCTGGGGTACAGTGAGCATTTTTAACCCCCAAGTGTTGCTATAATTTATTATCCATAAATGAATACGCAGCTGATGGTGAAAGGTGAAAATGACAATTTATCCAGGAATACAACATTTCAGTGCGTAATATGTTGTGCCCGGCTTGTATCAGAGATGAACGCTCCAAAAGCTGTTGTGCCCGGGATCCCTGCTCACCAGTTTTTGGAGTGTGTGTCTGTGCAGACATAAACTGGGCACAACATATTGGGCACTGAAATGGCGTATCTATAGAAAAATTTCATTTTTAACTTTTCATTATCATTTGCGCATTCATTTCTGGAAATTAAAAGAATGCAACACTTAAGGGTTAATAATGCTTGCTACCCCACTTGATAAATCCCTTGAAGGGTGTAGTTTCCAAAATGGGGTGACATGTCTGCGGATTCCACTTTACTGGCAATTCATGGGCTCTGCAAAAGTGGCATGGTGTCCAAAAAGCAAACTGTGCTCCAAAAACCAAAATAGCGTTCCTTCCCTTCTGTGCCTGGCTGTGCCCAAACAGCAGTTTATACCCATATATGGCATTAAGTACGTTATCCTGGGTACACCAGTGTCATACATGTGGGCATAAACTGTCATTTGGGCACACAGCAGGGTGCAGATGTGAAGGAGCGCTATGTGCTTTTGGAGCGCATATTTAGATTGTTGTTTTTTTTGGAGGCCATGTCACATTTGCGGAGACCCTAAAATTGCCCCTACAAAATGGGGGTCACTTCTTGGGGAATTCCAATTTGCTGGCACCTCCAGGGCTCTGCAAAAACAACATGGCGACGAGAAAGTACTCCAAAAGCTAAAAAAACACAGTGCTCCTTTCCTTCTGAGCCCTGCTGTGTGCCCAAGCAGCAGTTTATACCCACATATTTAATTTTTTTGTCCCCGGGATAGCCCACTTAATAGTTTTAGGAGTTCATGTCTCTGATGCCACAAAGTGGCCGCAACGTATTAGGCACTGAAATTGGATATTTCTTTAAAAACTTTAATGTTCACTTTGTACATTAATTTTTGGGAAGCATTTTTAGGCTCAAAATCATAATATCCCTTGATACATTCCTTGAGGGGTGTAGTTTCTAAAATGGGGTCACTTTTAGGGGGTTTCCATTGTACTGGTACTTTAGGGGCTCTGCAAATGCGACATGGCACCTGAAAACTATTCCAGCCACATCTACCCTCCAAAAGCCAAATAGCGCCCTTTCCATTCTGAGCCCCACCATGTACCCCTACAGCAGATTATAAACACATATGGGGCATTTCTGTGTTCAGAAGAAATTGTGTAACAAACTGTGGGGTGTTTTTTCTTCTTTAACCACTTGCAAAAATTAAAAATATGTCGCTAAATGGACGGTTTATTGGAAAAAAAGTAATTTTACATTTTTACGTCCCTAAGTCAATAAAATCTGTGAAACAGCTGTGAGGTCAAAATGCTCACTATACCCCTAGTTAAATTCTATGAGGGGTGTAGTTTTCAAAATGGGGTCACTTTTTGGGGGTTTGTATTGTATTGGTACTTTAGGGGCTCTGCAAATGCGACATGGTACCTGAAAACTATTCCAGCAAAATCTGCCCTCCAAAAGCTAAATAGCGCTCTTTCCATTTTGAGCCCTGCCATGTACCCATGCAGCAGATTATAACCACATATGGGGCATTTCTGTGTTCAGAAGAAATTGCGTAACGATCTTTGGGGAGCTTTTTCTCCTTTGTCCTCTTGTGAAAATGAAAAATTTGGGGCTAAATTGACGGTTTATTGGAAAAAAAGTAATTTTTCATTTTAATGTCCCAATGTTAATAAAATTTGTGAAACAGCTGTAGGGTCAAAATGCTCACTATACCCCTTGATATGTTCTGTGAGGGGTGTAGTTTCCAAAATGGGGTCACTTTTAGGGGGCTTCCACTGTATTGGTACTTTGGGGGCTCTGCAAATGCGACATGGTACCTGAAAACTATTCCACCAAAATCTGCCTTCCAAAAGCCAAATAGCGCTCTTTCCATTCTGAGCCCTGCCATGTACCCATACAGCAGATTACGACCACATATGGGGTATTGCCGTGTTCAGGAGCAATTGTTTTGCAAACTGTGGGGTGCTTTTTCTCCTTTAACCCCTTGTGAAAATGAAAACTTTGGGGATAAAGTAACATTTTAGTAATGTTTCATTTATACATCCCAGTGTTAGCAAAATCTGTGAAACGGCTGTAAGGTCAAAATGCTCACTATACCCCTTGATGAATTCTGTGAGGGGTGTAGTTTCCAAAATGGGGTCACTTTTTGGGGTTTTCCTTTGTATTGGTACTCTAGGGGCTTTGCAAATGAGACATGGCACCTGAAAACTATTCCAGCAAAATCTGCTTTTCAGACGCCCAGTGTCACTCCTTCCCTTCTGTGCGCTGCCATTAGCCCAAACATCAGTTTACACCCACGTGTGGGGTATTTCCGTGCTCGGGAGAAATTGCATAACAAACTGTGAGATGCATTTTCTCCTTTAACCCTTTGTGAATGTGTTAATTTTAGGGCTAAGTTAAGGAATTAGTGGGAAAAAATTAAATGTCTAAATTTCACCTCCATATTGTTTTAATTCCAGTGAAATGCTTAAAGGGTTAACAAACTTCCCAAATGTTATTTTGAATTATTTGAGGGGTGCAGTTTTGAAAATGGGGTGATTTATGGGGGTTTCTAATATATAGGCCATTATAATCCTCTTCAGAACTGAAGTGGTCCCTAAAAAATTAGTTTGGGAAATTTTCTTGTAAATCTGGAAAATCGCTGTTACACTTGTAAGCCTTCTAACATCCAAAATAAATTACAGGACGATTAAAAGATGATGCCGATATGTAGCAGAGATATGGTAGATAATATGTATTAATGTATTTGGGTGGTATGACTATCTGTCTGAAAAGCAGAGCATTTCACATTTTGAAAATTGCGATTTTTTTTTCCAAATTTCCATCAAATTTCCTATTTTTTTTATAAATAAATACAAAAATATTCATTAGTGTTTACCACTAACATGAAGTAAAATGTGTCACGAAAAAACAATCTCAAAATCACTTGTGTAAGTTAAGTCGTCTCAAAGTTATTGCCATATAAAGTGACACATGTCAATTTTGAAAAACGAGGCCTGGTCTTTAACGCATTTTTGGGCTCGGTCTTGAAGGGGTTAATTGCTGGAGTACAGTGCTCAGCTATCTCAGGCAGTGCCACCAATCAGCATGGAATGCTTTCCCATATATCGTGGATAGGGGATAATATTAAAATTTGAGCCAACCTCTTTAACCAAAGAAATAACTACGATGAACACTGATCACATCACATCTGGTATGATCCTCCACATGTAAGTTGTCTTAATAGTCTATGGGGTCTGCGGTTATCCGCTGTTTTAGTGGTCCAACTTTCTGTTGTTCGCGTCCCAGGGCAGACCCAAACAACAGAGACCCATGTGCATATGGGAACCTAGCCTAAACTGGTCTAAAAATTACACCATAATGGTAAATTGATCATATAAATCATGAATGCCTTCATTTCTATAAGTGCTGCAGTCAATTACTTGCTCCGGTGATACTTGCATGAACAGCATGTGACTGCTGCACAGAGGTCAGTGAATGCCTGCTGCAGTCACATGAATGATATACATGATATCAATGGTAGAGACCACTGGAGTGGCAGGGCTGGAGCAGTGGAGGATTAAACAGGTGAGGGTTTTGTTTTGTTTTTTATCACAAGAGTATTGAAAATCCCAGACATCCCCTTTAACTTCCAATAGTCCAATCCTCCAATGCTGGAGCTATTTTGAAAAACTGATTCACCCCAAATTACATTTTCTGCCCCGACTCTTTTATAAATGACTGACAGCCATGGCCGGTCAGAAGTAGTGAAGCTACTCTTATTCACAAAAAAGCTAGTGATTGAATTTCTATGGAAGTAAATATGTAACAAACTATCAATCTCAATGATATAATATGCAGAATTGAATAATATAATTTCAAGTAATGAATCATTTTATTTTGAAGCTGGTAACTTTTTTATGACTCCGACTCCACCCATAACTGGCCCTGACTCCATCTCTGACTCCGCAACCCTGCCCATTTGTACAATGGTATGGTTTCCTTTTAAAACAATAGGATTTTATTGTGGTTATTTTTTGATGTGGATTTTGCTGCTGAAAATACACCAAGCTCCATGTCCAAAAAACTCTGAGTGAACATACTCTACCCTTACTAACCAAGATATATTACAGACTTCAAAGCATCCAGCTGGAAAGGACAACTGAGCAGACCATCAGCATTTCTGAGAACAATACCAAAGATTGTGATTGGCTGAGACCTGCTGGCACAGAGGTCATGCTCATTCATTCTAAATGTCCTTTTCAGCTAGATGCTAGCAACTCTATATAGTTTCTAAGTCACCAATCTAGGCACTGTATTGAACTCAACCCTTTAATCCTCTAGGGGTGCTTTATAAAAGTCTTTGCTTGAAGTAGCTCTGTGACACTTTCACTGCATCATGTGCTGTCGCCAATAAATTTTGTACAAGACTTTAAGGTTATATAGCAGATATCTGGTACCAGGTGAGATGAGATACAGTATGGGAAACTTAGCACTGACTCTATACTACAAGTCATCCATAGGTTAAAGAACTGCTACTGAGCGCTGTCTTTCTTGTTTATTGAGCTCTAATTCCACTTTATCTTTCAGTAAGTTGAAGCAGCTTCTTTTATCTCAATAGCTTGTCTTGTCTTCTCTTTTCCAAAGACAAATATCTTCAGTGTGAAAAACAACCTGGTTAATGGTATCAAAGATTTAATGGTATCAACCTGCACAGAAATTTATAGTGGCCTAATATATGCAGAAAAAGCACGTCGCTGCCTATTACATAAAATTGCATGATTGCGACAAAGTATGCCCACATATGAATAGTCATGCACCTCAAGTCCCTGTCAGAATACTATCAGAGAAGCAGTTCCGCCAAATGGTTAGTCAGCCATTACGGAAATTGCTTGTTTGACTGTGAAATCGCTAGTTGATTGTAAAATATATGTATCACTAACTATGTATGTAGCTATGTCCCACTATCTCTCATTTATACATTCAGCTCATCTGTCTCATCTCTCTTCGATAATTGTGTCCATAATGAAATGCTGCTTTACCTTCACCGCCACATAACTCTTACTTGCTAAACCATATATTATTGGGTTTACAAAAACACCACGTCTTCCTATCAGATTCCTATGTTTAAGCTATTAAAGGAGTTTTCCCCCTGTCGATAGGGTCAGACCTTCCCTGATGAGGAGCATAAGGATCCCCAAGTTCTCCATGTCAATTTAGCCCCAGTAGATCAGATTCCTGCTCAGAATGGACATTAGCTACAAAGAGCACCTCTTACTTGGCAGGACCTGGCATGTCTGTACATTTTAAGAACAACCCTTTAGTGCAGATTTTATAATCCTATGCAAAATTTAGACACTGTAAACCTAGGCTGCACTGTCCTAAAATGCACCAGATTTATCACAAAGGCTGATGTAGATGTTACGTGTCTGGGGAGTCTTTTAACAAAAAGAGATTGGAAGAAATGTATTTACTATCATAAACAAAGCTTACAACTAGACCAAGGCAGAAGCGAGGCCAATATTACAGTGTCTCACGCTTTGGCACATCTTGGTAGACATGTCAGACACCTCTGTCTTCTTTATGCCTCCTTCTTCTTGGTTTACTTTAAATTAGTATTGGATACCATAATTATGATGGTAATTTGGCTCAATTTGGGGTCAAGATAAGCCACGCCCTTCGCTAGAGACTTTTCAAAACTGTGAAGTTGTGTGCAAAAAGTATCTAAACACATAATAAATCTGGTACAAAGTAAGCAAACCAGTTTTTTGGGTGCAAACTAAGCCAGAATTCTGGCGCATTCAATTTAGTAAATCCCCCACTTGGAAAGTGCATGTTAAGCTAAAAATATGCTTTAATGGTTTAATCAACCGAGCCTGCCAATTACTACAGGTCCAGGGCAACCATAAATGTATATGTGACCTCCTGACACCCCCACGGTACATGGCATTCCTTTTGTTCAGAAGAATCTGGCATCGGCTTTCTCCTCTCTACCTGTTTGGTGTATGCCAAGTCTGCATATGTGTAGGGATATCAGATAAATTAGCTGTCACCCAAATGAGTATTCAGTCATCTAAAATCTAAAGTGTATGGTCTGCTTTAGTGGAGATATTGAGGAAGTTTATCACTGATAAGCAGTTTGTATATCCAGTTCAAGTCAATATACAAAAGTTTTGCACTGTGATATGGGACAAGAAAAGTAAACACATCTGTATAAAATATACTTATATGAAGGAGCTACAAGCAGACAGGTATGTACAGCCCAAGTGTACACTGTTCATTGGCAGAATGATTTAATGTTTGTTTGCATGAGATTGCTTGTGTAGACAGTGTAGCTCCTTGGCACAGGTAATGTATTGCTGTCTAGTAATATATTTGCTTGTGTCTCATGATGCATTCATCAGACGTCGCTAGATCAAAACATCCACAGATGAACCATATGCTCACACCTAAAGCACACAAAGAAATGCAGATTTACATAAGTCTATGTATATATTTATTGGAGTGGCAACATTTCTGTCAACTCATTAGGAGGAATTCTAAAGAACCAGTTGTCTTTTTTTATCTTTGCTACAAAGACATTAACATGGTAATTCCACTATCATTAGACTGTATATAATGTAGCCAACCAAGGCCATCACTTATCATCTGGAATAGATCTTACTTCAGTTCCAGCTGAATTGAATATCTATTGCCATATTTTGGTGATCTGTCTAGTCACTCAAACACCACCCACACTTTTCACGAATATGGTTCCATACCAGCTTGTTCCATGCATGGAGCCCAATAAATGACCTTCTGCTGAGGTGTTTGGGATAAGGTGTAGCGGAGATCTAAGAACATGCAGATGTGCTACTGAATATGGATGTTACTGAGATACCCTAGATTTATACATATGCATTGTGATACTGAAGCTGCTATAAGGCCATTGTAGCAATATTTAAAGGGGTTCTCCAGGATTGCATTAATAATGGTCTATGACTTAGATAAGCCAACTCTCAGCTCTCCAGCTATTTTGTCCAAGCCTCTTTACTGTTTGTCAGACCATCTACAGTATCTGCACACCTTTTTTTACTTGGCAAAACAATAGTGCAGATTAGTGAAAACACCTTTAAGGACCTGAAACAAGCACTAATGTTGTCACCTCTCCTGACACATCTATTTTACTAAATAAGTGCATTTATCACAAAATAATTTTGGAGCATCTATTCTATTCTTGGAACTCTGTACTCTGTTATTTCTCATAGCAATGTATGATAAAGAGTCGTCAATGACTAAGCCAAATAGAAAAAGGTTCAGCCAAGAAGACCAGACATATGTCAGTTTTTGAGATTTTGGAATCAAGCAGCAGGAAGTGCTTCTATATAGGCAGTATCACTTAGCCTACCAAAATGTTCACAATACCTGCATGATGTGTAGTTAAAATATATGGAGCCCAACCTTTTAATCTGCTGCTGTTTCTCTGATTTTTTTAGTCGACCTTTATTTCTGTAAAATGGTCACCAGCTTCTCAAACTGCTAGTTATACTCTGTGTAGTGACTGTCCCCCCACTTTTGGATGAAGTTGGTAGTGTCCAGAATATCAATGCACAATGTATATAGGTTATAAAGCTAGTGGCCAAATGAAAAAAAAGACTGGCAATTGGAGGAACTACATGAGAAACATTAAGAAGGTAATTTAACTATTCTTTAAATGCAAATCTGTCACCAGAACCCAGCATGTCAACCCAGTCCCGCAGAAAGACAGGTTAGGGTCACCTGAATCAACCAGTGTTTTCCCCTTATAAATCGGTGCCTCCATTGCTAAAATCCTGCTGTTTTTGTCAAAATGTGTTGTAGTTGCTACAAAGAGGTAATCTGTAACACCTTTGTTGCTCCAAAGAGATCATTTGCATGTTGTCAAAAACAGTGATATCTCGTCAATTGAGTTACCGATTCACAAGGGAAAACACTGATTCAGGTGATACTAACCTATAGATCCGCAGGGCTGGGTTGGTATGCTGGATTCTGGTGATAGACTCCCTTTAACCATTTATTGTGATTTATTTATTGGTACATTTTCTATGTGATTTTCCGAAAACCCATATAAGGCCCGATTCACATCTGCCCAAGGGTTGCTGTTTGGGAAGTCCACTTGGGGACCCCCCAAAACGGAAACTTAACCGCATAAAAAAGCGGTTACCTTCGGAAACCGGCGGACCCCATTGACTATAATGGGGTACATGTGGTTTTCGGTCGGTTTCCGCGCGAAGTATGCGCAGAGAATAGTGCTGCTTGCACTATACTTATCTACAGTATATCTATTGAGTGTTTTGTGTTCTATTGGGTTCTTTTACAATTTAAATTAAAGGTTAAGTTTTATAATTATTGATCCTTCCTTAGATACTGTATATATGCATTGTCAGCAATTGTTATCCAGACTGAGACAGTGATTTCATTGCTATCTTTTTATTAATATTGTGTATTTAGAATGAAAGATTAGCAGTTAAATCACTTGTGCTTGTTATGTAGTGGCAGTGGTTGTTTATAACTAGGGTTCACCTGAATTTTCTGTTACAGTTCCCCTAGAAATCAGGAATTTGGAGACATCTATCAAGCAAAAGGAAAAGAGCAGTTTATAAAGGTGACTGACGTGGGTTCATTTTATAACCAGTTGTTATAAACATTCAGTGGTGTCAAAGATAAACATATATAGTATATAAATTATTGAAAATCCTGAACAATGTTTGCAGCATGGCAAGACACATCATCCAGTAGGGAATACCAATGCTATGAAGGAGTGTACTTGGTCTACAACACCATTTAAATAGGTGCTACATTTCAAAGTGACATCCACATGAATGCCAGGAACCAAGGCTTCTTGAGAAAGCATCAAAGTGTCATTGTGCCTTCTTCCCACAGTGCGTCATGATGCCATTTCTTCAGGTACCCACAGACACCTAGTGTCTAATGTAAATGAAAACATGATTCCTCAGACCAGGACACCACCTTCCATTGATTCATGGTCCAGTTCTGATGCCCATGTGCCCACTGTGGGCACTTTCAGTAATGGATAGTCAGCATGGACAATCTGATGATATGTAGCTACATATACAGATGTGATGTACGTGTTCTGACACCTTTCTACCATAGCATTAACTTTTTCTGCAATTTATGCTACTGTGGCTCTTCTATGGGCAGACTAGCCAGGTAGGTCAGCCTTTCCTTTACATACTCATCCACCAGCCATGGGTACTCATGACCCTGTTGTGAATTCACTGGTTTCCATGGACCACTTTTGGTAAAAACTAACCTCTGCATCTTAGAACAAGCTCACAAGAACTGCTGTTTTGAAAATGCTCTGCCCTAACTGTTTAATTATCACAATATGGTTCTAGTAAATTTTTCCTGCTTCCAACACATATACTTCAAGAACTGAGTGTTCCCTAGTTGCCTAATGGACAAAATATCCCAGTTATTTACTTTACCTTTCTGTGATTTTAATGTTAAGATTAATCAATGTATATATCTTCCAATGTGACTGATATAACCAGCACTCATACACATTTTGGTTTGTGAATTAGTGCACAATATGGACACATGCTGTACATTACAATGCAAACCCCCCTTGGTCCAATAAATAGCATTCAGCAGAGTAAATTATGATTTTTTTGTAGACTTTACATAAAACTCTAGTATGAATGGCCTAACTGAAATACATTTACAGTATATGTGATATGGATTCGTGTGCTTGTGGCCTAACTGGAAAGTCCTCTATTAGGTACATGTATGCATAAAACAAAAGCTACTATTCATAGCAGCAGATTGCTGTTCCCTGAGTAGAAAGTTTATCCTGTAATCTACCTGATATTCTAGTAAAGCAGGAATGACAAATTTTGTACATTTTGCCCATGTCTATTGTAAAGAACATCTGCTTAATCTGATTTGCTCTAACTCCCAGGTCAATACTCCGCACAGGTGTCAGAGGCTTGAAGCCTTGATATGTAGAGCATTACACTATTCTTCAGGTGTCTTGTCTGTTGTGCCTTTCCCACAGTGTTTTATATCTGGTAGATTTCCATCATACCCTGTCAGTACTCTGCCCTCTGTCATTCTCTTTCTCTCATATGTATGTACAATACAGCAGCCTGCACAGACTGAACGACCGTTATCATGACCATTATTTTCACTCTACATATGAATACATGTATTATTCTGGTTTGCAAACCATTTGTGCTTGTGTCTTTCTGTGCCTCTTCTTTGCTCCCTCCTCCCCCTCTCCTTTCCCCCCTCTGGTACAGATAGCAGCCTCTCCTGATTGCAATGCAGGAGTTGGCATCTGCAATTTCTGGCAGGCGGTTTTAGTTGCCATGGTTTCTGTTGGTTTCTGTTGTAGTAGGCAGCAGCCCGGGTGGCCCATTACAGAAAGAGGCTGGTAAGAGGGGCTAGAGGTCAACCAATCTCAGCGTTTATCACATACCACGTCTGCCTGGCACAAGAGCCACAGATTGTACAAATGTCAATTGAGGAAATTAAAGTTTTATTAGCTGATCTGGGGGTATAACAATTCAATAAAAAGTCACTGGGTCCTGCCAACACTGTCCATGCCCGAGCTGTGCAGGGATATAGGCCACAAGATACAGGACAAAGGCTATTCTTAGTCCTTAGACGTAGCGTGAAAAATTTGTCTAATTTGTCTCACTCTGAAATGGTCTAAATATTCTTATACAATTTTATGTAGAGCCACCAGATAAGTAGATACCCCAGGAGACAAATGCCCAGCTAATGAGCCTTGGCACTGAAGTCTACATTAACCTTTGCCTGTTTAGCAGTTATTGCAAATGGATTATCAAAGTAATTGCTATTTTTTCAGCCAACCATGAGAATGAATGCCGGTTAAGATGTACAGCACTAGCAATGAGACTTTAAGCTTAAAAAATACACTACGAGATGACCTATAGTACATAGTTACAGAAATGTGACTTTATGATACAGCAGCCTGCATTGTGCTGCAGTGCAATTCTGTGCTTGGCCATGCTTCCCTTATGTACCCATATATGGTTCTGCAAAGAAATGTGCATAAAGCATGTAATCATACAGGCAGATAGTCTGACCGCTCAGGCTTGATGAAACACTGCAGTGTAGTATTGTGGGCAGTGTTTGGTCCATGAGGTGCAATGCAGTGTGCAAACTACAGTACAAAAAGACTGTAGGGTCAGCTCTTCCCCATAATGACATTACTTACAAATCAAGCAGTGCACAAGCCAATGAGGAGCAGGAATAATTCCCCATGGTTACACAATAAAGGAATTTGTCCAGGGTTACACATTCCCAGTGCTCCTCCCACTGCTGCGTCAGGATATATAGTGCAGTGTGCACATCTTAAAGGACCACCCCAAATAGAAGGGAATATTTAGAATAACATGCCAAATATTACCGGGATTTTAATCACTTTTTAGGAAATGTTATATTTTTATATACAAGAAAAGTCCCAATATTTTAAACAAAATGCTACCAAAACTGCTATAACAAGACGCCATTTCAGAGAACGGTATCTTGAAGTAGTTTGGCCACAGATGTGGAACTTGTCAATCAATTGTACATATATCTGTACTAAAAGGATAAATCCCAACTAGAAGGGACCCTGACCACTTTATAGTCCCTGCCCATTTATGACTTCATAATTGTGAAATAAGTAGTGACTAACTTTTCTCTACACCTTTAAGAAATCTCTTTTGGCTTACTATTGACTGTCCGAGAGTACTAGAGTGTCAAATATTTTCTATTGGTGTATTGGTCAAAGTAACTTTCACATGACACAACAGATAGATAAAAATAATGCGCAAAAAGAAGTTCAGACATGACTTTACCACTTTAGTACTCTAAACTGAGCTATATTAGTATAGGTAATACCACTACCACTATATACGTACTGTGTATATATATATATTCTGGGAATATTCATGATTGACTAAAGTGTGTATAATAAAAATTATATGAAAGTTAATATATGTCTATCTATCTCTACTGGACACAATCCGAGCATGCTGGGAGTTGTTACTTCAGTTTTTGTTACAGCTTGTAGTCCTCTTTCCTATACTGTAGCCTACAGTTATAGCAAATAAAGTGTATAGACAGAAGCACTAAGCAGCAATCCTAAACTTGGCAATGATAATAAAGCAATAATACTGTAGTGCCTTATTATGCTCCTTTTTACAGCTGTACTCTATCTCTAAACTCACTAGCCTTTAACCATTTAATCCCTGAGTAGTGATTCCTAACCTTTGTAGGGCTACTAGACAAGACTAACATTTTTAATATTTCATAATGAATAGATCATATATAGGGTTTAGTTGGCTAGGACTCACAACACATGAGCAAATCTGATGCAGAACCCAAAAGTGGCAACCCTCTTCATCTCTAATACTATATGTGCATGGAAATGAAGTGCCTATTGATTCTCAGTTATAACCATAAGTAGTTTCCCTCCAGCTGTTGCTGTGCAAAAACTTATCCAGCATCCAATGACTGAGAGTCTGCTGGTGAACTCTGTAAAAGCAAGTAGATTCGTATTATGTTGTGTTGGGTGTCAAATACCCTGCAAGCATCCTATGGAGCAGTCATTCATTTAGCACTGGCCAAGCTGCCTCATGTGACCCAAAAGTAGCTGTAGGTGGCTGGACTTTTTAGGGTGGTCCTCTTACCTTGCAGTCCCCTACGCAGGATCTGACAGAGTACTCCCCAGATTGCAGGTACTTCTCTAACACAAAGTCAAACTCCTCGTATTTTTCCTGAGCGTGTTGATCCAGTCTCTGGTAAGCTTGGATACAGGTGCTGCACACCTCATCGTCAGTGACAGCTGAAGAGGCTGCAGGTGCCCCCATGAAGTCCTCCATTAGGTTCTCCAGGCTGCAGTTCAGGCTGTCCGGGTTAGACATGCCCAGTAGCAGGTCCAGGATGGTGTAAGTATCACAAAAAGACAGAGTGAAATTGTTAAAATAAGCCTTCAAAAAGTTCCTCTTTTGGTTGTAGGAAGTAGAGGAAGGGGAGTAGGATCTCGAGGAGGAGGAGGATTGGGGGGAGGAGGGGGGAAACAGACCCCCGATGTCTTTGCAAATGCAGTTTGGTGCAGGCAGTATCCAGGTGAGAGGACCTGGCACCAGTGCAATGCGGACTATAAGCAGCAGATTTGGTCGAATTGCTTAGGAAGTTGTCCCAGCACCCCCTGCCCTCCCCTGGGAAGCTCTGGAGGGACAGCAAGCTGGAGTTGGCCTGCTCCCCCCTGCCCAGCTGGTGGCTATAGGAGAAGTTGCCTCTTGCTTTGGCCCCTGCAGAGACCAACCAGAGGTGATTAGACAGCAGGACGGTGAAGAACAAGAGAGAGGCGAGGGACAAGCGCCATCTCTGAGCCCTCTCGGAGTCGGCGCACGGTTTGTCGCTGTGTCGGGGTTCCCAGCAGATCTTTAAGACGGCCTCATCTTCCCTTGGATACATCCAAGCCCCCCTGATCATATTTTAGGGGGTGGGAGAATTCGGCGGCCGGGTGCTCTCAGTCTCTCCCCACCCCCTATGTTTGTGGTGGGTTCCCTACCACCAGCACAATGTCACCTGCCTCTGGTGAGGGGGCCTGCAGAGAGGGGCATCATCAGGAAGGTTGGCGAGGGGGATGGGTGGCCAAGGAGATGGAGGGTCAGAGAAATGATGAGGGTAATAGGAGACTATTGATGATTTGATGGAGCAATGACAGGTGGATGGAGGATGAAGGGATGGGAGCTCCCCTCCCCTACCCGCCCCTGCCCGGGTCACTCAGTAACAGGCCATTGCAGGAAATATTGGGAAAGCCAACCAAGAAAAAAAAGAACCCCCCTCCCTGTGTAAAGATTCACCCCCGGGGCACAGTACATCAAGGAGAAGTCCACAGGGGATGCAAGGGATAACCCATGCAGATCCCCCCCACCCCTCCCCCCTATGGACCTAAAGCAGAGCCAGGTAAGAGCATCCCCCTGTGACTAGCACCTGCTGCCCATCCTGCCTGCTGATCCGGGACTGCTTGTGCTCCTCCGCTCTTTGGAAGGTGGCTGTGCCCTCCTTATTGTTTTCTCTTCCTCTTCTGATGGGCACTGTTCTTCTGCTCCCTGGGCATCCTGCTGCTAGGACGGAATATTCTCATGCCTTCTCTTCCTCGCCGTGTACCCAGGCCGAGATCACCCAGCTGGGTCTCCTATTATTTCTATTTAATCTGTCGCCATCTTCAGCTGTGCAGAGAACACCTTGAGAAATTGATCAGAGGGGCGCAGGCACGACTACGCGCGGCCCCGACCACGTGCACACGCACTGCCTCCCCTGCCTTATGCAACTCGGATTTTTTTTTTATTATAAAAGCCGCCCCCCTCCTCCTTATGGCCGACACTCCACCCCTTCCTTCCCCCTCCTCTCCTTTCATTCACTATGTGCAGCTTCTCATTCATCTTCTCTTCCATTCAGCTTCTAGCAGCCCTCTCCCCTAATAATGGATGATGAGTCAGCCTATAGCACAACCCTTGCTGCTAGCCTTTTGCACAAAGAGCTTGCACTCGGCATCTCTATGGTATATAAGTGACACTTCAGCTGTCAGAACACTATGATCATTAAACTTACACCTTAATGTGCTTTATATGTGACGCCTTCCAAATCTCAGTCCTTGTGCAACAGGTGTCCAAGTCTGCAATACAATATTTATTGTTTAGTAAGATATATATAGAACATGCCCTATTTAGATGTGAATGTATTGGCCAGGGAAGAAATTGACAGGAGGTGTTGATGGAGGGCAGCAATGACTGATAATAAGCATTCCCCTTTTTCAGAATTAGCAAAAAAGAAAAGATGTTCCTACTACCAGACAAACCCAATTTAGCACTATTTTATCATTTACCCAAAATTCTCAAAAACATAGACAACCCTCCAAGCAGACCTATAATATCCGGTATCGATTCTTTGACCTGCAACTTATCTCAATATGTCGATGTTCTGCTACAGAAATATGTCATCAGTCTCCCCTCCTACCTCAGAGAGTCTGCAAGCCTCTATACAGCAACATCCCGCATCAGAAGGGTCTCACAGCCACATCTCTTTTCCTATCCACCGACCCATCAGTCCCCCAAAAACAATGTGAATTTATCCTCAAGAGCATAAACTTCATACTAAAACATAACGCTTTCCAATACAACTCTGGGACGCGTCTCCAAACGCATGGGACCAAGATGGGAACGAAATTTACATCAAGTTTCGCCAAATCTGTACATGGGAAATTTTGAAAATTAATTCATTTACTCCAATAACCCAAGGAAAGACTACATCAAATTTTACAGACGCTATATAGATGACCTGGTTTTCATTTGGGATAGTGGTGCAGATTCTTTCACAGCCTTTACCAACCACCTAAACAGTTTTGAACAGGAATGGGGGATTATTCTATCTGGCACCACTTCCACCAAATGTATTGAATATCTGGACCTCATACTAACAACAGAAAATAATTGGATCATAACAAACACTTATTTCAAAAAAGTTGACTGCAGCAGTCTCTTAGAATACACCAGCCAACACCACAAGAAGTGAAAAAACAGTGTTTCCTATGGACAATTTCAAAGGATCCGACGAAATTGTACCTTAGATAAAGACTAAGAGACCTAGAGCAAACTAATGACTGGTCGTTTCCCAGAAAAACACTATCCTAAGGACATCATACAATCCGCACGCCAGAAATCTCACCCAATTAGAATGCACCTACCGTCTACTAAAACTAAGAACAATCAATTCACCTATAATTTCATCATCACCTTTAATTATAAACTCCAACATATAAGATCCATCCTTTTGAAACACTGGCCCATACTGCTCGATGACCCTTTCCTCAAGAAGATTATACCCAAAAATCCAGGGGTCACTTACAGACGAGCCAAAACCCTAAAGAACCTGCTAGCACCTACCAAACTAAGACCCCTCAAAGTTTCGCAATCTAAATCTGTACCCTCCTATACCTGCCAAACTGGAGAAAGCTACAGGTTCAATACACCGAGATGCAAATGTTGTCTCAGCATCACCCACCGCCGAACTATTACAAGCATCAACCCGTTATTGACATGTAGCTCCTCCTACGTTATTTATGGCCTACAATATGTATGGCGAACAACTATGCACCTCCGAGAAAAACTCAATAAACGACGCTCCAATATACTAAAAGGATTCCAAAAACACAGCGTTTTGCGACACGCTGCACAATTCCACAACTGAATACAATGGGTTCCTCATCACCCCAGTAGATCAAGTCCCCACAAGCAATCTAGATCTACTCAGAAAGAGAGACTCAACACGATGGTACCCATCGGCCCCAATGAAGCTTCCGAGAACATTTTTAATATCAAAGTGAATTTTTTTTTCTGTCATTTGTATATATTTTGTATCTCATATGTATTTTTCATATATAGATATATATATCTATATATATAGATATATATCTTATATGTATATTTTTTATATGTAGATATGTATGTGTATAATTATATGCATATTTTATATGTATATTATATGTATAATGATATGCATATCTTTATATGTATATTATATGTATGATTATATGTATATTTTCATGATGTACTTTTTATTCTCCTCCCACTATTTTATACCATTATTTACTGTACATTGTTTACTGCCAGCATGTTTGTGATTATTTTACATAGACACTTATTAATCTCTTTATTATTTATTCTATAGATACTATCTATTCCCATAATTGTCACAGAACAATTCCATCCCATTTAGGTTATTTTTCCCAGGCAACCTAATATTAGTGTTTTCTCAGCTACATCATTGATTTTACCCTCACACAACTTTATATCAATATTTTTTGTATATCACCAGCCCCCCTTCCCCCTCCATTTCCAGTATCATTATATTCCATATGTACCCTCCTTTATGCTTTCTTACTCTAATCCTTCCATTTTATACCTTCATACTCACTCCTCTTTCACCCACTTTTAATCTCTACCCTCCCTCTTTTTACACTCATTTTCACTTTTTTCTCCGCAAGAACCCAGCTTTCCCAGATTCGGATACTGACTCTAAGACACCAGGCATCGCGAGGTATCTCCCCTCCCCTGTAGCCCATACAGCTATCCCTCTGAGCTCTGAGTCCCAGCGCTTTCCCTCACCAGAACCCCCTCCCCTCCTTCTACATTCATAACCCCTCCCTCGCTATGAGTTACAGCGCTTCCCCCTCTAATACCCCTCCTTCCCCAGTCACAATCCCTGCCTGTCCCCATCCGTCCCACTAAGCGCTACAAAGTCACTTTATCCTCATCTTAATGTGTGAAAGGAGCCATCCTCATCCTCACTGCTCACTACACATGTCCAGAGAGTTCAACAACTGCCACAAGACAAGTTCTGAATACTACACTAGACACTGCAGCGCTTCCCCTCCGCTGTTAGTTCCCGCCCCCTCTCCCTGCAACCTCCCTCCCCAGCTAGGCCACTCCCCTCCCAGTCAGGCCACTCCTCCTCCCCAGCCAGGCCACTCCCCCCTCCTTGTCAGTCCACTCCCCCTCTCTTTCTCTAGCCATTGTACTGAGCGCTACGTGATACAGCGCTTCTCCCCGCTGAATCCCCCCTCCCCTCCTTCCTCAGCCATTACTCCTCCCTCTCCTCGCCCACCACAGCTGACTGTCAGTTTACACACTCTCTCCACGTGATCTACGTTCCTCAGACAGCATGTATGCTGATTTTAACTGCACCTATGGTTTCTTATGTACTCCACAATAGAAAACACATCTCATATTCTTTTATGACACATATCTGTTTTTTATGAATCTTTGTTCTTTTGACATTTGACCTTAACATACGACCTTTGGGGGCAGGGCTACCGCCCGTTTTTAATTCTTTTTTTTTTTTTTAATTTTTTTCAATATCTATGTCATGTCCATTATGTATGTAATAATACACACTTGATAAAGGGCAAGACCCGAAATACATTGTGTGTCACCACTTGGAATTAAAGGGAGTCTATCATTAGCAAAAACACTTTTAAGCTAATGGCACGTTTCCTACCTTTCCTTGTTTTCTTCTCCCAGCCGATTCCAAGATAATTAGTTTCTTCACGTAGCACCCGCGGCGTTCCTCCTCTTCTGCGAGCACCCATCGCGTCATCACTTATCACCTCCCCTTCGGCCATTGCGGTGACTCCCCTCTTGGCCTTCTTTTTCTCAGTTCTCGCTGGCAGCGAATTCTCTCAATTGTGCATGCGCAATCGAGCCACCATTTTCCGGTGGTCTGTCAGAGCGCACTGTGGCAGAGCCGATTGCGCATGTGCAGTCGTGAGAATTCGCTGTCACCGAGAACTGAGAAGAAAGAAGACCAAGAGGGGAGTCACCTCAATGGACGCAGGGGCGGTGAGAAGCGATGACGCAATGGGTGCTCGCCGAAGAGAAGGTACGCCCCGGGTGCTCCGTGGTGCTCATTTACATACATAAAGAAACAAATTATCTTGGAATCGGCTGGGAGAAGAAAACAAGGAAATGTAGGAGAAGAATGGCCTTTTTAAAGGCCATTCCAAAGTGCCATTAGCTTAAAAGTATTTTTGCGAATGATAGACTCCCTTTAAACTCTTTGCACCTGGACCAGTGCTTGCATGCCTCTTTTGGGGTATCTATCTATACCCTACACCGATCCCCTTTCCAGAATGACCTGGTTGATGGCAAGCTGCCCCCTCATATTGACTGATGCTTCACATGTCAATCAAGCTGATGGATATGGAAGATTTATTAAAGAAAGCAGCAGATTTATCTTCAAAGTCTGTTCTGGATTGATGGGGTTGTGTATAAGGGCCGGTTCACATCTGCGTTCGGGTTTCCGTTCAGGGAGTCCACTTGGGGACCCCTCTGAACAGAAACCTATAAGTATAAAAAGCAGTTTAACTGGGAAACCACACGGACCCCATAGACTATAATGGGGTCCGTGTGGTATTTGCTCGGTTTCTGCACGAAGTAAGCGGAGAGAAAAGTGCTGCAAGCAGCACTTTCCTCTCCGCGTGTTTCCGCATGTTTCGTGCGGAAACCACACGGACCCTATTATAGTCTATGGGGTCCGTGTGGTTTCCCAGGTAAACCGCTTTTTATGCGTATAGGTTTCCTTTCGGCGGGTCCCCAAGCAGACCTCCTGTGAAAGATCCTCAGTGCGCCAACACCGCTGTGGCCACACCTGAGACCTCTTTCATATAAAAACCACACTCACCACCAGTGAATGTCGGGTTCACCAGATAAATACAAGACAAGCTTTCTAAATTTTATATATTTATTAACCCCTAAATGGGTCGGTATTAACATCTAACATATACAGTTCAGAACAGATATGCAGATATATGCAAGCATTAACAGTTACTAGTTATAAGATACAGTACAAATAAAATAAAAGGGATTAAAGGTGAAATAATTACTTTACCACACATGTCATTGATGTGGTTCTGTAGTCCAACACTCACACATTCAGGTGTGAGTAACCAGTGGAGGCCGTTTAGCATGTGGCATTAAAACAATAATCCAGCCTGCATGCTTTTCACAGGAATCTCAGCATTAGTCCAGTAGTCTCAACAGAATCTCATCACAGCAGCCTCTCCTCACGGTCTGTCTGTGTCAACTCCATAGCATGATCTCCATAGCATCAACTCTATAGCATAATCTCCTCCCACTGACTCTTACCTCATCTTTCATACCCTTTATGCCACCTCCCAGAATGAGGTCACCGGCGGCAGCTGGTCTCATAGAATAATCCAGTCAAGTCCAGATCTTTTGTATGTAGATGAGACCAAATGACCTGATACAATGTTATCAGCCATATCTAGTCAACCAGTGCAGCTGGACAATGCATGTTTGTTTGATCAGCCAGGACTGTGTATGAATTCAATGGAGCCCTATTGTTCCAGCCCGGCCACTACTGCCAATATACACCTAGGCTCATAGCTGCGCACAGTATGAATAAATGGAACTAGAGAGAAATACGCTACCCAGAGACCAAAATACAGCTGAGTTATAGCCACACTTAAGCAGAATCATCACACCTCCCGAACGCAGATGTGAACCGACCCTAACATGTAGAGGTTTGACCATGCATGGATTGGATAATGATCCATCTGCATCCACTTCATTTATTGGTTAACCTTTCTTAACATGAATATACACTAAGCAATAAGAAATGCAATTCATACAAACTATTATTATGGCTTTATTTTTAGCTGCTGTGCAGTATGTGTTGGCTTACCCCTAATGTTCTGTTACAGTAAAGAGTTCAGTTATAAAGCAGAAAATCCAAGTTTACATCAAATCTGCTCACAAACAAAAAATACAGTACTTGTATTCTCCATTAACATTATCTATTTCTGGTGCATATTTTCTTAGCTTTTCTTATTTCTCTGCACTGTACCATTCTTGTTATTACTGCTAGAAATTTCTGATTAAGTTGACAAGTAGGTGTTATTAGCTGGAGGTGGGGCCACTGTGCACTCTGACATTGTTTAGTCATTGCTGTCATATAGTCTGTTATATATCAGACTATAAAAAGGGGAATGGCCCAGTTGCCATTTTATTCAGAAATTTCTAGGAAAAATAAGGCTAGGTTCACACTACTGTTGTTAATGTCTGTTGCTGTCTTCCGTCATAGCATGACAGCAATGGACATTAACTGTGGCAGAGAACGGACACAGACTGAGTCTGTGTCTATTCCCATTGACACTAATGTAAACAACATGATGAACACCGTCTTTCGTCATGTTTGTTTACTTTTGTAGCGGAAGAAAAAGTCCTGCATGCACAACTTTTTCTTCCGCTACAAAAGTAACCAAACATGATGGAAGATAGCGTCTGTCATGTTGTTTACATTAGTGTCAATGGGAATAGACACAGACTCAGTCTGTGTCCATTCTTTGCCACAGATAATGTCCGTTGCTATCATCCTATGATGAAAGACAGCAACGGACATTAACAATGGTAGTGTGAACCCAGCCTTACAGAGGAACGGTACAACACATACGTTTAGTCCCAGATTTACTAATAATTAGACAGTGCAAACTGAGAAAGGTAGTCTGAAAGTAAGCCAGATTTAACATGGTGGCTGATACTGGATGATAAATCTGGCAGATCTTTAGACTGTCTAGTCTTAGTTTATACCACCTTTAAGTGGATTTAATTTTAAACCAGAATGTTACAACACATTTTTTAGCGCTTTGTGGTGCATTTTCTGAGAATCCATACCCACATGTCTACATGTCTAGAAAAATGAAATATTTTATGCCAAACTAGATGTTCCAAGCTACAAAAAAAGATGTGCCGCATTTACGTCAGTGTCTAGTCATAACCACAATACCAAATCTAGGCCACTGTTCTATAAAAAGATGCTCCTGAATGGTATTGGGAATTTCATGGGAAATACAAGTAACAAAAAAGTCAAGTTCTCTTTACAGCGATTTTCTGAGACTGAACTATTGATGGCCTATTCTTGGGATAGGTCACCAATATATGAATGGAGGGGTCTGACATCCAGGACCCCCACAAATCATCTGTTTGAAGATGCTGTGGTACTTACAAGCACTGCAGCCACCTTCCTTATTTAATAAAGTCGCCTTTATTGGTCACATGGTACAGATGCAACTCAGTCCTATTCAAGTGAAGCTGCAATGCAAAGCACAGGCCTTATGTAATGTACAGTATTCAGTGGTGAACACTGGGAGTCCAGAGTGGTGGACCATCAGCGATCTGATAGTGATGATCTATCCTAAGGATAGGTCATAAATAATTCAATCCAGTAACACCCATTTTAATGGCTTGCTGGTGATTTAGTGGTCCCAAACTATCTGGCAGATTCCCTTTAAATGGGTTATGCAGGGAGAAATAAAGCATAGCAATGCATCCCCTGCATTGAATAATCTTTACTGCTAATATATAACCAGGGCCCCGATAATTATCTTTGCAGAGCGCCGTGGGAGACGGTGGAAGTCTCATTCCTCTGCCTCCCCTGCTCACACTCCAGCTCTTGGTCACATGACCGACTCTGCTCTACTCTATGGACCTGCAACTGCTGTACAGTGGCATTAGTGACATCACAGAGAGCTGGAGCGATAGCAGAGAAGGCCGCATGCACTGATTTCTAGCCCCCCATTGCACTCTGCAAAGATAATAATTAGCGCTCTGAGGGACCTGGTTATTTATTAGTAGTAAAGCTTATCCAGTACAGGGAATGCACTGGTAAAGCTTTATTTCTCCTTGCATAAGCCCATTAAGTAAAGCAATTTCATTCGCCGCCAATAGAGGGAGTTCACATTGTCCTGCTATCACTCCACTTTGCTCTCTTTTGAGCTGTATTTGACTTGACAGAGTGTTTGTATAGAAGTTACATTACCTTGGTTATTAGATTTCTCATTTGTCTTATGAAATTTTCGATGCCTGGCTTGTGACCACGTACCACTAGTCTATGTACTAAAGTATATTAACTTACATTTCATTTATACTATATAAATATATAAATATTTATTTAAAGTCACAAACATAAAATTGTTTGTGCCAAAAATAATGAACAGATAAAGCAGTGTTGTTTGACTGTCCTGTTAGTAACATAATTAAAGAACACTGGAATCAGCTACTCCTTAGAATAACAGATAAAATCTTGTATATTAGGACATACTGTAATCTAATACATTTATCAGACCACCTTTCAGCTCAGCAATTAGAGCAAAGGAACTAAGGAGCTGTCCTCCATGAGAGGTGCTGAAAGGGAGACGGTCACCAGGAAACTCAGTATCAAACCAACTGCAGTCATTGTAGGGGACATTCTGCTGAGAACCATCATACTTCTAGATAGCCCAAATAGATCATTAATTTTCTAAAGCCATTTATATAAATAACCAGTCTCCAAGGGATCTGAATTGAGGTTTGACAACCTAAAATTCTGGCTTGTCTATTGCACTTAAGCCTTATTTGAATATTTATAGAAATGTCTTTCTTAAGGAAATTGTGCATCTATTTGGCTGTCTAAAGGTATGATGTTCCTCCGCATAATATTCCCTATAATGTACTATGGCTATTGCCTTTCTTTGGATGTTCCTGCAGTGAGTCACTGGCTTAACTGTAAGGGTTGCAGTCATTGCATCGGTGATGGGGCTCAGAAGCCCAGGGGGCCTACAGGTCACCCTCTGCACTCTAGGGCTTGATCAACTTCATTTCTAATTTCTTTGATTACTGGCAATTGACTTCTGTGCAAATTTATGACCACTGCCTTCTGGTGAAATGGAGTGAGAAGATTTATGTTACACAGCCTCCCACTGTCAGAAACGAGGTAATTTACTCTTCTCTTTCACAGTAGAATATTGTCAAAGAGGTTTTCCATAGGGGAGGTTGTGGCACAAAAGGGAGCACAATGTGGCGGCACTGACAGAGGGTGGGAATGATGGGCAGCTTGTGTGCACAGACATGTTAAGAACAACTCTTCTCAAGGATCTGGCCTAGATAAAAAAGGAATGAGATATTGAAATGCTGCTAAAATGTACAGATGTGGCGTAGCTGATGATTGTAAGGAAAAGTTGCACACGGAGGTCCAATCTGAGCTTTTGCACCAGTGCTCATGAGCCTTTAGTTAAGATCCTTCAGTGAGTACATACCTCACTTCAATTCACATTCTCAAGAGGAGACATACAGCAAAGAGCATAGTATAAAGCATTCAGAACTTAATAGGCATGTCAATTTTTTTTTTTGTGGCCACACAGGATCGCCTTTTTTTTTAAAAAAAAAATATCTCCAATCCTTTTCCAGATGAGGGCCACTGTAGGTTTGTGGCATTGGGCAACTTTGACATAATACTTGTGGCCAGTTTAAGACATTAAGAGAGATAAATTAAAACTGTAAACATTGTTCAAAGGGGAAAGTGGAGTTGTTGCTCATATTAACCACTGAGATTACCCCTTTTGTGTTCAGAAGGCTCTTTGGAAAATAAAATCTGAAATATTATTGGTTGCTATGGAGTCCTGCTCCAGTTTTCCTTTGCACTACTTACTAAATCTAACCTATTGAATACATAGAGTAATGACCTTATAGGGAACCTATCAGTAGATTCATGATGCCCTAACCATGGATAGCATGAAATGGTGACAGGTTTCCACATCACGAAGAACACTGCATAACAAACACCCCAGCATTTCAGAGTAAAGCACAGTTCTTTGTAATGTGGGAGCTTGTCAGTATGTCATGCTGCCCATGGCCAAGAAAGCTTGAATGTACTGACAGGTTCCCTTTAACCTGAGAAACAAGGAACTGAGGAGCTGTCCAGTGTGCGAGGTGCTGAAGCATGTCTTCCTCTGCACTGTCTATCCACTGCAGATAGAGCTGACTACAAGCTCTCAGGATCAGATTTAGAGCACAGAAGTGCAGCTAGCGGGAGGCCTTCAGTGTTTAAAGAAAGATCAAACCTAAAATTCACAGTTTACAGCAAAAGATCTGTTACTAACATATGCATGTATGAATAGATAGATATGCAATATCAATCTTTGGGTTTGTGCTTCTTTTAAAGCTATAGATATGTGAGATAACATGGTGGTCAGAGGGGGGGGCAGTAATATTACTACATTTTCCTATTCTCAGCATAAAGTGGCTGCTTACAGAGAATAATAGCATGGAGATAAAATAGATTTTATGTTTGTGACCTGTGTTGAGGACCAGTGACAGCAGACTTCTCTACAGCTATTCCGGCACTGCGTATACTATACATTGCATTATATATAGTGGTGTTGGGAACATTGTAGTTGCACCAGTATAAAGTCTTCAGAGTTTCCTTTAGAGAATGTTTATAAGAAGTGACAGGTTGGAAAACATGCGTGCCTGCCTTGATTATAACGGTAATGTGAGATGCTTAGTCCTGAAGAAGAGACATGATTAACATAGGAGTCAAGAAGAGTTTTCTTTTTATAGACTTGAAGTTTACTGATTAAGTTTCATCCTAGATCTGCAGCCTGCTCCTGTATAATTGTTCCACAGCCACAACTACACTTGCTGGCACTTGTATGTAGTCTCCTAGGGATAGGTTATATCTAAGTACATCAGGAGTGATGAGTCGTGGGCAAAGAAAAGGGGGAAAAGGGTGGGATTCAAAGTTAGATGGACAACAAGAGAAGAAATAGTTTGGTAGGTGAATTATAACAACAAGCACAACATTTCCAGTGTCGAACGCCCAAGTGCCATGAGGAATACAGCATACATGACAGAAAACTGTAATAAATCAGTCGTAATAAATCACATAGCAATCTAATTGTTTTCCCTGGACATATGCTTATTCTGCTACAAATAAAGCTGTGACCAAGTTCTTAGAAGGACTGAAACCTTGGCCATTCCATTAATACATAATTATTATTTTAGCTGGATATAATAAAGTTTCACTTGCACCTGATCTTCTGACTTTTTTTTTTATTTATTTTTTTAAATTGACCAAATAATGAAAGAAAAAAATGCAACACATCAGCCGAAGCTTTGAAAGGCAGGATCCTACCTCTGTCCTAAATGCAGGGGTCATGAGATCATCTGTTTTTGTTTGAAGGTTCATAAGTCTACAGGCTAAATGAAGACATGAACCAAGCCCATCTGCAGAAAATTTTCTAGACCCAAGAAATAACAACAAGCAATATTAGAAATTGAAAAATTTTTCCCATCTAAGGAAAAAATGGGCATTGTGTTTAACACTTTAAGGACACAGGGTAGTATGGGTATTAAGGCTTGGTGAGTGTTTTTTTTATTTTCCATCTTCGCCTTCCAAAATTCATAACTTCTTTATTTTTATGTTGACATGGCCATGAGGGCTTACGTTAGGTTCACACTAGCGCTGGCTCTCTGTTGTTCTGGTCTATTAGAGGACCAGAACAATGGATAAGGCGAACCGCCAAAATAGTTACAAGCGGAGCCAGGCGCACCCCATTGACTATAATGGGGTCCATCGGGTGTCCATCATTTTAAAACTGGAAAAAGGCCCCTGTGCAGACATTACAATAGCGTCCCCAACGGAGACTCCAGCACAGATGTGAACATAGCTGTAAGGGAATCACTAGAGGAGCGATTCCCCAGTAGCTGCTGGAGAACTTAGGGGGGAGGGGCACAACAAGACAGTGGACCCTAAGCTGAATCCTCCCCACTGTCCCTGGCTAACTTGCCCGATCTGTCCTAGGTGACAGCCAGAAACCAGTCGACAGTCCCTCCTTATAATAAGTGATAACACAGAACGCAGACAGGACGTACAACAACCAAGGGAGGTCAGCTAGCCAAGGGGTCGGTAACTATCAAGCAATGCAGTACAGAATCAAAATCCAAGAGAATAGTCAAAGGTAAGCCAGTGGTCAGAAAATCAGAAGAGCAGGTAACAAGGAGCAAGGAGTATAGCCAGTAAGCGAAATGCAATAGCAGGCGCCAATGGGAAAGTGAGCAAACAATAAATAGGGAGAAAGAACCTGCCCCAGACTTGATAGGAGGATAGGCTATCAATCACAAAGGCAGGACCAAAGTTAACTCTTAGTGGAGCAGGGGGGAAGCAAGGTGAAGGAGAAGGGCGTGGTGGAAAATCAATTAAGGAGGTGAGGGAATAGGACAGTGTTCAGACAATACAAGAAAAACCCAAAGGAAGGAATCACAACCGGGCACGCCTCCTGCACCGCAGCGTGCGCCCGGAGGATGGTGCCAAAGCCTGAACAGGCAAGGATGTTACAATAGCCTTATTCTTTGTGCAATGAATTGTACATTTAGTTGGCACCACTGCAAAATGGCTAGCTTTTATCAATGTTTTTGGGGGGGCCACAGTTCTATCATCATTTTTTTGTGTTTCGTTTTATAGTGTTCACCCTGCATTAAAAATGGCATAGCAGCTTTTTCTGGGTCATTATCATTATAGCTATTTATATTATTATTTTTTTTATTATTTTATCACTATTACTGAATAGAACGCCTTTTTGCAAAAATAAATGATTTGCTATGGGTCACCGCATTCTGCCGTCCATAACTTTTTTACTTTTTTGTTGACGGCTATTTTTTAAGTGGCAAATTGTAGTTTTGACTGTTATTTTCTGGTATGTGGAACTTTTGATCACTTTTTTATTGCTTTCTTTGGGGGGGAAGTGGAGTTGACCCAAACACATTAGACATTACGGTATTTATTTTTTACAGTGTTCACTGTACAGGATAAATAACATTATTTTTGGATAGTGCAGTCTTATACACATACAGGGATACCTGTATATATTTTTTTTTAATCGGAAAGGTTTTCTTTTTAACTTTTTATTACAACCCCAAATACAAAAAAGTTGGGACGCTTTATAAAATATAAAGAAAGCAAGAGTACAATGATTTTGAAATCTAACCATATTTTATTCACAGTAAGAAATAGAACACATATCAGAAGCTGAAAGTTACACATTTTTAGATTTCATTTGTAAAAATTAAAAGGAAATTGATGGCAGCAATATATCTCAAGAAAGGTGAGACAGGGCTAACAAAAGGCTAGAAAAATAAATGGTACTAAAGAAAAAAAGCTGGAGGGTCAGCTTTCATCTAAATCACATGACTGTGTGTAAAAAGAGCACATTAGAGAAGCAGAGTCTCTAAGAAGTAAAGATGGCCAGAAGTTCACCAATTTGAAAAACTGCATATAGAAATTTTGGAACAATTCAAATAAAATGTTCCTCAGCCTAAAATTGGCAAGACTTTAAATATCCCACCATCTAAAGTACATAGTGTCAAAAGATTCTGAGAGAGAACCTGGAGAACCTGGAGACAGTGGCATAACTAGGAATGGCTGGGCCTCAAGGTGAACATTTGACATGCCCCCCCTCCCCGAACCGGTTACAGGTCCCCAAACAGTAAAATATGCTCAACAGTGGCACCATATAGTATTATATGCTCGACAGTGGCCCCCACACAGCATTATATGCTCCAAGGTGGCCCCCATATAGCATTATATGCTCTACATTGCTCCCTACACACACAGTATAATATGCTCCCCACAGTGGCCCCACACAGTATAATATGCTCCACACAGTGGCCCCCACCCTGTATTATATGCTCCCAACAGTGGTCCCCACCCTGTATTATATGCTTCCCACAGTAGCCCCCACCCAGTATTATATGCCCCCCACAGTGGGCCCCACCTGGTATTATATGCTCCCCACAGTGGCCCACAGCCAGTATTATATGCCCCCCACAGTGGCCCCCAGCCAGTATTATATGCCCCCCACTGTGGCCCCCATTCAGTATTTTATGCTCTACAGTGGCCCCCACCCAGTAGTATATGCTCTACAGTGGCCCCACCCAGTAGTATATACTCTACAGTGGCCCCCACCCAGTAGTATATGCTCTACAGTGGCCCCACCCAGTAGTATATACTCTACAGTGGTCCCCACCCAGTATTCTATGCTCCCAACAGCCCCCTCCAATTCGGTGCTATTATTATATTCTGGGGTCTCCTCAGACCCCAGAGTATAATAATTGGAGGCCCAGGGAAGGTGATTAAAAATAACAAACATTCATACTCACCTTGCCTTACCTTTCCTTGGCATCCTTGCTCCATCCTGCCATCTTCAGCATTTTTAGGCCCTCTTCCGACGTCGCTGCTGAGGCCTGTGATTGGGCCTCAGTGGTCACATGGGGGCGCACTGACATCATTTCGAGGCCGCGCCCCATGTTACCACTGGGGCCTAATCACAGGACTCAGTCACATGACGGAGGAGCGCCAGAGAGAAAGCTGTGCCTAGGAGAGGTGAGAATATGTATTTATTGTTTTCAGTCTCCTCCCCTGGGTGCCCTGCCCTGCCATCTATTGGAAAGGGGCCTGCAATATGCCAGGGTCCCTTTCCAATAACAGTATGTATAGCGGTCGGGGAAAGCCTGGTTCCCCGACCGCTATCATAGTGGTCCGGGGCCCGGCCATCTCCGCAATCGTTATGCCACTGTTTTGTGGGGTTCTCGGTAGCAGCTGCCACAGGGCCCCGGCCCCCTAAATGTCCCAGGCTCTGTAGCAGCCGCTACCACTGCTACCCCGGTATTTACGCCCCTACCTGGAGAAATCCATGTGCACAAGGTCAAAATTGGATGTTCATGATCTACAGGCCCTCATGAAGCACTGCATTAAAAACAGGCATAAATTGGTAAGACAAACCACTACATGGGCTTAGGAATACTTCCAGAAATCATTGTATGTGAACACAGTTTGTTGTGCAATCCACAAATACAAGTTAAAGCTATATAGCAACATAATCCAGAAATGCTGCCAAAGCTCATTTAAAATGGTCAGATGAATCAAAATTTGAAATTCAGATGCTGTGGAGAAGAACTATCCAGCTTGTTATCAGTGCACAGTTCTAAGGCTTGCATCTCTGATGGTATGGGGTGGCATTAGTGTATATGGTATTGTTTAATTTACATATCTTTAAAGGTACTATCAATTCTGAAAAGTATATCTCATCCATGTAATGTCTCTTTCAGGGAAGGCTTTGAATATTTCAGCAAGACAATGCTAAACTACATACTGCATTCATTACAACGCCATGTCTTTGCATAAGAAGAATCTGGGTGCTGAATTGGCCTACCTGCAGTTCAGACCTTTCACCAACAGAAAACATTTAGGGATATTACACCCTTTTTCTTCAAAACAGCATCAATTCTTTGAGGTACACTAGTACATAGTTTTTGAAAGAATTCAACAGAGACAAATTCTTCTGTCTCTTCATGTAATTCAGTGATGTTGAGATCAGAACTCTGTGGGGGATATATCATCACTTCCAGGACTTCTCCACCAAAGGGCAGTCACACCAAATATTAATTGATTTCAAATATTAATCAAATATATAAATATATCAAATATTAATTGATTTCTCCTTTGTTGATTCACTTTGTTCTTATACAAGATCTTTACATATGGGAAGGTGGATTATTAAAACCCTGTGGATATTACATGCAAATTGTAAGGCTACAGTCACACCTGCGCTCAGTGACCATTCGGGGATTCCATCCCCCATTCCGCTTGAAAAATTATGGTCTATTCTGCAGGTAACAGCTTTTTAAGTGGATTGGGTTTCCATTATTCAGGTCCCCAAGTGGACCCATAGAATGGAAATCCCAACGCAAGTGTGAACCTAGCGTAAAATGTGACCATTAGTTTTTTTTATGGTGAGTGCAAGAAAATTCTTAAGTTTTATTGAGGTCCAAGTTGTCATTTTTCAGTTCTCTCCCTATACACTGCAACTAGTGTTGCTTCATTCATGCTGTTTTAACCACTTAAGGACACAGCCTAAAGGTACCTTAGGGACACAGCCTCATTTTTCAAAACTGACACATGTCACTTTATGTGGCAGTAACTTTGAGATGCTTTAACTTACCCAAGTGATTTTAAGAAGATTCTTTTTTCCTGACACATTGTACTTCATGTTAGTAGTAAAGATTGATCAATATTTTTGTATTTACTTATAAAAAATAGAAAATTTGATGGATATTTGGAAAAAGTTACAATTTTCAAAATGAGAAATGCTCCCAAATATGTTAATAAATATCATCTACCCTATTTCTGATCTCTATTTGGTTTTTGGAGGGCCGATTTTGTTGGAATAGTTTTCAGGTGCCATGTCGCATTTGCAGTGCCCCTAGAGTACCAGGACAGTGGAAACCTCCAAAAAATGACCCCATTTTGAAAACTACATGCCACATTGAATTTGTAAAGGGGTATTATTATCATTTTGAGCCCAAGAGTGTTTACCAAAAATTTATGTGCATAGTTAAAATTAAAATTTTTATAGAAATATGCAATTTCAGTTCATTTGTGCCCACTCTGAGTCAACAGATACAAGAATCCTGGGTAAAAAAAATGTTTTATATGTGGGGTAAACTGCTGTTTGGGCACACAGGGAAAGGAGCTGCGCTTTTTAGCTTTTGGAGTATAGATTTAGAGGTACTGGTTTCTGGACACCGTATAGTTTTTGCAGTGCCCCGGAGGTGTCAATAAGTAGAATTCCCCAAGATGTGACCCCATGTTGTACAGTGCCTTGAGAAAGTATTCGGCCCCCTTGAACTTTTCAACCTTTTGCCACATTTCAGGCTTCAAACATAAGGATATAAAATTTTAATTTTTTTTGGTGAAGAATCAACAAGTGGGACACAATTGTGAGGTGAAACGAAATTTATTGGTTATTTTAAACTTTTGTAAAAAATAAAAAACTGAAAAGTGGGGCGTGCAATATTATTCGGCCCCCTTAAGTTAATACTTTGTAGAGCCACCTTTTGCTGCGATAACAGCTGCAAGTCGCTTGGGGTATGTCTCTATCAGTTTTGCACATCGAGAGAATGAAATTTTTGCCCATTCTTCCTTGGAAAACAGCTCGAGCTCAGTGAGGTTGGATGGAGAGCGTTTGTGAACAGCAGTTTTCAGCTCTTTCCACAGATTCTCGATTGGATTCAGGTCTGGACTTTGACTTGGCCATTCTAACACCTGGATATGTTTATTTGTGAACCATTCCATTGTAGATTTTGCTTTATGTTTGGGATCATTGTCTTGTTGGAAGATAAATCTCCGTCCCAGTCTCAGGTCTTTTGCAGACTCCAACAGGTTTTCTTCCAGAATGGTCCTGTATTTGGATCCATCCATCTTCTCTTCAATTTTAACCATCTTCCCTGTCCCTGTTGAAGAAAAGCAGGCCCAAACCATGATGCTGCCACCACCATGTTTGACAGTGGGGATGGTGTGTTCAGGGTGATGAGCCGTGTTGCTTTTACGCCAAACATATCGTTTTGCATTGTGGCCAAAAAGTTAAATTTTGGTTTCATCTGACCAGAGCACCTTCTTCCACATGTTTGGTGTGTCTCCCAGGTGGCTTGTGGCAAACTTTAAACAAGACTTTTTATGGATATCTTTGAGAAATGGCTTTCTTCTTGCCACTCTTCCATAAAGGCCAAATTTGTGGAGTGTATGACTGATTGTTGTCCCACCTTAGCTGTAGATCTCTGCAGTTTATCCAGAGTGATCATGGGCCTCTTGGCTGCATCTCTGATCAGTCTTCTCCTTGTTTGAGATGAAAGTTTAGAGGGACGGCCGGGTCTTGGTAGATTTGCAGTGGTCTGATACTCCTTCCATTTCAATATGATCGCTTGCACAATGCTCTTTGGGATGTTTAAAGTTTGGGAAATCTTTTTGTATCCAAATCCGGCTTTAAACTTCTCCACAACAGTATCACGGACCTGCCTGGTGTGTTCCTTGGTCTTCATGATGCTCTCTGCGCTTTAAACAGAACCCTGAGACTATTACAGAGCAGGTGCATTTATACGGAGACTTGATTACACACAGGTGGATTATATTTATCATCATCAGTCATTTAGGACAACATTGGATAATTCAGAGATCCTCACTGAACTTCTGGAGTGCGTTTGCTGCACTGAAAGTAAAGGGGCCGAATAATTTGGCACGCCCCACTTTTCAGTTTTTTATTTTTTACAAAAGTTTAAAATAACCATTAAATTTCGTTCCACTTCACAATTGTGTCCCACTTGTTGTTGATTCTTCACAAAAAAATTAAAATTTTATATCTTTATGTTTGAAGTCTGAAATGTGGCAAAAGGTTGAAAAGTTCAAGGGGGCCGAATACTTTCGCAAGGCACTGTAAGTGCCATTTTATGATCTATGCAAACGTGACATGGTGTCCAAAAACCATCAATATAGATCTGTTCCAAAAGCCACATACCGCTCCTCCACATATGCGCACTGCTGTGTGTCCAAACAGCAGTTTATGTCCACATGTATGACACTGTTGTACCCAAGATAACATACTTAACGCCATATGTGAGTATAAACTGCTGTTTGGGCACATTCGGGCACAGAAGGGAAGGAGCGCTATTTGGTTTGTGGACGTCACACCAGTTTTACAGAACCACTGGATAGGCAGTAAAGGGGAATCTGCAGACACGTGACCCTATTTTAGAAACTACACCACTGAAGATTTATTAAGCAGCATAGCAGGCATGTTTAACCCTTGAGTGCTCCATTAATTTAATTGCCAGAAATGAATGCACAGCTGAAGTGAAAATTGCAATTTTTCCAGATATACAGTACAGACCAAAAGTTTGGACACACCTTCTCATTCCAAGAGTTTTCTGTATTTTCATGACTATAAAAATTCTAGATTCACACTGAAGGCATCAAAACTATGAATTAACACATGTGGAATTATATACTTAACAAAAAAGAGTGAAACAACTGAAAATATGTCTTATATACTAGGTTCTTCAAAGTAGCCACCTTTTGCTTTGATTACTGCTTTGCACACTCTTGGCATTCTCTTGATGAGCTTCAAGAGGTAGTCACCTGAAATGGTCTTCTAACAGTCTTGAAGGAGTTCCCAGAGATGCTTAGCACTTGTTGGCCCTTTTGCCTTCACTCTGCGGTCCAGCTCACCCCAAACCATCTCGATTGGGTTCAGGTCTGGTGACTGTGGAGGCCAGGTCATCTGGCGTAGCACCCCATCACTCTCCTTCTTGGTTAAATAGCCCTTACACAGTCTGGAGGTGTGTTTGGGGTCATTGTCCTGTTGAAAAATAAATGATGGTCCAACTAAACGCAAACCAGATGGAATAGCATGCCGCTGCAAGATGCTGTGGTAACCATGCTGGTTCAGTATTCCTTCAATTTTTAATAAATCCACAACAGTGTCACCAGCAAAGCACCCCCACACCATCACACCTCCTCCTCCATGCTTCACGGTGGGCACCAGGCATGTAGAGTCCATTCGTTCACCTTTTCTGCGTCGCACAAAGACACGGTAGTTGGAACCAAAGATCTCAAATTTGGACTCATCAGACCAAAGCACAGATTTCCACAAGTCTAATGTCCATTCCTTGTGTTCTTTAGCCCAAACAAGTCTCTTCTGCTTGTTGCCTGTCCTTAGCAGTGGTTTCCTAGCAGCTATTTTACCATGAAGGCCTGCTGCACACAGTTTCCTCTTAACAGTTGTTGTAGAGATGTGTCTGCTGCTAGAACTCTGTGTGGCATTGACCTGGTCTCTAATCTGAGCTGCTGTTAACCTGCAATTTCTGAGGCTGGTGACTCGGATGAACTTATCCTCCGCAGCAGAGGTGACTCTTGGTCTTCCTTTCCTGGGGTGGTCCTCATGTGAGCCAGTTTCTTTGTAGCGCTTGATGGTTTTGGCCACTGCACTTGGGGACACTTTCAAAGTTTTCCCAATTTTTCGGACTGACTGACCTTCATTTCTTAAAGTAGTGATGGCCACTTGTTTTTCTTTACTTAGCTGCTTTGTTCTTGCCATAATACAAATTCCAACACTCCATTCAGTAGGACTATCAGCTGTGTATCCACCTGACTTCTGAACAACACAACTGATGGTCTCAACCCCATTTATAAGGCAATAAATCCCACTTATTAAACCTGACAGAGCACACCTGTGAAATGAAAACCATTTCAGGTGACTACCTCTTGAAGCTCATCAAGAGAATGCCAAGAGTGTGCAAAGCAGTAATCAAAGCAAAAGGTGGCTACTTTGAAGAACCTAGAATATAAGACATATTTTCAGTTGTTTCACACTTTTTTGTTAAGTATATAATTCCACATGTGTTAATTCATAGTTTTGATGCCTTCAGTGTGAATCTACAATTTTTATAGTTATGAAAATACAGAAAACTCTTGGAATGAGAAGGTGTGTCCAAACTTTTGGTCTGTACTGTATACCATTTCAGTGCCCGATATGTTGCCCCCAACTTGTGTCAGCAGAGACACACACTCACTTTTTTTCATAAAAAAAACCACACTCACCGCCAGTGAGTGCTGGGTTCACAAGATAAATACAAGACAAGCTTTCTAAATTTTGTATATTTATTAACCCCTAACACATGCAGTTCAGAACAGATATGCAGATATATGCAAGCATTAACAGTTACTAGTTACAATATACAGTACAATAAAATAAAAGGGAATAAAAGTGAAATAATTACTTTACCACACATATCCTGGATGTGGCTCTATAATCCAACCCTCACACATGGCATGTGGGGATAACCAGTGGAGGCAGCAACATCAACACAGCATTCCAGCCTGCATGCTCATCACAGTATATCCTCAGTAGTATTCTCATCATAGTATTCTCTTGTAGTCTCTCATAGTCTCCACCTCACTGACCTCTTACCTCATCTTTTATACCCTTGAATACACCACCCAGAATGAGGTCACCGGCGACGGCAAGTCTGATTGATTAATGCACTCAAGTCAAGATTCTTTGTAAGGAGATGGGACCAAGTGAAATGATACAATGTTATCAACCATGTCTGATCTAACAGCCCAGGCTGAACAATGCATGTGTATTTGATCACACAGGGCTATGTAGGAATTCAATGGAGCTATTCTGGGATGGATACAAAGCCCTATTGTTACAATGTTGCCACTACTGATAACATACACCTAGGATTAGAGCTATGCATAGTTTAATTACATAGAATTAAGAGGGAGATACGATACCCAGAGATCAAAATACATCTTTGAGTTATAGCCATTTTAAGTGGAATCATCACAGAGTCCCTATAACTTATTGATTAAATTTTATTAACTCTTTCTTGGTGAGTTAAAAAAAGAAACATCAGTTCTGGCATTTTACCAGTTCTTTTTATTGGTACTGTTTTGGGGTACATATGATGTTTTGATCACTTTTTATATCATATTTTGTGAAGTGAGATGATGTTCACTGTGCAGGTTAAATAATGCTTCAATTTAATTGTACGGTTTGTTGTGGACATGGCCATACCAAATATGTATTGTTTTTACTAATTTTCAGTTTTCTTTTTACAGAACTCATTTATAGAGATGAGCGAAGTTTTCAAAAATTCGATTCGGCAACTTCGCCAAATTTTCCGATACGATTCTATTCGATTCGAATTAAATTGTGGCGAATAAACAGCTATTTCCTGTCTGCAGAGAGCCAGGGTGGGCAGGTGGGCGGCAAAATGGCGGAACCCCTTGGAGATGCCGTGGTCATGGATGACCGCTGCATCCAAGGTGTTAAAACCCCCCTATCGGTTATGGAGCAGGATGTTAGCTGTCAGTTACAGCTAACACCCTGCTCTATAACCGATCGGGGTTTTTAACATCTTGGATGCAGCAGTCAAACATGCCTTGAGCACTCTCGAAGGGGTTAAAGGGCTGTGATTGGCTGCACGCTTGGCATTGTGGGTGACCCCACGTTCCCAAAGCTCCTTGCCCCATGTCCTAACATGTAAAGCAGCCATTTTGAACAAAATGCCATTTGTTACCACGAAGCGTGAGGAAATCCGGATTCGATGCGAATTGAATATTTCCTGAAATTCGGATCGAATTCCACTTTGTCAGCTTCAATTCGCTCATCTCTACTCATTTTATATAGGAAAGAGGCATATTTGGGGCTTTATTAATGTATTCATTTTTTTAAACACTTTTTATTTTGATTTGTCCCTAGAGGTTATGGTGGATGGCAGCAAGTGTGGATTCAGAAAAACATGGGGCCAGATAATGTAAGTGTTGTTTATGGTGAAACTAATGTGTTTGCTAATGGCAACCATATGTCTACTGCACCTACAGGTGATAAAAGGTATATGAGATGGTTGTTGCTGTGGGTGGCATATGCGATGCCGAACAGTACAGACCTGTGAATGTGCCACTGAATGGCACCAGAGAAATTCCAGATTGTAGATTTAAAGATGTGTCTGATGTTTTCACCGTCTCACTAGGTAACCATGACAGTATTATGTGCTGAGCAGGGGACTATGAGAGACATTAAGAGTTCTCCCATAAAGGTTGTTACAGGACATGTTGAAAAAATATCTGCAGCAGCAGAATGTAAACGGTAGAGCCAGTGAGGTGAGTGCGCTGGCAGCTGTTTCCTTGTCTCTAGTGATGTAAGCAGTAGTGAGATAGACAGAATTGACATTTTTTCCCTAGAACATAAGATTGTATAGTAACAAGGAGTATTATACTAATTGTGATATAAATGGGTGTGGAGCAGTAGAGGTCACCAGTGGTGTAACTAGAAATGGCTGGGCCCCAAGGTGAACATTTGACATGATCCCCCCCCGGCAACCTCCCCCCCTCACAAACCGCATTCCTGCACACACTATTATGCCCCATAGTGGCCCCTGCACACAGTATTATGCCCCATAGTGACCCCCACACACAGTATTATGCCCCATTGTGGACCACCCATGAACAGTTATTATACTCTGTATATATCTAATGATCGGAGACCCAGGGGAGGATACAAACATTAAAAAAACGTTACTTACCTCTCCCTGGCTCCGGGGCACTCCCCGCTACTTATTCAATGTTGGACCAGACGTCACGTGAGCTAGGCATGCGTTGCGATGCATAATGACGTCGGCCTGGCCCATGGTGGTCTGGGACATCACCAAGGAAGCAAAGACTGTCGGAGAGGTAAGTAACAATGTTTTTTATGTTACCTCACATTCCCCAGGCCTCCGACCATTATACTCTGGGGTCTGAAAAGATCCCAGAGTATAATGATAGCAGTGTTTGTGGGGTTTGCGTCCTGCGGCCTTGCTTACTGATCCCCGCTCCTGCTCACAGCCACCACCACCAGAATGTGAAGCGCAGGCGGCCGTGAGCAGGAGCGGGCATCGGTAAGTAAATAGGGTCCGTTATTTATGCCACTGGAGGTCACTAAAAATGAAGTTGAGAGTTCCCCTTTAGAGATTGATACAGGCATTGAGCATCAGACATCTGCTGTAGAACAGTGCCTCCCATTAGTTGGTACAGTATATGTCTTAGCTGAAATTAAAGTCTCTTGCAAATTTCTTTGACACTGGAGTTCAAGTCAAAGTGATTAGACTTATGGCATGGTGTGAGGGGGATATGTGACAGTGCAGCCATCCAAAGGCAGGTTTTTATCACAAAATGTGAAAATTAGAATGTATTTTTATAAAGAAGGTGACTTTTCTCCTCTTTCATTTTGTGAAAAGCCTGTAAAGTGGCAGATTTTCAGGAGTGGGAAGAAAAGAGTAGGTTCCAATCCATCTAGCAAGGTTTGGGTTGCTTAACCCCATAAGGACACGGCCAGTTTTGACTTTCAAGATGCAGATTTTTCACATGCAGTACTTTGGAATTCTTCTACTTATCTACTTTGGATTCTGGGTTAGTTTTTTGTAACACATTTTACATAAAGTACTAGTGGTATCCTAGTTCTTGCAATCACTGTGGATAAGTCTATGGGGCCCAACTTTGCAAAAACACAGCATTTCACAGTACCTGCAAAGTGGATGGGATTCTGGCTCACCTTTTTGAAAATCGCAGCATGTCAATTATGCCTACAGAAACGCTTGTGTTTTCCGTATAGGTATAATAGGGGCAGAAAGTCTGCAGATGAAAACTCTGTGAAATCTCAAAGAAAAATGATACAGAAAAAGACGCGATGTGTTTCCGCCGAGTTTTTTTCCGCAGCATTTTTCTTGCTGCGATTTGTTTAGGCTAAGGCCCCACTTTGCAGAAACGCTGCATTTTGTTGTTGCAGATATTGCTGTGGTTTTTTCAGCCTGTCAGGAGTGGCATGAAAAGGAATGGAAAATGTAAAGGAAGTTCTTAGACGTTTCCCTTCTGTTAAATACACTCCTGATTTTGGTTCAAAAAAACACAGCAAAATCTATAATAAAAAATGCAGCATTTCCGCAACATGGGGCTTTAGCCTAATATATGAAAAGCTTGAAATGCACACTGGCATCTCCCATCATATTTCTATCCATTATAGTACCTCTGTAAGTGCGGGATGGAACAACTTTATTCCGTTGGCTGCTAATTTGTTTATATTGATCGCCCTATGTAAAACACTTCTTTCTGAAAGATACGTTGCCCTGGCTGAGGAGCCACTGCCCGAGGCCTCCTGCTTTTAGACAGCCACAATACTACAGTACTAGTTGTCTTCTAATATTCTCAGAATTTATTGTGGAGATACTTTATCTCAAACAAAAAAGATAACTCAACCTGTATTCTGTAGCAAAATGGAAAATACAGAAAATAAAATGTTTTAGGCTAGCAAGCAGTTGATGTTGTGAAGTCTGTAGAAATGAATTATTGTGAAGGGTTAGTGGTAGTAACTGTAGCTGATATCACTTGGGCTTTCTCCGTGTTTGTGTCTCTGCCAAACATATAAATCACACTGTACTATTACAAACCATTTCAAACAAGCAAGATACATATGGGAGCGACAGAACAAGTATAGGGCACTGAGAGATGTCTGTCCTGAGCTCATCAGAGTAGTATTTACTAGAAGTATACTAGATGTTGGTTTTACTTTCTTTTTTGCAAGAGTGGAAAAATGCTGCAAAGTAAGAATGCTTTCAAAAAGAGCATGTAAATAGTTTATTTTTGTCAAATAATAAAGGTCTACCACCTCCTCAAACATATTTAACTGTCACCATTGTGTTACAGAGCACTTGACTGGGCATTGCTGATAACGGGGTCCCCCTATGAACCCCACCACCACCTTTGATACCCAAACTGCTGGGCCTAAATGCCTTCCCCCTCTTTTCCAGCCTCGACCCCTGCCCCCCAGCTCTCAAACCCCCCACCCCTTAGAAATAAACCAAGACCAAAGGGTTGGATTAAATCGGCCACAGCAGCCGTATTTATTAACAAACAACAAATAAATAACAACAAGTATAACTTATTATAATTTGCATAACTTAAAATAATTTAACAATAAACGCTTAACCTGGGTAAGAGTCCTTGGAGCTACAAAAAACTATCAATCCCCCCGGCCTGGCGCTAACATAACCACACCATAAATTTACCACCAGCCGCGACCACCGGCTCGGCGGCACCATGAATAAAGACGAACTCCTTCTTCCATGTACCAGCTCCCAGGGCCAATTTACCCTGTAACCGTTCACCGTGCGCCAGGCCATCCACCAAAATGTGCAATTACCACCAAATGTATAGGTGGAGCCTACCTTTGACTCCACCCTTTTAGCCAATTGACCACCAACTCCAAGGACCCCACCCACCAAGGCCACCGTGACACCACCTGCAAAAAGATAAACAAGTTAAAATAGCCCAAGAAAGAGAAAAAAACGGGAGGGAGGGAGGGACAGCTCGTTAGCATGCCGTGCAGCTCCGGAATGGCCGCTTCCCGGGCTGCGCGGCATAGTCAATTCGAACGGGGTTAAGCCCCGCCCCCCAATTCTTCGCGCCCTAGCGCGTTATTGGTCCCCCTACAGCCCGCCCCCAGTCAAGATCCCTGCGCTTTACTGCGCAGCGCTCCGGTCTCCCCTGACTGGGCATTGCTGATAACGGGGTCCCCCTATGAACCCCACCACCACCTTTGATACCCAAACTGCTGGGCCTAAATGCCTTCCCCCTCTTTTCCAGCCTCGACCCCTGCCCCCCAGCTCTCAAACCCCCCACCCCTTAGAAATAAACCAAGACCAAAGGGTTGGATTAAATCGGCCACAGCAGCCGTATTTATTAACAAACAACAAATAAATAACAACAAGTATAACTTATTATAATTTGCATAACTTAAAATAATTTAACAATAAACGCTTAACCTGGGTAAGAGTCCTTGGAGCTACAAAAAACTATCAATCCCCCGGCCTGGCGCTAACATAACCACACCATAAATTTACCACCAGCCGCGACCACCGGCTCGGCGGCACCATGAATAAAGACGAACTCCTTCTTCCATGTACCAGCTCCCAGGGCCAATTTACCCTGTAACCGTTCACCGTGCGCCAGGCCATCCACCAAAATGTGCAATTACCACCAAATGTATAGGTGGAGCCTACCTTTGACTCCACCCTTTTAGCCAATTGACCACCAACTCCAAGGACCCCACCCGCCACTGCGAGCACGCCTTAATCCCTTAAGCGTGAGAGACCCGCCACACTTCCAGGGCCCTCTCAACACCCTCCTGGATACCTAGTGTCCACAAATCTATACCCACCGCATTCAGATGGACCCTGTCCCGCAACCAAAACTCCCCCTCCCCAGACTCCAACTCCTTGTGCCGCACGCACACACCGCCGTTCCTGGACACAAACCCCGCAACAGCCCGGTTAACCTTAATCCTGGCCTTGTTGAGCCTTTCAACAGACCTAGCCTCCCGCCATGTTTTTCTCGGTACAATATCGGACCACACGGTAACAATCCCCGGAAACATGGACCACAACCTCAACAGGTCATACTTTATGTCCCTCACTAAATCGCGAAAGGGACGAACCCCCAGGTCATTGCCACCAGCATGTATCACGATAATGTCCGGAGACCGATCCAACCTCGTGCACCTGTGGATTTCGGGCATGACCCGACTCCACACCATACCTCGGACTCCAATCCAACGTACAACGACCGCAGCCCTGTCAAACCCCAGCTGCCGACCATTCCGCCGCACGCCGGCCCTCTCCGCGCCCCAGAACACAAAAGAATGGCCGAAGATCCAGACTAACCGAGCAGGAGGGCCTACGAAAGAAGAAATAAAGTAGGGGGAGGGCGGAGAAAATACCCAATAACACAATGATTCACATTTGGGCAAGGTGTGGACGTATGTATGATCTATACCTCTGCGATTCCCACCTACCGATACGTCGGACCACCTCCGAGCTCAACCCCCAACTAGCTGCTTCAGTCGCTGCGCCAATGCGAAAAGAGTGTGGAGCATATCGAGAGGCGTCAAGGCCCAGCGAGCCCAAACAACCCCTAAAAACAGCCGAGAACTGATAACGGGAAAGGAACGAACCATCCTCATGACGCAGGAGGGGAACGCCCGCAGAAGCTGGAACCAACCCCCGAAAAACAAGCAAACAACGCACCGGGCACATATCTGACCCTACAACCGCACCCAGGCGCCGATACTTCCCTGCCCCCACCTGATCCGTCTTAGACCTGCGAACCCTGACCACTAGGACCCCTTCCTCCATGTACACATCATCCACCTGTAAACCACCCGGCCGCTTAGTCGACACGGACACCAACTCACCCACCCTGAGAGCCCCGAAAAAAGCTAGAGAAAAAGCCAGGTGAAACAAAATGCATTCATAGTGCGAAGAACAAAAACAGCCCAGTTCCAACCCCAAACGCTCCAAAAGCTGAAATGTAACCGGGCGCCGTGTGTCACTACTTCCCCTGCCCCTGCGGAACCCCTTAAGCGCATGTTGAACCAAGAAATGTTTGGTAAAGTCCGCCAAACCCCTCAACTTGAAACCAAATGCCAACGCCGCTACCGCGCCATTAACTTTCGCCACGGACCATCCATCTGAAGACCAACGGCTTAACAAGAACAATAAAGCCCCAACCCTATCCTCATCAGTATGTACCTGACCTAAATCTCCCACCCAATCCTCCCAAAGCTGCCAAGCCCTTGAATACTTATCCCAGGTGCCGGGGGCCAACGATGCCTGAATCAATGTCCCTGCTTTTCGCAAACCAAGTCCCATAATTCTGGAGGACATGGAATCCCTTCCACTTCCGCCCCCGGAGCCAGGGTACGAAACCGCTCCCACTGGAAACGAGACAAAGAATCAGCAACGTCATTTTTAACCCCCGGAACATGCACTGCCACCACCCATGCATTCAGGCACAAGCAACGCAATACTAAACGCTGAAGCAACTTGATAACTGGAGGAGAAGACGCAGTCACATTATTAATGGCCGACACAACTGACATGTTATCACAATGAAACCTAACTTTTTTATCCTGGAACGCCCCACCCCATATGGACACCGCGACTAAAATCGGGAATAACTCAAGTACAGTCAAATTCCGCGTCAGACCTTGTTCATGCCACGACGCAGGCCAAGGAGCGGCGCACCACTGCCCCCTGTAATAGGCCCCAAAACCGTGGCCCCCTGCCGCATCCGTAAAGAGGTCACAATCGAACACATCGATCACTGCTGACTGGACCAGTGATCTACCATTGAACTGGTCTAAAAATGTATCCCATACTGCCAGGTCCTCCCGATGTATCACCCCCAGCCGAATAAAGTGTCGTGGATTTGACACCCCTTTCATGGCCCCTGCCAGCCGGCGACAAAAAATCCTACCCATGGGGATAATGCGGCAGGCAAAATTTAAACTGCCTAACAATGACTGGAGGTCGCGCAACGTAATTTTTCGCATGTGACGAGCACGCCTCACCCTCTCCCTAAGATCAACCAGCTTGTCACCAGGCAACCGGAACTCCATTGCCACAGTGTCAAGCTCTATGCCCAAGAAACTCAATCTAGTGCACGGACCCTCAGTCTTTTCCGGTGACAACGGTACCCCAAACTTACCGGCGACCCACTGCGTGGTTGCCAGCAAAACCGCGCATACATCGGAGCCTGCCGGACCTATACAGAGGAAATCATCGAGGTAGTGTATCACTGACTCAACCCCCGACACCTCCCGAATTACCGACTCTAAAAAGGTGCTGAACGCCTCAAAGTATGCGCACGATATTGAGCAACCCATAGGAAGGCAACGATCCACGTAATACCCGCCGTCCCAGTAGCAGCCCAGTAACCTAACGCTGTCAGGGTGTACCGGCAGCAACCTGAACGCCGCCTCCACATCCGTCTTAGCTAAGAGGGCCCCTGGACCGCAACGCCGTACCCAATGCACAGCTGCATCAAACGAGGTATATACTACCGAACAAAGCTCGGGTGCAATACCATCGTTGACCGACGCTCCTTTGGGATAAGACAAATGATGTATGAGCCGAAACTGATTCGGCTCCTTCTTCGGCACCACCCCCCAAAGGAGATACAATTAAACCTTCCAAAGGGGGTGATGCGAAGGGGCCCGCCATGCGCCCCAAGGCCACCTCCTTCCCCAGTTTTTTGGACACCACCCCCGAGTGTTCCGCTGCCGACCTCAAGTTAGTTATACAAAAGGGGACTGTGTGCGTCGGCAGGGGAATCCTAAAACCCTCCCTAAAACCTTCTACCAGAAACTTTGCACTCTCCCTGTTAACATAACTATTTAGGTACGGAAGCATGGCTTCCAGCTTCACCGGCGTCTGCCCCTTGTCCACTATTAGGCAAGGCCTTGGTCCTTTGTTTGCGCAAGCAACGTGCCGCACCATGGGACACCCCTCCGCAGAATGAACAGGCATGTTTGAATCTACAGTTGAAGCCAAATTTACATTGGGCTTCATTGAACTGCCAACACAGCCCGTAACGTTGCTGGGCCTGTGCACCTGCCCCCCCTGAGCCGTAACTGAGACCACCATGGCCGGTTCCACCGGCCGCCCCGGGAAAGGACTGGCCAAAGCGAGCTGGCACCATAACCCGAAGCCACAAACCTATATCTTTCTGGTCCCACCGTATGCTGGGCCGAACCGCCTTACGCTGACGGAACTGCTCATCATACCGCAGCCATGTCTGACCCCCATACACCCGATACGCCTCACCTATAGAGTCCTGATAGCAAAAAAGCCCCGAACAGTTGTCAGGAGCCTTTTCACCAATGACACTCGCTAAAATGGCAAAGGCCTGAAGCCAATTAGCAAAAGTCTGTGGAATCAGGCGCCACCTACGTTTTTCTTCCTCCTCTTTTTTGCTATCCTCCTTCTTACTCTTGTCTAAGTTAAATTTAGCTAAAGGGAGCAAGGAGAAGATTTCGACGTACTCGTCCTTCCAAATCTTCTCCCTCACTTCCTTTTTTAAATGCGCCCCTAGAGGACCCTCAAAACACACATAAACCTCCCCCCCGAGCCCTGTCGTCTAGCCTCACCGAATCAACCTTCTCTTTATCTGTCTGGACAGACACTGTGACACCCGCCGGAGCCCCTACCACCGGCGCACTCTGTGACGCTACTGACTGAACCGCAGGAGGGACCCACGCCGCCACCGGGGAACTGCTAACACTCTGTTCGCAGCGCGACAGTAGCTCCCTCACGCTACCCAATAGCTCCCTAATCCCCTCAGAAGCTACACCACCACCCACTGGGGACTCCGGCCTATCTATCCTTAACCCCTGGGACATTAGAATAGGAGGAAACGGACACGACAATGAATGGTACTCACCAGACTGCGTAGGTGCTGTGGGCCCACCAGTCGACGGTCCTGCATCCTGCTGACCTGGGTTGCTGTACAGGAGAACGCTGGCGCCTGTTGATTGTTGAGAACCATCCCGCTGACAGCTGCAGCACGACCGACATCCCTGGGAAGGTTGACCTGCACCCGCGTATGCACTTGAAACCACTGGATGCACCTCGGACCGGGGCTGTGGTGCCGTGAAGGAGGGGCCAGCGCCGTGCTGCTCGTCGTTCAGAATTTCCCGCTGCTGTACCGAGGGCACTTGGAAAGCCGGAACCGACGGGACTTGAAGACACAGTCCCCCTCCCGTTGGAGCATCACAGGAGGGGACCGCTGCACCACGTGCTGTAGCCATATGGAGACTGGATGTGGAGGTCCCCCCACTGAGGCCAGTGGCAGGGATCTCCACCTCCGCAGGGGCCAGGCGACTGGCAGGATTCCTCCCAGACCGGGACCTCCGACCCTGAGCAGTGGAGCGGGGTGCCCGGCCTGGAGGGGCCCGAGAGGGACTCCTATGTCGCCGGGCCCTAGGGGGCTCATCAGGGCTCAAACGTGCTGGCGGGCGAGTCCTGCGTGGCCGCCACCGCTCAGACGCCTCCGGGGGTAGTGAAGGGTTAATGGGGGGGGGGGCGGCAGGCTGCATAATATCAGCCAGCCGCTCCTGCAGCCAGGCCTCACCATGGACGCCGGCAGCAGCTCTGATCTGCTCCAGGATGGTATCGAGGGATGCCATTACAGTGAAAAGGTGGGGGGGAGGGAGCTGACAGCTCGTTAGCATGCCGCGCAGCTCCGGAATGGCCGCTTCCCGGGCTGCGCGGCACAGTCAATTCGAACGGGGTTAAGCCCCGCCCCCAATTCTTCGCGCCCTAGCGCGTTATTGGTCCCCCTACAGCCCGCCCCCAGTCAAGATCCCTGCGCTTTACTGCGCAGCGCTCCGGTCTCCCCTTACCAGTGTCATGTATGTCACTTTTGTAGATCTGGAGAAAAACAACTTTGAAGTCTTATGTAAATTAGGCAGATGGTGCAACCTATGCCACCCTGTGCTGTGCTAGTGGATGCTCCCACTGCTATGAAATTACCCATCCTACTTGAGCAGCAATAGCAGTGCTCCAGGGAGCTGAAGGCCCGCCCCCAGTGCACCAACTGCCTCATTTCCATAAGACTTCAAAGGTGAGTGAACAAAAGAGAAATCTAAATCAAATCAATATTTGATGTAACCCCCCCCCCCCCCTTGGCTTCAAAACAGCATCAATTCTTCTAGGTACACTTACACACAGTGGATGTAGGCTTCGTCAAATCCTTCTGTCTCTTCATGTAACACAGACAGATTCAATGATGTTGAGATCAGAGCTCTGTGGGGTCCATATCGTCACTTCCATAACGCCATATCATCACTTCCATAACCCCACGGTCTTCTTTTCTCTGTAGTAATAGTAGCGGCTCAGCAGACCCATCCACTGCATAGTGGTTGTTCCAGGGAATTGCATAGGAATGGTGCTGCACGTGCTTCCTGTCTCACCATCACAGTTTTTCACGCAACGCTGTTCACAGAAAACCTGCAGAGTTTTCCTTTGTGGACTTCCTGCTTCAATTATACATATACGGAAAACACCAGCATTTCCGCAGGTATATTGACATGCTGCAATTTACAAAAAAGCAACGGTTTTTGAAATCGGAGCATGTCTGCTGTGGATATTTTTCTGCAATGTGTGGATGGGATTAGCCCAGTTGCGTAAGTACCGGGGTAGCAGCGGTAGCAGCTGCCACAGGGCCCGGGAACTTAGGGGGCCTGGTGGGCCCCTGATGCTTTTTTTTTTTTTTTTTTTTAATAGGCAGTTACCTGCTGGAGTAACCCCAGCAGGTAGCAGGCCCTATCTACTTACTGATCCCCTCTCCTGCTCCCGGCTGCATCTGCTTCCACTTCTGCATCCTATATCATGTCGCTGGGGCCCCCTGGAGGGTAGAAGGGGAAGCGGAAGCAGCAGGAGTGGGAATCGGTAAGTGAGGCCGCGAGACCACGAACCCCAACAAACACTATCATTATACTCTGGGGTCTTTTCAGACCCCAGTGTATAATGATCGGAGACCCAGGGGAGGTGAGGGTGACGTCTGTGCCGATTTTGAAGAGGGTTGAAAGCAGCAAGGAGTGTGTTGGAGTGCAGGATAGGTAAGTAACATTGCTTTTTATGTTTCTCACCTCCCCGGATCTCCGATCATTATACTCTGGGGTCTGAATAATAGTTTGTGGAGGTATAATACCGTGTGCAGGGGCCACCGTGGGACATAATATCGTGTGCTGGGTCACTGTGGGATATAATACTGTGTGAGAGGCAACAATGGAACATAATACTGTGTGCAGGAGCCACTGTGGGACATAATACTGTGTGGAGGGGCCATTGTGGGACATAATACTATGTGGAGGGGCTGTTATGGGACATTATACTGTCTGGAGGCCACTATGGGACATTATAGTGCGTGTAAGTGTGTGTAAATTGGACGTTAGAGTATACTCTGTGGGGGTCAGGAAAGGGGGCGCTATGCCATGGGGGGCTCAAGTCAAGTTTCCTGGGGGGCCCAGTCTATGCTAGTTACACCACTGGATTAGCCAGAATCCCATCCACTTTGCAGGGACTATAAAATGCAGCATTTTTTGCCGCATTTCTGCCGTCGCTAAATCGTAGCTTCACTCCCCGTCCACTGCAGTAGGCTGTTGGAACAGCTGATCTTTGTGGGGTCTGGGCATCCGATCCCACAGATCCAGTACTGATTACCTATACTTTATATGAAACATGCTTTTGGGGCTTGAAAGATCCATTAACACTTCTATTTTTAAAAGTATTCTTACTTTGCAGCATTTACATCTGGTTCTTGATCATATCTTGTCACAATAAGGGTGAATTCACACAAAGTTTTTTGCAGGAGGATTTTGAGTCGCCTAAAAATCTGCCTCAAAAAATGCCTCCCATTCAATTCAATGGGAGTCAGTAGCAGATTTTTTTCTCTAGCTGATTATAGAGGATAAAAAAAAAGCAATATGACCTATCTTCAGGCGAAGATAGAAAAACCTGTTGAAATGAGGATTCCTCTTCATTTAAGGGCCAGGGAATAAGGGTCAGGATACAGCGGAATAAGGAGAAGCATATAGAGGAATAACGTGCAGCACACAGTGGAAAAAGTGGCAGAATACAGGTGAAAAGCAGAACAGGTGTTGTTTTCGATTTTACAGGGACTTTTCGTTTTTGAAAAAAAAATTCTCACCTAAAACTGGGTCCTTCAGAAAGTTTGGGAAGCACTCCTCTATTACGTTCATTTACTGTAACAGCTTGTCTAAAGCAAGAGAAATCTTTTAAAACTGACACAACAGGTGCATTAATGGGGCTAAATTTCATTAGTTTTTTAAGCCTGAGAAAGTATTTCTAGGTTGTAACTGGACATTTCCATGCTCGGTCATCATCATTGTCCTCTAGTACTTTTACTTTATTTAACCTTACAATCGCCTGTTACATTACATATTCACATGGAAATGGTAAACCAGACAGGGATCTCTCGCTCTCTTCTTGCTACTGACGTATTGTGGACTGCGCCCGTTGATAGGCACCGACATCTCTTCAAGGCTGTTGTTAAATGAGCACCAGTTGGCTTCAGTGCTCATTGCCTAGGAGGAAAAACTGACTCATAAAGGCAGATGAGAATTTGGAAGTGTTTCACTCTACGTGTAACCTCTGTTGTACTGTCTGTGTGTATTTAACGGTGCTTGCATCAGGTTTCGTGTGCTTTATACTGCATGTATGCTGCATGTTTTATCAACCTGTATTATTACTGACTAAAGCATTTCATTAACCCTTAATATGATTTTGCTTCCATTTGATGAGTACAAAAGAAAAGATGAAGAGCTTCATTCTGCACTGAAGCATACCTAAGGGTTTTGTCTCAAACAATTCTTCTGTCATCCACAGGGAATCAGGAAGGACGAGTGTAAAATATATTTATCTTGGCAAAACAATCCATCTTACTGTTTGATTTCCCATTACATGGAAGAATCATAAGAAAATGAAGGCCTTTAATGATAAAGTCTACCAGACACACAAGGTCATACCCATCCCTTTTTAACCTAGACCTATGTAAACAGTGGTCCATTTTTCCTGAACCTTGACAGCAGACATAGAAAGAAGTGCATAGACTGTCCTTAGGTTGATGATGGCTAACCAGAGGTGCGAAGTCTGCTCTCTTCCTGTCCTTCATCCTTAACTATTTATAGTCAATTGCAGACTTTACTGGTCTGATAGCCAAGTTGTGTTCCCCAGGATAGTTTCCAATAGATGGCTGAGTAGCTGTAAGTGGATTGAGTTAGAGATGTAGCCACGACTGATCCAGGTTGGTAATGGACAGGGATTGTGAGGTCCAAATTTAGTATTAGAAGACATGGTCGAAAAGGTCAGGCCAGATTTGGTACACATCATGAATGATCGAGCAAGTTTAGACATGTTCAGTCATTCTTGTGGTTATAGGAGTGCATAAGCATGCAGAGGAGTGCTGTGGAATTTACCTTGGCAACAGTATATCATAGTCCTGGGCAGGCCAAGTTGTGTACTCACCTGGCTGCTCCTTCCAACTGCTGATGGAGGGGGGTGCCCAAAGTCAGACCCTTGCTCGTTTGATATTAATGACCTATCCTAAGGATAAGTCATCCATATAAAAGTCCTGAACAACCCCTTTAACACTGGCAAACAGGGACAGAAGGATGATGTGGTAGACTTTGGTATACTTGTTTTCTATGCAAAAGTTTGGAGTGGACCCTACTGAGAAAGGTATACAGGAATGACTACGGATTGAATGAATACATTTCTAATGTTTTATACTTTAGTCGATTAGTACTTGTAGGAATACTCTCTCAAGCTTAAAGGGTGAAACTTTCTACATTTCTTGGATTTATTTGATCTTTTGTCTGATAATTACATTTCCATCATATAATTTGTTCTAACCTTTTACATGATATTTTAATAATTCATCACTTTCTTATATTGCTGTTGGAAGAATGGGTATGTTCCTACATTACAATGGTTCCCCTAAGAATAGGCTAGCTTGTTCTATTCATCTGGTGCTGATATCGTTGCAGGTATATAGTTATTTAAGTTAAAAAAGATCCATGTCCAGTGAACTCAACCTTGCTCAGTCTCCTCCAGCAGTACTTGGACAGTGACACAACTTTGATAATTTAGAGAGTATAGTCAGAGTTCCCATGTGCCAGCTTTTGTATTGTCCATACATGCAAAATGAAATCCATGATTCAAGATTTTGTTTACAAGGGATTTTCAGAGGATCTTTGGTTTTTATCTAGTTTTTTATACATCTTAAAATGTTATTTGCTTTTGCAACTGCTGCTTGGCATTGAGCGCAGCTACTTAGGTTACTTGTAACCAAAATACACAAGTTTTCTTTTGTTCAGACCTTCCCAGTGTCTATTTAGGCCTCATACACACGACAGTGAAAACAGATGTGTAATAGCGGGTTCACAGCACCATTATTCATCACAGGATGAGAACATTGGACATTAAATGGCCGACACAGATGGAGCCCACTCCTTCGGGCATCCATCTGCATACCCCAATGTAAAAAAACATGACAGAAGCCTTTTTCCATCATTTTTTACTTTTCTGACAAGAAAAAGTGTTGCATTCAGTATTTTTTCTTCCGTTACAAAACTAAACAAACATGACGGAAGAAAGCTTCCAACATATTATTTATATTAGAGACAATGGAAAGGACACAGACAGAGGAGCTCCATCTGTATCAGTAATGTCCGTTGCTCTCATCCTACGATGGATAAAAGCAATGAACTGCATTACTGGTAGTGTGAATGTAGCCATGAGGCTTAATAATTAAGTAATATGATAACTGTTACCTACATTTATCAGCTTTCTTAACCTGTGCAATAACGACATGTGAGGAATACTGCAGCAGCTAATGCTTTAGAAAAATCTAAATATATCCATATATACACACGTGGACAAAATTGTTGGTACCCCTCGTTTAGTGAATGAAAAACCCACAATGGTCACAGAAATAACTTGAATCTGACAAAAGTAATAATATATAAAAATTCTATGAAAATGAACAAATGAAAGTCAGACATTGCTTTTCAACCATGCTTCAACAGAATTTTTTTAAAAAGAAAACTCATGAAACATGCCTGGACAGAAATGATGGTACCCCTGAAAATAATGTGACCAAAGGGACATGTTAAATCAAGCTGTGTCCACTAATTAGCATCACAGGTGTCTACAATCTTGTAATCAGTCAGTGGGCCTGTATATAGGGCTACAGATACTCACTATGCTGTTTGGTGACATGGTGAGTACCACACTCAACATGGACCAGAGGAAGCGAAGGAAAGAGTTTTCTCAGGAGCTTAGAAAGAAAATTATAGACAAGCATGTTAAAGGTAAAGGTTATAAGCCCATCTCCAAGCAGCTTGATGTTCCTGTGACTACAGTTGCACATATTATTCAGAATTTAAGATCCATGGGACTGTAGCAAACCTCCCTGGACATGGCTGCAGGAGGAAAATTGATGACAAATCAAAGAGAAGGATAATACGAATGGTAACAAAAGAACCCAGAAAAAGGAGGAGGCTCTGTTATGTTCTGGGGCTGCTTTGCTGCATCTGGCATAGTGTGTCTCGAATCTGTGAAGGGTACAATGAAATCTCACGACTATCAAGGGATTCTAGAGAGAAATGTGCTGCCCAGTGTCAGAAAGCTTGGTCTCAGTTGCAGGTCTTGCAACAGGATAATGACCCAAAAAACACAGCTAAAAACACCCAAGAATGGCTAAGAGGAAAACATTGGACTATTCTGAAGTGGCCTTCTATGAGCCCTGACCTAAATCCTATTGAGTATCTTTGGAAGGAGCTGAAACATGCCATCTGGAAAAGGCACCCTTCAAACCCGAGACAACTGGAGCAGTTTGCTCATGAGGAGTGGCCAAAATACCTGTTGAGACGTGCAGAAGTCTCATTGACAGTTACAGGAATCGTTTGATTGCAGTGATTGCCTCAAAAAGGTTGTGCAACAAAATATTAAGTTAAGGATACCATCATTTACTGAATTTCCCCACTGTGGGACTATTAAAGGACTATTATTATTATTATTATTATATTATTATTATTTCTGTCCAGGCCTGTTTCATGAGTTTTCTTTTTTAAAAAATGCTGTTGAAGCATGGTTGAAAAGCAATGTCTGACTTTCATTTGTTCATTTTCATAGAATTTTTATATATTATTACTTTTGTCAGATTCAAGTTATTTCTGTGACCATTGTGGGTTTTTCATTCACTAAACGAGGGGTACCAACAATTTTGTCCATGTGTGTACATCTCCTGGATGCCACTTGTCCAGGTACTTGGTTACTACTTCATAAAAAACAAATAAGTTAGTTTGACGTGACCTCCCCTTCATAAAGCCATACTGGTTACTGGTAACTATATCATTATGTAAAACATACCAATAAATATGATCCCTTAAAGAGAACCCACCACCACCTTTACACAAATTAATAGCTGCTCCTCTGATTCTGGCACAGTTGGAATTTTTTCTCTAGCCCCCATCATTCCTGAGCAATCCGTACTGTTAGTTTTGGTCCATGATATGCTATTTAGGCTCTGTACTGTCAGGAAGGCGGAGTCAGGCAGGAGCAGACAAGGAGTGTGATTCTGAGCTCTGACACTGGCTGCCTCTGATTGAAGCTCTGAATCAGCTCCCCTGCCTGACACTGACCTGACATTACCGAACTTAAATGGCACATCAGGCACCAAAACTTTTTGCACTTGTTTCTCGGGAAAGGTGGGGGCTAGAGAAAAAAAATCCAATTGTGCTGGAATCAGTGGAGCAACACCTATTAACAGATGATAAGAGCTTCAATTGGTGGCAGTGGTGAAAGGTCCTCTTTAATAGACTTTAATGTAATTCTACAGCTATAGAAATTAAATTCACCGGCCTACAGTTATCAGATAACTAAATGCTCCATAATAAGGACACCATTAGTATTTACTGCCTTATCTACTTTTCATCCTCAGTCTGTTCATGTTATCAAAATGCAGTGCAAGTCGTATGTTGGTCCATACCTAACCCTGACTGATGGCAAGGAAGCAGTCCTACGGTCGATGTTAGTGTTTGTTATTACTAGGTAAGGTTCCACAGTCATTGTGGAATAATGCCTTTATGCTTTGCCAAACTTCATCATAGAAAATGATCTCATTACTTTTTCACACCTCTACTTTACCATGAGGAGATCTAGGATTCGTCTAAAAGAATACAACGTGCCCAGGAGAATGTTCAAGTCTGCCAGCTATCCCTGAAGGACGCTTACAGCTTTTATAGCCTATTTCTGTTATATATTCTGGCCTTACCTTTTATTGAAAAGACAAATCCAGGTAATTGGATTTAACAGTAGGAACATGTGCTGGAAATTATGAACCATAATAAATTTACTTACCATAAAACCATACAACATGCCATAAACTGTAATAGAATATAATTGTGGTTAACATAACATTTCACAATTACACTAGAATCAGAATGAGGTTTGTGGGGCAGTACTAAATCTCAAACAAATATGAGAATAGCTTGTACAGGTTCAGAAATTTCCTTAAAATACCCTTGCCTTCCCTTGTTCTGTCAGTAGGCCTAGCAGTTTAAGAACAGTATGTGCCTTAAGGAAACATACAGAAGATATAGGCTGCTAGATTCCCAGACAGGAAAACCAAATTTCTGCAGTCCAACATATGCATGATAGCTTCATTTAACCATATATAATGGAGTTATATGTAGCTTAATGGGCTTCTCTCATAAAAACAACCACAGTCCATCAGACAGTAGCTGCAAGTGCCATCTCCAGTGTGAAAAGTGTTGCCTGTAATGAGAAAAACCCCTTAGGCTGAGGACACACGTTGCGCAAAAGCTGTGGTTTTTGTTGCAAGTTTTGCTGTGGTTTTAGGGCCAAAGCCAAGAATGGCTTAAAAAAAATGTAAAATATAAAGGAAAGCACTTACACTTCTAAGCTCTGCTAAATCCACTTCTGGCTTTGGCATAAAAAGAGGACGCCAAGGAACTTCTGGACGCCGTGGAGGAGTCCAGGAGAGGTGCGGCAAAGTGAATATAACAGTTTAGTATGTTGCTACACCTCCCCTGGGCCTCAATTTATTAGGGTGGGAGACAACCCAGAAATTTTGAAAAAAAAAAAAGTCATCCTACTTTTTGCAGAACAAAGGATGGGTCATATTGAGAAATGAAATGCCTGATCTTTAGCCACCATAAACATTTGATTGCTGATAGGTATGAGATTAATAACTGCAAAGTGACCCATTTGTTGTATCACAATTCAGTCAAATACTGGCATAGACCGTACCATTCAGGATAGTCACGCTCCCAAATGCACAGCACCACATTGTAAAATCTCAATTCAGACAACTACAGAATGAGGGAAAGCAATGCGATGTCAGTAGACAAACACTCCCCTCACCACATTGTGGCATCTCAAGGGCACAAAGCCAGTAACAAATCCTAAATGCACAAAAGGCCAGGCATCTTGGAATTCTGTTTGAAGAGCCTCCTTTAGTCGTGATGGCAAGTCTAGGGATAGGTCATAAATGTTATAAATCTCAGAAAAAACTATTTTCACAGTCATGATTTCATTATCTAGTTTGTGACTATACCATAGTATACATAATGCATTCAGAATTTTTTTTACCCTTAGATTCTGTAGACAAATTGTGTCCTGTTTCAGCAAATGCAATAAGTATGTTCTACAGACAGCTCTATGCATACAGCAGCCAAACAGAGCCTGTATGCAGGGAGTTATACAGTCCCTGTGCATTGCCATAGAGCTTCTCTAACCCACAGTTAATCTATAATACAAATCAATGGTGTTTTCATGTATTTTATTTTATTAAAAAAAAGTCTTTTCTGTGTTTAGTTATTAGGGCTAGAGTAGGCCAAAGTGTTCATCTCCTCATCTTAGTCACACTTGTTATCCTAGTTTTCTTCACTGGAATCTTTTCTAAATCCCCCTCCACAGCAGAAGAATTCTTAGAGGCGTCCAGATAATAATGGGGCCTAGCCACAATAGGATATAACTGAAGCTGGCATTGTATTGGATTACTTGTTTTGGGTTATTTCACATATAAACTATTATTCCTTCCTGATAATAAGGCTTCTGTGTGCCGTGACAACAGAGATAATAAGGCATTGAAATGCAACTTCCCTATATAAATGGAACTAGCAGTATGATAAATTTCTATGGTGGGATCTAAGCACCCCAGTCTCAATCAGCTCCCCACCCTCCAAACTGACAGACTAGAGGAATACGGTGCTCTCCTTTGTGACTTCTGTACACAACTGAATGCTCACAAAAGATATCAATGTGCTTTTTAGGCTACCTCATGGCATATTATGAGTACCAATTTGAGTCCCAGAAATTGTACCAGTTTGTCATTCAACAGGAGCGTCCTGCCCACTATTGACTGTATACAAACACTGACATAGAACACAGGATGCTAGGCAACCATGAGATCTTTGTGACATCACTTGCCAATAACTGCACAGTGTCCCATTGTGATTTCACTATTCAGTCGAGTACTGAACTGGAAAACAGAAAGCAGAACAGTGACGTGCCTACTTATGAACATCACTCGAGGAAAAAATGCCAATGCTAAAATGTACTGCATTGTGATGTCAGTATTTAAATCATACACTGGCAACTAACATAGTATGTGGCATGGAGAAGAGGACCCTATGTCACATCAATAGACAACTAAATGTAAAACTGTCATAAAGACTAATTGCAAAGTGCCAAATTGTGACATCATCAGTGAATGTAAAGCGACATGGAACATTGAATGGTAGACAGTGATGTGTCCCCCTTTGACATCATAAGACAAATTCATAGCAGCTGTTCACAAATACAAGCTACAACTGTGTTCAGTCGAGACATCAAACACTCCAGTACTAATATAGTATACTCAATGCTGGACAGTGATGTCTCCCTTTTATGACTAAGCTCTAAAGTGATCAGTAAGATTTACAGCTCCTTGCCCTAGTGTGGCCTCACCACTCAGTGGACTTCTGACATCAATCATATCTATCAATAAAATGATGTAACACACTTTGCCACACGGTTAGCATTTTATAAAGTTAGAGGTGCTGCTTATTTTAACTAGATGTCTGTGGTTTAATAAAAGCTAGATTTACAAAAAGAGAGAAATATGCAGTATCGTGTAACATTATTTGTAGTGTGATCTATAGTGTAGACAAGGGGTCAACAACCTTACATATAGTGCCCACCATTCATATAATGCCCACCATTCATATAGTGCACACCATACATATAGTGCACACCATACATATAGTGCACACCATACATAGAGTGAACACCACACATCATTCATATAATGCAAACCATACATTTAATGCCCACCATACATTTAATGCACATCGCTCATATAATGCCCAAACATACATATAATGCTCACCATACATATAGTGCACACCATACATATAGTGCACACTATACATATAGTGCCCACCATACATATAGTGCACACTATACATATAGTGCCCACCATACATATAATGCACACCATAGATATAGTGCACACCATAGATATAGTGCACACCATACATATAACGCACACCATACATATAATGCCCACCATAACAGGAACCAATTAACTGATTGATTAAACTTGTATTTCAATATGATACGACTTTTGGCTGTACTCCGTGATATGCAGTAAAGCTAAGTTCACATCTGCACCGGAGTCTCTGTTGATCGGAGAGAAAAGTCCTGTATAGAGGGCTTTTCTCTGAGGGTTCAGAGTATAAAAACAGCAGACACTGGGCGGATCCCATTATATGGGGTAACCACTGTTTTGGTATTTGGGATCTCCATCGTTCAGGTACCCCATCAGACCCGAACAACGGAGAGCCCAGTGCAGATGTGAACCTAGCCTAAGCCAGTTTTGTGGGGGCAGATGATGTTCCTCACATAGTCCAGTCTTTTTTGTTGCATAACCCCATACAAATCTGTCCAGCCTTGTTGAAATGATTATACACCTTCTTTTTATGGTTCAGCTGCCATTTCATACTTTTATTTTGCACTTACTTCAAGGTACAGAAATGAACTGGACATGCAATTGCTGACCTCTGACTAGGCTAGCTCACAGCCCAGACTCTAGGATGCCATGCTTCATGCCTTTCCCTTCCTCCACTATAACGTTTTTACTTGGTCCATAAATGAGAGGGACTACATGGAGCGGCAGCGTTTTAAACATTAGAGAGTACTGTGCCAAGTAAATGTGCCTGAAGTGCCGACTTCGGCACAGGTGCCGGAGATTGCTGACCCCTGGTGTAGACTGCCTGAGAAATAATACAATGACGCTCATTTACATTTATAAAAGTGCATTTCTTAAGGCAGAGGTCCCCAAACTTTTTTGTACCAAGGACCACTATCATGCAAGCCAAACAGGGGTTGGTGGTGGGGTGATGGGGCATGGTTTGGGAGGACGGGGTTTGGGGCGGAGTTTTCCGTGACGGCACAGGGTTGGCCAATTGGGTGGCTCCTAAGAAAACACAATAAAGTGCATATTTAATTATTACATGTATCTATACTTTATTAAGGGAGATCTCCATATCATACATAAATTGGTGGTATGAACAGCTCCCTTAATAAAGGTATGGGTAGGGTGGGGGCCCTCACTCAATTAGGGGTGATAGAGAGTTCCCTTAACAAAGTATAGGCAGGACAGAGGTAACCCTCATTCAGTTTTAGGGGATAACTGCACTGCCTATACTTTATTAAGGGAGCTCTCTCCATATCCAAAACTGTGTTTATGGATATGGAAAGAGCTCCCTTACTGTGTATATATTACATATAGTTCCCTAATAGTGCCCCTCACAGGTAATATTCTCCCTCCATACACAGGTAGTATTAACTGTGGGATGGGACACAATAACAGACAAGTAACATAATAGTAGTTTTGCTTCAGATATGTTCGGTCCGAATGAAACCACCGGCAAACCTTGCAAATATTTGAGAGATGAATCACGTGAGGTTTGCCCAGCAAATACTCACCTGCAGTAGACTCCTTTGCCCCACAACAGTCCACTGTATTGGCAGATGTCAATGCAGTTGATTATGAGGTCGGATTATAATGTTGGCAAATGGGCAATTACTTTCTGATGGGCGCCCTTGTAGCCTCGTGCCCCAGGCTACAACCTCTTTCACCATTATAATCCAATCCTAGAGGGAGTAGAACAGAATTGGTTACATGACATACGGCCAGCATGGCAGCAGGGGAGGCAGTGGACACAGACATTCTGACATTCTATAGCACTCTGGAAAGGTAATAATTGTGGCACCAGGGGACCTGGCCATATACTAGAAATAAATATTATTTCTCCCTGCATATCCCCTTTAACATAACATGTTAAGCTACACACGTGGACAAAATAGTTGGTACCCCTCGTTTAATGAAAGAAAAACCAACAATGGTCACAGAAATGACTTGAATCTGACAAAAGTAATAATATATAAAAATTCTATGAAAATGAACAAATGAAAGTCAGACATTGCTTTTCAACCATGCTTCAACAGAATTTTTTAAAAAGAAAACTCATGAAACAGGCCTGGACAGAAATGATGGTTCCCTTAACTTAATATTTTGTTGCACAACCTTTTGAGGCAATCACTGCAATCAAACGATTCCTGTAACTGTCAATGAGACTTCTGCACCTCTCAACAGGTATATTGGCCCACTCCTCATGAGCAAACTGTTCCAGTTGTCTCGGGTTTGAAGGGTGCCTTTTCCAGACGGCATGTTTCAGCTCCTTCCAAAGATGCTCAATAGGATTTAGGTCAGGGCTCATAGAAGGCCACTTCAGAATAGTCCAATGTTTTCCTCTTAGCCATTCTTGGGTGTTTTTAGCTGTGTGTTTTGGGTCATTATCCTGTTGCAAGACTCATAACCTGCGACTGAGACCAAGATTTCTGACACTGGGCAGCACATTTCTCTCTAGAATCCCTTGATAATCTTGAGATTTCATTGTACCCTGCACAGATTCAAGACACCCTGTGCCAGATGCAGCAAAGCAGCCCCAGAACATAACAGAGCCTCCTCCATGTTACACAGTAGGGACAGTATTCTTTTCAAGATATGCTTCATTTTTCCGTCTGTGAACATAGAGCTGATGTGCCTTGCCAAAAATTTCGATTTATTTCTCATCTGTCAATAGGACATTCTCTCAGAAGCTTTGTGACTTGTCAACATGCAAATTCCAGTTTTGTTAGATTCAAGTTATTTCTGTGACCATTGTGGGTTTTTCTTTCATTAAACGAGGGGTACCAACAATTTTGTTCATGTGTGTACATAAAAGGTTGTTGAACCCATGAAATATGAAAAAATATGGCTACATTTTAAAGAAGGCCCCAGGCCATTTTTCTCCCCGGCAGAGTCTTCAAATAAAATATAAATGCACACACTACTCAGATAGAAAACAACTTTCAGCTTGGTGGGGGTCTAGCCACTCAAGCCCCCACCATTTAGGAGAATGGACTTCATTCATTTCAAAAGAAGTGCTGGACATAGCCGAGTGCTGTACTTCAGCTATCTCTGGCACTCCCTTTGAAATGAATGTAGTGGTGAGCACACTGCCCAGCCACTGCTCCATTCAGAATGGGGGATATTCTCTTTCTCCTGATCAGAGAGGGCCTGAGCAATTGGAACCCCACAACTGGTAAGTTATCGCAAACGAGAACCCCTTTAACACCAAGTATTGGTGGATGAAAGCCACACTTTATGGAATGAAATGTGGCTTTTTAGTTCATCCATCGATACTTAATTCTGTGTGAGTGCCATCTGAAACCCATCTTTATTTGGTTCAAATCTGCCCACGGAACTGACAGCACTGATCTGACCTCACAATGTTTATGTTGCTGTGACTCAGGTTGTGGGGATTGGGGTTGGTGTACACTGTAGTTTTGTGACCACATACCAGATGCATGCAGAACTATGTAGGAGTGCACAACTAGAGTTTAAATTACTACCCCCTGCAGTCCTGGGAGAGCCCAATCTGAGGCTCCAACCGTGGATGGTGATGCCCTGACTTCACCCTGAGTTCTTGCCACATGCTGGTGCCCTGGTTGGTCACCTCCCTCTGTCTACCCCTCAATGATGCCCTGTCCTTGGCTGTCAGTACTGCTAACATTGCAAAAACTCTCCCAGAAATGTCACTTTTTTTACTGCAAATTTTATTTTTATGCCTCAAGTGAATATTGCGGGTACATAACTTTGGTGGCTTATGTGCTTTGTAATCCTTTAGTGATTCAACTCATTTAAGCCTTCAACCAGTAACATTTTATCCCCCTCTGTGTTCTAGCGCTCATAACTTTTTACAGTTATCTTCAGTGTAGCTTTATGAGACCTTGTATTTTGTGGGTACATATAAGTACATAAAGACTTTGTTATTATAGTAGGATCCTTTCCATGTATACTTTAGGCTCCATTTACACACATATGATACAGCAATACAAGTTTGTAAAAGACCGATTTGAAACTATTCTAAAAATGAAGCAAGGTTCCTTACTTATTTGCAGTTACCTTAAGATGGTTTGATACTGTAACACATAAAAGTTTGGTATACAAAATGAGAATGTTGGGACTAGGCGAAAGCATATGCATTTGGGTATACAGTAATACCTCGTACACTCGCGTTTCCGAATTTGCGAATTCACAGATTCGCGATATTTTTTTGGCAACTAACATATATAGATTTTGCTCTTTTTCCTCAGATCTGTGAAATTTAATAAAAAAAAACACCTTCGCTATTGGGTAGTAGCGTCCTGTTCGTTACGTACCCGGTAATTAGTTTCATTTTACTGTGAGTGTATAAGAAAAATGAATGAATGTATTAATATACAGTACTGTACAGTATACTTTAGTATACTGTACAGTACTGTAGGGTAAAGTTTATTGATATTTAGGGGTTAAACATTAGAAATCGGCATTGTAAGCGCTTCTAAGCGCTTGTACCAAACATTCGCGATTCCTCGCGATCCGCGACCGGTTCTGGACCCTAACCTCGCGAATGTACGAGGTATTACTGTACAACTGGCTCAGTATTAGGAAACAGAGGGTACTTGTTAATGGTAAATATTCAGACTGGGTCACAGTCACCAGTGGGGTGCCACAGGGGTCTGTATTGGGTCCTCTCCTGTTTAATATCTTTATTAATGACCTAGTAGTGGGTTTACAGAGCAGGTGATATGGTTCAGATGCAGTGCAGGTAACAGAATAGTGAGTATGCAAGAAAGAGATAGTAGGACCAGGCCAGACAACTATCAGTGATACAAACCGCAACCAAAATGCACCACACCCAGAGAGAGTCAAAACCAGCCTTCAGATGCCTTCACCAGAGCTCCTAGAGGTGGAGTTGGACTTTGCAGAATCCTTTGACAGGAATTGACACCACAAAGAAATATACTGCAAATTGGAACACCACTAGCAGAAGTCAGACACCAGATCTACTGTACATACTACTCTCCGGGGAGAATAGTCAACAAGCAGGTCAGCAACGGAGTGGGCAGCAAGGTACAATAACGAGAGACAGAGAGGAATCCAGGGAATGTAGCTAGAGGTCAGATGCCGAATAGGAGCAGGGTAGCAGAATCACAATCCAAGCGGGAGGTCCAGGAAAGAAGCTACAGTCCAAAGCCAGTAGTCAATAACAAAACAGGAAGCAGGAACAGGAGCCAAAACTAAGTAAAAACCTAATAGCCAGCAGAGAGTAAGGAGATGGACAGTATTATAAAGACCCAGACAGGCACATTGATTGAAGTACAATATCTTAAAGGGGTGTTTCTCCCTGTGGACCCAGCGGTCTTAAAGGGGCCACAACAGAATTCACAAACCTAACAGCAGGATGTCCATATTTGCAGATGATACTCAACTCTTTGTAGGAGGATAGAATATCACAGGGGATCTATAGAAGCTGGAAGCATGGGTGGAGACTTGGCAAATGAAGTTTAAAGTTGACAAATGTAAAGTTATGCATTTTTGTCTAAGAAATAAAATATATGATTATTTACTTAATAGTAAATTACTGAGTTAAACTGACAGTGAAAGAGACTTGGTGGACAGTAAACTTACTTTTAGTGACCAGTGCCAGGCAGCTGCTGTCAAGGTAAATAAAATTACCGGATGCATCAAAAGAGGCATAGATGCTGATGACAAGAACATAGTTATGCCTCTATACAAATCACTGGTATGGCCAAACAGACTATTTGCGCAATTTTGGGCCCCAGTATACAGTACAAGAAGGACATAATTGAACTAGAGAGAGTGCAGAGAAGAGCGACCAAGATTATTAGGGGAATGGATGGATTGGAGTAGGACAGTGATGGTGAATCTTTTAGAGACTGAGTGCCCAAACTGCAACCCAAAACCCACTAAATTATCGCAAAGTGTCAACACAGCAATTTAACCTTAATACTGTGTGGATCCACAAATACAATCATGTAAATGGGGCTTTACAGAGCTTTCATTAATACAAACAACTTTGTACTGAAAGGTAGAAGTTTGCATCTGTTACTTTTGAACAATTAATGTTCACTATTTACAATCGCACAGGATCTGTTTTATAGTGACCATGCAATGTTATTACAGCCTGTAATAATATCACGTGTGCTATAAAACAGATACTGTGTGATATAAATAGTGAAGGGGCCCCCACACAGTACCATGTGCTTCACAGTGACCCCCAGACAGTACAATGTGCTCCACAGTGGACCCCAGACAGTACAATGCGCTACAAAGTGGCCCCCACACAGTATTATATGCTCCAGAGTTGCCCACACACAGTATTATATGCCCACAGTGGCTCCCGTACAGTATTATATGCTCCACAGTGGCCCCCACACAGTATTATACGCTCCACAGTGGCCCCAACACAGTATTATATGCTCCAGAGTGGCCTCCACACAGTATTATATGCTACAGAGTGGCCCCCACACAGTATTATATACTCCACAATGGCCTCCACACAGTATTATATGCTCCACAGTGGCTCCCACACAGTATTATATGCTCCAGAGTGGCCCCCACACAGTATCATATGCTCCACAGTGTCGGACCCGCGGCCTACACTGACAGCTTTCAGCTGTATGTGCTGTACATTTGCACATACAGCTGAAAGAAGCGATCAATCACTAGTGATTGATCGTTAGTGAGCGATCAGGGCGACGGCGTGCGTGCCAACAGAGAGGGCTCTGAGTGCCCCCTCTGGCACGCGTGCCATAGGTTTGCCAACACTGGAGTAAGTCAACAGATTAATACATTTATTCAGTTAAGAAAAAAGATGTCTATGGGGAGGCCTTATAACAACAATGATTTTTTTTTCCTCTGACATGGGGCAATTGGCATCAGCCTCATGGGTTTTTTTTTGCCTTCCTCTGGATCAACACTGTAGGGTTATACAGTGGGGAAAAAAAAGTATTTAGTCAGCCACCAATTGTGCAAGTTCTCCCATTTAAAAAGATGAGAGAGGCCAGTAATTGGCATCATAGGTAGACCTCAACTATGAGAGACAAAATGAGAAAACATATCTAGAAAATCACATTGTCTGATTTTTAAACAATTTATTTGAAACTTATGGTGGAAAATAAGTATTTGGTCAATAACAAAAGTTCATCTCAATACTTTGTTATATATCCTTTGTTGGCAATGACAGAGGTCAAATGTTTTCTGTAAGTCTTCACAAGGTTGGCACACACTGTTGCTGGTATGTTGGTCCATTCCTCCATGCAGATCTCCTCTAGAGCAGTGATGTTTTGGGGCTGTCGCTGAGCAACACGGACTTTCAACTCCCTCCAAAGGTTTTCTATGGGGTTGAGATCTGGAGACTGGCTAGGCCACTCCAGGACCTTGAAATGCTTGGGATCATTGTCATGCTGAAAGACTCAGCCACGTTTCATCTTCAATGCCCTTGCTAATGGAAGGAGGTTTGCACTCAAAATCTCACGATACATGGCCCCATTCATTCTTTCATGTACACGGATCAGTCGTCCTGGTCCCTTTGAAGAGAAACAGCCCCAAAGTATGATGTTGCCACCCCCATGCTTCACAGTAGGTATGGTATTTTTTGGATGCAACTCAGCATTCACTCTCCTCCAAACACGACGAGTTGTGTTCCTACCAAACAGTTCTACTTTGGTTTCATCTGACCATATGACATTCTCCCAGTACTCTTCTGAAACATCCAAATGCTCTCTAGCAAACTTCAGACGGGCCCGGATATGTACTGGCTTAAGCAGGGGGACACGTCTGGCACTGCAAGATCTGAGTCCCTGGCGGCGTAGTGTGTTACTGGTAGCCTTTGTTACATTAGTCCCAGCATTCTGCAGGTCATTCACTAGATCCCCCTGTGTGGTTCTGGGATTTTTGCTCACCGTTCTTGTGATCATTTTGACCCCACGGGGTGAGATCTTGCGTGGAGCCCCTGATCGAGGGAGATTATCAGTGGTCTTGTATGTCTTCCATTTTCTAATTATTGCTCCCACAGTTGATTTCTTCACACCAAGCTGCTTGCCTATTGCAGATTCAGTCTTCCCAGCCTGGTGCAGGTCTACAGTTTTGTTTCTGGTGTCCTTCCACAGCTCTTTGGTCTTCACCATACTGGAGTTTGGAGTGTGACTGAGGTTGTGGACAGGTGTCTTTTATACTGATAACAATGTCAAACAGGTGCCATTACTACAGGTAATGAGTGGAGGACAGAGGAGCGTCTTAAAGAAGAAGTTACAGGTCTGTGAGAGCCAGAAATCTTGCTTGTTTGTAGGTGACCAAATACTTAGTTTCCACCATAATTTGCAAATAAATTCTTAAAAAAAAAAAAAAATCAGACAATGTGATTTTCTAGATATGTTTTCTCATTTTGTCTCTCATAGTTGAGGTCTACCTATGATGTCAATTACAGGCCTCTCTCATCTTTTTAAGTGGGAGAACTTGCACAATTGGTGGCTGACTAAATACTTTTTTCCCCACTGTAGGTTGGACTTAATGGACCAGTGTCTTCATCCAACTTCATCTACTATGCAACTATGGTAATTTATTCCTCATAAAACAAATCCTCAAACCCCACCACAAACAGATACAGCTTTTGCCCAGTTACTTCTGTCTGAGCAACTTTACGATCTATGGAGAAACGCTTCTGAGCATGATTATACATTCTATGTGCCAGCCAAAAAATCTGTTCTAGAATAGATCTCTTTATAGTTGCTAAATTGTTGTTACCAAGAGTTAATTCTTCCTATAAATGCTTAAAGGGGTTGTCAGGGATAAAATACAAATTAACCCCTAAACTAAACCTCCTCCCCCCACCTAACTTTTAATTTACTAGTATTAATTTTTTTTTTTTATAAATACCCATATCTCTGGGGTGGTCATGTGTCCTCCCCAGGGACACTTTCTGATAATCCAGTGACATTTTGTTTCACCACTTCTGAAAAGGAACGTCACCAGTACTCTCCCCTCTCCCAACCCCATCAATACTTACGTCTTAGTAGTGAGCAGGATAGCTTAGCTAGGGAGACGGGGGGGGGGGGGGGTAACGGAGTGAGGGGGGAGCAGTGAGAGGGAGGTATTGTGGAAGGTACACAGGAAGATACATGGCAGGAAAATTAACAAAATGTAAACAAATGCAGAAGATGCCAGGAGCTTCCACAGAAACCCAGAAATCACTCAAAACACTGCTAAAAGTATATGGGTGTACTTTTAATCCATTAATAGCACTAACAGACCTTTAAAAAAAAAAAATTTGCCCGGAAAACCCCTTTAATAACGTGGTCTCATTACACATCTATAACATACCAAAGGCGTACTTCCCTGGAGAATCAGTAATTATTTACTCTCTATTTCTATGTATATATATTTAATATCTATCACCTTGACAGAAAATTTTTATTTTAACTGCACTCCAGATATTTCACCTACAACCATATGGTGTGCTCATAAAGCCATTGCTGTCCAATGTGAAGTTGAGTGACATCCAAGTGTCTTCTGAGTGCATTCCATGATGTACTTAACTCTACGAGGGCTTTTGATGCATTGCGTTTTAATGACATGGAGCAGGATAGGATCTGCTCTATGTTCATCAGAATGCAACAGACCATCGGACATCCCCTCGGAAAAGCATTGGCTTGTACACTCGGTTGTGTACATTAAGCCTAAGGAGGAAATTAATATGAAAGAGCTATATGAACAAATCCCCAATTTCCCAATTAAATTTTGACTTGAAAGTTTATTCAAACTTCTTGCCAATAGGAACTCCAACCTTCTTCAGATAATTGATAAAACCAAGCTGGCTTTGTCCAGGCAGCCTTTGAATAGTAGCAGATGTATGTTGAAGCTAATACACATGGCCGCAATGACTCAAATGCCTTCTCTGCTCCTGTCTTTGGATAAGGATAAGGCGGTCGATCGGGTGCAATGGCATTACTTGTGGCGCGTCCTTACTTAATTTGTTTTCATAGGGAATATTCAAAGGGCTATTTTGGCATAATATACAAAACCATCTGCCAAAGTATTGCCCTGCTTTTCAGACAATTGTCCACTGGTAATGGAACTTGACAGGGATGCCCATTATCCCCTTTAATTTTTGACCTTATTATAGAGCCCGTAGCTGAAATCATAAGAGCAAACAATTCGATCACAGGTATCAAAGTTGGTCACACAAAACTAGGCCTTTTTGCTGATAATATTGTCTTAGCCCTTTCTAATCCAAAGAAACCTCTTTTTGCAGTGATGCAAACCTTGAAGAATTTTGGGAAAGGAATAACCATGATTAAAAAGGGGGATTTTCTGTAGCGCCACCTTTTGGAAAGTAGTTTTCTATAGATCAATGCCTGGTTTTCCTGAAACCTAATGGCATAATCTTGGAATAAAGATAAGCCAGAATAGCTCCTCCAAATGGAAGAGAGACCCATTCTCAGGACAGTTGTTTAAAGGTTATTGCATACCATCAGTGCAAAACAGGGTACAGGCTGGGTGAGAGGTCATAGCCATGGGTCAGAAAAGGTAGTATGCCTCATTAAGGAGATGTTGCAGTGAATTAAATGTCAGGTTTCAAATATGGAAATTCCTGCTGATCCATATAAATATTTACATAAGAATTTCCCATTCAATAATAGATCTATCAAATATCTTGTAATACATCTATCATTTCTAAATTCAGAGCTACTGACTATTGATTATCATTTTTTTTACTGATCACACCCTTCTCTTCTATAGATCCCATGATGACTACCCAATTGTAAAAGAGATGAAGCCCGTCAGGAAGAGTGGTGCGACTAGCTATTGTTAGGGAACTGTGCATGTAAGTTATATTTGGGCCATATGGATAAGGCTAGGGCTACTAACCCACTCTTGAACTGTTGGGAGAAGTATGAATTCACTAACAAGATACTCCTGATGTCCGGTAAACAAAAGTGGGACAATGAGATGTGCCAGTAAGAATGTTCCATCTTTTCTAATAATGATACAGGGCCATGCTCATGGGTTATATAACACTATTTATTGGTCAATCTGGACCTAAATTGGCGTGGTTATTTTTCAGGTATATTTGAAACAGAGATGAGCGAGTTTCTGAAAAAATAGATTTGGCAGCTTCGACGAATTTACCAAAACAATTTGCTTTGATCCGAATTACTTTGCAGCGAATCACGTTAAAAACAGCTATTTTCCTGGCTGCAGAGAGCCCAGGGATATGGGGATATACATTTTAAACTAAGGACACGCCGGAATAACCTTTAGAAAGGCTATTCTACTCCTACCTTTGCCATTACATCACACCACCTTCGATGTCCTGGTCCGCCGGGCATGCGCAGAGCCGCTCGGAAGAGAATCAAGTAGGCCACAGGACATGTGCAGAAATGGTTTTGTATGGGATATAATCAAGATGGCCGCCGGACATGCACAGAGCCGCTCGGAATAGAATCAAGATGGCCGCTGGACATGCACAGAAACGGTCTTGTATGGGATATAATCAAGATGGTCGCCGGACATGCGCAGAGCCTCTCGTGTAGGAATAGGATAAAGATGGCCGCCACGAGTGACTTGATACCATTCCGAGCAGCTCTGCGCATGTCCGGCAGCCATCTTGATTCTATTCCGTGCGGCTCTGCACATGTCGGGCGGCCATCTTGATTATTTTCCTACACGAGCTAGGAGGACCAGGACATCGCAGGGGGTATGATGCAATGGCAAAGGTAGGAGTAGAATAGCCTTTCTAAAGGCTATTCCGAAGTGTCCTTAGTTTAAAATGCGATTCGATGCCATGAAGCGTGAGGAAATCCGGATTCAATGCGAATTGAAAATTTCCTGAAACTCGGATCGAATTCCATTTCGTCAGCTTCGATTCGTTCATCTCTAATCTGAAATATTTGTAGTTGAAATAATTATTTTAAAGGACTTTTACTTTTTATATGAACAATGTTGATTAAAAGTTAAGTATTAGAAGGGCTTTATTCGGTGTTGTTTACATTTATAATCTATGAACCCATTCAGACCATTTGTTTTATAACGGCCAGGTTTCTTTATTGCTTTCCTTGTTGAAGAACATCCACAGATAAAATGAGGATTATACCTCAATTGTTATATTTATTTAGGAATCTTCCAATTACATTTCCACTTAAATATCTAAAAGAAATTCAGGCTATTGATAAATTTATCTGGAGAGGTAAATATCCTAGAACCCAAGCAGATCTCCTATTCCAACCAATTTTGAAAGGAGGAATGGGATTTTTGATCAAATTCAATATCTATGTATGGGTGAGTCTAATAAGCATTGGTTACAGGTAGAAATACAGTTGTTTAAACAGATTCAATATCTATGTATGGGTGAGTCTAATAAGCATTGGTTACAGGTAGAAAAACAGTTGCTTAAACAGAATCCACTTTGTCCTATTTGTATACCAAATATATTTTTCAAAAGGATCATATAATATCTCTTCCCTCTATAATACAAGCAGTAATTGAAATCTGGAAACTGCTTTATTTCTAAAAAAAAAATAAAAAATTAATAAATTGTGCACTTACTTATGTCCCTTTAGATGTGTTATAAATGTCTATCCTTAATATGAGCCTTAACATTTTGGAAACAGAAGGGAATATTGGCATTGGCTTACCTCTGGGAGCAGTTTAGAATTAAATCTTTTACGTCATTGAGAAAAGAATTTAACCCCTTTTAAGGACACAGCCCAAAAGTGCGTTAAGGACCAGGCCTTGTTTTTCAAAACTGACATGTGTCTCTTTATGTGGCAAGAACTTTGAGACGCTTTAACTTACTCAAGTGATTTTGAGACTGTTTTCTCGTGACACATTGTACTTCATGTTAGTGGTAAACACTAATCAATTTTTTTGTATTTATTTATAAAAAAATAGGATATTTGATGGAAATTTGGAAAAAAATCGCAATTTTCAAAATGTGAAAGTCTCTGCTTTTCAGACAGATAGTCATACCACCCAAATACATTAATAAATATTATCTACCATATCTCTGCTTTATATTGACATCATCTTTTAATCGTCCTTTAATTTATTTTGGATGTTAGAAGGCTTACAAGTGTAACAGCGATTTTCCAGATTTACAAGAAAATTTCCCAAACTAATTTTTTAGGGACCACTTCAGTTCTGAAGAGGATTATAAAGGCCTATATATTAGAAACCCCCATAAATCACCCCATTTTCAAAACTGCACCCCTGAAATAATTCAAAACAGCATTTGGGAAGTTTGTTAACCCTTTAAGCATTTCACAAGAATTAAAACGATATCGAGGTGAAATTTAGACATTTCATTTTTTTCCACTAATCCCTTCATTTAGCCATAAATTTAACACATTCACAAAGGGTTAAAGGAGAAAATGCATCTCCCAGTTTATTATACAATTTCTCCCGAGCACAGAAATACCCCACATGTGGGTGTAAATTGATGTTTGGGCATTCGGCAGTGCACAGAAGGGAAGGAGTGACACTGGACGTTTGAAAAGCAGATTTTGCTGGAATAGTTTTCAGGTGCCATGTTGCATTTGAAGAGCCCCCAAAGTACCAAAACAATGGAAACCCCCTAAAAGTGACCCCATTTTGGTAACTACACCCCTCACAGAACTCATCAATGGGTATAGTGAGCATTTTGACCCCACAGCTGTTTCACAGATTTTACTAACACTTGGATGTTTAAATGAAAAATTACTAAAACGTCACTTTATCCCCAAAGTTTTCATTTTCACAAGGGGTTAAAGGAGAAAAAGGACCCCATAGTTCGTTAAACAATTTCTCCTGAACACAGCAATGCCCCATATGTGGTCATAAACTGCTGAATGGGTACATGGTGGGGCTCAGAATGGAAAGAGCGCTATTTTGCTCTTGTAGGGCAGATTTTGCTGGAATAGTTTTCAGGTACCATGTCGCATTTGCAGAGCCCCCAAAGTACCAAAACAGTGGAAACCACCTAAAAGTGACCCCATTTTGGAAACCACACCCCTCACAGAACAAGTCAAGGGGTATAGTGAGCATTTTGAACCCACAGCTGTTTCACAGATTTTATTAACATTGGGACATGAAAATTAAAAATTTCTTTTTTTCCAATAAACTGTCAATTTAGCCCCAAATTTTTCATTTTCACAAGAGGACAATTGAGAAAAGCTCCCCAAAGTTCATTACACAATTTCTCCTGAACACAGAAATGCCCCATATGTGGTTGTAATCTGCTGTATGGGTACATGGTGGGGCTCAGAATGGAAAGAGCGCTATTTAGCTTTTGGAGGGCAGAATTTGCTGTAATAGTTTTCGGGTGCCATGTCGCATTTGCAGAGCCCATAAAGTACCAATACAATGGAAACCCCTCAAAAGGGACCCCATTTTGGAAATTACACCCCTCATAGAATTTATCTAGGGGTATAGTGAGCATTTTGACCTCACAGCTGTTTCACAGATTTTATCATCATTGGGACGTAAACATGAAAAATTACTTTTTTTCCAATAAACTGTCCATTTAGGGGCATATTTTAAATTTTTGCAAGTGGTTAAAGAAGAAAAAACACCCCACAGTTTGTTACACAATTTTTTCTGAACACAGAAATGCCTCATATGTGGTTGTAATCTGCTGTATGGGAACATGGTGGGGCTCAGAATGGAAAGAGCGCTATTTAGCTTTTGGAGGGCAGATGTGGCTGGAATAGTTTTCAGGTGCCATGTCGCATTTGCAGAGCCCCTAAAGTACCAATACAATGGAAACCCCTCAAAAGGGACCCCATTTTAGAAACTACACCCCCCAAGGAATGTATCAAGGGGTATTATCATTTTGAGCCTAAAAATGCTTCCCAAAAATTAATGTACAAAGTGAAAATTGAAGTTTTTGAAGAACTATCCAATTTCAGAATATGTTGCGGCCACTTTGTGGCATCAGAGACATGAACTCCTAAAACTAAGTGGGATATCCCGGGGGAAAAAAATGATATATGTGGGTGTAACCTGCTGCTTGCGAACACAGCAGGGCTCAGAAGGGAAGGAGCACTGTGTTTTTTTAGCTTTTGGAGTACAGATTTAGAGGGACTTTCTGGTCGCCATGTTGTTTTTGCAGAGCCCTGGAGGTGCCAGTAAACTGGAATTCCCCAAGAAGTGACCCCCATTTTGTAGGGGCGATTTTAGGGTCTCTGCAAATGTGACATGGCGTCCAAAAACCAACAATCTAAATCTGCGCTCCAAAAAAACATAGCGCTCCTTCACATCTGCGCCCTGCTGTGTGCCCAAATGACAGTTTATGCCCACATGTATGACACTGGTGTACCCAGGATAACGTACTTAATGCCATATGTGGGTATAAACTGCTGTTTGGGCACAGCCGAGCACAGAAGGGAAGGAGCGCTATTTTGGTTGTCGGAGCACAGTTTGGTTTATGGACACCATGTCACTTTTGCAGAGCCCAAGAATTGCCAGTAAAGTGGAATCCACAGACTTGTGACCCCATTTTGGAAACTACACCCTTCAAGGGATTTATCAAGTGGTGTAGCGAGCATTATTAACCCTTAAGTGTTGCATTCTTTTAATTTCCAGAAATGAATGCACAGATGATAATGAAAAGTTAAAAATAACATTTTTCCAGAGATACGCCATTTCAGTGCCCGATATGTTGTGCCCAGCTTATGTCTGCAGAGACACACACTCCAAAAACTGTTAAGCGGGTATCCCGGGCACAACAGCTTTTGGAGCGTTCATCTCTGATACAAGCCGGGCACAACATATTACGCACTGAAATGACGTATTCCTGGAAAAATTGTCATTTTCACCTTTCACAATCATCTGCGTATTCATTTATGGATAATAAATTATAGCAACACTTGGGGGTTAAAAATGTTCACTGTACCCCTGGATAAATTCCTTCAGGGGTGCAGTTTCCAAAATGGGGTAACCTGTCAGGGGATTCCACTTTACTGGCGTTTCAGCTCTGCAAAAGTGCAATGGCGTCCAAAAACCAAACCGTCCAAGCCTGTGCTCCAAAAACCAAATAGCGCTCCTTCCACTCTGTGCCCAGCTGTGTCCATACAGCAGTTTATACCCACATATGACATTAAGTGCGTTATTCTGGGTACGACAAGTGTAATACATGTGGGCATAAACTGCAGTTTGGGCACACAGCCGGGCGCAGAAGAGAAGGAGCGCTATGTGGCTTTTGGAGTGCAGATTCAGATGTTTGGGATCTGGACGCCATGTCATGTTTGCAGAGCCTGTAAGGTACCAGAAAAGTGGATTCCCCAAAGGAGTGACCCCATTTTGAAAACTGCACCCCTCAAAGAATTTATCAAGGGGTGTAGTAAGCATTAGTATCCCAGACGTGAATACACAGCGGATGGGGAAAAGTGAATATGTAACCTGTGCGGAGTTGCATTGGGAACACCAAATTCCCTACTAGTTCCCCAGTAGTTCCTATTATTGGGGAGGTCACTCTGGGGGTCACTTCTGGTTTATTTTCCCTCATAAGCTCTAAATCTGGGGTGTCCCCTGATATCTGCTCACACAGCTTATACATTCCCTTCCTGACGCAGCCAGTTATGTTCTAAAGATTTGGCGATTTTTGGGGTTTTTGTCTTCACATTGTACGAGCTATATATTCTTTATTTCTCTGGTGATGTAGCCATATGAGGGCTTGTTGTTTGCGGGGTGAGATGTATTTTGTAATGACATCATCTTTGGGCGCCTATAACCTATTGAATAAATTTTATTAACTCTTTCTTGTTGGATTAAAAAATACCCCATCAATTCTGACACTGCGTTTTACCTTTGAAATTTTTCACCATGCAGCATAAAGCATAAGTAACATGTTACCTTTTTTTCTACGGGTCGGTACGATTACGGAGATACCTCATTTATACTGTTTTTTTTATGCGATACTAATTTTGCAGAACAAAAACCCATTTGGGGACATAAATTAATTGTTTTTGCATCGCCATCTTCTGAGATGCGTAACATTTTTATTTTACGGTTTACAGAGTTGATTTAGGGCTTATTTTTTGTGGGACAACCTGTGCTTTTTATTGGTACTGTTTTGGGGTACATATGACTTTTTGATCACTTTTTATGGCATATTTTGTAAGGTGAGATGGCGAAAAATCATTACTTTTGGCGAGTTTTTTTCCGTTTTTTTTTTCCGACGTTCACCGTGTACATTAAATATTGTTTCAGTTTTATTGTACAGGTTGTTACGGACGCGACGATACCAAATATGCATTGTTCTTATTAATTTTTAGGTTTTTTTTTATATAATTCATTTTATATAGCAAAAGGGAATTTTTGGGGCTTTATTCTTTCATTTATTTTTTTTAGAACACTTTATTTTATTTTTTTTTCACTTTTTTTTTACTTTTTCATGTGTCCCATTAGGACACCTGAGCCAGCAATGCTTTGATTGCTGGCTCAGCACTGTAGGCTGCAAGACACGAGCTTACAAGTGTCTTGCAGTCTATACAGGAAGTGAGGCTATGCAGACGCATAGCCTCACTTCCGCAGGTCTCGGCAGGATCAACCAGGTAGTGGGGTCTCCAGGCAGCCTGGGGTCACTGAGCAGACCCCGGGCTGCAGGTTATAGGTATCGGCACCCCCCGATCTCGCCGCGGGGGGTGCCGATTGGAGCGGCAACATAGCGGAACCCCTTGGATGCCGCGGTCATGTTTGACCGCGGCATCCAAGGGGTTAAAACCTCGGATCGGAACTCAGTTCCGACCGGGGGATATGGAGCAGGGTGTTAGCTGTCAGTTACAGCTAACACCCGGTTCCGATGCCGCCCGCTCAGATAGTGAGCGGGCGGCCGCCCCAGGGTGTATTAGTATGCCCTGTTGCGCTAAGTACCAAGCGCACAGGACGTAATAGTACGTCCAATGTCGTTAAGGGGTTAATATCTCTAATAAGGATTTTTTCAAATGCTTTTAGGTTACACATGCCATAGCAAATATACAAATACTAAGAAAATGTACACTCTTTCTCCACTCTCCAAGGTTCTATATGGTGCCTTGCCATAACTCCAAGGGATTTCTAAAATATACCATATATTAATAGAGTTGAGTCATCAGGATCCCTTCCACTTTTCCCACAGGTAGGTGGAGAAACTGGATACAACTATATCCTCCAATTTATCTTGTGAATCCTCTTGTAGTGTCTCAAAAATTTCTAAATGTTCTAAACATCTTGAAAATCACAGGTAATTGTGTTATATACACACATGGACAAAATTGTTGGTACCCCTCGTTTAATGAAAGAAAAACCCACAATGGTCACAGAAATAACTTGAATCTGACAAAAGTAATTTGCCAAACTACATGTTGACAAGTCACAAAGCTTCTGGGAGAATGTCCTATAGACAGATGAGACAAAAATCGAAATTTTTGGCAAGGCACATCAGCTCTATGTTCACAGATAGAAAAATGAAGCATATCTTGAAAGGAACACTGTCCCTTCTGTGAAACATGGAGGAGGCTCTGTTATGTTCTGGGGCTGCTTTGCTGCATCTGGCACAGGGTGTGTTGAATCTGTGCAGGGTAAAATGAAATCTCAAGACTATTAAGGGATTCTAGAGAGAAATGTGCTGCCCAGTGTCAAAAAGCTTGGTCTCAGTTACAGGTCATGGGTCTTGCAACAGGATAATGACCAAAAAAAAAAACCACAGCTAAAACCACCCAAGAATGGCTAAGAGGAAAACATTGGACTATTCTGAAGTGGCCTTCTATGAGCCCTGACCTAAATCCTATTGAGCATCTTTGGGAGGAGCTTAAACATGCCGTCTGGAAAAGGCACCCTTCAAACCCGAGACAACTGGAGCAATTTGCTGATGAGGAGTGGGCCAATATACCTGTTGAGAGGTGCAGAAGTCTCATTGACAGTTACAGGAATCGTTTGATTGCAGTGATTGCCTCAAAAGTTTGTGCAACAAAATATTAAGTTAAGGGTACCATCATTTCTGTCCAGGCCTGTTTCCTGAGTTTTTTTTTATTCTGTTGAAGCATGGTTGAAAAGCTATGTCTGACTTTCATTTGTTAATTTTAATAGAATTTTTATATATTATTACTTTTGTCAGATTCAAGTTATTTCTGTGACCATTGTGGGTTTTTCTTTCATTAAACTAGGAGTACCAACAATTTTGTCCACGTGTGTATGGTATCTCACACTCACAGACTATCCAAGATACAGTGCCTTGCGAAAGTATTCTGCCCCCTTGAACTTTTCAACCTTTTGCCACATTTCAGGCTTCAAACATAAGGATATAAAATTTTTATTTTTTGGTGAAGAATCAACAACAAGTGGGACACAATCGTGAAGTGGAACGAAATTTATTGGTTATTTTAAACTTTTGTAAAAAATAAAAAACTGAAAAGTGGGGTGTGCCAAATTATTCGGTCCCCTTAAGTTAATACTTTGTAGCGCCACCTTTTGCTGTGATTACAGCTGCAAGTCGCTTGGGGTATGTCCCTTTCAGTTTTGCACATCGAGAGACTGAAATTCTTGCCCATTCTTCCTTGGAAAACAGCTCGAACTCAGTGAGGTTGGATGGAGAGCGTTTGTGAACAGCAGTTTTCAGCTCTTTCCACAGATTCTCGATTGCATTCAGGTCTGGACTTTGACTTGGTCATTCTAACACCTGGATACGTTTATTTGTGAACCATTCCATTGTAGATTTTGCTTTATGTTTGGGATCATTGTCTTGTTGGAAGATAAATCTCCGTCCCAGTCTCAGGTCTTTTGCAGACTCCAACAGGTTTTCTTCCAGAATGGTCCTGTATTTGGCTCCATCCATCTTCCATCAATTTTAACCATCTTCCCTGTCCCTGCTGAAGAAAAGCAGGCCCAAACCATGATGCTGCCACCACCATGTTTGACAGTGGGGATGGTCTGTTCAGGGTGATGAGCTGTGTTGCTTTTACACCAAACATATCGTTTTGCATTGTGGCCAAAAAGTTCGATTTTGGTTTCATCTGAGCAGAGCACCTTCTTCCACATGTTTGGTGTGTCTCCCAGGTGGCTTGTGGCAAACTTTAAACGAGACTTTTTATGGATATCTTTGAGAAATGGCTTTCTTCTTGCCACTCTTCCATAAAGGCCAGATTTGTGCAGTGTACGACTGATTGTTGTCCTATGGACAGACTCTCCCACCTCAGCTGTAGATCTCTGCAGTTCATCCAGAGTGATCATGGGCCTCTTGGCTGCATCTCTGATCAGTCTTCTCCTTGTTTGAGATGAAAGTTTAGAGGGACGTCCGGGTCTTGGTAGATTTGCAGTGGTCTAATACTCCTTCCATTTCAATATGATCGCTTGCACAGTGCTCCTTGGGATGTTTAAAGTTTGGGAAATCTTTTTGTATCCAAATCCGGCTTTAAACTTCTCCACAACAGTATCACGGACCTGCCTGGTGTGTTCCTTGGTCTTCATGATGCTCTCTGCGCTTTAAACAGAACCCTGAGACTATCACAGAGCAGGTGCATTTATATGGAGACTTGATTACACACAGGTGGATTATATTTATCATTATCATCATCAGTCATTTAGGACAACATTGGATCATTCAGAGATCCTCACTGAACTTCAGGAGTGAGTTTGCTGCACTGAAAGTAAAGGGGCCGAATAATATTGCACGCCCCATTTTTCAGTTTTTTATTTTTTACAAAAGTTTAATAACCAATAAATTTAGTTCCACTTCACAATTGTGTCCCACTTGTTGTTGATTCTTCACCAAAAAATTAAAATTTTATATCCTTATGTTTGAAGCCTGAAATGTGGCAAAAGGTTGAAAAGTTTAAGGGGGCCGAATACTTTCGCAAGGCACTGTATATGCATATCAGTGGCGTAAATACCGGGGTAGCAGCATTAGCGGCTGCCACAAGGACTGGGACATTAGGGGGCCCGGCGGGCCCCTGATGTGTTTTTTTTTTTTTTTTTTAATAGGCCGATACCTACTGGAGTAATCCTAACAGGTAACAGGGCCCTATTTACTTACTGATCCCCGCTCCTGCTCACGGCCACCTGCGCTTCCCATTCTGCGGAAGCAGCTGTGAGCAGGAGCGGGAATTGGTAAGTGAGGCCGTGGGTCACGAACCCCACAAACGCTGCTATCATTATACTCTGGGGTTTGCTTTGGGGCCCAGCCATTACTAGTTACGCCACTGATGCAGATGCATCACCTGATAGTTGGGAGATGTAAAGACTCTGAAGCTGGATTTAAACTGAACTGAACTGGTTCAGAACAAATCATTTTGGACCTGAATTTTCCCAAAAAATTTTTTTCTAACAAAACTGAAACTTTTGCAATTTGTCTAAGATGAACTAAAATGGATACCACTAGATATTACATGAGCTAGAAGAGCAGAGGAAAAGGATCATATAGTCTCTGTGACTTAGAAAAACTTGTCATGAGTGGTAGATAGTCATGAGTGGTAAGTGGAGAGGTTACAGTGCTGATGTCATATCAGCATACAGGATGCTGCTACACAAGAAGAGCCATTTTATGACAGAGCAACCTAGGGGAAATTTATGTTATCACTGCATAATCCAAAGCAATTGCTACTAATACATTTCTTGCCAATTATATGAGAGGAGGATTAGTCTGGAGTATAGTTGTAAGGGAATTGCCAGGTGAGCAATTCCCCAGTGCTGCTGCAGAAACCTGGGAGGAAGGGAATGACAGAGACAGTGTGCCCTAAACTCGACCCAGCCCCTGTCCCTGCCTATTTGCCACACTGTCCTAATGACAGGAGCAACTGGGTGGCAAAACCGTTCCTAGAAATAAGTGAAACACAGAACAAGCCAAGACTAACAAAACAGAAGAGGAGTCAGCAAGCCAAGGGTCAAAACTAGAGAGACAAAGCAGTACAAAATCGAAATCCAAAAGAGTAGTCAAGGGAAGCCAAAGGTCAGAGGTAAGTTAAACAGCTTAGCAAGGACAAGGTCACAGGACAGAGCCAATAGTCAGCGACCATCTGTGAGCTGATTACCTGTTTATAGGAAATCCAGGACCTGCCCCAGACTTGATTGGTAGACGGGCTGTCAATCACACAGGCAAGGCTAAGATTAACTATTTGAGGAGCAGAAAGAAACAAGGTTCAGGAGATGGGTGTGTCTGAAATTCAATTACATAGTAGTAGTACTAGGACAGTGTTCAGACTGAGCAACAAGAACCTTAAGCAAGGAATCAAGCTGAACACGCCTCCTGCATGGCAGCATGCGAGCAGAAGGAGGTGCAGAGACCCGAACAGGCAGAGACGTTACAATAGTTTAAATAGATTTAATCAATTTTTGACAGATACAGTCATATGAAAAAGTTTGGGCACCCCTATTAATCTTAATCATTTTTAGTTCTAAATATTTGGGTGTTTGCAACAGCCATTTCAATTTGATATATCTAATAACTGATGGACACAGTAATATTTCAGGATTGAAATGAGGTTTATTGTACTAACAGAAAATGTGCAATATGCATTAAACCAAAATTTGACCGGTGCAAAAGTATGGGCACCTCAACAGAAAAGTGACATTAATATTTAGTAGATCCTCCTTTTGCAAAAATAACAGCCTCTAGTCGCTTCCTGTAGCTTTTAATCAGTTCCTGGATCCTGGATGAAGGTATTTTTGACCATTCCTCTTTACAAAACAATTCCAGTTCAGTTATGTTTGATGGTCGCCGAGCATGGACAGCCCGCTTCAAATTATCCCACAGATGTTCAATGATATTCAGGTCTGGGGACTGGGATGGCCATTCCAGAACATTGTAATTGTTCCTCTGCATGAATGCCTGCGTAGATTTGGAGCTGTGTTTTGGATCATTGTCTTGCTGAAATATCCATCCCCGGCGTAACTTCAAATTCGTCACTGATTCTTGTACATTATTCTCAAGAATCTGCTGATACTGAATTGAATCCATGCGACCCTCAACTTTAACAAGATTCCCGGTGCCGGCATTGGCCACACAGCCCCAAAGCATGATGGAACCTCCACCAAATTTTACAGTGGGTAGCAAGTGTTTTTCTTGGAATGCTGTGTTTTTTGGACGCCATGCATAACGCCTTTTGGTATGACCAAACAACTCAATCTTTGTTTCATCAGTCCACAGGACCTTCTTCCAAAATGAAGCTGGCTTGTCCAAATGTGCTTTTGCATACCTCAGGCGACTCTGTTTGTGGCGTGCTTTCAGAAATGGCTTCTTTCACATCACTCTCCCATAAAGCTTCTCCTTGTGCAAAGTGTGCTGTATTGTTGACCGATGCACAGTGACACGATCTGCAGCAAGATGATGCTGCAGCTCTTTGGAGGTGGTCTGTGGATTGTCCTTGACTGTTCTCACCATTCTTCTTCTCTGCCTTTCTGATATTTTTCTTGGCCTGCCACTTCTGGGCTTAACAAGAACTGTCCCTGTGGTCTTCCATTTCCTTACTATGTTCCTCACAGTGGAAACTGACAGGTTAAATCTCTGAGACAACTTTTTGTATCCTTCCCCTGAACAACTATGTTGAACAATCTTTGTTTTCAGATCATTTGAGAGTTGTTTTGAGGAGCCCATGATGCCACTCTTCAGAGGAGATTCAAATAGGAGAACAACTTGCAATTGGCCACCTTAAATACCTTTTCTCATGATTGGATACACCTGGCTATGAAGTTCAAAGCTCAGTGAGGTTACAAAACCAATTTTGTGCTTCAGTAAGTCAGTAAAAAGTAGTTAGGAGTATTCAAATCAATAAAATGATAAGGGTACCCAAATTTTTGCACCGGTCAAATTTTGGTTTAATGCATATTGCACATTTTCTGTTAGTACAATAAACCTCATTTCAATACTGAAATATTACTGTGTCCATCAGTTATTAGATATATCAAATTGAAATGGCTGTTGCAAACTCCCAAATATTTAGAACTAAAAATGATTAAGATTAATAGGGGTGCCCAAACTTTTTCATATGACTGTAGGTAGAAAAATCATAGGGAGGAGAGGTTGCTCTGCACAGTGCTGTGTGACTGCAATATTCATTGCTTTACACATAAACTGGCCAGGTCACCCTTTCTATGCCAAAAAACTCCTTTTGTTAATATTTTGTAATAGAGTTTCTTACATTTCAATGCAAAATCTTATTTTGTTAAGGGTTTTTTTTAGTAGTGCATTTTTATAAAAAAAATACAGAAAAACTGCTATTATCATTGTAAAAATCCAACCTGACTCAAAAAGTGTGTTCTACTCAGGTTACCCTTTCAGTGCTAAATCTCATCTTCTTGTTAAGTAGTTTAATAGTTTATTTTCGTTAAAAAAACAAAACAAAAACAAAAACTGACACACACTGTGTTCTACTCTAATACGTACTGGCCAGGTCACCCTTTCAGTGCTAAAATGCAGCTTCTTGTTAAGTATATTTTGAAATAATGTTTTTTTTTGTTAAAAAAATACAGAAAAACTGACATTATTACTGCAAAAGTTCAAGCTGACTGCCAGGCAGTGTGTTCTAGTCTAATATTCACTAGCCATGTCATTTCCAAATCTAATTTTTCTTAATTTTCTTCAAATAGAGGTTTTTTTTGTAAAAATAATAGTAATAATAATAATAATAATAATAATAATAAAGAGTGTATGAATTGTAGCCAATCACTATTATATAAGCTGTGAAGAAGAATGACTGTCATGCCCTCCACCAGAGCAATTACTAACAATAAGAATGCAGCAACACTTTTGGTAAGTGGCGTAACTACCAGGGTAGCAGAGGGAGCGGCTGTCACAGGATCTCGACACATCAGGGGGCCCGTACGGCCCCCTGCACTAATAAATATGAAAAAATATATATATATTTTTTTACTTTCTGAGGCTCGGGCCCCAGGCCCGGGCATACAGACAGTCTGGCTGGCATTAGCGGGGTGTTCTCTTTTCACCCCGCGTAGGCTGAAGAGTGAAGAGGACCTTACTGAATATGTTCCCTTAGAACTTATTACAGTTCTTAAAGTGTTGTGCCATTAAAGGGATTGTTCAGGGGACCAGGGCTTATAGAGGATGTTTATAGTCTATCATGAGGATAAATTGCTTAAAGAGGACCTTTCATGTCTGCATGCATGTGTGGTTTTATATACCGTTAGAAAGCCGACTGGTGAAATCAGGGGAAGGTGGCAGCAGCTGCAATTGTAATAATTTAATATGATGAGCAGCCCTAACATAAAAAAAAACCTCACCAGGGTAGGTCTAAGACTATATTGGGTGGTGGTGGTGATACTGGCAAACACATTTCCAGTGCTCATGGTGTTGGCTACAGTAGCAGCTACATGTGGTCATCGCCTATATAGGAATTTTTTTGTACATTACTAAATGACAAATCCATGGCAAGGTGCAAGATTTACAAGCAGAAAAGAAGCCATGGCCATGCAGGCACAACTCATACTCTATATTTAAATGAAATGGCGCCACCAACTAACAATGTGAACAAGACCCACTGCCTACCATCCATTTTCCCATAGACATGCGGTGACCAGATGGAAGGTAACGCTGCAGTTGGGATTGCGGGGTGCAAACAGCGCAGACTTGTCACGGTCTCTGGGCACGAGGGCGCAGCGCTGGTGCTGTCCCACGTTACCACCACTGGTACCGGTGATGAGGGGGCTGCACAAATGTTGGTGGTGATTGTTCCCCCGGGGCGATTCCCCTATACTGTGCCGACTGGTGGTGTTTGGGGCGCCCTGATGTTGTCGGTGCAGAGTCAGACACAGAAACGGTTGTAAAGTTGAACTTTTACTTCCATGGGTGTGGAGGCACAAATGCTTAAACAGTTTACTCAATACAAAACAATGGGGTACGCCTGGTGACACAGCAAAGTCCTGGGGTGCAGGGTAGACTTGATGAAAGGTGTTCCTAGCCCCTTATACTTCAGTGTTACAGCCCTAAGGTGCATCTGGGCTCCTATTTGGCTCATAGGAGGATGCCCACCATGATACTAGTACATAATATTCCCCACTCACGTTATGTGGTCCTGATAGCTCAGAGTTTCGGGGTGCAATAGTCAGGGTGGCAGGATATTCCACAGGTCTGGCCTTGGCCCCTGGATCCTGTGATACTGGCTATGGAGCACGTGTTCCAGAATGTTCTCTCCACAGTCTCATGCTGACAAGATAATGATGCTTGACTTCCTTCAGGGCGATGGCTAGGCAGACAGGGGACAGGATCTTCTGAATAGCTGGAGTATGTCAGCTCTCCAACCTTCCTGGGCCTGTCTAGGACTTGAGATTCCTGCACTAAACTCACTGCTTTCTTCACAGGACATCACACTTATCTCCTCACCTCCTCCTCCTAACACTCCACACTTCTAACTCCTCACACGCAGGACCTTGCTGCAGGGGTGTTACCATGGGGACCCAGTGATCAGCTGACTCCTCCCCTTTTCCCAGGCAATGTCCTCCCATTGGACATTTGGTTACTATTCAATCCTATGGGAGGTGTAATGCATGTGTGAGGCTCACTAGGTGGTGCTGTGTTGTGTGAGACTCAGGACCCCCTGCTATGTCACACAGGCTATGAAGCAACAGGAAATAATACAATGCACAGAGATCACCCTCAGCCCAGCCATAGCCAGCTCTGGGATGCCACATACTCCCCCTCTTTCACTGAGCCGACCTCGGCGACGGGCTGGGGTGAAGGTGAGAAATGTAACATAACGTTAATAAATACGAATAAAACAGTTTAGAAAAATATAATACTTAGAAACTTGAGGTAAGACCTCCCGGCATAGTCCTGGAATGTCCATGAGAAGTCTGAAGGGTAACGGAGAGATAATTAAACTCAGACTTATGGAACCTTTTGGCGGTACCATCAGACAGTCCATATAGAAACAACAGTAGTGCAAATGGTCCAGAGGCTCTCTGGCACAAATTTTGTGAGTGTCCATTAACATGAGAGTCTCTCTGAGAAACAATAAACAGTCCTTTCTGTAAGGAAGAGTAGGCACTCTAGCACGAATGTCCATACCGCAATGGGGTAACAGAACTTCCTTGGCTCGGTGAGCCAGGCACTATGGCTTGGATTGTTGCATATAAATGTAAATACTATATTACATGGCAAGATATTATATATATACTGTATATACACACAGGAAAAACATTAATGTAATCAGAGCAGGAATAACATATATACAGGAGCAGAGACAGTTAACCTCTTTTACCCGAGGACAGCCATGGCATCACTATAGCGTGTTGGAGGTATGCCTTTTGTGGTACGCTCAGAACGCCTAAGTGGAACGAGATTTGAATCAGGAACAGAGTCACTGAAATCAATTAAATCATCTGTCGAAGGGTTCTCTTGCACTAGAGCAATTGGTGGATAACAGCTAAATGGTAGTAGTTTAGGCGCCCACATAAGCTCAGTTAACGTTGGGGGTCTCTCTTTCGCTTCAGAAGGTGACAAGATCTCTGTACTCGTCTCAGCTGGGGGCACCTCTGTGGGTAGTCCTTCTTTAAGGCACAGCTTCAGACGGTTTCGGTGTACTACTTGGGGCTGTCTCCCAGGTTTAGAGATCTCATACACGTCGGATTCAGGATATGGTATGGAGATGACACTGTATGGTTCTTTCTCCCAGAATGGATCCAATTTCCCATTCCGATGGTTATTCCTTAACCATACACGGTCGCCAACTTTCAGGGGCGCTGCATGGGCGCGATGGTTGTAATCCTCCTGTTGTCTCCTACGAACCTCATCCATGCGCGTTTCAACTATCTCTTTAGCTTCCTCCATACGTCGGCGGTGTTCAACAACCCAGTCTGTTATGGGTAGTGGATTGATGGTGTCAGGGACCTTCACACCAAGGGTTAAGTATGAAGGAAGTTGACCTTGTCTTCCAAACATTAGATAAAATGGTGCATATCCCGTAGATGTTTGGGGTGTGTTGTTGTAAATATAGGCCAAGTCCTTGATACGCTCAGGCCACTCAACACCAGGTGTAACTGCGGCTGTTCTTAGCATGCCGATGATCACTTGATTTGCCTTCTCGCACATACCATTCCCTTGAGGGTGATACGCTGTGGTTCGCAACTTCTTGCAGTCTTGGAACTGACACAGCTCACGGAACAATTGGGATTCAAACGCCGATCCACGGTTGGTGAGGATATGCTCAGGACAACCGTAATGGCGGACAAACTCTGCGTAGAAGGTCTCAGCCGTAGTTCTTGCTGTAAGATCTCTGACAGGCATGATGACAAGGAACTTGGAGTAATGATCCACCATCGTCAGAGCGTAGCTGTAGCCGGAACGTGTGGGACCCAACTTCACATGGTCCAGAGCAACAATTTCACACGGCTTTTGAGTCTTAATTGGATGTAGAGGGGCCTTCTGATCTCTTCGACCTTCCTTGGTGATACTACAGGCGGGACACTCTCGGCACCAACTCTCAATGTCACTCCTCATCCCAACCCAATAGAAGCGACGACGGATGGTAGCTTCGGTCTTTTGTACCCTGAAGTGACCGGATCTGTCATGATACGCCTCAAGTATCATCTGTGCGTCTCTTCTTGGTACGAGGATCTGATGAAGCCTTTCACCTGTGACAGGATCAAGAGTGTTTCTATGTAGAAGGCCTCGTTGGACAAACAGGCGCTTCCTCTGTCGCCAAAGGCGTTTTAATTCCACGTCATGAAGACCTCTCTTTACACGGGTTGGTATTCTTCCTGTAAGAAGGAAATCTGACAATTCTCCTAAAACTCTGCTCTCTTCTTGGAACGTTTTCCACAGAGATGGCTCCTGGAGGGATTCGGCAGCTGTTTTCGCCAGAGATTCTCCTTCTACAGGGACACCAATAGCAACCTGTTGGGCAAACTTGTAGAATGGTGGCATCTCCACCTCTTCCCAGATGTCTTCTCGGGGTGGTTCTTCTCCCACAGGCAACCTTGAGAGTGCATCAGCGTTAGCGTTGGACTTGCCACTGCGATACTTGACAGAGAACTTGTAATTCACGAGTCTTGAGGCCCACCGTTGTTCAAGGGCTCCCAGTCGAGCAGTGTCCAGATGCGCCAACGGATTGTTATCTGTGTACACGGTAAAGGGTGTGGCAGCCAGGTAGTCTTTAAACTTCTCTGTCACGGCCCAGACAAGCGCCAGAAGTTCGAGTTTGAAAGAAATATAGTTCTGGTCGTTCTTCTCCGCGCCTCTCAGACTCCTGCTGGCGTAGGCGATGACTCGCTCTTTGTTGTCCTGAACCTGGGACAACGCTGCACCCAAACCTTGGTGACTTGCATCTGTGTACAAGCGGAATGGCTTACTGTAGTCGGGATAGGCTAGAATTGGTTGTTGCGTCAGAAGTGCTTTAAGCGCTTGAAAGGCTTCCTCTTGACGCGCTGTCCAGTCTACCGGAAGCTTTCGGTTGTAGTTTTCTCTGGGACAACCGCGCAACAACTCGTTCAGAGGCTCGGCTACTTGGGCGAAGTGTGGTATGAAACGCAGGTAGTAACCTGCGAATCCAAGGAAGCTTCGGACTTCTTTGACGGTAGTTGGTCTTCGCCAGTTCTGGACTGCAGTGATCTTTTCAGGATCAGGTTGGACGCCTTGTGCGCTCACGACATGCCCAAGGTAGTGAACTTGGGGTTTCAACAGGTAGCACTTGGAGGGCTTCAACTTTAGGCCGTGCTGTATAAGTACCTTGAATACCTCGGACAGGTGACGAAGGTGTTCTTGGTATGTCCGGGAGAATACAATAACATCGTCCAGGTACAGTAGCACACTCTGGAAATTCTCATGGCCGAGGCACCTCTCCATAAGCCGTTGGAATGTGGCTGGGGCATTACATAGCCCAAATGGCATACTATTGAATTCAAAGAGTCCCATCGGGGTCGTAAACGCAGTCTTTTCACGATCTTCAGGCGCCATAGGGACTTGCCAGTATCCACTGGTTAAGTCCAGGGTCGAGAAACAGGTAGCTGATCCCAAAGCCGTTAGAGATTCCTCAATCCGTGGCAATGGGTATGCGTCTTTGTGCGTGACGTTGTTGAGTTTACGATAGTCCACACAAAATCGTAGGGTTCCGTCTTTCTTCTTGACAAGGACTAGCGGGGCTGCCCAGGGGCTGTTACTCTCCCGGATGACATCAGCATCTCGCATCTCTTGGATCAACTTTTTCACCGGTTGGTACATCGCGGGTGGTATTGGACGGTGACGCTCCTTGATTGGATGGTGGTTGCCAGTCAGAATGCGATGTTGTATGGTCGTGGTCTTACCAAAGTCCAATGGGTGTTTGCTGAATGCCTGTTGGTAACGCTTGGCCACATTGCGAACCCCATTGATGTGCTCTATAGGGGTATTGGCGTCTCCCACGTTCAATTCATCCCACCAGGACTTCGTGGCTCCATTCTGAATGTTCTCAGCAGCTTGGGTGGAATGCTGTGTGGCGGTAGAATCACCAGAGAGAATGTCTTCTGGTGCTAACCGGTGTAGCAGGGCCACAGAGTGGAACTTGTGGAGGTTCACGGGAGCATCGCCCAAGTTGACTAAGCGGACAGGAACACGTCCATTGGAAACTGTGACAAGGCTGCGGGCAGCCATCACAAGTGGTTGGCCATCTACCTGTATGGGTTGTAGCAAGGCCTCGTAGTCCTGATTTTCTATGCCCGGACGGGCACGGCACCACACCATAGTTTCTGTTCCAGGCTGTAGGGTTACTGGACGGGTATCTTGGATCCGGACTCGACCAATTTCACCTTGTTTGTTGGCGAACTTGTGCTGGGCATTGAGTACACGAATGGCCCGCTGAATGGTCTGCTGGTCACTGGGAGAAGCTGTAAGGAGAGAGGCATGCAAGGCATCCAACACTTCTGCAAAGCAATGGCGTAAAACATTCATGCCTAATATTACAACTGCAAACCTATCATCCTCTACATCAGTGACAATTACACCCTGTCTAGGCAGTTTCAAGTCCCCAATCTGGATAGTGGGTTCCCAATAACCCTGCTGTGGTATGGGCTGTCCATTGCTGGCACACAGATTTATCCATGTGTCAGGTGTTCTATTCAACACACCTAAGTCCCAATGTTCAAGGAACACCTGCTTGCGCAGGGTTGTTACCTGAGATCCAGTGTCCACCAACGCTGTCAGAGGGACGCCGTTCACCCGGATTGTGATGTGTGGGCAGGCTGAGACGAAGCGTGACAATGGCACTGAAGATTCACCTGGGCCCTTCTTCTTTCCTCCCGAGGGGCGGCCCGCTGCCTCGGGGGTGGTCCGTTTAACTGGAAACACTGAGGCCTGGTGTGTCCATATCTATTGCAATAGGTACAGTATGGCCTCTCACTCTGCGGAGGTTTCACTGAAGACGGACGTCTGGGTGGCGACTCAGGTGAGATGTTGAGACTTCGCAAAGGATCACTGGACGATGAAGACGGCTGGGTCAGACGATCTAGACGGACGGTGATCTGTTCCATGGCACGGGTCAGATGATCCACTCGGGCCAGAAGGTCATCTCTGGAGTCTGCTGGTGTAGTCTGCGCAGTTTGGGCAGCAGGTGAGTTACCCAGAGGTAGTGACAGGACAACTGGAGCGATGCTTGTTGAGGGTCCAGGTGAGGGAGCACAGATGACTGGGCTCGGCTGGGGCTGCTCCTGTCTCAAGACCTGGATGGCAAGGGCCTTGAAGTCAGCAAACGTGATGCTGGGATGTTGTGCAGCAAGCATTCGCAACTGACTCTGGAGAAATGTGGTACCCGCCCCTTCTATGAAGCGGTCAAGCAAGATTTTATCAGAGTCCACATTCTCACGTGGATCCACTTGCACCACAGCTCTGAACGCCTCTTGGAGGGATAAAGCATAGTCCCGCAGGGTCTCACCAGGTAGTTGTCGTCTGGAAAAGAAGCGCATCTTTACCTCGGAGACAGATCGCACGTCAAAGTTCACCTGGAGTTTGTCCAGAATTTGCCCAGGGGTTCTTTTGTCAGAGGCAGGCCAGGATTTGACCTCCCTAGCTGCAGCACCCTCAAGCTGGCCCAGCAGGATCTGAATCTGCTGTTCTGTATTCAGAGGATAGAACTGGAAGAGAGACAGCATCTTCTCACGAAAGTCCCTGAGGGTATGCGCCTCCCCTTTGTAGCGCGGCAGCCATGGTGCGCCAGGGTAAAATGGCATGGAGAATGGTAGGCTGCTCGCCATGGGCACTGCTGGATCACTAGAAACAGATGGCACAATGTCACTTTGCTCAGTCATGTTGTTTGCAGGTATGACTGAAATTAGGTCGCCGTCTCTTTAAGAAACTCAACTGCTTGCTGGCAGGGAATGGAGACTACAACTTGGAATGCTGTCCCTTTAAGAATGCTGTAGCTATTAACAGAGTCACTGTGATGCAGGCTGACGGTGTGCTCCCCCTCTTTAATGGTGGCACTCCCCACGGACACTGTACACGGAAAACACTCGCTGGGGCCGTGGGAGGACTGAAGACAAGGACAGGGAGGCACAGTACTCACTGACAGCAACTGCAGCGTGGACCAGAGATCAGCGGTGCACAGCAGGGACGGTGATGCGGCACTGGAGAGTCAGAAATGGCGCCGGCACGTTCGCCTTTCACTTTCTTGTATGGGTGCGCTGGAGCATTGCGCTCAGCATTCTGGGCTCTCCTAAGATGGTGGCAGATGGGTCTCCTGGCCTCATGGGCAGTGCTAAAAATCTCCCGCACTTTTGCAAGGTACAGTTAACCCATTGTGGGCGTTCTTACACAGCGATGTGGCGCAGCAAACAAGTCCTGGGCGTTTTAACTCTTCCAGGGCTGTAACACACTGAGAGGACAGTCTTTATGGCTTACTTCAGGGGTATAGGGCTCCCCCCTCTTTGTTGCAAGCACTCTCAGGGAATAAACTTGATCTTAGCAAAGTCCACAATAAAGACCAATGCTCTGGAGACAATTTGGCGCACTTTTCGTGGCGACTTTCTCAAAATGGCACACACCCGTATCCTGTTCGTGACGCCAGTTTTTCTTGCGGTGACCAGATGGAAGGTAACGCTGCAGTTGGGATTGCGGGGGTGCAAACAGCGCAGACTTGTCACGGTCTCTGGGCACGAGGGCGCAGCGCTGGTGCTGTCCCACGTTACCACCACTGGTACCGGTGATGAGGGGGCTGCACAAATGTTGGTGGTGATTGTTCCCCCGGGGCGCTTCCCCTATACTGTGCCGACTGGTGGTGTTTGGGGCGCCCTGATGTTGTCGGTGCAGAGTCAGACACAGAAACGGTTGTAAAGTTGAACTTTTACTTCCATGGGTGTGGAGGCACAAATGCTTAAACAGTTTACTCAATACAAAACAATGGGGTACGCCTGGTGACACAGCAAAGTCCTGGGGTGCAGGGTAGACTTGATGAAAGGTGTTCCTAGCCCCTTATACTTCAGTGTTACAGCCCTAAGGTGCGTCTGGGCTCCTATTTGGCTCATAGGAGGATGCCCACCATGATACTAGTACATAATATTCCCCACTCACGTTATGTGGTCCTGATAGCTCAGAGTTTCGGGGTGCAATAGTCAGGGTGGCAGGATATTCCACAGGTCTGGCCTTGGCCCCTGGATCCTGTGATACTGGCTATGGAGCACGTGTTCCAGAATGTTCTCTCCACAGTCTCATGCTGACAAGATAATGATGCTTGACTTCCTTCAGGGCGATGGCTAGGCAGACAGGGGACAGGATCTTCTGAATAGCTGGAGTATGTCAGCTCTCCAACCTTCCTGGGCCTGTCTAGGACTTGAGATTCCTGCACTAAACTCACTGCTTTCTTCACAGGACATCACACTTATCTCCTCACCTCCTCCTCCTAACACTCCACACTTCTAACTCCTCACACGCAGGACCTTCCTGCAGGGGTGTTACCATGGGGACCCAGTGATCAGCTGACTCCTCCCCTTTTCCCAGGCAATGTCCTCCCATTGGACATTTGGTTACTATTCAATCCTATGGGAGGTGTAATGCATGTGTGAGGCTCACTAGGTGGTGCTGTGTTGTGTGAGACTCAGGACCCCCTGCTATGTCACACAGGCTATGAAGCAACAGGAAATAATACAATGCACAGAGATCACCCTCAGCCCAGCCATAGCCAGCTCTGGGATGCCACAGACATAGCTAGAAATGGCCTAGATAGAGTTCTCTAAGAGTCATGACAGTGTCTGTAATATGACATGTTTTTCCATAAAATCAGATGTATTAATATGATATGACAGGGTTAATGTCTTACTGATCAGTTTGTGTGTATTTTGTACTGTCTTTCTGTTACATATCAAACATTGGTACCAATAAAAAGAACAACTGTCCTGCAAATATATCCATCAACAGTACAGTACAAAAGTTATAGCTTTTCAAAAAGTGACGTTTTATTTGTAAAAGCGGTAAAACATATTAAAAACCAATATAAATATGGTATCACCGTAATCGTAATGACCCGCCATGTCATTTTAATGCAGAGTGAATGCCGTAAAAACAAAATGCAAAAATTTATGATAGAATAGTTTGTTATTTCACATGGATTCCCAAAAAGAGTAAATAAAAGCTAATCAAAACATTATATGTACCCCAAAATGGTGGCAAATGAAAGTACAACTCATCACACAAAGAATAAGCCCTAACATAGCTATATTGACAGAAAAATAAAAAAGGTATTAATTTTGGAAGGCAAAATATGAAAAAAGTCGCCGAGCATTAACATACAAACTACCCTGCATCATGAAGGGATTTAATATTATTTCTGGAGATAAATTATAAATTTATACATTATATATGCATATGATAAAAACTAAAAACCACAAAAATTATTGTTCATAGCATAGATAAAATTCAGCTTTTCCTTAACCCCTTCTCACCGCAACCATTTTTTGTTTTTTCATTTTTCAATTGCAAAAGTCATATATTTTTTATTTTTCCAGTCATAGAGCTGTTTGAGGGCTTATTTTTTGCAAAACAAATTATACTTCATAATGGTTCCATTTATTATTCCATATGATGTAGTGGGCAGCTGCAAAAAAATCTGAAAGGTATGGAATTAGAGAAAAACTGGCAGTTGCAGTTGTTTCAATTCTATAGTGTTCACTGTGCGGTATATTCTTTGGGTTGGCGCAATAACAGCAATAACATTTTTTTTTTTATATAACTAAAGAAATGATCCCTGAAAGTGTAGCCTTAGCAATTCCAAATTTATATAGTTTTAGTTATGTTTTAATACCTTTACAAAAATCCAAAACTTAAATGCTAACAATTATTTTAATCACCTGACATTGTACATTTTTTTTATGTTTCTATGTATGATGGTGCATAAAAACGTCTTAATTTTTGACTACCAAATTGGGTACTGTGTAATGTTTTCATCATTTTTTTAGCCAATATTTTGATCTTGTTCTTCCTACGATGTTCTCCATATGGGATAAATATTTTTGTACTTTGGCATTTTCACATGTGGTAATACTAATTTGTTAATTGTTATTTATTTTTATTTGGGATCTAGTGAAAAGGTGCGATTTGAATTTTTATATATTTGTAAATTTTTTTATAACAAACGTTTTTCTATTGGATTATTAAAAAAGTTATAATAGTTTATTTCATGATTACATTGTATATGAATTGCTGGATGAGCAATTCCCCAGTAGCTGCTGGTGAAAGGGAGTCCTAATCTCGACCCAGCCCCAGTCCCTACCTACCCTAGGCAGTAGGGGACAACTGGGCGACAATCCCTTCCTACAATACTAGTGATAACACAGAATGCAGACAAGACAAACAACAACAAACAGGAGGTCAGGCTAACCAAGGGGGTCCGAATCAGTCAAGCAACGAAGTACAGAATCAGAATCCAAGAGAGTAGTCACAAGAAAAAGCCAAGGTCACATATACAAATATAAACAGCAAATAGTATAGAGCCAGAAAGGCAATAGCAAGCCATAGGGAGCAGGCTGGAAAAGTATATAAAGGAATCTGCCCTAGAGTTGATTGGCCAGGAGAAATGTCAATCAAAAGCACTAACTTAACTCCCTAGTAGCCAAAGGAACTAAAGAACTGGCTGGACTGACACACAGCAACGGATCCTCAGCTGTGCTACAACAACAGGTGCAAAGGATCACAACTGAACACACCTCCTGCGCTGTAGCATGCGACCGGAGGATGGCACAGAGGCCCTGCAAAGATGTTACACTATAGTTTCGTATAACAAGTAATGAATCCATCTGGAAGGCATATAACATAAATAAGCAAAGCTATTGTTACATCAATTGAAAAATCTGTATAAAATCAAGTTATTATATTTGTTGAAGACCATAGAAAATGGTATAATAATGAATGTATTTAACTAACCTTTCATGATACAGGAAGTAAAGTATTCAAGGCGAAGTGTTTAAACCACTTTATGGTTCCAGTACTGTCGCTATAACCCAAGGTGAATGGTTCTAAATAGGAAATAGAAATTTTGAAAGTTTGAATGATTGGTTGAAATATTGCAACCATCTAGCCCTGGGTGCCCAGTTTAACTATGTTAAGGATTTGAGTGATTGCTATGGTTATCATTGATTGCCAATGTTTTCCTATGGCAGCTCTGCATACAGTAAAAATGTGTGAAACAAGAGATAAATCTGGAATCTGCAGAGTCCAGAGACAATGATAATAAATGCCACTTCTGTAGCCCAGGGTATCTGGTGACCTAAGAAATTAATGGAATATTTGGGAGTAAATTTGATTCCAGAATAAGCTTATCTCGCCACAGCCTCACCAGATATATAATATTAATCCCACTTCTTTGTGGCACCTCCAACAAATATTAGACTCTTGGAGGTTTCTTTTAGAAAGTCTGGATATGGCTAGAATACCAAATGTAAAGTAATTTTATGGTTATTCCTAAGTAATTGGGACAACTTGAAGTTTTTACATTTAGAGAGAAAACATGCTTCCACTGGCCTTTCGTGAAATGTTTGCCCAGATTTTTTCCCATTTCAGTTAGAATGGAGCCTGCTATGATTGTACTAGGAGCTGTATCTCCCCATATCCTTTAGATATACCTTTCATTTTACTGTTAGGGTTACTAAAATATGACTCATGAGATGTCTTAGGGGGTTGAGTTTGTATTCTGTATTAGGTATTTTAGTTGAAGATGCTGATGAAAATCTTGCTTTGGGATTCTGACATTTTTTAAACTTTTCTTTAGGCTCCCCAGGGTACTTGAACCTGCAAACATTAGATCGCTTGTAACACAGACTGAAATATAACTGCATAGCAGTCTTTGGGAGAATCATTTAGGCAAGCCTCAATAACTGTATTTCTATGACAGGCCTCCTCTTCAGCGAGATTGTGGTGGTTGTACCAGCAGCAAATGGTAAGCAGAGAGATGGTGGCTGAGTTTGAGAGGGTTCGGGGCCACAGAAGAACTAAGTGCCTGGGATCAGAGAAGACTCTGATGGCATGCATTATCCCCGGGTCTTGTTGTGTAAAACAGTGGAGAGCCAGCAGTTATGGTGCTCGCTCTGCTTCTCAGTGGGCACCATATTTAAATTGCTCATATCCATCATACTATTGCAGCAGATGAAAGCAAGGGGTCAGTGTTGTAAACTTTATACGTAAAAACAACAAAGCACAGTTATCACAGGACGTATACAGTGAAACCTCTGAAACGACCAACAAAGTAGTTTTCCTGGGGTTGGTCCTCTCAAAGAGGATGGTTAATATGGAAAACTGAAAGTCCGTTACAGAAAATGTGGTCTGGGTAAGAGGGTGGTCTTCTCAAAGAGGTTGCAGAGGTTTCCCTGTATACAGATATGTGTATATACACAGGGTATGTGCACAGATATGTGACTTTGAAGTGTAATTCTTAACCTCAGCCATCGTGCTCAGGTATGTAGCTCTTTACTCAATGCTGAGGTGTCATTCACACATTGTGTGCATACTGTGGTCTCCACCAAGCATGACTTGAGAGCAACATTGACCATTGTTTTAATATTAATATATTAATTTCAATGTTGCTTTTTGTTATTCAAGAAAAACAGTTCTAAAAAAAAAAAATCTGTATTGTGGATTTTGTCTTTTGTCTGGTTTACTCCTTTCATAGTGACCATGATGAGAGTGTCGCTTAGTATTCCAGAACTAGACCTAGACATTATTTCCGATCAGCAGGTTTCAGTCTCCCTGATGGGAGCAATAATATTGTGTCCTCACTTCTATTCACAACATAGTACCTGCAAGAGGACTGAAGACAGTCAACAAGTGCAATTTAATACTGTAGGCACAGGGGGGTCTTGCATAAAAATTGGAAACATCAGTGAGTAGCATGAGTATGTTGACCCATCTCCCTAATGCATGTAAGTTCTGTTCTGCAGGACTGCTGGTTGCTGAGTGTGGTAGGAGCTCTCAGTGGGCCCAGAAGTGTGGAGCTGCGCATGTGCTACATGTGAGTCATGTAAGGAGAATGCTTCCCAACTCTCATGCACTACAAAGAAGGAAGGGAGCCAAAGCATCAGTTGATGAGATGTAGCTGTGAAGAAGTAACTGGGGAGCACCTGGCGCCCAGAGGTGACAATTGAGAGTCATTGCTGCGGCAGTGTTTAATCTGCCTTAGGCCTTATTCACACGGTCAATGTTTGGCCAGTGTCAGTGATTTGCATCTGTGATTGTGAGCAAAAAACAAGAGTGGAAACTACACAGACATAAAGTATAGTGAAAAAATTTGCACCTGTAAGTCCTGGGAGAGATAGTTTTGGAGCCAAGTATGGTGTGGGCTGCATTTTCATCTGACTCTCAGAGTACCTTATGGGAAATTGATGATTTTCAGCAAAAGGTGAATTTGCCAAGATTGGCTGAAGAACAGGCTGAGGTGTTGGATGTGCTGTTGCCATTAGCTGAATTGCTATCTGCATATCTTTTTAGAGGGAGAACAGGTGGAAAAGATGGTCTTCCTGTGGAGATCTTGGATGATTGTTGATGAGGAGATGTTATCCTTCTTATTACAGGTCTCTAATTATTCAAATGATCAGGGATCCTTATTTAAAATATTTTGGAGGTTGTGTTGACCCCAGATTTAACTCAATTTATAGAACTGGATATTCATCCATTAAAAAAGATTTAGGAGAGATTATCTGTTTGGCGATGCTTTCCGATCACAGTATGTGCAAGGGCCCAGTTGATTAAAATGTTTATATTAGCACAAATGCTAAAATCTTTTTTTACAACTACTGTCTGAATTTAATGTTAAATCCACATTGGAATTTGACTATATGTGAGCCCAAATGTGTGTGGATTATTTCAGATTACAGAATTCACAGGTTTTAGTTTTCTCAAAAACAAAAAAAGAGGACAATTTTTAAGCTTTATAATATGTTGATCAATGTTAATTGCCAGGATAAAATGAGTAAAGCTTTAGCTTAATGATATCATTGCTAGAGTAGAGATGGGCAAACCTCTGAAGATTTGTCTTATTTCGGATGGTACGCTTCAAAAATTTGTTTCGGGTTGATTAAATTTGTCATGAACCAGAGTTTAAACTGGTTTAAAACATAGTGTAAGACTGTCAGGGCTCCTAGAAACCCATCTAGCCCATTTCTAGCTAAGGGAAACACAGCCAAAGCTATGTCAAAATGACAGTGACATGTATTCTATCCAACTGAAGTGCATCCACAATTTTCATGCCATTATCATTGGCAACACTGCCCAGTTGTAGTTGGTGAGAAGCCTTCCAAAGGGATACCTGCTGCAGGATACAGTGGAGTACAAAAAAATTAGCAAATGGACCGCAGTGGAGTGAGGGTTTTTTACCTATCACTATCAACAAGTCCGTGAAGAACCAGTAAACCTAATTTATACACCCCGCCATATAATGGAAATACATATGCTGACTATCACTCCTTAAAATATAACTTATTTTGCTGCACTGAAACTATAAACTGGAGAGTATTCTTCGCAGGTTGAATAATCCTCAGTATTTGCAGCTATAGTCTTGCACACATAAAAAAAAATTCCATAAGCTCCCGCAAGATGTTTCATACAGGAAATCCTCAGTGGTTACTGGAGCCCATTACCGTTGAAGTTCACTCACCAGGGTTTATAAAACATTAAGTACGTCATTTTGATCCCTCTTTGATCCCACATTCTTATACAAACCACCAGCAATAAAATTATCCATAGAATAAAGTGGAAAGATAATATTAATGTAGCCCAATCTATAAGCATGCTAGGTATCATGTCATGCTGATGGTACCACCGTTCTGTCTTATTGCAAGATCAGTGCGCTCATGCGCGCAACCGACACAATGACCAAATGTTAAGCCCAAATATTATACAACTTCTCATGTACTGGTTTCCCAGGCATGCGTATATGTTAATAGATTTATCAGAAATGTAAATATCTAATTTCTGATGGTGCACATGCGCCATTTATCTTTGTGATTGCGTATTAGCAGATTTAGAAGGTGAAGACATGGGGTTTAAAAACTATAGGGTTGGAAAAGGTTTTACATTTCTGCATGAGTGGGCAAAATGTACAATTCCCAGATGGAATGGAGACAACTACAGATGATTTTAACCAATCAGATTCATTTGAATTAAAGGGGTTGTCCCATTATGGATACTTATCCCCTATCCACAGTACAGGGAATAATTGCCCAATTGCTGGGAACCTGATTGCCAGGCCCCCCAGTGATCAGGAGGATGGGGGCCCTCTAAGGCCTCCTTGTGTATGGAGTGCCAGTGCTCTCCATTCACTTCTGAGGGGATGCGGATGCTGCTGGAGATTACAGTATCAGCATCCCAGTAGAAGTGAATAGAGCGCTGGTCTTGCAAGGTGCTCCATTCACAAGGAGGTCTTGGGTGGACTTTTGGTCTGCTGTCCTCCTGATCGCTCGGGGACCCGGCCATACGGCCCAATCGGGCACTTATTCCCTGTTCTATGTATAGTATATACATATGTGTATAGTACTTATTTTCAGAAGGATCACTACGGCGCAGACCCATCTCACAAAATAATGAATCGGTGAGATCTCATGAGATGACACGCAGACAAACCACTCTGACCTTGCTGTACATTGATAGGATAACGTCAGGGGGCTCAGAAACAAACACATAGAGCTTGCGGAGAGGTAACCTCTTTGTTGCACAGGTTACCTCCCCAATGGAGAAAGCTGGGTAATTTACGTACTGGGTGAGAAATTACTACAGAGGCGATATCACGGTTCTGGGGGGGGGGGGGGGGTGCAAAAACAAAATTTAATAAAAGTTCATGATCTGTATGAATCCCACATTCTGGGAATATGTTAAAATGTAATTTTCTAGTGACAGGTCCTCTTTATCGCAAAACAGCATTAGTTATGTTAAAATAACAGCAACTTTTAGATGTAGCAGCTATTGTTGCGCCATTCTCAGCATTGATGGTCGTCTTGGATACAGTATGCCATCACTTTATAACATAGCAGTAATGTTTTAATTATAATTTTTTTAGAATGTGTGTTTGGGATAGGCCAAAAACTATAAATATATACTATATACATATACATAGGATTTTCTGCAGTTTGGGGCCCTCTAGTGGAATAAACATTATTTGCATTTAACACATTTTTATTTTCAGTGTGCTGTGTTGGTAGAGACGAGAGGCTGGTAATGAGTTGACTTCATTACTGAGCCCAAAATTTTTGGGGTTTACCATCCACAATCTCACTATTGTACTCTTACGTCTCTTCGGATTCCAGAGTATAATAAGCTGAGGCCCAGGGGATGTGCAGAAATATAATAAACACTGATACTCCCTTTCTCCACCACCTTCCTGAGCTACCTTATGGATTCCAGTGATCCTCCTTGGTCATCTTTTGGCATGTTCTAGTCTCCTCGGTGACATTACAAGAACAGGGGACCATTGAGGCCCAATTGAAGTGGGGCCCCCTGTTGTTATGGCAATTCCAATCTCAGGCCTTAAGCCTGTCATGTCACACAAGAAGCCGGAAGACAACCAAAGAGGACTGCCAGACGCTGTGAGGGAGCCCAGGAGAGGTGTGGGAAGGCGAGTATCAGTGTTTATTATGTTTACGCACCTCCCTGGACGTTCACTTATTATAAAGAATAATAAACCTTAAGAATATAATAATAGTACTTGCGGTTTGGGCCAAAAAGTTTAGTTCATAGCCAAACTGGTGGGTGAACCTTGTGAATATTTTCAAAACAAATCTTACAAGGTTTTTACCATCCCTATGTGTTGGTATATGAATTTGGATGTTTTATTCATGTAACAAATGCACACAGGTACAACATTCACTATCTTGTTCTCCCCACATCTCATGGTGTTACCATGCTAGAAGTTATGTATAGGCATGCATAAATGTATATGTACACTCACAATGCACAGACACACACATATGCACACTTACTAGATGCTGGCATGCAAACACTACATACCTATGCCCATATAAACTACTGGCACATACAAATGCATTCGCACTACATACAGTCAAACACACATACACACACAAAACATACATACTGTACACTGCTATATGTGCGCACTACACTATATCAGGCACACTGATTGCTATATACAGAACACTGTTTCCTCCAACACAATGTAATCCCAATGACATCTGTCAGGAATATACAGCATATACATCTGCAGATAGATACTATCTTCTCCATTCACAGCTATTGTGTCACAATGTTTATTCATTCATCACTACACAGTGGATGTCAGTTCTTTCATTTACTGTCAAGCCACAAAGTACAGTCCGCCAGAACATGTCTCTGCACTTCCTGTGACAATCAGCCCTGGGGTCCTTACAAGAGCTGAGAGAGAGATGTATGATAATACTGTCTATCCCATGACAAAGATCTGACGGGGTCTTAGGTTCTTGTCACATAATACTCTTTTCAGTATCTGCTGAAGGTTTGCAGCAGGATAATTCTGATGGATGCCATTGTATAGGCATATCTGTCATACATAGGTTCCTATTTTAAGAAAATATATACCACAGTATTCTTTTTTTCTCTACTGGATGCTCTGTATGGAATAGTGCAGTCATCTGTGCTATTCCATACTGCCAAGAAGCAGTATCTCTGAAGTATGCAAAGTTCAGAAGGAGACCAAAAAACACTCTTTTGGCTTCCCCCAGGTAACTAGGAGGGGTTTATGGATATGCTTGATGTATGCGCCTAGAGCTTTCCTGGCACTTACGGCAAGTGGACACAGGTAGAATGTGAAAGAAGCCTAAAGAAATCAACGAAGACTATGAAGTTATGTCCACATTGAAATATGGATGAAAAATCTGTGAAATCTGAATTTTGAGGCTGAGCCTTGGGTTTGTATTGCGATTTATAGTTTAGAACTGGTTCAGACATCTGCTGCAATTTCAGTGCTGTTTGTGGTGATGAAGCTGGGGCAAGAATGAACATGGGGCTTTTTCTTGCCGCATGGTTTTTTGAACTGGTGCTGGTCCACGTGCAGATTGTAACCAGACTGAATAGAGCTAATGTGTGTGCAACCACCTGCTGCAGCTTCACTGCGGAAACTTGGCACTCTGAGCCGCTTCTGGCCCTGTCCTGCGCCAGGATGTGACCGGATCAGCCGATCAGTGCAGGCTCTGGGTGTCAGAACCCCTCTGATCAGATACTGATGAACTAAATTACCTAGATAGGTATAATCAGTATAAAAAAAACACTTGAGGGACAGAAAATCCCTTTAGGCTGAGCCCATACATTGTTGAAAAGTTGCATTTTTTTGTTGCAAATTATGGTGTGGAATGGAAAATATAAAGGGGTCACTTATACTCCCTTTTGCTAAATCCACGCCTGGCTTTGGCTCAAAAAACACAGCAAAATCTGCAACAAAAATTTCTGCTTAAGGCTAAGGCCCCACATTGTGGAAACACAGCTTTTTTTGTTGCAGATTTTGCTGCGGTTTTTTGAGCCAAAGCCAAGAATGGCTACAAAAGATTCCTTTTGGGAAATATATAGGAAGCTCTTATACTTCTACCTTGTACTCAATCCACTCCCGGCTTTGGCTCAAAAAAATTGCAGCAAATTCTGTACAAAAAAAGGTGTGTTTCCGCAATGTAGAGTCTAAAGGGGTTTCCTGGGCTAAAAATATTGATGACCTATACTAGGGATAGATCATCAATAATAGATTATTAGTAGGGGTCCAACACCTGACACCATCATTGATCGTCTATTCTCAGCAGCTGATACACAGAATGGAGCAGGAAGCAGACAGCTCTGTTCTCTATGTAGTGGCCAGATCATGGGACTTGAGCTGCAAAGACTCTGCCACTACACAAAGAACAGTGCTGTCTGCTTCCTGTTGTATTCTATGTGTATCAGCTGCTGAGAACAACTAATTGATGGGGGCGCTGGTTGTGAGACCCCCACAGACCTGATATTAATGATCAACTTTAGGATAGGTCATCCATAGTTTTAGCACAGAAAACCCCTTTAAACAAAGCTCTGCAACAAAAAAGGAACACAATAGGAGATTAAACTAGTCTAAAAGCAAAACTGTCTTAGTTGCCCAACCAATTACAATGCACATTTCAATTTTCAAGAGCATATCATAGAAACTGAGAGCTGCATTGTGATTGTCTGTTATGGTCAACTGAAACAGTTTTGCTTTTAGACTGTTTTAATAAATCTGCCGCAATGAGTGGGGGGAGTGCTGTCCACTCACGATTGTGTCTGCATGAACCATTTACCCTTAAGATGCAAAATAAAATCAGTTATAAGAAAGTATTATTACCCAGGATCCTCCACACTGACACCTGACACTGGTGATTCCAGGCTTGACATACTGACAACCACTAACTTGGTGCATTGCACTAGTTTTAGATTCTACTTATTCTTCAGTTTTGGAGCTCTGTGGTTTCTACTGTTGACAGTCTGACCAGTAGCATAATAAATCTAGTACAAGTTCAGCACATGGACATGAATAATTGTCTGCTACCAAAAATTGGCGCTGTATTCAGTATTAGTCCGCTGAGGCTGCATTGTTTACTGGTCAGATGCTGCTGCATCTTATTAGCTTACAACCTTTGCAATATAAATTTTTCATAGGTTTCACCAGCTGTGTAGAAACCTACCAAGACCTACAGTAGCCAGCCCCTGGCTATACAGCTCTCGCCTCTTATTTCCATTCCAGAAACTTTTTTGTGTTTTCTAAAATATTAGAATTTTCAGTTGCAGTATCAGTTCTAAATATCAGGTGATGTTTTACAGATGTGAGCACAGGTGCAGCGCTTGGCTATCTCCATCAGCTCAATAGAAATGAATGGAGTGCCACATTCCTGTGCCACTGAGGCTCCATTCAGATGGCAGTGCAAGGAACCCCTATTCCTGAAATAGGTGGAGATTCTAGTAGTCAGAACCCCATCAATATACAGTTTATTCCCAATCCTGCAGATTGAGGATAAGAATTGCACTTGAGGGCAAACCCTTTTAACTTATAGCCCAGTACATGAGGGATTGTTGCTTAGTGTTATAGCTATGTGGTGATTTTTACTTAACCCAATTGTTTGAGGAGTCATGTATGTGCAATGCCCATGAGGAACCTGCATGTATGCAATGTAGGTAAGCAGACATTACAATTCATAATTTTACCAGTTGTTAATGGAAACAGTCGACAAGTCTAACACCATTCACAATATAAAGAGTTTTTTTTATTGAAGTCACTTATTCCCTTTCCAAAGAATAGGGTATAAGTGTCAGAATGCTGGAGGTCCGACCACTGGGACCCCCAGCAATCAGGAAGACAGGAGCCCAAAAGTCCTCCATGCTTCCTCCTGTGAACAAAACACAAGTGTGTTCCATGACGTGTGCTCCATTCACATCAACAGGAGTTCTGGGACTGCAATCTCCAGAAACCCAATAGAAGTAAATGGAGCGCAAGTAAGGCAAGAACACTGGTGCTTCATTCATATGGAGGAGACATGGGGGACTTTCGGGTCCCTATTCTCCTAATAACTGGGGGTTCCCAGCACTCAGTTCCCTAGAGATCTAACAAAACCCCTATGTGAGGGGACAATTGTCTTTAAAGGAGTTGGCCACTTTCAGACCCATATTGAGAGACAAATGTTATTGTTTGTATAATAAAAAGTTGTAAAATTTTCCAATATACTTTCTCCATCAATAACTCAGAATTTTCTAGATCTCTGCTTGCTGTCATTCATTCTGCTTACTTCTAGTTGATGAAGTTCTGATTATGGTCATGTGATATACAGTCCATGGTCATGTGATGTACAGTCCCTGGTCATGTGATATACACACAGTTGCACAGCTCGTTGCAGTCACAGCACAATAATCAGACATCTGCCTGGTAACGAGCTGTGCACCTGTGTGTCCATCACATGACCATGGTCAGAATTTTATCCACTAGAAGTAACAGAATTAATTACAGCATGCAGAGATGTAGAAAAACGTGAGGAATTGATAAAGATAGTATATTGGAAAATTGTACAACTTTTTATTATACAAACAACAACATTTGTCTCTCAATATGGGTCTGAAAGACAAATCCATTTAAGGATTAGTGTGCTTACCAGCAACCTTCCTTCTGCCGATCATTGCCTGTCTGTGTGTTTAAAAGTCTGCTTCCAAAATTTCAGTTTTGTTATGCATTTATGTGTGCCATGATCTCCTGTTTAGACACAAGTCTTTGTGTTTGTATCTTGAAACAGTGCCTTAGTCTCTGCTACGTTTCCCTGTATGCACACCTTTTGCTGTATGCTGAGTAAAGCTCTATTACAGTAGGTTTGCTTCAGTTTTCTGTCTCATGACCTATTGTTTGATATGTTCTGTCCTTCTGTCTGTATGTCTAAGCAATGCTGAATAGAGCACTAGTGCGCTTGGGTGACCAGTGCTCCTTTCACTTTTATGGGGCTGCAGACACTGCTGGAGATTACAATCCTAGCAGCCCCATAGAAGTGAATGGAGCACCAGTCACACAAGCACACTGGCGCTCCATTCACAAGAAAGCTTTGGGGGAACTTTTAGTCCTCCATCCTCCTGATCACTTGGGGACCCAGCATTGGGACCCAGTGATCGAACACTTTTCCCCTGTCCTGTGGATCGCACAACCCCTTCAACAGAATGCAGATGAGCTCAGATGAACCCTGCTTCACCATTTGGCCTCTGTCTATGCTCCTGGTAGCTAGGAAGAAGGTAGGGGCAATGTATTGACATCACTACGTCATGCCTGCTGCTCCTGAGATGCAGGTAGCAAAGATCAGAAAGGAGAAGGGAGAGGGGAGTAATAATTTTTTTTTGTTTGATTCAACTGTGGGGGCACCAGGAGGAGAACATTATACAGTGGGTCCACGTTAATTAGGACATTATATTGTGGGGGTATTTTCAGCTGGGCATTATAATGTGGGCGCCATATTAAGGGCTAAATTAAGACGGACATTAATGGGCATTATACTGTGAGGGCCACGTTTAAGGGGACATTATAATGTGGGGAGCCACAATGAGGGGGCATTATACTGTGTTGGTACAACAAGGGGAAATGGTACTGTGTCAGGGCCACTTAATGGGTACTGTACTGGAAGCATATAGGGACATGGATGGGAATGGACAGAAAAGTGGAAGTGGGCAGTGCTAGAGGCTGACCTTACAACACCTAAATTCATTTGTGCTGCAGATTTTGTCCCTCTTTTAGACTTTTGAAAGTTGCGAGGTATGCTTAAGTTTGTCTGCAATTTTGTACCCACGATTTCATGTTTGGATTAATGTCCTGTCTCTTTGCCTGAAGCTTTATTGTATGAGTGTCTGAACTATGCTCAAGTCTTTGTGGACGTTTGTGTTTTTGCTATTTGTTTCTGAGTAGATGTATATGTCCTTCTGCTATGTGTGCATCTCTGCTACCATATGAAAAAATATGTCCTTTTGCTATGTACACTTGTGTTTAGTTTGTACCTCTGTTATGTACAGACCATACTAGCATGTGACGTGGGTGTGGCTGTCAGGGGTCAAATCACTCCACTTGCTCAGTCTTGCACTCACACTCCAACACAGTCCACACACCCCAAAAGAATGCTGCCACCACTACTGAATTGGAACTAGGCTCAGCAGAAACCTCACTCACAGATACACTTTAACAGATGCAAATACACTTGAAAGATAATGGTTTCATAGAGCACACAAAGTACCCTTAAATATATATGCTATTCTATATAGTGCTATATATGAAAAAGACGACAAGCAAAACAGTTTTTAAAATAAAAGTAGAAAAAGCTGAATAAACTTGGTAACTTAGAGTTCTTTTGTTTCCATGGAGTTTGGAGGATCTTTCAGATGAGATTGCCAACACTCAGCTTTTTTGTTGGCTTCCAATGGTGTGACAAAGTTCCAAAGCTTTCCCATTCTTTTGTAATGTTAAGCTCCTGGTTTGTGCTTAGCCATGCCTCCTGCCAGGGTGCCACCCTTCCCCATTTCCACATCTTGGAAAGCTGGGACATGACTGGTTTCATCTACGCCTTGGAAAGAGGAGTACCACAGATGACCATGAAGTCATAGGCCCCCATAATGCCTGGCTGCTTTCTGATGGGGGAAAAGAAGTTATAAAGCAATAAACCTGTCTTGACAGTATATCTGGTCTTGTGACAACTTATCACTGTAAGATAATAAGCACTGAGCAACTCCCTGTCCTATTCCTTAACAGCAAAATGCAATCTGATTGCTCAGTAGTAAGAGCAGGAGATAACAGCTCTGAGACCAAGCACAATCCAAAAACTCAGACCCCCCCTCCTGAGAACAGTGAGTCACCTCATCAACCCTGAGATGCTAGATAAGGAGAGACCAGTCCTAAGACAAAGGCAACCTGTGTAAACAATGTGAGGAATAATTTCACATAGCAGGTGACTTCTCTCGAATTTACATAAACTAGCAGTTTAGATAATATCCTTTAGTTGGGAATATCCCTTTAAGTCAGCAAAGAATGAGAGATTTGTCTCTGAAGCCCCTTGAATTAGGAACATACAGTGCCTTGCGAAAGTATTCGGCCCCCTTGAACTTTTCAACCTTTTGCCACATATCAGGCTTCAAACATAAGGATATAAAATTTTAATTTTTTGGCGAAGAATCAACAAGTGGGACACAATCGTGAAGTGGAACGAAATTTATTAGATATTTTAAACTTTTGTAAAAAATAAAAAACTGAGAAGTGGGGCGTGCCAAATTATTCGGCCCCCTTAAGTTAATAATAATAGTAATAATAATACTTTGTAGCGTCAGCTTTTGCCGCGATTACAGCTGCAAGTCGCTTGGGGTATGTCTATCTCTCTCTATTTTGCACATCGAGAGACAAATTCTTGCCCATTCTTCCTTGGAAAACAGCTGGAGCTCAGTGAGTTTGGATGGAGAGCGTTTGTGAACAGCAGTTTTCAGCTCTTTCCACAGATTCTCCATTGGATTCAGGTCTGGACTTTGACATTCTAATACCTGGATACGTTTATTTGTGAACCATTCCATTGTAGATTTTGCTTTATGTTTGGGATCATTGTCTTGTTGGAAGATAAATCTCCGTCCCAGTCTCAGGTCTTTTGCAGACTCCAACAGGTTTTCTTCCAGAATGGTCCTGTATTTGGCTCCATCCATCTTCCCATCAATTTTAACCATCTTCCCTGTCCCTGCTGAAGAAAAGCAGGCCCAAACCATGATGCTGCCACCACCATGTTTGACAGTAGGGATGGTGTGTTCAGGGTGATGAGCTGTATAGCTTTTACGCCAAACATATCATTTTGCATTGTGGCCAAAAAGTTCGATTTTGGTTTCATCTGAGCAGAGCACCTTCTTCCACATGTTTGGTGTGTCTCCCAGGTGGCTTTTGGCAAACTTTAAACAAGACTTTTTATGGATATCTTTGAGAAATGGCTTTCTTCTTGCCCCTCTTCCATAAAGGCCAGATTTGTGCAGTGTACGACTGATTGTTGTCCTATGGACAGACTCTGCCACCTCAGCTGTAGATCTCTGCAGTTCATCCAGAGTGATCATGGGCCTCTTGGCTGCATCTCTGATCAGTCTTCTCCTTGTTTGAGATGAAAGTTTAGAGGGACAGCCAGGTCTTGGTAGATTTGCAGTGGTCTAATACGCCTTCCATTTCAATATGATCACTTGCACAGTGCTCCTTGGGATGTTTAAAGTTTGGGAAATCTTTTTGTATCCAAATCCGGCTTTAAACTTCTCCACAACAGTATCACGGACCTGCCTGGTGTGTTTCTTGGTCTTCATGATGCTCTCTGCGCTTTAAACAGAACCCTGAAACTATCATAGGGCAGGTGCATTTATACGGAGACTTGATTACACACAGGTGGATTATATTTATCATCAGTCATTTAGGACAACATTGGATCATTCAGAGAACCTCACTGAACTTCTGGAGTGAATTTGCTGCACTGAAAGTAAAGGGGCCGAATAATATTGCACGCCCCACTTTTCAATTTTTTTACAAAAGTTTAAAATAACCAATAAATTTCGTTCCACTTCACAATTGTGTCCCACTTGTTGATTCTTCACCAAAAAAATTTAAGTTTTATATCTTTATGTTTGAAGCCTGAAGTGTGGCAAAAGGTTGAAAAGTTCAAGGGGGCCAAATACTTTCGCAAGGCACTGTATCTCTAGATTAAAGACCACTGAAGGATAAGCAATTTATTTACAGCTACATGTACAGCAGAGATGTATAAGACTGGATTTTTATGTAAAGCCTTGTCACTTATTGTACAATCGGGATCATAAAGTGATTGATACTGTACTGTTAATAGCTGCTGTTTCTGCTATGCATTACTGTACTGCATATCACTGTAAGGCTATGGTGGCTTTCTAATATATTGCAGTCAACCATGCGCAACCGACATGGTACTGGGGAAATATGGTACCAGACACTATTATTGGTGGGAAAATAGTCATAAAAATTAGACGTAAAACACTTCATGAGTTTACAGTTAAAAATATTTAAATACACATTTAAAAAAAATTGTGAAAAAACCTGGGCGTAAGGAAACTGCATTCTTAAGGTGGACCTCACAGTAAATGCTATGTAAAGCTGTAAGGTACTATATGCTGCATATACAGCAGGTTCTACAATCAGCCACAATACTGCTTTACAAAAGGATAATGTGCTGCATGACAAAAGGAGATACCACCATTGCCAGTTGGTCCACACTAGCACTCAAAAGTAGGACTATTATTATACTTAAGAAATGTAGCTCTCTTCTAGAGAAAATTGTTGTACACCTCAATCCACTGGCTAAAGAAGCCCTAAGTGAGAACGCTGTAATATACCACTGTACAATTGTAACGTTAAAGGGGTTTTCTAGAATTTTATTTTTTTCCTGAGGGCCTATCTTTAGGATAGGCCATTAATATTTGATTGGTGGAGGGTTGACACCCGCCCCTACACTGATCAAATGTTATCACTAGTGATGAGCGAACCTGAACCGCACAGTTTGGGTCCATGCTGAACATCGTGGGTTCGGGTACCTGAACCCGAACTTCAGTGCTGAAGTTCGGGTTCAGCTCATCCCTAAAGCTGGTTCATTGACTACTGAGAAGCCAATGAACCAGCTTTAAGCCCACAGACATCACAGACATGTCCAGTATGGGCATGGCTGTGATTGGCCAGGTGGGACATGTGACCCCTCTGTATAAGAGGCAGGGTCATAGGTCCCATCACCTTTCCAGCTAGTTAGGGAGAGGGTGTAGCTGGAGATAGGGACAGTCAGGAAGGACCTTAGCTAAATTTAATAATTGTCCTTTTCAGGGCAGTACAGCTAGGTAGGGAAAGGAGCCTGTTACTGTGAGGGACAGATACCCTATAAATAATAATTGCCCTTTTCAGGGAAGTAACAGTAACTGCGTGCGTACCCACACCGTCTCCTAGCGCAGTAACAGTAACTGCGTGCGTACCCACACCGTCTCATAGCATTATACATTAAAGACACATCAGGTCCTATAGTCTAGGAGATAGGTACAAGGTGCACTACTAATCCAAGCCAATAAAAATGTGCAAGTGACACAAGAATAGTATAAATGGCTTGCGGTGTCAGGTTTATGATACCATGGTAAAGAAATTAGAAGATGCAATTTAATTCATTGCTCTCTATTCAGTCTGTCATTTTATGGATTGCTTTATTATATAAACCTTTATCCACATTTGCATTTCCTCTTCCTTGTAACCTAATACTAAACAAACCACATGTTAAGGTTTAAGTGCACATAAAAAACAATACATAGTGTAACGGGATTAGCTCAGGGATCGTCATCTCCTCAGATAGATGAGCACTTTTTGGCACAGCAATTAGAGTCCAGACCAGCCAAGTATGGTGCAACTGGCCCCAACCAGTTTTATTAGAGGTTTAAGGAAAACAAAACAATACAAAATAAAATCCTAGCCGTCCAGCTACTACCTACAATACAGGTATCTAACTAGAGAGAGAGCTGGGCCTACTGCACAGCATCCTAAACACAACATACAGCAGTTTAACTCACAGTGATTTCCCAGGAGCAGAGAGAGCCAAATACCTGTGTGCTGTCTGCCCTTATATACACACCCTTCAGGAACCAAGGAATTAACCCCCAGACATCCCAAAACCTGAAGTGGCTGAATGGAGTAGAGCCACACCCAACTCTGCCTACTCCAGCAGCCAGACCTTTTACCAGAGTTTAGATAAAACCCTCCAGCAAGGAACACACCTTTCCTTGGTGACAAGAACCTGGGAGAAATGTATATTTCTTCTACCACTTTGCCCCTGGTCCTGTCACAATAGGAACATCTATAGAAAAATAAAAAATATTCTACATCATAAATGTCCCACAATGGCTGAGGTTCACATCTTTAATGTGCATTTATTTATGGTCTGGATTATTTGGGAGACTGCTACTCGCAGTAGGCATTTTCATTGGCAGTAATACGTATATCTTTTATTACAAAGTGTGACAATGATCTTGAGGTTGCTCAGGCAAATTCATGGAAAACCAAAGAGGAAAAGTAATTTTTTTCTGATCTGCATTGTTGTCTTCAGTGGCATTGCAGGTTCTATATTGCCAAATCTTATGCAAATTAAAATTGTAAAATGTACTGTCCACATGTCCAAAGTTTGCGGAGGCCTGTGAGAGCCTCCCCACTAGTAGTTGTGACTTGAGGAATAACCGTAATGTAGATGTGCTTTTGTAGGCCAAAGAACACACTCTTACTTTCTTACGTTCTTCACTTTTCAACAAGACAAAAGCATCGGAGCACCCTGTGCAAAAGTCTATCATGATCAAGTGTCATTTCTTGAGACATTAGTTATTACACTGGATGCACGAACAAGTTTTATAAGTCTTCAAGCAATCTTCAAAGAGAATATCTTAGGAGTTTTCTAAATGCATTTCCTTTGGGGTTCTCTTTTGCTGAAAACTTGAATTTCTGGGCTGGTTCTGACTCAGGGTCATGTGATCAGAAACAGTACCAGGCACTTAAATCGATCCACCTTCTCTCCTATGTTCACTGGTATTACCTGTACCATGAAGTTTTGCTTTATTATTACTATGATCTAGTCTTCAACTGCAGGGAATATCCGAACTGCCTAAGACTCATAGAGTAGCCAGACCACTGTTTAAGACCTAGCGTAAGGCTGTAGCTAATCTGTAGTCAGATTAACCTCAGATGTGGTACAACACTCAACTGTCACAAAGGTTCTGCTTTTCCAAAACACCTAGTGAGAGAAGCTGCAACACATATATGATGTGACATATCAGTCCGAGATGAACATCCATTATACATGACACACAGCCTCCATTCAAATACTTGAATATCAGATCACTGGTTCATGTCCCTTATTGAGACAAAAAATGTTTTTTTTTAAAAAGGACAAGTATTAAAAAAATAAAAAATAAATACCCCCCCATGAAATGCCCCTTTTCCCAATAATAAAATTTTGTCAATAAGTTATATACAGACCCAAAATGGTGTCAATAGAAAATACATGTCACTCTGCAAAAAACAAGCCCTTATATGGCTACACAGAAGGAAAAAATAATAATGGCTTGTACAATATGACAACAAAAAACTCAAAAATAGCCAAATCTTTAGGAAAAAATGGGCTACTTTAGGAAGGGCTTAGAGCGTATGAAAGAAAAGACACCAGTGTGAGCCCCCCAAGGACTACTGGGAAAATAATAGGGAATTTGGTGTACCCTATGTACTCTGCATAGGTGACATATTCACTTTTCACCATCTGATGTGCATTCACATCTGGGAAAAAGTAATACTCACTACGCCCACTTTATTGGCACCTCAGGGGTTCTGCAAATGTGACCTGGTGCCCAAATAATAAAAATCTAAATCTGCTCACCAAAAGCCACATAGCGCTTCTTCACATCTGCGCCCTGATGTATGCCCAAATTGCAGTTTATGTCCACATATATGACACTGTTGTTCCCAGGATAATGTACTTAAAGAGGTTGTCTAGGATTAAATATTATTTTTTAATTAGGCCAGGGGAGGTGAAAAAAAAAAAAAAAAAAAAAAACATACCTGTCCCCAATGTTCCATTGTCCTCCCGATGCGGTTCAGTCCTGCTGCTCGGCTGTCTTCTTGCAGAATTCTTCACCGGCTGTAACGTCCTGGGTCCCTTCCACTGAGGGCGCTGTTTGGCCTCAGCGGTCACGTGACCACTGAGGCCAATCAGCGGCCTAAGGAAGGGATCCGGGGTACTGACGTCCCCGGGTCCCTTCTTTAGGTCACTGAGGCTGTTGATTGGCCTCAGCTGTCACGTGCAGTGGGGACTTTCGCCAGAAGACAACAATGGAGCTGCAGGACTGGACAGTGATGGGAGGCATCGGAGCACCAGGGACAGGTGAGTGTGTTTTTGTTTTTTACCTACCCTGGCTTAAATAAAAATTAAAATATTAGCCTGGACAACCCCATTAATGTCATATGTGGGCATAAACTGCTGTTTGGGCACACAGCCGGACACAGAAGGGAAGGAGCGCTATTTGGTTTATGGAGCACAGATTTAGACAGTGATTTTTGAATGTCATAGCACTTTTGCAGAATCCCACTGAAATATGCCAGTAAAGTAGAATCCCCTGATATGTGACCCCATTTTGGAAACTACACCCTTCAAGGAATTTAACCAGGGATGCAGCGAGCATTATTAACCCCCAAGTTTTGCATTGATTTATTTTCCAGAAATGAATGAACAGTTGATGAAGAAAAGTGAAAATGGCAATTTTTCCAGAAAAACATCATTTCAGTGCGCAATATGTTGCGCCCATCATGTGTCAGAGACGAACGCTCCAAAAGCTGTTGCACCTTTGATAACTGCTTAGCTTTTTTTTGGAGTGGGGTCAAGTCACGTGTCTGCGGTTTCCACTTTATTGAAAATTCAGGGGCTCTACATAAGTGACATCACCTCCAGAAACCAAACTGTGCTCCAAAAACCAAATAACACTGTATTATATTTGCAGAGACCCTAACATGGCCCTTACAAAATGGGATCACTTCCTAGGGAATTCCAATTTACTGGCAACTCTGGGTTCCTGTAAAAACAATGTGTAGTCCAGATACCAGTACCTCGAAATCTATACTCCAAAAGCTAAACAGCAGAGTGCTCCTTCTCTTCTGAGCCCTACTGTGTTCCCAAACAGCAGTTTACGTCCACATATACAACTTTTTTGTACCCAGGATAACCCACTTAAAAGTTTTAGAAGTGCATGTCTCTGTTTACATGAATTGTGCACAACATATTTGGCACTGAAATGGCATATTTCTTTAAAAATTTGAGTTTTCACACATTAATTTTTGGGAAGCACTTTTGGGATCAAAATGATAATACCCCTTGAGAAATTCCTTGAGGGTGTAGTTTCTAAAATGGGGTCATATTTTGGGAGGGAATTATTTATTTTATCTCAGGGCCTCTGCAAATGGCCCCCAATGCAGTGTTTATGTCCAAATTAGGCCTCATTTGTGCCTGGTGCTCTTTTACTTCTGAGCACTGTTGTATTTGCAGGCAAAGGTTTAGAGCCATATGTAGGGTGTTTCCAAAATTAGGAACATATTAACTGGAGAGCTGAGTTATCATAGTGCCATGAGCTGGGCATGAGATATTGGGCACTGAACTAGCATATACCTGGAACATTTCAATTTTTATTTTGCATCATCCAGTGCACAATTCTTTTTGAAACCATCTTTTAGGTCAAAATGCTTGCTATACCCCTTGATAAATTCTGTGAGGGGTGTAGTTCCCAACATGGGGTCACTTTTTGGAGGGTTTTCATTGTATTGGTACTTTAGGGGCTCTTAAAATGTGACATGGCAACAAAAAACTATTCCAGTAAAATTTGCCCTCCAAAAACCAAATAGCACTCTTTCCATTCTGAGCCCCACCATGTACCCACACAGCAGGTATGGCCACATATGGGGTATTGTGTTCAGGAGAAATTGTGTGACAAACTATGGGGTGGTTTTGTGCTTTATCCTCTTGTGAAAATGAAAAATTAAAAAAAACATTCCAAAGTTAATAAAATCTGTGAAACAGCTGTGGGCCCAAAATGTGCACTTTAACCCTTTGATAAATTCTGTGAGGGGTGTAGCTTCCAAAATGGGGTCGCTTTTTGGGGCATTCCATTGTATTGGTATTCTACACAGCATATTACAACCACATATGGGGTATTGCTGTGTTCATGAGAAATTGTGTAATGTGAGGAGCTTTTTCTCCTTTAACCCCTTGAGAAACTGAAAAATTTTGGGATAAAGTGTCGTTTTAGTAAATTTCACATCCCAATAGTAATAGTAATAAAATCTGTGAAACAGCTGTGGGGTCAAAATGCTCACTATACCCCTTGATAAATTCCTTGAGGGGTATAGTTTCCAAAATGAAGTCACTTTTCGAGCGTTTCCATTGTACTGGTACTTTAGGGGCTCTGCAAATGAGACCTGGCACCTGAAAACTATTCCAGCAAGATCTGCTTTTCAAGTGTCCAGTGGCGCTTCTTCCCTTTGGCGGGCTGCTGTGTTCCCAAACAGCAGTGTACATCCACATGTGGGGTGTTTCTGTGTTCAGGAGAAATTGCATGACAAATTGTGAAATGCATTTTCTCCTTTAACCCCTTGTGAATATGTAAATCTTAGCGCTTAATGAAATTATTAATGAACAAAAAAAATGAAATGTCTAAATTTTACCTCCATATTGTTTTAATTCCTGTGAAATACTTTAAGGCTAAGGCCGCACATTGCGGAAAAGTAGCTTTTTTTTTTTTTGTTGCAGATTTTGCTGCGTTTTTTTTTTAGCCAAAGCCAGTGGCTTTATCAGAAGAGAAAAGTATAAAAGCTCCCTATATATTTCCCATTCCCTTTCAAGCCACTCTTGACTTTAGTTAAAAAAAATGCTGCAAAAGAAACAACAGAAAAAACAGTTTTTCCTCAATGTGGGGCCTTAGCCATAAGGGTGAACAAACTTCCCATATGCTTTTTTGAATTATTTGAGGGGTACAGTTTTGAAAATGGGGCAATTTATGTGGGGTTTCTAATATATAGGCTTTTAAAATCCCTTTCAGAATTGAAGTGGTCCCTAACAAATGACTGAGTTTGGGAAATTTTCTTGTAAATTTGGAAAATCGCTGTTACACTTGTAAGCCTTCTAACATCCAAAATAAACTGAAGGACGATTAAAAGATGATGCCACTATATAGCAGAGATATGGTAGATAATATTTATTAATGTATAGTATGACTATCTGTCTGGAAAGCAGGGCACTTCACATTTTGAAAACTGCAAATTTTTCCAAATTTACACAAAATATCCTATTTTTTTAATAAAAAAAATAAATGTAAAAAATATTGATCAATGTTTACTAATAACATGAAGTACAATGTGTCACAAAAAAAAACTCTCAAAATCACTTGGGTGAGTTAAAGCATCTCAAATTTATTGCCACATAAATTTACATGTCAGTTTTGAAGAATGAGGCTGTGTCCTTAATGGGGTTATCCAGCTTACAAAAATTAACTGCAAATACATCCTCTGCAGTGCTAAATACTGACTGTTCCCATGTGCACCCTTTGCTTGGCTTTATTTTACTTGTTGCTCCTTGTATCACTGTTACTTACATGCAGTTAATCTGTAGACAAACTACATTTCCCATGATTCATCTGTCTTGTGTCTCACTTCTTCAGTCCATGCAGCATTGCTCTCCTCTGCATACATAAAAAATATATATATGAAAAATATAACATTTCAAGCCTTTCTCCCTTTCCCTAGATGACATATTAGGATAAATAAACAAACATAAGCACATTAGGTATCCCAGTGTCTGAGAATGCTAGAACTCTAAATATGTAAAAATATTTATCCAACATTGTAGTAGAAAATAATAATGAAAATGGCTTAACTACAGTTTCTTCGCAGTGTCACTTCACAAAAATATTTAATAAAAAGCAATCAAAGTGTCAGACAATCCCCAAAATGGTATAAATAAAAACTAAAACTTGTCCTGCAAAAAAGACTCCTGACAGAGTTCCATACAAAGAAATATAAAAAGTTAGGCCTTATTCACAAAGTGGTCTCCAGACAGTATAATGTTCCATAACGGCCCCTCCACACAGTATAATGTCCCATAGTGGCCCCTTCACACAGTATAATGTTCCATAGTGGTACATCCACACAATATAATAATAATAATAATAATTAATAATAATAATAAATTTTATTTATATAGTGCCAACATATTCCGCAGCACTGTACAACTTGTAGGGTTCAAGTCCTGACAAAAAAGATACATTACAAAGAAATAGTCAATTCACACATTGGGACTGAGGGTCCTGCTCGCAAGAGCTTACAATCTATGAGGTAGAGGGGGTGACACAAGAGGTAGCAGGGGTGGCATCAGATGTAGCATTGCTTGTACAATGGTCAGACAATTTTGTAATAGAGGTTACTGTCATTACACATATATAAAGCTGTATGAGCCGTCACCAGTCGTGTCCTTTAACATGCAGATGGTGCCTGGACATATAAAGCTAGTCTGATGCGGCATCAAATCCTGTGAGGTAATTTTGCAGCATAAACAGAGGAGGGTATGTTTTAGGGATTCTAACTACGGAAGGGTTTACATTAGGAGTTGTGATAGGCCTGTCTGAAAAGATGTGTCTTTAGTTTACGCTTGAAGCTGTGGAAATTGGGGGTTAATCTGATAGTTCGGGACAGAGCATTTCAGAGAAGTGGTGCAACTCGGGAGAAGTCTTGGGAGGTTCTGATAATAGAGGATGTTAGTCTTAGGTCATTGACTGAACAGAGAGCACGGGTTGGGCGTATAATGTCATATAGTGGCACCACCCCACAGGATTATGCCCCATAGTGGGCCCTCCACACAGCATTATGTCCCATAGTGGGCCCTCCACACAGTAGTATGTCCCATCGTGGCCCCAATGGTGTTTGTTGAAAATATTAAAAATGGGTTAAGCAGAACCCGAAATTTTTGAGGTACACACCCACAAACTATTATTATACTCTGAGGCAGACCCATTGGAGGCCCAGGGGAGATGACAGACATAAAAATCAATGGTACTCACCTCTCTTGCACTCCGGCACAATTCCCTGCTGTTTTCGGTCCTCTTCAATGATGTCACAGATGTTGGTTACACCAGCGTCAATATGCGTCACTACACTGGCTTGACCCATATGGCGTCTGTGATGTCACAACAGAGGCCCGAAGACAGCAGGGAGTCACGCCGGATTGCAGGAAAGGTGAGTAACACTGGTTTTTATGTTTTCTCACCTCTCCTAGGTCTCCGATCATTATACATGGGGGTCTGAAGAGACCCCAGAGTATAATAACAGTATTTGTTGGGTTTCGCTTAACAAATAATCTTGCAGTGTGCTCGCAGCCTTACTTACTGATTCCCGCTCCTGCTCATGGCCACCTCCGCTTCCCCTTCTTCCTCCCAGCGACGTGATATGAGATGCATGAGGCCCCCAGGAGGGCAAAAAGAGAAGAAGAGACAACAGTGAGGAATGGGGATTGGTAAGTTAATAGAAAGGGTCACAGGCCCTATAATAATGTCACTTTTCACTTTGACATAACTTTGTGTTTGCCTTAGAGAGCTACAAATTAGATAAATAGGTGCCTCGGAGTCCTAAGAGTATTCTAAACTATGTTTTAAGCCAATTTAAAGTATGATTCGTACCGAACTTATTTGTCACGAAAACGAACCGGGGACTGGAGTCACTGAACCCATCTCTAATCCTTCACAATGCAAAGGTTGAAAGTTATGGAAAACCTACAGTGACTCCAACATGGGTTGCTGCTGCAAAGTTACCTGATTTCAGGTATTTCTTTCTGCAGCAGATTTTATAAGAACACACTGCTGCCATATAAGGTGTGTCGCAAAGGGGCCCTAGGAACCTCTGTTACTCAAAGGCCCAGGCAAAGCTGGAGTCAGTCCTGGGAACAGAACTATGATGTACAATGGTAGATTTGTTTGCTTTTGTTTTCTTCTAGCCTCACTGGATGAATACACCAGCATGCCAATTGTAATGAGAGCCTTCTTCAGAAATTCACTAGAAAGTATATTTTAAAACTGTTCTTCCCTATGGTCTTTTTTTTATTCCTTCTATGAATATTTTAGTGCATTTTCTACGTATAGTTGTTTTTCAGTATATAACATATTTTGTACTATTACAAAGAACCAGTAGAGGGAGTATTGAGACTGAAAAAACCTATCTGTATTGTATTTTTATAAAAGTTTGGATAGACAAGCACAAGCAAAGCCTTACATAAACTTGTCACAATTTTTGCTGCCCACGTTCTTTCTTTCTTAGAGTAGGTTTAGTATTCACCCTAATTTAGAAAAAAAAATGCCTGAATCAAAAAATATTAACCTCCAAATGCCCGGGCATCAACTACATCCAATCTTTGATAATACATATGAAATACGAGGGGCGCCTGAAAAGTTTGTAGCCCACCCATGAAATCTTTTTCACATGGTCTTGTTTTGAAATGCAATATGTTATTTAGTTATTTGAAACACCTCATGAGCAATCTGGATTTATTTTATTTTATTTATTTTTTTTGTTTCAGGTACAGCATTTTAAAGTTAGGTAGTGAAGCTGAAATATGGAAATGGAGAAGTTCACACATCGGCTGTTGCAATGGCTGCAATTCACTCCTGTGGCTTCCAACTGCTTCAGCACCCACCCTATTCCCCTGATTTGGCTCTCTTGGACTACCACCTATTCCCACAGATGAAAAGGCACCTTGGTGGAAGTCGTTTTCCTTCTGATGCAGCCGTCATGGACGCCGTAAAGGATTTTTTGGAGGAGCAGGACGGAATGTTCTACCACAGTGGAATAATAAAACTCCAAGAGCGATGGCATACATGTGTGACCCTCAAAGGAGACTATGTTCAGAACTGACTGCAAAATTTTGACCCACAGTCACTACTTCTGGGTCAGGCCACGAACTTTTCAGGTGCCTCTCGTAAATGGAAATATTGCAATAATCATGTAAGAGACTTTCCTGTACTTAATAATAAGTAGAACCCTTTTATTACCAATTTGCTCATTAACCCTTTAAGGATGCAGCATTTTTTGGCATTAAAAGTGTTTTCTGGCCCCAAATTTTTATAATGATGAGCTATCCACAGGATAGCTCATCAGTATGTGAGCTATGGTGTCCGAATAGGATCGGGACTGCATGAGCTCCCCGTCCACTAACAGCTTCTGACTTCCGCAGATCACATACTGATGACCTATCTTGTAGATAGGCTTGACAACTTCTTTCATTTTTTTTTTACCAAAATTCATAGCTTTTTAAAAATGTTTCTCACCATAGCCATGTGAGAGATTAAAGGGGTTGGCCACTTTCAGACCAGTATTGAGAGAAAAATGTTATTGTTTGCATAATAAAAGGATATACAATTTTCGAATATACTTTCATAGTTTTCTAGATCTCTGCCTTATGTCATTCATTCTGTTACTTCTAGTGGATAAAATTCTGAGCAGAAAACTTTGGTTTGTCACCTACGAAATGGGAGTGAAATGATTATACTCTGGGGGTCATGTGACTGCTGAGACTCAGCATTTACCGGGGCACACGATGTCACCCAGAAGACTGGAAGAGACCAGAAGAGGACCCAGGGAGAGCACCAGATGCCATGAGGATGCCCAGAAGAGATGAGGGAAGGTGAGTATAGCTGGGTATTATTTTTTACACCTCTCCTTAGATTCCACCTATTGTACTGGAGGGTCTGAAGAGAACCCCAAGTATAATAATTTCACTTTCATTTCTATCCGAACAAGTTTGAACTGAAACAAACCAGAGGGTTGACTTGTTAGGATTTATTGTAGTAATCCCTTTTAGGTTCACACCAGCTTGAGAGAGAGAGAGAGACCACAATGGAGTATGATAGAACTGGATATTTTACTCAAGAAATTCTTCAGCGAGTGGTTCAGTACAGATATCTGATACAGCCTCTTTATTAACAGGAACTCAGGCAAACTGGTAGCTCAAACACTTATCAACGGTGACAGTTGCTTTCTAGGCACCAAGGCACTCCTAGTTATCAGCCAGTGTACAATGTATATTATTTATAGTCCTCTTACATGCCAAGTAATACAACACTTAACTTTTCTCTCTGGTTCTTCCTTGGCAGAGGATGTATCTCCTGCAGTGATGATAACTCAGGTCTAAAGCATCACATTAGGGCCACGTGTGGCCTGCTCTGGATAAAGTCTCTGGGTGTAGTCTGCACTTGATGTAGAAGGTTTCTCTTTTCAAAGCAGATGATCAACAATATCAACCTGATTTGTAGCCCTGCAGGACATATTCTTGGAGCCCACTCTCTCCTCTCCTTCTCTGCTTCTTATCCACAACCCTCTCTCCCTTCCAGGAAGTGACATCATCCAGAATCCTCCTACAATTAAGTTCAAAATTAGATGCCAGGTCTTGCCCCTAGATGGCAGCAGAGCACCAGTAATGGCATTGAAATGCACAAGTCAATATTTGCCACTATCAAACTTGTACCCCTTACAGACTCATCCGAAATTATACAAATCTTAAGATGTTCGCTCATCTTACAGAGGAGGAGTCAGAAGAACGCTGGCGACTTTTAGGCACTATGTGTCTCAGCACTCGGCCAACCCACTCTGTAACTTCATGGCTGAGTTCCTGTGGTTCCTATATGACATACTGATAGGGAATTTAGATTGTGAGCCCTATATAGGACAGTGTTGAATGTAAAGTGCTGCAGAATAAGATAGCAATAGGTAAATAAGGGTGGGTTCACACTTGCGGCGGCTTACACCCTCTGCACCGTGAAAAAAAACTGGTTTCACGGCGCAGAGGGTGTAAGCGCACACCCGCGCATTGCTTTAAAAACCCATTCAAGTGAATGAGTTTTTAAGCAAAGCATCACAAACCTTTCCTTATCCAGTTTTCCGACATTTAGGTCAGATTCGCGGCGGACATTGTGCCGCCACAAGTGTGAACCCACCCTAAGCAGAACAAATAAATTCTTCCATATAAATTAATTTATAAAATGTAGCCTTTATTAAAGCCTTTAAAACTACATAACCGTTCTAATGAGTTTTGGACAGACACTGCCCTTAGTCATAGTACAAAAATGACATACACAAACACAGTAAATAAATAGCATCAAGATACAGGATAATGTAATTATTAAAAGCAACACACATGCTGGCGTCTGATACTGGTTAAAACAAAGTGAATAGTCATGCAAAATTTAAAAGGTCAATTTATAGAAAAAGGAGGGTATAATATAACATCCATATCCACATATTTACTGTATGTTGCTAAACAATTCTACACATATAAGACACTGAAATAAAATTGAAATACAGTACAGACCAAAAGTTTGGACACACCTTCTCATTCCAAGAGTTTTCTGTATTTTCATGACTATAAAAATTGTAGATTCACACTGAAGGCATCAAAACTATGAATTAACACACATGTGGAATTATATACTTAACAAAAAAGTGTGAAACAACTGAAAATATGTCTTATATTCTAGGTTCTTCAAAGTAGCCACCTTTTGCTTTGATTACTGCTTTGCACACTCTTGGCATTCTCTTGATGAGCTTCAAGAGGTAGTCACCTGAAATGGTTTTCACTTCACAGGTGTGCCCTGTCAGGTTTAATAAGTGGGATTTCTTGCCTTATAAATGGGGTTGGGACCATCAGTTGTGTTGTTCAGAAGTCAGGTGGATACACAGCTGATAGTCCTACTGAATGGAGTGTTAGAATTTGTATTATGGCAAGAAAAAAAGCAGCTAAGTAAAGAAAAACGAGTGGCCATCATTACTTTAAGAAATGAAGGTCAGTCAGTCCGAAAAATTGGGAAAACTTTGAAAGTGTCCCCAAGTGCAGTGGCCAAAACCATCAAGCGCTACAAAGAAACTGGCTCACATGAGGACCGCCCCAGGAAAGGAAGACCAAGAGTCACCTCTGCTGCGGAGGATAAGTTCATCCGAGTCACCAGCCTCAGAAATCACAGGTTAACAGCAGCTCAGATTAGAGACCAGGTCAATGCCACACAGAGTTCTAGCAGCAGACACATCTCTACAACAACTGTTAAGAGGAGACTGTGTGCAGCAGGCCTTCATGGTGAAATAGCTGCTAGGAAACCACTGCTAAGGACAGGCAACAAACAGAAGAGACTTGTTTGGGCTAAAGAACACAAGGAATGGACATTAGACCTGTGGAAATCTGTGCTTTGGTCTGATGAGTCCAAATTTGAGATCTTTGGTTCCAACCACCGTGTCTTTGTGCGACGCAGAAAAGGTGAACGAATGGACTCTACATGCCTGGTTCCCACCGTGAAGCATGGAGGAGGAGGTGTGATGGTGTGGGGGTGCTTTGCTGGTGACACTGTTGGGGATTTATTCAAAATTGAAGGAATATTGAACCAGCATGGTTACCACAGCATCTTGCAGCGGCATGCTATTCCATCCGGTTTGCGTTTAGTTGGACCATCATTTATTTTTCAACAGGACAATGACCCCAAACACACCTCCAGACTGTGTAAGGGCTATTTGACCAAGAAGGAGAGTGATGGGGTGCTACGCCAGATGACCTGGCCTCCACAGTCACCAGACCTGAACCCAATCGAGATGGTTTGGGGTGAGCTGGACCGCAGAGTGAAGGCAAAAGGGCCAACAAGTGCTAAGCATCTCTGGGAACTCCTTCAGGACTGTTGGAAGACCATTTCAGGTGACTAACTCTTGAAGCTCATCAAGAGAATGCCAAGAGTGTGCACAGCAGTAATCAAAGCAAAAGGTGGCTACTTTGAAGAACCTAGAATATAAGACATATTTTCAGTTGTTTCACACTTTTTTGTTAAGTATATAATTCCACATGTGTTAATTCATAGTTTTGATGCCTTCAGTGTGAATCTACAATTTTTATAGTCATGAAAATACAGAAAACTCTTGGAATGAGAAGGTGCGTCCAAACTTTTGGTTTGTACTGTATATATATATATACAGTCATATGAAAAAGTTTGGGCACCCCTATTAATCTTAATCATTTTTAGTTCTAAATATTTGGGTGTTTGCAACAGCCATTTCAATTTGATATATCTAATAACTGATGGAAACAGTAATATTTCAGGATTGAAATGAGGTTTATTGTACTAACAGAAAATGTGCAATATGCATTAAACCAAAATTTGACCGGTGCAAAAATTTGGGTACCCTTATCATTTTATTGATTTGAATACTCCTAACTACTTTTTACTGACTTACTGAAGCACAAAATTGGTTTTGTAACCTCACTGAGCTTTGAACTTCATAGCCAGGTGTATCCAAGCATGAGAAAAGGTATTTAAGGTGGCCAATTGCAAGTTGTTCTCCTATTTGAATCTCCTCTGAAGAGTGGCATCATGGGCTCCTGAAAACAACTCTCAAATGATCTGAAAACAAAGATTGTTCAACATAGTTGTTCAGGGGAAGGATACAAAAAGTTGTCTCAGAGATTTAACCTGTCAGTTTCCCCTGTGAGGAACATAGTAAGGAAATGGAAGACCACAAGTGGCAGGCCCAGAAGTGGCAGGCCAAGTAAAATATCAGAAAGGCAGAGAAGAAGAATGGTGAGAACAGTCAAGGACAATCCACAGACCACCTCCAAAGAGCTGCAGCATCATCTTGCTGCAGATGATGTCACTGTGCATCGGTCAACAATACAGCACACTTTGCACAAGGAGAAGCTGTATGGGAGAGTGATGCGAAAAAAGCCGTTTCTGAAAGCACGCCACAAACAGAGTCGCCTGAGGTATGCAAAAGCACATTTGGACAAGCCAGCTTCATTTTGGAAGAAGGTCCTGTGGACTGATGAAACAAAGATTGAGTTGTTTGGTCACATAAAAAGGCGTTATGCATGGCGTCAAAAAAACACAGCATTCCAAGAAAAACACTTGCTACCCACTGTAAAATTTGGTGGAGGTTCCATCATGCTTTGGGGCTGTGTGGCCAATGCCGGCACCAGGAATCTTGTTAAAGTTGAGGGTCGCATGGATTCAACTCAGTATCAGCAGATTCTTGAGAATAATGTACAAGAATCAGTGACGAATTTGAAGTTACGCCGGGGATGGATATTTCAGCAAGACAATGATCCAAAACACAGCTCCAAATCTACTCAGGCATTCATGCAGAGGAACAATTACAATGTTCTGGAATGGCCATCCCAGTCCCCAGACCTGAATATCATTGAATATCTGTGGGATAATTTGAAGCGGGCTGTCCATGCTCGGCGACCATCAAACTTAACTGAACTGGAATTGTTTTGTAAAGAGGAATGGTCAAAAATACCTTCATCCAGGATCCAGGAACTGATTAAAAGCTACAGGAAGCGACTAGAGGCTGTTATTTTTGCAAAAGGAGGATCTACTAAATATTAATGTCACTTTTCTGTTGAGGTGCCCATACTTTTGCACCGGTCAAATTTTGGTTTAATGCATATTGCACATTTTCTGTTAGTACAATAAACCTCATTTCAATCCTGAAATATTACTGTGTCCATCAGTTATTAGATGTATCAAATTGAAATGGCTGTTGCAAACACCCAAATATTTAGAACTAAAAATGATTAAGATTAATAGGGGTGCCCAAACTTTTTCATATGACTGTATATATATATATATATATATATATATATATATATATATATATAAAAGCACTAACTATAAACAGAGCCCAACAATGATGTTTTAGGTTATGGTGTGCTTCCATATTTCAACAATACCACTCACAGTGATTGTAGAATATCTAGGAGGGAAGATCCTATTACAATATACTGTAAGGCTAAATCCCCACGTAGTGAAAAAGCGCTGCGGGAAAAACTGCGGCGGAAACGCATTGCGGTTTTTCCTGCAGCACTTTTCATAGATCTTTAGTGTTGTGATGTAATTGCAGCACCGCCTAGAGGCAGCAGTGGAGGTGGGCCTGGACAGGAGAGTGGATGGGTGAGTAAAAACTATCGGCTGCTACCTATTACAATAATACAGGCAGTTCCCTGTTTATTCCCCTGATTGTAATGGCTGATATAATTGTTAATATGCACATTTCACTTGACCAAACAAGTGAGGCTAACGCCCCACGTGGCGTCCTGCAGCAAAAAAAGTGCTGCGGGAGAAACCGCGGCGGAATTGCATTGCGGTTTTTCCCGCAGCGCTTTAGACAGAAAGTTTGCAGAGTTTTCCTCTGCGGACTTTCTATTTCAATTATACCTATGGGGAAACCGCCGGCGTTTCCGTAGGTATAACTGACATGCTGCGATTTCCAAAACCGTGCTGGTTTGGGAAATCGCCGTGTGTCCGCAGCGCAGTTTTTTCCGCAAAGTGGGCATGGGATTCACTAGAATCCCATCCACTTTGCTCTGACTTTGAAACGCCGTAATTTTTTCCGCGGCGCTTCCGCCGCAAGCGAATCGCGGCGTTTATGCCACGTGGGGCTTTAGCCTTAAAGGGTTTTTAGAACTTTTGTGAAATATGTAACATATGTAACAAATTTGTACCCCTATGCTCCCTGCTGCCATTGATCAGTGAAGATGCTTCATCGATCGAGTGGCTATGGCTTCACTAGTCTGTCACTCATGTGGTCCATAACATTATATTATCCATAGCCATAACCATTATCCTTTTGAACCACTTCACTTCTTTTATAAGGCTCTGTGCAAATTGTGTCTGAGCCTTTTGTTTAAAGGTATATGTTAGGAAGATTTCTGGTTGTATGTTATACCTTCAATGGAAGGCTCTGATATATTCCCTATATTGACAGTAGCATACAACAACCTTTGACTCCAAGTGTGAAGAAATATATTGCACTTATTTTTGGTTTGTTAACCCTCTGTGGATCAGTCTGTTGCACTTTTCTATAGCTAAGAAAAACAAATGCCGATGTATAAGACCCCGATGGAGAACAAAGGGACCTTTATTTAATAGGGACCTATAGAAATATAGTATTGGACTGGGGTTATTAACAAATCCTAAAATGTCTCCAAACATAGTTGTTTTTTTCAGTAGTATATTCTTGCCTAGCCCTTGCCACTAATTCTGTCCTGGGGTCCTATCAGTAGTCAACTGTCTGGCTCTTGCGCTGAACTAGGATCTTTTTATTTGTGAGCCAGGAATATATGCCCACAGCAGCAGTTCTCAGGCCACAGAAAAATGATTGGTGATTGAGGCCTTTGCAGTGTGATTGAGAATAAGCGGCCCATGCTGGTTGGCCTGACTCTAACCAAAATGTCTTCTCAGTCACCCAATGACCATACAATATATAAAAATAAACTGGGCAGTTTCTTAATCTACCAAGTATATTATACTGTACTGATAGAGATGGACGAACCTCTTAAGATTTGTTTCGGGTGGTTCAGTCCACAGATTTGTATCATGCTGAATAAATTCCTTACGAACTATAACTTAAATTGGCCTAAAACATAGTGTATGGCACAGTCAGGGCTCCTAGGACCCTATTTATCCAATTTCTAGCTCTCTAAGGCAAACACTGCCAAATTTATGTCAATGTGAAAGTAACTTGTAAGTCTATGGAAAAATGGATGGTAAGCAGTAGATATAAACTCCAAGTTTAACCATACACTGCGCTGACAATCACTTTTACACATTTAATATTTAAAATGCTTCAAAAATTACCCTTTTTTGGGGAACGATGCTTGACATATAGAAGTTATATTGCTGACTTGTAAGTGCTAAACGGGCTTATTGTTATTTGGGAGACAAATTTGGCTGTGTGCCTAGTTGAAAAGTGAAGAAGAAGAAGTGGCTTTTCAAAACAAAACATTGAGAGATGCAGTGGCACAGAATTTTTTGACGTGGGGACCTTTTTCAATATTAATTTGTTTTTTTGGATGGCAACACAGTGGCACCAACAGTGTGGTATAGTGGAATGGGATGGACCAGGCCGCAGGACATGTTTGGCTCAGTGGTGGAAATGATAGCTGTGGCAGGCAGTACAGTATGGATTAATATGATGGACCAGGCTTTAGGACAGGTCTGGATGATTGGTGGCATTGGTAGTTGTGACTACATGAGTGGCAGTACAGCATGGAATAATATGATGGACCAGGCTGCAGGACATGTCTGGCTGAGTGGTGGCAGTGGTGTGAGCTGTAGCAACATGAGTGTCAGTAAGGATTGGAATAATGTGATGTCTGTCTGTATAGGAGTAGCAAGCAGCATCAGCGGAAAGCTCTATTCTGAGGCACCAGCTGGAGGTGTGTGAAAATCCTCACAGATCTATGCCTGATTCATTTTGATGAAAGTCATTTTTTCCAAGTTTGCGATAGACAGTTTAGACCTTCTCGGTGTTACAACGCCACCAGCAGCACTGAACAGCCTGTCAGCCTTTACGCTTGAGACTGGAGAAGAGAAATTAATGTGTTTCCTGTAAGATATATAATGAAAGGGATGACATTGCTTATGGTGCAATTTTCCCTGCTGACAAATTTGGTGACCTCTTCAAAGGGCTTGAGAAGCCAATACACTTCCCTCATGAGCCTTCAAGGGCAGATCTCAGACTAACACATTGTCCCTGTGTTCTGCTCCATGAAGTAATCATTCACTGCCTTTTGCTGCTGACACAGATGCTCCATTACATTTAAGGTGTCGTTGCAAGTCCAGCAGCGTGTTTTTAGCCACACAAGAACTGCTGAAATGCAAAGACAATTTTCCGGCCATGAGCAGCAAAACCTTTAAGATATTATATATGTTAATAAAGAGGCACACCACTAGATTCAGCACATGCACCATACAGGGGCAATGTGTTATTTGACCCAATGGCAACAATATTGGTACCACTGCCTAGTTGTAGTTGGCCAGGAGCCATCCAGCGAGGTGTAAGAGACAGTAGAGCAGCTTCTCCGCTGTGTGGCTTCTCTGATCCAAGCTCATTAGCTGTAAAACTGCCTGGAAGCACTTGACCTTACACCCATGAAACGGGAGAGGAGGAGGAATGGAAGCAATGCCCTTCCCTGGTGAAGATGGGGGCAGGAAACAGTCCAGAGAGGAGGATTAGGAGGAGGTGGATGGGCCCTGAGTAGTGTTGAAACTAAAGGGGTAGAACTAACACCTGGCCTTGTTGCATTTCTGGACTGTGGCCACTGCTGCTCAAAACATTGACCAAGTGGACCATGAAAGCCATGTATTGTGCTTGTCCATAACTGCTGCTCCATGTGTCAATGCTAGCATGCACCTTTCCCCATACTGACATATCCAAAGAAAGGCCCACATTCTCCAACACATATAGAAACTACAAGATAAAGCAGGGACAGCTTTCCTATAGAAATAAAAGCATCTAGGTATCCTGCATTGAGGCTTAGTGCATGCCATCAGTTATTCATGATAATGATAACGTGCTTGGTATGGATATGGTCTGTCTACAAGGAAGATCACAGGTAGAAGAAGTAGTGCCATACCACTACCAGTAATTTATGTAAGTGAGGAGGATAAAGGAGACATACAGGTGCATCTCAATAAATTAGAATATCTTTGAAACGTTCATTAATTTCAGTAATACAATTCATAATCAGCGTCTTCCATGATTGTGTATCCTACTGAACCAGACAGAAGGACCATTTAAAGGCTTAGGAAACCTTGGCAGGTGACCCACTCAATTTACAATACTGAAATTTTTTACAATATTCAAATTTTCTTAGATTTGGGTTTTCATTAGCTGTAATCCACAATCAATATTTACAGAAATAAAACACTTGAAATAGAATACTCTGTGTGTAAAGAATCTAGAAAATATGGGAGGTCACTTTTTTAATTAAATTAATGAAATAAATAAACGTTTCAAAGATATTTTAATTTATTGAGATGCACCTGTAATTGATAGTCCAGAAAGCTCCTGTGGTAAATTACATGTTATAACATTAGAGGAGGAGGAGGAACACACAGAAACCTGACTCAAGATCACATCACTCCTATGACTGAGATGAGTGAGCAAAGTAACAAAAAAAACTTAATCTTTTTTCTTAGGAAATACAACAATCCTGCGGCTACTGGCGGTGCCACGATAACCAAATGTAATGTTGCTGGCGGCTACATTTTTGCTGGTAGCCCTTGCACAAGTGTTTCCTCCTCCCCCTTCTTTAGCTTATCCTCTGCCCTGGTTTTTTCCAGTCATTTTACTGCCGACTGCTTAATTATCATTTTGACTGGCAACAATTTTGATGCTGTGTGTGCCTTTTTTTGTTTTTGTTTTGCAAAGAAATATTTAAAGAAAAATGGCAATGCAGTAAAGCAGTAAAAGGGTGGTCAGTCAGTATTAGGCTAGAACTGCGTCAATCAGCTTGTTTTTTTATTGCCTGTGACAGCTCATTATTGGCTGAGAGGCTATCAGGAGATACCAGGACATCACACACGTTTTCTCTGTATTTTCACTGTGCAATACATGTCATGGTGGCCATTTAAGTTTGCCCACAATGAATCACAAAGTATTTGGCTTCTTTAAAAACCAAAAAATGTAGAATATTTGGGTTGAATTTGGCTTGTTACGATTTGGTTCACCTATCTCTATATACTGACTGCCTGGTTGAGGTGCTGCACAATGAGTATCTGTATAAAGTACAATTAGTGCATCATGCCATGCCAGGGCAAACTGGGGGCACACTAGCTGAGAGCTAATCGGGTTTCACCTGTTCAACTGTGGGCCAGTCTGAACCTGGCCAGGAACTTTCCATAGCATATACCCCAAACATAGGTCTCGGGATACAGTCTGCATAAAGTCTAACTATCATGAGTTCATTTTTTAAGTTATCTTTTCTTGTGACATGAGTAAATGGTCACCAGGTATTATAATAGCACCAGTCTTTACATAACTAGGCCATACCTGCTCAAGTGACCAGTTTGTGCAGTATTATTCATTTTTCATTGTGTTTGCTTGTCTGTTAACGTTACTTTGTTGCTCATAGAGATCTGGGGTCACCTGTCTGATGTGACACTGGTTCAATGCCATTCTAAACCTTACTCCCTGCTCTGTATGCTTTTCTATATTACTATGACCCTACGGTACCAATCCTTTATTTTCTTTAGTATTATTGGATCTGTTCTCTATGGAATACAGACTTTTTCAGCTATATGTGATGTATGGCTCGTATTGTTTCTTGTGTAAATCCTCACCTCCATTAAAGCTAAGGGAACTACCACCTCTTTTGTGCCCCTACTCATGTAAACCTCTTGTTTAAACAATATAGTTACCTTTGACCAGGAGATGAATGCACACACCAGTTAATCTATCACAATACTGCCTGCGGACAAAGCATACAGCTTCATTCTTCTAGTGTAAAATTAAGTTGGTTATAAGATTCAGTACAGATCAATATGACCCAAATCTTTCTAAGACTAACATTTCTTAACCAATACATGACCGGGTCACTTTCTTTAGTTTATGATAGGAAGCTTTTTTTTTTTTTTGTTTGTTTGTTTGGGTTGTTCAAATAATTGCTGTGTCTTTTTGGTAATAAATAAGGCTTTATTTTCTGTCATTTTCATTTTTGCATTTTTTTTTTCTCTTTTTTTTTTATATCCAGGAAAATATAAAGAAGGAGGGAGTGCATGTCTGTTTTTCACAATGTACTATTTTTTTTGCTACTAAAATATTTTTTTATAATGTTTTCCTTTCTGTTATGGTAATTTGGGTAATTTTTATGTAGGTGACACATAGTTTTGTGATGTGAACGTGGTAGCGGTGTTCTTTTTTTGGTGTTTTTTTTACACATTGTGCCCCCCCATAAAATCATAATAGACCTTTTGGATGCATTTCAACAGTACATTCATTGCTGATGTCCCCTGTAACTGGGGTTGATATAGTAGCCCCAGTAAAGGGCGCACTTTCCATGAGATGACCAGAGACGATGGGGGGCGGCATTTTTTTTTATTGGCAGGACTTTAAAAAGGGGTCAGGTAGGGGAGGTGGGGGAGGTAGCTCAGTAGCAGCCGTGGTACGGACCCAACCATTCAGAGACAGGGACACAAAGTCTCTTGTAACACAGGTTTATTTGAAAAAACAGTAAAAATAAATAAACCTTACGCCAAGCACAAAATAAGCAAAATAAAATACAACCTTAACTTCAGGCAAATGAGAAAACAAAATCCTGCTCGTCTGAGCTTCTATCTAAACAGAAACAATCCTAACTATACGTGTGGCTTGCTCCAGCCACACAAACAAAACAATACAGCAATCAGGCACAGGTCTCACCAGACTCTAACCTCCAGACAGACCCAGGCGCCTCCACTCTCTTCCAAGGTCTGCCCTGAAGTGCAGGCTCTGTAGGGCTAAATGGGCCAGTAATGAGGCCAGGACTCACTGCTGGGCTGAGGCCTACTCAAAACCTGCCCTGGACCAGACATATGTCAAAAACTGGGGGCTGATATACTGTGATATCCAGCACTTGGCCTGTCACCTTCTCACAAGGGCTATAGACGGGTAATGTCAGGGAGGACGTTCCTCACAGCCCAGCTAGACTGTCAGGAACTCCCTTCTGACGGTGAACGGTGAAACTAAGACCGCCGATATCTCCAGCCGCATGGTACATACCGGGAAAGCCGGCAGTGCGCTGAATTCAGCACGCTGTTGGCTTTCTAGCGGTATGTAAAACAGCATATACATGAGGACGTGAAAGGTCCTCTTTAAAGATGAAGAGGGAAACTCTGCTGATAAATGTCATATAATACATATGCCTATATATAATACATATACATATAATGTACAAGCTATACAATGTTATTGCTCATGAATACATGGCAACTTTTTCTAAAAGTCACTTGAAATTACAGATATGCTTTAAGCATTTTTCGTACACACACAAATGATCTTATGGCAGTCACATTCGCTTGTATTTTAAGACATCTTCAACTTTAATTTGAATGACATTTAGACATTTATTGAAACGTTATCAAACCATCAAGGCATTGCTATGTTGGAAACATTTTTCAATTGTCCAAAAGGGGGCAGTGTTGATCTTAAAGCAATACTTGGCTCCAGCAACTCTAATGTGTTGTTTTCTGCAGGCAATTACAGTCACACCTATTAGCTGGATAAACAAAACCTGCAAGGAGAGGCCCACCTGGTATTCTCATTCATAAGCCTGGAAATGAACTGTTAGTCAGGGCATTAATGTATGCAGCTCTGGCACTGGCTTGCAGCTGGCATATGTCAGGTGTTTGTATAAGGATTTAGCTTCCTGTTGGCATCATAGTAGAGATTAAGCTTCATGTCACAGTGAATAAACTTCGGGAGGGAGGTAAAGGAGGCAGTAAGAGTATATGTATCAGAATAACAGGTAGAAACATGTGTAAGTAGACAGTGAAGTGAGCTGTTACTTGGGTTTATTTCACTTTGACCCATAATCCGCTGAGCTTCTAGTAAAAGGCTAAATATGTTTACATTATTTCCATCCCGATTATTCCCATACTGAGTGCGGGTACACCTGGTTTCTTTCTGTTCTAAGTACACTGATCCCCCAGCCTCCAGATTATGCAGAGTTACAACAGTCACTACTACAGTGACATGAAAAAGTAAGATCTCCTCCATAAGAAGACATTTTTCATCTTTACGCAAAATGTAATATTAAACAAAAGAGACTATGGTATTAAATTACATATCATATACATAAAATAGTATGCTACAATGTGTTAGTACAGATAAAATACATTAGCCTGCTAATGTGCCAATTTACAGATGGCTGCCTATGCAGACAGCCACTGGCTCACTATGTGGCGCCATCCATATCGCCACTGGTGGTGGGAAAACTGTGCAAAGTCACCGAAAGTGGAACCAGATGAGGGTACTTATGGTCCACTGGATGATGCAGGTAGTAGTTGGCGATCAGGCGTCGAGAAACATGGCAGAGCAGCTTCTGGAGAAGTCTAGCATAGAGAGCCTTGCAAGAGCAAAAGAACAGGCAATAGACTTCCTCAACCTGCAATATTGTATGTTTACTTGTTTCACCACTTGTTCTTGTAATATAGTACTGACTGTAATGGTCTCCGTCAACCATACTGGTTGTCTGAGTCCGAATCCATAATTTCCTGCATGTTACGCCTACATTAGCCTGATTTCCAATGCTCAGGATCCTTAGATGAATGTATTTAAGCATGGCAGCAGAAGCTACCTACCAGGATATCCAAATCATATCAGGGAAATGGGGTTCTATAGGTAAAAACTGCATTCTGCTTGTCTTTTACCTGTTATTCTCAGTGACATTATTGACCCCACTGGTTTTAAATAACTTCTGCAAGTACTGTTAACATATTCTCCAAGGACTAACAATCTAGCAGTTCTCATGAATATTTGTAAATGCATTATCTTCAAAGTGCAAACAAGAAATGTCAGTTTGGCACCAAATATCCCTAGTTGGCAGGGTGAAAAGGGGTAGCTGCATCTGGGTACCTGTCACTCTGTCACAGGAAATTAAAACCAGCATTTTCTGTGCATCAGTGTGTTTATCACTGTGTGTTATTCTTGTATTAGAATGCAGTGTTGTTATTCCTATGTTGTGACATCACTAGGATCCTTAGCCATTAGTGACATCATAGAGTTTATCATCACTGTGAGATTAACCATGTTATGTTTTATGACTTTGTGGATTATTCTCATACTGTAAACTTAATGTCTGCAGTAAGCATTTCTATGACTTCATAGTCTTTGTTTTCCATGTACTGTGAAATCACTATTTGTTAGCCCTAATTTGTGACATCACTGCGTGCATTATCCCTGTGTTGTGACATCACTGTGACCATTATTCCTGTGTTGTTGCATTACTTTGAACATTACCCCATGTACCATCTTTATTATCCTTTTGCAGAAATATCAGCGTTTCTTATATCAGTATTGTGACATCAATGTGTTCATTATCCCTGTACTGTAACATCATTGTGCTTATTATCTCTGTAATGTGACATCACCGTGTTTATTATCCTTGTATTGTGAGATCCCAGGGGGCAGATTTTTGAAGACTGGCATAACTAACACCAGTCTTCGTAGGCCCTCAGCTGTTGGAGGGTTCATTTATGATGCACACTCTTTTCCAGTCCATGTGTTTGGAGGTCAAATGTATGCTAGCTCATAGATTTCTGGCATAAATGATGATAAATCTGGCAAGGCCCTCCCTCATCACGCCCCTTTCCCACCCTCATTGCACCCCCTGCTTGCCTTTGCCACACCCACTTTCCTTGGAAGTGGCAAAGGTGGCGTAGAAGCAAAAAAAAGTCTTTCACAACTTTTGATGCCTTGTATGCCAAAAAACAGGTATACAAGGCATAATAAATATGCCCCACATGTTTATTATCCCTGCATTGTGACTTCACTGTGATTATTATCCTTGTACTGTGATATCTCTGTGTTTATTATCCCTGTACTGTGACATCACTGTAATTATCCCTGTACTGTGACATCACCATGTCTATGATCCTCGTACTTTGACATTACTGTATTTATTATCCTTGTAATGTTGCATCACTATGTTTATTATCTCTGCATTGTCATATCACTGTGCTTATTTTACTTTTGGTGGGGTACTGCTTCATGTGGCTGCCTACAACTTCCCTGTTCATATCAGTTGATCACTGAGGGAAGTAGGACCAGCACAATCAGATGAAAATCCAGTAAGCCAGATTGGTTTCTAGTCATACAACTACAAGCTTTTACCCTAGCAATCAGTCTTAAATTACTCAGCCCAAGATAGACTTGGCGCAAAGGTGAGGACAGAAAAGGGGCAATGAGGCTACGCAGTACTCAAAGCATGTTTCTGCTATTTACATAGAGTTCCATAACTCATCCTACACCATATGTTTGGAACTCCTGACTTACACAAAGATCATTTTACATGAGTACGGTGTACAGTATAAATCTTTATTAGATATGCTGACAACATAGATTTTGCTGGTTTAGTGTTTAGCAGTAAATCCTTAATTCACTGCAGTGAAGCATACATTAGAAATCGCCACATGCAAAACAATTAAATTTTTCCTTTGTTACTAAGTTTATGTTCGGCTTCTCAGCTAAGACTGTAAATGAATGAATGTATCTTATTTGGAACACTGTGTGAAGAGAATTATTGCCAGCAAAGTACTCTGCCGGATTCCTGTGTGTACATTAAAAAGGTGTTACCAAACACAGGCATGCCGGTACTTTATTCCTCATAAAATTCATCATGCTTAAATTCAAGGACTCTTGGCAGCTGTATCCTGGCTGCCGCCACTCTCTTACTGAGGCAGTGCACAGACTTGTCCCCTGCAGTCAGCTCTGTGCCCCTATTTACTGCAGTGGATTCAGCACAGGCAGGGCAGGTGAGCATGTACCATAGATTAGTATACACATGGCAAATATCAATCATTATGCTTCAGGACATACAGCATAGTAATAAAAGGCAACTATCAAAGAAAAGCCCCTGCAAGTATAATAAGTATGTATGAACAGGGTCATGTATTCAAACACAGATCTGCATAGCAAAAGTCAGATTCCCCCTTGCCCCTCCCCCCCCCAAAAAAAACTCTTCTGATTGTCATCATTTACATTATTTTCACTCTGCATCTGGTCTGCATTTTCATCAAGGCTTCTTCCAACTAGCCTGTTGCTACCCCAATATTGTTTCTAATATTCTCTATATTGTGGCAGCTTCATCCTAAGGGTGGGTTCACACTATCATTATTAATGTCCTTTGCTGTCATCCATCACAGGATGAGCGAAACAGACATTAAATGATAGATGGGAACGGAACCTCCTCCATTGGAGTCTGTCTGTATTTACCCCAATGTAAAAAACATGACTGAAAAAACAGGCCTTTTTGCAGCGCCCAGCACTCTCCTGATGAAGTCATGCTTGCGGAGAAACTGCTGAGGCCTGTGATTGGGCTACCAGCAGTCACATGGGCACATCGAGCATCATGACACTCAGCGTGCCCATGTCACCACTGAGGCTAAATCATAGGCCTCAGAGGTGACCCCAGGTCCATAATGCAAACGTTTTTTTTTATTTTTTACATCTCCCCTGAGCCTCCACCCAGAGTATAATAATGTCACCTTCACTTTGACATAACTTGAGATTTATTTGCCTTAGAGAGCTATAAATTGGATAGATAGGTTCTTAGGAGCCCTAAGAGTGTTCCACATTATGTTTTAAGCCCATTTAAGGTGGGGCTCATACCAAACTTGTTCGACCCTAAACGAAAGAGCCATCTGAGCCCGAAACGAGGTTTGCCCATCTCTACTTGTGTTCCTTTGTACCACTTACTGCTGTACTATTCCAGTTGCCCTCCATTACTCTGTCTGGTGTGCTGCCCCAGGTACACTCTAAGGGTATGTTCACATGCTGATTTTGAGACAGCTTCCGCCTCATAGTCAGCTCCAGATAGTGCTCAGATTCTGCCACCCATAACGAATGTTATTCAGTTAAAACTCTTGAAAGTCTATGGGTGTGTTCACATTTTTTTAAGGGACAGTGAAAATCTGTCAAAAAACATTTCAAATATTTATCTGTTAGATGGTTAAAACAACAGGATGTAAATACACCCACAGACTTTCATGGATTTTATAACAGCTGATGATGGCCATTCCAAAAATGGCAGTCATGTAGCTGTTGTTCACTGTTGACTGAAAAACAGGATGGTCATGTGAATAAGGCCTAGGGACTAATTCACACATTCAGTAATATAACACACTATTTTCTTAGATCATAGTGACATAACTAATGTATTTTTGTATCAGTTATGGATTTCAACATCCAACAACGGGTAAAAAATCCGTAGAACAAGGTAGCATTTTTAACACTGAAGCTCACTAGATCAAGCAATGAGATATTGTGCGAAATAGGGCTCCAAACATGGCTTCAAACACCCAACTACCCATACCACACCCATGTTGTAAGGGAACATTAGCAATATATGAAAGCGATTGCAGCAAGACATAGCTATAGCGATGCTATGCGCTGCGCGGCCTCTGCTATTATCCTACATTTAACGGCATAATTATAGTAACATTCAATGAAAGGGAAAATGAAGTAGAGGAGGAGATGTTATTTCTATAATGATGCAGTAAAGGTGAACATAAAAGGAATGACAGATGCACAAAGTAAATCGACTGCTTTAGGTGTTCAATGCAGTTATGATGCTTTTGAAGGTTGGATGTAAAGAACATACAATGCAGAACTCATTACAGAAGTCCTCGACCTTTCATGAAGTCAGCCAGGTGTATCCAAAGTAGAAAGCTTCTTGGAATCTGCTCCCATATGTACGCTAGTTTTACAGTAATGTTGTATTTGTATTGATCAATGATAATGCACTGACCTTAAAATTATGCCAACATCAGTACCTGAAAACATCTGAAAAAATCCAAACTGTCATATCTTCCTTAAGCACTGTCACGCACATGTCACAAAAAGACACTGACATCAAAAGCAAATGGTCTTTAAGGGGTTATCCAGGATTAGAAAACATGGCTGCTTTCTTTCAGAAAGAGCTCCACTTTCTCTTCTCAGGAAGTGACATCACATCCATTGCCATGCTGCAGCTCAGTCCCATTTAAATTAATGGGATTGAGCTGCAGCATGGAAATGTGAATGTTGGTTGATTTCTAATCCTAGGTTACCCCTTTAAACTACTAGTGTATGACCAGCTTACAACTAATGGTTTACCAGCCACCTTTTTCTCGAGTCAATCAACAGCAATGTCTTGTTTTTTATGTGTCCTTTTTTTCTTCTATCTGGCTGGTAAATGTCAATATTCCATGCAAAAAAGATTTAAAAAAGTTACAAAATAGTGTAGGTGACAATTCCACACAACAGTATCCAGTAAAAAAAAGTAAATATTAAATACATGAACGTGTAGGTATGGCATCTGTCAGAGGTAGATGCCCCAGCGAATAGGATAAGCCATGGGAAAAAGTGTTATATGAACACATTTAGCATAACACTTTGAAATACAGATGTCCTGCAGGGTATTACGCAAGTGATAAAACGATCACACATTCAACAATTGTTAGAAAAGTTTATGAAATATTCAGAGAATATTCCCAAAAATTTCCCAAACTTAGTATAACCACATTTATAAAGATCCCTGCTATAAATTTTATGCATTATTTATCCCATTAACACCATAAAAATATATAAAGCAATGGCAGAAATGATATTTTTGCTTATCCCTCTCTCAAAAAAAGGAATAAAAGTTAATCATTAAGTAGTAAGTACACCAAAATGGTGCCAATGAAAACTACAACTCATCCTGCAAAAATCAAGCTCTCAGAAATCTAGACCAATGAGAAATAAAAAAGGTATGGCGCTCAACACTGTAAAACTAAACATAAAGGATAGAATTGCTGTTTTTTCTTGTCGCCCTTCCCTCCAAAAAAACCCAAATAATTAAAATATTATATGAACCTGAAAATGGAGTCAATAAAATAACTCAAAAAGCAAGCCCCTCATATGCCTATATAAAAGTTATGGATTGTGGAATGCGTTTATGAAAAAATGTTCTGTGTCCTTAAGACCTCAAAAGCTGATTCCAGTAATGCCCTTTACAATATTGTTATATGTTCAGATTGTATCCCAGCCTTCACTGGTTAATAATACTTGTGTTTATGTACTATGAATATTACATTTAGAATTACAATTTGCTTCAATAGATTTTCAAGTTCATACAAATTATCATTATTGAAATTCTTCCTGTTCAAGCTGAGAAAACTAGTGACCTTTGCCCTCAGACATCCCTGACCCACACTGGCTGACCTCATGCCTGTTTTTTGGGTTAATGTTCTGCAGATTGGCACACAGCATGACCCACCAGAAAGTCTCCCATGTGAAGATAACACTTATTATATCCAAATAAGAGCCAGAAAATCCCACAGACGCTGCACCTCTGTCATCCCTGCTGTCACTGATTACCGGAGGAAGCTCACATTCCTGCGCTTTGATATTGCCCCCTGACACTTCCTTCTAGACGAGATTATTTCTTAGGAAATGTGAAATCAAACAACACATTTACTTATGCAATGCAATGCCTGGAAGAAGCACAAAAGTCACTGGCAACAAAAGTGCACAGAACCATTGATGTGCGATAAAAGATCTTCAAATGAATAGGACACGCAGTTTTCCTTCTAGTTACAGATTGTTTCAAGTTAATGTACTAGCATCAGACCTTGACTATAGAAACTCATACTGTTCAATGAAAGGGTTTGTCCTATAAAGATAACCACTTTTCAATAAGAATCAGGGGATTGCCATAGGTATGACAACCCTTAAACTGGCCATACACGTGATAAATATATTGGGTAAATCCACCGAATTCCATGTAAAGGGCTGACCATCTCATGAGTATGGGGGCCTCCTTACGGCGGCAGATGTCAGGGAGAAAAGGGTTGGGCATGATGGATCTTAACATGACTGATCCTTGTTATCACGAGGAGATGAAACACTGCTATAGGTGTCTGGTACCAACTTTATTCCCTCTTCCTACATGGTAGGGTCAGTAGAGATAGCTGTCAGTCTAATAGGCGTTCGGAAGACAGTTATATAACATGTATGTCTAGCCTTCTGCATAAAACAATATATACTATATACATGATGAAGAGGGGGCTCATAATAAAAACAAACTAACCTAAGTTTCCTTACAGCAGGTGGGGTGACAAGGGGAAGGCACACTTCCTTGTCCGGGATACTAGGGCATTGGATACTAGGGCATTAAACTGAATCTTCAACCTTGCTGAAGGAAATCTTAACTATCCTAAGGTTAGTTTGCCAATCCTTGCTTGTGTTGCTATGGTATTGGGAGCTTTGACTACTTATCATTTTAGCAAATTCTTATCTACCTTACTAAACAGAACATGTCAGGAGTCAAGTGCTTGTAAAATGCTGTTAGCAGGGGGCCTATTATTCCATTGTATGCGCAATTTATTATTGGCATAGAAATGGCCATAAAGAAAACAATGTCTTATTAAAAGTGCTTAGCCAGCATTCACACTTAGATTCATTATTTAGCATTCTGTTCTGTGGAACATATGTACATCTTTCCTGAGATGGGGCCTCTTAGTGGCGCTGGAAGGTTTCACTTATACAGGCCTGCAGTGAGCCATATTCCTAACCTGTATAGTAATAATGCAGTCAATTTGAATAGGATTATTTTTGGAAATTGCATACATTTTGGGTTCCAAGCATTGTACTATGAAGCCAAATTGTTCTAGCGGACCCATAAAGCCAAGCTGTTGCTAACTGAGCCGGACGTGTAAACCTAATGAAACAGGCAGCGTGTTCCTGTGGGGATATTCTCTTTTAGGATTGCAAGATAACATGTGCAGTGTCCAAAGAGGACTGCATGCAGTTGATCACAGTAAGATAAGACATCATTGGTGAACATTCACCCAGAAGTTACCCAGCCATAGAAATGACTCCAAGCTGTCCAACTTACCAAAAACTAAATTTCTTCACACGATGACATTCATAGTAACACGATGAAATCAAACATGTATGTCCAACCCCAGAAGTAGAGAAGGTGACGGCGGGAGCACACTACATTAACATGAACAGTTTCTATTTTTGATGCTTTGGTACAAAGGTGGTACGTTTCCAAAAAAGTATTCCCTTATACAGGACACCTGTTATGAACCTAATGCAGTACAAGACAGATTAGTCCTAGAAAACCAGACATCCCTGCACACTATGGTAAACAGCGCCAAACGTCTGGCGCCCCCCGAGCAGGCCGTAACCAGCCTCCAGAGGATTTTCACCAGAGCTCCTGATGGTGGAGATGGGCTTGACTGCTTCTTTCGGCTAGAATCGTAGCCCCCCCCCCCTGGGGGCACGGGACGCATGGCGCACCACAAGTCACAGCAGGCCCAGAAATCTGAAAACCACTCACCTGAGCAGGTGTACAGGCTGATGGAAATCCAGGAAATCCAGGAGCAGGGGAAGATGCAATAGCAGGTATTTTTCCGGAGGTGGCAGAGGTCCAATAAACGTAGTCGTACGGTCCAAGTCGGCAACAGGAGATAGCGCAGTACAAGGGAGTCAGACGAGAGAGTAGTCAGCAAGCCAGGTCGGTATCAGGAGGTCACGCAGTAGCAAAATCGGAGATCAAGGAGAGGAGGTCTAGGAGGCAAGCGGTGGTCACAACAGGAGGGAACGAAGGTACAGAATCGCCAGGCAGAGAACGTAGGTCAGGAAACAGTAGCAGGAGGTCAGAACAGCCAAACGGTAACAGAACGCAGAGTATGGAGCTAATACCCAGAAACACTGAATAGCCATCGGGGCTGGAGCTCCGGAAGTTCAAAGATATAGGATAGGGAGTGCAGGACAGTTAACCTCTTCAGGAATGAACGCGCCGACACGCGTGAGGACTGGAGCGGCATCTCACAGCGCTACTGCAGAGGTGCCGGCTCCGGTCCTAACAACACCATTTTACAATCTGCAAAGAAATTTAATCTAGTAATAATAATAAATAATCTACACAAAGAAGTATAAAGTACATTGCTTGTACCATAGTTCAGAGCCATCTGCTATTGACAGAAATTGAGGCACCGCCATACAAGTTAGAAGGTGGTCTGGTCCTGCCAAAATTGGAAGGTTTCATCAACATTATTTTAATGTGTATGTCCAGCTTTAGGCAATATGCACATGATCGTGTGTTTTAACAGTATGCAATCTGTGTTTTTAACAGGTAGCACACTGACCCTTTCTATTCTTATGGCCCCATACATATGATTGTATATTATAATGGGTATATGTAAGGCCATGAGACCAGAGGCAAAACTCAGGACAGGTCATATTACTGTCCATTTTATGGTCCAGGCTCACTATTGAAATGTATGAGTCCGTGGAGGGCATGGATGGTACAAGGATATCGTCTATGTGCTGTCTGTCCCTTTGTCTTGCAGACCTGTACATGAAAACGTGCTGTGTCTGTCACCAAAGCTTTCTGTTTCCCAAAACAACCAGCAGAATTGTGAGTACAGCTACAAATACACAGAATGAAATATATTTATGAAGCTCATCAGCTGGAGATTATATTAAAGTATAAATGATGTTCAGAGGTGGAAATTATTATATTATGCATACCACTTACACTACTTTTATCAGTGCACCGTGTATAAAAATAATGATACTCAAAGAAAAAAACCTTTCATTTTATTAATGCTAAAAACTATGGACTCTCCTGCAATATGTGTTGTAAGTTCAAAACCTACGAGAATTAATAGGCAAATACTGTATGAGACTTTTCAAATCTGCAGGTTATGAGATTTTACAGGAAAGTACATTAAAGATTAAGTTTTACACATAAAAATGTGTGAAAAGTATTTTTGTTCTCTTTTTTTGTATTCCGGATACGCTCCAGTGCACAGGTAATTTGCTTTAACATATGAATTATAGAACATGCTGCATCGTAAAATATGCAAGGCAGTAGAAAGATTTTACAACACAATAGTGTGATCTCAGTGGAAGAATTAATCGCTGCTATTTTAATGTGCATCTCAGCGTTCAATAAAACATAAGAAGCACATAAAAGCCAGGGAGGTGTGAATGAGGTTACATGGGCATTTGGACCGCATAGGACACAGCAGTCAGTGACTGTGTGGCTGGGTCCTAGAAGGTGTGCACTTCCAACATCATAAAAATAACTCTCATTAGGGGGTGCAGAGGTAGCAGCAGCTACTGGGCCTTAGACCCTGAGGGGGCCCTAAAGGTTAACACTGAATGGTATATGGTATAGTGGCCACATAGCAGATTTTGCATTGGGGCCCAGGAGCTTCAAGTTACGCCTCTGACTCTCAAAATACATTGGTTCCCTAGTATGCAAGGCTCCATGCTGCCCACTGAGATGAGATGGTGAGATATCCTAGTGATATACCATCACTTTATGACATTATGTTTGTGTTAGAAAATGGGGACAAATGTGCCATTCAGCAATATTTTGTACTGGCCTGACAAATTCTATGTATATGCAGCTCTGCTTCTTTGTGGTACAATTTCAGAAATCCCCATTCTTGTAAAAAGATTTATATAGCCTGAAAAGTTTAGTTTGGCTAGAATGGCAAAGTAAAGGCTTAATAAATATGACAGATTGTGAGAGCAATTTTATTCAATGCAATTATATCTTAATTACAGTAATACCTCGTACACTCGCGTTTCCGAATTTGGGAATTCACAGATTCGCGATATTTTTTTGGCAACTAACATATATAGATTTTGCTCTTTTTTTTTCAGATCTGTGAAATTTAATTAAAAAAAACACCTTCGCTATTGGGTAGTAGCTTCCTGTTCGTTACGTACCCGGTAATTAGTTTCATTTTACTGTGAGTGTATAAGAAAAATGAATGAATGTATTAATATACAGTACTGTACAGTATACTTTAGTATACTTTAGTATACTGTACAGTACTGTAGGGTAAAGTTTATTGATATTTAGGGGTTAAACATTAGAAAACGGCATTGTGAGCGCTTCTAAGCGCTTGTACCAAACATTCGCGATTCCTCGCGATCCGCGACCTGCTCTGGCACCTAACCTCGCGAATGTACGATGTATTACTGTATATCTTATTGCTTCGTTTTACAGTACCTGCAAAGTGGATGGGATTCTGGCTAACCCATCCACACATTGCAGTAAAAAATCAGTGGCGGAAAAGCTGCATTTTCTGTATAGGTATAATAGGGACAGAAAGTCCGCTTGGGAAAACTCTGCAAAATCACAAAGAAAAATGCTGTGGAAAAAAGCATGATGCTTTTCTGCCGCATTTTTATCTGCAGTGTTTTTTTACAGCGCTTCTCTATGTTGGGCCTTAGCCTAAATGGGTTGTCCACTTTCACTGAAATCTGGCCACAGGCAGGGAAGGGGTTGGTCATCAGTGGCACTTACCTTCTGAATCCCTCACTGCTCCTGCACTCAGTCTCCGCTGCTGCCTATGAGTGTTTGTTATTGGGCCGCAGCGGTGACATCATGTTGGTAACAATTGTCTGCGGCAGACAATAACAGGACTCAGTGATGTACTGCCCCAAGAAGTGTAAAATCAAGCATCATTTTTATAAATCTGCTCCGTTGTATGGGTTTGTATTGATTTAAACAAATTTAGATTTCCTGTAAGATCATAGAGACAAATAAGATAAAATGTCTTATCCATAAGGATAGCTAGTAAATTCTGCATAAACCCTGATAATGTGACCTTTCTAGAACATCAAGGAGATCAGACCATGATAAAATGCTTCAGTGTAAATAGATTATGCAGAAGAAGACACTTTATGTCCTAATGACAAGGATTACATAGAAGGTCTGCTATGGGACTGCTGATTTTGTAGCAGTTTGCTTACTCTTTCACATACAGTCACTTATCTTACATATTTACATAGCGGATCCTAAATAGATGTGAGGCTAAAGCCCCACTTGCGGAAAATCAGTTGTTTTTTTTTTTGCAGATTTTGTTGCAGTTTTTTGAGCCAAAGTCAGGAGTGGATTGAACAGAAGGTAGAAGTATAAGCACTTCCTTTATATTTTCCATTCCTTTTGTAGCCATTGTTGGCTTTGGATCAGAAAACTGCAACAAAATCTGCAACAAAAAAAGCTGCGTTTCCGCAACATTGGGCCTTAGCCTGAAGAAACCACAAGATTCTACTATATGTTTATTTTTATTAGTAAAAGCCTTATATTCATCATCAATGATGTTTAATGGGTCCACGATTAAAAACCACAGAATAGGTTGCAGATTGTGGGGGTCGCACATTGCAGGGAATAAGTTGCAGATTGGTGGGATCATGAACTGGGGTGTTTTGCTGGATATAGCTGAGCTCTGTGCTTTGGCTATGCCTAAAAGTCCCTAAGAAATAAATGGAGTGAGTGGCCCGGCGCCTGTGCAACTGCCATTCTATTTTGCCAGGAGGTACAAGACATGCCTGTTCTTTTGATCGTTGGTATCCTGTGGATTGGTTATGTGGGAAAACCCCTTTACTAATGAATCAACCACTCGGTTCCATTAGCCACTAGGTACTATTAGTAATCTATGAAATGTACAACTTGGATCAGCACATCTTCAATACCAATTGTTTGTCTAAGTGGTTTCCGTAGTTATAGCTGCTTCACAGCATAGGGACATAGAGTTAATTTTGGCAGCCACAAGAAAAAACAGCCCAGCCTTCAAAATTGTTCTTTACTGTAAGAGTCCTAAAAGCCATGTTTTTGTTTTTATTTATTTTACTTCAATGAAAAGTGAAGCAACTTTGCAAATCAGCTAAAAATGTCCTACTGTCCAAAAAGATACATTCCTATCCAGACACACAGATGTAGCAGAGTTAACCTGCCACTAGTCAAAGTGCAGCATTGTGATATCTTATCATAGAAAACAACAAAAACTAATGAAAAGTCATTGAAAAATGTTTTTCCAGTGACATTTCATTGGTTTTTGATGTCTTCTGTGATACGATATTAAGCAGCATCAATTTAACCAATTGCAGAAGTTCGTGTTAACTCTGCTACATCTGTATGTGCTTTCCTAGTTCAGACCACAAACATACCTCGCGTGTAGTCTGATCAGCAAGTTATGTTTTACTCCTTTGCATCTGCCGCTCCTTCATCTGTCATTCATTGAAGTAAAACAGAGACCTTGAAAATAGAGAAAAAGTGAAATACAAAGTGCAAGCAAAAGTGCTGTATACATTAGAAATAGAAAGAATGCTGACTACTAAGTGTTTATTATCCTGATTTCGGTGGGATTCTTTGATGGTCATATATGTATTGGGGAGTCTTGATATCTGCTATCAGCAATAAAAGGGATTGTGCATGTTGGATTCCAGCTTTGTTCTTGTAATATCCCTTGTTTCCTTCTTTCCACTAAAATAAACATGTTCATGGTGAAGTTGGGAGAAATAGCTATCTGGTGTATGGACAGCTTAGGAGATCATATTCACATGTTAGTAGTGATGACTGTAGATCATTTGGGATCATATTTGTCTTTAAAGGTTATAATAAAAGGCCCCATGACATATGGAGCAACGTGTTTCTATTATGTTTTGGCAAGATTGTTAATGATATAGCAGTAGACTATAAAATATTATTAGCATATTTAATTCTATAATCATCTTAGGTATGAGTAAGGAATTAAACTTCTGTATAATGTACATATCCGTCCCACACATAATAATATGTTTCTTCCTACCACCAGATTATTCATAGCCATTTTATGAAACCTGGACAGATGCCTAGTTTCCTGTAGGTGTAACCTGCTGCCGTGCATACATTATAGGTATAATTACAAGGTACAGGTATGTGCAATAATCTACGCACAGCTTGTATATGCACTGAACACCGTCCAGTATAAAGGTATTAACATATCAGGTTTCTCTTTTCTGGAACTTTAACATAGGACAATAATGATTTTTTTTTAATAAATAAATCAGTAGTTAAAGAAACTTCCCTATGAAGAACGCTGCAGTCAGCCTGAAGTAGCTGCTTCCAGGAGACTGCATTCAAGTACACAGCATATGCAAATCCAATATCAGCTATCTCAGGTTCTTTCCAAGTAGGGAAATATTTCTATAAACTGGTAGGTTATATAGCCTCTATGCAAATCTTCCTGTGTGTATGTATGTGAGGGTTATGTAAGAAAATGAGAATGTAAGCTCCAGTGATGCATGGACTGGACCGATGTGCAGGAATTTATAAAGCTCTTGGTAAACAAAGAAGGAATACATTGTATACATGTGTGATGATATTTGTGGGACTTTTATATAATACAATTCACATTATAGAGGTTATTTAAAAAAAATTATGTAAGATTAATTTCTGGTAGGGCATAATCAATACATAATACACATGTGTCTGCAGTCTGGTGGGTGACGGCAACTGTCAGGGATGTTTTGTGATAAGGTGTACATTTAACTCCTTAATATAGGAAATTAAGACTCATAAAGACTAGTAAATGGTAGGTATTCGTAAAAAGAAAAAGTAAGACAAGGGAGGATGTGTCACAAAAGATATCACAGACACAGCCAAGGTGTAGCAGGAAACAGTCGATTTTCCTGGACTAGGGTAGTGTATGGTTATGGCCTCAAATCAGGTGCGGTATGTTTAAGGTGCCTTTCAAACCTGGATCTCTGCCATACCTCCCTCATTCTGAGTATTGGCAATGAATCTCCTACCTCCACCCATCTCACAAGGTCCTTGTGGCTATCACCCCCATTCTGTGGCTGTCAGATCCCTCTGTGTTCCTTACACAACAGCCCATAGCACTTTACAGTGCCCTCTTTGACTGCATCACTCTTTTTCTGTAAACCCAGCTGCTACATGGTGGAATTCACTACTCAATGGCCTGTGTCTCTCCTTAAAGAGGACCTTTCACGTCCTCATGTCTATGCGGTTTTACATACTCCTAGAAAGCCGACAGTGAGATATCGGGGGTCTAAATTTCACCGCTCACTGTCAGAAGGGCGTTCCTGACAGTCTAGCTACGCTGTGAGGAACGCCCTCCCTGACTGTGCTCGTCCATAGACTTGTAATGAGGGGGCGTTCCTCACAGCTCAGCATCATCACTGGGCTGTAAGGAACGCCCCCTCTGACAGTACAGGGCTATGGGACGAGTACAGAGAGAGGGGGCGCTTCTTACCGCCCAGTGATGATGCTGAGCTGTGAGGAACGCCCCCCCAGCACAGTGCTATGGAGGAATACTGTTAGGGAGGGCGTTCCTCACAGCCAAGCTAGACTGTCAGGAACGCCCTTCTGACAGCGAACGGTGAAATTTAAATCCCCGTGGCATATAACGGGAAAGCCGACAGTGTGCTGAATTCAGCGCGCTGTCGGCTTTCTAGTGGTATCTAAAACCGCATACACATGAAGACATGAACGGAGGGAAGGGTAGGTCTTTTTATATCATCCTGACACGCTGCCTTTATGTGAGCAATGCAGAGTCCCTACACCTATGTGTTCTCACACACTACATGTCTCTCCCCACCAAAGTTCCTGGGGCCATGTTTAGTAGACACACTAGACCTGTTTACAGGAGAACCACCAGTGCAAGTACAATAAAAGATGATAAAAGGGGTGTCACTCTATCGCCTTATGCACGATGGTCATTATTATTATTTAATTATATAGCACCAAAGATTTCATGGTGCTTTACATTTGAGGGTTTACATATGGTACACAAGATGTACAAGACAAGTATAATACTAATAGTAACCAACTGGCACAGTGGGACAGAGGGCCCTGCCCGCAAGGGCTTACAATCTATGAGGTCATGTGAACAGCTTTGCACCCAGCACCAGTCATCAGATGAGGTATAATCTGCCACCAGTTGCAACTATTTTTCTGATATGCCATAAATTTTTGGTGGACTCTGACCATGGAAATCAAAACCAATTGCTAGAATAAAGGGACTTCAGTGATTTTCCAAGTGCCATGTCCTTTTGGATTCTACAGTAGTGACTGTATGTGAATCAGACGACACTAGGTCAATTCAATGGGATGACCTTAATAATAATAATAATAATAATAATAGTCCTTTAATAGTCCCACAGTGGGGAAATTCAGTGTGTTACAGCAGCAAAGATAAGATAAGCAGATACAAATACAAATACAACATGTACAGGAATGTTCCAAGGTGAGAGGCATTACATTAATAGCAGACAGACAGATAGGATGTAGCAGAGGAGGGGGGGGGGGGGATATAACAGGCAGAGAGATATTTCAGTTCTCTGTATGTAATGATCTCCGCTTAGGTCGGTGTTGGTTGTACAGCCTAACCGCGGTGGGGAGGAAAGACTTCCGATAGCGCTCCTTCTCACACCTAGGGTGGAGCAGTCGGTCACTGACAGTACTACCCAGCGCTATCACAGTCTCATGCATGGGATGGGACTTCTTCTTCTGCATGGAGCTCACCACGGACAGTATCCTTCTGTCACCCACCACCTGCACTGGGTCCAGTGGGCTCCCCAGGACAGAGCTGGCCCTTCTAATCAGCTTGTCAAGTTTATTTCTGTCCCTGGTTGATATACTGCTCCCCCAGCAGGCCACTCCAAAGAAGATGGCTGATGCCACTACTGAGTTGAAGAAAGTCCTAAGAAGTGCCCCCCTGATTCCAAAGGCTCTCAGCTTCCTAAGCAGGTAGAGCCTGCTGTGGCCCTTCCTGTACAGGGCCTCCATATGATCTGCCCAGTCCAGCTTATTATTAAGGAGCAAACCCAGGTACTTATAGGTGTTCACAATCTCGATGCCCGTCCCCAGGATGTCCACTGGTTTTGGAGGGCATCTGCCTTTACGGAAGTCCACCACCATCTCCTTGGTCTTCCCCGCGTTAATCTTCAGGTGGTTCTGGTGGCACCAGTCCACAAAAAAACGGTTCAGTTCTCTGTACTCCTTGTCATCATCGTCTGTGATGAGGCCTACTATTGCAGAGTCGTCAGAATACTTCTGTAGGTAGCAGCTGGATGAGTTGCACCTAAAATCAGCAGTGTACAGTGTGAAGAGGAAAGGGGCGAGAACCGTACCCTGAGGTGCCCCCGTATTACAGATCACGGTACCTGACACACAGTCTTGGGCTCTCACGTATTGAGGTCGATTTGTGAGGTAGTCTAGGATCCAGTTGGAGAGGTGGTGGTCCACTCCAGCAAGGCCCAGCTTGTCTCTCAGTAACCTGGGCTGTATGGTGTTAAAAGCACTGGAGAAATCAAAGAACATTATTCTCACCGCGTTCCCTGGTTTTTCCAGGTGAGACAGAGCCCTGTGCAGAAGGTGGATGATGGCATCATCTACCCCAATGCCCGGTCGATAAGCAAACTGGAGAGGGTCCATAGCGGGGCTCACTAGAGGGCGAAGATGTGTGAGAACCAATCTCTCTAAGATCTTCATCAAGTGGGATGTCAGTGCTACAGGTCTGTAGTCGTTGAGGTCCATAGGGTGAGGTTTCTTTGGAACTGGTACCACACAAGAAGATTTCCATAATTCAGGGACTATTTCCTGCCTCAGGCTCATATTATACATATATGTAATTATACCACACAGCTGGTCCCCACAAGTCTTAATTAGCCTTGCACTGATGTCATCTGGCCCTGCGGCTTTCCTCGCCTTGATCTTTTTCATCTCCTTCCTCACCTGGGCCCATGTGAAGGTTAGACTGTGGTCAGATAAAGACAGATTTCTGGATTTACTGGTCTGTTGGGAAGTAGCCACATGGGGTGAAGTCATTGTGGTGAGGGGAGCTGAAGGACATTCTGGGGTGGGAGGAGCTGGTGTGTGATCAAATCTGTTGAAGAATAGGTTTAGTTCATTAAGCCAGTTAACATCTGCCTCAATCTGGCAGACCGACTGTTTATGACCCAAAATTGACTTAAGCCCCTCCCAGACCCCCCTTATGTCTTTTCTTTCCATTTGCTTTTCCATTTTTTCCTTATAACTGGATTTTCCTTGCCTGATTAGATGCCTCAGCTCCTTTTGTACTTCCCTCAACCCCTCCTTATCTCTTGTCCTGAATGCCATCTTTTTCTCCTTAAGTAGTGACCTTGTGTCTCTTAGTGAAGCCAAGTACAGCTGATAACTCAAGGGGCACACAGCTTATGATGGCCATACGCGTAACATAGCTGTGCTCAGTGTGGCCAAGCAGTGCATTTGTCTTGAATGGCGAGAGGGGAGAAAACTATTGTCAGTTGAAATCCAACTGCCCGATCCTTATCTTCTCTGACATCTAGAGATTAGAAAAATGCTGGAACTCCTTCACTTTGGCATATGGTGGGATCACCCAATTAAAAAGCCACTATGGAAGGGGGAAGCACTGAAGGAGAATATATGCACTTTAATGGGTGCATTTATGTCTCAGGTTGCCCATAGTTATGTATTGTGGCAGGATTGTGCATCAGTTTTCATTTCTGTGACCACTCATGGCACAATGCATACATATTTATGGACAGATGTTTGATATGTTATCTTCCATGTGATGTTTATGGTAAATCAATATTATTGAATATATGACAAGGATTCTATGGTCTGTGCTTACCCATGCTGTGCTATCTGTGCATGGAACAAAGATGTTGTTATCGTATCGTATGTTTACTGAGTTGGCTTCAAAAGTTTTTGTCTCTTTAAAAAGCAGAATACAATGTCCTTATGCAAAAATTCCAACCTTTGTCTATTCTGGTGACCTGACAGCAAACATGGAGCAATGTGGTGATAAGGAAAACTAGATAATATAGAATGTTATCTCTCTCTCACCTGTCTGTCCAGTTTCATCCCTGACAAACATTTGTCCTCTGGTGTAAACATATGTACAACTAGAAATCGCCAAGTACTATAGCCCTGATAACAGCCAGTCATAAAACTAGCTCAGCCTTATAGACAAAGAACAGAATGAATCCCTCCACTTGTAATATAATGATTCACTGGGCCACAAAATACAACAGGCTATGAAGTGTATTAGACATCTGGAGTAGGACGCTGTGATCTTAAAAGCTAATGCACCAGAAACGGTATTGATATATGCTACACCATTAAAATATCCCTTACTCTGCAGACTGTATATACACAATCCAGTTATGTAAAGTGGAAGATGACAGGCAGGGACCCTCAGCTGCGGACAGCAACACAAATTCCAGCTCTTTTACTGAGATTATCCAGAGATTATTAGAACTAAAAGGGCTAAAGCTTACATACACAAACTGAAAACATGGTCCTATTCCTCTTTCTTGTATGTATTTATGTTTGGAATTTAACTGCCAAAATGCTACTTGAAGGAACAAACTGACATCTAATAAATGTGCGAATGTAGAATCACGATAATATGATAATGACAGACGAACAAAGTTGACAGACTGCTAATAAAAGTGGTTTTCCAAGCTTTTATTGTATGGCCTATCTTCAGTATCTGTGGGGTGCCGACAGCATATGGAGCCGGAAGCAGAGGGCTCTGTACATATATGTGATTCACACAATTCCCATTGGAGTGTATGGGAGCTGAGCTGCAATAACATTGCATGGCCACTATATTATGTACATAGCCCTCTGTACACTGTATAGTGTGGCAGAGAAGTCCTGAACAACGGACTGCTGGGGGAAGGGGGTAGGTTTTGGTCTGCTATGATCAGATTTTGATGTTTTATCCTGAGGATAGGCCATGAAAAAAAGCCCAGAAAACTCTTTACGGCTAAAGCCTCACGTAGCGAGCTGATACCAAAAAACGTTGCGGAAAAGACCGAGGTGGAAACGCATCACGTTTTTTTCCGCAGCGTTTTTCACACAAAGTCCGCAGAGTTTTCCTCTGCGGACTTTCTGCCTCTATTATACCTATACGGAAAACGCATAATTGATATGCTGCGATCACAGCATTTCCTCTGCAAACATTTTTCTGCAATGTGTGGATGGGATTAGCCACTTTGCAGGTACCAAATCGCAGGCGTTTTCGCTACATGGGGCCACAGCTAAAAAACGCTGTGAAAAAATAAAATCACAACAGAAATGCATTACGTTTTTTTCTGCAGTGTTTTTCATTCCGATTTTGCTGACTTTTTCTCAGCTGATTTTCTTCCCTTATTAAGCCTATAGGGAAAACTCCAGCATTTCCACTGGTATAATTGACATGCTTCGATTTTCAAAGAAGTGTGTGTTTTTGAAAACACAGCTTTTCCGCAGCGGATTTTTTTTCTGCAATATGTGGATGGGATTAGCCAGAATCTCATTCACTTTGTAGGTACTGTAAAATGCAGTATTTTTTTCCACAGCCATCATTTCCACAGCCGCAAAAACATAGCCCCAAGCTTAAGATTCAGGGAGGGAGTAACAAATTTAAGGGAGTACTGGGCTAGAGGAGTGGAATCAATAGCAGTGATTAAAACTGGCTCTTCTAACGAAATCAGGGAAAAACACAAAGACTGGGCCACCTTTAAATCAATAAAATTGGCCATGGAACCACAGTCAACAAATGCACTACCCAAAAGAGTCATACCAGAGAAGGAAATTTCTATAGGTAAGACAAACTTATGACAGGACACAGAAAGAAGAACCTGTTCTCCCAGACAGTCTTTCTGAAGAACAGCAGGGCGTTGAGCTCCATCTGACATAGGCCTTTTAGGACACTTGTTTAGGATGTGACCTGCTTCACCACAATAGGAGCACAACCCTCTTTGCCTTCTAAACTTCTTACGGGCCTCCGCAGTCATGGCAGCTCTGAGTTGCATGGGTTCGGGACCGGATTCTAGCAGTTGAACAGGTTCAGAGAAGAATGGTTCCATGGAGACTCGCTCTCTTCTACGCTCATGTAGAGGTCTGTCTAATTTGATGGCCAGACTCATACTCTCCTCCAAGGTAACAGGTGACAGGAAATTAACCAAAATATCTTTAATAGCATCAGAGAGCCCCTTACGGAATTGGAAACAGCAGAACTGTTCCAATGAGACTGGACTGACCACCTCCTGAATTCCGTGCAATAGTCTTCAGCTGGCCGGGTACCTTGCCTAATAGAAGAGAGTTTGGCTTTGGCTAACGCTCTTTGGTTAGGTTCATCATACAATAACCCTAAGGCTTTAGAAAAGTTATTTACAGAAGATAATTCAGGTGCACGGGGATCCAAAGAAAAAGCCCAGGTTTGAGGGTCTCCTTGTAGCAGAGATATTACTATGGCTAACTGCTGATGCTGGTTACCAGAAGAATACGGCCTTAGTCGGAAGTATAATGTGCAGGCTTCCCGAAAATTAGTAAAGGATTTCCAATCTCCTGAAAACCTATCTGACAAGTTTATCTTGGGCTCTATGGAAGCAGTGCCTTGGGGAACGGCTTGAGGCCGAGCTGCCTCTTGATCCTGTACTCTCACAGCCAGATCTTGAACCAATTGAGTCAAGATTGGATCCATTATGGAGGCCAAAATGCACAAAGTAATGTGGGCTGGCTATTTTGTTAGGAAACAGTTGCAGCGTAGAGCTAAGTAGTGAGTCCCAGCACTAGTCAAACCTAATCAGAATGGTAAAAACCGTGCTGAACGTCCCGCGCTCTCTCAACTGCACCGAACACCACCCCCCAGAGATGTTCACCAGGGCCCCTGATGGTGGGAATGGACTTGGAAGCTACTAACGGGCAGAGCGGCACAGGTCAGAGAGCGACGGACGTACAGCACACCACCAGACACAGCAGAACAGAAACCGGAATCACTTATCAGTAGTAGGGATGTCAGTCTGCAGAGTAGAAAGCAGCGGATGGCGGCAGGCAGTAGATGGCAACAGAGGTCCAAAGAGTAGTCATACAGACTGAGTTGTCAGCGTGAGGTTAGCGAAGTACAAAAGGGAAATCCAAATAGATGTGTCAAACAAGTCGGGTCGGTAACAGAAGTGCAGAGCGGTACCAAATCGGAGTTCAGGAGGACGAAGTCTGAAGGCAAGCCGGGGTCGTTAGCAGGAGAGGGAGAAAAAGGTACAAAATCGGGAGGCCAGAAGGATAGTCAAACAACAAAAGCAGGAGGTCTAGGCAGGAGGTAACAGGACAGGAAATATGCAACGCTTACTACCAGGGAAAACTGAATAGCCAGCGATTACCTGGAGCGGAAGTCCCGAAAATAAAGGTTCCGACTGAGCACCTGCTCCGGAAGGGAATCCCGTGGCCCGAGCGGGGAAGGACCGGCAACCCCCGCATACCATCGCGGAGGTTCCGGCCTGCCTCCCTAGGGGCCAGAAGGAGCACTTAGAGGAGAGGACCGGCAACCCTCGCATGCCGCCACGGAGGTTCCGGTCCAGCTCCTTACATGCAGGTTCTACCACAATCTCAAGAATAGGGGGCCATCTAGTAGGGGTTGCGACTGGAGAGGTGGCCATGCATATGCAGTTATCTCAATTCTCTTGAGCCTACCTGCTCAACTATTCTTTGAACTCCAATATTGTGCAGATATGCTATAAATGTCCAGACAGGAATATAATGTACTCTTTTAATATAATGTACTCTTGTACTCTTTTTTTTTTTTTTTTTTTTATCTGTCTTTTTGTCCTGCTGAAATGGGGACTCTTGTGTCTGCAGGCATTTCTTTTGTCTACACAAGAGAGAAATTACTGCAGCTTAGAGTCACAACAACAGGGCTGCATACCATTTGCCCACCCATCCCCCAAGAACTCTGGAGAAAGAAAAAGCGGGGGAGGGGCTGCAGAGCAGGAACTCTTCAGAGGATTAAAAAGAGGCGTTACCGACCAACTGTTCCCTCCATCATTATGGGCAATGTGAGATCTCTTGCAAACAAGATGGATGAACTAACAGCGCTCACCAGGCACCATCAGGAGTTTCGGGTGTGCAGCATGATGCTACTTACAGAGACTTGGCTCACTGAAGTTACTCCTGACTCTCTGGTCTCCTTGGATGGTTTTAAACTCCTTCGGGCAGACAGGACAAGGGAGAGCGGTAAGAGGAAAGGAGGGGGGCTGGCAATGTTTGTGAATAATAGATGGTGCAATCCTAGGCACATTGTGATTAAGGAGCAAACTTGCTATAAGGACATTGAACTATTAGCTGTGAGCATGAGACCTTTCTATCTACCAAGGGAACTATCACATGTTATCGTGATAGCTGCATATGTCCCCCCCTCTGCGAAAGCTGACGCTGCCTGCGAGGTCCTACAAGCCACGCTGAGCCAGTTACAGTCTCAGCACCCCCAGGCCCTCCTTCTTGTGTCTGGCGATTTCAACCACGCCTCTCCATCATCCACACTTCCCAGTTTCACACAGTATGTAACCTGCCACACAAGAGACAACAAAACATTGGACTTGTTCTTTGCCAACGTGAGGGAGGCATATAACTCATCAGCCCTACCGCCCCTGGGAAGATCGGATCACAACCTAGTACATCTCCGACCTGTGTACAAGCCACTTGTACGTAGAGAACCAGCTGTCACCCGCACAGTGAGGATATGGTCCGAGGAGAGTGATGAGGCTCTGAGGGATTGTTTTGACACAACCGCATGGGAAGTTTTGCAGGATTCGTATGGAGAAGATATAGAAGGACTCACACACTGCATAACGGACTACATTAATTTTTGTGTGGACAACACAGTACCCACAAAAGTGGTGAGGTGCTTCTCCAACAACAAACCATGGATTAACTCTGATATAAAAACACTACTTAAGGAGAAAAAGATGGCATTCAGGACAAGAGATAAGGAGGGGTTGAGGGAAGTACAAAAGGAGCTGAGGCATCTAATCAGGCAAGGAAAAGCCAGTTATAAGGAAAAAATGGAAAAGCAAATGGAAAGAAAAGACATAAGGGGGGTCTGGGAGGGGCTTAAGTCAATTTCGGGTCATAAACAGTCGGTCTGCCAGATTGAGGCAGATGTTAACTGGCTTAATGAACTAAACCTATTCTTCAACAGATTAGATCACACACCAGCTCCTCCCACCCCAGAATGTCCTTCAGCTCCCCCCACCACAATGACTTCACCCCATGTGGCTACTTCCCAACAGACCAGTAAATCCAGAAATCTGTCTTTATCTGACCACAGTCTGACCTTCACACGGGCCCAGGTGAGGAAGGAGATGAAAAAGATCAAGGCGAGGAAAGCCGCAGGGCCAGATGACATCAGTGCAAGGCTAATTAAGACTTGTGGGGACCAGCTGTGTGGTATAATTACATATATGTATAATATGAGCCTGAGGCAGGAAATAGTCCCTGAATTATGGAAATCTTCTTGTGTGGTACCAGTTCCAAAGAAACCTCACCCTATGAACCTCAACGACTACAGACCTGTAGCACTGACATCCCACTTGATGAAGATCTTAGAGAGATTGGTTCTCACACATCTTCGCCCTCTAGTGAGCCCCGCTATGGACCCTCTCCAGTTTGCTTATCGACCGGGCATTGGGGTAGATGATGCCATCATCCATCTTCTGCACAGGGCTCTGTCTCACCTGGAGAAACCAGGGAACACGGTGAGAATAATGTTCTTTGATTTCTCCAGTGCTTTTAACACCATACAGCCCAGGTTACTGAGAGACAAGCTGGGCCTTGCTGGAGTGGACCACCACCTCTCCAACTGGATCCTAGACTACCTCACAAATCGACCTCAATACGTGAGAGCCCAAGACTGTGTGTCAGGTACCGTGATCTGTAATACGGGGGCACCTCAGGGTACGGTTCTCGCCCCTTTCCTCTTCACACTGTACACTGCTGATTTTAGGTGCAACTCATCCAGCTGCTACCTACAGAAGTATTCTGACGACTCTGCAATAGTAGGCCTCATCACAGACGATGATGACAAGGAGTACAGAGAACTGAACCGGTTTTTTGTGGACTGGTGCCACCAGAACCACCTGAAGATTAACGCGGGGAAGACCAAGGAGATGGTGGTGGACTTCCGTAAAGGCAGATGCCCTCCAAAACCAGTGGACATCCTGGGGACGGGCATCGAGATTGTGAACACCTATAAGTACCTGGGTCTGCTCCTTAATAATAAGCTGGACTGGGCAGATCATATGGAGGCCCTGTACAGGAAGGGCCACAGCAGGCTCTACCTGCTTAGGAAGCTGAGAGCCTTTGGAATCCGGGGGGCACTTCTTAGGACTTTCTTCAACTCGGTAGTGGCATCAGCCATCTTCTTTGGAGTGGCCTGCTGGGGGAGCAGTATATCAACCAGGGACAGAAATAAACTTGACAAGCTGATTAGAAAGGCCAGCTCTGTCCTGGGGAGCCCACTGGACCCAGTGCAGGTGGTGGGTGACAGAAGGATACTGTCCGTGGTGAGCTCCATGCAGAAGAAGAAGTCCCATCCCATGCATGAGACTGTGATCGCGCTGAGCAGTACTGTCAGTGACCGACTGCTCCACCCTAGGTGTGAGAAGGAGCGCTATCGGAAGTCTTTCCTCCCCACCGCGGTTAGGCTGTACAACCAACACCGACCTAAGCGGAGATCATTACATACAGAGAACTGAAATATCTCTCTGCCTGTTAAATCCCCCCCCCCCTGCTACGTCCTATCTGTCTGTCTGCTATTAATGTAATGCCTCTCACCTTGGAACATTCCTGTACATGTTGTATTTGTATTTGTATCTGCTTATCTTATCTTTGCTGCTGTAACACACTGAATTTCCCCACTGTGGGACTATTAAAGGACTATTATTATTATTATTATTATTATTTAAATCAGATGCTATATATATACTGTATCTACTTAAAACTGAAGTTTGCTTTTTATTCTTTTTATCATTCTGACCTTACATTGGATTTTAGGATAATCTATAAACCCTTACCATGTAGGAACTCTTGTAAAATCGTAGAATTGTGTATCTCAGTGTTATAGACACTGAAGGCACCAACTTTCAGGCAAGACTTCCATTTATCAGCTAGTGGATGGTTTCTTATAAACATAGCCTCTTACTACAGTCTAACATCTATCTTGATGTATGGCCGAATTATAAACAATGCCTTTCATGGGGCTAACATTTTCCAGGTTGCAGGTATCAGTCAGCTTCTTAGATGTGCCCTTAGGATGAACTTCTATGAACTTTACCATTTCCTAGGTATGATGAGTTTTGTCACATTTGATGGCATACAGTACCATGAATGATAGGTTGATATCAGTAGAGAGGGATATATATATATATATATATATATATATATATATATATATATACATATATACAGTGGGGAAAAAAAGTATTTGGTCAACCACCAATTGTGCAAGTTCTCCCACTTAAAAAGATGAGAGGCCTGTAACTGACATCATAGGTAGACCTCAACTATGAGAGACAAAATGAGAAAATATATCTAGAAAATCACATTGTCTGATTTTTTAAGAATTTATTTGCAAATTATGGTGGAAAATAAGTATTTGGTCACCTACAAACAAGCAAGATTTCTGGCTCTCACAGACCTGTAATTTCTTCTTTAAGAGGCTCCTCTGTCCTCCACTCATTACCTGTAGTAATGGCTCCTGTTTGACATTGTTATCAGTATAAAAGACACCTGTCCACAACCTCAAACAATCACACTCCAAACTCCACTATGGTGAAGACCAAAGAGCTGTGGAAGGACACCAGAAACAAAATTGTAGACCTGCACCAGGCTGGGAAGACTGATTCTGCAATAGGCAAGCAGCTTGGTGTGAATAAATCAACTGTGGGAGCAATAATTAGAAAATGGAAGACATACAAGACCACTGATAATCTCCCTCGATCAGGTGCTCCACGCAAGATCTCACCCTGTGGGGTCAAAATGATCACAAGAACGGTGAGCAAAAATCCCAGAACCACACAGGGGGACCTAGTGAATGACCTGCAGAAAGCTGGGACTAACGTAACAAAGGCTACCGTCAGTAACACACTACGCCGCCAGGGATTCAGATCCTGCAGTGCCAGACGTGTCCCCCTGCTTAAGCCAGTACATATCCGGGCCCGTCTGAAGTTTGCTAGAGAGCATTTGGATGTTCCAGAAGAGTATTGGGAGAATGTCATATGGTCAGATGAAACCAAAGTAGAACTGTTTGGTAGAAACACAACTCGTCGTGTTTGGAGGAGAGTGAATGCTGAGTTGCATCCAAAGAACACCATACCTACTGTGAAGCATGGGGGTGGCAACATCATGTTTTGGGGCTGTTTCTCTGCAAAGGGACCAGGACAACTGATCCGTGTACATGAAAGAATGAATGGGGCCATGTATTGTGAGATTTTGAGTGCAAACCTCCTTCCATCAGCAAGGGCATTGAAGATGAAACATGGCTGGGTCTTTCAGCATGACAATGATCCCAAGCACACCGCCAGGGCAACGAAGAAGTGGCTTTGTAAGAAGTATTTCAAGGTCCTGGCGTGGCCTAGCCAGTCTCCAGATCTCAACCCCATAGAAAACCTTTGGAGGGAGTTGAAAGTCTGTGTTGCCCAGCGACAGCCCCAAAACATCACTGCTCTAGAGGAGATCTGCATGGAGGAATGGGCCAACATACCAGCAACAGTGTGTGCCAACCTTTTGAAGACTTACAGAAAACGTTTGACCTCAAAGGATATATAACAAAGTATTGAGATGAATTTTTGTTATTGACCAAATTCTTATTTTCCACCATAATTTTCAAATAAATTCTTTAAAAACCAGACAATGTGATTTTCTGGATTTTTTTTTCTCATTTTGTCTCTCATAGTTGAGGTCTACCTATGATGTCAATTACAGGCCTCTCTCATCTTTTTAAGTGGGAGAACTTGCACAATTGGTGGCTGGCTAAATACTTTTTTCCCCACTGTATATATGTGTGTCTGTGATAATTTGAGGTTCAGCCTATAAGATGCTTTTAGTGAAAGATGTAAGCAGCTTTAAAAACATTGGCTGGTCACAAGACTGGTTACACGACTGGAGACCTGTCTTCCACCTATAACAATTCCTTTTCCAAGGTAGTAACAAACAGAGTCTCTAGGCACACCATTGTTCCCAAGACTTATAGTACGGCCATATTATGCAACAGCTGTCCAGTTTAAAAAAAAGGTATTTATGGAGCTTGTATTGCAATACTAGCAGATAATGCACCGACAGATTAATAGAATTGTAATATGATGGTACAATAGTCAGATGATGGTTGGTACAAACGGATGATAGTCATGTTAGTCAGATAATGGTGTTATTGGTATACAGATAAGATGATAACAAGTCCATAATGGATCTCCTAGTGGAATGGTTAAATCTCTAAACTGGGTCCAATTTGATTTGTAAATGGTACAAAACCTCCATCTGAAGATTTATAAACTGAAATACTCCCTTCATTGATGATATTCCATATAACAAATATATAATTTCTTCTAGCATTACTTGCCATTCACATCCAGGCACATCTTCATTATTTATATTCTCTTAGCATCTCCCTCACAGGATTCACTGTATATCTTTAGTTTCATGAAGATAAGAAAAATATTTCTTCAAGAAGAAGCCATGTCTGCAAATTGCCATGACTCCCACAACCACCACCATGACCTACCATCACGTGATCATATTTGAAAGTGAGGGGTGGGGGTGAGAATTAATGAATGACTTAATCCCATCTCTTAGATTCTCTTTCTTCTTAGCAGATGTAAGTTTTTGTCTTAATGGTTCCAATTATATGAGCTAATTACTGTTAATTGCTCCCAGAAGAGCATGTAAGAGATACAAATGGTGCTGTTAGAAGCAAGAGTTTGACATGAAACAGAACATGTTACCAGACAAACGCCCAGGAGCCCCTAATATAAACCTAATAACACTTTGCAAATGGAAAGTCTTTATTGGCACATTTTCCGTTCTACCTTTCATCTATTAATTGAGAAATCCACAAATAGATTATAATTATTAGAAAGAACTGAAAATGATACATAGCGCTGTCAGGTCATTTATTCACAATGCTCTTTGTTCTAATTATAATAGAATATGCCTTGTTCTGACCTGTTGCAGATGTAAGGATTCTTAGGGTGCTATTACCCAGCAGGTTTTTACTCATGTTAACACAAATACTGTTTTTGCACACCAATGAAAATGACTAGCACTGATCAAAAATGCATCAGGTTCTTTATGCAGTTTTGAATCCAGGAGCAGATCATAAAGGGAGAGAAACTATTAAGGACAGGTATTATTCCTCTTTTTTAAAATCGCTCCTGGTTTTGAAACTGTATCAGGCACCTGAAACAGTACCTAATATTTATAATATCTCACTTTTAGTAGTATCCATTATATATAGGGCTACGGAGGAGGCACTTGTACTCATATCCATGAACGTAATCAATGTTACATACTAAGAGATACTGGGGTTTAGAAGCACAAATACTGAGACGCAGAGCATAACTTTTGTGTTCAGACTCTCTTGTTTAAAGGGGCTGATCTTTCAATACAAAAAGCAAAATGTAAACTAGATATGCATTTTAGAGTAACTTTTCTTGAAAAAGTTTCTTTTCAGAAATATTTCAATTATCTGCTTGTAAAAGCATCTTCTGGTGTTCAAAATGTATAGGTCATGCTTGTAAATGCATTCTAGTGAGGCTCTCTTAGTCATGCATGCCAGTAGAATACAGTCCAGTTTCTGCTGTATCCTCTGTCAAAGAAGTAGAGACACAATTTAGAATGGACACAGACTGTCCCCTGCTTCTCAGAAAGAAAGGCCACCAGGACCAGCAGTATTTATAACAGTGAACCGCACACGTACATAAGGTAGAAAAGTACCTCACCACACTATTTTGCTCCATTCTAAACAATCATTCTTATCTTTGTTCCTGATAAGAAGGAGAGCACTGTAGATCTAATTATTTCCCCCCTCACTGCTTGGAGTTTGTCTACCCCTTACTGTTATAAATACTGTTGCCCATGCTGGGCTTTCCTTCTGAGAAAGTGATATCTCTCCTTTCACCGAGGATAGAGCAGAAGCTGTACTGTATTCTACTAGGCATACATGACTAACAGAGCCTCACTAGAATGATATGCACAGACCTTTACAGTTTTAATGACATGGGGATGCTATTACAGGCAGATAATTGTTATATTTCTGCAATAAAATATTAACAGCACTTTGCAAAGTTACTCTGAAATTCATATTCATTTTACTTATTTCCATTTGTATTGATGGCACAGCCCCTTTAAAATGCAGGTGTGTATAATGACCATAGTTGATGTACTGCCTCATGCCTGATTCTCCTTGTGGAGATCCAGTTAGAGGGGAGTTTGTAGAGCAATGATACCTAGGGAAAAGTATACAAGAAAGATCTGACATTGACTTACAATGTAGTGGCCCACAGGTGACATTAGATATTTTCTTCATTCTGTTTTCTTTGCTTACATGAGGAAATCATGAAAATACATGTATTAGTAATGCTAAAAATGTCCGTAGTACTCCAATAGATTTACACCCATTTAACCCTTCGAACATCAAAAGCAATTTAGTAAATATAGTGCATTGTATTACTTATGTTTTACTAGTCCTGAGTTATAGTCTGTATTAGGTTATGTTCAACCAGGTATGTTCACCCTGAAACCTGTGTTGCAACCACTGGCCATTTACCTCCCATTGTTTTCAATTAGAAAATGGGTCCTAGTTTATACAGAAGTGTTTTTTTCCATGCTGATTTGAAGTCTACATCAAAACATGACAGGATCTGGATATAACACTTACAGACTGATCCTGAACAGTGGCAGTTCCCTGTTTATAAAACCCCCTAACTCATATAATGGACTGTTAAAAGCAGATCACTGTTGTCACAGTGATTTGTGTATGGGGACAGTGGGGAGCACAAAGATCATATGTTCCATGTTACACCGAGCATCATTAATGGAAAATAAATAACTGCAATACATTTTAAATTCCTAAATAAAATTAGGACATACAATAAAAAGGATACAAAAAGGTAAAAAGAATATGCCCACTTTACCTTTGCAAACCTACATCAGTATTAGATATCTGACAATAATTTATAGAATCCCTATCATACAGAACATGCAATAATCGCCTCTAGCTAACTTTTTTTTTGCCTCGTATAACCTGGCCATATCTGCACTTAAACTTGCACTAAAAAAAAAAAATCAGTATCCCATATATAAAGGCTGAATCTAAAGCTAACACAACCTATTTTATGTTTTATCATCTTTTATTCAAGAAAGAAATGCAAACAAGAACAAAGGGTTGTACTGCCTAACAAAGACAATTGTCAAGAATATAGCACATACCAGAGCACAGAAGTATCAAAAACACAAGTATAGTAATAGAAAGCCCAGAGTATAAGGCAATAGGTCAAGTCTTGCAGTCAGCATTGTTCTGGCCCACATGGACCCTGCCACATTGCTAAAGGAAAGGGAGCCTCATGTCTTGTGTCATGTGATAATATTAATAAACACTCATACTCACCTTTTCTCTGTGTCCATCAGTTCCTGGAGTCCTCCTAAGGCCTTTTCCGACCTCAGGCTGGTATCATGCACCCCAGGGGCATGTAGGGCACGCCAGCGTCATGAGGCCCAATAACAGGCCTCAACGGTGACCCCGGGGCATGTGACATCAGTCTGATTCCAGAAGAGGACGTCAGCGACCGCTGGAAAGGTGAGACAAGGTGAGTATAAGTGTTTTTTTTATTTTTCCTCACCTCCCCTGGGCCTCCACTTATTATACTTTGGGATCTAAGGAGATGGGAACTGGACAACTGCCAGTCTGTGCACTGAAGAAAGCCAGGAGAAGCAGAGAATAGGTCAGGGCCAGATGACTACAAAAAGACCCATAGTTCCGAACTACCAGTGTGGAACCAATGGAGAAACCTGGTAAGTGGAGATGGGCGAACCTCACTCATGAGATTCATTTTGCAAATATTCGCGAGGTTTGGCCTTCTGGTTCGTTTTGGTCCAAACTTGTTCAGATAGAATCTGAAATGATATTATTATATTCTTGGGTCTCCTCAGACCCCATAGTATAATAAGTGGAGGACCTTATACTCATCTTGCCTAGGCATTTTTGCATCATCTTACGGTCCTTGGAGTCTTCTTCTGGCCTCCGTCTGATGTCACTTGCCCTGGGGGTCACCACTGAGGCCTGTGATTGGACCTCAACAGTCAAATGAGACATGCAGATAGGGGACTACCAGACTTCACAAAGATGCCCAGGAGAGGTGAGACAAGGTGAGTATAAGGGTTTGTTATTTTTCCTCACCGCCCCTGGGCCTCTACTTATTATACTTTGGGGTCTAAGGAGACAGGAACCGTACAACTACTGATCTGTGCACTGAAGAAAGTCAGGGGAAGCAGAGAATAGGTCAGGGCCAGATGACTCCACTTATTGTACTCTGGGGTCCGAGAAGACCTTTAGAAATTTCAGAATCTGGTTCTAAAGGAATCGGTTTGTCCATCCTTACTGGTAAGCATAGTGGCCCAGTAGTATACCTGCAAGTCAGGTAGGAAGATTAGAGTAGACCTGACTATTCTTCTCATTCTCCAGACAAATTGCTGCAACACAGACAATATTTACTGGTGGAAAGAGAATGAAATAGTGATGGAAAGGGTCTGGAATAAGTAAACAAAACAAAACAGAACATCCATCTAAAGCCCACTGATCCTCCAGAACCAGGACAGCTGTAATTTCTGGTAAGAGAACAGGTGTTGAAGGACCCAAGTAAGTAGAGGGGTGAAGGTGACACAGCCTATTTTAGATTTCATAGTGTGATTTTTTTTATTCAATTTTCCATCTCTGCATTTTAAAAGCTATAACTTATAATAAGATATAAGTGACATGATGGTTTGCTTTTGTAGGACAAGTTGTATTTTTAGGGGTACCTATAATGTTTTGTTTCTGACCATGATTTCCTAATATATCACAAGGCATTATGGGAAAGGAGCTGGGGAGCTCATGCGCCCTTTATTGGATGTAACAAATCCTCAATTTGCTTTTGACTCACCGAGCCTTGAGACAGCAAAAGGGATTTTAGCCAAGCCAATTTCACTTATCTGCATACAGCGCTGTTTCCGGATTGTTGTCCTTCATCAGTACAGAGCAAAGTGAATTGGCTGGCTTAGTGGGAGGCAATGAGTGGGTTAGGGACAAGAATCTCTCACATTGAGGAGAGCACCAGTAAAGGTGTGTAGAGATTTTAATTGCCTTTTGCCCTCTACTTAGCATCTACATATCACAAGGCATTATGGGAAAGGAGCTGGGGAGCTCATGCGCCCTTTATTGGATGTAACAAATCCTCAATTTGCTTTTGACTCACTGAGCCTTGAGACAGCAAAAGGGATTTTAGCCAAGCCAATTTCACTTATCTGCATACAGCGCTGTTTCCGGATTGTTGTCCTTCATCAGTACAGAGCAAAGTGAATTGGCTGGCTTAGTGGGAGGCAATGAGTGGGTTAGGGACAAGAATCTCTCACATTGAGGAGAGCACCAGTAAAGGTGTGTAGAGATTTTAATTGCCTTTTGCCCATGATTTCCTAAATAAGACCTATTAGATATAGAACTGATTTAATCTGTTCTACCAAAAAGAAAGTAGGGAAAACTGAATCAAGTCTAAATCACTCCCTTTTAGGAAAAGGTAACTTCATCAAGGACAAATTGGGTTATAACTAATACTAAGAAGCCAAATAAAACTGACATTGTTTAAACCATCACAATGGACGATCTGTAAGCATTTTACATATTTTATCAGCATGATCCAAGGAGACATTTTTTCTTTATACTCATCCTATTTATGTTCATACCACCAAAATATTCAACAGATTGTAAGCTTAAGCTTCTGTCCCCGCTGATGCTAAAAATCTATTTTCATAGCCAACCAATTAATGCTCTTATCTACAATGGCTTGCAAAATTATTCATACCCCTTGAACTTTTTGCACATTTTGTCACCTTACAACCACAAACTTAAATGTATTTTACTGAGATTTTAAGTGATAGAGCAACACAAAGTAGCAGATAATTGTGAAGTGGAACACAATACAGCTTTATTGCAATCAAAAGACTGCAGGTTCAAGCTCCCTAGGGGTGCTAATAACATTAAAAAAAAAAAAAAGTTTTTAAAAATATAAATAAAATTTAAATCAAATTATAAAATATATATATATACAAATTATACATCCCTGCATCTGAAAACCCCCAGTCTACTAAACTATAAAAATATTTTTCCCACACGGCAAAAGCCGTAGTAGAAAAAAAAAATCAAAATCGCCAAACTGCCGTTTTTTCTCCGTTTCGTCTCTCATAAAAATTTTAATAAAAAGCAATCAAAAGATCAGACATTCCTCAAAATGGTATAACTAAAAAGTACATCTGGCCTTGAAAAAAAAAAAAAAAGATGCCTTATATAAAAAGTTATGGGTGTCAGAATATGGCAACTGCAAGAAATTTTTTTTTTGGAAAGTTTTGGATTTTTTTAAGGGGTTAAAATGTAAAAAAAAAAAAAAAAAAAATTTTGGTATCTTGAAAATCATACCAACCCATACAATGCAGGTGACGTCATTTTGGCTGTGCAGTAAACGCCATAAAAACAAAGGCCATAAGTAAGTCACCCAATTGCATTTAATAAGATATTTCATTAAATATAGTAACTTGTGCTGCAGATGAAGCTGCCCTGGTGATTTCCCATTATACTGTATATCTGGTGATTATAAGAAAACAGTATACCATTCAAAGAGCTCAAGTATGTGTAAGAGCCTCTCTTTCCTAAAATACCTCTACACAGGAAATCTCTATGTTCCAGTTAATTGGAATGTAATATCCCTATTGTCTGTTTACTATGGAATCAATAGAACAGGTTAAGTATCTTGAAGAACCTGCCTGTTTACAACAAAGATCAATGCAAACCCACCAAAAGATTTGGTGCCCATGAAAGTCCTATTCATCGACAAAATCTTCTAATTTACACCTATTTAACTCTTATGTTGAAGTGATTTTCTAAACCTCAGATTATACTTTATTACATTACTACAGTGTCATGTACATTTCTTATTATTATGTATGTATTTTGAGCCTCAGACTATATACATTCTGCTTTATTGAAATCTAAGATATTTATTGACAAAAAAACTTTAGTTTTAGTCTCTAAAACCCAAAAGCATAGGGGATACTAGTTAACACATTAAGGCAGCATGTACACAACCGTGTGCAAGCTGCTAGTCGTGATTGGGCAGCACATGGATATCATCCGTGTGCTGCCCGTGCTTCTATGGCCCCATTCATTAGGGCCAGCGAGCATGGCCCCAAAACCGGAGAGGAATAGGACCTGAGTCCTGAGTTTTGCGGCACAGACTGTCTGCCCACACACAGATCTATGGAAATCACGGTCATGTGCATGGGCCGATAGAAATGAATGGGTCAGTGGGCTATCCAGGAAAAACCTGTATAGCACACTGAACTCGCTCAAGGTTGTGTGAATGGACCCTTAGATGAATTCATCAAGTCCTGCACTCTAGAATTAAGAAGTTAAAAAGTCACAAAATAAGGATTTGTGACGTTTTGAGCTTATTTGCGCAAAAATATGTTGTGACATTTTGCTTTTATACACAACTTACTCCACTGTCTGGCTGTCAGTAAACTAGATTTGTCAAATGTGACTTTGTAAATATTGTCGCAATTTAACTCCAGTAAGGGGGTGGTATAGAATGAAAAGTAACAGAAGTGTTATACTTATAGATGCACCAATTGAATCAAACATTGTGCAACATTTGATAAATTTGTCGCAAAATTATGCCATCACAGACTCCAGCAAAATTCGTGATAAATTCTCCCCATTGTGTTGTGGCCATGTCCCAGATTCTTGATGTGCCAATATAGATCGATGTAGCATACTAACAAAGAACCAGTCACATGTAGACATTGAAGTGCAATGGTGTAAGGGAATTGCTAGCGGAGTGATTCCCCAGTAGCTGCTGGTGAACCCTGGGGGGAGGGGCCAGAACAAGACAGTGAACCCTAAGCTGAACCCCCCCCCCCACTGTCCCTGGCTACTTGACTGATCTGTCCTAGGTGACAGCCAGCACCTGGTCTGCAGTCCCTTCTTAATATAAGTGACAACACAGAACACAGACAGGACAAACAACAACAAAAGGGAGGTCAGCTAGCCAAGGGGTCAGTAACAGTCGAGCAATGCAGTACAGAATCAAAATCCAAGAGAATAGTCAAAGCCAAAGGTCAGGAATAAGAATACAAGTAACAAAACAGCAAGGAGTAATAGCCAGTATGCACGAGGCAATATCAAGGCCAATGTGAACGTAAGCAAACAATAGGAAGGAAGAACCCTCCCCAGACTTGATAGGACGATAGGCTGTCAATCACACAGGTAAGGCTAAAATTAACTATTAGAGGAGCAGAAAGAAACCAAGGTAAAGGAGATGTGTGTGGTGGAAAATCAATTAAGGAGGTGAGGGAATAGGACGGTGTTCAGACAATAGCAGAAGAACCCAAAGGAAGCAATCACATCCGGACATGGCTCCTGCGCCGCAGCATGCGGCCAGAGGATGGCGCCAAAGCCCGGACGGGCAAGGATGTTACAAATGGCCTTACATTTATTATTAATTATAATTGTTAGCCCTATGACTGTTTTAGCTACAGTACATCATGGTTTATGGAGTTAAGTATTTAATCTGAAATATGTTACCTATATTATATTACACTTTACATCTGTTTTTAACATACTTTTGGAATCTGTTTGGCCAAAGGTATTCCTTAGCTAAGGAAATTTTTTTTTATCTGTTTGCTCGGTGTTCACCCTGGCACCCAGCAGCAGGTGGACATTATTAGTCAGTCCCCTTCATCAGCAGGGCCTCTGCATTTGGCTCATAGAATATGATGGTTTTACTTTGTTCGGGTCCGACTGCTAAAACAGTGGTTACGCACGGAAAGCGGTGGACCCCATAGAATATAATGGGATCTGCTGGGTGTCCGCCGTTTTTATACTGAAACCGGCGGAGAGAAAAGTCTTCTATGCAGAAATTTTCTCTCCAACAATTTCTGGCGGTTTCTACGACAGAGTCTCTGACTCCAGCACATATGTGAATTTAGCCTTAGACACTTTTTACACACATTTATGACTTGCAAAAATGGGATGTGGTTTCGCTGAGAATAGGCATTACAGAAAGCAGACATGGTTTAAGTTGCGATAAAACACCATACACCAAAACATAAGCCAAATTTTGGCACTTTTTCTGGAATCAGACACTCTGATAAATCTGGCACAGTTTAGAACTGTCTAGTCTAAGTTTGCGCTGTTTATCTTTTAGGCTAAGCCCCATGTTGCAGAAACGGAGCGTTTTTTTGCTCTCTTGACTTTGGCTTGAAAACCCACAGCAAAATCTGCAACAAAAAATGCAGAGATTTTGCAAAGTGGGACCTTAGCCTTAATGGAAATCACAGCATGTCAATTATACCTACGAAAACGCCGGCGGTTTCCTTATAGGTATAATTATAGCAAACACCTGCGAACTTGCTTTTTTGCTGTGGGACACCACATGGGGCCTTAGCCTTAGAGAGAATTAGTAAATCTGTCCTATCTTGTTCTCTAACTCAACATTGGGGCAAATTTTATTAAGACTGTCGTATCATACTGTTGCATACTGTTCACTATCACTGTTGCAGATCTACAGTAGTATAATCTAGTATAGCTAAACTCTGCCCAGTGTAGAATAGGCACAAATGGACAGGTTGAAAGTGATGAATCTTGTAGTTTTACGAAAGTTAAAATAATGTATATCCACATGTTTTCACATGTAGGTGTGAAGGGGAACGTTCCCAATGAAGTTGAACATGGGTGTCTCTTAGTGCTTAATGGAATAGAGCTCCAGTGTTTGCACCAGCTATCACTTTATTGAGGATTATGGAGGATATAGTTAATCAACAGCTCAGTATCCCAATTTACTTCCTATGTGAAATGCGTGAAAGGTAATTTACCATCTGACACAGTCCATAATGTAAACGAGGGGAATTTAGCGGTGAAGACGCCAGTGAAGAATGCTGCAGAAAACAGACACTTCTGCTTCAGATCTCCGCTCTGGAGTGTGATTTATGAACAGAGATTAGCCTCATCCTCACACCATTGATAACAGGACAGTTGTTTGGACTTCTAAAGCTCATGTAATAAGAATATTGTCACATTTTAACACACCCAATCTAACAATGGAGAGTTCCCCCCACTTACCCCTTCACTAATCTGCTGGATTTGCCTGACATGGCCACTTAACTGGTATCAGGTTCTAGTGTTATAGCATGCTTAGTAAAGAGTTTGCCGTGCTAATGTTTTACATAATGTTTGACTGCTTATCATAATACAATTCCAGTTAATAATATTATAAAATAATAATAATTATAATAACATTCTCACAGACATGAAGGGATAATAACACTGTAGTAAATACTTCCATTAAACTTTCCATTAGTTTTCACTATTTATATAAATAATACACTTTACTATTACATATTATCTCATTTTACCTATAGTATATTTAAATTACATATTTGTTATTTTTCTGATTTTTGCTACATAGCAACTAGAGATGTGACAATTGAAGCTCAGAATCTACAGGCAGTCAGAATGTACTAAGTCTCAGTGAGGCCGCGGCAGAAACGTTGCGGTAAAAAACGCAGCATTTCCCATCTACACATTGCAGAAACTAATCCGCAGTTTTCCCCACAGCTCTTTTTGGCTGCAGCTCGCTACGTTGGAGCCTTAGCCTTTCACTGCTTTTATGCTGCAATTTTTTGAGCCAAAAGCCAAGAATGGCTTAAAAAGGAATGGGACATATCTAGGAAGCTCTTATACTTCTCCATTCTGCTCAATCCACTCCTGACTTTGGCTTAAAAACCGCACCAATTCTGCAACAAAAAGGCTGCATTTCAACGTGGCACCTCAGCCTAAAGGAGTCAATAAGGGTACCTGTAACTAAAGGTAATACTGGTAAAAAATCAGTATGTGCAATAACCATGTATAGTCTCTCTCTTTGAGTTCAGATATTTTACTTTTCCTTTCCCAACTAGAAAAGCTGCTAGTAGATATAAACTGTTGCATTGTAATCTATCCATTCATCCGCAATGGAATGCTGATCTTGCATTGGCATCCAGTCGCGGGTAGCGGTGGAAAATGAAGAGAAATTCAAAAAATATTGAGAAATATTCCGGAGCGGTCTAGCCAAGTCATCAGTATTCCGTGGCAAGATCGAACAGGGCGCTTATTTCTTCAGTGTCCTGCTGGGATTTTCAAGGGGAGGCACATTTGGGGCAGAATCTGCTGAGGGTTCGGGGTGGAATCCGCCCCCAAATCCATGGCAGTTTCCTACTTGTGAACATACCTTCACAGTGCTGTTTTTTTTCAGTAGCTGACCACCACTACAGCCTACAAGCCTGCATGATGACATCCGCATGTTCTTCCCTTGTTGCTTTTTCCTCATTTGGCTCTCTCTCCATGTCACTTGTCTACTGCTATCAGAACAGCTAATGGGACACATATCCTGACAGGTATTGTATCACTGGACCCATGAACATTAGTCTGTAAGTGCTCATATACTGCAAAGGGGTCATTTTTTGTTAGCTCCTCTTAAGCCATTCAGATGTTAGGTAGCTTGCCACACTTTCTTCTAGTAGTTGACCTGGCACACTGTTAAGCCGGTTGCACATGACCGTGTGCTAACCGGCTGCCCTGAATAAACGGCATGGGCGGTGCACGGGGAACACACGGATATCATCTGTGTGCCGCCTGTGTACCAGCCGTGCCTCCGTGGCCCCTTTCATTCAATGAATAGCAGCCTCGAAAGCAGGGCTACAAAATTGGACAGGAATAGGACCTGTTCCATATTTTGCGGCCCGGACTGTCGGCCTGCACACAGGACCATGTAATTCATGGTCATGTGTACGGGCCCATAGAAATGAATGAATCAGTGTGCTATCCAGGAAAATCCCAGATAGCACACTGACCATTCATATGGTCGTCTGCAAGGGGGCTTAATGGCATCTCTAGGGCCAGTTCCACAATGAATAGGGGAAAAACCTAGGGTAATCTATTCATATACCACAGGAACAAAGTACACTATAAAATTGTCTGTAAGGCACTGCAGGGTATGTTAGTGCTATAGAAGTAATAGAAATAAATAAAATGTAATTAACAATACAAGATCATGTGTAAATAGATACATGTTGTTGGAATGTTGTCCACTAGATGGCAGTACAGACCACGTTTAGCTTCGGAGTCACTGAAAGGTCTGTTTGGTGAACAGCAGTCCTGGTAATGTTTCAGAGAAGGCACTGGCTGTTTATGAGACCCCTAAACCTTTCTGCTAAACAAAATGTCATCCCACATATGATATATATGAGCTCATTAATACAATATATTGTCGTTTATGTAAGTGTCAGCATGTTCACAATGTAAAATATATACATAACAGACTCTAAAGCCTTACAAATGTGGAAGTATAAGGGGGGTCAGGGACACAAGATTTTGCGTATTTCCATTGCTGCTACCAACTTATATCAAAATGAGCCCGAGGCCTCCAGCACATGGCAAAACTGTCATCACAGAGTTCCTATGGTTCTATATAACAAAGCCATATGTTCTGTGCCGCCATATGGTTCATCCTTACAGCAATGTTTTCTACCCTAAAAGCAATGCTCCTAGGGAAAATTACCTTTGTAGTAAGTGATCTGATGGAACATGTCACAATTCCTTCTTTCATTGACTCCATATGATTGTGCAATGAAAAACTTGCAGTCTGATAACTGTCATACAGATATGTACATGAGCTCCAAAATAAAAGGGTGCAGCAATTATTGTATATCAAGCAATTACATATACAAGAATCCTTTATATAGAATTGCACCAGTGATCCAGAAATAGGCATTTTATATGCACTTTCTTAACCCTTTTGCAGCCTCATTGCAGATTTTTCCAGTACAATGTGCTATGTAATTATTTCATGGTTACATAATTAATAAGGTTGAATAAAGACGCAGGTCCATCAAACCCAACCTATATCAATACAGTGTTTATCCAGAGGAAGTCAAAAGACCAAAAATTTAGCAATCAGAAAATATATGCCTGGATCAACCTCTCATCTCTCTATTTCTGATCATTTATCGATTTATTATCCTCAATTTTATTTTTTAATAGATCATCTAGCCTTTTTTAATGTTGACTTTGTATCTGCCATTACTACCTCTTGGGGGCATAGTTTTCACCCCTTCCTATATACAGTCATATGAAAAAGTTTGGGCACCCCTATTAATAATAATAATAATAATAATAATAATAATAGTCCTTTAATAGTCCCACAATGGGGAAATTCAGTGTGTTACAGCAGCAAAGATAAGCAGATACAAATACAAATACAACATGTACAGGAATGTTCCAAGGTGAGAGGCATTACATTAATAGCAGACAGACAGATAGGACGTAGCAGAGGAGGGGGGGGGGGGATTTATACTCATGATTTAACAGGCAGAGAGATATTTCAGTTCTCTGTGTGTAATGATCTCCGCTTAGGTCGGTGTTGGTTGTACAGCCTAACCGCGGTGGGGAGGAAAGACTTCCGATAGCGCTCCTTCTCACACCTAGGGTGGAGCAGTCGGTCACTGACAGTACTGCTCAGCGCGGTCACAGTCTCATGCATGGGATGGGACTTCTTCTTCTGCATGGAGCTCACCACGGACAGTATCCTTCTGTCACCCACCACCTGCACTGGGTCCAGTGGGCTCCCCAGACAGAGCTGGCCCTTCTAATCATCTTGTCAAGTTTATTTCTGTCCCTGGTTGACATACTGCTCCCCCAGCAGGCCACTCCAAAGAAGATGGCTGATGCCACTACTGAGTTGAAGAAAGTTCTAAGAAGTGCCCCCCGGATTCCAAAGGCTCTCAGCTTCCTAAGCAGGTAGAGCCTGCTGTGGCCCTTCCTGTACAGGACCTCCATATGATCTGCCCAGTCCAGCTTATTATTAAGGAGCAAACCCAGGTACTTATAGGTGTTCACAATCTCGATGCCCGTCCCCTGGATGTCCACTGGTTTAGGAGGGCTTCTGCCTTTACGGAAGTCCACCACCATCTCCTTGGTCTTCCCCGCGTTAATCTTCAGGTGGTTCCGGTGGCACCAGTCCACAAAATCCTGGTTCAGTTCTCTGTACTCCCTGTCATCATCATCTGTGATGAGACCCACTATTGCAGAGTCGTCAGAATACTTCTGTAGGTAGCAGCTGGATGAGTTGCACCTAAAATCTGCAGTGTACAGTGTGAAGAGGAAAGGGGCGAGAACCATACCCTGAGGTGCCCCCGTATTACAGATCACGGTACCTGACACACAGTCTCGGGCTCTCACGTATTGAGGTCGATTTGTGAGGTAGTCTAGGATCCAGTTGGAGAGGTGGTGGTCCACTCCAGCAAGGCCCAGCTTGTCCCTCAATAACCTGGGCTGTATGGTGTTAAAAGCACTGGAGAAGTCAAAGAACATTATTCTCACTGTGTTCCCTGGTTTCTCCAGGTGAGACAGAGCCCTGTGCAGAAGATGGATGATGGCATCATCTACCCCAATGCCCGGCCGATAAGCAAACTGGAGGGGGTCCATAGCGGGGCTCACTAGAGGGCGGAGATGTGTGAGAACCAATCTCTCCAAGATCTTCATCAGGTGGGATGTCAGTGCTACAGGTCTGTAGTCGTTGAGGTCCATAGGGTGGGGTTTCTTTGGAACTGGTACCACACAAGAAGATTTCCATAATTCAGGGACTATTTCCTGCCTCAGGCTCATATTATACTCTTAATCATTGTTAGTTCTAAATATTTGGGTGTTTGCAACAGCCATTTCAATTTGATATATCTAATAACTGATGGACACAGTAATATTTCAGGATTGAAATGAGGTTTATTGTACTAACAGAAAATGTGCAATATGCATTAAACCAAAATTTGACCGGTGCAAAAGTATGGGCACCTCAACAGAAAAGTGACATTAATATTTAGTAGATCCTCCTTTTGCAAAAATAACAGCCTCTAGTCGCTTCCTGTAGCTTTTAATCAGTTCCAGGATCCTGGATGAAGGTATTTTTGACCATTCCTCTTTACAAAACAATTCCAGTTCAGTTAAGTTTGATGGTCGCCGAGCATGCACAGCCCGCTTCAAATTATCCCACAGATGTTCAATGATATTCAGGTCTGGGGACTGGGATGGCCATTCCAGAACATTGTAATTGTTCCTCTGCATGAATGCCTGAGTAGATTTGGAGCTGTGTTTTGGATCATTGTCTTGTTGAAATATCCATCCCCGGCGTAACTTCAAATTCGTCACTGATTCTTGTACATTATTCTCAAGAATCTGCTGATACTGAGTTGAATCCATGCGACCCTCAACTTTAACAAGATTCCCGGTGCCGGCATTGGCCACACAGCCCCAAAGCATGATGGAACCTCCACCAAATTTTACAGTGGGTAGCAAGTGTTTTTCTTGGAATGCTGTGTTTTTTGGACGCCATGCATAACGCCTTTTTGTATGACCAAACAACTCAATCTTTGTTTCATCAGTCCACAGGACCTTCTTCCAAAATGAAGCTGGCTTGTCCAAATGTGCTTTTGCATACCTCAGGCGACTCTGTTTGTGGCGTGCTTTCAGAAACGGCTTCTTTCGCATCACTCTCCCATACAGCTTCTCCTTGTGCAAAGTGTGCTGTATTGTTGACCGATGCACAGTGACACCATCTGCAGCAAGATGATGCTGCAGCTCTTTGGAGGTGGTCTGTGGATTGTCCTTGACTGTTCTCACCATTCTTCTTCTCTGCCTTTCTGATATTTTTCTTGGCCTGCCACTTCTGGGCTTAACAAGAACTGTCCCTGTGGTCTTCCATTTCCTTACTATGTTCCTCACAGTGGAAACTGACAGGTTAAATCTCTGAGACAACTTTTTGTATCCTTCCCCTGAACAACTATGTTGAACAATCTTTGTTTTCAGATCATTTGAGAGTTGTTTTGAGGAGCCCATGATGCCACTCTTCAGAGGAGATTCAAATAGGAGAACAACTTGCAATTGGCCACCTTAAATACCTTTTCTCATGATTGGATACACCTGGCTATGAAGTTCAAAGCTCAGTGAGGTTACAAAACCAATTTTGTGCTTCAGTAAGTCAGTAAAAAGTAGTTAGGAGTATTCAAATCAATAAAATGATAAGGGTACCCAAATTTTTGCACCGGTCAAATTTTGGTTTAATGCATATTGCACATTTTCTGTTAGTACAATAAACCTCATTTCAATCTTGAAATATTACTGTGTCCATCAGTTATTAGATATATCAAATTGAAATGGCTGTTGCAAACACCCAAATATTTAGAACTAAAAATGATTAAGATTAATAGGGGTGCCCAAACTTTTTCATATGACTGTAGATGCCTAAATTGCTTTTATTCCACCCGTATAAAATGTCCATCTGGTTCTGTACACTTCTTGTACAGAATAAATCATGCGCCAGTTCTTTGGTAGTGACCACAGTTTTGTACATTTAAATCAGATCACTTCTAGGCTATGGCCCCACATAGCGAAATGCAGCAAAAAAAATGCTGTGGAAAAAAGTGTGCCTGAAACGCGTTTTTTTCCACAGAGTTTTTCATTGCATTTTCGCATTGTTTTCCTCTGTAGAAAATGCCAATGTTTCTGCAGGTATAACTGACATGCTGCGATTTTCAAAAATGTAAGCGTTTTTGAAAACGCAGCTTTTCCGCTGTAGATTTTTTTTTTCTGCAGTATGTGGATGGGATTAGCTAGAATCCCATACACTTTGCAGATACTGTAAAATGCAGACTTTCTGCTTCAATTATACCTATAGGGAAACCGCCGGCGTTTCCATAGGTATAATTTACATGTTGCGATTTCCAAAACTGTTGTGGTTTTGGAAATCACAGCATGTCAATTATACTTATGGAAATGCCGACGGTTTCCCTATAGGTATAATTGAAGCAGAAAGTGCGCAGAGTAAACCTCTGTAAACTTTCTATGAAAAGCACTTTTTTTGAAGCGGGCTAATATGTGGGGCCTTAGCCTTAAGGTATCTTTTTTCCAAGCTGGGCGAGCCTAATTTGTGTAGCCTCTCATTATAATGCAGACCTTCCACCCCATTCAATAATCTAGTTTCCTGCCTTTGAACCCTTTCTAGCAAAGCACCCCTATTTACTTTTTAGAATTCCATATTCTAGATGTGATCTTACAAGGGATTTATAGAGGGGTAATATTACTCTGACACCGACTTTTACATTTTTTTGTGTATTACCTTAATATACCTGTATAGAGTGTCAGGTATTATAGAAAAACTGGTAAGCAATCCCCATATGATGAAACTGATACTGGAGAATCAGGGTGTTTCCAGTAGCGCTTATGTGCCAGGAACTTATACTCATCCCATGTGTACTTGTGCCAGTGCTTGCCAAACCATATAAAAGTAAATTATTCTCCAACAGAAAAAGCAAGGTCAGATGCTGGATCTTATGCTGAAAATTAGTTCTGCTGCACGGGTGCCAGAGATGTACAGTGGGGAAAAAAAAGTATTTAGTCAGCCACCAATTGTGCAAGTTCTCCCACTTAAAAAGATGAGAGGCCTGTAATTGTCATCATAGGTAGACCTCAACTATGAGAGACAAAATGAGAAAACAAATCCAGATAATCACATTGTCTGATTCTTTAAGAATTTATTTGCAAATTATGGTGGAAAATAAGTATTTGGTCACCTACAAACAAGCAAGATTTCTGGCTCTCACAGACCTGTAACTTCTTCTTTAAGAGGCTCCTCTGTCCTCCACTCATTACCTGTAGTAATGGCTCCTGTTTGACATTGTTATCAGTATAAAAGACACCTGTCCACAACCTCAAACAGTCACACTCCAAACTCCACTATGATGAAGACCAAAGAGCTGTGGAAGGACACCAGAAACAAAATTGTAGACCTGCACCAGGCTGGGAAGACTGAATCTGCAATAGGCAAGCAGCTTGGTGTGAAGAAATCAACTGTGGGAGTAATAATTAGAAAATGGAAGACATACAAGACCACTGATAATCTCCCTCGATCAGGGGCTCCACGCAAGATCTCACCTCGTGGGGTTAAAATGATCACAAGAACGGTGAGCAAAAATCCCAGAACCACACGGGGGGACCTAATGAATGACCTGCAGAAAGCTGGGACTAACGTAACAAAGGCTACCGTCAGTAACACATTACGCCGCCAGGGACTCAGATCCTGCAGTGCCAGACATGTCCCCCTGCTTAAGCCAGTACATATCCGGGCCTGTCTGAAGTTTGCTAGAGAGCATTTGGATGTTCCAGAAGAGTATTGGGAGAATGTCATATGGTCAGATGAAACCAAAGTAGAACTGTTTGGTAGAAACACAACTCGTCGTGTTTGGAGGAGAGTAAATGCTGAGTTGCATCCAAAGAACACCATACCTACTGTGAAGCATGGGGGTGGCAACTTCATGCTTTGGGGCTGTTTCTCTGCAAAGGGACCAGGACGACTGATCCGTGTACATGAAAGAATGAATGGGGCCATGTATCGTGAGATTTTGAGTGCAAACCTCCTTCCATCAGCAAGGGCATTGAAGATGAAATGTGGCTGGGTCTTTCAGCATGACAATGATCCCAAGCACACCGCCAGGGCAACGAAGGAGTGGCTTCGTAAGAAGCATTTCAAGGTCCTGGAGTGGCCTAGCCAGTCTCCAGATCTCAACCCCATAGAAAACCTTTGGAGGAAGTTGAAAGCATTTGTTACCCAGTGACAGACCCAAAACATCACTGCTCTAGAGGAGATCTGCATGGAGGAATGGGCCAACATACCAGCAACAGTGTGTGCCAACCTTGTGAAGACTTACAGAAAACGTTTGACCTCTGTCATTGCCAACAAAGGATATATAACAAAGTATTGAGATGAACTTTTGTTATTGACCAAATACTTATTTTCCACCATAATTTGCAAATAAATTCTTTAAAAATCAGACAATGTGATTTTCTGGATTTGTTTTCTCATTTTGTCTCTCATAGTTGAGGTCTACCTATGATGACAATTACAGGCCGGCCTCATCTTTTTATGTGTGAGAACGTGCACAATTGGTGGCTGACTAAATACTTTTTTTTCCCCACTGTACATCTTGATAGAGAATTTAGATTATGAGCCCTATATGGGACAATGACTGACGGAACACATTGGCGCTATACAAGAAAGAGAAATAAGCTGTGCATTACATATTACTGTAGCTGTGTATTACATATTACTGTACAATATAGCTATAGCTGTGTATTACATATAATATACAATATAGCTATAGCTGTGTATTACAGATTACTGCACAATATTAACTGTGTAATTTATTACTGTGTATTATATATTATGTACAATGTAGCTGTCACTGTATTACATATTATATACAATATAGCTATAGCTGTGTATTACATATAATATACAATATAGCTATAGCTGTGTATTACAGATTACTGCACAATATTAACTGTGGAAGAGTGAAGAAATCAGGCGATACCTTTTAGAGGCTAACTGAGTATATTTGATAGTAAGCTTTTGAGAGTCTAGCTCTCTACTGTCTATTATATATTATGTACAATGTAGCTGAAACTGTGTATTACATAATATATACAATATAGCTATAGCTGTGTATTACATATTATATACAATATAGCTATAGCTGTGTATTACGTATTATATACAATATAGCTATAGATGTGTATTACATATTGCTATACAATACAACTATAGCTATGCATTAAATATTACTGTACAATATAGCTATAGCTGTGTATTACATATTACTGTACAATATAGTTGCGGCTTTGCATCACATATTACTGTATAATATATCTGTAATATATAATATAATATAATTGTGAATATTACTATGCTAGTCTTAATAAAATGCCCTGACTGCACCTGAATTATTAATTAATTAATCTTAATAAATTAGGTGCACGCCCATGCGCTAGAATAGAAATGTACACCAGTCAGGAATCAGCACTTTTGCAAAGAAGGCAACAAGGCGCAGAACAGGGGATGTGGCACATATTTGAAGCAGAAAAGGGACTTGCGCCAAGGATGAGCCACATTATTACCCATCCTCACCAGAAAATCGGCAAAGATAGAATAATATATTCCCCAGATGTCTTTTGTTTCGCCATAATGCACAGTTGATGAAAACCAAACACAGCACAAAGAGCGCATATCAATGATCAAGCACAATGGTGGAAGGCGATGATTTGGGCTTATTTCACAGCCCCAAGACCTTGGCAGCTTGACCATGAACTCTTCTGTACACCAAAGAATGATATGAGAGACTGATAAAGTCATACAGTAGACCATTACTTCAACTTACTGCTGCTACAGGTGGCTCTACACGCTATTCATTTATGGGGTGTACTTAGTTTTTCACACATGGCTTTTCCATTTTGGCTTTGAATAAATAATAAAGGTGGAATCTGTTGTTGTTCATCTGATGTTGTATTTATCTAACTATAAGATCTTCTAACGACCAGATGTTTTTTTTTTTAGTATGCTCTGATACCTAAAACCAGATTTTTCTAGACAACCCTTTTAAGGGTATGTTCACACAAAATGGATTAGACCCAGATTTCAGTGTGGATTCCATGCCGTAATACTGCATCATATCTGATGATGATTTTTTGCTAAATGTGTTTCTTAACCAACTTTACATACTCCAGAAAGGAATCCATAAGGATTGTTTTTTGCACCGTGGAAAAAAAAAACACATAAGAATATATAGCATACTCATGCATTCCCTCCGTAAAAAAAAAACTGTGGGTTAGCCCCAATAATGTAACACCCTCAAGTAGTTCCATGGGAAAATTGAGCTGCACATCTGCAGCGGAAAGTCTGGAATTGCATTAGGTTCACACTAGCGTTCAGGTCTCCGTCATTCTGGACCGCATGGACACCCGAAAGATGGATACCCTGTCCTTGAAGGACTTTTCTCTCCGCTGATTTTAAGCAGAATCTGTGGTGGAGTCTCCAATGTAGACTCCAATGCAGGTGAGAATCAAGCCTTAGCCTTGGATTTGTGCTGTTGGTTTTCATTATGATATCCATATCAGATTTTACTCAAGAAAATCTGACATGTGTGAACATACCCTAACTGGTTCACCAGGGTCTGAATTTCTTGCAGTCATTACTGTAATATATACTCCATATTACATTATGTTGTTTTTGACATGGTGGAGGATAGAACAGTTGCTTTCTCACATGTGCTATCAAAGTACATGAAGTGCTCCGCAATTTTTGTACAATTTTTGTAAGCCTTGTTTGTATATGAAGCCTTTGGTGTCTGGAAATTTATCTTTAAAAAATATATTTTTTTTTCATGTGTGATAAAACTGAATGATAAAGCCTCACATCTGTTTTTTGAAGTATTATTCATATTTCACAGTTTTTCCCTAGAGAAGTCAACATAAAAAATGTCATAAAACATCTCACTGAACTTTTGCTGTGTGTCCAAACCAGGTCCCATAATATGGTATTCTTATCTATGAATGAGCAAAAGCACCCAGCAATAGCAGCAGTGCTAGGAGCGGCAGAAATCCATACCTTCAGCCTGTATGATTTGGCCAGATTGGCTTTCAACTCTTGATTGCTCCATTAAAACACCATTACAGGAAAGTAAGGGGTGTAAAATTCTCCATTTTAAGGTGAAAAGGCCCTTGACAATGCAAGCATATGCTAAAACCCATAGCAGCAATTTACATACTAGTGTTGACCTATTCTGACTACTGTGACACATACTGACATCTGTTTGATGGCTGTGACTACACATTATAGCTCTGCACTCTCCCAATATTGTGCCCTTGGGGCAGCAATCAGAATTGGGTACAATTTTCTAATAAAGACACCATCTCAGTTATGCTCATGGGGGGAACGGGGCGCTAGAGCTGCAGAAGTCATGAATGATTCCAATTAGTGCTTTCCCATGTGCAGAATATCATATAACACAGATGCTGCAACACATCATGGGAGCACCTCATGTGTGAGATATGTAGCATGTCCTCTGTAACTGGGAAGCAGAATTGGTAAGGGGTGTATGTTAGCTGCACCTTGGTTGAAGACAGATTCAATAAAATATTAATATAATATTAATATTAAAAACATTCCTTTCACAAACAGATCTATCCTGACATAACCTGCAGGGATGTTGTGAATATTACTTTTCTGTAGGAGTTGTCAGCTGACAACAAGCTTACAGTAGCAAACCGGCAGATATAAACTCAACAGAGCAGGACAGGGCTAGGGCAAGGAACTGGAAATTCCCTAAAGTCTTAGATTTTAAGGTAATATTTATTTTAGTTATATAGTGCCAACATATTCCACAGCGCTTCACACATATTGTCATCACTCACTGCCCTTTATAGGGCTCATAATCTAAATTCCCTATCAGTATGTCTTTGGAGTGTGGGAAGAAACTGGTGTACTTGGAGGAAACCCATGCAAACACAAGGAGAATATGCAAACTCCATGCAGATGTTGTCCTTGGCCAGGACACCAGGACTGCAAGGCAACAGTGCTAACCACTGAGCCACAGTGCTTAGATTGTTCCCTATTTGTTGTATTATTGTTTCTGGTAATTGCTAATTTTGGAATTCTTTATTATATTCTATAATGTGGGTCCAAAAATAGGGCTTTTATTTAATCTCTGAAATATTACATACATTTCAAGAAGTGCATTTAGTTGCAAAATAGAATTTTACCAGCTGCACAAACCTGAGAAAACGTGTCTGAAATGCCGCGGCAAAAAACGCCGCGTTTTAAAGTTCTTGCACAATATACCTGGCTAATCCCATCCACACAATGCAGAAAAAAGTCTGCAGTGGAAATTCTGCAATTTCAAAAAAGCTCGTTTTTGTAAATCACATATCAGTTATACCTACGGGAACACTGGCATTTTGCGTTTCCACTGGGATCTTATCCATTTTTGGCTGTGGATCGCTACGTGGGGCCTTAGCCTTAAAAGCATAGTCCCTTGACAGTGAAATGGCATCAATGTCTGTGATAAAGCAACCACTTTAGGCCATATTCATACATGTTTGCTGTCTGCATTTAATATGGATGGCTGTCCATGATGACATGACATGTCCACAAAAAGCCTTGAAAAAGTCTTTTTAAGGCTAGGGCCCCACGTAGTGGACCACAGCAAAAAAGCGATGTGGGAAAAAACGCTACGTCAACACATCATGGTTTTTACCGCAGAGCTTTTCACAGAAAGTTCGCAGGGGTTTCCTCTGTGGACTATCTGCTTGAATTATACCTACAGTATAGGAAAACCGCAACGATTTTGTAAATCACAGCATGTCCGCTGTGCGTATTTTTCCACTTTGTGTGGATGAATCACATCCACTATGCAGTGACTGTAAAAAGCCGCGGACAAACTGGGGCGTTTACACCACGTGGGGCCCTGGCCCTAGGATCAGGCCACATGTTGAAGAAACATAGAATTTTTGGCTGAACACAGAAATGCAGTTGACAAAAACGCTGCGTTTTACAGACCAAGCATAGTGCCTGAGACTTTATTCAATCTCATCCCCACACTGACCTTTCAAAAAGCCACCTTGTGAATTTTACCTGTGAAAACGCTGTATTTTCCCTATAGACTTAAATGGGGGAAAGCAAAATAAAAAATGCAGTAGAAAAACAGTGAAGTTTTTCCAGCAGCGTTTTTTCTAGCTGCGATTCGCTGGCGTTAACCTCAGGTTGTGGCCACATGTTGCTGAAACGAGGTGGTTTTGGCTGTTATGGAATCTCAGTGGAAAAAAAAATGCAGTATTTTACAGTCCCAGCAAAGTGAAGAAGATTTAATTTAATTTCATCCACACATTGTGGAAAAAAACATAGTGGAAAACGCAAAACAAAGCATGTGAATTTTAGGGGGCCCTATCGCCCCCCCTCCCCCCACTGCTTTTTTATTACACCGTTACTGGTTGGATTAGTCCAACCGGTAACGGCCTCTATTAATTTACTGATCCCGGTCCTGCTCACAGCAGCCTCTTCCTCTTTAGCCTCCAGGGGGCTCCATTCAGTGCAAATTACATCATAGCGTCAGAATGTGGCGCACGAACGTGATGTTTTCCCCTAAACAGTGAAGGGGCAGCCAGTTCTCCCTGGTTCTGCAATCCGGTTCTTTTTTTAACAACTGGATCGCCATAACCGAGGAGAAGTGGCACTCTGACCTGGTTCTGCTGCTGGTAGCGCATAGTAGAGCAGGAAGTTAGCACTGTTCAACTTGTAGGCTACAAGGTGGCATAAGAGTAAAGTATCAATACTTATCTGCCTGCTCTCCAGCCCCTCCTTCTCCTTCCTGCCCAGGGTGCACATGACGTCACAATAGTGCACCCGAGGCAGAAAGACAGAGCTGGTCAAGGGAGCAGATATGTAAGTAATGAGATAATACCATTCTATGGGGGGCCAGTGAAGGGGTCACTGTATTGGGGGACCAGTGATGGTGTCATTATATTGTGTGGTGGCAGTGATGGGGGCCAATAACCTGTGTGTGGAACATTAAAGGGTGTGTTATACCATGGGGAGGGGGGTAGTAAAGGGGGGCTTTATAATGTGTGGGAACCAGTAAGGGGCTGATCAATGGGTTGAAGCTCTGCTTCGGTTTTCTGCTGCGGGGAGCTGGAGGGCTGGAAAATTAAGAGGAATCTGAGGCAGAAGTCTGAACATCTGAACAGACCCTTACTCTTCCCTGACCCTCTGAGAACTACAACCCCCTACCAAAAGTTTTTTCCTGCTCATCTCTGAACGCCATCATTATTTCCTCCGAGCACAGATTCCCGCCATGGAGGAGGCGGAGTAAACCTACTCCATGGTCCAACCAACCCCACTCAGCAAAACCCGGGCTCTCTCTATTATATCCTGCCAGCCTGCTAGGGCAATGTCCAAAGTCAAAAAGCAAAAAATCGCCATTATCGTCCTCCAACTCCCTGTGACTAATCAATACTGCAAATAAACTTAGAAATGTGAACGTTGGCCATACGGCGATATTTCTCCATTGCTGCCACATTCCTAGCACCTTGCCAAGCCCTCCTCGGAACAATTTCTGACCAAACTAGAACAACATCTAGGAAGAAGTCCACAAAATGCCACATGCTTATAGCAACCACTTCAAATAGGACCCTAGACCATCTTAAGTCCCTTACCCCCTTCCAATGGACATCCACATCCTTCAACCCAAGGTCCAAACCTCAAGTTCTCAGCTTTGTCCTCTGTTCGGCCCAGCCCTCAGCTTGATGGATGAGAAGCAGCAACCAATTTCTTCTCACTGAACGTAGGGGGGAAGATCAGCTTGGTGGGGGGATGACTGTGTCACTGTGGCCTACCGCTGCTCTCTAACATCGGCAGGCCCGGCACAGTTTTAGCCAAAGACCCTGCACCACCAGCAAGGATAGCCTCCAGCCACCCTTTACCGTCCTCAGAGATCCTGGCCAGGATAAGCCAATCCGAGAAATCCTCCATGAAACTGCTGTTTCTTCACCAGATCTGTCAGGTAAGAAGAGCCGTTACTTTCCTGCCCACAGTTTATATATCTCCTCTGTGGCCCTTCCATACTGAGAGAACAAACTGCCGAAATTGCATATTGTTCCTCCACTTCACTTTATTAACCGTTGACTAACCCTTGCAGTTACTGGCCATTTCATTAAGCATTTCATGGCCTCCCAAACTTCGCACCAGCTCCTTGCTGGCACAGAATTCTGGCATCATTTATTCCAGAACAGTGGCGTAAATGAGGATAAATCTGAGAGAGGGGGCCAGGAAAGTGGCCTGACTTTTTTGCCAGTAGCAGTAGGGTGGGCCACTAGAATCAATTCCACTGGTAGGCCTTAGACATCCCAGTCCAGCACTGACTCAAAATACACTAGAAAAATTGATATTGAAGTTTATGTTCACTTTAACCAAATAAGAGTGCCTGAAAAAACGGAAAAATAACTTTATTATAAATATCATTAAAACATAGGGCTAATAGCCAATAATATGTGCACTAGTGTGGAACACAGGAGAATTATAAGGGGAATAACACTTTATATAATCATTTTCAGTGCTAAATATTCATCCCTTTCCTGTTTCTAATGCACCTCGAATGAGCATGCAAAATGACAGGGCATGGGGCAATTTAATTGATGTTTTAGACATACTTTAGCTCTATAGCTGACACATATTGGCTGTATGGGGTGAGGTGATGAGGGCTTGAGAATAATATGCGCAGTGTAACAGACATGGTCTCTATACCTACCCCAGTCTCCCAATACAAAATGCCTAATATTAAGGGAGAATCATGTTTTAATACAGGTGCATCTCGATAAATTAGAATATCTTTGAACCGTTTATTTCTTTCAGTAATTAAATTAAAAAAGTGACCTCCTATATTTTCTAGATTCTTTACACACAGAGTGTTCTATTTCAAGTGTTTTATTTCTGTAAATGTTGATTATGGATTACAGGTAATGAAAACCAAAATCTAAGAAAATTAGAATATTGTAAAAAAGTTCTGTATTGTAAATTCAGTGTGTCACCTGCCAAGGTTTCCTAAGCCTTTAAATGATCCCTCAGTCTGGTTCAGTAGGACACACAATTATGGAAGACGCTGATTATGAATTGTATTACTGAATTACTGAAATGAATGAACATTTCAAAAATATTCTAATTTATTGAGATGCACCTGAATATTTATAATAAAGTTATTTTAACAGTTTTTCAGGCAGTCCATTTGTTTCTTAAGGTGAACATAACCCTCAATATCAACATTTCTAGTTCATTTTGGGAGGCAAAAGTGAAAAATGCCGCAAAAAAAGCAGTGAAACGCATAATTACTTTTTTTTTTTTCTGCAGTGCTTTTATCTGCGTTTCACTATGTCTGACCTTAGCCTAAAGGGGTTTTCTGGCTAAATAATATTGATCCTTAGAATAGCTCATTCATTTCAAAACAATGGGACATATTTACTAACACTGTCTAATAGTGGGGTTATCCAGTTTCTAGTATTGATGGCATATCCTTAAGATAGACCATCAATATTAGATTTGCAGGGGTCTGACACTTGGGACCCCTGCAGATCACCTGTACCGAGACAGTGTGGCTCTCGCTATTGTTTATATACCACAAGCCACGCTGCTCACTTGCTGCACGAACTGTGCGTACTGTGTGAGTGTAGGTACTGCAGCTCTGTCCTGTAGACTAAGGATAGGCCATCAATACTAGAAAACAGATAACCCTTTTAAACAGTGCAAAGTTAGCATAGATAGTTTTGCACTGTGCCATGTTTATTAAAGCGTCTTTCATATCTTTAGACCATCTAGTCTAACTTTACACCACCTATTTGTTGGCTAAGATTTCAAAAAAGAAGTACACAAAAATTTTGGCACATAAATGTGGTGCAATGCATGTGCACTGAGCCCCACCAATCTGATATTGATAGCCTTTCCTATGGACGGGGTATCACTATTGTAGTCCTGTAAAAAACCCTCTTAATTCTTAATAGGTTGGAGTATTACAGGACTGTAGCTGTAGATGCATGTAAAGATTATAGTATCAATTTGCCAGGTTTGTGACTTGTATTTTGGAAAACCCAATAGAGAACAGAATCCTTAACTGCTCATCTCTCATGGCATCACATATCCACACAGTTATTTTACTACTGGTCTCCTGTGCAGCCTGTCCTGCGCTATAATAAAGACCATCCTGTCTGTGAGGAGTTGCAGGATACAAACCGTATATCTGGTTTCCTGTCTGTAAGTAAATATTTACAGGGGGACTAAATCCAGGACACTCTCCTTAAGTTCATATGGCTTTAGGGTTAACATCCTGCAGTCATTTATAGCTCTGGTCTCCTGTGACATAGGGACAAAAACTAGGTCACCAGCAGACATGGCCATAACAGCTCTTTCAAGTGGAAGACTAAATCAAAGCAAAAAATGTCTTACAGATACTTTATAAAAACAGTATTGCATAATGTTCAATGTGATAGTGATGTAATCGGCAAATAATACTCGCTGGGCAACTTCAATTTTCACTGTATTATCTGAAATAGATGGTTGTAGATGTTTTATATCAAAATATACTGAAAATATACTGAAGTTACATTATATAATCTTATCCTCCCTCTCTCTTCTTCCCAAATGAGATATTGATTTTACCAGTGGCAATTCCAGGCTGGGCCCCCTGAAGATCTCTGCAAAGGTCAAGGTCACTGTGGATCTCTGGAGGATCCGTGAATAAGCCAAGGTTCTGACATTAAATTGGGGCTCAGACATATTGATATCCATAGCAGGATCAGTAATGGACAACCCTGTCCTGAGCTGACAACAGTGCACATAACTTGTAGCAATTATCAGTTTTGGGCTATTTCCCAAGTAACCTATTGATGGTACTGTATAACCGGTCCGCATACAATAATAAGAGGACAGTATACAGTAAAAAGTAGACAACACATGCTCTATATGGCAGTTCTGCCGCAGATTCTTCCAAGAGATGCTACTTCTGGTTCAAGCTGATGACGAGGCAGACACTGAGGAACCAAGTTATTAGTCAAAGCTGTATGTTGTTATAGCAAGAGATGGGGCATGCAGAGATAATGCAGATCTGTAGGGGCTGGTGGAGCACATAGAGGCAGAAATCAAAGCACATAGCGTTCATCCAAAAGCAGATTGGGTTTTCCAACAAGTTCCTGGTATCAGAAATAAACCTTTGCACTTTTACAAGCAGTAATATATGGAGAAAACACTTAAGACTAGCTCAGAGAAACTGTTGTGGCAGGTCCTAGTCCTCTTCAGACCTTTAAGATCCAGGAGATATATGTCTATACATACAGTACATAGGTACGTGAGTGGGCAAAAGAGAAGGCCAAGAAAATAAATGCCAGCTGCTGAAAGAAAGTAAGTACCCATGGGTCATGATATCATGAAATACAATAGTAAGCAATATATTCTGCAGACACAACACGTAGCACATTACTATTAATGACATCAATTCCCAAGAGAGTATCTATGAGCTGCTTAACTAGACTGCAGCCACAGCATGAAGGAGGATGAGGATGAGAAAGAGGAGTAGTAGTCGCATACTGTAAACAGGAATGATAGTTTAAATAACTTTTACAGGCCTTGTGGTGACTTCATGATCGCCCTCTCACCTCTATCAGGTCAGTTTGCTCCCAGATTTGTACATTCTGTCTAAACAATGTGAAAGGGGTAAGGCTTTTAATGAATCACTCTCCCTGGGCTGCCTTCTGCTTCCCATCCATCAATTTAATGCAGGGCATTCCATGAAAAGTGGGTGGGAATTGAGGAGAGAGTGATGTTGTGGCCTGTAAATGCTGAGCTCCAAGAGAAGGTGCAATCCATCATACCTGCCATACACCTCTGTCCGCTGGTGTATTACACACTATTCCCCCGACAGAGCAGCTCTGTCAATGGCACCATATAACAATCTGTATACAGTGTAGCTTTACATCTAACCGGCTGTGCACACTAACACCTACAATCTGCCAATGTGTACATTAAAATCCATGCGTGGGAGTAAAACAGTCATTGACAAAACCCAGATATTATCCTTTTTTTGTTTCTTTATGAATACCACAAAACACCACAGTGAATGGAGGGAATGTGATATTGGGACAGTATTGCATAGAAGGAAACTACAAAGTTTTATTTAACAACCTTTCTGTATATAAATGGTTCTCAGTGCCCAAAATATGTATTGCCTCTGCTCATGTGACCCCATGGTAACACTTCCCAGTCTGATATCTCTTTTAGGTTCAATGCTATCATAGTGTGAATTCTCATTTCTCTGCATATGAATGGCTACACATATACATATAACTACTCGAGCTAGTAAGGGAATTAATATTGGTATTAATGTTGATCTACATTAACTTTGGATACAGTTTTTCACTGGCAAAAAATTGCACAACTTGTATATGATGGCATCTAGCTCCTGACAATATTGCACAGAAATATGTGAAATGGTGGCAGACTGGCAGTCGATAATATGGGACTAATCTGACCTGGCAGAGACTTAAAAGCAGCATTCCTTATGTAAGAGTCCTTCAAATAATGCAAAACAATTTGTTATATTTGAGTTTCCATTTTATTTATTCTCAAGATAGATATGGGAAGAGGCAAGGGTTTGTAAAGCCATGGATAGAGTCACTCAGTTTTTGACATGCCATTGCCACTTTTAAGTGGTTGCCCAGGGGCTGAGGATGCTGGAAGTTAACACATTTGTTTTTTGGTGAAAGTCAAACACGTCTGTTCTACTCCTTATCTGTGACACAAGATCAACTAACAATGTGCTAGGGGTGGAATGTATAGATTGGAATTTTGTTACATCAAATCCTGCAACATATAGAAAAGACCAGGCACATACTTGTGTTTTTTGCCGCAAATTTTTCAATGCAATCTTTCTTTCATTGCAAAGAGAAAAAAAAATAATAAAAGAAAAAAATAAAAGCTGAAATTTAGAGACTTTGCTAAACAAAAAAAAAAACTGAAACAAATATTAAAACTAAGGCTGGGTTCACACTAGTTCTCAGTCTCCGCTGGGGGTTTCCGTCACTCATTTCGCTTGAAAAATGCGGACAGAAAAGTCCAAGGACTTTTCTCCCCGCATTTTTCGGATGGAAACCGAGTGGAATCCTGGCGGACCCCATTATAGTCTATGGGGTTCGCGGGTTTCCGCAGGTAGCACTTTTTAAGCGGATTAGGTTTCCTTTCTTTGGGTCGCCAAGCAGATCTGAAGAGCAGAATGCCCAACACTAGTGTGAACCTAGTGTCAAGGGCTCAAAGACATGAAAAGTCTTCATGGAGGCAAGGAAGGTTTGTGGAATGTCAGCCAAGGTCATATAATAAAAGTTGTGGTTTGGGAGGTTTACTATTTTATTTTTATAAATTGCTATCATATATCAGGTAGAAAACTTTGTTCCTCAGTACCTTGTATTGTGGCTTAAAAAACAGGTGGCGTTGCAAACATACTGTCTGCAACTGGCATGCAGGACCGCAGGTACCTGAGGAAGAAGTTATGGTGGAAAGCACAGCATAAAACATGGCACATATGGCCTCTGTAGTACTACATTCAGTCATTCAAATGCATGACTGTCCGCTTAATACATGGCTAACACGGTACAACATTATACTACTATCGCTTAATACATGGACAGTTTGGGTTTCTGTGCTGGCTCAAATAGACGATGTCTTTATAAGACAACCCCTTGAATAGGCTATGCGTGCGTTAACCACCAAAAGGAGGCAAACATCTGCCACAGGTTGGGCAAATTATAATATCAGAGACTGGACTCTCTGGAGGATCCTCTGAAGTCCTACCCTAGCTCTGCATAACAAAAAGTAAAATTCTAAAATCTACTGTAGAAGTTTTGGAATGCTTCATCAAACTTAAAAACGTTGTCTCTTCGTAGACAAACCCTTTGAGCCACCAATGATCACAGTTCAGCACCCTTTGCAAATGGCTTTTGACCAGGGAAGTTGCTGGCAGCCAGGCATTTTTGGGAAAGGAGTGGTCATTCATCTGCAAGACAGCTTGAGTCAAGATGACTATAATACTGTGAATCTACTGTAGGTCTCTGGACACTTTCTACACTGTAACCAGGACTGTGGAGTCAGAGTTGTAGTCATGGAGTCAGGACCAATTTTGGATGAAGTTCATAATAAAATGATTCATTTTTTCTATTATTGTTAAAATTGTATAATTAATTAGATGCATACTTTGAATTCCTATGAAAGTAAATCTGCAACAATCACTAGATTTCTAATGAATTAGAGGATCTTTACAGATTCTTTCTGACCATGGCTGTCAACCTTATATGAAGGAGTCAGGGCAGATCAAAAACAGAGTTGGAATCGGTGGTTTGGCCTACCGACTCCACAGCCCTGACCATAACTGCCCAAGTGCAAGGACCCTGAAACATTATAAAGAATAGGTATCAGACACTGAATAAATGGCCTGTCTCCAGTATAGTATTCACAAGCCTTGTCTAAAGAGTGTAAAAAAGCAGTGCAGCTTCAGCTCTTGGGCCTGGTGTACACTAGTTTACACTTAGCACCGGTATGTGTTTGTGGTGCGCTGCATTTAACTGCTTTTATATATATATACACACGTGGACAAAATTGTTGGTACCCCTCGTTTAATGAAAGAAAAACCCACAATGGTCACAGAAATAACTTAAAAAAGCCAGACTGGAATTAGCCAAACTACATGTTGACAAGCCAGAAAGCTTCTGGGAGAATGTCCTATGGACAGATGAGACAAAAATCGAAATTTTTGGCAAGGCACATCAGCTCTATGTTCACAGATGGAAAAATGAAGCATATCTTGAAAAGAACACTGTCCCTACTGTGAAACATGGAGGAGGCTCTGTTATGTTCTGGGGCTGCTTTGCTGCATCTGGCACAGAGTGTGTTGAATCTGTGCAGGGTACAATGAAATCTCAAGACTATTAAGGGATTCTACAGAGAAATGTGCTGCCAAGTGTCAAAAAGCTTGGTCTCAGTTACAGGTTATGGGTCTTGCAACAGGATAATGACCAAAAAAAAAAAAACACAGCTAAAACCACCCAAGAATGGCTAAGAGGAAAAAAATTGGACTACAGTAATACCTCGTACACTCGCGTTTCCGAATTTGCGAATTCACAGATTCGCGATATTTTTTTGGCAACTAACATATATAGATTTTGCTCTTTTTTTTTCAGATCTGTGAAATTTAATAAAAAAAAATACCTTCGCTATTGGGTAGTAGCGTCCTGTTCGTTACGTACCCGGTAATTAGTTTCATTTTACTGTGAGTGTATAAGAAAAATGAATGAATGTATTAATATACAGTACTGTACAGTATACTTTAGTATACTGTACAGTACTGTAGGGTAAAGTTTATTGATATTTAGGGGTTAAACGTTAGAAACCGGCATTGTAAGCGCTTCTAAGCGCTTGTACCAAACATTCGCGATTCCTCGTGATCCGCGACCCGCTCTGGCACCTAACCTCGCGAATGTACGAGGTATTACTGTATTCTGAAGTGGCCTTCTATGAGCCCTGACCTGAATCCTATTGAGCATCTTTGGAAGGAGCTGAAACATGCCGTCTGGAAAAGGCACCCTTCAAACCCGAGACAACTGGAGCATTTTGCTCATGAGGAGTGGCCAAAATACCTGTTGAGAGGTGCAGAAGTCTCATTGACAGTTACAGGAATCATTTGATTGCAGTGATTGCCTCAAAAGGTTGTGCAACAAAATATTAAGTTAAGGGTACCATCATTTCTGTCCAGGCCTGTTTCATGAGTTTTCTTTTTTTTAAAATTCTGTTGAAGCATGGTTGAAAAGCAATGTCTGACTTTCATTTTGTTCATTTTCATAGAATTTTTATATATTATTACTTTTGTCAGATTCAAGTCATTTCTGTGACAATTGTGGGTTTTTCTATCATTAAACGAGGGGTACCAACAATTTTGTCCACGTGTGTATGTATATATATATTATTATTATATTTATATATATGCACACACACACACACATATATCAGTTTACACTGTAAAACTGAGGGTGTGCATTTTCTTTAGGCATTTTAAGGTTGTTAAAATGATGGGTAAAAAAGCCGCCATTATAGCTCCCATGTGGATGTTATCCAGATTCCCAGACTCTCACAGAGCAAGCCTAGTTTTTCAATAATACTATAGTAGCACTCTACAACTGCTGGTTAACAGCCCTTCAGAGAGCTGTAATGGTTGTCATATTGTCACTCAGCTTGCCCACAAACAGATATAAATGTATAAGGCTGAATACAATTTTATTTGGCTTGACAGAAGGAGACAACTTGGGGCGGATATTTATTTTTTTCTTGAATATTTCTACCATTATCCCGTTCTGCAGTATCTTTAAGACCAACTAAATAACAACAGATTTGCGAGACAAAATATAGAGAAGTAATAAAATCTGGAATTTCCAGTTGTGTAAATGACAGCAGCCACTGTACTGTGCAATTGTAGTAAATATGGGAGACAGATTTTTAAGAATTTTAACTCATTTGTAAAGCATTCTAAATAATAAAGACCTCCCGAGTCTCCTGATCCAGGACAGTTTTTGGATATGTTAATTACAATACTTTACAGACTTCCCTCAATCACAGCCAGTGTAATAGTATTGTAATGAGCTGGGCCAAGCTGTAAATGTATAGCTGGGAATACTCCGACCTGACTATTGTGTAGTATATGGAATAGACAGAGAGGAACCCTGCATTTCCCTGTGATCCATAAATAAGCTGTGATCCATAAAGGAAGTGTAATATACTGGATGTCTTTTATTTCTGCAGCTCCCTCCTGAGAATGCTATGTGAATGCCTTTTGCATGCTCGACTATTTTAACTTGCTGTGGGAGGAACAGACTTGATGGGCCATATCTCCTGTCTTTGTCTGCACAAGGCAACCCCTGGCTCTGTGTTGCACAGTTACCCTGTGGAGTGACAGACAGACTTAACAGGTTATACTGATGCCTGTCTCATATCACACTGTTACATAGACACCAAATATCTTCTTGTCACCCATGGTGTAAGGGCACCAAAGTCTTTTCTCTCTTATGAATATAGGTCGTTGATCAGAGTAGTAATCATGTCATAATGGGGGGGAGGGGGTTTTACACTGGAGCAAATCAATGGGGGTCTTATTATTACCTATTTCCTGCTGTTGACTAATAACGGGAAATGTAGCATTTGAGGTCCAGCCGCAGGGTAGTCTGAGGTTACAACTCTTCAGTTTATTTCTACATAAACAAATAAATTGGCTGATGAAAGAGGGTGAGAGTTGGGTGGGACCAGGGCAGAGGCCATCCACAGAGCAAGAAATCTAATCTCATGAACACCTAAAGGTATACTATATTGAGGGTTATGATGATTAGGCCTAATCCCTAGGGTTATGCTACAAATGACATTGCATACGAAAAATCCTATTAAAAGAATTTCAGCACCTTTTATTTGTAGGAACACACTACTTAATGCCTTGGCTGCATAGTTTATCAATGATACAAGATAAAGGATCCAAGGTTAGAAACAGAAATAGCAACCTAAAATGTTCAATGCCGGATGGTAAAAATGAAATGGGAAAAATAGGAAACAAACATTTACAGATAATTTAACAAAAGGATAGAGAACATTGCTGCTAAAATTACCAATGTGAAGCAGATGGGGTGAGGGTAGCACACTAGCTACTATGTGCTGGGTTTGTCCAGTGGAGAAAATACTTCTTTGTATAGTGGTGCAGGGATGATGTATATATATATATATATATATATATATATATATATATACATCATCCCTGCATATCATATACAGTTAGGTCCATATACTGTATATTTGGACACTGACACAAGTTTAATTTTTTCTACCTGTTTACTGAAACATATTCAAGTTATAGTTATATAATGGACATGGACATAAAGTCCAGAATTTCAGCTTTCATTTGAGTGTATCCACATTGAAATTGGATGAAGGGTTTAGGAGTTTCAGCTCCTTAACATATGCTACCCTGTTTTTAAAGGGACCAAAAGTAATTGGACAATTGACTCAAAGGCTGTTTCATGGGCAGGTGTGGGCAATTCCTTCATTATGTCATTCTCAATTAAGCAGATAAAAGGCCTGGAGTTGATGTGAGGTATGGTGCTTGCATTTGAAAGATTTTGCTGTGAAGAAAACATGCGGTCAAAGGAGCTCTCCATGCAGGTGAAACAAGCCATCCTTAAGCTGCAAAAACAGAAAAAACCCATCCAAGAAATTGCTACAATATTAGGAGTGGCAAAATCTACAGTTTGAGAAAGAAAGAAAGCACTGGTGAACTCATCAATGTAAAAAGACGTGGACACTCACGGAAGACAACAGTGGTGGATGATCGCAGAATAATTTCCATGGTGAAGAGAAACCCCTTCACAACAGCCAACCAAGTGAACAACACTCTCCCGGATGTAGGCGTATCAATATCCAAATCTACTATAAAGAGAAGGCTGCATGAAAGTAAATACAGAGGATTCACTGCACAGTGCAAGTCACTCATAAACCTTAAGAATAAAAATGCTAGATTGGACTTTGCTAAAAAAAACATGTAAAAAAGCCAGCACAGTTCTGGAAGAACATTTTTTAGACAAATGAAACCAAGATCAACCTCTACCAGAAAGATGGAAAGAAAAAAGTATGGCGAAGGCGTGGTACAGCTCATGATCCAAAGCATACGACATCATCTGTAAAACACGGCGGAGGCAGTGTGGTGGCTTGGGCATGCATGGTTGTCAGTGGCACTGGGTCACTAGTGTTTATTGATGATGTGACACAGGGCAGAAGCAGCCGGATGAATTCTGAGGTATTCAGAGACATACTGTGTGCTCAAATCCAGCCAAATGCAGCCAAACTGAATGGTTGGCGTTTCATAATACAGATGGACAATGATCCAAAACATAAAGCCAAAGCAACCCAGGAGTTTATTAAACCAAACAAGTGGAACATTCTTGAATGGCCAAGTCAGTCACCTGATCTCAACCCAATTGAGCATGCATTTCACTTGTTAAAAACTAAACTTCAGACACAAAGGCCCACAAACAAACAGCAACTGAAAACCGCTGCAGTAAAGGCCTGGCAGAGCATTAAAAAGGAGAAAACACAGCAGCGTCTGGTGATGTCCATGACTACAAGACTTCAGATAGTCATTGCTAACAAAGGGTGAACAACCAAGTTTTAGAAATGAAAATTTTATTTACAATTATTTATTTTGTCCAATTACTTTCAAGCCCCTGAAAAGAAGGGATTGTGTATAATAAATGCTTTATAGTTCCTCACATTTTTATGCAATCATTTTGTTCAACCCACTGAATTAAAGCTGAAAGTCTGAACTTCAACTGCATTTGAATTGTTTTGTTCAAAATTCATTGTGGTAATGTACAGAACCAAAATTAGAAAAATGTCTCTGTCCAAATATTTATGGACCTAACTGTACAGTGGGGAAAAAAAGTATTTAGTCAGCCACCAATTGTGCAAGTTCTCCCACTTAAAAAGATGAGGCTGGCCTGTAATTGACATCATAGGTAGACCTCAACTATGAGAGACAAAATGAGAAAACAAATCCAGAAAATCACATTGTCTGATTTTTTAAGAATTTATTTGCAAATTATGGTGGAAAATAAGTATTTGGTCAATAACAAAATTTCATCTCAATACTTTGTTATATATCCTTTGTTGGCAATGACAGAGGTCAAACGTTTTCTGTAAGTCTTCACAAGGTTGGCACGCACTGTTGCTAGTATGTTGGCCCATTCCTCCATGCAGATCTCCTCTAGAGCAATGATGTTTTGGGGCTGTCGCTAGGCAACACGGACTTTCAACTCCCTCCAAAGGTTTTCTATGGGGTTGAGATCTGGAGACTGGCTAGGCCACTCCAGGACCTTGAAATGCTTCTTATGAAGCCACTCCTTCGTTGCCCTGGCGTTGTGCTTGGGATCATTGTCATGCTGAAAGACCCAGCCACATTTCATCTTCAATGCCCTTGCTGATGGAAGGAGGTTTGCACTCAAAATCTCACGATACATGGCCCCATTCATTCTTTCATGTACACAGATCAGTCGTCCCGGTCCCTTTGCAGAGAAACAGCCCCAAAAACATGATGTTTCCACCCCCATGCTTCACAGTAGGTATGGTGTTCTTTGGATGCAACTCATCATTCACTCTCCTCCAAACACGACGAGTTGTGTTTCTACCAAACAGTTCTACTTTGGTTTCATCTGACCATATGACATTCTCCCAATACTCTTCTGGAACATCCAAATGCTCTCTAGCAAACTTCAGACGGGCCTGGATATGTACTGGCTTAAGCAGGGGGACACGTCTGGCACTGCAGGATCTGAGTCCCTGGCGGCGTAGTGTGTTACTGACGGTAGCCTTTGTTACGTTAGTCCCAGCTTTCTGCAGGTCATTCACTAGGTCCCCCCGTATGGTTCTGGGATTTTTGCTCACCGTTCTTGTGATCATTTTGACCCCACAGGGTGAGATCTTGCGTGGAGCCCCTGATCGAGGGAGATTATCAGTGGACTTGTATGTCTTCCATTTTCTAATTATTGCTCCCACAGTTGATTTCTTCACATCAAGCTGCTTGCCTATTGCAGATTCAGTCTTCCTAGCCTGGTGCAGGTCTACAATTTTGTTTCTGGTGTCCTTCCACAGCTCTTTGGTCTTCACCATAGTGGAGTTTGGAGTGTGACTGTTTGAGGTTGTGGACAGTTGTCTTTTATACTGATAACAATGTCAAACAGGAGCCATTACTACAGGTAATGAGTGGAGGACAGAGGAGCCTCTTAAAGAAGAAGTTACAGGTCTGTGAGAGCCAGAAATCTTGCTTGTTTGTAGGTGACCAAATACTTATTTTCCACCATAATTTGCAAATAAATTCTTAAAAAATCAGACAATGTGACTTTATAGATATGTTTTCTCATTTTGTCTCTCATAGTTGAGGTCTACCTATGATGTCAATTACAGGCTGGCCTCATCTTTTTAAGTGGGAGAACTTGCACAATTGGTGGCTGACTAAATACTTTTTTTTCCCCACTGTATATATATATGAGAAATATATATATATATATATATATATATATATATATATATATATTATATATATATATATATAGCACTATGAAACAGTCTCCGAACTGTGCCCTGAAATGCACAGATGGTAAAAATTGTAAATGCAGTTGTCTTTATCTGGACCCCAGTGTGTGACCATGGAGCCAACAGACCATCCTTTAGTACTCTGATGAGTCAGTCTGACTTTGATGGAAGGGCATAGGTAACATGTACAATTATGTGGCAATAGCATCCTTGCATGTACAAAGCTTTGAATTTAAAGGGGTTTTCCACTAATGACAAGTATCCCATATGTGTCTGATTGGTTGAGTCCCGACTGCTGATGATTGGGTAAGAGCAACGAACAGTCAGGTCGTCTTCACAAGAAACATCTGATAGGTCCTTTTCAGCTGGATGCCAAGCACAGTAAATAGTCCGCAAAACTTTGGCTCTAGATATTTTATGTGAAAAAATAATTCTAAAAAAATCTATCACTTAAAACACAGTTCCAGCAATCTTCTATGACTGTAACTGCAGCCTGTCAGTCATTGCTATCAGAATGCTATTTTGCATTGGAATAATGTTGGTGGCTATGAAACTGGTCTGATGATATGTGGCTATGGTAGGTCATGATTGGGGCTATCACAGGCCATATGATAGACGGCTACTACAGATATATTAATTGGTGACTTGGACAGGTTTTGACTCTTTAATGGAAAATTTATAAAACCAGACCGATTTTCATAAGAAATAAGAAGACTAATGTCATATTGTTCTTTTTAGGTCAGTATTGGTGGAGTTTTTGTCAGATGACATTATTTCCTATCATGTAGAAATGCCTTAACATGCATGGTTATGTATATAAGAACAGGAGAAACAGCTCTAAACACTGACACACATCTGATTCAGTTAGGGGGTTAAACAAAGCAGTGGTTACATGGCTAAAGCCACTCTCTTGCAGACTTCGAAGGCCACAGATCTCCTACAACGTAAAGGTGGCGCACTGGCATGAGGTCAGAAAGGAGGCAGGAAGATGATCAGTGCACATTGCACTGATGGCCTAGCCCTTCCTGATCTCTTACAAGTATTGCTGCTCTCTTGTTGTGCCAGACCTGTCATGATGATGATAATGCTCATCGTCATTATCAAAGTCTGGCGCAGCAGGAGAGCGGTGGTGCTTGTATGAAACCAGGTGTGGGGGGTGAATTAGCAGCTGGCAGTGTGTGTGTGTGTTTTGGGGGGGGGGGGGGTGATATGGCAGTGAATCAATGGCAGTTGGGAATGATGGGGATTGGGAGGGAGTGGTTGGGTGATCCTGCAAATGCTGCTTTATCATAAGGCAATATGACTGCAGCAGCTGTATACAGTGAAAAGTCCACATGACGACCAGATTATGAATGACTATACTGTTATTCCTCTGCACTCCTCACTGGATGAAATGTACATAGCAATAAATCATTCTGCACTTTATTGTAATAATTGTAGCCATGACTTTAAAAAAAAAAGGTGATCTGAAGAGCAGTGGCGGATACATTGTCCTCACACTGACAAGTGAATGGTCATTGAAATATCTGAATTTAGAAACATCTCTTCTCTCCGTCATCTGATCCTAGTCTGTCCTGCCAGGTGGAAGGAGACAGATTGCTTTCATTTCTAAATGCAATTATACTTTATTATGTTTTATTTCCCCCCTATCCTCTGAGGATACGCTCATAACCTCATATCCTCTCTCACATCCACGTGGGCCATATTCAGCTCTGTTTGCTTTGTCTTCCTGACAACAGGCCAGTTTAATTAAAATCTAATTTGTTGCCCTTGACAACTAGTTGCAGACATTTCACTCATGTATCCATGCTTAGCTCATTCTCTGGAGCAATGGCTTGGCACTAGGCTGTAGGCTGGTTAAGGGTATTCCTCTAAGAAAGCCAGGCCTCAGTTTCTGCTGTTCCCGGGCCAAGTCGGTGTTACTGAGTGGAATAATTGTGATGTAATTCCTTGTCACTAGACGCTCTGGATTCCTTGAATGAGAAGTATACTCTGTTGAGTGAAAGCCATTAATATGAGTTAAACAGGCCTTGCTGTGCGTGAATCTTATTTCACAAATCTGGTCTTGTGGCTGAATGTCTCCTGTACAGTAACATCTACTCTACATTAGCAGCACCGGCTGCCAAATAAGTCTGCAGGCATGGGTCCTTAGTCAAGGTCATTACATACATTATTCCAAATCCCTTACCAAACAGAGTGCCAAATGGTCTAGTAGCCGCATTATTTCCATTATGTAACTATGAGTGTTGTTGTGTTTTTTGACATTGACAGGGTTAACGTCTATCCTCTGTTCTCTAGGGCCCAGCAATTATTCATATTCATTTCCACACATTGGTCTTCCAAAGATTTACCCAAGAATGGAACGTTTTGCTGAAAGTTACTGAATAGCAATTAGGGCGTAAACAATGTCCAGTTGGTGTCATTGGACGTTACTGCTCTATCACCGAAGTCCACAGTTCATGTATTATATTAAACAATGAAAATGATACTAAGATATCCATTGCATGTTCATGATCTTTCAACTGTCCAGAGCAGGTTGGTGAAGCACCATGACTGAGTTAGAGCAGGGGTTACCAGCTTGCTTTGAGACTTGTCAGGAGGCATAGACGTTGTCAGGATATAGTCATGTAGTGAAGGTGGTGAACAAGAGTGTAGGCAGGAGCACAAATCATTTCTTACATTATCAGAGGCCAAATATCAACTACTACACACACTATCATCTATATTTGACCTCTGTCATTGCAAGATTTAGAGGTCTACATCTCCTTTACACTACCCATGTCCATTACTTCACCATATTTTGGCCAACAGCTTGACAAGTTTCCAGTTACACAGTCCTAGAGTTGTGCTTGTTGCCTTGGTAGAGCTCATTTTGTTGTGGACCAGTCCATTTTAGTTGCATAGGAGTCAGTGCTGTCCACATTTTTTTCTTGGTTAGCCCTTATGTTTGCTGCTTGGAAGGTAGGCTATGCTTCTTCACATAGAATGATCTTCTGCCAATGACCTCTTCTATATTATTACACTACTGAAACTATTCCACTCTGTGACAGCGATATGTCTGGAAAGTAAATCAGGATGACGTCACTCTCAGGACTACGAACATTCCTGTACATGTTGTATTTGTATTTGTATCTGCTTATCTTTGCTGCTGTAACACACTGAATTTCCCCATTGTGGGACTATTAAAGGACTATTATTATTATTATTATTAATATATCTTTACTTTACAAATGCTAAAGACTCTTCTAGAACATCAGTGACAGGTTTCTGCAGTACCTTCATTTACACCATAAATAACACAAACAGAATTACAATAGAAGATAACACCAGTGACCCATGATTATATCCACTACTGACAACAGATGATGTCACAGCTTAAACTCTCCAATATATCTTGATGATTCATCTCCAGTCTATTGCTGTCTATAGCCATGACTATACTGTAAAGCCAAGGCTGCATCTCGCTTCAGTCGACATATCACAGAGTTCCTGAGGGGGTGGTGCTGGCAAGTGCCACAACAGGGGTGCCTTTGGCTGCCCTTCTCCTCCCCCTTGTGCTCTGAACTATAATTATATTGTACTTATAGATCACTAATGTGGCGCACCCTGAACCTGCTCTGGCTCACAGGATGTGTGCATCTTCTATTCTCCTCCCCAGTCCCAGTGGTATAGAGTAGGAGTCATAGTCCCCAGGAGCAGAATAGAAGATACACACATCCTGTGTGCCAGAGCAGGTCCTCTGGACCCCATTAGTTATTTGTAAGAACAATATAATTCAAAATAATACAAAATAGGTCAATGCAGACAGTAAGGGAGGGGAGGGGGACAATTACTTGTGTGGGGGCACTATTAGGCCAATATTACAGTAATAGTGCCCTCCCAGTTAATATTATTGGGGGGTAGACTACTGTATTACCTGTGGGGGGATCCACCAAACAGGTAATAGCATTACCTACGTGATGGGGATGGGGGGGGTGATTAAAAGTTTGAGCTGGCTGTTACCTGTGTTTGGGTGCTGTTAGGGCACTATTACAGCAATAGTGCTCCCCACAGGTAATAGTCCCCCCACATAGGTTATAGTGCCCAAATTACCTGTGGGAGACACTATTTTCAATGTGGAGGATCTAATACATGGGGGGAATTATTAGGGTTCTTTCACATGTTTGAAAATGAAGAGGAATTAGGCACACTTCTGCCTCAGATTCCTCTCCATTTTCTGGCCCTCCATCCTTTGGCTCTGTGATTAACCACAGATGAATGGGGTAATCAGAAGATTAGCTCACGCTATGGGTTCTGCTGCTGATCAGCGGCAGAAACCATGGGAAGATTGAGCAGAGCGCTTATTTTTTTCTAGTTGAGGGAACATTTTAATTTTTGCCTCAGGCAGCAGATAAGCTAGAATCGGCCTGTGGAAAGCATAAGACTAAATGCTGTTAACAGAGCAGAGAAGAAGTGCAGGCAAGAAGGCAGCCCTTATGCATCAATTATACATATAATCATGTACAGAAAATAGAATATAAAAAAAATCTAGAAAATAATAGATTAGAAAAAAATTAGATTAGAAAAAAGTCTGGTTTTAATAAATAAATAAAACATTGGCAATACATTCCCTTTAAACTATTTTATTAAAATCTAGAATAAGACATTAGGATATGTGGACGATGTGTTGTCTAATACTATTTTTAATATTTAAGCTTTCTGTCATCATTAACATTTCCATCTAACTCATGAACCGTTCAGCATCTGCCCACCCAGATGAGAAGGAACAGGAAAAGGGTGACATGCCCTTTATGGCATTGACTGGAGGTTTTTTATCCACTGGGCCTCAGCAGGCCTCAGGGCCTTATGCTTCATTAAAATCTGACAGAATATGCAGAGTAAGTGGCAGTAGCCAGTCGTAGCAACCAAAACACTCATATGAAATCCAAACAAAATTAGGCGTTCTTAATTCTACAATTGACGGGTTTGATGGCCTATAAGTCTGACAGCTAATTATATATGTAACGTGTATTACTATCAGAATTATTCACTATAACCATATTAGGCATCCACACTAAATTGTACAGACACATCACATATTTTGTCTTCTTCCAAACTGCACAAGTGTTTTTTTGTTTTTTTAACCCCTTGCTGTCGCAGGCATTTTTCGATTTTCGTTTTTTACTCCCCATCTTCCAAACTCCATACGGCAGATGGGGCTTCCAACACAGAGCACCCCCATGGCAGCACAGGATATGGAGTCAGAACAGAAAGTTTTTTAGGCTTCTTAAATTGTAGGCTAAGGCCAAGAAAGCACTGCGGGAAAAACCACAGCGGCAACGCATTGCGGTTTTTCCCACAGCGCTTTTCACAGAAAGTCCACAGAGGTTTCCTCTTGCGGACTGTTTCAATTATACCTATAGGGAAACTGCCGGCCTTTCCGTAGGTATAATTGACATGCTGCGATTTCCAATGGGAAATCCAGATGTGGATGGGATTTGCTGTGACTGTAAAACACTGTGGTTTACGACACTTGGGGCCCCAGCCTTAAGGTTTATTTATTCATTTATGTTTTTTCACCTTTTTTGGCCTTTTCATACTATTTATTAAAAGTTATGGGGATATCAGGTTTTTAACATTGATGGCCTTATCCTTGATTTCAATGGGGCAGCGCTGTGGTACCTACACTCGCCGCTACCATACAGTATTGTTTACAGTATGTAAACAATACTGAGAGCCGCACTGCCTGGGCAGATCTAATATTGATGGATGGCCTATCCTAAGGATAGGCCACCAATGTTAGAAACCAGATAACCCCTTTAAGTTTTAGATGTTCACATTACTGCTTAGATTATCTTACTTCAGGTGGACATCAGTGGGTCAGGAGGTATATCATGTATATGTAGATAAGACACAAAATCCACCAGTCACAATAACTGGTGGACACAGATTCTCTATTCCCCTTTCTACAGTACACAATAACCTCTGCACAGGTCACAGTGCATACCTAGAAAACTCTCCCATTAAAGTGAATAGAGTCTGCTCCATACTATTAAATGTATAACTCATGGTTCATCTCCAGGAAACACAAAGCAACAGACTGTATTAGGCTTAATGGCCATAGTTGGAATTGCAGAATTTTTAGTTTTGTTTTTTTTTAAATATAGAAAATAACATGGGAAATTAAAAAACAACGATTGTTAAAAATGTTTCAAATGAACGCTTGATCTAAACAATAGTTCATTTTCTTAAGATGCATTCGCTTTAAGTTCCAAAGACCTGATGCTATGATGCTAAAGGCAATGGTGTAAATCTTATGTGATTAATGTTGCTGTTTATGCATCATGCTACATATCAAATGTTAATGTATTATTTATGAAATTATGCAGATATTGGCAATAAATTATGAAGTATGCAAAGCTTTCAATTTCTGTTCATACATTATTCATAATCTATGGAACATAGCTCTGTTACATGTAAGAGACTGTACTGGTTTATGCCCAGTTCAAAGTTTGCATGTGTAGGAATAGACCTAAGAGAGAGAAGCTTTCAGTTATGGTTCCCTCCTTTTAGGCTGCTTTCATATGGCTGTAATATGCCTGAATGTTAGCGTCCATATTATGACCACAATACCTGTACCTTGGATCCTGTGATGTCAGACTGGTTCAACAGAACTGCAAGAGGTTGAGTCCTGCTGCTTCAATATGTAGCTAATATATGGCCATATTAAAGGGGCCACTGACTCCACTTATGCTTTTGGAAAAACAACATGCATCAGAATGCAAAGTGTGAAGTGAGTAAAATAAGACATTGTAGGATCATGCACAAATAGTACAACAGGGGTAGAATGGATCACACCTGTCAGTAAATGCTAGTAAATAAACATCCACATAGCAACTGACTGCACAGTGTATACGAACACCAAACTTTCCTGGGGCTGTCAGTATAGCTGCATATGGTCTGTGTTTACATCATGTGAAATTAGGCCTAGCAAACTGTGCACTATGGTTTCACTACCACAGAGCCTGCTATATAAATAATAATACATGGCTAGTAGCCCCAAACATCACTCAGAGCTAATGCAGAGGGAACTGCAGCAGCTGAAATACTGGAGTCTGCAGAATCGAATCTCATGATGGTAAAAACACATGAGCAACAGAAAATGTATTTAACTGCAGAATATACTAAGTATATAGAAATCTAAATTTAAGATGTCCAACATATCTACATCATATGCAAGTGGATTGTTTCCCAATAATGAGACTCATTTCACCCTATAAGTAAACAGATAGGGATCATGAACTCTATCATATTACAACCTCTGAGTACAGAGCTATAATATGGAACCTATAGAAGTCTATGGGATGCTGTAATGTACATCTGTAATTTTATTTTGTCCAAACTGGTAATCTGAGGCATGGTGTGTAATATAAAGCTTTATAGAAGCAACATATGCCAACTCAAGGGAAACCTATGACACAAACCTTAGCCCTAGAGTGAAAGTGGTTCCAGTGATATCAAATCCTCAGTAATCCAGGGAAACAGTAATCCTATGATATCAATGGGGGTGGTAAGGAGATGTAATCCTAACAGTCAAACCATCTCATATATTTTACCAATCAATCCAAAATTCATGATTTTATATCCTTTACTTACAAAGTTTCCCTGGGGTCTACAAACTGGTATAATGATATATACACGCACAGAATGTAGTAGGTCTTCTATTCATCACCTCTCAAAGAGTCTCAGGCTTCTCTGTTTTCTGAAACTTTTTCTTATTATTTTCTTATTCCCACTGACCACCCGCATCATGTTGCTTTTATCATTGTTATAATGTGTTGCCGATTGTTGTAAATGAGTTGATGTATTACTTTAATGTATTGAGACCTACAACTTAACTGTGTTCTTTGGATCTTGCTTTGTCCATCTGTCCAGCACCTGGAAGTGTGAGCTCATCCCACACAACAAAGATGTGAACAGACCCCCCAGAAGAGGGTGAGAAGGGCAATAGTGGGAGCAGAAGAGAAAGAAAATACAGTATAAACAGGGCACTAATCCAAGGAACAGTAATAAGTCCAAAAAGCCACTGTCCCTGGTCTCCAGCATCTGCCTGTTGTTTAGATAGGGAGTGTGTGGGAGCCATGTAAACATGGGACATGCTGAGCTAAACAGGATGCAGGAGACATATTGTGACTCTCAATTCATTAGGGATTATACACCCCCCAATGTCGGAAGGGTAAGTACATCATCTAATACTTCATATACTAATGTTTTATGGTTTTTAAAGTAAATCTAAACATTTTAATGGTATTAAACTTGTTTCTAGAAGCAATGCATGTTGTCTGCAGATGTACTGTACAGATGCATATTGTATATTTTACAAGTTCTACAGTATATCCTCTTTGCCTTAAGTGTACTTAGCGCGAGTGCAATGGATTAGTCAGTTGTAAGGACATATACATGATATAAGCCCCAACCGGCCTACAAATTGGATATTTCATAAATCATACGACATGAAAACATAAAACAGATGTAAAAGGAAGCTAATATGAAAAACTGACAGAAACTGTATCTAGATGGGACTGTCCCAGCTCAAATGACAATGTTGCTTCTGTCTCCCACTAGTATAACAATTCTACAATGCCTCTTAACTTTCTTACATCCTAGCGTAAAAAATGTTGGCTTCAAATCAACTACAGATTAGATCGCAAAGTGCTCAAAGCAGCGACTCCTTACAGCTGTGATTCCCTGTGTATACTGGCAGCTCTGTGAAAAAATAATTCCCCACCCTTGAAGATCAAGAAGGAGGGTCATCCCCTTGTATCCTGTGCTCCTGCTGTACAGGATAAGGGAAGAGTCTTCCATAGGAAAATGCTGCACAGTATTGTGTTTGGATGTTCCCACTTGTAATGGTGTTGCCTGCCGAGCACTCTGCATGCTATCCCTCTCTCATTTCACCATGACCTGCTGAAACCTTACAATATAGGAGAACCTGCTCATTTCTAACTAGGAAGAATTCTTTCTGCCTGGTTATAAGTTGGTCTCAGGATAACCAACCTAAGCTGTGTTATAAGTTCAGGCCTACATATTATATCCTTAGAATGTAATTAATTCTCCTGCTATATCTCCATAGAAAGAGTCATATTGGGTAAATTAAATATAAGTTACAGACTGGAGATGTCAGGTGCCCCATGAGTAGTTCTGGGTCCTATGTGTGCCCAATTATATCTGTCTCCTTAAATGGCCATCTGTAAACTATTTCTGTAGGCACCCATACAGCAGTTTAGTAGATGCTTCAATTTACCATGTCCATCCCCACTGGTCTCTTCATCCAGGTCCCAAAATACGTCCTGAAATTACAGCTTCTGGTGGGAATGGTCAACCGTCTAACGTGTTTGAAGATGTCAATACTTTAATCTACTCCCCTCTTTTTCTCATTAAAAGTTTTTATTGGTTTTACAGTAAAGAAAATTACATACATAGTCATGAATTGAGCAAGACAGTGTTGGAGAGGGGAAGGGATGTGTAAGGTAAGGGCTGGAGGGGAAAAAAAACTGGGTGGGAGTAAAAGGGCAAAAGAACCCGTGTAACCCATTTAAGGTATACTGACTGTTGTTTGGCAGTAGCTACAGAATAGGCTTCCATCATGCTACACTTCTCAGGTATACAGTTCTGCTGGGTAGTGGGCACAATGTGCAACTCTTCAACTCTCAATCAGAGGGCTATATTTTAGATTACCCATTAACCCCTTAAGGACCAAGCCAATTTTCGTTTATGTGTATCTGTTTTTTCCTCCCCACCTTCCAAGAGCCATCTTTTTTTTTTTTTCGGTCCACAGAGTCACATGATGGCTTATTGTTTGAAGGACAAATCGTACTTTGTAATGACACCACTCAATATCATGTACAGTGTACTGGGAAACTGGAAAAAAATTTCAGAATGAGGTGGAATTGGAAAAAAATGCATTTGCACCAAATTCATATGGGTTTAATTTTTACGGCATTTAATGCGTGGTAAAAATGACATGTTACCTGTATCCTGTGCGTCAGTACAATCACAAATTTATATAGTATTTGTAATGTTTTGATACCTTTTAAAAAATGAAAAACTTTGCAAAATAGAAAAAAAAATTTGTTTCGCCATGTTCTGACACCTGTAACTTTTTCATATTTACAAGTATGGAGCTGGGTATGGTGTCTTTTTATGCGGGACAAAATTACGTTTTTATTGATACAATTTGGGGGAAGGTCTGATGGTTTGATCATTTTTAATTCGATTTTTTGGCTAGTTTTAATTTTTTTCTCCTCTACACCGTTCACCATATGGGATACATATTTTGATATTTTAATAGTTTGAGCATTTTTGAGCACGGGGATACCTAAAGTGTTTATGTTTACTTTTTTATTTATTTTTATATGTGATCTAGGGAAAGGGGGTTGATTTAAAGTTCTGTGTTTTTTTATACTTTTAAAAACTTTTTTTTTAATTCTTTTACTTTTATGTTCAGACCTCCTAGCACCTTGAACCCTTGGGGGTCTGACTGATCATACCATTTACTGCAATACTAATGTATTCTAGTGAATAGTAAAATCCATTAACTTCTATTACACGCTGCCTAAAGTGTTTATGTTTACTTTTTTATTTATTTTTATATGTGATCTAGGGAAAGGGGGGTGATTTAAAGTTCTGTGTTTTTTTATACTTTTAAAAACTTTTTTTTAAATTCTTTTACTTTTATGTTCAGACCTCCTAGCACCTTGAACCCTAGGGGGTCTGACTGATCATACCATTTACTGCAATACTAATGTATTCTAGTGAATAGTAAAATCCATTAACTTCTATTACACGCTGCCTAAAGTGTTTATGTTTACTTTTTTATTTATTTTTATATGTGATCTAGGGAAAGGGGGGTGATTTAAAGTTCTGTGTTTTTTTATACTTTTAAAAACTTTTTTTTAAATTCTTTTACTTTTATGTTCAGACCTCCTAGCACCTTGAACCCTAGGGGGTCTGACTGATCATACCATTTACTGCAATACTAATGTATTCTAGTGAATAGTAAAATCCATTAACTTCTATTACACGCTGCCTAAAGTGTTTATGTTTACTTTTTTATTTATTTTTATATGTGATCTAGGGAAAGGGGGGTGATTTAAAGTTCTGTGTTTTTTTATACTTTTAAAAACTTTTTTTTAAATTCTTTTACTTTTATGTTCAGACCTCCTAGCACCTTGAACCCTAGGGGGTCTGACTGATCATACCATTTACTGCAATACTAATGTATTCTAGTGAATAGTAAAATCCATTAACTTCTATTACACGCTGCCTAAAGTGTTTATGTTTACTTTTTTATTTATTTTTATATGTGATCTAGGGAAAGGGGGGTGATTTAAAGTTCTGTGTTTTTTTATACTTTTAAAAACTTTTTTTTAAATTCTTTTACTTTTATGTTCAGACCTCCTAGCACCTTGAACTCTAGGGGGTCTGACTGATCATACCATTTACTGCAATACTAATGTATTCTAGTGAATAGTAAAATCCATTAACTTCTATTACACGCTGCCTAAAGTGTTTATGTTTACTTTTTTATTTATTTTTATATGTGATCTAGGGAAAGGGGGGTGATTTAAAGTTCTGTGTTTTTTTATACTTTTAAAAACTTTTTTTTAAATTCTTTTACTTTTATGTTCAGACCTCCTAGCACCTTGAACCCTAGGGGGTCTGACTGATCATACCATTTACTGCAATACTAATGTATTCTAGTGAATAGTAAAATCCATTAACTTCTATTACACGCTGCCTAAAGTGTTTATGTTTACTTTTTTATTTATTTTTATATGTGATCTAGGGAAAGGGGGGTGATTTAAAGTTCTGTGTTTTTTTATACTTTTAAAAACTTTTTTTTAAATTCTTTTACTTTTATGTTCAGACCTCCTAGCACCTTGAACCCTAGGGGGTCTGACTGATCATACCATTTACTGCAATACTAATGTATTCTAGTGAATAGTAAAATCCATTAACTTCTATTACACGCTGCCTAAAGTGTTTATGTTTACTTTTTTATTTATTTTTATATGTGATCTAGGGAAAGGGGGGTGATTTAAAGTTCTGTGTTTTTTTATACTTTTAAAAACTTTTTTTTAAATTCTTTTACTTTTATGTTCAGACCTCCTAGCACCTTGAACCCTAGGGGGTCTGACTGATCATACCATTTACTGCAATACTAATGTATTCTAGTGAATAGTAAAATCCATTAACTTCTATTACACGCTGCCTAAAGTGTTTATGTTTACTTTTTTATTTATTTTTATATGTGATCTAGGGAAAGGGGGGTGATTTAAAGTTCTGTGTTTTTTTATACTTTTAAAAACTTTTTTTTAAATTCTTTTACTTTTATGTTCAGACCTCCTAGCACCTTGAACTCTAGGGGGTCTGACTGATCATACCATTTACTGCAATACTAATGTATTCTAGTGAATAGTAAAATCCATTAACTTCTATTACACGCTGCCTAAAGTGTTTATGTTTACTTTTTTATTTATTTTTATATGTGATCTAGGGAAAGGGGGGTGATTTAAAGTTCTGTGTTTTTTTATACTTTTAAAAACTTTTTTTAAAATTCTTTTAATAAAACTATGGCAATGACAAGCCTGGGGGCTTTCAATAGGCTCCTGGCTGTCATGGCAACCAGTTGCCACCCTCTGATGACATACCGGAGGACGGTGATCGGTAAAGGATGGTGGCGCCCGTGGAGCCTGCAAAGTGTTAACAGCTGCAATCGGTGTCGGCACTGATCGCAGCTATTAGCAGCGGGTGCCAGCTGTATTATGTGTGGAGAGAGCTCAGCTCCTGAGTCCTATACAACCAATGACGTACTATTACGTCCTTGGTCGTTAAGGGGTTAAAGGGGTTTTTTGGGATTTATTCTTAGGATAAGTCATCAATTGAAGATCTGTGGGGGTATGACACCCAGGACCCCTGCGGGTCATCTACTTGTAGTGGCAGTGGCACTTCCTAACTGCTGCTTGACGGACTATGTGACATCGCATTCATTGGTCACATGGCTTGATCACAATTCAATACCATTTAAGTAAATTGGCTGAACTGTGATACCAAACAGAGCTGCAGTACAAATGTACAGCAATGTGCTTGGTAAGTACTGAATAGGCTACGCCGCTCACCCAAATGCACTGGTGTCTGACATAAGGATAGGTCATCAATCATTTGACTTGTATAACCCCTTTAACTGACATATCTATATCCTAATGAAATGTTTATTGCAATATATCATGCTATATTACACAGGCATCAGTAGTGGGTAATGTGATCAAGAATTAATCCATTGTTTGTAGTTCAGTTCTTTGCCTTGCAAAGAGAGAAGTTCTCAGCAGGCTGCAGGGAACAGATAAACACAACCATCTCCCAGACAAAGGTATGTGAGGAAAATCCAAAATCCACAATTGCTGAATAAAATCTTCATTTTTTTTTCCAAGAAACACAAGGTTTGCAGACAGAAGCAGTCATTTATGTACTACAGGACTGGCATGGTGCAAGGTTTTGTATATGTGACTGTGTGTCTGTATTTCACTCTACAATTATGCTCATTCTCTTCTCTTCCTTCATCATTTCTGGAGGCCAAAGACTCATTTTCGCGGATGGTGTGCATACTCTAGCTTTATTATGATGGGATAAATGCTACAAACCTGCTTCTAAATGCTAAGCGTGAAATCTGGACAGTGGACATTATGCTGCAGACGTCATGCAAGGTCTCACAGAATAGTCACAGTTCATAAATGCGCTCTTTCTGACTTGTAAAAGCTTTCCTGAGAGAATAACTAACACAAGGACTTGTGGTTTTAGGCAGCAGGACAATGGTTCAGTTCTGTGCAATTCTCCTCTCTTAGCTCGAAGGGCAACTTGTTGATTATTCCTTTGTGACTAACAAAAAACAGTGAAAGTTGCCATTTCCTCTCACAAAATGAATGTAGCTTACAAAACACAGAAAGATTACTGTTAGTACAATAAACAATAGCTGCATAAACAACGCTTGCTGATTCTTGGGGTGACAACCAGCACTGATTTTCTGTTGTGGTCATTGTTGTTGGCCGTGCTGTCTTTACACACTGAAAAGACTGGTCATTGATAGATAGGCTCTGCAAACATCTGCATGTCATCCGAAGAAGTGCAGGGTCCATAGTCATGAACAATACACAGGGCAAATTGTTCACCTTCTGATCTCTGGAAATGGTTAGGGGAGGATGGTAACCTTATATATTGGCAATATGGTTATCCTGTGTCTGTTTTCTGTTACACAAATTGAAAAGATTCTTTCATAGTCATTTGAAGTGAAGCAAATACACTTTATGGGGTTCTGCTGGTGTAGTAAGGATACAAGTAGTCCTTGTGCTGACTTCTGCGGACGGTTCATGACTGGGCAGACTGCTAGATGAAGGCTTCTTGTTACTCCTTTTGTATGGTTAAAAGGCAAAATATCTCTGTGCAATGTGCTCAATATGACGCATGCATAATCACATAGTAAGAAATCACACTAGTGGTTCCCAGAAAGATGTCCATGTGCCAAGATTCATGGGTTAAATTATCCAATATAAGTAAGGCTAGTTGCAGACGACCACGTGCATTTTGCGGTCAGCAAACTAGTAATTAGTGTTCAGTTTTTGCGGACAGAGTGTCTTCAGTGTTTCTTCAGCATCAATGAACTAGGTCCACAAAAACGAACAGAGTGTCTTCAGTGTGCCATCAGTGTGTGATCCTAGTTTGCAGAGCCACCATAAAAAAAACACAGGTGACATCTAATTATATCCCTAGCTTGTCCGCAAAAACGGACGGCACACTGATGACACGCTGAGAATATCAGTGTGCCGTTCTAGGTTTTTAGACTCCCATAGGCTTCTATGGGCGAGTCCGTTCCGCAAAAACTAAACAGAATAGGCCCTGTTCTAATCTAATGCAGCGTGGAAACATGGCTCGCACACTGATCAGTGAAAAACGTGTGCATGTGCTCATAAGAGTGAATGGGTCAGTGTTATAGCCGCGAAAAAACACGTATAGCACACTGATCTCGCCCACGGTCGTCTGCAAGGGGCCTTACACTGACAAGCTTTTCACTGTACAGTGTTACCTGCCTAGGAGAGATTTTCCATAGTTTTCCATAAGCAGCACACAAAATGGAATTCACCACAGGTAGTCATAACTTTATGAAGGACAAATGTAGAACTAACTGGGAGATGTCTACAGCATTTAAAGGGAGTCTGCTGAGCCCAAAATGCCTCCCATAATCATCTTTTCATGGATATGCCTGGGGGATGGGCTTGATTTGCCCTTGATTTGCCAAATTTGTCTTCAGATAGCCGAAAGTGCTCTGACTCTCCTCTGGATTTACCATCCTTTTAGCTGTGACTGGCATTTTAGCCTCTGCCTTGGTCATGGCTGTCTGTAGGCAAACCTGGCAAATCAGGCCCCACCCCTAATGCACTTGCAGGCTCATTTTCATATTCATGAAGGGTTGACTATCTTTGCATTGTTTCGTAGGTTTGTGGCCATGCAGGTATGTTTCTAAAGTCCCAAACACAGCACCTTTATTGGTTTGGAAGGCATTTTGGACCTGACGGACTTCCTTCAAGAATAATTTTCTCACTACAACATATCCCCAAATACACAGGGAATATACTTGTAATGTGTGAAGCAAGGTTTACCATCAGTCACAACTATGGTTGGCACTTTATCCACTCCGAATACTGACCAGATTTACAAGGAAAAAAAAGTAGGTGCTTTTCGGACTTGGCTTTACACAGGAGGTAACTTTACTATCGCTAGACTTTTGTTTACCAAGGAAAATATTAGTTGTGTTGCACCCTATGAAATGTATATTAATATATTGTATATACACTGTTTATTCAGATTCAGGACAAGGTAGTTTTGGTGTAAACTGCTCCCCCACATTTGCAATTTTTTTTTTCCTTTATGCTTTCTTTACTGTACAACCAAGTGTGCAGTCCTAGTGTGTTTCAATGTTCTGTTACAATATTCTTAGGCAGGTCCTATTGAGATCCATTGGAGCAGAAAGGGAAATATCAGAATGGAACCAAATATCAGAACACACTCAGACCGCAACCTCAGCCGTGTACTTGAAGCCTTATTATTATCCATCAGGGGGTAAGAAAAATGGAAAAACATGTCTTATACTTCTATACGTCTTGTGTTAACTTCAATTAAAAAAAAAGAATTGAAAGCGCCATTCTATAAGGTGCCTGGGTTTTTCTGGAGGAAAATAAAAGTCACAGCATAATTACATGTTAAGCCACACTACAATCCTGCCCAACAATGCCGCCTTTGACCTACCCACCCAATCCCCTTTGTGCTCCCATATGGTTTAATGTTTTCTTAGTGCCTTTAAAAGGTATGCTCCTCCCTTTGTGCTCCTACAAAGTATAATCTCCCATTAATCCAGTCACACAGTATAAAGCCCCCTTAGTTGCCCCCAAACAGTATGATGCCCCCATAAAGTATCATGCCCCTTAGTCCCCCACAGTATATTGCTTCCTTGGTTCACCCCAGATAGTATAATGCCCTGAAACAGCATACACTTTTTTAAATTCCCCCACACAGTATAATGCCACCTTAGTTCCCCACATACAGTATATTGTCACATTCTTTAGACTACCTGCCGTCCTGGACCTACACATACTGTTCTTTATTTTATACTTATTAGCTGCATATACCCAGCACTGGTTGGGCACCTTTAATCTACAGATAGTTTCCAAAATGTGACGAGTGGCATGAATTCTAAATGTCAAATATGGACAGTAGATATTCTTTCCCATATGAAATACTACTTTTTCCTGAGCCAGTTTTTGGGTGCATTTACACACATTGTTTGTGTGGCACAAATCATGGTTAACCAGTTCAGGAGTGGGCCGTTTTCCTTGATTCAGTACTGGACACTGGGTTTCTTTTATACACACGTGGACAAAATTGTTGGTACCCCTCGTTTAATGAAAGAAAAACCCACAATGGTCACAGAAATAACTTGAATCTGACAAAAGTAATAATATATAAAAATTCTATGAAAATGAACAAATGAAAGTCAGACATTGCTTTTCAACCATGCTTCAACAGAATTTAAAAAAAAAGAAAACTCATGAAACAGGCCTGGACAGAAATGATGGTACCCTTAACTTAATATTTTGTTACACAACCTTTTGAGGCAATCACTGCAATCAAACGATTCCTGTAACTGTCAATGAGACTTCTGCACCTCTCAACAGATATTTTGGTCCACTCCTCATGAGCAAACTGCTCCAGTTGTCTCTGGTTTGAAGGGTGCCTTTCCCAGACGGCATGTTTCAGCTCCTTCCAAAGATGCTCAATAGGATTTAGGTCAGGGCTCATAGAAGGACACTTCAGAACAGTCCAATGTTTTCCTCTTAGCCATTCTATTCCATGGGTGTTTTTAGCTGTGTGTTTTGGGTCATTATCCTGTTGCAAGACCCATGTCCTGCGACTGAGACCAAGCTTTCTGACACTGGGCAGCACATTTCTCTCTAGAATCCCTAGATAATCTTGAGATTTCATTGTACCCTGCACAGATTCAAGACACCCTGTACCAGATGCAGCAAAGCAGCCCCAGAACATAACAGAGCCTCCTCCATGTTTCACAGTAGGGACAGTGTTCTTTTCAAGATATGCTTCATCTTTCCGTCTGTGAACATAGAGCTGATGTGCCTTGCCAAATATTTTGATTTTTGTCTCATCTGTCCATAGGATATTCTCCCAGAAGCTTTGTGGCTTGTCAACATGTAGTCTGGCAAATTCCAGTTTTGTCAGATTCAAGTTATTTCTTTGACCAGTGTGGGTTTTTCTTTCATTAAACGAGGGGTACCAACAATTTTGTCCACGTCTGTATGTGGTTTTGAGGCCTATAACATTTTTTCCTTTGGGTTATTGAAATAATTTTTCTGTCTTTCATTTGGTTGGTTTTATTTTTCCATGTTTTTTGTTTAATTTAATATCCAAGAAAATGTAAACAAAAAAGAGAGAAAATGTGTCTGTTTACATATTATTCATGTTTTTTAATAGAACAAAATGCTACTAAGAAATTGTAAATTGTTTTCCCTATCCATTACAGTAATTTTTTCATATGTGACACTAGTTGTGTTGTCATGGCTAGAACCTGTGTTGTGGGCAGGTTATCTGTTTTTTTTTTTCACTTTTATTGTTTTGTCTTTTCAGTTATTTATTTTTACACATTGTCCCCCCATAATCACAATAACCACAGGGCCAGAAGTGAAGCTGCATCATACCAACTATTATAGCTGTGTACACAGTGTTCATTGAGTGCTGTGTACACATTAATAGAGAAGAAAGGGATGGTAATAAACCATCCATGCCTTCCCTAAGAGGTCCGGCTGCAGTAACAGCCGACCCCACACTTCCAAAATCGTGCAGCTGCTTCACCCTACAAGGACATATATATACAGTATATATATATATATATATATATATATATATATATATATATGTGAGAGTATGAACCTAGAGGGCGCTAGGGAGCGACCAAGGCCAGCCCTGAAAAGGCCCTCAGCCACACCTTTGGGTGGGGCGTGTATCTCCAGACGGCTGGAGAAACCTGCATGGAGCAGGAAATGGTGGACCAGCCTAGGACAGAGAGGCAGTCTGTCCCAGAGGGCTTGGGTCCAGAGAGGACTTACGGAGACTAAGTCAGGCTCTTGTTGCCCCAGAGGCTAGTTAGGGGCTCTATGAGTGAGTTAGGGCCCTAACGGCGGCCTAGGTTTTGTTTGTTGTTTTGTTATGTTGCCCTTAAGCTGTAATAAAGCCACTTTGTTTTAAATTGGCACCGTCTGAACGCTGTCTCACCGGCGCCCAGTACCACGAACCACCGCTGTTGGGACCAGGAAAAGCCACCATTTGAGTCTAATTCCCCCAAATTATCACATATGGTGGAGAATCGCGCGCAGAAAGAGATCCACGCAAGTCCTGGAAGACAAGTGGTTTGTGATTGCAGTACTGCAAAGTGTGCATTGTGGCCTACAGCTGGAAGAAATCTGTGATTTCAACTGAAGAAACCCAGGAGGGGGTGAGTGAATTGCAACATAGCAATGTGTATAGAAGTTGTATATTGCAAACAAGTGTATGTGAAAGGCTATGGTGCCATGTTGATGTTTTCTGTGGAAGACAGAAGAAAATGCTGGTTGTTGTAGTGCCACATAAACAGTCTATGTGAAAGGCTATGGTGCCATGTTGGTGTTTTCTGTGGAAGACAGAAGAAAATGCTGGTTGTTGTAGTGCCACATAAGTTAACTGTTTGAATACATGTGACTGCAGAAGATAGCAAAAAGTTGCTGCCGGTTGAACCCCAAGGTTGCTGTGGAATATTGTGTAATCTTGTTAGTAAACCATGGGCAAGAAAAAGAGAATTTCAGCTTGTAAAAAAGCAGAGAAGTTATGCACAGGTGTATTAGTGCAGCAGTCTGAATGCAGAGAGACACAAAACCCGGAGCAGATTAGGTGGAATGCAAGTAAAGATAATGTGTTGCATGAGAGTGACTCAGTTTTTCTAAAGCACCTCTGTTCTATGAAAGAATATGTCCCTGCTGACTGTATGACTATGTCTCATAATGGAGTGCATGAACGCACCAAAGATGAAAATGTTATGGTGCACCGGCTTCAAGATGAGAATAAAACCATCAGGTGCATTGATGAGGATAAAATATCTGATTGGAAATGGCAACTTGAGGTATTAGAAAAAGAGAACCTTAAGTTGAACTTGAAGTTAAAGATGTAGGTGTAGATCTTGATCATCAACGTCGGATTGTGTCAAATTTGAAAAGGAAGCAGGAAAAGTTTGATCAGCTGCTTGGGGAAGAGAAGACTCTTTCTGCTAGATATTCAGAAGAACGTGACCGTGCTGAAGCAGAGGCCCTTGAATTGAAGGCCGAGTTAGAGAGGCTCAACAAGCAACGGCGCACTGAAATGGAGGATTTGGTTAGCTCCAAGGATGAAGTTGAGAAAAACCTGGAATCTGTGCAGATATTGTATGAGAACAAAGCTAATGCTTATGAGATGCTGGAAAAAGCCAAGAGAGAATTGGACCTCCAGATAGCAGACATGAAGATTCAATTTGAGGAAAAAAAGGTCTAATTTATCTGCTGAGATTGTAGATCTAAAAATGCTTGTTGCTAAACTAAAGGTGCAAGTGAACAAGCAGGAGGAAATTATATGCATCAAGGAACAGCTGGAGTTTCAGATGAATCAAGTGAAGCGCGAGTCAGAAATAAAGTTGGAAGAGCGCACTTTGCAGATTGAACAGTTAAAAACCGAAGTGGAATCTAAAAGAGAAGAATTGGATCGATTGCAGCAGTCTTTATCCAATACGGAACAGTCGGCATCTGCACTATCTTCAAAGCTGGCAGCATTAGAAGCTGAGAAGGATTCGCTGCAGAGCCTATTAACCTCTAAAGAATCAGAGCTGTTATCCATGAGAAACGTGATACAAGAGAGAGAGTCTGTATTTAACCAAGAGCAAGATAAGAGAGCCACTGAGATACGGGACTTGAATGAAAGACTTGACAAAGTCTGCAGATGAGCAAAAGCTGTATCTGAATGAGCTGAAGGATAAGCAGTCTTTAATAGATGCTGACCTGACAACTGTTAGAAGAACACTGCAGAATATCCTAGAATTAGGAGGCATAGTGGATAAAGAGATGGCATCTACATCTTCTGCCATAGAAGATGTCAGGAAGATTGAGGAAGTCCTGCAAGTTGCAATAGTAGAAACTGAGGTTGAGGCTGCTCAGAGAAATGTGGCATTGGAGAAAACTGCCAGCGTAGAGGCAGAGCCATTAAGGCAGGCAGAACGTGTAACCAAAAAGCATCTGGGTACTGACAGAAAAAGCTGTGATGTTGAAAACTTGGTATCCCAGTCCTCCGGTGTTAGCACAGGGAATGAAAATAAGTTGAAGAATGGACTAGAGTGTGGAAGTGGTTTTCCGGCTGCCGTACAGGTGTGGAAGCATTATACAGAAACCATTCCAATATATGATGTGGCGGTAGTTAAAGACATACCAAAAAATGTAGTTCAGCGTGAGCTATTTTGTGAGGGTGTACTGTATGGCCCTTGTGCAGAAGGAGAAGATATTGCAGTGCAGAGATTGTGTATCTCAAACAAAGAGGAGAGCAAGTGGCCTATGTCTCCTAAACTTCTAAGCCTTGATGGTGATGGCAAAGTTTGCTTTGAGATGAAGGTTACAGAAAAGGTACCCGTGAAATATTTATACTCTAAAGACATTGATGTACATGAAGTACGTGTTAGCTGGTATCTGAGCTCCTGTGGATTCGTGATAGGAGAAGAAGATTCTTACGGCTATTCACTAAAGGGATCAAAGTCATGCAGTGGGATGGCTGAAGACTATGGTGAAAAATATGAAAATGATGTGATCCCCTGTGTGGCGAATTGTGGAGGTGATGGAGTAGAGCTGGCCTTTGCGCAGAATGGCCAGGATCTTGGTATAGCGTTTAAAGTGAGGAGAAGACGGAAGGCTCGACGGAGCGGTATTTGGAAGAGGGAGACCGCCAGATGGGGACATCTGGAGAAACACTGGACAAGTGTATAAGATTGAAGAGGGACGGCGACATATGTCTTGTCCCATTGTAGCTCATCCCATGGGTAGTGAGCTGAGGGGGAGGGTATGTGAGAGTATGAACCTAGAGGGCGCTAGGGAGCGACCCAGGCCAGCCCTGAAAAGGCCCTCAGCCACACCTTTGGGTGGGGCGTGTATCTCCAGACGGCTGGAGAAACCTGCATGGAGCAGGAAATGGTGGACCAGCCTAGGACAGAGAGGCAGTCTGTCCCAGAGGGCTTGGGTCCAGAGAGGACTTACGGAGACTAAGTCAGGCTCTTGTTGCCCCAGAGGCTAGTTAGGGGCTCTATGAGTGAGTTAGGTCCCTAACGGCGGCCTAGGTTTTGTTTGTTGTTTTGTTATGTTGCCCTTAAGCTGTAATAAAGCCACTTTGTTTTAAATTGGCACCGTCTGAACGCTGTCTCACTGGCGCCCAGTACCACGAACCACCGCTGTTGGGACCAGGAAAAGCCACCATTTGAGTCTAATTCCCCCAAATTATCACAATATATATATGCCCTTGCAGGGTGAAGATGAAGAGTGGACAGCTTGGACAAATATAGTCAACAAGCAGTCCAGAAGTGGTTTAAAAGAAACCCAAAAGACTGACACTTATAAATACACCCAATGTATCAGTGAGGTTTTGAGAATGTGAGTTTACACTGAGTGGGATTTGTCAGAGGAATAACTAAAGTCTTGTCAGCCATGGTGCAAACTTTGAACGGGTTCCATATCCCATCCCTACAGTGTATTCTTGATACAGTGTTTATGGTTCTACAGCCGTATACCATGGATTTTAAAGGAAAACAGTGAGGAAGCAGGACAGCTCACGACATGTAAGCAATGCTGGGAGATGTGCGCTCTAGGAAACAGCTGATCTGCAAGGCAGATCCCCGCCAATCTAAAGCTGATGGCTTATCTTAATGATAGGTCATCAAAAAGAGTTCACCTGCTGATCAGCTGTTTGAAGGGCCAATGGTGCTTGTGTGATAAGTGTTGAGTCTGGCAATAACCCATTTGAAGATAAAAAGTGATTTCCAGCATTTATATTTTATAAAAAATGTTTTGGGTAGAAATAATCCTAAAAATCTTAAAGATGTTTACAGCAACAACAACAACAACGATAATAATAATAATAATAAAATCAACGCTCCCTAGATTTTCTGTCTCTCATACATATGCACTATTTATTCAGTAATAACCCCAATGCTTTCATATAACTGTCTGCCATATAACCCTTTACAGACGCCTCTCCCTCTCTTCTCCCTGACATTGACTAAATCCAAAGTTAACAGAGCTGTCATTCTATTATGCCTTCAAACACACATTTATACAGAACAAGAACAACGTGCATCTTGTTAATACCTAGTAAAGAATCAATTTCTCAATGACACATAGTCAATAATTATGCATTCAGATACAACTTAAGGGAGAGGAACTCAATCTCATCCCCCTCTACAGAATGTCCTTTGCTCTCCATCTAGCACAACTTGTACCACAGAGAGAGGTTGTAATTTCTGCAGTAAGAGGCAGCAGTTACAAGATCATCCTGTTGACCTTTCCAAACACTGTAACCTTAATGTACTAGACAATAATTGGGACTCTGTTAAACACAACATTTACATAATTGGAAAAAGTAAAACTCAAGCTTGTCTTATTAATACTATATCATTCTTTGTAGTAAGTAGTTTCTTGTTAATGCCAAATATCTGACACAAAGTAAAGACAAAACAACACCTACAAGGAAGCTGTATGTTACATGCTGCAATTGGCTTTTCTGGTACTAAAACATGAATGACTTAGTGTTACAATGAACACAAGAGAAGTCAATCCTTGAACCACAATTAGGTTGGTGCTAACCAAACTGAGGTGTGGATGTTCACATTCTTTACTAAGTAAACAAATAAAAAACAATACATGCTTAGCATTTCACATTTGTAATGACCCATACTATAAAGATAAAATATTATTTATCCGACACAGCAAATGCCTTAAAAAAATAAAATAAAGAGTTAAAAGATGATGCCAGAAATACTGTTTTCTGATGACCTTGCCGAACATAAAATGGAATAAGTGTGCCCACATGAATAAATGGAATATTTGTGCCCACATAATCACTAACTCTAACAAATATAATGATAGGAAAATCTCCAAATATATCCATACATATATCTCTAAACAATTTCAATAGCTCTATTTCTAACGCTAGATTTACACTAGCTTTCGAGTCTCCATACAAGACTCCGTCCCACATTCCGCTTAAAATTGGCGGAGAGAAAAGGACTTTTCTCTCTGCTTTTTTCGGCAGAAACCAGGCGGACCCCATTGTAGTCATTGTAGTGTAGTTTCCACGTATAACCACTTTTTAAGCAGACCCGATGGATGAAAACCCAAATGCTAGTGTGAACCTAGTGTAAGCTGCACATATTCAGACATTCTATTGCCAAAGATACAAATATTTTGTGATTATGTTTGCATAAGTATGCCCAGCATCAGAGCAAAGTGGCCCCAATATACTCAAATGATTATCCTCCTATATCCTTATATCCTCCTTCCTAATGGATACATTTATAGAGCAATAAAAAGCTACTAAGCTGATAAGGAGAATGGAGGACCTCAGTTATGAGGAAAGATTAAAAGAATGAGAGTTTTTTAGTCTTGAGCACAGACTTACATAAATGTATGAACGGCCCATACCAAAAATATGGTGAAAACTAAAGTTGTTCCATGTTAAATCCTCCTACATACAAGATCCCTCTGTTTGGAGAAAGTAAGGTTTAATCTCCAAAGGAGATTAAACTTCACTATAAAATCTGTAAATCTATAGAATCATCTCCAGGGCTGGTCACATTAGAAAACTAACGCAAACACTTATTGTACTGTATCAAATACTTGTTTTCCTCAACTACATACACCTAAGGATATAGCCATATCCTTTCCCATTTCTTGGTTGAACTTCATAGATATATATCCTTTTTCAGCTGAACTATACAATATTTCTTACCATACAATTTTTCAAGAAAAAATTATTAGCATTACGGGAAGTATCTTTATGTGTATGCTGACTTCTAAAAGAGTTGTAGACGCTTAAAGGAGTTTTCTGGGATTTTCTTAATGGCCTATTTTTAAGATTGGCCCTAAATATCTGATCTGTGGGGCACCGACAGCCAGGCCACACATGGATCAGCTGTTGAGGGTTGCTACCGATACCTATACTATGCAGAGCATGGAGCTGGAAGCGAATGGTTCTGCAGACTCTATGGTGACTGGGCGGCATTATAAATGGAAGCTGAGATGCACTAATGTCACCCAACCACTATACAGTATGTGGAGCTATCTGCTTCTGGCTCCATGCACTGTATAATCGATCAGATATGTATGGCCTATCCAAAGAACAGACCATAAAAATTGTCTGAAAAAACCTTTAGAACATAATTCAGTTCTGAAAAAATGACTACAGTATCTGCAAAAAATCAGCAATGAAAAGTCATGAGCTAGGTGTGTATTCTACAAACTATAACCAGATAAGGGATTTATTTTATGGAGCCCCGATTTGTGCTTGAGATGTAGATGTCAATTCTATGGCCAGACTTCCCTGCGGGGATATCATTAGCTTATAAATGTGAGTGTTATGGTTACAGTAGATGCAAGATTAAGGGAAAATAACAGAGATGAAAGGCTTTTCTGAGGTTATACATATTGACAATAATAAATGAAACAGGAGTTAAGTCCACATGTGTACTGCACAAGCACTGCCCGCCACACCAACCCTAACAACAGGAGAGTGATAGGTAATGAATTGGGATCTGGTGCTGTTGTATGTCAGTTCAGGCAGGCAAGGGTCACTCAGGATCTGTGGTGCTAGCTTTCTTTCAGATGTCTTTGTTGTAATAGATTAGAATCAGTCAGAGACACAAGTTCAGAATGAAGCTGTTGGCAGATAAAAGGGCCACATTGGTAACAAGGGAGCTCTGTTTGTAAGTAAATGGGGTGTCTTAAGAGGAACTCTAAGGATATGCGGCACGAGAGGTCAGTATAAGAAAAATGTTTCACTGTGCAACTGGACAGCATTCTTACTATAATGAGGTGACTGAATGGAAACTGGAGGTCCGTGATAAAAACCAAAGCGGGCGTAAGACACTTGAAGATAATCTGCGATTCATTCTGGAGAAAATAACTCTAAACATAAACTAGTGATAAACAGTAGGTAAGCGAACTGTACAAAGAGCAATACCGTCCAGAAACATGATAATGAGACAGGATTTATATATCATGCAGATGGGACTCACAAAAAAATATCAAAGACATTCCTTACCAGCTTTACCTCCCTGGGCTGAACTGACATACTGTAGACTCAAGCAGTATGATCAAGGGTTAAAATCATTACGGTTGTAAGCTGCCACTCTTGCCCCATACATTTGGGGAAATTTCTGTAACTATCAGAACATTTTGTAGCACTTAATGGATTACATAAATATGTTGTTTCATTTTGTGATGAAAAGAAGCAGTTTGCCAACATAGGGAAATCCTGTATGTGAAATGGTCGGATGTAAAATAATTCTAACTGCTTCAATAATTCTAAAATTCTAAAAATTTTCGTGTCTGCCTGTTAGCGCGCATCCCGTTAAAGTTGAAAACTTAGTTTGTATCATGCTGAAATTCGTGTCTGCCTGTTAGGGCGCGTCCCGTTAAAGTTGAAAACTTTCGTGTCTGCCTGTTAGCGCGGCTGCGTGGGAATTTGTGTGGTGATTAGTGTTTTAAAGCAGATCAGTTGAACTCCTAGTATTGTTTCATGTCCAAATTTGTGTCTGCCCATTAGCGTGGCAATTTGTGTGGTGATTTCTTTTGAACGCAGATAAATTTAACTCCTAGTTTGCAAAGAAGCGCCGACTTGGTCAGTAAAATGAAGAAAAGATTCTTAGCAAACCTCTTTAGTGGAGATTCCAAATACATTATGCCAGCAAAGATGTTCTTTTCACTTTAAGAGTGTCTAGTAGGTAATGTGCAGATTACCTAGGTAATGTGAGTAATAAAACCAGTTTTCTGCACTTTAACGATCACCCTAGTGAATCTGCACATTACCTAGGTAATCTGCAGATTAACTGATTTCTGCACCTTAACGGTAACATATATATATATCTATCTATATAGATAGATATATTTCCACTGAACAATAAAGCAACTGAGTGCTTTCTGACCTGAGATCAGTATACATAACACCATATCCGAAAGATTTATCACCAATTCGCTACTATGGAAACTTATAGTAAAGGATAAATTAGCTAAACTATATTTGCTAGAGATTAATTATTATTCACTTGGAACTGGACAAAGTACTGAAAAATGTCATTATAGCATAGGAGGACATTGTGCCTAAGATCCAGGTGGAGTTCCTCTTGTATTTACAGATAGACATCTACCTTCAGACCACTAAAGACCTATCTTATTGACCCAAAAGCCCTTCTAAGGCCGGGGCCCCACACAGCAGTGTTTTACAGTACCTGCAAAGTGGATGGGATTCTGGCTAATCTCATTCACACACTGCAGAAAAATATCTGCAGTGGAAATGCTGCGATTTCAAAAACCATTGTGCTTTTGTAAATCGCAGCATGTCAATTACACCTACAGAAACACTGGTGTTTTCCGTATAGGTATAATAGAGACAGAAATTCCACAGAGTAAACTCTGCTAACTTTCTGTGAAAAGCGCTGCGGAAAAAAACACAATGAGTTTCCAATGCATCCTTTTCCGCTTTATCACTGTGGCTTGCTACATTAGGCTTAGGCTAAGGCCCCAAGTTGCAGTAAAGCTTCTTTATTTGTTGCAGATTTTGCTGCGTTTTTTTGAGCCAAAGCCAGGAGTGGATTCAGTAGAAGGGAAAATTATAAGTGATTCCTTTATATTTCCCATTTCTTTTGTAACCACTCCTGACTTTGACAATGGCTCATACTTGACAGAAGTTCCTTAGATCACTAAGAAACATTTGTCAATAGAAGTCCCGCATTGTCCCGCAGCAACACACAGCAATTGCTTAGCTCTCACAGGGGTGTGCACTCAGCTCCAACAGTGCCATACGGCATTTGCAGTGGACAATTACACGCAAGTATAAAACAGCAAAAAAGTCCATTGTGGATGAAGACCCAGCAAAATTCACCCACCTAAGACCATACTTGTGGAACAAGGTGGTTTTCACCACCTTACAAACAGAAAAGATGTAACTTAAAGGGAGCTGTGTTTACCTTTCCTCATGACTCAACACATCCCAAAATTTGTTGAATATGTTCATAATACTCTGTCACAAGATGACTATCCTACATGTGTGGGGAAAGGGGCCAGTGCCTAAGTTGCTCTCATAAACTGTCAAATAATAGGTCATTTAAACCTTATAGGGATGAACCAAAACATATTTTTATTATTTTATATTGCTGCTAGTGGGCCAATAACAAACAAGTACTCACCTGTCACTGGGCCTCGGTCTCCAGAGGAGGTAGGTTCGTTCGTTTGTATACAAGTCCTCTACAGACCTGTATAAAGATGAACTGCAAATAAATGAATGGTACATCACAGCTGTCCTGCGCTGTTTGTGAAATGGTCACCACTGAGGCCTGTCATTGGCTGCAGCGGCGGTACGCTCGCACAAACGGGACCTCATTGTTGATGTCAATCAGAGGTCCCATATAAAAGAGAATGGAGCTCCCACCGTTGACATGGGGAGAGGTGCAGGTGCGCCCAGTGCAAAGACCTTAAAAGCAGGCCCCCATCCAGTGGCTGCAACTCCCTGTGTGACCAAAGATCATCATTCCGTTACCATGTGACTCCTTCACCCATGTAAGTGAATGGAGTTGCATTGTGTCCTAGGGGATCTTGTAACTTTGACTTCTATTTGCAAATAAATTATACACTGCTTGATCTTTTTGCAACAAGAACTCACAGTTGCAGCACCCTCTGGGTCACAATGTGACTATTCACTTACTTTAGTGAAGGAGTCGCAGGGCAACATGGCGATCTTTGGTCACATGACATGAGTTGCTGCCAAAGTCATTGTGTAGCCCTAGCCTGACTTTCAGCTGCATCTATGAGTCTCTTAAGTGACCCATTAATGTAGCAAAGCAATAGTTCCACTCTTGTGTCACCACAGGATCCTCCTACATGGTAATAGTCCCTAATAGTGCCCAGCCCCCCACAGGTAATAGTCCACCTTCCATATAGAAAATATTGTCTAATTTATCTCTGACACACGTAATAGTAATAGTGCTCCCCACATAGGTAATATTGTCCTAATTACAACCCCCGGATAATAGTCCACCCATAGGTAATAGTACCCAACCTCATAGGTAATAGTGTCCTAGCTATTCCCCACCCCAGGTAATAATCTCCCCATAGGTGATAGTACCCTCCCTCATAAGTAATAGTGTTCTAATTATCCCCTATCCCACATAGATATTAGTGATTACCACAGGTCTCTCCAACCCACACCCCACATAATATACAGTCCAGGCCACGCAACTTTGTATACTTACCTCTTCTTTCTTCAAAACGCTGATACGGCAGCAGGCTGTGCACCTCTTCTAATGTCCTCCCAGCTATGCTGACTCCTGCTTTATAGTACCACTGCTGTACCATAGAGCAGGAGACAGTATGGCCAGGAGGACATTAGAAGAGTTGCACAGCCTGGTGCCACATCAGCGCTTTTGAGGAAAAAGAGGTAAGCATGAAATTAATTACAGTAGGAGGCAGTGGTGTGGTGATGGAGCCTATGAGGCCCCCCTGGCTGAGGAGCCTGGTCGCAAGTGCAACCAATGTGATCCCTATAGCTGTTTTTTCTGTCTTTGGCTGGACAATGGATCTTGTCATGGGGAGTGTTGGAGACCTTCCAACTGAAGACAGAATAAACTGTGACGTGGCTTAAGGGGACCCGATACAGTTGCACCGTTTAGTCTGTGATTAAAGCGGCCCTGGAGAGGTGAGTACTGTTTGTTACGTTTACTGGTCCACTAGTAGCAGTTTTAAATAATAAAATTAAGTCTCAGAACACACCTTTAACTAGATAATCCATAGGTCCGCCAGATTTTACATCCAGCATCAACTACTGAATTGAGTTTTTATAAGAAATTGATTCCTTAACCAAATCTGAGCTAAGGTAAAGATAAACATGGATGTATATGGATTCAAAATAACTTCCCTTTCCCATGCATGACCATAATAATAGTCTAAGTAGTCAAAGCAATATTGTAAAAGTCTCTAAAAATGTCTCAAGACAATGTTGTAAAAGAGCTATGAAGACCTTGTTGAACATCTAGAGTGATATCCATCTGAATTCCATCCAACCTGGGTCTACTCAATAAAGTAAAAGAAAATGAAGAAACAATAAACCAGCTCATTGAATAAGTAGGAGTACTCCAATAATACAGCAGGACAACTGGGGGGCTCAAAACCCCTGCAGCTTTCTTATCAAATAGACTACATGTTGTTTTATATTGAAACTACATTATATGGTGTCACATTCATGGGCTACAGGCTGACAATAACATCAGCAGGTAGTCTGCTGGTAGTTTTCCAAGGCAACAATGGAGAATCTGAAATTTCCTGCAGTTCTACTTACTGATAAATGGAGATATCCTGGAGCAAAAAGACTGATCCTATTCATAGCACCATCTTAGGGAATTTCTGTTTAAGCACTTTTCTAATAAATTCATGTAGTTTCCCCAAAAAATAAAATGTGCTTTGTGCCAGTGTTTCTAAAACCATCTATTTTGCATGTCTTATGAAAAAGTCTGTGTATGAATTTTTGGAATGCGCACGTTGCTTTTTTTGCTCTTTTTATTTAAGAACATATTGTATCAGATATTAATTGCAGACAAAAACCAAATCACTGTTTTTTTTTCCATTTTTCAGGCTACACAATACAGTCCCATAAAAAATAACAGGGGATAACACAGACACTATAGTGATTTTAAATTAAATAAGTTCACTTGAATGTGGCTACCCTTCCATATCACTGGGTAGCATACTGCCGGGTCACTGGCTACTCCCTGACCTCACATATGTGTCATTCACATTCAGCAGGGACACAAAGCATGCCCCACAAGCTGTAACCACTGATGTGATTCTTTAGCTCCATCCCAAAGACCTGGCCAATGAACTAGAACAAGCCTGGCATACAATAGGACCGAGAGTGTCATGTAACGTAATGACACAGGTGTCAGGAACCAAAGGCTCAAATGAGTGACATTCACCGATTGAAATAGATGGACTGAGTGATCCTTGCTGTCACACATTGTATGGTATTGATGTAATTAGGATTGGTGTCAATCCATTGAGGTTTTACAGAGATCAGTGTGGAGGATATCTTCATGGAAACATAAGGACCGATGCTGCCTCCTGATTCATTTTCAATTAAACTAAATAGGTGGCTAAAGAGGATGGGATCTGTGACATCACTGGAACCATTTCATTTCTATGGCCTGATAGAGACTATGTGAATCTTGAGGTTTTCCAGAACTATAATAATAATAACCTATCTTTAGGATATGTCATCAATACAAGATTGGATGGGATCTGATGTCGCTTCCACTTCCACAGGTCTGTGACGTCACATTCATGAGACATGGCCTGTTTGCAACTCAGTCTGTTCAAATTAATGGTTTGAGTGGCAATACCAAGTACAGCTGCTATACACTGTATGGTGCTGAGCTTAGCAAGCCGTCAACAGTCTGTAGCACTTCCTCAAACACTGCAGTCTCTTCAAACAACGGATACGTGGGTACCGGGTGCCAGACTACTACCGATCCGATCATCAAATCTTAGTGTTGGAAAACCCTTTTAGGCTCACAGGTGACGTTTCCTCGGATTCTAGTTGTTCCTCAACTTCTTTATTTGGTGCAGACTTCCCTAACACTTCCTCCAGCCACAAGTCATCTCTGCAGAGTTTGCCACAGAAACATCTTACGTTCCTCGCATTTTCACCATCTTCTCCACCCTGGTGCCCTAACAGTATCATCGTGCTACTGCCCCTAATACTGGGCCCCTAAATACTGTAATGGTACACAGATATTTCCCCCCTACAGTAATTAGTGTCACACATAGCACCCTAACAAATAAATACTCAGCAAACAGTGCCCTCCCATTAGTAATAATTCTCCCCAATGTGCCCATTAGTAATAGTGGCCCCAATAGTAATAATGCTCCTCAAACAAGTGTTACTTTTTTCACTGAAAATTTTAGCCTGAGTTAAAAATTGAAGGGGCAGTGTTTTGGGAATGTGACTTAACACAATGTAGAAGCAAATGTATTTGTCTTAAGCCAAGCCTCTAACCCCACATATGCCCCCTTTGGCTCATCCACGTCCCTTTGTGTCCTCACATGGTATAATGGTCCTCAGTGTCCCCCACACAGTATAATCCCCCCTTAGTGTCCCTACACAGTATAATTCATTTAGTGTCCCCACAAAAATACAATGCCACTTTACTGGTCCCTATAAAGTATAATAATACTGGCTTTTCACACAGTATAATGCCCCTCAGTAACCCCTAATACTGTATAATGCCTTTCAGTGACCCCTCACACAGTACAATGCCTGTCAGTGGTCCATCATGTGGTATAATGCCCCTCAGTGGCCCCATACATTATAATGCCCCTTAGTGCCTCCCTCTCCACCAACAGAGTATCGAAAGAACATGAACAAAAACATATACTCAATCCCATTCCCTGACACTGTCTCCAATGTGGTGCAGGCCTTAGGACCCTTCTGAACTTTGGTCTGTCAGATTCAGCCTAGCTCAGCGCAACTCAGCTTTAGGCTCAGGCGCAGTGAAGCCATCACACTGCCTAACATGGGCTTTGATGTTTGAAGGGAACAGCAGGGCAGGGAGTCATAGACTTCCATGCCCCTCTGCAGTCATCAGCTCCCCATGCAGTTGATTATCAGGAAGGGAAACATTTGGGCAGTAGAGAAAAGATCAGGGCTTATGCCAAAGCGACACCCATGCCCCTATCCAAAGGATAGGAGATAACTTGCTGATTGATGGTGGTCCAACTACTGGGACCCCTATCGATCACATGAATTAGGATCCTTTACCCCCAGATTGAATGAAGTGGCAGTTTGGGCAGCGCGTACACCACTCCATTCATTTCCATGGGAACCCTTGGAGATGTACTCTACTTTTTATGGAACAGTGCAGTCTACTACAGAAAAAAAGGTACACCATTGTATAGCAGATACTCTTTATTTCATCCAGAAAAGTTCCCAATGTATATGTCAAATGTAGGCCCCTAATGTGATGTGAACAAAGCCTAATATTATTTGTTTGCTGCATTTTCTTCTCTATAACCCTGCTGGAAAATAAAAAGTTTAATGTTTTAAAGGGTTCTGTTCTGCTTGAGCTCAAGGTCATTTTGTCCATACTCTAATATATGCCACTTATCGTCAAGCCATTTTTATGATGTCCAATTATTGATATTTATACCTCAGGATTTGTACATTGTATGCTAGTAAAAGGCAAGTAACTTTCATTCATACGCCCACATCTAATGGAAGATTTATTATAAAAGCTGCTTTTTGTTAATGTCCAGTGGGTACAAACCAAGGTGGCTCTATTCTTCCTTCTGTCATAATTTCAGATTTGCATGGCCACTTGACATTAAAATTCTGCAGTATCCATTTATAAATGGAAGCAAAAATATGGTTAATGGGGAAAATGTGTCCTGAAAATAAAGTATGTTCTCTGAACAAGCCGATAGCACTCGTATACATAATTATACATAGTTGTATAATACAAATAGTACAGTTCATTAGAAACTTCCATTGTCTTGGATCTGGATACTGTATCCAATACTGGATCTACTGACTTTCACCCTTTGTTTTACATAGATGTTCTAAATGCTTTCACATTAGGAAACACATTAGTTTAATGGCAAACATTGTGGTTTTGGCTCAGTACACGCACCAGCTGAAGACAGAGACAGAGAGACGAGGAGGATACACATTAACTGCAAAGAATAAAAAGAGGGACGCTACAGCAAAAACTATGGAATACAGGAGCACACACACGGACTCCTGATCAAATATCACAGAAGCATCCGTGGTGCTAAACTTCCTCTCCACGCCTCATCTCTCCCTCCCTTCTCAGGTGTCCTTTATTCTAGCAAATAACATGGTTTTAGGTTTCCTAGTCCTCTTTTTCTCTATTCTTCAACCCCCACAGCTTCTGTCTGGCTATTTTGTTTGGTCCTGAGGGATAATCTGGATTTAAGTTAAGAAATGTAAATACCTTAATCTGGTTTGATGTGCCAGTAGGTAGGGGGACCTGGGGATTCCTAGGTGTTGACTGGACATACGAGTAGCCATACATGTAATAGTATATCCAGAGGTGAACAAAAAGCTTTTAGAACTGTGCAAGGAAATGTGTAAAACCTTGTTGTTTAGAGGCATAAACAAGTAATAAACAGGTCACAGTTACCTAATAAAAGGTGAATGTGAGAACATTTACAGAAGTGAGGTCAAAAGGTTTTCCAAGAGAAAACATGGACCTTCAGACAGTTCAGATACATGAGGAGCGCAGAGGTCAGTAGTGGTGGGCTCACTGTCTTATTTATAGGACAGGGAAGAAAACATAAAACCTCATGGGTAGAAGGTGTTAAACTCATCAGTCAAGTCCCCTTACACCCCTTATACAATTCACTATTTCTGAAAGGTTGTTGGCATCACAAACATTCTCTGAGGGCAACTATAAGGTTGTTATGTCTTAGGCTACATTCATATGACCGAGGTGCAAAATGGCTGAGAAAAAACTCCATTTTTCACAGCCTTCTTGCGCCCTACATTACATTGTATGGAGGGATCTATGAAAAAGAATAAAAAAAGGACATGACCTATATTTTAATGGTCCGTTACAACGGACCATCAAAATAACAGTCATGTAAGTAGCCCTCATAGACATTGAATTTAATCCTTCAGTGTGAAGTCCTTTCAAAAAATGGATGTGACACGGCCATTATTCAATATTGTGTGAATATAGCTTTACTCTTCTCAAGACTTTTCATCAATTTACAGCACTGTGCAAAAGTTTTAAATAGTGCTACTAGTTTATTTTTGTCAATTAATAAAATTAAGTGAATGAACAAAATTGAAATCTAAATCACATTAATATTTGGTGTGACCGCCCTTTGGCTTTGGAAGAGGAGTCCTGGAAGTGATGATATGGCCCTGATCTCAACATCATCCAGTCTGTCTGGGATTATATCAAGGGACAGAAGGACCTGAGCAAGCCTACATCCACAGAAGATCTGTGCTTAGTTCTCCAAGATATTTTGGAACAACCTCCCTGCGAATTTCTTTTCAAAACTTTGCACAAGTGTACCTAGAAGAATTGATGTTGTTTTGAAGGCAAATAATGATCACACCAAATATTGATGGGATTTAGATTTCTCGTTTGTTCATTCAGACACAATAGGTCAATCAGCAGTAGTATTATACCACGAGTTCTGTGGCTGGATCAGGAAATCCAAGGAAAGAGTAAGCAGGATGCTTCTTTTCTAAGCGTCCTGAAAAAAGCATCAGCTGCTGACCCTGCCTCAAATTCAGCTGCAAATTCAGGTGTGTGAACGACCATTTTCTTGAGAGAGAGTGACATGTCTTAACTACACAGGCGGGTAGCCACTACCTATGAATTGTAAAGCATGAGTTACAGTATGTATTACTGTATAGTTTAGAGTTGTATCCATAATTCTGCAGTCTTCAGAGCTAAAATCTTCCATCATATCTTGCATTTTTACAGTCTCTCCAGATACTGTATAGTAACCTGATCTAAGGAATTTCAAATACATCATAGACATAACAATAATTATACCCATTATAGGAGTGACCTGAAAACAGAGTTGGACAACTAGGAGAATTCTACAATTTCTGTGACTGCCAAAATATCCATCATCAAGTTATAGAGCTTAGGACTCTCTATTGTGAATAGGGACAAGTCTTTTAATGACTGCCCTGCTCTATCTTAGGACTCTTTCTATAGTGAATAGGAACAATTTTGTTAACGACATAATATTGTAGATATTCTCTTTAAAGAGCTTTACTCATCTATTGAGTCACATGGATGCCTGCTCGATTAGCTAATCCCCAAGCGTTAGACAAGTTAGACCCAATGGCCCAGATTTACTAATAGTTAGAGTAACCTTAGGCAGGCAGTCTGAAAATATGCCAGATTTATCACTGTGGTTTCTACTGGATGTTAAATCTGATGTATCTTTAGACTGTCTAGTGTAAGTTTATACTACCTCTTTGTTGACTTACTTTCAGTCAGAATTTTAAGACACAATTTTGATGTATCTGGGTGCATTTAAACCACATCCGCTTTTTCTGAGAATCCACACCCATATGTCTAGCAAGTTGGAAAAAACTTTAGCCCAAACTAGATCCGCCAAGTTGTGCCAAAGATGCATCTAGCTGTAACCACGATAGTAAATCTGCAATGGGGCTGCGGGAGATTACACTGAATGGAGAACCAGTCACACAAGTGCACTTGCACATCATTCACATGGTATGGGTGACTTCGCTGTTTTTCTCATCATTGGGGGACTCAGTGGTCGGACCACCAGCAATATGACACTAATCAGAATAGGGGCTAAGTGTCTTTAATGGAACAACCACTTTAGGCTGAGCCCCAGATTGTGGAAAAGCAGCTTATTTTATTGCAGATTTTGCTGCGATTTTTTGAGCCAAAGCCAAGAATGGCTACAAAGGAATGGGAAATATATAGGAAGCTCTTACAGTGGGTATGGAAAGTATTCAGACCCCTTTAAATTTTTCACTCTTTGTTTCATTGCAGCCATTTTCTAAAAGCAAAAAAGTTCATTTTATTTCTCAGTAATGTACACTCAGCACCCCATCTTGACAGAAAAAAACAGAAATGTAGATATTTTTGCAAATTTATTAAAAAAGAAAAACTGAAATATCACATGGTCATAAGTATTCAGACCCTTTGCTCAGTATTGAGTAGAAGCACCCTTTTGAGCTAGTACAGCCGTGAGTCTTCTTGGGAATGATGCAACAAGTTTTTCTCATCTGGATTTGGTGATCCTCTGCCATTCTTCCTTGCAGATCCTCTCCAGTTCCATTAGGCTGGATGGTGAACATTGGTGGACAGCCATTTTCAGGTCTCTCCAGAGATGCTCAATTGGGTTGAGGTCAGGTCTCTGGCTGGGCCAGTCAGCAATGGTCACAGAGTTGTTCTGAAGCCGCTCCTTTGTTATTTTAGCTGTGTGCTTAGGGTCATTGTCTTGCTGGAAGGTGAACCTTCGGCCCAGTCTGAGGTCCAGAGCACTCTGGAAGAGGTTTTCTTCCAGGATATCTCTGTACTTGGCCGCATTCATCTTTCCTTCAATTGCAACCAGTCGTCCTGTCCATGCACCACAATGTTTCACTGTTGGGATTGTATTGGGAAGGTTATCAGCAGTGCCTGGTTTTCTCCACACATACCGCTTAGAATTAACGCCAAAAAGTTCAATCTTCGTCTCATCAGACCAGAGAATCTTATTTCTCATAGTCTGGGAGTCCTTCATGTGTTTTTTGGCAAACTCTATGTGGGCTTTCATATGTCTTGCACTGAGGAGAGGCTTCCTCCGGGCCACTCTGCCATAAAGTCCCGACTGGTGGAGGCTGCAGTGATAGTTGACTTTGTGGAACTTCCTCCCATCTCCCTACTGCATCTCTGGAGCTCAGCCACAGTGATCTTTGGGTTCTTCTTTTCCTCTCTCACCAAGGCTCTTCTCCCACGATTGCTCAGTTTGGCTGGATGGCCAAGTCTAGGAAGAGTTCAGGTCGTCCCAAACTTCTTCCATTTAAGGATTATGGAGGCCACTGTGCTCTTCGGAACCTTGAGTGCTGCAGAAATTCTTTTGTAACCTTGGCCAGATCTGTGCCTTGCCACAATTCTGTCTCTGAGCTCCTTGGGCAGTTTCTTTTGACCTCATGATTCTCATTTGCTCTGACATGCACTGTGAGCTGTGAGGTCTTATATAGACAGGTGTGTGCCTTTCCTAATCAAGTTCAATCAGTTTAATTAAACACAGCTGGACTCCAATGAAGGAGTAGAACTATCTCAAGGAGGATCAGAAGGAAATGGACAGCCTGTGAGTTAAATTTGAGTTTCACAGCAAAGGGTCTGAACACTTATGACCATGTGATATTTCAGTTTTTCTTTTTTAATAAATTTGCAAAGATATCTACATTTTTGTTTTTTTTTCTGTCAAGATGGGGTGCTGAGTGTACATTAATGAGAAATAAAATGAACTTTTTTTGCTTTTAGCAAATGGCTGCAATGAAACAAAGAGTGAAAAATTTAAAGGGGTCTGAATACTTTCCGTACTCACTGTATACTTCTACCTTCTGCTCAATCCACTCCTGGCTTTGGCTTAAAGAAACTGCAGCAAAATCTGCAACAAAAAATCTGCATTTCTGCAATGTGGAGTCTCAGCCTTAAGCTGTGGCCCCATGTTGCGACTACGCATCGTTTTGGCTGTGGCGGAAACGCTGAGGCAAAAAAATCTGTGTATTACAATACCTGCAAAGTGGATGGAATTCCGGCTAATCCCATCCACATATTGCAGAAAAAATCCGCCACAGAAATGCTGCGATTTTAAAAACCGTTGCGCTTTTGTAAATCGCAGCACATCAATTATACTTACGGGAACACTGGCAGTTTCCGTATAGGTATAATAGAAGCAGAAAGTCCACAGAGGAAAGCACTGCAGACTTTCTGTGAAAAAAGGGGAAAAAAGCGTTTTTCAGCTCCAGCTCGCTACGTGGGACCTTAGCCTTAAGCTGTTTTCTAATACATATGGTAAATTATCTAAGCACTGGTTCCTCTTTAATGTAGATCTAGCATGCTCAGGTTTTTTCAGAACTCCCATAGAATAGAATGGAGAGAGCCGATACACATGTGGCCACCTCTCCAGTCACAGAAGCCACGTGAGAGGTTTGGGGGGTCTCTAATTGTTGAGATAGGTGCAGGTAACATACGTGGTACCGGAATCAGATATTTACATTTCCTGTGGATATGCCATAAATGTCCAAGATTAGAACACCCCATTAACATCCTTCATTTTATGATGTTCATTCCCTGTAGTCCCTATGATCTTGTTGTCTCTTACAGACATGTGCTTTCTCACACGTATAGTAGTGATAATACACTGCAGGTAACTTTACTATATAGTCAATAGCTTATAGTATTGGTATTACATTACAAACTCCCTGCATTGTCCAGCAGATCTCTTCTCATGCTATCACATTAATGTAACTGTACTGCTTTGGCTTCATTAATTATTCATTTCTCATTTATCCCTTTGTTTGTACATCTGTGCAGATTTTCTTCTATTGAGAAAACTTGGCAAAGTAGTTAACATTACACAATCTTATCTAGAAGCCCAGTAGCTGCATTTATCTTGTATTTAGAAATACCTGGGTATTCATGCATGAAACCATTATTCCAAATTAAAATAAAGATATCTAAGACTGACATTCCTGCAAGCTTGGACTGGTTATTTATAACGTATGTCATGTGGGCATTTGGTGCAGAATAAGTCAAATATGTGCACTCAGACCTCTTACATTTGGGATGTATGATGTCTAGTCAGCACTTCATTACTATGCCATCCGTTCACTTTCATTGAGAGGTCCCATGTCCTAACCTGTGTTGCCCTCCCCCTAACTCTTAATGGATTGTTTTTCTGTTCAAAAGCACAAAATTCCGGGGACATGAAAACTCTGAAATTCATCACACATCTCTCTGGTTTCAACACCATTAATCAAGTCCTGATGAAGAAGTCACGGGTCTTGACCTCTGACCTTGCAGAAAACTTTACAATGCCCAAGGTGTGGCAGGACTACTTCATGCCACCAAAACATTCCACTTGTGTAATCTTGTCGGGCTGAAATTCAACTACAAAAAGTGCTTACTTTGTGTAGTGTATTTTAACAGCCGACTATATACTGGCTGTCCTATGTCCAAGACATTAAACTGTTCTCTTCTTTCAACTTAACCAAATTTCATCCACGTGCTGTGATAAAAAGAAAAAGCAGCACAAATTGAGCTACATTGCAGATTTTTAAGCCAAAACATTTGGGATGTATGAATTTATGCTGCGGGCTTTAGTGGTAGCCAAAGGACTATAAAGAGTTTTTGCTAGGGCACAATTCAGACAAACCTGCTGCGGATTGGACAGAAAATCAGCAGTGGAGCCCTCCTGTGGGCACCCAGCATAACACTGAATTTTTATTGACTGCACCTTTTCTGTAAAAGGATTTGGGATTAGTAGGTGACTTTTTTTTTTTTCTAATTTGTGATTTCTTTTGCAACCTTAAAGAGAGTCTGTCAGCACTGGAATGCCTCCCAAACCAATAATAGTGGTTGTAGAGACCTTTAATAGGGGCAGAAACATGCCTTCATGACCACAAACTAATGAAGTAATGCAGAGATAATCATCTTTATAGGGATATCAGTCTCAAGCTACAAGTGCTCTCTCTCTTCTTAAAAACTGCCCAATGTCGCTTCTTTAGCAGTGACTGACATTTTCACCCTATTCCTATGTCACAGCTGCCCGTAGGTAAATCAGGCCCTGCCCCCAATGTACTTGGTACTGAGTGGCATATCCATAAAAAGATATTTCTTCATCAGTTTGTGGACATGAAGGTATGAAGGTGTGTAAAGTGCTGCAGAATATGTTGGTGCTATATAAATAAAATGTATTATTATTATGTTTCTGCTCCTTTTACAGCACTATTATTGGTTTGGACCTGACAGACTCCCTTTAGCTGCATTTCATACATGTGTCTAAATTTTGGTCAAGCAATAAGCCACACTCATATTTTACCCTTTTACAAACTGACATGTAAGGACAGTGATCACAGAACAGATGAGAATGGAATAAAATACACAGGTAGGTTAATAAATGTGGGCCAAAGTCTTCTATTCACACAGCTAGTTACAATTGCATACATCAGGGCCAACGTTTTTTTAACATAGAAGTTGAATAGGTTGTGTTTTGAGGCTGTTCAAAGTAGAAAACTTTTCTGTCAAGTGCTCATTTTGTTCCAGAACTAGATTTTAGCCAGAAACTGTCTGCTCATTGCGGGTGAACGTTATTAGCAATTACACGTAATGAAAATTTCACATGTTCTTACTTTGTGCACCACCCCACAAGCCATGGCAGCAGGTAAACATTGGTTGTCTCAGTTGGTACATTCCCTCCTTCCATGTATTTCGCAGAAATGTCTGTATAGAACCTTCTTTACTAGCAGTAGACCGTTCAGATTGACTAGGCACTGGTGACCTTCACTTACAGGTGCATCTCAATAAATTAGAATATCTTTGAAACGTTCATTCATTTCAGTAATTCAATTCATAATCAGCGTCTTCCATGATTGTGTGTCTGACTGAACCAGACTAAGGGACCATTTAAAGGCTTAGGAAACCTTGGCAGGTGACACACTGAATTTACAATACTGAACTTTTTTACAATATTCTAATTTTCTTAGATTTTGTAATCCATAATCAACATTTACAGAAATAAAACACTTGGAATAGTACACTCTGCGTGTAAAGAATCTAGAAAATATAGGAGGTCACTTTTTAATTTAATTACTGAAAGAAATAAATGTTTATTGAGATGCACCTGTATATAATGGTCACATGACCTACTCTCATGATCACTTCCATAGAGCTGTAAAGCACTTTTTTTAAGGAACAGATGAAAATAGGATATACAGTATATAAACTACATTGGACATCTTAACTTTTGCCCTGGGCGATCTCTGTATACCATATATTTATTTTAGAATTCCCATATAAACAGTTCTGCTTCTTGGCCATTTCCCAGGGAGTGGTGGGACTTTCTTTGCTCTAACTGGCTGTGATTAATGATGGACTTAGTGATAAGTAGCTACTGGCAGACGGTGACACTGACAGATGGAGCCCTCCTGGCCATTCAAGAGGGGCAGCACAAGGATAGGGTCATAAATGAACCAAGAGCCCAATATTAAATTAAATATCACAAAATTGTATATTCCAAAAGTGCTTTTAGCTATATTAGTAGACAACAGAAGGCATCCTCATTATATAATGGTATAGACTATAATGAGGTGATGACCATGACAAGATGGGTGGAGACAGTCTTTTTGTCCTTTTTACTTCTGCCTATGTTGCATGCTTACATTTTATGCATAAGCAGATATTCCTATTAATCTGTACAAAGTTATAAACACCAATGTTTTAAAAGGCTTGCCTTAGTTTTATTTTGCCTTAGTTGTTTGCCGTTGTATATTATAGGCTGCTGAGAGCTTTGAGGCTTTTCCTTTAAAGGAAGACCGCAATGAATGAATTTACAGCTATGCACAAACATTGCCTGACATTCTGGAACAGACTGTTAAGGTCTAGTAGAGAGGGCAGAGAAAATATGAGCGTGATATTGGAATTGTTAGGGATGGTAAAATTCTTCTGAACAACCTTGGAGGTCCAGTGAGATCACCCAGGACCCTTGTAAAGTATGTTGGGTATAATAGGACCAAACAGGATTACCTGCATTCAGAAAGAATTTACTGATGCTATCTACCTTTGCTTATAAGCAAGGTGGCCTCCACAAAGGGGATGGATCTATGTGTTTGTGGTGGAATAGAAAAATTGAGTTACAATTAGAGAAACCAGACTTTATTTAGACATGATGAAATAATACATAGGAAATAAAATCATAAGCAGTAACTTAACTAAAGACATATAAACCCTATCCACTACAGTACAATAAAAGTGATATCTGTGAAAAAATGGGATTCCTGGTGGGGAAGTGGTCATGAATGAGTAGTGGCTGATGCAGACACGCATATATATGGGGTGAGAGGGTGTCGGGAGGAATAAGCTTCAGCTGAGCAAGCGCTTGATCGACAGCTATCAGAGGTGTATGGGCACTGTAAGACAGAATCCTTGTGTCATGCACTGCCCCATTAAGCCCTGCACTAGGCATAACACATTGCAACAACTGTATAAATGTTCCCCTAATTTTACTTAATTCTTACCAGTTCTCAAGGACAATAGAAGAAATAGAAGTAGGAAAGCCTATGGAATGTGCCTTTATTATTCAGCCACCATCAAAAGTGAAAATCTATTTATTTACCTAAAATTATGTTTTTGTGCTAAAAACGTGCTTCACAGTGCCAGCTGCTAGGCGTCTCCCTTCCCCTTTACTTGTTGTCCACTGTCTCGTTATGTGAAGTCTATCTCCTGCAACAGAGACAATGAGACAGATTAAAGTAGGTAGGGATGGGATTTTACTTTCATAGTCACAAGCATTGCTCTTCTCTTCTGCATCAAACCAACCTCTTCAGAATGCTCAGCCTTGTCTCTGTTATTAACCCTTTCCTGCCCCCCATTCAAAACCTGCTACAGTATGCTAGTTGCATCTTCAGCTAAAACTATCCTGCGTGTCCTAGGCATGCAGGGCGCACTGAGACAATGCACCAAAGATATGCTGACAGTAATAGTAACGCTCATAAACTGGACTGTCCTGGACTGCCACATGTACTTCCAGACTACATATACAGGACACACAAGATAGTTGGGCTGCATATAGCGCCAGAATACTGAAACTGGCTTCGGGTGACTATGAATGACATGAGTAACATATACTTTAAGCAACAAGCCCATACGTTTTTTCAGATTTGAGCAAAACGACAGGTCTGTTTTAACCATGACAAGTTTTGACCACAAGGAGGACTCTGAAGGATTTGTTCCAGTGCAGTCATACAGTTGTGGATTGGAAGAATATAGTAATTTCCTCCAATCTAATTCACTTTGTATTCTTCTAGGCTCACTAGTTATATTTTACACTGATATGTATCACTTATGGGCACATTCATGGATGTAAATACAGAAGTACAGAATCCTTGTTCTGAAGCCACGGCCCCTAAAATCTTATCTAATTGTCACCTATATGGTATTACAGATATGTCTATAGGATTGCTCGCGCTACAAATGAATCCATTTTCAGTCTTAACTCAAATAGTGACATTAATGGAAACTGGGACGGAGAAAGTGAATTACAAGTAATTGTGATGGATTGACAAAAAGTGCAAATGTAAAAGGAAAGTGCTTGGGGTGAGAAATCTCAGAAATGGGAGAGGCAGCCAGGTGAGAAGAGATATAGACCACACAGAATCCGCAGACAGTGACTGTAATCAGATAACAGATATGCTGACACGCACCCACACACCAACCAATCCTGCCTCCGCCCGAGGGGGCTCTGCACTGCCAGGACAGGTGTATGACAAGGGAAGAGAGATAAAGTGTGAGAGTAGCATGCAAACCAGTATAAAAGGTCATGAAGTAATTCATGACTGTGACCCATACTTGTAGACACCAAACCTCTATTCTCCACTGTCACTAGATAGCTAAGGCTTGGAGCATTTCTTAACTGATGAGCTACCCGAAATAACAGCGAGTACATGGTCCTCAAAGAGACTGCCTAGTATACTATATACAGCAGTCTATAACAGAAGAAGATTTGTGCAATATACTTATGTGAGCTATACATACCTGTATAGACCACTGCTGTGCTGTCGCATGTTTACAGAGCAGTTCGACTGACTGACAGCTCTGCTCTTACATCCTCTAATATCACAGTCCTGTAGTATTTATGTAGCACTAACATATTCCTCAGTGTTGTACAGATTGTTGCCATTCCCATCAGTTTTCAGTGGGGCTCACAGTCTAATTCCATTTCCCAGAGCACAGGTCTAAGCACACACGTGTGTGTGTATAGGGTGAGCACACTCAGCTTCACCAGCAGCAACAAATGACCGAACACAGCAATGCATCTCTGTCATGGACATAAAGGGTCATCTTCCTTGGCATTTCTCTACAGGTACACGCCTAATAGTTCATAAATTCATCACAATGGAAATTTTAGTGAGAACAAGCACATGGTCAAGTTACATAGCCACACGTGTTGTCACCCAGCTTTCCTATAGTCCTGAAAATTAAAGCTGCCCAGTTATGCAGCTATACAGAATAGTATGGGGGCCCGGGAATAACACTGCCCAATTTAAACTCTATGGGGGTCATTTATTTTAAATGGATAGCTAGCTAGATAGATAGATAGAATACACATCTCTCATCCTGCTACCCATTACAGTATTGTTCTGTGTCCTATGCCCCATGCTACTACTATAAATATATAGCACTGGCACCAATTATACAACTTTGTAGCATTGTTGCCGATACTATTTTAGTTTCATATTTTATTAATTAAAATTAGAAAGTGTATTACACCAGTGGATGTGGTTTAACGTTAGCGGAATACACCTTTGGGCTGAGACCACACCTTGTAGAAAAGTCCCGTTTTGTGGCAGATTTTGTATTTTTGAGCAAAAGCCAAGAGTGACTTTGAAAGGAATGTGAACTATAAAGAAGCCTTTCTACTTCTCCCTTCTGCTAAATCTACTTCTGGCACAAAAAGACAAAATATGTGTGGCCCCAGCCTTAAAGGGGTTTCCAGGATTTGGAGCAACTCATGGGCAGTCAAGGATTATGTAAAATAAAAAAAAGGTACATTCACCTGTCCCCTTTCGTGTGACCGCTGAGACCAATCTGTTGGCTCGATGGTCACTGGTAATGAACAGGGGAGGTATGTGAGTGACATCACCAATCCCTCTCCAGCAACTGCTGAGGTAACTGATGGGTCTCAGTGGTCACAAGGCTCAGGATGTAACAGAAAGTCGACTAGCAACAAACAATGCTAGCAAACAGGCGCAAATGCCTTTTTTTTTTTCTTTTAAAGAAACCACCACCCACCGCCCCACAGGATGCTCCAAATTCTGGAAACACCTTTAAACAGTGTCATCCACCTGGGCCATAAACTGTAACCATAAACTGTGCTCACTATGGTGTAGGTGACGTATCAGCCTCTCACTACATATTGGATCACTAGATTATATTTTCCTACAATTTGCACGGATCCTTTATTCTGTGCAACATAATACCATCATGTTTGCGATTGTTGCACTTTGTCACCCCAGATCTAATCTCCGGCCATCTCCCACAATCCATCACACATCCCTGTTCTGCGTCAGGGGCGCAGGTACGTGCAGAGCATCGGAACTGCGCCCTATGTAGCTGTGCGGCATGCCTGGACTTGCTGCTAGTAGAGTTTATCGTCCCTTCAGTGTATATTTTTGCATACTGCTTCTATTTCTCCTTCCATCTTGTTGTGGACAGTGCAGCCCCCCCACATCCCGCCGCCGCTCTACACAGCGTGACGCTTCATTTCCGGTCTGTTATTAGAGACAGAACTGGAATCTGGTGCCGTTTTACTGCTGCAGTTCCTGCGGTTACCAGTAGGTGGAGCTGTTGTTCCACTAATGAGAATAAACTAATCCACTGAAGACACCTAAACCCTGATGTCCCCAGCAAGAGATCCTACAGCCTGTGCTCTGCACTAACCATGGAAATACACCCTGCTAGTAATGAAGACTAGTGTGTAGACATCCTAACCACATACATGATCATAAGCTATACGATTTACAGTATGCTGGAAAAGTCATTTTCATAAACTAGATTAATTTTATTATACAACTAAGAATGACCTGTCACCTCTCTGGACATGTCTATTGCAGTAAATACTTGTATTTACTTACTTATAACAATCTGGATGTTCCGTCTTCATAACTCTGTGTTGTTCTGTCCTGCTGTTATTCCTCCTGAATATTTAAGAATAAACTGACAACTGGGTGTTACCATCTCCCTTGTCAAAATCGTGTGTTCCCACGCAGTCTGCAATGTGTGCACTGATTGGACAGTATCAATATCTCCTACTGGGAATACCCTGGTGTTAATTTATAAATAAATTTCTAAGAGGAACAACAGAGGAACAACACAATGCATAGATGCTCCCAAATTGTTATTTCATGAGGAATGTTCACAATGTTACTTTAGGGTATGTTTACACGGCAGACAGTGAGCACAAATTTGAAGTGGACTTCTTTCCATCTCTCCACTCCAGAGCTTTAGCTTTACACCCGGTTTTCCCTTGCTGATGTTCAGCTGCAGAATTTCTGCATGATGGAGCTGGACGCTAATATTTTTCAGCTTCCTGCTTTAATTTTTACCTTCCATTGTTTTCAAATCAGGATAGAATTTAGTGTGGATTTGCCTCAAAATCAGCGCCAAATAACGTAATGTGAATATTCCCCTAGAGTGCAGAAAAATCTCCATTTATCTGAAGGATATTGGCAGCAAGCACATAGGTTTCTGCAAGTTGCATTCAGATGAATTAGAGAGCTGTAGAAGTTTATGCACCAAAATCTGCTGTGTGTGACTCCATTATTTATCATTGCGATGTAACCAGAGTCAAGCAATATTCCACAAAATATTCTGTATGTCCCAAGAATATACAAGCAGAGATTTTTGAAACTAACACAGCTTCATCTGCCAGTGACATAAATAGATCCTAATATTTTATTAAACAGAAATCCCTGTCCAGTAGAATTATATTTCCCCTCTGCCGTCCCCCTGTAATATCTGCATTGCTCCTGATGATAATAACATTGTGATTCCCCTCCAGCCTTTACTGGATTCCCCAGAACACTTACCACTTTTGCGTCATAATGTTTGTATCTGTAGATCTCCATTGTGAGGATATCAGACACTTTCTTTGAATATTTATTGTCATTCATGGACAGTAAAACTATGTTGCCATCTGCCTCCGAGTCTCCATCACAGTGTCCATCTGAAATCGCTAGAAGAAAAAGTCCTGAAAGCCAGAATTTCAGTTAAAAAGAACAAATATCTGACAGGCACCCAACGGACCCATTATAGTCAATGGGGACCCTTTTACCCATTTTAGCGGTCCATTTGTCCATTCTTCTGGTCCTCCAATGGAAACCTGATGCCAGTGTGAACACAGGGTAATTTGTGACTTTTATGGTTTATTTTATAACAACACCGTATATAGCAATGATGCTTCCTTACCTCTATGTTAATATATGCAGAAAATGTGATCACTGCTTATGTGGGTAGACTGGATCCATTGCTGGAATACATTGTGGCTGTAATTTTTTAGATCTGTTTACATAGAGATTCACGTTCCAGTTAACAATTACAAACATTCATAACAATGAGCAAAACAGTCAAGAGTGCACGATAAATAGATGTAGTTCATCTCAGACTACACCGACGGTTTATATACTGAATTGTGAGCAATGCCCCTTGCATGGGAAGTTATATTGGGTGTGAATTGAAGTCTTAGTAGCAATCACTTATTAGTAATTGCTTAGTGTATGCCATAACACCTTATGTGAACATGTCCCTGTATTAAACCACTCTTATTCCCTATTTTATCACTAGCAGGGGTTGGCATAGCATGGAGTCTAGTGCAAGGGAAGGAGGAGAGAAGAGAGCGCCACGTGTTTATTTCTATAAAGCCTAGGTGACTTAATGACATAGAATGGGTGCTAGAATAACCTAGTTACATCATGGACCCAGTTACAAGAGGTAAAGTCTGAAACATAAAGGAATATTCACAAACAGCAGATGTGTTGCAGAAATTTCTGTCACTTAAAGGGGTTGTCCCGCTTCTGACAAATATTGAAAGAAAAATTGTATTGTTTGTATATTGAAAAGTTAAGCAATTTTCCAAAGTATATTGGAATATTCCAGAACTTTTTAGCATACAACCAATAACATTTGTGTCCAAATATTTGTCTGAAACTGAACAACCCCTTTAAAATCAGTTCCATTCATGTAAATGGGGTAATGTTGGTTTTCCACAAGGCCCAGTCTGAGCAGTTACAAAAATTCTGCCATGTGTGAATAACCATGGGGCCCCATAGCAAAACTTGTAAAGAGGCCCCACTCTACTAGGACCACTTCAGAACAGAAAAAGTGTACAATACAATTATGTAGGTTTACACACAGGGATAACACACATTTTATAGTACAGATAATGTACACAGAGGGGGGAATTTATCAATCCCTCCACGCCAGTTTTCTGAGGGTGATATCGTGGCACACATTTGGCACAAAGCCCTTTCTTTTCTAAATCCCTTGTTCTGTGCCTCCCTTTCCATATCCTGCAAATGTGGGCGTAGTGGGTGAGTAGAGCTGTTGGTTGGGGATGCCTTAATACAACATATTTATTATAACTCACGCCAGTTTTATGTTGTGAGTTATATAGAAAATCTACACCAGTTCCTAACTGGCATAGATCCCCATTCTGGTACACAGGCGTTCGCCTGATTTATGAGGAAGTTGGAGCTTCTTCATAAATCAGCTATGCCCTGCGCCTGTTCGAGCCTTTATTAAGACTGATGTACAAAATGGGAGTCTTGATATATCTGCCCCAGTGATATCACAGAACAGATAATGTACACAGTGGTATCGCAGTACTGGCAATAATGCACACAGTGATATCACAGTACCAGGACAATCCTCAGAGTGATGTCACAGTACAAGGATACTATACAGAGTGATGTCACAGTACAAGAATACTATATACAGTGATGTCACAGTACAGTGGTACTATATACAATGATGTTACAATACAGGGATGATGCCCACTATGACATCATAGCAGAGGGATAATGCAGACACAAGATCATCACTGAGTACACTTTGACATCACGGCATACTTGTATGAAGAAAGTAATTATAATGATGTCACATGCAGGCATTATGATGTCCCAGTAAAGTAATGGAGGTGCATTCAGTTTTCCACATCCTCTTCTATCATCCATAGTTATCACTAAGGCCTCAGTGGATAGGTGCCCTCTTGGTTGCTGGGCCCCATAGCAGCTACTATGTCTACTACCCTGGTAGTTATGCCCATGCCACAGACTGACACAGTATAGTAATAGAACAAGAAGTGTTCTCAGCACAGCATCAATTCTATAGGGGGTGCACTGGTGAATACACGAAAAGACTTGTTGTTTGCCATTGTTTGACTCTTCATCATTGTCCTGTAATCTACCTCCATGTGGCCAACAACAAGAAGACTTAATCTGTATATTACCTATAAAAACTGTCCTTTTATTGAGCTGTCGCCTTAACACCTCACAATGACAGCACTGATCCTTATCTAGAAGCACTAAGGAAGAGATAGCTTGTAAATCAGATAAGTACCAGGAGGGAGAGCCTTCAATCAGCGCCTCCATTCCCTGCCATGGTCAGTGCCTGCAGTCATTGCCTCAGGTGACTTCACAAATGACACTGGCCTGCTAATCTGTTTATTCAGACTTCTTAGCACTTTCTTTCATTCTTTCCCTCCTCTGCTGGAGACCAGAGTGCATTAGTGACCTGTGGGGGGTGTGGGGAGCACCTCCAAGTATTGTCTTGTCAATAACAAATAAACACTACTACTCTCACGTATCATTTACTGTAATTTCAACCCAAATATTTAGGTCTATTTTCAGCTGCGGAGACCTGTGTGTAATTGTCACCTCCTTTAGGTGATACTTAGAGCAATAAAACTGCCGTTTTATTTACTTCTCTAAATGACTTGGATTCCAGTTTCTGTATCACTATGGCCAGAGCGGACTAGAATAAGGAGCTGGTGATTTTATTAACTCTAAAATAATTGTTTCCTAATGAGGACCCCAACCATGTAGTGTAATAGAGGAGGTAAACAGGAGCGGTCGCATTGCTTTAACTGATCATATTACAACAATGTGCCAAGTACATCCTTCATATATATAGTTTTCTTAAGTTTTATTATTACATCTTTTACTGGACGAAAAGCATGAAAAGCTGAGCTGTTACTCAGCTTTCCTGGGTGCTGAATGGCAGGTCTACACATCACTAAGCTTGATTTCTTTTCTGTATTCTAGAAAAGCTGGGTGGCCATTCCTGCTAGTTGTTGCCATTTTTATTGTTACAAACCTTTCTTTACTTTGCTATTATTTTAGGAGCAAATACGATCTAATGCCAAAAATGAAATGTTCAGGTAAAACCGTCCAACATTTTCTGGACCTAGTAGATTGGCGTAAAAACGTTACGTCTGTTTGTAATAAAAATACTTTCACTCAAACAAAACCACACAAACAAAATCTGAAGCAACTTCAGGCACCTGGATTTCAGCTTATAAATCAGAGACATAAAACAGTCAGGCGGGCATCTTTTAATCCCTCTAATATGACCTAAAAATAAAGGAAGCCTTTAATATGCCCATAAAGTTGTCATTATTAACCAGTGAAACTCAGACCTCACCTTGTGTCAGACGTGTTGCTGCACACTCCAACAGAAGTCGAAAATCGAGCCCATTTCAGGAGGCGAAGTAGTTCAAGGTTCAGAAATTGTGCTGCTTTAGCTATATATCAGAGTTCATTGGGTTGTATCATAGGATTTTGGTCTGCCGAAATATTGTACATTTCCTCCTTCAATAAGAGTTCAGATACATGTCTGTAATACGGCTCTGTACAAGCCTCATATTGTATGGCACCCACAGCGGTGCAGCTTTACTGTACCTGCATATGTCTTACTGACTTTACACAGACACTTGCAGGGCTTTTTTTGATTCATACACTACAATTGTGGCATAATCTATTAGATGCTGTGTTACAGATATATATATATATATATATATATATATATATATATATATATATATTATAAATACAGTTTCTTATTCAATACAGGCAGTTCTAGTCCTTTCTAAGAGGAGGTACATTTTAACTAAAGGGTAACTGTCCTAAACAGGATTCTGAGACTACAAAAGTGTAGCTAAAGGCAGAACATTTTATAAATAAGAAAAGAAGGATTATAGCAGAGCCGTCACAATCTCTGGCCTCAGTGGCCACTTGAGGTAGTTGGGGATGTCATCACTAAAGACCTATGGGCATCACATGCGTGTAGTGGGACTGAACAGGAGCTACGAGTATGAAACTTTTATGCAAACACAAAAAGTTTTATTACAAGTGCAGCACTGCCAATACTTACTGAATATAACAATACCTCAAAACAAGGTTCTTCGTTAATATTTTGATCAAATCGTATAAGCCCATCAGCCAGCGACAAGACATAAATTTCTGCAGCAAATCTACCACATGTGAATATACTGTAATGGGTATAAGTTACCCAAAGGTGGAGCATTGTTTTCTTATGACTAAAGATTATTGCTTAGTGTTTGGAGAAAACGGCCTAAAAAAAACCAATATTCAGTGACCAGTGACCTTAGATGATCCACACAAAGTGTGAATAACGTCAGATAAGTGCCTCAATTTCTCAGCACACATCCTAAGTGCAACACAAGAAAGGCATAGTTACTGGGTGGTTGTAATAAAATGTGAGAATTCTGGTTTCCTGGGAACTGAAAGGTGAGAGGACACATGAGAGAGATCACCGGTTGCCTATTTAGGGTGTAGAATAACAAGAAGCTAAACTAACAAGTTTACACAGAGCTGAAAAGAGCTTTCTCATTGTGCAAGAAGCAGAAAGGAGTGAGACTGAGGGGAGGGGACAATGTGCACAAGTCAGGAGATGACCTGGCCATTGTCTTCTTCACACTGGGACCTCTGTGAGGGGGAAAATGGCTGAAATAATTTAGTGTCAGTGAAAAGAGGCTACTTCATAAACAACAGAAAGCGGCCCACCCCTTCCCCACTGCATGTGAATGCCCCAGTCCATAAATCACACTGCCACCCCCTGGACTGGGCCCTGCAGCCATACTGTGCTTCAGGCTTTGCCCTTCCTCCTCCATTTCATGATAGTGGGCACTTTCAGTGTGTACACGTCTATTAGTCCATTTTCTAAGGCTAGGGCTACACTATGATGTGTTGCGTGATAAAAAGTTGTGTCAAGAAAACAGTTATGTGTCTTGTCTGTGACTTACTGTCATGCTGTGACTTGGCTGTAAAAACAGTCAGGTTGCAGACATGTGAGTTGCAGACACATGGGACTTCCATTGAAATTGATGGCAAAAAAGCCACATATACAAGATCTAACAGGTTTGGATTTTCTGCGACCTTGGTGTTGCGGTACCTGATGTCACGTTGTAATGCAACACCATAAAGACACATTGAAATTTTTGACGCACAGTACAAATGGCTGTGTAACCCTAGCCTAAGGCACCACGGCAAATATTTTTGGAACTTATATATATTATTACTGTATTATACATCGTGGTGCGTAATGTGGAATATTTATATACATGCTCCAACCTTACTGACACTTGGATGTGAATTGACCTCTCATAGTGTTTCACTGGCCTCTGTAACATTCTGAGGACAATGCAATAGACAGCTTTAAACAGTGCTCCAGCTTGTAGTGGGCTCAGTATTGATACACAACCCCCAAAGTGACTCCAGCCATTGAAACCTAGGCATTGGCTCTTCATTGTGTGTCACTGCTACCTAATTAAATGAAGTGCACAGTAATGAGCGCCGGAATATTGCTCTGTGCTGAAGTGGCTGCTGCTGCTGCTGCAGCTTGGGCGCTCTGATCCTGCTCTACACACACACAGAGCTGCTCCCCAGCACTGACTGAGCGCAGTCCTTTAAGGGGCGTGTCCGTGTGGCAGCCACGCCTATCACTAGGCAGCGGGTTCTGGCGAGGGAGCCTCATTAGATTACTGTCATTGGTTGACGCCGGGATTGTGCTGGCCACGCCCCCGGGGCGGGGGTGATGCGAGCGGTGGGTGCCCAGTGCCTCAGTCTGAGCCGGGCGGCTGCAGGAGCGAACGTTGTGATTGCTTGTCTGTCACCCCCGGAGCTGGCGTTGGACGGGACGCGGAGGACTGTGCACTGAGCCGGCACTGCTTGCTGTGTACCCGCTGGAGATTACTGTCGTGTGGAAAGTGGCATGGAGCCGTGACGAGACCCCGGGACTAGGGGATTATTACAATTCATCGCTCCGGCACCAGGGGATGGGAAGCCTGGATACCTGACGGAGCTTTGGGCGGGTTCTGAGATTGGACGGGAAAAGTTCGGATAGTCCGGGACTGGCACGGTGACCCCAGCCGGGAGTTGGGATGGAGGGTCTCCGGCGGCTGCTCGGGCTCCTGCTCGCCCTGTGCCGGGTGTGTTCGCTGCTCGGCAAGAACCTGGAGCCGGTGACCTGGAACTCGCAAAACCCGCGGTAAGGCTGCAGCCCGGGGCGCCGATCACCTGCTGGGCTCCTGGTGCCACAGCACTCCCTTCCATCTGTCCCTCTGTGCCCGCTCCGGTACCCGGGGGGTGCCCAGGTCTGCTCACGGGCGCTTGCCATGAACTGACCTGTATCATATACAGCGGGGGGTATAGATGCCAGCCGCCGCTCCTGGCACCCCTAGCACATTACTGCCTACAGAGTGCCCGCTCTCAGTGTTGGGGCTGTGCCCGGCGCTTGTGGTGTGTATGTATGGTACCGGGCATCTGACGGGCACCTACTGGGCACGGATCACCATGTGCAGGCAGGACTGGGCACAACTTTCTCACGTATGGGCATGGTGGGTGCAGCCGCCCTGGATTATCGGGCTCCCTTATTGTGCTGTGTACTGCTTAGGTACATGTTACTGGTGACATGGCCTGATGGCAGTGTATATAGTATGTGATGCCTACTTGTCACAGGTATACAGTGTGTACTGGTGGTCACTGCTACTTATGGGCTTCATGATCTTGGGCACTGTATACATTGGTCCTGTGTGCAGTAATTTCTGGTTAGGTACATGTTACTGCTGTTTATTACATTGGTACTGTATATATCCATGTTATAGACAATGAGTGGCTTATTATAATATGTGCTGAGTGCAGATTAATAGTTAAGTACTCTTGGGCACTGTATATAATATTGTTTGCAGTATATTCTGATATATTTACCTCCGTACTGTAGATTGGCTCAGTTGCTTGGTACTTTGTAGGCAGTGAGTGGAGATTTGTAGCTGGGTACTGTTGGGCAGTGTACTTATTGGTACTGTTGTGTACTTTGCCTATATATATTTCTATACTGAAGACTTTTCTGCATTATATATTAGTACTGTCGGTGAGTGCAGGTTAGTAGCTGGGTACTGTTGGGCAGTGTGTATATATCATACTGTAGACTGTCTTAGTTGCATGGTACGTTTTTGCATTATATATTAGTACTGTCGGTGGTGAGCGCACTGTAGATGGTCTTTAGTTGCTTGGTACTCTTTTGCATTATGTATTACTACTGTAGCTGGGTACTTTTGGGCAGTGTATATGTATATCTCTATACTGTGGGTAGTTACTTGTACAGTCTAGGCAGAGATCTACGCTCAGGCCTCAGCTTCTACAACCGTTCACATAAACGAAACTTTCTGAGAAGTTTCCCAATGTGTATTGGAGAAGGATTGTGACTGGGGATGGTGACGCTGTTTGTGAAAGTGTCTGGTAGGTTGTGGCACCGAGCAGGGCCCAATGACTTGTAGGAGCAGTAATGCTCTTTGTGCCTCCTCGCTCATGGTGGTGGATATCGCAAGCGTGGATGAGTGGCAGAAGTCATCGGCGTGATGTAGATTTTTAGTAGTGAAATGTGTATGTGCTGTATCATTGTGACCCCGCAGATTATGCTCTTTACAAGGAGGACTTGCTGAGAGTAGTAGTTGTTCTTGTAGAAGGAGATGCCATGTCTTCTTCCTTACAGCCCAATGTCACTCTGGGTAAGGGGGGGGTCTTTGTACTACCAATGAGCTTGTGATGGGTTTATTGGAAGACAGCAGATAAGATCATCTCCCTTGCTTTGTCAAGAGGCCTGTTCTTCATGTACTTTAAGTGACACTTCATTGCTGTCCACGCTCAGGATCCCGATCTCGGCTCTAGAGTCCACTTTTACCTAAACAATTATTAGTCAAGTGTTTTCTGGACTTTCTGGGCCTTTTTTCTCTAGACAAAGGGACCTTTAGAACACGACCCTATGGAATATGTATTATATGATGCAGGGATCAAAGTTTTCTTTATTAAAAATGTTGGTGCTGAAGAGCTTCTTATGGGTGGTCAATAGGACTATGACTTTGTGTAGGTTTATTATTCATAAGGGTTCATTCAGACTGATGTACACTCTTTGAAATCCTGGCAGGCCTGAAATCTAGAATGATTCTGGATGTGAGCTGTATGCTGCTCCGTCACATTGACCTTCACAATGTGGCAGTGGTCTCACCACGTCATGGTCTAAGATGACTGCCTGGGTAGAAGAGAAGTCACTCCTTGCAGTTTTCCTGCCTCTTCTAATGTGGCGTTGACATCACTGGTGGTTTTTGTTTCTTTTGTTGCTTCTCCTTACCTGTAGTTGGGTCATTTAGTCACTATTAATGCTTTTTTTTCCCCAGTATTTATGTACATTTAGATTTGTACAAGACTTTTGTGGTAAAGCAGAACAATCTGATGCATCTGCCATATTGCATAGCATACATATATCTTACTATTAGCCATGTTGGGAGGTTAATCTGTGTAATAAGTGTGCAGGGTGCGGCAGGGGTTTCTCCTTGAAAAGGGTCTTTGTAAATAGTCTGGTTGAAAATAAACCTGTGTGCTGCCAGAGGGAGCTCTATCTAGCAGTAAAGGTGGTGCTCTGTGTGTGAACACCACAGACTGCTGGAAGAGCTGGGCATACATCTCCTGGCTTTGTAGTCTCAGACTTCAGGGTCTTAGAGAAGTACTATAGATAAAACACACACCCGCTAGATTTAGACTGAGATTAGCAGCTTTCTGATGTATGTTCGATGTCATGTCCAGCAGAAATCATACAACCCTACTACGCGTTCTTATGGCATCTAAAAAGAAGTAATACTTAAGGCTGCCACTTACAGACATAATGGTGTCTGTAAAGAATGGTCTGATCACTTTCCCAGTCTGTACTCCTAGAGGAAGTTTTATAAGAATGATAAAATAGACATCTAAAATATAACTAATTCACAACTCAGGAATTAGAAATTTATCCGAATTGTTTGGTTTTGTCGGACATTATATTTGTCTGGGAATATATATATAATATATATATATATATATATATATATATATATATAATTTTTTTTTTTTTTTTGTTGCATCAGTTCAATTTTTTTTTTTTTTAAATTCATTTAGGTTTTACTTAGTATTTTTTTTTCATCTAGTGCATTATTTCTGGCACTTCTGCCTGCTGTCTGGGAGAAGTAATGTAATGCATCTCTCACGTGCCTAGAATTCTGGGTCTACACGACAATGGTAATTGGTCAGGCTGGGACTTGTCTATGGCTTTCTCTCATGGGACAGGAGGGTTTAATAGGCCACTGCTGTGTGCTTCATTGGAACATGACTCTAGCTTTATTGCTACTTTGTGTGTAATTATTGTTGCAGTAACTTATATGTAAAATTCTTCATAGAATAACATAAAATGTTTTTGCCAGAATGGGTGCATCCAGAGCACAGCTGGGAGGCGTCAAGGCCGGACTGTGCTTTACTTAATTCCATCATCTTCAGCGCTTTGACACGTGTTAACTCCTTGCCAAGTTTAGATGTCCACTCTGTGCTGAATCTGATGGCTGGCCTGCACTCCTTTTATACTGCTCACAGCAAGAAAAGCCCATGATACTATCTCCAGTACTTCCCTTTATTGCAATCATGTAGAATGAGGTAAAAAAAATGTTATAAATCTACGTGAAGCTCAAATTTCTGAGCGAAATGATTATAAAATTACTATAAAAATAAATCTCAAAGTTTTTGTTGATGTCAGGCATGTTTATCAAGTGTCCAGTGTTTAGCGAGAACAATAGAGCAGTAATATCATTCGTCCGAGCGCTTTTATTGCTATTTACATTCAGCAATGAAGTTTCATTATACCTAATTATAGTGAAGGGCTTTGACAGCGGGGGAATCTGCCGTAATTACTTCAGTGGTCCTTAGGAAAATGGGGCCCTTTTTCCCATCACTAAACTCTGATGGAAATATAAAAAAGTTAGACTTCAAGTTGTAGAAAATAAAACATGAAAACCAATTTTTATTTTTTTTTTCTTGATTTTCATCAGTCTTTTCATGTCTTTAATCTTATTAGATTTTATATATTTTTTAAGTCAATTTTTTTACTCCTCTGTCAAAGATCAACACTTTCTGTAGACTTTCATTGTCTATGGGCTAATCTCTTATACAGTTTTGATTTCCGACCCTGTTAACTTTTTTTTTTTTAATTCTCTTTTGCTTCTTTTTTTTTTATCCTTGTTGCATAAGTAACTGTATAAAATACTTTAGTTTGATATACAAGTCATTCCCTTTACAATCGGGCAACTTTTAAAGAAAAGTTCAGTTTTATTTGGTTCCATTTTTTTTACTGTTTATGTTGCTTCTATTGCAGATAAACCATCTTGCATATCTCGTGGCTATTACGCCTCTCCTCGCATTATGGACTGGTAATGTTCATGTTGGAGCTGGTCTAGAATAGAAATTGCTCCACTTTGTGCTTTACTGCTTGTGTCTGGCAGTTTAATGTGTGGTTTCAGAGCACAGTTAAATAGAACAAATACTTTATTTTCAGATCTTCTGTATCCTGTGGGTTTTTTCCAAAACTTTAGGCGTGGCACATTAACCCTCTCCTCCCTGCGGGCAACAAGAGTTAGACTTTGTCTCCAGTAATTGCCTGACAGCTGTAAGCAGGGGCTGATGTGTAGCATGTGGTTTTAAGAAGCGGTGACATTTCTGCTGCTTCAATGCTTTTGTTCCACTTGCGGTAAATAAGACAATGGCCGCCTGGTAATTACACTGCTACGTTAGCAAAAGAATTGCGACAAGAGTGGAAGCTTCTCCTAACAAGCCCTCATTTGCAGCAGTAACAATCCCCCCCCCCAATATTTCCCTGTGCTGCAGCTCTCATCCATTACACTACAGGTTTATATGGTAGTGTCTGTTTCTCTAAATGCTTTGCATAGTAATGAAACATACTGCCCTTTTGGAATGACAGATTCCTATTCAGCATATTCCTTTTGCAGGTACAATCCCCACTTGTCTCTATAGACGAAATGCAATAAAGCACCTCCGGGCATGATGTGCCCACCTCCAGTAGTGCGGTCTTCCCTAAGAAGATCTGACAGGTTCTGCCAAGCAGACGCTCCATGTGGGCATGGTTCACTGGATTCCCAAGGGGGGACTCTTATGTGTTTCTTAGCATTTGTCTCTCTTAACCTATGACCAAATATTCCACAAAGCCTATTCTATCCCTTCAGTTTGTATGTGGACTGCCATACCATAAATGGTTAATAGGCCCTCTCCATGCTGACAGGCATCTGAGTCTGTCTATGGGTTCAGTTTTTCTCTTGTATTTTTAAGTATTCCTCTCTCCGTCCTTCGTTCTATCTGTTTTACTTTCTGCTCTGCTGAGTAAGTAATTATACCGCTGGCAGTGTACACTATTTGGTTCTCGCCTTTCGCCTCTTATTTCCATTGGGTATTATCTCCTCCTTGCCAGGGGGACAGGATCACTTGCTGAAATCTAAATTTGTGAAGCACCTTCTATTCAGAAAAATGCAGCCCAGCAAAAGTGAAGCAAAGAACCACTCCTGCCTGTATAAATTGCTCCTGATATGTATGCCGTGCTGGGCTCTGTAATCTCCTCTGAGAAGTTTGTCTATGTGCCCGCAATGCACCGTATGGTACCATTATGCATTAAATACTGTTTTTATAGGGTCCCTCATTGCTTCACGGCTTAATCTTGTTCACTAAACTGCATTAAAGTCCCCTAAAAGCCTCTCTCTACCATGCCATGGTAGCCATTTTTCAGGCTGCTTTGTATGTGAGCTTCCAGTGGAGCGTAAGTAATTGGCTCTTATGTGGGCACCGCTCTTAGGAATGTCAGTGTGTGTCTGGACCAGACATTACGTACAAGCAAATGACTCTTTTGGTTCTAGGTTCTTCTTTGTTAACCCTTGCAGTGCTCCTGTAATGTGGCATCTTGCATCCCTTTAATTTGTGTGCAGCGCACATTATACTTTGTAGGCTGCTGGCTGTGTTTTCTAATTCTAGTCTTTCCATTCTTTTTATAGTATTTTATAACGTAGGTTATGAGCAGTCTGTCTGTATTTGCTAGTACTGCTGGACATTTTTTGGCTATTCTGCATATATCGCCACATTTTAAGAGTAAATGATTTCCTTTCCTCTGGGAGATTCTTGTTTGAGAAGGTTTCACCCTTGTTAACCTAATGTCATAGTAACATTTAAGCAGTCATTTATCTTAGAAAATCCCTGGGCCCTTATCAGCTGTGGAGTACATGTCTAAACATTGCCTGGCTGGGTCCTGGAATCCTATTTTAATTTCTTTCAAACCTTCGCCCTTACTGGGAGTAATTTATATATTAAAATCAATTTTTCTAGATTCCTTGTCTCCTCTGTAAACTACTCTCACCCCCCTCATTGACAATGTTTAACCATATCACTGCTGAAAGTCCAGTCCTGCTCAAAACTTAGAAATTTATAAGTAATCTTTTATCCTCTTCTGTGATAATATTCCTCCATCAAGAAAGCTGAGATATCGGGCGCTGTTTGTTGAAGTCCTAAAGTCCAGACACAAACTTCAGTGCCCCAGAAAACAGTTCCATGTATCTGACCAGTATGTTCACAATGTACAAATACACTTAAGTCTCCGATGTCTACAGTCCCCTTCATAGGGGATAATGTATATGGCCATTCATGGTGTTCCAGCACTGAAATAATGCATACGTTCATATGGTGTGAATTTCTGTTAGAAACAATGGGAGACAGTAAGGGGCAAATAGGAAGGAAAATGCATGTGGGGTAAACACTATGTGAACATTCCCCCCTATGAGAGAAGCAGTACTTGTGGAGCAGATTTATAATCAATGTTTCATAAGGCATGATATACATGTTATAAAAGCTTAAATAGTGTGTATATTTTTACCACCACTTTCATTTGAGGTACTGGTAACCAATACTAGGCCCCACTGAGCTGGGAAGAGTGGCCCCGTGTAGCAGCTTGTCATTATAATGCCCCTGCTGGAGCTTCCTCACCTGACTTGCCATAACACTGCCTAGAAGCCCTAAGTGCCATTTGGAAAATCCATTAGGAAGACAGAGCTTCTGCCAAGAAAGAAAACAATAAAACAAAGCAGCGACTTGTAAACGTGTTAATTAGTCTTGGGACTCGGCAAGCTGCACCACAGCAGATAATGAACTTTCCTGAAGAGTGTACAGGATGGTGACGCTGTGGCTCTGAAGCAGTTAAAATGCGTCTTTTGTTCAAGAACCCAACACTTTAAGTGCATTTGTTCATCCGTGGTGCCAGAGGGACTGGAGCTGTCTTGCCATACAGTATTTGTCACAGCAAAATATTAACCACATGAATGGAATCTGCTTTGCCCTCAGATACCCTTCATATTGTTTTTCTGCTGAACCAAAATAGAGACGCTCATCGTAATAGTATAGTAGCAAATTATGAAGTATACAAGCTGTTACTGGGGCTTCTGAACAGACATTTTATATAAAGTAAGCCAGTACCATCGGAGACTCCTTGTTTTTTTGTTTTGTTTTTTTCCACATGGTCTTGTATGTAGAGTAATCATTTTATCAAGGTTGTCAGAAATCTGATGGAATTTTTAGCAACTCTTATATTAAAAAAAAAAAAAAAATACTGTGAAGCAAAAAAATTGCTAAAATAAGTCATTAAAGTTACATAAGAGCATTGCAAACCCTCTTTAAAAAGTTCAACAAGTTTTGGGTTTTAAATATTAACCCTCTGTACAGGTTATGGTCCCTCTACCGTAGCAAAGGGTTAATAAATTTGTTCTTTTGCTCAGTTTTTTTTTTTTTAAATCAACATTTATACAGTTCCAAATCCATCCTTATAAAGCTAAACCCGAAAATAGAGATTATCTGCCAAGGCATGTTCAATAAGCCGCTTGTAGAATGTTTGCTGGTTGACTATTCATATTACTTCCTCATATTGGGTGGAGGTGTTTACACTCATGGTTTTTAGGATTTTATTTTTTTTTTTTTTTTTTTTCATGGACTGCAACACCAGCCAGGCAGAGATCATGAGAGCAGGCCTCAGTAATCTGCCTCCAGTTTCATTATAGTCAGAGTATCTCATCTGCCGTTTTGCTGAATGTTAGGAAAAAGTCCTTGCGCGTTGGGTTGCAGTAAATGATGGTATGTCTGCAGTAATGATCCCATAGCAGGACGCTGATCTGTTCTCCTAAAATGCCCCTGATTGTTCATGGTAATTTGGTTGTAGATGATGTGCTGTCTTTGGTAATCCTGTTAAAACCTCATCATCTATCCCTGGTTAGGGATTGTACACTTAATCCCTTGCTGAAGAAGGAGCCAAATGGCCGTTTGTATTATTTCTCTGGTTTTGCTCTGACTACGTGTACAGCCAGGCAGCGCAGCTTTATAAAGTTTCTGTCAATAAAAGCCTTTTAATTAATGCAGAGAAACTTGTCCTGAACTGCACAATAACAAAGGCTTTTCTTTACATCCTTCGGAAAATAATTGCTTCTGTCTGGTACCTGTGAGTTTCTCGAGCATCTCGGGTTTTGTCATGGCGTGGGGCTGCATTGGTCGGTATTGACGTCAATGTTGGGCTATAACAAGGTTCTGAGTCTCGCTGGAGTCGATTACAGGTTACTGATGGCGTTCGGTCCAGGCCTTTTCATCATTGTTGTATACTCTGAAACTTTGTGATTGTTACGACTTTAAAACTTTAATAGTTGTAGATCGTATATCCCTCATCGTGTACAATATGTACTATCAGTATTTAGGATCATTTCTTTGTACAATAAGTGGCACCTATACAACTTTTTTATTTTTAAGGTGGCTATATAGAGTAGAAAGAAGTAGGCTGATAGTTGGACAACCACGGAGCGGTCATCTGATCACATTCTACTCCATGTTGGATGCTAGTCGTTGAAACTGGCCAAATGGTTTCTGAGACTCCAAGTGAATGATAAAACATCTTTCTGGGAATGTTTTTGTACTTTTTGTTTCAAGGAAACATCATTGATAAGAAATCCTTAAGAGCTAAACCTCTTTCGTCTATTGGACAAAAAAATTCAGACGTGGGTGTCTTTTCAGACGACTGACTGCCGTTGCATTACTTGACAAAAGTTTCTTATAGTTAAGTGTCCGCAGTTTGGGTGAATTCTACTCCTCTTCCACATTTCACAAAGCACTTTCACTTCTCTGTTGGTATGTTTGTGGTAAGACATCTGCACCAAAGCTAGAAGAAGGAATGTGTCACTAAAATTGTACAAAGCCCAGCAGTTTACCACTTGCACAGCTGCCACGTCACTTGTGGACCACATGGGGTCCAAACTTTGATCAGAACATGCAAGCTAGGTGTGCACCCCCTAAGCCATAAAAAGCTACAAATGATAATTCATGGCATTTATTTATAGGGATGCGCTAGGCATACACTTTTTCAGTGCATGTGTGTTTCTGGGGGCTGAGTGATAAAGTAGTGGTTATGGAGGGGCAGATATTTTGTGGACTTGTACACTTTGGCGGAGAGAGTATAACTCCACTCATCCTCAGCTGACTGCTAGTAAGTAGTCCATCAACAGCTGGCTGGCACAGGTTTCTGGTGGTTACTTTTAATATGTTGCATGTTAGTTAAATTGGGGTCAGTGTTGTAATGGTACAAGAACGGTCATGGGATATTCCTCCTACTCTCCAGCTCCTGGGTTTAATCCTTCCCAAGACTCTGCAGATGTCAGAGAAAATCCCCTGCTTGAAAGTGGAAATTGATCTGATGGTCAGAGCTGAAAATGACCTCTTAATCTTCACCTTACATCTCCGAATTATTTACGTTGAAAATAAAATAGTTGTACTTGTTCTGTGTATAAACATGACATGTGGCCGCATGGAGATATCCATGGGAAGGATTTGGCCATCTGTATGGGTCCTTCATTTATATTTTATTTAGATGCATAAAAGGGTAATAAAATAGCACCCTTATAGGTGCCCAGGATTTTTTAGAAGTGGCACAACTGAGAATCCCAATCTCAATTGTTAGCTAGGTAACTTACAATGTACTCAGCAGGAAGAGTTTTTTTCATAGAAATGTATTCAGTTACTCAGTTTATGCAAATTGAAAAATCTGTGATATCTTGGCAACAAAAGTTAGCAATGATCTGCACCTTGGGAGTCAACACTGTAGTGTCATGGAGGTCACTTGAAAATAACAGTTTTGATGTATAGAAATTCCATATATTCATTCCTGCCTTGTTACTTGAATAGGGGCTCCCCATCAACTGGCACCTACAAGCTATATACTATGGATAAATAGGTCATCAGTATTTAACATCTATTATGGGCTGGAAATCCAGGGTTATGGAGTTGGAGTAGGAACCAATTCTGGGTGGAGGCAGAAAGTTACTCGTTACCAACACTAGATCTATAATGTAGAAGAGCCTCACTGCTTCTAACTGACCGTGGCTGTCAGCCATTTATGAAGAGTCTGAACAGGAGTCCAAGTCTGAATTTGGCTGCCGAAAAATAGTCGGTGATTTGGCTTACCAACTCCACAGCCTTGCCGAAAAGCCCTTTTTAGGCTAAGGCCCCACACTGGAAACGCAGCTTTTTTTTGTTGCAGATTTTGCTGCATTTTTTTGAGCCAAAGCCAGAAGTGGATTGAGTGGAATGGAGAAGTATAAGAACTTCCTATAGATTTCCCATTGTAGTCAAGCCTGATTTGGGCTCAAAAAACCGCAGCAAAATCTGCAACAGAAAAAACTGTGTTTCTGCAACTTGGGGCCTCAGTGAGTTTTCCATACCACAGTAAGTCCCCACCAAAATCTGTGATGCATAAAGATTTCGTGAATTTCACTCAGATTTGTCACAGATTTCATCCCGTGCTAATCTGTTGGTGGAGACTTGACATGCTGCATAACTCGTATCCACACCGCAGCTCTGCTTCTGCATGGATAAAGGCTTAGTAAATCTTATTGATTTTGCTGTTACCTGCAGATTTTCCACATGAAAATCTCTCATGTAAATCTGCAACAAGTGTATTTACCCTTAGTCCAAAATATTTTCATCAATTGTCTGTTGCTGTCCTGGCCAAGTTGAGCTGCTTTTCATTGCACTAACATGTTTACAGAGCATCTATTAAAATGTATATATGGCCAAAGTATTTTGGATTATTTTAAAATACACCTAAGGCTTTTGCTTTTTTGTGGATTATGTACACTCTATGCACAATTTCCTCTAAAGAAGGGCCTCAGAGCCATTAAAAAGTATTTAGCACCATAACAAATCTCCACCGCCTGATCCCTGCCTCCACTCTTTTTACTGAGCATTAATCACACTATGCTTTTCTTTTATTTCCAAGTCTTGCATATCTTCCACTCCTAGCACAAGTGCAGCGGTTTCTTTGTTTCCTCTTCCGGCTGTTTGCCGCTATCCATGAGCCATGACAGGTGTTCATCTTGTTTCCATTATTCCAACGCACCAATTTCCATTAGTCAGCGTCCCCATTTTGTGTGTGGTTTAATTGATTTATTGGCTCATATTTTTTCTCTAATTGCCCTGATTCATTGCATAGGTAGGATGTGATCTGTGGTTATGAGACAGCAGCAATGTAATATATCAGCAGCTGAGTGTGCACACCTAGTGACATCATCAGACCTGACTCTGAGCTCCACAGCGTAATCTCCCCCGTCCATTGTTTCTGTGCAGATTGCTCATTGTTACTGGACTCTGGCAGGGGCATTGTCTACAGCCCTCCATACAATAGCAGTATAATGGCTTCTAGTCAGGTAGAGAGGATCTCTCTTTTGATAACTTGTGGTGAGGCATATGGTAATCCAATCTGGGCCTCATAGTTACTAAAAGAAATTAATTGAACGCTATGAGGGCGGCAAATGACATGTTCCTTTGGAATATCTTGCTGCTGAGCAGCAATGTTTCCTACCATCTATGTGATTCTTAGTGTTCAAACTCTTAAGACTGACGACAGGAAAAGTGACCTGAAGACACCCTTGTGTCTCAAGTTGTAGAACAGGATGGGAGGCAACGCACGGGAAGACTCCTCACAACAATGGGTAGGCTTCCAAAGATTACGACTTTCATCTTCTGACCCTTTCCATGCTGGTGGGCAGGCGGGACAACGTACAGACTGGATCTAGGGAACCCTTTTGTAATACTTTTTGGGTATACATTTTTGTTTTTGTGCTTCTCTGGGACAAGATGTTTTTGCCTCAAATCAGAAACGTAAGACAGTCTGTCCTCCTGAAAGTTAGAGGTTTTCGGGTGTTAATGTTCATTCATGGATGCACAATGGGTTGTAAGTTCTATTTTAAGGTTGGGGGTCACATCCTGTGACTAAGGCTACATGTACACGACCCCTGATGGTCTGTATGGATCCCTGAAAAACAGAGCAGATAGTATATGGATAACATCCATGTATTTTCCACAAGCTCATACACTTCAATAAGTGTGCCAGGACTACAATACAGACAGAAATAGAACCTGTCCTGAGTTTTGTGTCCTGGCTAAAAACACAGTGGTGTGTAAGGGGTCATAGAAAAGAATGGGTCAGTGTGTTGTCTGTTAAAATATGGATGAACCACAGGGTTGTGTGCATGGGCCCTAAAACCTGCAACACGTGAACTATTGTGGTGAAACATCTGTGAATGTCAACCTGTGCAGCCTGTTTGCAGTGTATCCATAACTTTAGGCTAATGGCCAATGTAGCGAATCGCAGCTAAAAAAGTGGGTTTCCATTTCTGATGGTCTCATAGAACTGAATGGGATGGTGGTCATACATGTACATTACTGCTCCTTTCATACAGGGGACTCTGGGACCCCATGGTCTTGCGAGCAGTGGGAGTTATAGCTATTACACATTTATCCCCTATCCTTTTGATCGTGAATAAGTGTTAGTGTTGGCAGGTTATAGATGAGCAGTGTACCAGGATTTCGGTGGATTTGCTCTGTGTGCAAATATCAGCTTTAGGGGTTGAAACCTTCACACAGGCCATATGCGTCGTGTTCACAACATTGGTAATCTGATCTGGGCCTCATAGTTACTAAAAGAAATTAATTGCCACCTATGAAGGTGGCAAATGACACGTACCATCTGACAAGAACTTCCATGAAAGCCGGGCTGCTGAATGCTCGAATACTCTGTTGACATATTTTGTGTGTCACAACAAACCCTGCTCAGTCAGTACAGAAACTGGTATCTAATGTCAGTACGTTCCCCCAGTGATGGTGTACGGACAAGTCTGTCTGTGTTCTTGTTCTCTGAACTGACTACTTTATTTTTAGGCTGTTTTGTTCTCCTAATGCGGAAACCACCATGTGAACGTCTTCTGCAAAATGAGCTCTGCCCTTTTATCCCCGCGCACCCTCTGCACAGCTTTAACCTCCATGTTCGTTCTTCTGTCATCTTTTTTAAATTATAGTTTGACAAAATAATCTGTGACGGGCCGGACTAACCACCGCCACACTCGCCACTTGTGAACTCCGGGCAGTCGGTGCCTGTGACAAGCGCTCATTACCTCCATTTATGCTCCATGCACGAGCCACAGTGTAGACTGTAGATGACATGACTGTAAAAGCTACACATCTTGATCAGTATATGGTATATGATCAGTGTATATATATTCTGTACAGTGCAGTAGCTCTCGGGCACAATAGATATGTTCTGTTTGTCAATGATTTCTCCAGCAGAGGGCTGTCCAGACATTTCTTCTAAACCTAGCGCAGCAGTGACCATGGAATCACAGCATACACTGCTTACATTTAAAAATCTTTTTGCTCTGTTAAAATGAACTTGATATTTATTTGTATTCTCTTATCATTTCTTTCTTTCGAGAGTCCTTTCACTAGGGTCAGCACTTTTTACTTTTCATCTTTTCTTCTTTTGTCCATGTGTACCCTGCTTTGAAGTGGGATACAATACAGATCATTGGAATGTGCAGAGCAGTTGGGGATGGCTGTGCTGACCTTGTGGGAGGCAGTGACCTGTCCAGGCCATGATTATATTAATGAAGGCAAATGCTCTGGAGGGGGAGGAGGGGAGCAAATGAAGTCACAGGGAGATAACAGCATGGTCACGTAGGCTTTCTCGCACGCATGCAGCAATATTATGTCAACAGCACCTCTGCAAGCACTTGTAGTGAGTGTTTTGTCCACTAGAGGGAGCCATGTTTTTTGTTCATTTACTGTGATGTCCGTTCACCAAAAGTCGTGGATGCTCACATAATTCTGGACTCCTCCTCTCTGATCCATTTGTCTTGTTGTAACATAGCATCCAGCCCTGGGAGAGGATCCAGGGAAGTGACAGCATGTTATGATGGTGTTAGACAGACTCCTTTCATGTTCCCTAATGGGCTTGCTGTCTGTTAAACTCATTACTACCCCCTCCCCAGCTTTCCATCCATGCTCTGCTCTCCTCTCCCATTCCACTCGTTTTCTATTTTTGAGTTGTGTTTTTTTTTTTTTTTTTTTTTTCTCAATCCCTCTTCCTATTTTTATGACCCTTTTTGCCTTATTTTTCTCCTGTAACAATTTCTTCTGAGTTGGATCTTGGAAATATTGCGCAGCTAACCAAAGCCAGGAATTTGTTTTCTTTTCTGCATGCTTGGCCTGAGCGGGGAGATCTGTGTCTTCTGGGAGATTTCTGGTGTGGTCTCTAACTACAAAACCCAGAGTGCTTTGCTTTCTTTTCCTGTGACCATTGCCCAACAATGCAATGGAGGGTTTGATTTCTGTATAAATATTTATTTTATCTTCTAGGTTCCATGTCACAGAGTAGAGTTAAGCTTAGACGTACCCTCCACGTGAAGTCTCCAGAATGTGTTTAGGATCTTCACCTTCTGGTATAGACCTTTATGAAGTCTGTGTCCTGTTTACTTTTCATCGCATCTTTTATTAGCTTTAAAGACTTTTTTTTTCTTTCTTGCACTGACTAAATAGATTGTTCTGCTTCCCTCGGTACAGTCTTGGCCTAGCTGTGGTCCAGTTATGAAGGAAGTCTCCCTCTGGGTATGGGAGTGTCTTGGTCTTCCCAGGATTCATTCTTGGCCTTCTTTTATGTGTCTGGTAATCTATCCCAGCTGGGCTGCTGTGTGGAATCCAGCCTGCTGAGCCTCCTCGCCTTTCTCACTTTTGCCTCAGCTCTTTGTTCCTCTGCTTGCCGTTGCCTGACTCTCAACAGCTGAGGGGTTTTTGCTATAAAGAGGGGCAGTCATGTAACGGAGCCCCCCATGTGAACTCTCTTCTAAATTGCTCCATCGAGCATTCAGGGGAAAATGCAATGTGCTTTCTTATTCATCTTGGGTCATCCAGGATTTTATCATTTATCTCCCATTTAGAATAAAGGTTCGGATGAGTCAGAAATTGCTCAGTACAGTCTGTCATGTAGTTTATCATATTGTTCTTTCTGTGCCAGTGTCCTGAGTTATATCCTCCTCGTACCGTAGGCCTCACTCCATACAAATCTCCAACTTCCTATTCAGTGTATGGGCACTTGCCACAGACAGCCTTCAGGTTGTAATAGGGCCTGTACCATATGGATTAGTATATTGGATATAGATGTGTGGAGTGAGGGTGGTGAGCAGGGGTGTCAGGGCACCCAGGGGACCATGACTTTGTGTTGGGGAAGATTAACCACGTGTCTTCATTCAACAGCATCTGCATCCGTTTCTGTCTTTTGGTAAAAATTGGTGGTTGTCCCCAAGGATTTTTTTCAATGGTGCCAAGAGAAAAAGCTGGGACATACTGGCCTACAGAGATGCTATTTGCTTGCCCTACATCCTGAACATGACAGATTATTCATTTGACAACCAATAGATGTGAAAAATAAGATAGATTTGTGTTTATCCAAATCTATAGATTTTTCCAATCTTCAAGTTAAAATAAGGGGAGAAGATGTATTAAGACTGGTGCAAAGCAAAAGTGAAAATTTCCATGGCATCCAGTCGTATTCTACCTTATTCTTAATAGGCCATGTAGAAAATGAAAGCTGCAACCCACCACCACCAATGCGTCATGTTTCAAAATGGAGTTTTCTTCTAGGTATCATTCCGACAGCCATTTAAATCCAGTCCTGTCCTGACTGTCAAATGAACTGTCAGCTTCATTGTAATCTGGTGCTGAAAATTCTTCTCTAGACCCAAGGTCAAGATAGTAGAAGAGGATATTAAAGAGGTTATCCAGTTTCAAAGACTGATGGCCTATTCTTAGGCTAGGCCATCACTATTAGATCTGTGGGGGTCTGACACCTGGGACCCCTGCAGACCACCGGTACCAAAGCAGCGTGGTAGAGCCGTGCTGCTCACTCACAGTAAAAACTGTAGCAGCAAGTATAGGTACTCCAGTGCTTGCCCCATAGTCTTCAGTGGGGCAGCACTGTAGTACCTACACTTGCCATTACAGTTTGTAAAGAGTGAGCCATGCTGCCTCTGTAATGATGATCTATGGGGGTCCCCACATATCTAATATTGATGGCCTGTTCTAAGGATAGGCCATCAATCTTAGAAACCAGATAACCCCTTTAGGCCGTGTTGTAGGACAGGTTTCCCGTAGCCAGCACTGGTGGCCGTTTTGTTTGTGTCATACCCCTGTAAGCAAAATGAGCTCCTGCTCATCATACTAAGGCATGTATTACGCCAAGTACCCGAGATGGTTTTTGTTTTATATTCTTTGCTCAGTTCCAGAATGTCTTCAGAGTTTTATATTTTTTTTGGCTGCATTGTATGTGTGCTGATGGTGAAATCCTAACCTCTTCACATACGGTAGAGATTGTAGGTAGACAGCACTTTGTAAAAGATGGGAGCTAATATAAAAGAGTATTCAGAATGGCTTGGTCACAAGTTACACCATAGGGCAAATTTTTTTTTCTTTCTTTTGTTTTTGTAATTCAGACTAAAACATTTTGTCTTAAAATACACTCCTTTAGTCTTCTATGAGATCTTGGTGCAAGGCTTGTAATGTGAGCCAGGCCTCATGAGATCTTTACCAAATCAACCTTTAAACTCCGACCTTGGAATGGGCCTCGCTCCTGTGTCGACACAGGTGGAGATCGTTGAGTGACACGGTCTCCCTAGAAACCCAAGCCATCTCAAGGATCAAAGGCATGGAATGTGTTTGGGGTAGAGTGGGGGAGTGTTGACCCTCATGGCTGCACTCAGGGCTAATGATCTAAATTGGACAGCCTGTAAAACAGCATCATTTTCTCTATCGCACATGATGGGAAAGGCTGGAAATCTGTTATAACTTACTATAAATTAGTTATAGGCATTTTTTAATAATCTTTGTGCATTTGTTTCTGGCTTAGCTTTTGCGCAACACAATGGTGATGGGGATATGTTTCAAGCTTATATATGGGGGGGGACAATATTTATGGCTTTTTATGCAAGTAAAGGATCAAGTGTAATATTGGCACTTTGAGGTGTAGGTCCAGTGCTACAGAATTTACTCAACTGTTGTGTTAGGGAATTACTTCCTTGCCCATTGACTTATTCTCTCCAACTTCAGTGGCTTAAGAGACCTCACATGGTTAGAAGTCCTACAAGTTATATGATCGCAAAAACTATCTGCTATAGAATCTGGAAAGGTGGATTAGTCTAACTTAACATTTTTGATGGTTTTCCTGTCAATGGACCATTGGATCCACTGGTCATCTGCCTATGTCTGGCATCCATGTGTTCAGACATGTTCCCCGCAGCCTGTTCAGGGCATTAAGAGACACTTGTACTTCTAGCGTAAACTGTGGGTGTCTGTCTTGAAGAAAATCTGTGTCACATTAGCAGATGTCCAGTCAGCAGCACATCATCTTGCTAACTCCAGCATGTCTTAAGCACATGATACAGTTTTGTTTGCTCACCTGGTCCTTTCAGTTGGGTGGTCATGCCTGTCTGCTACCAGTCAACACTCCTAGTTAGTAGGGACACTTTTTTTCTTCACTTTACAGCCTCTGTCTAGTACGTGAAGACTATAAATTCAGCGTGTCATAGAGAATTAATTTCTTGAGGTAGACACAACCTTTAGTCTGTCTTCTCCTTTAGTGGTCTATCTCTTGATGCCAATGAGCAGCAATTTTGTTTTAGCAGACTACTAGGTTGAATTCGCACAACAGTGAAAAACTTGACATTTTTTTTTTTTCTTGGCTGTTTTGCATTTGAGCACCCCCTTTTTCACAGATCCATCATTGACCAATAAAAATGGACAAAAATAGTCTGTTTAAAATGTACAATCAAAATAGACGTGAATGGCCCCATTCTGGAGGGGGATTTCATCAATCTTTGCCTGCCAGTTTTCTATCTTAGAGGTATGAAATTGTGGCACACATTTGGCACAAGACTGTTTCTTGTACCAAACCTGTCGTAATCCCCATTCTGTGCCTTGCTCCCCACAATGTGTGAATCAGTTTTGTAGTGATATGAATGTGTGAACAAGGCCTTATTGTCTGGCTTCTGCATTTTTTTTTTTATTTATTTTTTTTTTTTTTTTCAGTGAAAAATGGTGCAACAAATTTTTCAACCAACCATTTTTTCAGTGTGCGCAACTTTTAAATTTTTAGAATTTTATTGGATTGTACATAGAAGTTCAGTTTTCTTCCTTCAGACCACTGTCCATGTTTTATGCCCCACTGTGGGAATAGTTCTCTGCCTGGTGGAGGAAATGACCAATTATATTTCTACAAATTAAAACCGGCACAGCTGTTGCTCACTGTCCTCCCTCCTCACCATCCATTATGTGACAGGTGCATGCTTAACACAAAGGGTTAATTAACAGGTGTCACTCCTTTTCGCTTGTCTTGAGGCTCAGAAATCTTTTTTCTGGTGTAATTATGGGCATGTTGAATAACAAAACACCAGATTTCATGACGTGTTTGTCACAAACATTGGGTGTCCAGTATTGTGACCGGCTCGCTTATATCTGCTTTCTAGTTCTGACACCTGTCTTTCTCCCCTCTCCCTCCTCTTCTTTACTTGCTGGCATTTAGCACCTTGGCCTCTGGTATAACAGTGTATATGCTTTCTCCTCCACTCTTCTGATGTTTAAGGACCCTAGAAGGTGGGTTAACCCTGCTGTTCTGTTCGGTCAAAAATGACCGAATTTGAAATTTGATATTTTCTAAAATATTCATTATGCAGTTCTGAAACTTGTGGTTCATTGACTTTTCCTCATTTGAGGGTTTTTTACTAATAGCAGTTTTTATTTATTTATTTTTTGTTTACTTTTTGCTCCACGTCTTTTTTCACACTTGTACTGTTCGGTCAAAAATGACCGATAGCCTTTTATACTAATCTCCAGTCATTTTTAAAAAAAAATAAAGGCGTTATAATCTCATTTTGGTCTATATAGTTCATCTACTACTATTTATCAATTAATCTAGGTCCTTTTGGTCCATGCAGAGTTACACATACATACATACTCATAGGCACTTACACCTGTAAACACAAAACTAATCGATGGCCAATGGTGGTTTTTTACAACATTCTTGATGTGTCGGCGTTCAATGCATTTGTGTTATGGCGTGAAATAGACCCAAATTGGAACAAAAATAAATTATATAAAAGAAGAATTTTTTTTAGAGTAGTTGGGAAAATCACTGGTTAGCCCATATATTGAACAAAGAAAAGTAACACCCAGAGATGATGGAGCTGCAGCCATTGTCCACAGGATCCAACAGCATGCTGAAGAAAGTGAACCAAGGGCTTCCGCTAGCACTGCGACGATACCCACGGCCTCCACCAGCAGCGCAACCAGCCTAAAACGGAAACGATGCGCCTTCTGTCCAACATCAAGTAATCACAAATCAAATGTGATATGTTGCAAATGTGCAAAGTACTTATGCAAAAGACATGTAAATTATACTTGTGACCATTGCAAACAGTAAATTTAGCACCTTGAACCTTATTTCACATTTTATATAGAAAAAACTAGACTTTTTATTTTTTTTTGTTTTTTTTTTGAAGATATATTTATATGCAGTTTGATATTAGTTATAGTTTACAGTTTTATAAAGTTTTTTTTTTTTGTGCAAATGTGCAATATGCATGAATGCAATAAGGCCATGTAGCATTTTTTGACACAAAAAAAATAAAAATTTAGTTTTTGATTTCATTTGTTATTTCTTTATGCACAACCATGTTCACATACAGTAAAATAATGCAAAAGAAATTCAAATAAAACAAATTAGTTAAAAATCCAGACTTTAATAGGCCCGGTCAAAAATGACCGGAACATTATATGTGTATAGTAGAACCGAACAGAACAGCAGGGTTAAGGCTCCATACTCTGTTTTCCAAAGTTTATGATCACATAAGGTACTTTGTGCTTGAGTGTCTTTGTAGATTCTTTTCTCCCCCAGCAGCAGGGAGGCTTCATGGTTGGGCTTCTATCTTTACTTATGTAACTTTGGCCAAGTAAAGATGGTTCTGCACATTTGGACGTCCCATAAGTCTTGCATCAATCAGCCGTATCCCTGATGTCCATGGATGAAGAAGCATCTCCCATTGTATAATAGGTAGACAGTAATTGGATTGGTAACGCTTGCTTTTTCCTTATGACAGCAGATCACTCTCCAAAATTGCTTAGCCATTATGTTTTCAGTTATTGAAAGGATTGGGATGGCTGGGTTTGGAAAGAAGCATGCTCATCTTTAACCCTTTAAAGTGGTGGTCCAGGTTTTTTTAAAAAAAAATGTGGATTAGAGTAGGCAAGGTGAATTACAGAAGAAATACTCTAATTTCATTGAGTTTGACTTATTAGTATTAAGTTGGTTAGGGCTACACTCCCATCACACAGCCAAAGATTGTTGGTTCGTCCTGTGTCTTTCAATAATGTTAGTGAATGGAGTTGCATTGTGCTGCAACTGGGACTGCTAGTCGAACACTGACATTTTTTCAAGTTGGGGTCCTTTTACAAAGGAGTTGCAGGGCAACCCAGCAGTTGAACAGGAGTCATGGCTAAAGTTGCCATGTAGGCCTAGCCTCAATTACATGTTAGTTTTGTCTGTGAAACTCTTGGCATTACTTAATTTATAAAAATGCAGATACCCCCCACCCCCAACCACTACTTAGGGCCACATATGTACATCACAAATAGATAAAATCTGGTGTTGTATGGTTTAGGAAACGCGTTTATCCTGTTAGGGAATTCTGAGGTAATATTGTGACCATTGACTGTGCAGAGAGCAGTTGCAAAGAAGGTTGGCCTCTTTCTAAAGGTTAGGTCACGGCCTTACACAACATGGACAGAAAATTGATTTTTTTTTTTTTTTTTTTTTTTTTTATTGAAATTGTTCCTTATTTTTTCCCAACTGAGGGTGGGTTCACACCTGCGCTTGGTGTCCGTCCGTCGCCAATCCAGTGAAAATCTCGGCGAACTGGATTGGCGTTGGATACAGACCGGTCAGCGGCGCATTGGTTAAAAACCCATTCCTTTGAATGGGTTTTTAAAGCAGTGCGCGGGTGTGCGCTTACACCCTCTGCGCTGCCACTCCTTTTTTTTTTCGTCGGAAACAAAGTCGGACATGCAGGACTTCGTGTCCGACGAAAAAAAAAGGATTGGCAGCGCAGAGGGTGTAAGCGCACACCCGCAGCACTGCTTTAAAAACCCATTCAAATGAATGGGTTTTTAACCAATGCGCCGCTGACCGGTCTGTATCCGACGCCAATCCAGTTCGCCAAGATTTTCACTTAATTGGCGACGGACGGACACCAAGCGCAGGTGTGAACCCACCCTGAGGTAGAATCAGTAAAATCAGGCTGGTCTCTGGGGATTCAGTGATCAGTTTGTTCTGCAACATATCCTTTATAGAGTGGAATATGTTGCTAATAGGCTTCCAGTCCTGTATACCTTTTGGAATAGTGCGGTCTACTGGCACCACTACAAAAAAGTATACTGATGTGTATACAAACAGATCTTGGCAACTTACTTTGCTCATTAACAATTCTGACATGAAGTTGCAGCACACTAATGTAAAGTTGTCCAGGATAAATGTAAAATTACCCACCTACACCCCAGATATCCATTTGGTCTCGATGTCTACCATTTTCTCCAGTGCCAATACTGGCAGGGCTGGAAGTAAAGAGGCTCAAATCACCACTGTGGTCAGTCACTGTCCTCAGCAGTCACATGCAGAGTACTGGTGATATCACTGCTAATATCTTACAGGTACCCAATGTGACCGCTGAAGCAAGTGATTGTGGGCACATGGACTCACTTGAGTGTCTATTTCCAGCCCGGCCAGTTCTGGCACCGCATAACAGTGAACACTCTGACCAAATGAAGAACCAGGGGTAGGCTTTTTTTTTTTTTTTTTTTAATTTTACATCGCCTATGGCCCCCTTGGACTTGCCATTTATTCTGGACAACCCCTTGCGTGTCTCACTCCATTCACTGCAATTGTAGTTCTAAGAACGGCCGAGCACGCTTACATCATCAGCACGCATCTGCAGTTGGCTTTGGTGCATCAGTTATCCCCCCTTTTAATTCCCTTCTCTAGCTTTTAAAGTAGTACAAATGATTTTGGGCCCTCTAGCTTACTATTGTTTCGCTAATATATTTCCATCTCAAGAATCCTCGGTCTGCAGGTAATATACAATACATATAGTGGGCGTCCATCATTAATGAAATTTCCACAACCGTATAACCTTCAGTTATATCCCCTTCTGACTGTCTTGTTGTAATGTGTAGGAGGAAGCTGGAGCGCAGCAAGAACATTTAGTCGTGCTATAATCTGGCTAGCTTGTAGTGGAAAAAGCCAGAGAGTGGAGCTCTGGCTCATGTAACCTTGGTTATTGCTGTTCTGTTGGGTTCTTCTATGTAAAGTTCTATCTTTTACTCTGTAACCAGGACGGTTTTACATGTGCCTTGGAGTTCATGACTTTCCACTTAAACAAGCTGGTGTCTCCAGAATACTGAAGGGTTATGATGAGAATAGGGTGGGAGTGGACGCTCTTCTAGAGGGAATTGTTTCATTATTGATGTTTTTTTATTAGAGGTCAAGGCTTTATTACCGCTTCTTTCATTCAGGTCAAGGGAAGATTGTTTCTCAGAGCTGTGCTGACCTGTTGCCTCACATATTAAATCTTCTCTTGTCTTGGTCCAGATTAAGAAGCTTCTTGCCAGCTAGGCCCTACTGCCACATACATGATGATCTGATGACATCAGCGTTTCCTTAGCAGGTAGCTTTTGCAGCAGACTGTTTACCAAAGTGACTCTTGCAAGGTGTCTTGCTCAATAATTGTTTTCTTCGACATATCTGCAATCTCAGATGATATGTTAAAAAGCAGGTGCCTTACCTAAATCGTTCCTTGTTACCTAGATTGTGATTAACGTCTTGCTCCATTAATTTGAGATTTTGAGGCTTTCCTATGTTCCCAGCTGCAAATTAACTCTCCCATACACCGCTTAGCTGCCCTGGATCCAGCACCTCCCTTCCCTGAGCCTTTTCATCAGAACCCGTCTTGTTCTCTTGAGAGGCTCACTGAAGAAGGTGGGGGCTTTGTGAAATTTGTCATGGTCCCTGCACTTTATCCATCTTCTTGAAATAAAGAAATTGGAAGGGTACCGGGGGGGGTGGATAATGCTTAGCTCCCTCCCCCTGTCACTCTTGTTCAGAGTCCTCTCACTCTCAATGAGTTTCTGAATAGAAATCTGCAGTAATTGGATGCAAATTATACAGAGGGAGCCCGAGGCTGCCTGGAATTCCTTTGGGGGACAGGAGGCGAGGGTATAATTAAGATGGCAGGAATTAGGAAGAAGAACTTGAAGAGAGGGGTGGGACAAGCATTCATTTGGATTTTAATCCCTTTATTGTTTGAAAGGAAAGGAGTACTTTGTGGGCACTGGATACTTCTGGAAAGGGTTAAATGCCCTATATAATGTGTAAATGAACCCATCGGATTGGCACATAGCTGGTAAACACCACCCGTTTTGGATCTTACATTAAAGAAAATCACCTGACCATTTCTTTGGCATTGAGAAATCCGTGAGGTTCATAAAGATTGCTGCTTTTCTCTATGTATAAAATAGATATGTGACCTTCTCAGTTAGGTGAAGCGCTGTCTGACTATTTTCTTCTCCTGGTGTTCTCATATGTACATCTTTGAAATGCATTTTCTGTAGAACTAGGGTTTTAAGATTTGTTTTTTGTCTTCAAGGTTGTCAATTGACTACCCTAAGAAAAGTCAGTTTATTGTGATCTTCATGAGTATAGAGCCTGTAAAGAGTAATGGGGTTAATGGACTAGCTTTTTATTGTTCTCAAACCTTTTGTTTGAGTTCAGTCCCGTTGTTTCGGAGCTATATAGACTGAAATACTCATTTTATTGTTGGTGGTGATGAGTATAGTCTATAGGGCTCTGTGTATATAAGGCTGAGAGGCCAGAGACTGATACCATACAGTTCCTTTCATCATCCATACACCATGCAAAATATTTTTTTTTCCAGTGACCCTCTGTATAAGAACGCAAGGTCTGCTTCACCTCCCTGTTCAGCTGGAAAACTGTTCTGCTGATGCATAATGGCCCAACAGAGGCCAAAAGGACATGTCTGCATTAAATGGGGGTCTAGGGATAGATTTAATGTATATGCCGAGAAATTACACTAGGGTATACATAAAGGACAGTCTTGCCAATTTATTAAGACTGGTGCTAATACCTCTGCACTGCAGATTGAGATGTGCCAGAAGCCAAAAACTCTTATTAATTTTGGCATCTCTCAGGTTGTCTTGAACCAGCATTGAAGCCTCCCCAGCCATGGGTTGGTGTAAGTTTTAGTTAATTTCTACAAGTAATAGTAAATGTCAGGTCGAGGTGTCCCCGTCTTGATCCACCCCTGCTGCCCCAAGGTTTTTTGTTTTTTTTTTTGTAAGTGGTGAGGAGGGCACAAAATGCAGAAAAATCACACATATTGTGCAAAAAAAAATCAGTTGTGCCAAAAATTGCCACTTTTTTCATGCCTTGTATAAAATTGGGGTAAAAAACATGATAAATCACGAGTGTGTGCCTTGTGTTTTTCATCTTTGGTTTGTGTCCCATGTTCCGGCGAACAAGTCAATAAGTAACCTTTTTTTGTCAAAGTTCAGTGCTCAGTGAAGATGCCGACTTGTACACAAACATGTACCCATTGTACTAGAAGGTTGGTGCTCCCTTGAAGAGTGAAATTTGCCCTTTAGAGTCCCTGGGGAAAGTAAACTTGGTTTAAGTTGAGACAGTAGTCTTCTTCCCTTTGACAGTCCATGTGAATGGTCCTCTCCTAAACTGCATGAACTCAGGATAGTGCAATGTACTAATGAATAATAATGAATCATAATGGCTCTATCATGTCAGTCATGAATGCCATAAAAAGCAGAATCCATCAGTATGAACACGAAGTCTAATATGGTGTCTTATATGATCGCTTAGAAATCCTGTTAGTCTTGGGAAGTGCTGACTGTAATAAATTACGGTATAGTAAAATATTTGGTTACATATAATGGCATTTTTATATGAGCTGTTATTGCCATCACGTAGAAGTCTATGCATGAACCTGGCAAATAATGGGCTCCCATATGTCTTTTCTCCATATGACGCCAGAATATTTAAGATGGTGTCTGTGCTCGGTCTAAACTACCTGCAGGTCTAGCTGCTCTCTGGCTTCTAAATGTATTCAATAGAATTGCCTTTCCGCCCAGGAGCCTTGCACTCCCTCACTGCGGGGATTCATCTCCCATGCAGGGAATGAGGTAAGAGGGTGGGCCGCTAGGTTCTTTTCTTTTCATTGCATAGAAGGAGGGAGACATGGGCAGAAAGAAGTTTACTTGACAGGAAATGACAGTAAAGGAACAAAAAAAAAAAAAACCCTGAACGATGTGACTGACAGGCCTGGCTTTTAATTGGCACTGGAAAGGAGACAATGAGCCTCAAGTTCTGTTGTCTGGAGCAGGCAGGAGATCCTGACAGAAAAATGGGGCCTAGTGGGTCTTAACCCTTTCAACTTCCTTGTTACTTTTAACACCTTGTAGGAAGAATGGTCTTTTTTTACCTTTATTGCCGGCATTATGCTACTGTATTAGAGCACATTTCCCAGTATGCCTTGTCCAGCCTTTATAGTGCACTCCTTTTCTCCTCCAGGCCCCGCTCTCATCTTTTGGTGATTTATTTTGTCTTATTATGAAAGAAGGTGGTTTTGTGTTGACCAGATGGACAACCTAGTCCTTCGGTTGGTGGATACCATACATGACTGGGCTCCGTCCATGGTCCCTTTGGCTTGCAGAGGTTTCCCATTTGACTGACTAGTGTGAAGGGGTTTTGTGGTGGTTTTTCTGCTCCGCTCTGGTTTCAAGACAGACACTTTGCTGTAGGGGGTGTTTTTATATTTTTCATGCTTAACTCAGAGGTGAGAAGCTACTGATCAGGAAGACGTGTGGAGATGTTGGGAAAGTGGGAGAAATGGAGGGTAGGGTGGAGGGTGGAAGAGAGCAAAGGTTGCTATAGAAACTGGTTTCTGCCTCACTGGTGCATCTTGTAAATCCATTTAGAGACCAGAAAGTGGGTGTGTGGAGAGCACATCAATAGAGGCCGGTGTGTGAAACAGAAGAGAGCTTAAGTGTGTCTGTAAGGGGGGAGCCCCGTGAATAAGCAGAAGGAATAGAGGCACAAAGAGAGCTCTGCCTGTCCCTTGTCTTGGACAGTCCATTAAGAGTCACCCTTTAACCTCAGACAATAGGGCTATACTTGTCTCAAGTATATAGGCTGGTTCATTTTCCCCATACTGGCCTCTGGGTGGATTTTTTTTTTTTTAATTAGCAGGGATGGCGTTTGGTTCTCACAGTAAAGATCATCTCCGCCCTGGCTGTGTACCTCTGCCCCATTACTGTGGCGATCCACTACCCGCTCTTATTCCCCATCTTTTATGCCACAGTTTCTATAGTGGAGCTCTATTTTAGCAGTTCGCCCCTTGAACATGATCAGTATTACGTAATGATACAGAGCCTCACTATTCATCCTTGGACTCCTGGGTGAATTGGGTTAGCTCTCTTCCATTGTGATTAACCCCTCCAGTAGTAGTAATACATTTTATATAGCACCAACATATTCCACAGCACTGTACAAATTGTTCAAGTACAGACAAAAAGATATATTAGAATAATAGTCAATTCACACAATGGGACTGAGGGCCCTGCTCGCAAGAGCTTACAATCTATAAATGTAGTACTGGAGAGGTGTGCCTTGCTCCATCATTGTGTGCTTGTGGTCAGTTTTATGTATGACTCCACTTTTCTACACATATTCTAACTCATATTGTCCTGTTGGAGATAAAGCAGTTCATATGTAAAAGACAATATACAGAAAGTCCCAATATTATGTAGTTGTCAGTCTTGCAAATGTTTCACTACAGCATATTGCTAGCTGTGCATGTAGCGTGTTTGACCATTGGTCTTTGTGCAGTGTAAGGCCAGGTTCACACATAGCAGTTGTCTAACTAGTTGCCGTAGTGTTATTTCCATCATCGGGATCAAAGTTGTAGCTTAAGTTAACTGCAGTTTTTTCCCAATACATTGCTTTTTATTGCTTTGCTTGTCAGGTACTGTTCATTATATCACCTCAGTGTTTACACTTTGTTTCCTAGGTTTCAGACCATCTTTGCTATCTAGCAGCAGTGGCTGAGCTATTGATGTCAGCTCCTGTTCCCAGCCACTTCTATTCTATTGTCTTCACTGTGATTGGCTAATTACAGCTCTGCAAAGTGCATTTAGGTGCTAAGAGCTAGAAGGTACCTGTGTGCAGTTTAGTCTGAGACACCCTGCTGGCCGAGTTGTTTATTACACAGGCTAAGCCTGGCCACTAAGGCAGGGTTCACACTACCGTTGGATTCCGTTATTAAGGCGTCCGTTAACAAAAAAAGACACCTATCATAACAGACACTAACTGATGTTAATGTGTCTGTTTTTTTTAACGGATCCAATTAATGGATCCGTTAAAAAAACGGACACATTAGCATCAGTCTGTTTTTTAACACTGTCCATTTTTTTTGTGTTGTGCTTTGAGCATGCCCAGAAAAAAAACGGACATAAAATAAGACAGTAACTGATGGCTATCAGTTACTGTCCGTTACAAGTCCGTTACCCATAGACGTCAATGTTAAAAAAAACCAAAAAAAACGGACACTTGCTGTCCATCAAGAATCCGTTTTTCCAAACGGACAAAAAAGTCCTGCATATAGGATTTTTTGTCTGCGGTAAAAAACGGACTTCTGACGGATTGGGTGTAAATGGACTCTAGCGGACACAATATAATAACCCATTGAAATGAATGAAAATTTTACCGGACTACTGACGGTCACCAACGGTAGTGTGAACGCCACCTTAACTGATTCCAGGAAGTGGAGAGGAGAGCAGGGAAATCCCCTTTAATAGCTCAGCTGGAATGGCTGATGGCAATTTGGCTGGTGCTCTATGTGGCACTCAATATCCTCAAATGGGGCAGACCTGGCAACAAGCTGGGAAGAAAAATGCTGCAGTCGGTCTTTTGATTCTGCACAACCATGGTGAGGAAGAACTATACAGTCATGGCCAAAAGTTTTGAGAATGATACAAATATTAATTTTTACAAAGTCTACTGCTTCAGTTTTTCTAATGGCAATTTGCATATACTCCAGAATGTTATTAGTGATCAGCTTAACAGCAATTACTTGCAAAGTCAATATTTGCCTAGAAAATGAACTTTATCCCCCAAAACACATTTCAACATCATTGCAGCCCTGCCTTAAAAGGACCACCTAACATCGTTTCAGTGATTGCTCCATTAACACAGGTGTGGGTGTTGATGAGGACAGGGCTGGAGATCAATCTGTCATGATTAAGTAAGAATGACACCACTGGACACTTTAAAAGGAGGCTGGTGCTTGCCATCATTGTTTCTCTTCTGTTAACCATGGTTATCTCTAAAGAAACACGTGCAGTCATCATTGCACTGCACAAAAATGGCCTAACTGGGAAGAGTATTGCAGCTAGAAAGATTGCACCTCAGTCAACAATCTATCGCATCATCAAGAACTTCAAGGAGAGAGGTTCCATTGGTGCCAAAAAGGCTCCAGGGCGCCCAAGAAAGACCAGCAAGCAGCAGGACCGTCTCTTAAAAGTGTTTCAGCTGCGGGATCGGGCTACCAGCAGTGCAGAGCTTGCTGAGGAATGGCAGCAGGCAGGTGTGAGTGCATCTGCACGCACTGTGAGGCGGAGACTCTTGGAGCAAGGCCTGGTCTCAAGGAGGGCAGCAAAGAAGCCACTTCTCTCCAGAAAAAACATCAGGGACAGACTGATATTCTGCAAAAGGTACAGGGAGTGGACTGCTGAGGACTGGGGTAAAGTCATTTTCTCTGATGAATCCCCTTTTCCATTGTTTGGAACATCTGGAAAACAGCTTATTCGGAGAAGAAGAGGTGAGCGCTACCACCAGTCTTGTCTCATGCCAACTGTAAAGCATCCTGAAACCATTCATGTGTGGGGTTGCTTCTCAGCCAAGGGAATCGGCTCTCTCACAGTCTTGCCTAAAAACACAGCCATGAATAAAGAATGGTACCAGAATGTCCTCCAAGAGCAACTTCTCCCAACCGTCCAAGAGCAGTTTGGCGCTCAACAATGCCTTTTCCAGCATGATGGAGCACCTTGCCATAAAGCAAAGGTGATAACTAAATGGCTCAGGGAACAAAACATAGAGATTTTGGGTCCATGGCCTGGAAACTCCCCAGATCTTAATCCCATTGAGAACTTGTGGTCAATCATCAAGAGACGGGTGGACAAACAAAAACCAACAAATTCAGACAAAATTAAAGCATTGATTCTGCAAGAATGGACTGCTATCAGTCAGGATTTGGTCCAGAAGTTGATTGAGAGCATGCCAGGGAGAATTGCAGAGGTCCTGAAGAAGAAGGGTCAACACTGCAAATATTGACTTGCTGCATTAACTCATTCTAACTGTCAATATAAGCTTCTGTTACTCATAATATGAATGCAATTATATTTTTGTATGTGATAAAAACATCTGACAAACACACATAAAAACCAGAGGGCAGCAGATCATGTGAAAATATAATATTTGTGTCATTCTCAAAACTTTTGGCTATGACTGTAGCTAAACATTATGTAAACCCATCCTAATGTGGCTGCTGTGTCCCAGCATTGCATATACCAGTGATGGCGAACATTTAGAGGCCGAGTGCCCAAACTGCAACTCAAAGCCCACTAAATTATTGCAAAGTGCCAACACGGCAACACCTTAAATTAACCTGCCTCCCCCATTCCACCCTCTTGCATGCAGCCTGCACCCCGCATCTCTCCCCACCACACCACACCCTGCACCCCACATCTCCCCCCACACTACACCCTGCACCCCACATATCCCCCCCACACTACACCCTGCACCCCACATCTCCCCCCCACACTACACCCTGCACCCCACATCTCCCCCCCACACTACACCCTGCACCCCACATCTCCCCCCACACTACACCCTGCACCCCACATCTCGCCCCCACACTACACCCTGCACCCCACATCTCGCCCCCACACTACACCCTGCACCCCACATCTCCCCCCCCACACTACGCCCTGCACCCCACATCTCCCCCCACACTACGCCCTGCACCCCACATCTCCCCCCACACTACGCCCTGCACCCCACATCTCCCCCCACACTACGCCCTGCACCCCACATCTCGCCCCCACACTACACACTGCACCCCACATCTCTCCCCCCACACTACACCCTGCACCCCACATCTCTCCCCCCACACTACACCCTGCACCCCACATCTCCCCCCCCACACTGCACCCCACATCTCCCCCCCACACTGCACCCCACATCTCCCCCCACACTGCACCCCACATCTCCCCCCCACACTGCACCCCACATCTCCCCCCCACACTACACACTGCACCCCACATCTCCCCCCCACACTACACACTGCACCCCACATCTCTCCCCCCACACTACACCCTACATCTCTCCCCCCCACATCTCTCCCCCCACACTACACCCTACATCTCTCCCCCCCACACTACACCCTACATCTCTCCCCCCCACATCTCTCCCCCCACACTACACCCTACATCTCTCCCCCCACACTACACCCTACATCTCTCCCCCCCACACTACACCCTGCACCCCACATCTCTCCATGTTCCTCCACTGCTCAGGATACAACTTTTCTTTGTAGAAGGACCTTCTTGCAAGTAAAGACACGCCTACCCTGTCATGTGACTTTATGACGTCAGAAGGTCCTTCCGGAGTACAGTATTTAGCCTTTACTGATGTAGCATTTACCGTGTAAGCAGCGATCCTGCGGACCGCGGCCTACACTGACAGTTTTAAGCGGTATGCGCATTTGCACGTACAGCTCAAAGAAGCGATCACTCACTAACGGGGAATCCTGTACTGGATTCCCCGTTAGTGAGCGATCATAGCGACGGCGCGCGTGCCAACTGAGAGGGCTCTGCGTGCCCTCTCTGGCACGCGTGCCATAGGTTCGCCATCACGGGCATATACCATGCTGTTGTCTGAGCTATATATCACTATTTGTAGATTTTTGTATAGACTTATGTTTTGCATCCATGAACCTCCACCAACCATGACAATCCAAAATGGAGCTCCCATACCCCATATGTGTCTGTCTTGTGATGGTCTTTAGTGTGAGGAATGGTATACAGTGACTAGTCTGCTGCTGGGCACTACACTGAAAGGAACATGTTTGAAGAATAAAACCTTAAGTTGTACACACCATTAAAGGGAGATGGCTATTTGTCAAGTGCAGCGTCTGTGACTCCCCATTAAACTAAGCATTTTTGACACTAAGGAATGCTGACGGTGAATAGTTAATTCCTCGACAACATAACAATGTTGTAAAATGTGTTAGGAGTTGCCCTGCAGTTGTTTGTAGACAATTGTGTCATAGAATCAGACCCTCATTTCACGTCTGGGCGTCTGCCTGCACAAGAGGGCATCTCGTATATGCCATTATGCTTTTGCTTTTTTTTTTTTTTTTTTTTTTTTTTTAAATACCTTTTTAGATGATGGAAATAGTGCATGCTTGGCACACCTTGCACAGGCTGCGTCCTGTCTTCACAAAGCTCATTAAACGATTTAATGATGCTTTTTCTCGCTCCCTCTCCCCCTTAACAGTAGTAGTGTGGTGGGTTTTTTTTTCTTTCCCCCCTCAGCACTAGAAAAATGTACATCTTTTAGATTTTGCCTCTAAAGTTATCTGTTGTATAAACTTAGTCTTGGTCTATATTCAGATGACGTAATGTAAAATTATGAAAATTGGACTTTTTTTTTTTTTTTTTCTTGGCCAGTGTAGATCTGTGGGGAAGCAGTTTTCACAAATTCCTTAGACGTGTGTCTGTCGAGGGATCTTGGAGAATGAAGAAAAATAGGACATGGCCTGCTAAAATAGATTGCTGAAATGGTGAATAAGTCCCATTGAAATCAGTTGTTAAATGCGGACATGTGAAGGCCGTCACACAGCCGTTTTTCAGTGTTGTGCGAATAGAGCCTTATGATTGGGGTGGATAGCCAACACATCCAGGTATATTACCAACACTTTTATTGGATCTTACACACAAAAAAGTACCGCTTTCAGGGCACACTGCTGACTAGGCTCAAGGGATTTGTCCAGCTCCCATGTAGGCGGTCTGAAAAGATGGCTTGATGTAATGTGAAGTTTGAGGCCAGCATTTAAAGCGTATTATAATATATATATATATATATATATATATATATATATATATATATATATTATTTTTTTTTTTTTTTTTTTTCTGTAGCCCGTACTGTTCCCAAGCAGTCATTGCTGTTGGTTTAAGAACAATTATGCTGCTTGCTGTCCAGTGGGTGGTCCCTGCCTTTCTGCTCCAGCTCAGGGCCACCCACATGACAGCATAATTTTGCTGAAACTAAGGCCTTATGCACATGACCATGTTTTTCATGACTAGCTCACTGACCCTTTTTCTATGGCCCCAAACACATGACCGTGTTTTGGGTCATAGAACTCAGGACAGATCCTATTCCTGTCTGTTTTGTGGCCTATGCTCGCTGACCTCAATGAATGAGGCCATGGAGGCACAGGTGGCCCACGGATGTCATTCATGGCCTGGCGATACACACATATTCGTGTGCATGTCACCTAACAGAAAAAATTGCTTTGGAATGATAGGAGCTAGAGAAATAGCAACTGCATCGGAATCAGTTGTCACGTTCTTGAAGATCAGTCCTCTATATAGTAAATGTAACACGTTGAAAATTTTGCTGGCAGACAGGTTCAGAGCAAAATCAGCAGAGAACACTTAAATTATTTCCTAGTTAAAGTATTTTTATTTACTATAAGTCTTTGTGCTTTCTGGGCTTTAGTGGGCAGTCCTTGTCAGTGTTTGGCAGTTGTAGGACCGCCCACTGGACTCTTAAGTTGGAATGAGCAGCAATTGAAATGAATTTTCTAGTTAAACTAAATCTTTTACATCAGATATGTAGATCTAAATGCCCAGATTCTCCAGTCCTATAACTTGCTTTTAGATGAGACATTAATTGATCCATGCTCCTTAATCCCTATATTATACATGACGCTATTAGCATATTGTTTTTTTTTTTTAGGTTTAACAATATGTATTACTCTTTTGTCTAAAAATGTAGGAATGTTCTCCAATTTTAACCTGACCATTTACTGTATCCTGCGTTCAGAGGAATTCTTGGAAAAAGGCATGGATGGCGTTTTACATAGTAATAATTTAGTTGAAGATTCTACCAAGCCGTGTGGCCTGGAGGGAATAAAATGCAGGATGTGCTACTAAATCTATTGATTGTAGTCCGGCTGTGTCTCTGCTTGTTGTAATGTTCCGCTTAGTGACTCTGCTCTCTGGAGAATAATCAACAATAGTATTACCACCCTGGCGGTGAAATTCAGTGGCGGGTTTAGAGGATTTCTGTGAGTGCAGACAAGTATAGTCGCCAGGTAGTTAACCTGGGATAATACATTCTGGTAAATGTTTGCTGGTGTTTTTCCAGTTTCTACATATTGAGGCCAGTCACATTACTGTAGAGTTTACAAGCTGGTTAGTCCACTCCGGGAACCATTCTATTTTTTTAGTAGCCGGGCAGTGAGACCTTCAGTAGAATCTCTACTGACAAAGTTATGGACACGAACAAGTTTGCATATTGGTAGACTATGAAACACATTGTATGACACAGTTCTGATCCAGTAGGGTCATTTCCATGTAGAAATGAAGCTTTCTGCATTAGGTGTTGCAGATTTTGGCAGAGCCTCACAATTCTGACTAAGGGCATTCATTGATTTACTAGAAACCCTGTCTGCATATATTTGTAGTAGACGCCGCTAGCCCTGGAATATTTTCCATCTCCTCGGTGAACGTCAGGTTTGTTACTGTTAATCTCTGGAGGTCTTTTTGATACCTGATGGAATGGTGTCAGGTGAAGCAGATGGAGCTGGTGAATGATCACTCCCTATGAATTCTTCGAGATTTAGAGGGTTTTGTTCAACTTCTCTTGCCCCTTTGCCAACTTGCTTCTCAGTCCCACCCCCTCTGTGCCAGTCTTTATGCGGCTGAATGGGCGAGGAATGTAAGCCGCATTACACAGCTTTGATCGTTCACTTCCCCACTTCATGAGGGTAAGGGGAGTTGTGGGGACTTGAGAGGGGGGCTTGTTTAGACTCTCTCATATGCAAATAACTGGCATTGAGAGCTGTGGAACGTAATGAGATAACACGGCTTTAGAGACCCCAGCACAATCGTGGAAATCCTAAAACAAAAGCCAAGCTGGGACGTGAAAGGGATTTGTCAGGCAGAGACTGGGGGGGATCCTTGTTCTCCCCCCTCCCGGCACACACACAACAGATTTCTTTCCCACCCCCAGTGGAGCCAAAAGCCCTAAGGATATGCAGATTTGCCATTTTAATATTCATGAACTTGTCGGGCAGAGGTTCTAGCCAGGCAACTTACTTCTAACTTTTTTTTCTAAACTTCATCCCTAGTGGTACTAGAGGGAAACTTGAATGAGAGCCTGAACCATGGCGAAACTTTCCAGCCTATGAAATAGTCGTTGTGTTGCGCTCTAGCATAAGGGAGTGCACAGATCTGTAGGCTTCTTTATAGCCTTCCTCTTCCTTAGGGATGCTGTCAGCAGGCTTTGCTAGAATTAATTTCTCTGGCTGTGTAGTGCACGCCGGTCCACGCATGTCAACATACACGCATTAAACACACGCATTTATCACACAGCTTGTGAATCCGGCCTAGCAACAAAGCATTTCTTGTTTACCCAACTTGGAGGGATCATTTTTCAGACCTCACAAATCCCCTCTTCACCTTTCCCATCAGAAAACACCTCCCTGAACAATAAGAAAATTGGGGCCTGCCACCTGATAGCTCTCCCAAGGAACCAGGGAGAGAGGAATGTGCCGAGCTAACTGGCTCCTGTGAGACGGCCTTTGTGTTCTGTGTCTGAATTTGCTGGGGGACGCCCTGCCGAGGCTTTATGTCTTTCCCTGGAGACTGCAATATATATGTTTGTGTGTAGAAATATATCTTTTATATGAACCCAGAAGGGCTCAGACCTTCCCCGTATGCTAAGTAACTTCAGCTTTAACCACTTCATACCCTTGAGGACAGTGGGCCATAGCTGCTGAATGGTGTGGCATTGTCATGCTTTGCACTTTTGTCTTTCCTTGCATCTTTTGTTTTCTCATGGGAACATGCTCCTAACCTGTTTATTTGGTTAAACATTGTAATGGGCAATAGCCTTCCTTTAGGTAGGCACACAATGTATGGGGAAACGGGTAAAAAGCTCTCCTGAGTCTTTTGTTGCGACCACTACTTTTATTAAAGGTTTATAATTCATGTAAGGGTCTCCTACAAATCTAGTCAGTACTAATCCATGATGGGGCTATAATGTTATATATGTGCCTTTTATAAGACTTGCAGTGTTTCTGTAGAGATGAAATTGGTTGCCTGTTATTTGCATACTATTTCTCCAAAGCCCCTATACATGCTCAGTTCAACAAAGTACGTGCATGCTCAGTTCAACCAAGCATGCATGTGTCCTGAATAGGGTTCATAAGAAGAATATTAGGCATGTTGAGATTTAACAGCCTGTTTCTCATCTTCTTATACATTTGCTATTGGCAGGTTCAGCCAACATTAGTCTACATATGACCAGATTCTAGTTGGCCTCTCCATGCTGCACTTACAGTAACTCTGGCATGTGCAGTTCTTTGGGTTAGTAGCTACATATTAAAGTGAATGAAGGTCTTTGTAACTACCCATTACCATTGTCTCTGGTCGGAGATTGCATTTGCTGTGGAGGATATTAGATGATCTACATGAAGAAGGAATTTCCGTGTCTGAAATGTGCATTTGAGCATGAAGTGCGTGTCTCTGCTCCCTTCTGCAGCAGGTCAGACTGGAAACTCTCATTCGTTTGCTTCTACTGGGACTAGTAATGAGATCGAGCAGACTCTGGCAAGTGTATGGTTAAATATTTAACAAGACACGTTTTCATGGTAAACCTGTCTTTATTGTACTATAAATGAGAGAGCGTCCATTAGTCAAACATGCGGATGGCTGCTGGGTAAAGCTTTCCAGACAGAAAGCATATTCTCCCCTCTCCCTACTCCTTCTTTTTACCTATAGGCTTCTGTTGTTGGTGTTATTACGTAAATCTTAGTGATTTATACAAGTCAGGTTTATTCTTCTATCAAAGTGGATCTGTTGCCACTTGTGACTTGTTTATTTCAGTAAATCCCATGAAATAATTCTGGAGCATCTCTTTTTAGAACTGTGGTGTATCGTTCCTCTGTTATTCCTCTTAGAAATAAACAAGTGTGTGGAGGTGTTTCCCTTGTCTAGAGTATGTCCCTACATGCACGCACGTGATATACAATATGTTTAAAAAGAAAAAAAAGTGCAATATAAACTTTGCTTGAAAGTAAATGGTGGCAATCTCATTGTTTTCCACCTTATTTGCACTAGCTGAGGGTTGGCAGGCGGGCACGTCTTGGTGCTGTTCACAATGATGGCAACCTTCAGAGGTTTTTTTGGACTCCTCTGCTCCTCCCTAGGCGTATATCGTATAGTAAACTGTAGGAAGTTCTTACAGGTGTACAAATTGTGGGATTGGACTGTGTGAAGCAGCCTGGGGGTGCAGACAGATATGTCATTCACACGTGTACATGTCTGCACCTATAGGCTTGGCCATGTGAGCCCTTATTCTTTCCTAAAATGACCTTTAGACCTTGTTTATTTCTCAGGTGAAGTTGTGACTTTCTCTCCATGGAGTTTTTAGCCTTCCCTGTATATCTTCTCATTTCCAGTTGTACCTGACCTACTTGGAGTAGGATGGGTGTCTTCCTAATTCTTTGTGTGATGCCAGCTGCTTGCAGCACGCACACACCCTGTCTCCCCACAGGTTTTGTTCATTCTGGGAGATCTCCAAATGCCAAGCCCCAGTTTAAGCTCCAGTATTGGCTTGGCTTCTGTGCTCCTTGCTTCCACTTCCTTGCTGCAGGCACTTGATGTCCCGATTACGTAGTCAATCTCATCTTGGATGTTTCTTCATTCTGCACCTTCCCTTCCTTTATGTGTCTGTATAAAGACTCATGTGTATGGGGATACAGAAGGTGGGGTGGTGAGATGTCATGAAAATGCAAGGTGAAAGATGTGATGAATGTGAGAAATGTCTGAAGGTGTGGTTGTATGGTAACAGATGTGGATTACAGGATGGTTGCTGAAGAAACTTCCATAAAACTAATTTCTAATCTTTTTGTTTTTTTTTTTCTTTTCCGGTAGGTTTTTACCTGGAAAAGGCTTGGTTTTATACCCAGAGATTGGAGACCGTTTGGACATTATTTGCCCCAAGGGGGAGCCATCGCGGCCTTATGAGTATTACAAGTTGTACATGGTGCGCAGGGATCAAGCAGAGTCTTGCAGTACGGTTATGGATCCCAATGTGCTAGTCACCTGCAACCAACCGGAGAAGGAGTTTCGTTTCACCATCAAATTTCAGGAATTTAGTCCAAACTACATGGGCCTAGAGTTCCGAAGAAACCAGGACTATTACATTACATGTAAGTTGTTGCCTCCATAAGGAAGCCTCCAGCATGGTCCTGGGGCAGAATCCATTTACAAGTGCTGACATTGCTTTATCTACATTCTTAAAAAAAAAAAAAAAAAGTTGCAAATCCAGAACTTTTTGGATTATGGAAGTGTGGCCTAGATAGTTGAATCTAGAGACAGCATTGTTTTTAGGTAAAGTGCTGTGATCGTAGAAGGTCCTTATTTGTTACAATTTAATACACAAAGCAACAAAAAAGGGTTTGAGATTTTCACTCTTTTTAGTGTTTTCAGGCAATTAAAGTGTATGAAATGTGCGTGCACAGCAGTATGAGCGCATCTCAAGCATTCCCTTTAGTGGGGCTTGTGGCCTGTTAAGTAGAAGGGTTTCTGGAGTTTCGGGTCATAGTAAGGTTTATTGCAGCCCAGGGCACTCCAATAATTGTAAACTCTTCCCCCGCCCCTTGCAGTAGTAATTGTATTCCTTAGACTGTGGGAACTGAATGAAAGGTGAATTTGTGAGGGTAATTTCTTATCACAATCTCCATTTGGTTTGTGGTAATATTTTTATTTTTTTTTTGTGTTTTTAATACCACTACTAATAATAAAGTCTTTTGTGTATCAATTTTCTGACGTGTAAGTTTGTAGCCTTTGCTGCCTGGGCTATCCTCATACTACTACTTTTTCCTTAGCTTGATCCCTTAGGGTTATGTTCACACGGAGTTGTTTTTTTGTTTGATTTTTGGAGATACAGCCAAAAAAAAAAACACTCTGTAGCCCCAGCCTCATTGTAGAAAAATTTCTCAAATTTGCCTCACTGTTTTTCCTGCTTTGTCTTGCTGGAAACGGCTCTGAAACAACAGCTAGTAGCCTCAGTATGATGTAGCCACAGTATGATTAACCCACGTGGCAGGTTTCTTACAAACATCACTTCTATCCTGTGTCCAGGAAAGATGACCATTGTCCATGAACAGAGAATTGGGGCCCCCCTGTCCCCAGTTTGTATAGATCAGAGGTCTTGCATGCCTGCTGATGCTCCATTCAATTCTATGGGACTGTAGAAGATGGCAGAGTCCAATGCTCAGCAATCCTATAGAGTTAAAATGAGCAGTAGTAGAAATGTGCGACTGCTGCTCGACTGAAATAGAATGTGTATGGGACCCCAGTTGTGATCGGTGGGGATCCCAACAACTTATCCAGTGGATAGGGGATAAACTCCTTTAAAGGACAAAATTTACCCTTCTTGTCTTGATGGTTTTGTATTAGTAAACCCTAATTTTAATATAACTCGTGCATTCGTCTGTGCCGGTCATTTTCTTCTGTTCTTAAAATGCTTTCCCAGATTTTCCTCTGCTGTTTCCATGTAAAATATTTCTGTAGGAAAGCTCTTCTAGCATAGACTGTATAGCGGCGCTGCCCAGACACGCTGCCATCTGTGGATTGCCATAAATGGCGGCTACTGCTTTTAATTCCATGTGATTTCTCACATTGCCGACACACTCCAGTGTATGCATGTACATTTGCTGTGTGTTTTTTTTTTTTTTTTTTTTTTTTTTTTGTTTTTTCCCCCTTGAGCGTGGAATGCAAAGGAACCTTAAGGACACGTTCCCTACATGTGACACATTGTCCTCTATTTCTTGAAATAGTCAATACTTGATTTGGGCCAGATGGAGCGAGTAATGCAGCTCTGCTTATGAAGGCAAGCATGTTCACTGACCCAGTCATGCCAGTCTCTTACCGCTGGGATTCAGAGCTCACAGAGCATGAAATGGCAGAGCAATGCTATGCACAGAGATCTATCTGGTGCTGGCCCCGGCAGGGCTATGGGGAGCAGGTTTACTTTAGGTTTTTTCATTACTCCTGAGCATTTGTACTGTTCTCTTAGATGGGTGGAGGCAAAAGGCCAATAGCTATTGCTGTCATCAAATGTGGTCTTGCTGCTTTCTTGTCACATCCTGCATTTCTCTATAAAATTACTTTCTTTCCAGACTTGGACCCCCCTCCTTCTCTTTTCTCCTTGTATTTCTTTGTCGTTTTTCCTTCTCCAGCCCTAGCCCCTGGCACTGGTTGGCTGGCGGGCGTGAGTGTATGGGAGAAATCTTTCACAGCAGTTCACATCTGGAAGTATTCTGTCCTCAGCTGGCAGGAGATTTGTGTCCAGCAGATATTGTTGGGTATTGGAGTCCATAAAGTGTCTGCCTCCTGTATTCTCATACCTTGCCTGCCTTCTTTTGTCTTACTGTACTCTCTTCACTCCTTTGACGCCACTTTAGACCCAGCACTCTGTCACCATGTAAAATAGGATCTTAAGTTCTAGACATATCTGGACTCAAGTAAGGCCTACCCCATACGGGTGCAAGTCATGGCGACACACTGGATATGGTTTTTTATAAATTTTACAGATCTTTTTATCGTTGAGCCTATGGGTGGGTTATGTGCTCTGCTCATTGCATGTTACAATGGTTGGTGAGCAGCATCAGGTTTATCGAAGTACTATAAATTGAGACCCTGTCCTCCTTTCTCTCAGGCTGATTTCCTTCATGTATCTGCAGTATCTCGAGTGCTTTTTTTGTTCCTCAGGAATGGCCTCCTTTCTCCAGCATATCACCTTTCTGGATTCCATACACTTATCTCGCCAGCCTTTTCTATGAGAGCACAGAGCAGCGTTCAGGGGCTGATAGACGAGCGTTGTAGGCTGCTGTGAAATGAAGTATTGACCTGTAAAATGGCATTTATAGTGCCCCAGGAAGTAGTCGGGACATTGCCTGGTCAGTATGACCCTGATGCCACAACTTTATTCCTCATGACCACAGTAGAGATCAGTAAATAAGGAAATACAGAGTCACTGTAGAACATAGTGATTTTGCAAATCATCTTGTGTCTTTCATTGGACCAGACGTTGTCGTCTTTCCCACTTTCCAGTAGCTGTGTACAGAATCGCTTCTATTCATAGTGCCTCCAGTCATTCTTGTGTTGTATGACCCCCACTACCCTCTCCCTCTGCAGACCTCACATTGTGTTTCTGTGAAAAAAGGAGGGTGAAAAATAACTTTCATTCCATCGGGGTTTGCTTTTCCATATTTGGGGCTTGGGTTGAAACTGTACGGGGAAGAGAACTGCTATGTGTGACTACAGAGCTGGGAGGGCAGCCCTGATCCAAGCCTGGCGCTGACTAAGCTGGGCCCCCAGTGTTCACAGAAAGCAGGCACACTAGAAGTTTGTTGTGTGCAACTAAATAGTGGGTGAAATGTCAGGAGATATCATTTATTAACAACTGCAAAAGGAAACCCTTGTAACTTGTATACACCAGGGTCTGCCTCAAAGGTTGAAGGTTTCAGCAAGGTTACTATAGCTGCTTTGGTAACTGTAGCTGTGCCCCCACCAAAAGTCTAGAAGCCCACCCAGGCCAAATGTCCACTATAGAATCCCCTAACTGTGAGTGGTCAGCCAACTAGCAGCTGAGGAGGTCTCAGGTGCCTATAAGGGACTGTTAGTGGAAGTAAGTGTGCCCGAAGTGGACCGCAGGTGTGCACCTAGCGTAAGGGGTCTTCATCTTGAGACCATTTACATCCTGATGTTTGTATTGCAAAGGCTAAATTCCGCTGCAATTCCAGAGCAAATCTGCGTCTCAATTGTTATGGGTATGTTCCACCTGAACTCGACCTCTGTTCATTTCCATGTAGATGCTGTGGGTTTTATTTATTTTATTTTTTTTTCTTTTTTCATCTAGCAGAAAAACTTAGCATCATGGTCGATCTTCAGGCAGATTCTGCCTGAGAATTCCAATTGAAATGAATGGGAAGTGGAAAATGCCACCTGGCCAGTGCAGAACTTCACAAATTCAATATAAGATTCCGCAGTGCATTTGGTACAATGGAATAATTCTGCTTCTGATTTCAAGCAGAATTTTTCAGCTACTACAAATTGTGTGAACTTGCCCTAATACACGCAGGTTTTGCTGCAGTCTGTAGCTGAAATTCCCTAGTGTGAAGCCGCCCTTATGAGTCATGGGCTTTAGAGAACTACCTAGTCTAAATCCATAAATATTAAAGTGTGCTGCAACCACAACCAAGTTTCCCTTGTAAAATGGCTTCTTGTGTAGAAACACTGTAAATTCTTGCCACAGATTTTGTTTTCCAGCAGTCTGATGATCTGTGACGTGTAAATGCAGCCTTAGTCTCGTTGTCTTAACACATTTGATGTGCGAGTACCATGGCAGCACTTGCTCTACCAAAGAGATGAAATTTTTTTGTAAATGTTTCCTTCAGCCTCACTTTATATTTGTTTTTTCTCCTAACTTCTCACATACGGGAATGTTTCCCATTTGCACATGGAAGAACAAAAAAAGAAGCGTTGGACTTTAGGGAGGTCCACTGCTTATTCTGCTCCCGCTGCTAATAATCCCCCTTCCATGGGCTTGCTGGTTTTGCCTGGAGCCTTCCGATGCTTTATATTTCTTTTCTTTTTCCAAACCCCATGATCCCGCTTCCCAGACTGGGACAGAGGTTTAATTTCCTGTGTGGGGGAATCCTGCAGAGATTGGGAGGAGACGCTCCAGTTAACCCTGTGCATGCTTGTGTGAGTGTTTGCTTGTTTGAGGCCGCCACGTTACCATAACTTAATGCACTGCACCGCATCTGCAAGTAAGGGAATAGCTTGTAAATTTACTATGGGCACAGGTAGAGGGGCATGACTGCTCAGGTAAGGGAGCTAGCCACTCCATTCTAATTTTAGGGGCTGAAGGCCTTCCTCATATCACTGTGCTGTAGCTGTCTATATCTGGATATATACTGGGTCTTATGTATCAAACCTGTCATCCATAGTAACCAATCTTAGGTTCTGTTTCATTCTCCTTAGCTGCGCTGAAAGAATTCAGTGTGGTTGCTATGGGCAAAAGGCCAGATTTTCTGAGACCTCAGTGTCACAGGGCATTTTTCTTTACCCATTGATCTCCTTTCACACCCCTGCCGGGGTTAAGCTGTTATTACTATATATTGTGTGAGCTGTGTTCTGCTCTGGGCCGTACAGAAGTGATGTTCAGAAATGAGCGTCATTCATCATCCAGGACGTAGTGGTCGGGCACCAGCCATGTATCTGCCATGCATAAGGAACACCACTCTCTGAGGCTTCACCAGTTCTTACTGAGTGTTCACACAGATACATACGAGAGAGAGACAGACCCTCACCTCAGTACTTCGGTTTACTACCTGGCTGTCTAGCTTGGTGTTTAAGTGTCCTAGCCTAGACTTTATATGTCTAAATGAGCTTAGTTGGTCGGTGCCTAATGTATGCTTAGGCTTCGTTCACTTCTGCAAAAGAGGCCTTCAGAACAAAAAATGCTGCTGAATGTCCAAGACAAATCTACCGCTGAGTTGTCCCGTGTGGTTGAATACTAAAAGTGTATCGTGTTGTGATCTGAGAAACGTATGTTGGGAAATTTCACGTAAAACTCTTGCATCCCTGGTTTAGTAAATCTGCGGCAAGCAATGGAACATCCTTTTTACTATTCGCATATGTATGCATCGCTTCCTTGCAGGTGTGGCCAGATAACTGCTTTTATGGCATACCTGGTCTTATAAGACGTCTAAAGGGGGGCAACTAGTTAAATATTACAATGTGGCATTTTATCCATAAAAAATGCTCAAGGAATGAAACCTACTGCTGGATAAATGGTTGGCTTTATTGTACAAGCCATTCAGACGCTTGCTTTAATATCTCTTTTGATGTGAATGAGCAGACTCCTCACAATATTGGCTAAGTCTCTGCTCTTCCCAGGCCTGCAGGCACTTAGAGGGAGGGTCTCATTCTGCAGAGATGACTTCTTCCTAGTCTAATCCAATAACAAGCCCGAACACTCAGATATATTGGAGTCTATAAATCTTTGTAATTGTTAATGTGGTAATGAATCCATTTCACTGTTGGCTGCATCTAGTAATACATGTTATATTGCATAGCAGTCGCTTTGGGTGGATTATAGACGATTAGTACAGGTTATACAGAACACAATGATGTTTTGTCTCTTCTTTAACACTTGGCCAGAGTAGGTAACATGACCATTTTACTGTTTAGTACCACAAGTTTACATACAAGATATAAGTTCTACAAACTGGTTAAACTTTGAGATGTCAGATCTATGAAGTGAACCTGTGATTTATTCTACTTTATGTGAAATTATATATATATATATATATATATATATATATAGATATAGATATATATGTATACAGTCATGGCCAAAAGTTTTGAGAATGATACAAATATTAATTTTTACAAAGTCTACTGCTTCAGTTTTTCTAATGGCAATTTGCATATACTCCAGAATGTTATAAAGAGTGATCAGCTTAACAGCAATTACTTGCAAAGTCAATATTTGCCTAGAAAATTAACTTTATCCCCCAAAACACATTTCAACATCATTGCAGCCCTGCCTTAAAAGGACCACCTAACATCGTTTCAGTGATTGCTCCATTAACACAGGTGTGGGTGTTGATGAGGACAGGGCTGGAGATCAATCTGTCATGATTAAGTAAGAATGACACCACTGGACACTTTAAAAGAAGGCTGGTGCTTGCCATCATTGTTTCTCTTCTGTTAACCATGGTTATCTCTAAAGAAACACGTGCAGTCATCATTGCACTGCACAAAAATGGCCTAACTGGGAAGAGTATTGCAGCTAGAAAGATTGCACCTCAGTCAACAATCTATCGCATCATCAAGAACTTCAAGGAGAGAGGAGGTTCCATTGGTGCCAAAAAGGCTCCAGGGCGCCCAAGAAAGACCAGCAAGCGGCAGGACCGTCTCTTAAAAGTGTTTCAGCTGCGGGATCGGGCTACCAGCAGTGCAGAGCTTGCTGAGGAATGGCAGCAGGCAGGTGTGTGTGCATCTGCACGCACTGTGAGGCGGAGACTCTTGGAGCAAGGCCTGGTCTCAAGGAGGGCAGCAAAGAAGCCACTTCTCTCCAGAAAAAACATCAGGGACAGACTGATATTCTGCAAAAGGTACAGGGAGTGGACTGCTGAGGACTGGGGTAAAGTCATTTTCTCAGATGAATCCCCTTTTCCATTGTTTGGAACATCTGGAAAACAGCTTATTCGGAGAAGAAGAGGTGAGCGCTACCACCAGTCTTGTCTCATGCCAACTGTAAAGCATCCTGAAACCATTCATGTGTGGGGTTGCTTCTCAGCCAAGGGAATCGGCTCTCTCACAGTCTTGCCTAAAAACACAGCCATGAATAAAGAATGGTACCAGAATGTCCTCCAAGAGCAACTTCTCCCAACCGTCCAAGAGCAGTTTGGCGCTCAACAATGCCTTTTCCAGCATGATGGAGCACCTTGCCATAAAGCAAAGGTGATAACTAAATGGCTCAGGGAACAAAACATAGAGATTTTGGGTCCATGGCCTGGAAACTCCCCAGATCTTAATCCCATTGAGAACTTGTGGTCAATCATCAAGAGACGGGTGGACAAACAAAAACCAACAAATTCAGACAAAATTAAAGCATTGATTCTGCAAGAATGGACTGCTATCAGTCAGGATTTGGTCCAGAAGTTGATTGAGAGCATGCCGGGGAGAATTGCAGAGGTCCTGAAGAAGAAGGGTCAACACTGCAAATATTGACTTGCTGCATTAACTCATTCTAACTGTCAATATAAGCTTCTGTTACTCATAATATGAATGCAATTATATTTCTGTATGTGATAAAAACATCTGACAAACACACATAAAAACCAGAGGGCAGCAGATCATGTGAAAATATAATATTTGTGTCATTCTCAAAACTTTTGGCCATGACTGTATATGTTTATCATTTGGAGAAGGTGTAAAGAGCAGCGTAAATCATGACTGGAGTCCTGATCCTGCCCACACTGGCTTATTGACAGCCTTCTCTGTACACACACTGATACAGGGAAAGCTTTCGATCAGCGTTTCTGGGTTGGGTATTCAGGACTCTCAATGTGTCTTCTAGGAGTCCTATCATTTATTGTGCTCTTTACTTCTGATCAAAATCCTATATATCAGAGCTGCTCTTCTCTCCCTTTACTATATTCTGCTCTCACAAATTACTAGACGGGTTCACTTTAAGTGTAAAGACTGGCATGCTATTCTGGCTTATTTTCAGTAAGTCCTGATAGTCATTTTAACATGTATTCTTTACACTGCAGCTACTTCCAATGGAACTCTACAGGGTCTTGAGAATCGAGAAGGAGGTGTATGCCATTCACGATCCATGAAGATCATCATGAAGGTCGGACAAGGTATGAAAGGAAACTTATCAAATTTCTTGGCCTAGAACTTGAGTTTAAATAAATATAAGTTTCGTTGAAAAATAAATGTAGAGAGAGAACAATGAGGCTCCAATGGAGCCATGTTGATCTCGCATTACTATGAAAATTTTCCTCTTCTGTTGTTGAAAATTTTGATGATCGAAAAACTTTTTACAGACCCGAATGCAGTATTACCAGAGCAAGTCACCACTAGCCGGCCAGGCAAAGATGCAGATAATACTGGAAAGGTGGCAACACCTGGACCTTCGAAAAATTTTGATGGAGAAGTGCATGGAAAGCCAGGTGAGAGCTAAAGTACTACCTTTACATTGTCAAGTATGTTGAGATATTATAACTCTCCATTCCTGTCAAAGCAAAATGTGGAAGTAGCTGAATATTGACAGAATTTCATGTTTGACCCCCAGCATCCTCTGCAGCTTTGATAAACAGGTGGTAATGGGCTGGATCATTTTACGGACTGGTCCTTCCTTTCCTAGGGTCGCCAGCTGTCTCTCTAGCCAGATCTGTTTAAATTATTTGCACAAATGTTTCACCCTTTCCTACAAGCTTTTTGTTGTTCCTCAGACATCCATTATAGTTTCTTTAAATTTTTAGGGCATTTAGATTTCCTATGTGATTTTAATAGTCACATGTTAATAATCTGTACCATGCAAGTCTGGAAATTGCTACATATTTAGCAAAATTAGCAAAAACAAAAAAAAATATCCAACACTTTACTATATATTTGCTTAGTTGTATTAGGTATGTTGTACTTCAGTGTCTGCTTTTTGGCTGTTTTTTTTTCCCTGCTCACCCCTACCTTGTGTTTTGTATTTCAGATACTGTGAACCAAGCGGATAAACCTTCCTCTGGAGGAGGTGTTGACAGCTTCTTCAGCTCTAAAGTGGCTGTATTTGCTGCCATTGGGGCAGGATGTGTGATCTTCATTCTCATCATCATCTTCCTAGTAGTTTTGCTTATCAAGATCCGAAAACGACACCGCAAACATACACAGCAAAGGGCAGCTGCCCTATCCCTTAGCACATTGGCTAGCCCTAAATGCAGTGGAAATGCTGGCACTGAGCCAAGTGACATCATCATCCCGCTGCGGACTACAGAGAACAATTACTGCCCACACTATGAGAAGGTGAGCGGGGATTATGGACACCCTGTGTACATCGTACAAGAGATGCCGCCTCAAAGCCCTGCAAACATTTATTACAAGGTCTGAGATGAACTGTGACAACTCATCCTGCTCCCCATCAGTGGGATGGCCAATCAAGCGCCAGGAGCACAGGCCAAAGGTCGCTCTGCATTACAGGACTCTGGGAGACGGAGCAATAAGACTAACTTTCCCTATGTTAGGTATTTTTATATAGTTTGCCCCATTGTTCTGCTCCCTTTCCTGTCCAGGGGAGGGTGGTTTGGATATGCTCCTGTCTGCACTTTGCACACCTGCGGTGGTCAACCCTTACTTGACATGCAAGGGCAGTCTAAACTGTCTTCCACGATTCTGGTTGTGGAGGCACAATGATGCAGGTAGTATTGATGGCTGTGACTTCAGTATTCAGCAAAGCAATGTCCTATATGATGGTAGCAGAGGGGTTGACATGCACTTAGTAACCTATGGATGCCCTGATATTACATGTACTGTGCTCGGTTTGAATGACAAAGTCTAGGCATGTATGTGCTGATGGGATAGGGCACAGAGGTGGCAAGCCCTACTAGGGCCCTGACACACACAGATCCGATGGTCTTTGTGTGGTATTTGAGTGGTATAATTTTGCGTGTCTTGCTCTTTTCCAGTCTAAACCCACCCTGGCTCACCCAGTTCTAAGTCTTGGGCGAGCTGTAACCATTCAGCCACGCATGCACACACTACCTGTGCGCTGGTACACACTACGTGAGCTACCTGTGTACACATATGCACTTAATTGCACACTCCTTTCAGTAGGTTGCATCTCCAGTACTGCCTACTGGTGCCATTACAGATGAAGCTAGTGATATCTGTGGGCGTCATGTTAAAAATGGTATCACGTAGATGCAACAACAACAACTTGTATGTGCTGGATCCAGTTTTGTGGCAATCACCTGACACTACCCCGCAAAATATTCAGGATAATGACTGACCTATATGAGAGAGTGACACCCAATGCAGGGTCTTATGAAATCCTCTTAAGCTCTGTAATATATATATATATATATATATATATATATATATATATATATATATATTTTTTTTTTTTTTTTTTTTTTTTTTGTGATTGAACATAGTCCTAAATGTCCTCGGGAGATGGTAGAACTGACCTTCATGTTATACATCAAACAATGTGACGTGGCTGTAAGTGACGGAGGAGGGGTCTGCTCTAAATTGGCACATTAATACTACTAACATGAGTTAGCATTTTGTTACCTGATTACTGGTGTCATTATTTAACCAGCATAGTTAATGATGGGCGAGAAGACCCTTACACACCCCAGAGCGTTGGTGTTATGTTCACTCAGGAACCTGCATGTAGCTGTAGCATCATGCAGCAACCACTGCTGTTTTCTGAGGGTGTTGATGCTCTTACTGTGGTGACCCTGAGTTCCTTCAGTAGTCTCTATTAGATGGCAATTCTGCTATTCAAACTAGTTACATGACATCTGTACCACAAACTCATATGGTGTACATATGACTCGATCTACAAAAATTTCATTTACCTTGGTGAAAAAGCTAGTTTGGTATTCAAGTCTGCAAACCTTAAAGCATGACACACATTACTGGTAGTAGGAGCTGCAAAGTCTTGAATGCCTTTTTGCTTTTTGCACCTTCGTACAGTAAATTTATGGTTTAATTGCAGACTGTGTCCAGCCTTCCATCGGTGACGGTGCCAACATGTTGCTGATGGGTGACACCATCTTTGATCTAGATTGTATCTTTCTAGAGGTTGTGGTCTGGTGTAGGCCTTGCAAGTGTGATCCTTTTAGGGCAGTCACACAATTTAGGACCACTGTAAGCTAACCATATTAGGATGAACATTTGTAATATGTGGTCCTGATATTAATATTTAATGTAGTGTTGGAGAGTGCACATTTTTTAGAGGCCAGAATATACGTGACCTATCCATCTACAAATACTAGAGGGACCAACATTTACCTAAAAATGTTTATGCAAATTCCCATCCATTAACATACCACATGCATTTCACATGTTCACACCATACCTGTCCATAGATCTCTGCACTAGACTTACAGTACTTTTTCCACTATTGACTACCGAGTTTTGCTAATGGTTGTCTTACATTTTTTCAGCTCTTGTCCACTTTTCCCTTGCTCTAACATTACATTTTCTCACCACTCCAACCTCTCCCACCTGTATCTTCTCTACATCCACCAGGTTTTCTCAAGTTTTAGTTCCTTATAACAGCCACTCAAGCAGTCTAATCATCTTCTCATATTTTTCATGTCTAATATTCTTGGTTTCTTTTTCCAATATAAAGAATCCTTGTAACAAGGTGGATCCCACTGCCTTATTCCTTGACACGTCTTAGTGGATCAGACTATTTGCAGACATTGTACACATACACTTTTGTATACTGACACATGCATATACTTGTTCACTCCTCCGCACTTCACACCCTGTTGTAAATCCTGTTGTGGAAGTGTTTCCTACACGCTTGCCTGAGCGCAGCAGCCGAGTCAGGACATGTGCTGCATGTTTAACTTCATGCTGCTTCACTATGGCATGTGGGATCCAACCACATTAGAGCCTGTAGTAAGTTCCATACATGACAGTCTCCATTCTGGTAGCATATCTGTGTACCCTCATTCACTCCAGACACATCAAGACCATTTACTTCAGCCACACAATGGTTATTGCTTCTCCATCTCCTTGTCTTTGGTCATTCATACCCAAGATATACTCTGTCCAGAACAGCACATATGAATACTGAGAACTTGCATGAAGTGCAGGGTTTGCTATGTACCTTTTGCCATAACTACCTGCCTTGCTAGTGGCGCCTCCAGCACATCTCCCTATACTTCCCCCTGGGCAGCTCCTGTGCCCTGTTTTACATTCTATGCAGAGTTGGATCTGGTGTCCTTTTTGTATTGAGGCAGATTAAGGGCTTGTATGCTCTAAGGCAGCAGCTGTCTGTCTGCTGGAGAGGGGCTATGAGACACTTGGTCTCTAGGGACAAGGAAAACGGCCTTAAAATAGACTCTTAACAAGCACCACACACTCAACCCTCCACCTCATGTTTGCATCAAGCACTGTTCGATGCTAATATATTTTCTTTTAATTTTTTTCTTTGGAGTGGAACCTGCCGGGTTTTGCTGAGCAGGCCAAAGGTGCAAAATGTTTTTAAGCACATGACATAAGTACTTCTATAAAGTTCAGCACTCTTACCTACTTTATTTTAAGGTCTTTGTACATACGTATTCATTTACATTCTAGATGGCAACCTCCTTTCATTATTCCTATTTTATAATGTTTTGCATATTGCTCCTGTACATTATCTAGGTTAGGAGCAGTCCAGATTCTAAATAACACTTTGGCTATAGATATATAAATATATATATAAATGTCCTACTGGTCGCCTCATTTTTATTTTTATTTTTTTTTATTTTTATTTTTTTTTTACAAACCACTTCATAGTTTGGCGACTGGACGTTTTTAACTTCTCAGACCTGCAGCAATGTGTTCTTTGATTTCTTTTTATCATACATGAGCCCCGTTCGTTCTCCTCATGCCCTAAGCACCATGTACATATGTGAAAATAAAAGGTGAAAATTAAATTTATTTACACCTTTTTTTTTTATTTTTTTCAAATTGATTTTTTTTCCTTCTGTACCTTAAGAGATTAACTTTGATATTTTTTGTAAATAATGTGTTTTTGGAAAGAATACTGTAAAGCTGTTTTTGTATAAACTCCAAATTTATTTTCATTTGTTTTTAGTAAAAAAATTAGTTTTTTTTTTAAAACCATAAATTCAATGCATATCTATTCAAATCATCCAAACATTCATAAGTCACCCCGACAATGTATTCACAGGATAAGAAGCGGCTTTGAGAAAAATGCAGACTGTTCTAAATAATAGTAGAGAAATTCCACCAAAATGTGGCTTTGAAAATGTTAAACTTGTCATATTAACCCTTATATCAATGAAATTGTGTAATGCTGACTGACCTCCCTACTGAAGGCTAGAACTTGGATAATACTTGATGGTTTATCTTTTAGACCCTGTATTTGAGGCTCCACTCCGCTGGAGATCTTATGATGTACCATAATCTTTAAGATATCCAGTAGAGAATTATCTACTGGATCCAAAACCTGCAAGGCATTGAGTCCTTTACAATGATCTGTATTTTAGAAGCATGGCCTTTCCTTGGGCTCTTGCACTTTCTTGGTTTGGATGACGTGACCTCCTATTGTGTCCTACTAATGGTACATCTTCAGGTCCTCCTAGCTCATGTTGAAGAGAGCCTGTTACCTTAAAAATGCTATCCTTTCTGTCGACTGTATATTATAAAGCAGCAGATGAGAAGACTGATTTTATATAATTTTGTGTGAAAAGATTCAGTATAACTTATTGAGTGGAATCTCTGCTCTTTGAGTTCAGTAGGTGGAACCATCAGTGACTGACTGTTATCTCTGTATGCACAAAATCATTACGGAGACCGCCCAATGGACTCCTAAGCATAGAGCAGACTTTTCAATCAATAAATTACATAATTTCATTATAAAACTTGTATCAGTCTGCTCAGCTGTCCGTGCTCTGTAACTTGCTGCCATTTGGCTGGATAGCATCTTCGTGGTGAAGCTGACTATTAAAATGTAATGTCTTAGCTGTTTGCAAGTGCCCCCACAGTATTATAGAGAGAACCTTCATTGGCTTCTTTCTATATGCCAAGGTTAGTGCTACACCGGGACTTATGCCAAATAAGAGGGCCAACATGTTTTGTTGTCCCTCATGACTTTCGCATGGAATCTGGCACTGCCAGAATCCCTGCAATAAATCTATTTTATATCAAATCTCTAACCATCTTAATGCATTTCAATGGTCTGTGGGATTGCACTCTGGGCAGTCTTCAGTCTATGGCATTGAACAAGTCCCTGTATAACATCAGTCAGGGCTGCAGATATCTTCTGTGTAGCACTATCATCTGGATGTACTGCTGGCTGTTGGATAGATAGGAAGTTAAAAACATTTAATGAATATGACGGACGGAAATGGCGAATACCTTCAGGGGGTGGCAGTATGTGACTGTATCCGAAGGGGTTAATAAAAATATCCTAAGCAATAACTCTCTGAAAACCTACATAATAATCTAAACTTCCAAAGGTTTTAATCGTGTAATACAGTTAAGCCACAACCTCTTTTGTGAAGTCTGCGAGGGATTAATCTGTAATCTTATTCCTCTAGAGTAAGGCGGACTGTGCACAAACAGTTCCCTGTCCCCAATTTAGTTCCTTTACATGTGTGTGTGTGTATATGTGCGTGTGTTCAGATAAGGGTTAAGATCAGGGCAAGATTCTTGTAATGTATCCACCGAATATTTGCTGCATCTCTCAGGCAATGGAGTGTGGGCAACTTCCCAGCATCCTTTAATATCCTTGCCGTCTGTCTCCTCTGTACCCCCTTTTAGCTTTGCAGAGTCACCAGTACCACAGAATAGGACACAGTTAAACAATGGTAGGATAAACACTTTTATAAATATATATTTTATTTTTGTTTTACTTTTTTGGACTGTGCCTTGTAAACCCTGGATTCTCGGACGGAGCTTCAGGCTCCACCCTGCTATGCACGCCATTTCATGTCCGAGGCCTCTCAGTCAGGACCGCTTGACTCATATCGCCTGGTGTGGGAGGCAGGGTTCAATTCCATCACACTTAGGGAAAAGCTTTCCGTGCACACATTCAGTTTTCACTGTAATCCACTTCCTCAGATAACCCTTCTGTTCGCTAGTCATTCCTCAGGCACTCTATTTTATATCTTCATGCCTCACCTGAGATTGAATTATTTTCTTTGTTTCCTGTTGAATACATCTGCCCTGCTGTTTAAACTTCACCCCATGTCCACGTTTAATGCCTGGAACTCCAGATCCCTGGAGCTATGTTGGAATCCTGATATATTGTTAAATAAAGTTTTTTTCCTATGGAAATAGTTGTAAAGCTTATTTCTTGGTTGACATGACTTCACCAGTACACAACTTGCTTGCACCACAACCCATGGTTCAGAGATGATTTGTATCCAAGTCACCCCTTTGGAATATACAGTAACGTATGATGTATCTACAAATGAATTTCATGAAACAAACCAGTCATGATGTGACAACTTATGAGTCCCAAAAACTGAACCAGTTCTGACATCACTCCAAGCCAGAAGGGAAGTGACTTGAAAGGGTAAAAAAAAATGGAACTGAAATGAAACGTAATCTGTTAGTTTGTAGGTGTACTCCTCTATCCCATCTACTACTGTCGCTGAGGGCCTGAAGCAAACATTTGAGGCCCAGTAAATATCTTGTTAATGGCAAAAGTGATCGATATTTGTTGGGCATCAGATGGGTGCCTTGGTGACACTCCCTCCCAGGTGCATCTCTTCTCAGCCTATGTCAGATAGAAAGGACAAGTACACCTGGATTACACCATTAAAGGGGTTGTCCAGTTTCAGCAAACATTGTGTACAATTTTCCAATATGCTTTCCTCATTGTTTTCTACATCTGCTTGCTGTCATTCATTCTGCTTGATGCCAATGGATAAAAATCAGACCATGGTCATGTGATCTACAGTCCATGGTCATGTGATCTACAGTCCATGGTCATGTGATCTACAGTCCATGGTCATGTGGTGCACACAGGTGTCTGATTCCTGTGCTGTGACAATAACAAGCTGTGCACCTGTGTCCATCACATGACCATAGACTGTATATCATGTGATATACACTCCATGATCATGTGACCATGGGCATTTTTATATCCACTGGATGTAATTGTGAATGTCAGCAAGCAGAGATCTAGAAAACCACAAGGAATTGATACAGAAAGTATATTCGAAAATTGTACAAACTTCATTATATTAACATTTTTGCTGAAACTGGACAACCCCTTTAAGTGCAGGCAACAAGAGAAAATCATATGAACAAGAACTATATATGCCATTAAAGGGGATGTCTGTTTGGTATAATTTTTTTTTTTTTTCTGGGAGAAAGATGGAAAAAAAAAAAAAGACTCATCAATAGGTAGTATCTAGTATTAGAGATGAGCCTCATTCTCTTTAATGCATATGAGCAGCAACCTTAGACAAGGTCCATGGACAGAAATAATGCAGTTTCTGAAGGTCATGGATATTCCTTTAAGGTATGGTTTTGACTGGTTAAGAGTGTGAACCTCTAAATGGCAGGTATAAACTACAAACTGAACTGCAGCCTTTATGTCCAAAAAAATAACATACAACTGCTTTGTAAAAGGAAGGCTTAAGACATATAGTGGGGGAAAAAAAGTATTGTCAGCCACCAATTGTGCAAGTTCTCCCACTTAAAAAGATGAGGCCTGTAATTGACATCATAGGTAGACCTCAACTATGAGAGACAAAATGAGAAAACAAATCCAGATAATCACATTGTCTTTTTTTTTTTTAAGAATTTATTTGCAAATTATGGTGGAAAATAAGTATTTGGTCACCTACAAACAAGCAAGATTTCTGGCTCTCACAGACCTGTAACTTCTTCAAGAGGCTCCTCTGTCCTCCACTCATTACCTGTAGTAATGGCACCAGTTTGACATTATCAGTATAAAAGACACCTGTCCACAACCTCAAACAGTCACACTCCAAACTCCACTATGGAGCTATAAGAGCTGTGGAAGGACACCAGAAACAAAATTGTAGACCTGCACCAGGCTGGGAAGACTGAATCTGCAATAGGCAAGCAGCTTGGTGTGAAGAAATCAACTGTGGGAGCAATAATTAGAAAATGGAAGACATACAAGACCACTGATAATCTCCCTCGATCAGGGGCTCCACGCAAGATCTCACCCTGTGGGGTCAAAATGATCACAAGAACGGTGAGCAAAAATGCCAGAACCACACGGGGGGACCTAATGAATGACCTGCAGAAAGCTGGGACTAACGTAACAAAGGCTACTGTCAGTAACACACTACGCCGCCAGGGACTCAGATCCTGCAGTGCCACACGTGTCCCCCTGCTTAAGCCAGTACATATCCGGGCCAGTCTGAAGTTTGCTAGAGAGCATTTGGATGTTCCAGAAGAGTATTGGGAGAATGTCATATGGTCAGATGAAACCAAAGTAGAACTGTTTGGCATGACTTAAGGGAAAACTCTCACTTTTGGAAACCTGAATAAAATCTGAATTGAAAAATAAACCACCCCCGTATAAAACTGGATATCTGGTACAATGTGAAAAGGTCTGCCAGAAACCTTGGTGCCTTTGTGCTATTGCATCAAAGCACAAAACATTTTGCAAAAAAAAAATTCTCCATTCTGCAGATGCCAATAAACTTTTGAGTCAGAGTCCTGCTCCTTTTAATATAGTAATCTGAGGGAATACATTTTTGGGGGGGAAAATTCCTAGTATCATAAAGAGACGTTTCGGTACCTTCTGCTGAGGTCACTGAAGTTTATACAGGAGATGACAGTAAAAGACTATCACCTATCTATATTTCTGATGCCACTTGCTGTAAGTAAAACTTTTCATGCAAATATTATACTTCGAATACTGAGCTTGTAAAATGTACACACTAAGAATTTGTGTTTTAATATGATGCATAGATCTAGGCTCTAGTGCCAGTATCCTAGCTCTGTGTTTAAAGTCACAGGATAGTATGTTCAACCTTGGCAGTTGAAGGAGTTTTTCATGGCAGGAGATAGAGTTAAAAACCTTCACCTACGTCAGAATCTCTGTTCCCTCCGGACTTGAAGTGAAGGAACTCAAGTGACTGCTGTGGCCAATCACTGGTCTCAATCACTTTCAGGCCAGGCAGTCTGCAAGCCAGAGGGAGCCAGGGGTCGTGCCACCTGAGTATCATTTTTTTTTTTTTTCTTTTTTTTTAAGCCCTCAGTGAGTTTTTAAATTTTAGAAAAACCCTGTAGGCCCCCACGTTGCAGAAACGCAGCTTTTTTTTGTTGCAGATTTTGCTGCGGTTCTTTGAGCCAAAGCCAGCAAAATCAGCCTTAGGCTAAAGCCCCACGTAGTAAGCCGCAGATGAAAAACGCTTTGGAAAAGACCCCGGTGGAAACCCACCGCGTTTTATTGTGCAGTGTTTTTCTCAGAAAGTCCGAAGACTTTCTGCTTCTTTTATACCTATATGGAAACCGCCAGTGTTTCCCTAGGTATAATTGGCATGCTGTAGATTTTTATTTTTTTTCTTCAATGTGTGGATGGGATTAGGCAGAATCCCATCCACTTTGCAGGTACTGTAAAATGCTGCGTTTTCGCAACATGGGGCCCCGGCCTTAATGTTCCAAAGACAGCCGCCATCCACAGCTTAGCAACTTGACCATTTATTTTGCTTACTTATATATCGCCATCATATTCCATAGTGTCTTACAGATCCTGTCAACACTGTCTCATATAGGGCTCACAATCTAAGTTCTCTATCAGTATGTCTTTGGGGTGTGGGAGGAAACCCATGCAACATAAGTATATAGGAATCCCCTGGAGAACATACAAACTCCTTGTAGATGTTGATCCAACCAGGTCTCCAGTGCTGCAAGTCTAGTGTGTCAATCAATGTTTTCATATATATCCAGTGGTCACACAAAGTTTAGGCATATCTCCCAACCGTCCCGCATCTGGCGGGACAGCCCTGATTTTACACTGCAGTCCCGCATAGCTTACAGTTTGTCCCGCTATGCCCCTGAAATTGTTTTGCTATTAACAAACTTTATTAGGGTAGGGTAAAGGCTAAATGGTAGGATAGATGCTAAATCCTAGTGGGCTAAAGGACCTCTGATGATGTCATGACCACGTGATCAGACTCTTGTGTGGGCGGAGCTATTCTGGATTGTACAGCACAGTGCGGTGTTACACAGGAAGAGGAAGCTGCTGGCAATGGAGAGGGAAGGTAAGGGTAGATGCTAAATCGTAATGGCTAAAGGACCTTTGATGACGTCATGAACATGTGATCAGACTCTTGTGTGGGCGGAGCTATTCTGGATACTGCGAGACAGACTGTGATGTTACACAGAAAGCTGGAAAAGAGTGATCAAAGAAACGTAGCAGAGAAGAGAGCATGTGTGAGCAAGAGGGGTGAACTGGGGGCAGATATAGGGGGCATTTAAACTGGGAGCAGATGAATGGGCAATTAAAATGAAGGCAGATTAAGGGGGCAATTAAACTGGTGGCAAATAAAGGGGACATTAAGCTGGTGGCAGATAAAAGGGGACATTAAATTGGTGGTAGATGGAGGGGGCAATTAAACTGGGGCAGATGAAGGGGGGCATTAAGCTGGTGACATGAAGGGGGAACATTAAGCTGGTGGCAGATGAAGGTGGACATTAAACTGGGGGCAGATGAAGGGGGCATTAAGCTGGTGGCAGATGGAGGGGGGACATTAAACTGAGGGGGCAGATGGAGGGTGACATTAAACTGGGGGCAACTGGAGGAGGACATTAAACCGTGGGGGGTAGCTGGAGGGGGACATGTCTGCCTCTAGTTGCCCCCAGTTTAATGTCCCCTGCCAACTACCCCCACTGTTTAATGTCAACCTCCAGCTGCCCCATACTGTAGTTTAAAGTCCCCCTTCAACTACCCCCGCTGTTTAATGTCAACCGCCAGCTGCCCCATAGTTTAATGTCACCCTCCAGCTGCCTCATAGTTTAATGTCCCCCTCCAGCTGCCCTAGTTTAATGTCCCCCTCTAGTTTCCGCCAGTTTAAACTATGGCACGAGGAGAGAGACTTAGTACTGTGGGGAAATTGGAGGGGACCATTATAATGTGGGGGCATATAATGTTAGGGTGACTAGAGGAGCATTATACTGTGTGGGGGCACATGGAAAAATAGATGAGAATGGGCGGAGTCAACATAGAAGTGGGTGGAGCTAAATTTGCCGTGGTGCGCACAGTGCGCCACATATTTTGTCCCTCTTTCTGTCCTTTGAAAGTTGGGAGGTATGAGTTTAGGTCACTCCCACATGGACAACAGGAAATGTGAGTACTGTATATAAGAATACTGCACATTCATGTAAGAAGAAGAATTGTAAGTTGTGCACTGTTAATGGAGAGGGAGGATCGAGACTTTGTGGAGATGATAAAGAAAGGCTTTAATTTACTTAACATGTGGAGGAAGGTCTTGTTTGGTAACTGCAACCATTCCTGATACAAAGTGCTGTGTTAATGTACTGTATATAATCATCTGTTTCTAAGCATTCTGTGTATATACTTGAGGCCTCCTAATTACTGGGTAATTCCTATAGAAACCTCTCGTTTGCTTGTTTGCTCTCCATTTGGACATCATCTCAGTTGCTCGCTGTACGTTGGAACAGCTGGGTAAGTGACGTCTGACTATTCTCTTAACATACATATGTTTGTTCCTGATTTAGGAACACTTAGAAGGCTTTTCAGAGCAATAAAATTCCACAATGTGCTTCCAGCCAGTCATGCCTGGACCCTGCTTTCATTTCCATATTGAGGCATGAAAACATGACCATAAAAATCCAGGTTTTATAAGCTTTAGAAGTTTATCAGAGTGACTGCGCTCTAATCTCCATTACCACCGCTATAAAGCGGAGCAGCAGCATTGACTAGGAGCGCTGTATGTTTTCAGATTGGGTCCATTTAGCAGGGAGGAGATGAGGCATGCTATGATTACAGTAAAGTCTAGAGCCGATCAAATCTTTTAAGTACCATGAAAGTGAAAATAAACAGAATATGTCTGTTTAATTTCAGTAAAATGTGGCATTGCTATGATGCACAACTCTTCACATGAGCGCGAGCTGTAAGGAGACTGTCCATAGGCATCTCCAAATTGATAAAGAATGTATCTTAGAGAAAGAGCTACAGCACTGTGATAAGTATTTGCCCCCTTCTGGGCATCTCCTGTTTTGGCTTTACACTAAGTTGATGCAAATTTATTTTTTTTTTTCTTTTTGTTACATTTTACAAATTTTTAATTAATAAGGCCATGTATTGAAGGGGAAGAGAAATCCAACATCGGCTACCCTAAGTGAAAAGGTAATGGCTCCTGAAGGGTGTTATCCACATGTGCCGAATAACGCTGTTGCTTTGATGCGCTTTCTTTTTTTGGCCCCATGTCTTTTACAGCTATAACAAGTGCACTCAACTTATTTTACCTGTAGAAACTGTTCATCTAAAAGCAGAATCACAGCAATGTATGGTAAAATACGCAGATCCTCTTCACCAATGAAAAGAAAGTTGATAAGTCTCAATAAGCAGAAGACCGTGCCAAGATTGAAAGAAATTCTTGAAGTGATGAGAGAGAATGTTATTGAATTATATCTATCCGGACATGAGTATAAACAAGGCTCTGGATCTCCAATGAACCATAGGTAGAACCATTGTCTCCTAGAAGAAAACTTGGAGCAATGAGGAATCTTTTCAGAAGTGGCAGGCTTACTATAATTTCTCCAAGATTGTGAGGATAGCTTAACCAGAAAGCCACAAAAGAAGTCTTCAAAATTCCTTGCTTTGTAAGGTTACGAGAGCTGCAAGGTGTGAGGAACTTTTTTGGAAACACGGGTTCTGTGAAGCAGGGGCGTAACTTGAAATTCCTGGACCCCAAGGCAAAATACATAATGGGCCCCTCTTACTATGTAATATCTAGAATACTGATAACTTCTTATGTTAAAGAGAGGACTTTGGGCCTTCTGAGGCTGCAGGGCCTGATACCGATTGCTACCTTTGCACCTCCTATAACTATATCTCTGCTGTGAAGCTAGCAATATGTGGCTCTATATAAGCAACAGAAAATTTACTTTTCTTTAACTTCATACTATTAAAGGGGAAATGTATTATCATTATCCTTTAATTCTTGTCAGTAACTCTGAAGTAGGCGTAAACGGACTCTGAGGGGAAGGCCCAGGCCCAAGCAGGTGAGTCTGTTTAGAGTAGGGTTGAAGATGTCACCTTGTCAAGGCAAGTATGGTAATACAATTTTGGTCAAAGAACTTAAAATTATATAAGTAAAGTAAATATAGGACAAATGTATTCAAAGTCCATATATACACTGTTTGCTTATCTGTTCACGTTTCCAGAGTACTGTTGAATTTTTTTTGGTGATTGTTGGTTTGTATAGACACTGAGACAGCAGGGAATGCTGGAGATTTGATCCCAAAATCCATCAGCATTGTGAATGTAGGTCACAACTATAACTAGGATTTGCTATCACTTATGGCAGAGGTTTAGTACAGTGCAGTATCTAAATTCTCCAAACACGGTAATGTGACTTTATCATTGTGAAAATAAACACAGGACCTTCTGAAGGAGAGCGGCTTGATGAGTAGGACTTCACAGCAACATGGTGCTATCTATGAGTTGGGGTAAAACTGGTTGGGTTTTATGTAGCAGTTACAAGGTGTCTTCAGTTGCAGCCCATTCGGAATATGACACACCTGTACAACTTCATGAGCTGTCACCTTAATAGCCCCCACCACCACCACCACCAAAGCTCAGCTTGCCAAAACATGCAAGTGTTCTGAATGGCAAAAAAAGTAAGGTAAGCTGCTGCCTGACAATTCTGGCACTGGATAAAACCTGTCTCGGGAGGGTCAACTGGTTCTGCACAAATCCTCAGGTTCAACCATATTTGCCTTACTGTGTATGGGGGCATTAGGATATGTCTTATTAAATCATAAGGTTTATCACAAGGATCCTAGTTGATTTTTTGTTCCCATCAATATAATCTGGAACATGGTAGTAACAAGTGGATATTACAATTTTCCACCTCTATGGCTTGACTACACTAGGTATGATCTGTATGTCCTCCCAACATCTCTCCTTAGTAACATTTGGGTTTTCCTAGATAGCATATTTAAGGATCTGTCAAGTCTTTTATGTACACCTGGGCAGCTCTGCTCAGAGCTAGCTGTCAGGTTATATGAGGTTTATGAATTCCTATGGCCTCACCTGTGTTTATCAGGCTGCCGCCTGCACTTCAGCTTAAGTGCACCATATGGTTACAATTGTGAACAGTTGGAGTGTCTGCCCCAAAGTGATGCTTAGTCAGTGGCATATTTATTCTACACTCTGTTAGCAAATATCGCCTAATATTATTTTACTTGCTAGTCAGCCAACGTGTAAAAGGCTATGTGGTTGTGATGATAGAAAACAACTGTTTTATCAAGGTGAGTGTCTTGGCTTCAGGTAATTCCCATGTGCTAAGTACATGAAAGAGTTTTTCATTTGTATCAATGAAGAAAGTAGTATCTCTAAAAGTACAGGCGAGCCGCATCTGATTTACGCTTTTTGGATCCTCCACATGACATGAGGTTTGTGAATTTACAATTGCCATTTTTATGATCTTTAACTGCTAAGTGCTATAAAAGGTGTCTATTACCACTAATCCTGTTAATCTGTACAAGCCTGTGCTCTTGGAAATTATACATCCAGAATGAAACATTTCCATTTGGGAAAACTTGGAAGACCTTATTAATACTCAGTAACACAAAATGTTATGCAAGTAATCCCATTCGAGCTGTAGATCACCTTCCAGCGCACTGTGTTCATTATAGAGCTCAGCTGCTTGTGGACAGGAGTCTTTAAATAACCCGCTTACAACAGATGAAACTGTAAAAAGATAGGAATTTGCTCAGAATATAAATTAAGACTAATTAAGCCTAAACTGAAGCTCTCTCCAGAGCGCAGGCAGCAGAAATCAATTAACAGCAAGGACTCCGGCTTAATTGAATTAATCAGCAGTGGTAGCGATCGATAAGCGGATCGAAGTGTATATATGGCAGCAGTGTCTGGCTCATGATTCCCATCCAGCTCAGGTTTATCTGTGGTCTCCAGTGTCATGGGCATGTATGCATTGATTCTGCAAATCACTAGTGAAATATAGACCTTGATACCCCCCTGCCTTCCTAGGTCTATGCACCCACTTTAAAAACACGGCTATCAGATCATGAGATTGTCAATTGGATGCTTTCAGACTGGTCTTTTGTCAGAGCCATCAGACCAATATCAATATCTGGAGTGTTGGTCTCATCTGCCAGATATTTTGTATGGATTAAAGAGATTTGCACTAAGGGTAAGGGCACAGGACTGAAGCACTACAGATAAAAACAGTGGAAATGTAGCGCAAATGCAGGATAAGATCTCACCAGATGCTTGTATTTGTGATGCGTGTAAGTCCTCGTTTCCGCAGAGTTTTTTCCATTAGTTTTTTGATTTTTCAACTAAAATTCTCTCTTCTTTTTCTGATTCAAACTATATTCTTCCACGTTCTCTCTGTGGAACTGACAACATTTCAGAAGCTTATACACTTAATAAATCACTATTTTTTGCTGAGGTTTTCTTGCTCCTCATGTTGGTCTATGTGGAAAAACCTCAGCAAAAAAGCATCACTTATACATTACATAAAATTTTGTCCATTTTACTGGGAATGATAAAAGCAAAAGGTTATTTTAGACTGAGGAGTTTCTTCTTTTTTAACCCCTCTACAGTTCAGTGGTCAAAAAGGCGCACAGATGCTACTTTTGGATAGTGCAGAGGTGTAGCTAGGGGTTCAGCACAGGACAAACACGTCTATTCGTGTATGACCATATAGTAGTAAGTACAGGCTCTACAGACAATTTCGGTGAATACAGCACAGGAAACCTTTCATGACAGGTGATGTCTTTGACTGTAATCATTCACATTTTCTATCTCTATCTGGACTGGGCCACCATGACCACTTCTTCCAGCTGTGACTTGTCTCTGTAAAGTTTCTAGCAGTCATCTTTGGCTTCTAACTTTTTCAGGCACCCAACTCAAATTGTCCTCACCTACACAAAGTCTGCTTCTAGATTCTACCCCCCCAATTATAAAATATATAATATGATCCCCCCCCCCCCATACCGGGAATGAACAATAAAACTCAGAGAACACTTTATTAGTAATGTCCCTCTGTTTGCCTCATAAGTATGGGGTTTTCCATGAATCAATATCTTCAATACAATCAATAAAACAAAAAAAAAGATTCAGTGGAGTTCCGGTACCCGGGACCCCTGATGATCAGCTGTTTGAAGGGGACCACAACACTTGTGAAAATGCGATCTCCCCTTCTCTGTTTACATTGTATTGTTTGTTTTATGGTGGCCATGCACCATAACTACAGCCTTGTCCTGTACACTTCTATAAGACGAGGTTGTAATTACACCACACAGTCACCATAAAACAGACAGCGTGTGATATTACAGTGAAGGAGTTACCATGTCTGCACGTGCACCATGGCCACTTCATACAGCTCAGTGGGGGTCCCAAATGTCATAACGCCAATGATCTGTTATTGATGATCTATCCTGAGGACTGATCATCAATAAAAATAAGCAAGAAAACCCCTGTAATAAAGCTCAAGTGCTCCTTAATTTAATACTGCCCAATTGCCCCCTTATAGTATGTACCAGAGATAAATACTGCTCCTTATATAAATGATACCAGTTATATTCATGAAGCCCCATAATGATCGCTTATATAAATAACGACCCCTTAAATTCTTATAGTGCTTTTATATAAATGATCTCTCTTGTATAGTCATAATGCCCCCTAATGACCTCTTATGTAAATAATGCCCCTTATATTCCTTAAGCCTAGTCATGCCCCTAACATGCCCTTTATGTTACATATTATAAGAAGAACCCCAACTGCCGTAAGAAAAAATAAAAGTTATACCCTCCTGCCTGTGATCCCTTGCTGGAATCTGTATGCCTTCATACCCAAACGTACCTCATCTGTATCCATGGCAGAGACAGTCCAACAGGACACTCCTTTCTTTTGTACAGTTTCCACAATAAATGTTTGCTCTAATATTGTAATCACTTACATATATCATCATTGCATTCACATTTATAAAGTTTTGTTAGATTCCAACAACTCCTTGGTGCATTATTTTTTATCTCCATCAGTGCAGATATATTTTATGTGTTATGTACGGGATTTTTGTTTGTCAGTACATTAAACCTATCAGTAACAAAATGTATTAACATCTGGCCTCTGAACGGTCTACTGCTAGTAAAGTGTATGTCAACCTCAGTGACATTTATAAGGTAAGACTCCATTTACTACAATAGAGTTACAAGCTTCCGTTACTGAGGTCAGAGAACTGTGCATATAAGTCATGCCCAGTTGCTTCTCTCTGGACCTGTAATGGTAGTATCATTCATAACTCTGGTATGTAATGGAAAGTAGGTAAATGATCAGGCCTAGTGTTTCTGTAATGTTTTCTGTTCTACTTAAATCTGCAAATCACTGTTTCTGGATGATTTTATCTCAGAACTGTGGTCAACATTTCCTATGCTGAAAAGCCGGCACTCTGCACCTACTATGCAAGCACGTTTTATAAAGGACAATATTTAATGGGTTTTCCAATGAACATAAACATATTTAAATTTGTAGACAATTAAAAGTTAAAAATTTTGCAGATTAATTAATTTTAATTAAATTAATTAATTATTAATATTTTGCAGAATTTTAAAGATTTTGTCTTTCCATGTCAGTGGTGGCAGTGTTTTGTTTTCATTGGTTGCCAATTGATACGACCATGAATTCTGGAACATTCTATGGAATGGTGTGGAACATGTCAGAAACCCAGCCATGATTTCCTTGTGGCTGGATTATCTTCACGTACATGTACAGTCATGGCCAAAAGTTTTGAGAATGATACAAATATTAATTTTTACAAAGTCTACTGCTTCATTTTTTCTAATGGCAATTTGCATATACTCCAGAATGTTATAAAGAGTGATCAGCTTAACAGCAATTACTTGCAAAGTCAATATTTGCCTAGAAAATGAACTTTATCCCCCAAAACACATTTCAACATCATTGCAGCCCTGCCTTAAAAGGGCCACCTAACATCGTTTCAGTGATTGCTCCATTAACACAGGTGTGGGTGTTGATGAGGACAGGGCTGGAGATCAATCTGTCATGATTAAGTAAGAATGACACCACTGGACACTTTAATAGGAGGCTGGTGCTTGCCATCATTGTTTCTCTTCTGTTAACCATGGTTATCTCTAAAGAAACACGTGCAGTCATCATTGCACTGCACAAAAATGGCCTAACTGGGAAGAGTATTGCAGCTAGAAAGATTGCACCTCAGTCAACAATCTATCGCATCATCAAGAACTTCAAGGAGAGAGGTTCCATTGATGCCAAAAAGGCTCCAGGGCGCCCAAGAAAGACCAGCAAGCGGCAGGACCGTCTCTTAAAAGTGTTTCAGCTGCGGGATCGGGCTACCAGCAGTGCAGAGCTTGCTGAGGAATGGCCGCAGGCAGGTGTGAGTGCATCTGCACTCACTGTGAGGCGGAGACTCTTGGAGCAAGGCCTGGTCTCAAGGAGGGCAGCAAAGAAGCCACTTCTCTCCAGAAAAAACATCAGGGACAGACTGATATTCTGCAAAAGGTACAGGGAGTGGACTGCTGAGGACTGGGGGAAAGTCATTTTCTCTGATGAATCCCCTTTTCGATTGTTTGGAACATCTGGAAAACAGCTTATTCGGAGAAGAAGAGGTGAGCGCTACCACCAGTCTTGTCTCATGCCAACTGTAAAGCATCCTGAAACCATTCATGTGTGGGGTTGCTTCTCAGCCAAGGGAATCGGCTCTCTCACAGTCTTGCCTAAAAACACAGCCATGAATAAAGAATGGTACCAGAATGTCCTCCAAGAGCAACTTCTCCCAACCGTCCAAGAGCAGTTTGGCGCTCAACAATGCCTTTTCCAGCATGATGGAGCACCTTGCCATAAAGCAAAGGTGATAACTAAATGGCTCAGGGAACAAAACATAGAGATTTTGGGTCCATGGCCTGGAAACTCCCCAGATCTTAATCCCATTGAGAACTTGTGGTCAATCATCAAGAGACGGGTGGACAAACAAAAACCAACAAATTCAGACAAAATTAAAGCATTGATTCTGCAAGAATGGACTGCTATCAGTCAGGATTTGGTCCAGAAGTTGATTGAGAGCATGCCAGGGAGAATTGCAGAGGTCCTGAAGAAGAAGGGTCAACACTGCAAATATTGACTTGCTGCATTAACTCATTCTAACTGTCAATATAAGCTTCTGTTACTCATAATATGAATGCAATTCTATTTCTGTATGTGATAAAAACATCTGACAAACACACATAAAAACCAGAGGGCAGCAGATCATGTGAAAATATAATATTTGTGTCATTCTCAAAACTTTTGGCCATGACTGTAGTGTCCCTGTCTGATAACCTGACCACAATAAGGAAATCATGGCTGGGTTTCTGACAAGTTCCAGACCATAGAAAGTTCCTACATTCATTGCCGTATACATTGGCAACTGATTAAGAGAAAAAAACTATCACCACTTAGATGGTTAGAGAATTTAGCAAAATGTTTATTTTATATTTGCAAATTTTCAACTTTGTCTCCAAATCTAAAAATGGTTGTGTTCAGGAGAAAACCCCTTTAAGAAAATTTGCAAACATCTGGGCAACATATTTGTGAAACTAGAGCTCATTATGTAAAAATCATGCTAGAAAAATGACACTTATTATAAATCTGCCTAAATGAATCATTTCTTTTTATCACGCTTGAAGAAAAGATGTAGTTTTCTATAGGCTTATTACTGTGAAAAGCTAAGAATAGTGGAGATACATGCTGGGCTGGGGTATCATCTCTTACAATTCTACCTACAGTCCAAGGAGAATGAGATAAAAGAATGGCAAGAATCTTAATGTGTTAGGGAAAGGTAAGACAAGCCAGACTGGATTATGATCTCTTTCTGTCCAGGGGCTGGAGTTCAATGAAGCACCTGAGCCTTTCATGTGCTCCGATAGGGCACCTGCAGACAAAGCCTGGCCAGCTCTGCCCCAATATCCTCATCTGGAAATGAATATTTCTGGGCCTGAAAATATTTAATTTACAACCCCAGGAAATGAGTCTGAATATGTGTTTATAAATGGGTTTGCAAGTCTTTGTTACTGCATTTAAGTGAAAGTACACACTAGAAGCTGCGTTGGCTTGACTTTCCATTGGGATCTGGATAATCATTTTAACCCTGTAATATACAGGTATTTCATTCAAAATTATGGTCACATTTACATTCTTCCCAGGTTTTAACTATTTTTTTCTTATGCTGTAATAGGGCTTATCAAAAGTTATCTTCATGAAACAGTCTTTTAAAGAGGACCTGTCAGTTCTCCTTAGTTCTAATAAATGAAATATTTTCAGGGAGAATACCTCCATAATTGCAGAGATTTTGGCTATTGTCTTTGATCATATATGTCACTCCACTGTGCCTGCGTTCCTTTCCGGAATGCATTTTGGTACTATGGAGAAGACCGAGCAAAAAAAAATTGGTCACATGGTCATGGACGGGAGGGCCATTTACTGAAAACAGGTGGCTGGCAGAATAGGTTCAAGGCACCCATCAACTATATTGAAACAGCACAAATGGGGGTGGGGAGCGATACTTTGTGGCACTACATTAACAAATAGACCTATCAGAGTAAAGTTTTTTTTTAAAGTGCCCAACCCAGGGTTCGACATTTAATTAATTATAGGGTAGCTATCCAATAGGTGGCACTAGAGAGACAGCTTTCTTCCTCCTGGATGAAAATTTAATTTTATACCCTTTTCTCTAAAGAACAATGCCTGGCTTATAAGATTCCCTACATCAACACGTGGTCTCCATAAGGAGAAGCAGTGTCCCCTAGCCCTATATCTCAGACCTCTCACCTAGGCACATAATCTGATGCTCTGCAGAGTATTTTCAATTCATAGCGGAGACTTTGATATGGCTTACATCCTAAATTATGTTGTAAGACCTGTTAAAGGGGTGGACATCGATTTATAGGGTAGCTATCCAATAGGTGGCACTAGAGAGGCAGATTTCTTCCTCTGGGGTGACTGCTATTTATAATCCAAAATCCAGTGGGGCTTGCTAAGATTTTTTCTGTTGGATTTGGTACGAAGTTCTGAACTCTGTATTCCTCTGTACAACATAAGAGACAGCTGGTGGTAGAGTATGACTCCATAGTTATATAGGCGTCATATGATAATTCCCTACAACTCAGAACCTATATAAAGATGTAATCCAATTGCACATGTACACATTGTGGTGATGTTGGCGGTATTACTATAATTATTATGGTGAAGCAGTAGTATGAATATGATCATCATTAGCAGTGTAAGTACAGTCATTATGATAGTAGTAATAATAGTGGTGGTGTCTTGTAGTAATTGTGTTATGCGTTATTATTAGGAATTATTAGCAGTAGTGACAGTATTATTATTATTTCACAATAACGCTTTTTGCACGGATTGGATGAAATAATTGCACAAAAGAAGATACCACTTTAATATTGCTGTTATTTCCATTTTCTTGCATTGCGTGTCCTTTAACCCCTATTACTTAGTAACACCTTCTGTTCCTTCTCCCCCAGCAGACGATGTTAAGTGGTCTAGTCTTCCAGCAATGTAAGCATGTGGAAGCTCTGATTGCTGCACAAAGCCCTGTTTGTATTGTCAGAGCGGGGCGCTGATGGAACGGGTCATGTGATCCTTTGTGTGATAAGCGAATAGTGGGTGGCATGCTTCCCTAACATAGCATCTGATCATTTGCCAGAGAGGCATGCTGAGGTGTAATGTGCCACCCACATGGGCAAATTATACTCTTCGAGGAAAGCCACTCTCTTTCCTTGTTTTCTGCTTTTCACACTTTGCGTCTATTCTTTCCCCATAACTCTGCTGCTCCCCTCGGCTGCACTGCCTCACACTTCATTTGTATTCTCTCACACATTTCAGTTCCCCTCGTGTTCACAGCTACAGTATGTCTCCCATCACACATAGTATCTAACACCACACTCATTTACTCAATTGCCATGCAGTCAAGTTACTGGAATCTCGACCATAGACCATACAGTCTGGAACCAAATGCATCATGTGTGGTTTTAATGAAAACAATTTACAGTGCGGTTCTGTAGTATGGATTTATAATAAGAGTTTGCTTTTAACTCAGCAGTTTCCAAGGAAAATGCCTAGGGTAAGTGAATAAAACATAGGGTCATAGGGAGCTACACTTTTAAAGGAGCAGTACACCAAAAAATTAATAATTATAATTATTCATTTTAAGACAAGCTGCTCATATAGTTCACACGTATGTATAGAGATATTACTGGAGGTTATCAGATCACAAGATAACAGTAATGAGTGGGAAAAAGCCATTGGCCGATGACTAGAAACAATAGATTATTATTGAAATATGCAGCAAATGTAACCATACAGCTGCAATAAGCTATACATGTGCATGCTTGGCTCATATATGACCAATCCTTTCTCTCACACACCCTTTAAATATCCACATTCCAGCACTCCACTGTTCCTTATCCCTGCTGAAATGGAAACGGTGATGTCCAATTACCTTCATCTGACAACTGTGGCAATTACTGGCCTTGGCTCTTGTCTACCATTCATACAAGTGTGACTTTTGAGGCCAGTGATTTGCTACAGCAGTCATGTGACAACTAGCAGGACGTTCTCGCTTCCAGACCAGCAGGGAGTAGGAATGGCAGTGCTGGAACACTGAAAGTAAGTGCTTTCTATTTCTTTATTTTAAGCTGTTTTGTGGCAATTTTTTGTTATATATCTCAGACAACCCCTTTAAGGTTTAGCATCCCTTTAACCAGACACCAAACAGACAAAACATAACAAGAATTATATTGTTCAGGGGCCCCCTTATGTTGTTTTCTGCAGTAAGATGTATGCTTCAGATCCCCACACAATAATCGTGAGTGCAGTAAAGTTACGGTATGGTTTCCAATCATCCATGCTTCCAGGAATATACTATACGTTCTTTCTGAGCTCAGCAGCTTCTTGAACAAAGTAAGGGGGGCTTCCTCAATACTGCTGGGCCTGAATGACTGTGTACTCCCTATAACTCAAAGAAAGTTTCTAAGAGGATAATCTAGTATAGGCTGGGTGGTTACATGGATAATACTTAATTTCTTACCCCTATTGAACCAAATATCATGCCCATATGGTTTAGATATGTTAATGTCTGGAGGAATAAAAGGCTGCTGGACACCTTCAATTTCTATTAACTAAGAAATACTTGCTAACTCTTCTGAAAGTGCAGGAGGCTTCTGGAAAAAGGGTTCACCCCCTGGCATATGGGGCCCTTTGTTAATATTATACAGTGCTGGCCAAAAGTATTGGCACCCCTGCAATTCTGTCAGATAATACTCAATTTCTTCCAGAAAATGATTGCAATCACAAATGCTTTGGTAATAATATCTTCATTTAATTTGTCTTCAATGGAAAACCACAAAAAGAACTGTCAAAAAGCCAAATTGGATATAATTCCACACCAAACATAAAAAAAGGGGGTGGACAAAAGTATTGGCACCCTTTGAAAAATCAGGTGATGCTTCTCTAATTTGTGTAATTAACAGCACCTGTTACTTACCTGTGGCACATAACAGGTGGTGGCAATAACTAAATCACACTTGCAGCCATTTGAAATGGATTAAAGTTGACTCAACCTCTGTCCTGTGTCCTTGTGTGTACCACATTGAGCATGGAGAAAAGAAAGAAGACCAAAGAACTGTCTGAGGACTTGAGAAGCAAAATTGTGAGGAAGCATGAGCAATCTCAAGGCTACAAGTCCATCTCCAAAGACCTGAATGTTCCTGTGTCTACCGTGCGCAGTGTCATCAAGAAGTTTAAAGCCCATGGCACTGTGGCTAACCTCCCTAGATGTGGACGGAAAAGAAAAATTGACGAGAGATTTCAACGAAAGATTGTGCGGATGGTGGCTAAAGAACCTCGACTAACATCCAAACAAGTTCTAGCTGCCCTGCAGTCCGAGGGTACAACAGTGTCAACCCGTACTATCCGTCGGCGTCTGAATGAAAAGGGACTCTATGGTAGGATACCCAGGAAGACCCCACTTCTGACCCAGAGACATAAAAAAGCCAGGCTGGAGTTTGCCAAAACTTACCTGAGAAAGCCAAAAACTTTTTGGAAGAATGTTCTCTGGTCAGATGAGACAAAAGTAGAGCTTTTTGGGAAAAGGCATCAACATAGAGTTTACGGGAAAAAAAAAGAGGCCTTCAAAGAAAAGAACACGGTCCCTACAGTCAAACATGGCGGAGGTTCTCTGATGTTTTGGGGTTGCTTTGCTGCCTCTGGCACTGGACTGCTTGACCGTGTGCATGGCATTATGAAGTCTGAAGACTACCAACAAATTTTGCAGCATAATGTAGGGCCCAGTGTGAGAAAGCTGGGTCTCCCTCAGAGGTCATGGGTCTTCCAGCAGGACAATGACCCAAAACACACTTCAAAAAGCACTAGAAAATGGTTTGAGAGAAAGCACTGGAGACTTCTAAAGTGGCCAGCAATGAGTCCAGACCTGAATCCCATAGAACACCTGTGGAGAGATCTCAAAATGGCAGTTTGGAGAAGGCACCCTTCACATCTCAGGGACCTGGAGAAATTTGCCAAAGAAGAATGGTCTAAAATTCCAGCAGAGCATTGTAAGAAACTCATTGATGGTTACCGGAAGTGGTTGTTCGCAGTTATTTTGTCTAAAGGTTGTGCTACCAAGTATTAGGCTGAGGGTACCAATACTTTAGTCCGGCCCATTTTTGGAGTTTTGTGTAAAATGATCAATGATTTGACTTTTTTTTTCATTCTCTTTTGTGTTTTTTCATTGCAAGCAAAATAAATGAAGATATTATTACCAAAGCATTTGTGATTGCAATCATTTTCTGGAAGAAATTGAGTATTATCTGACAGAATTGCAGGGGTGCCAATACTTTTGGCCAGCACTGTATGTGATAATATTATATGTGATAATATTATATGCTATTATATGTGATAATATTATATGTGATAATATTATATGCTGGTCACATCATAAAAAAGGTGCTTGTCCATGACATGAAAAGCGGCTATGGCCTGCAACATAAAGTGGTGTACCATGCCCTGAAATGGACAGGGCTTTACCAAATGGGAGCATGACCACTGAAGAGTGCCGTAAGTATGATCTAAGAGGGTATATGACCACATTGAATGTCCGCATTGTGCAGGAGATAAAGTTGATATAAGATACAGTATGTCTGTTGGGGGAAGTGCAACCCCTTAGCCTGCATATCACTCTTTTACTTCTAGGTTTTATGGGATCCTTCTTTTATCCCCATGTTTAAGTATCGTGGAAATCTTTTGAACTCCTCAGGAAACAGACTTTCTGGGTCTTGCAGCTTTGCTAATTGTTTTGCAGTATGTTGTTATATCTCTGCTCAGGGAAAGGGTTAAAGAATGCTGGGCTGGGATCTCCCTCATAAAATAAGGTCTGTGGGATTTAGCTGCTGATCTCTGGGCTCCCATGCAGGGTCTGAAAATATTCCCAGCTCCAAAGCCCAGCAAGGGGCACTTCCATTACCACACATTTTACGAGCTGCTTGTTACCGACAGCAGCTGAGAGAATCACTCAGATGTAGAGGAAGGTCTGGAAGATGCATTAGGGGTTATTAGAGGAGAAGAAAGGGAGACATAGGCTCATTAACTCACTCACAAAGAAGCAGCACATGTGAGAAGGAGACTCATGAGGTCTTAAAATTATGACTGTGAAGACAGATTATGTGAAGAAGAGACCCCACCAAGACAATAGTGTGGCCATACCATGTGCATGCTTCTAGTGTTGTCATGTGGATGCTTGTGTTGTACAGCTATTGTTCATGGTGCCATAGGCAGGGTGACAAGCTTGCTGCCAGATATTATGTGTAATTATTTATGGATTTCCTGTTAATTATATAGCCATATTATTATTACAAGTGCTATACACAGCTTATTGTCACACACTTATCCCTTGTCCCTAGTGGGATTGCAAAAATGTCTATAACTTGTCTACAAAATCAAATACATAGTCTATGGACAATTTCACGGGAAGCCAGTGGGCCTATTAGGATGTTTATGGTGTTTTGGAAGAAAGTAGTGTGTCTGGATTAAACCCTATGAAAATAGGGAGAATATATACACTCCATGGTGATGATACCCTTGCTGGATTTTGATACATGGTCCCTGGTCTGAAAGACTAAATTGGGAAAACTGAAATGGCCACTTGAGCTACAATAATAGAATTGTGCATGATAACAGAATGCATCAAAAAGTTGTTGTGAAATATTGTGACTATACTTGGGTTTTTCATGTTTTTTTCCAAATCCAGTAATAGACTATAAAGAGGGGTGAAAGGCTTTAGACCACCATCACACCTATTGACAGCTGTGCTGAGGTCAAGAATTCCATCACTGATGGAGGATGAGCAACAGGAACTTTATCACTCACAACAAATTCCATGACTTTCATGGTTCATTGCAGAAGCAACACCCGCACCCTTAATTATATATTCCTGTTCCTGCACAATGATAACAGAGTGACTGTTTAGTTAATGTTCATTCTGATCTATTAGCAGACTAAGGTCATGATTAAATGTGGCCTCCAAGCATGGTAACATTATTAGACCTACTCTTTTGACCTCAGGTCCCAGGCTATCAGCCTACGTGGTGATTTTGATTGGACTGCCATGTATGGATAAGAATAGAAATCACATTTGGGACATTGTAAGAGGTTTTACTCTGTTTTCATATGTTCACATGGTTAATGGAGTCATGTCTACTGCATGGAACCATTCATAGGATTTACTCCATGCTCACTGCTTTTCTCCAAATCTCCATTTTGACTGAGTCAAGCACATTTTACAGACCCTTTTCATTTTTTTGTGAAAAATAGGGTTGTTCAATTTGACTGATAGCATTTGAAATGTAAATCTACCTCAACTGTGGTCACCTTATCCCCTAAACTATACAGCGACTTCTGGACATGTGATGGCAAAATTATAGTGTCACCTCAATATTTCCCTATGGGAAAGAGTAAAGCATGAATCACAAGAAATTTTGACATGGTCACAATTCTTGAGGTTGTGAAAATGGGTCCATATTTTTATCTTTTTTGTTGCCAAAGTTACTTTGGAGCTGCAACCTAAAGTCTGCATGGGCAAAAACATTTTTAGTGTACAATTTTTCTTTGTGCAGCTCAAGACATCTGCAGCTTCAGACCTAAACAGACAACTGTAGTGAAGGATCAAGATCTATCAAAGATCTCTATAATGGCAGATAAGTATAACTTAATAGGCGTTGTACCCTCGTTCCCTCTTGGAAAAATCTGCATTTTAGCTTTTCACTAAAGGGTCACTGAATGTGTCAGCCAGCTATTAGCCCTGACTTACATTTGGTCCTTGCCTGTTTTCTTATAAAAGTATGTAAAAGTCACTGTGGCTAGTACGGTTATGGAGGATCTTTGGCTGGCTCTGCTGTGGGTAAAGGAAACATATTTTAAGGGTTTTCTCCACAGAAAAGAGAATCATTGTTTTACGTCATGGTGAAATGATCAGAAATCTGGTCCCTTCCACAACCTTTTCTAAACTTTTATATATTTCATGTAGCCATTCTTTTATGAAGATTCTGTGTGGAATTGATTACAAGGAGGATGTAGAGGGAGAATGGAATCTATTTTGCTACTCAGGGTTCTAGAATGCTAGAAATATATATATATATATATATATATATATAGACTTTACCTAAAAAAAAAGCTGCAATGGCAGAGGAATGTTAAAGCGGAGCATTCTATGAATTTAATTTCAGAGACAGTTTTATGTCTCTGGCACGTTCCAGTAAGTTTAATTCTGTGTTTCCTGGAATGTTGACTGACTGTTCTGTGCACCCTCCAGGGGTCACACACTTTTTCTGGTTGTGGGTGACAGTCTGTGTGCGGAAATGAGATTCAGCATAGAGCCCCAGGTCCTGGAAGAGGGAAACAGATTGGAAAAGCCTGAGAAACCCGTGAACTGTGGGGAGTGAAGTGTGAAGATGTAGTGTAAAGAAGTAGGAGCATTTGGGGTTTTATTTTGCATAAAACATACACAACTAGGACTTAACATACTTAGAAATTCATTTATGTGCTTGTTTTAGAAATATTAATGGTTCCTGAAAAGCGCTGAAATGCTAGCGTTAGTTCACGATGACAAGTCATTATACTAAATGCACATTTATTTACACTAAAAATGCAGAATTCTACACACTGGGTTATAAATTCATCTACTCATTGCATACTGTATTCTGCATTCTACCATCTACCTATTGTGATAACTGCTGCTCTTACAGATTTACAGAGTCCAATTCAATTCTGAGCAACATATGAATTACATATATCTCCTTGGATAAGGAAAGGTAATGTGTCTCCTTGTGGAAACCGCCATGTACAGTAGATGTAGGGAGACTGACAAGCTATGCATGCTTCCCTGGGAATTTGAGGAAAAAATATACAAATTAGTTCTCTTTGTCAAAAGGAAAACTATACCTCTAGTGTCACATATTCGACAATAGCAATCCTATAACTCAATGTCCAACTTTTAAAGAGGTCTCGCCACTAGTGTTGGGCGAAATTCCATGAGGTTCAGCTCGAATTGAAACTGCTATTATTATACACTGATGATTCCCCAGTCCCCAGAGCATAGTAAATGGAGTCCCAGGGGAGGTGAGTAAACATAACAATCAGTCTTACTCATGTCTCCTGGGCACCTTTGCGGCTTCCAGCAGTCCCTTAACATCCTTTTCTGGCCACTTTCAGCCTCGTAATTATGCCAGAGGTCCGGGAGACCACTGAAACCCAATCACATGTCTCTGTGGTCTCCTGGGGTTGCTGACATAATTCAGAAAGCTGGTAGAGGCCTAAAGTGGATGCTGAGGGACAGCAGGATGCCACAACAGCAGTGAGTAAAAGTGAGTAAGACTGTTTGTTATGCTTACTCTTCTCCCCTCCTCTAGGCCTTATTACACTCTGGGGTCTGAGGAGACCCCAAATTTTTTGAAAACTCATAAAGAGAATTACGGCTCATTTCGAACTAGTTTCTCCCTACTTGCAACATGACTTGGGATATAAACCAAACCTGAAAACTTTCTTCAAAAAGAAAAGGCACCCATCCACAGACATCTGTTTCAGGGTCCTTGCCTCTAGTCAGAGCAAGGTACTGGTTCGTTATGTGAGAGACTATTCATGTGGGTCAAGATGGGTAATGTGTCTCTTTATGGAGATCGCCATGCAGACATGGAATATTGAATGTAATGTGCATCCTTGGATGGAGCCAAGATCCACATCTGAGGTATCTATAAATGTGGTAAGTTGACTGGAATTTGTTGCAGTTATGATGATGATGATTAATATTAATATAATAATGAATATAATAATTTATAATTGATTTTAAGTACCTAAATCCGCCATAAAGAAATAATGCATGTGTAATAGTGAACATCATAGTCTTCTGTAATCTCTTCCTCTGTATACAAATTATATTGTACTCCTTTCATACTGTTATTCTTTGTCTATCATGAACCATTTAGGGTCTAGCACTCTTCTGATATATAAATTTAATCACTATATCTGACTTCTTTCAGAGGTGATATACCTAAAAAAAAAACAAAAAAAAAAAACACAAGAAGTGATTTTTGTTTCCCTCTAGCAAAGATGATTGCGATGAAATCCTGGCTTTTATAACATTTACAATATAATCCCATAACTCTCCCCTCTAACCACTAGATCGCTGTAGACGAGATAATTCTGACATTCAAACAGACACATCAGCCATGGAATTCATTTCCCAATAAAAGAAGAGAATGATTCCAGATGCGTGAGGGATGAGGGGGAGCAATCAGATACCTTCCCTTTATTAAAACAGATAAAAGACCCAGCTGGAGAGGGAGAGGGGGGTCTAATCTGTGTGCCTCATATCTCCAGGAAACGGAGATGGCTGATGTAGGGGACTGCATCCAAACTTCACGTAAAACATGAAAGAGGAGGGAAAAAAAGAAGGTTAGGACCTAAATGGGCTATTGAGAAGGATCAAGGAATGTGAGTAATTCAGAAAACAAGAACTTACTAAATTAAAAATAATACACAGCGGGGGCGAGTGATACAAAGGTTTTGTTACATTTTAGTATCTTTGGCCAAAAATAGCATCCTTATGTATTATTCTGCTACCTTTTTGAGGTCAAGCATTCCATATAGTATATTTATGGTGTCTATTGCATATTTATGGTGTCATTACATTACATGGCATCATTTACAAAGGACACAAGCACGTGATGTTTAATAGGCAGTCTGTTATATTTTTTTTTTTCTGCTACAAATCCCAGCATGTTTTGATGAAATGGTTAGGAAATTTTTTACATTTTAATAAAAAATAAATTGAAGATAAACAGCAATAATTGTATGTGAAAATGACAATGACCAACCAGAAGTAACAGTTCCCAGAAAAAAAGAGTTCCCAGAGTTCACATTAGCACTGATATTGTCTTCAGTCACATCTCCAAAACTGTGCATGAGGTGCCCATTCCATTTATGTAAAAGGAACTGGATATAAAGAGAAACAGTCAGTAGCATGTATCCACCTAAAGTGCCACCACTGCCTTATAGTGTGGATAGATAGCCTTCTTAACATGTCCCTATATGTATATTCAGTTCCTGCATTATGTAAAAAATCATCTTTGATCGCTGTAAAGGCTGAATACAAGTTAGCTTCCCAGAGTCATGGAGGTGGAGCTACTCAGTGAAATAGTCATGGTGGTGGATCCTTAATATCACCATTCTGGCTTGATTGTCGTTTCCTTTAGGCATGGATATTTCATCATAAGTCATTCTGTACATTGTCTTCTAGTATTCCTTGGGGCTCTATAGAGACAGCAGTGCACTAAGGGGACCACATCACTTTACAATAAAGCTGTCAGTAAGTTATTGAAGAACATTACACAACATGCAGACTCTTTTTTTTTTTTTTTACTTCGGTGATGGACAACATTTTTTGGTTTTACTGGAGTGCTCCTTTAATCCAGCCCTGTAATCTCAGTGGATAACACCGCTGCCCTCTTTTTATGTTGTACCATGTTCTTATAAATTAATTGATTTCCTATTAAAATTGTCCCTACTGTTTGTGTGTGTATGAGATGAGAATATCATATGATGACGTAAGAAATGACAATCTCTGGTACAGTTCTGTAGATTATGTTGGCGCTACTGTATATGTTATGTCATACTGAACATTTTCCGACCTTTAAACAAAATGTATAAAAAATATATAAAATATATTACTGTATTGTCCCTTCTATGTATCTCTATAAATTTGCTGCATATGATTTCCATAGGCTGCCCTTCTAGCGGTCATACACGTTACACTTTCCTCAGCATGTCAGAAACATATGCCTTTTATCAGTATTTTGTGTACTGGTTGTTAGAATACAATATTCCCAAGGTCTGAGAACCCTTAGATGTATTTCTTATTTTATTCTTATTTGACATAGTAGAAATTGGCAATTGCTGCAGCATCCAGATCAGAAGAAGGTCAGAGGACTCAGAGCACTGAGTTCTGGGCAGTTTGACAGGCTACTGATTGGATCAGCATTTCCAGGCGGGGATGCATAGTCCTAGTGGCTCATGTAATGTCCTAGATTCACAGTATGGCATATCTACTCCTGTTATCACACTTAAACCCAGGTTGTGCAGTTGTGGCTTACAGCAGAAATCCCTGTATTATTTTGCCTTTGCTTTAAAGGTGAAAGCATGATTTCTAAAAGACCAAGACGAGACAAATTCATTGTGTCTGTCACAGTTTGAGAATGTACATGTGGGTGTCTTTTCCAGGCCTAGATCCATTGTAGACAGATTGCGGACAGATGCTGAACAGAGGAAAACCACAGCCAATATACTTCAATCTATTTTTAATTACTATGCACATGGATATTTTTCAGTGTGTCCAAGACGTATTGCGTCTTCTGCAGCCTCTACAGATGCAGGACTCTGCTCTTTTCCCTGGGTTAATTTCTGTCATTTTTACTACCCATTCCTTATGAAAGGAAAGGGCATAAAATGTAATACATATAAGACTCTGTGAATATTGTAGTAAGATTTCCTTAAGTATATCTCCAATGTAAGGAAGTACACATTGGGAACAAAGTTATGCTAACATATACCACCCCATCAGTGACCAAAAAAAAAAAACACTTTTTCCTTATATTGGGTAAATAGAACCCTGTGGGTACTTTTAATATGTATACTATACCTCTATGCAAGTTCACTTAAGGCATTTGATGGAGCATGCTGTTATTTTTTGGAGTACTACCATATAAAATTGGCAGCATACAGAGATAACATAGAAAGCATTAGGCTAGATTCGCACTTGCAGTTTCTTATGCAGTTGCAGTTTTAAACCTCAGTTAAAAGTGGTGATGAAGAGAGGAGAAGCAGGCTTCTTACTTTTGCATTTTTATAGATCTATTTGTGGTATTGCACCAATCTCCTTATAGAGTGGATTTTATGTTTGGCTTTCTGTCTGAAGGCTCCTTTCTTTTGTTCTTAACATGACATCTGATAATATTTGATAATCACTTACATATCAAGTCCCATTGATGCTGGATTTACAGGAATTTACTGAAAAGTACTGTTATTTAAAGTGTACCTCCAATTGTAAAACATAATGAAAAATACATTTGTAATATATCTTATTTAGAAAATATGTTTCATTCTCCTTTTATCAAGGTGAGTTACTTTTTTTTTTTTTTTTTACATAGTCTATGGAGAGGGGAGGAGGGGAGGGAGGCTGCTGGAAAAGGTACACTAACAGCTGCTATACCTTGCTAGTCTGTGAGTGAGGGAGTTCTAAGAGTCTAAGTCTGCACAGAATGAGGCATTAAATCAATTAACATCAGCCCGACTCCTCCTTCCATCTCCATAGAGCTCTGTGAGTGGGATGGATATGGATACAGACTCTATGCAAACAAACAGTGAAGTGAAAATAAGAAAAAGGAAAGCAGTTTAATAAGTGGAGAAAGAAACAGATTTCCTTAATAAGATATTTTGCAAAGTTTCTTATATTCACATGTACTATACATTTATGAAAAGTGGGTTTATAATTGTAGGTACGTTTTAAAACATTACTGCCCTTGTGAAAATATCACAATTATCTGTTTGTAAATGCCCCCCTAGTGTTTAAAATGTGCAGGTCTGTTCAGGTCATTCTAGTGAGGCTCTAGTAGTTATGGGGACCCAAAAGATGGAGACGTTGTCCGCTTAAAAAGTGGTTACCCGCAGAAAGCCTTAGACCCCCATAGACTATAATGTAGTCTTCAAGGTTTCCACCAGTTTTATAACCTTGCAGGACTTTTCATTCTGCTGATTATTGGTGGAATCTGTGGCAGAGTCTCCTACAGATGTGAATCCAGCCTTAAACTATTTTTTTCCACAGCAGTTCTGTTATCCTTGTTTTACATTGAGGTTTTCCACCTAAAGTGAATGAGGGAAAAATCCTTGCTTATGTATACATTTATAAAGCTAATGTCTTAATCTCTGTGTTATTTTTAAAGAACATACTGATGGAGCATAAACCTCTCAATTTGCTAAATTTGTTTTGCATTAATACATTGTACTCATAAAAATGCAAAATTACATTGCATAGCAGAGTTATATAGCAGAACCAGACACGAAGACAGGTGTACAATCTATATTTTATTGCACACTGACAGAGCATACAACAAGGAAACCATACTGTTAGAGTAGAACATATGGCTACAAAAAGAGTTTGCTTTGACATCTAGGATTTATTGCTATAATATAGCACATGTTGATGAAGTCTGTAACTGAACATACATGGTACAAAGAACTTGAAGGGAAAAAGTTTGAAACGTGCAGCTCATTTTTTTGTGTTTTTGCATAGGAAAAATGTTTGTGTTTTAACATAGGAAAATATTAATGTATGCAATCTAACTTAGTACTGGGAAATAACAATACAGGAGACTCATTCTTGGGAAAAAATGGGCAGAGCCATGTTTTATTAAGCAACAGCTACCCAACTAGAAAGACTGGCCAATCATGACAACAAATGCGAGCCTGCAGTCTCCCCAGCTCCCACTTTCTTACAGGTAAATGTGTCATTTTTAACCAGCTAGGGAACGTTACCATACCTTCCGAGCAATATTAATGTTTGACACAGCCAGATGCATAGCTTGGGGTTCAGCATAAGGGGGGCAAACACATCTGAATGATAGAGTAATGTTACCACCATACAGTGACCATATATTGGTAGATACCGGCTCTACACAGGGCTCTGCAGATCATTTCAATAAATACAGTGCAGGAATTTAGTGACTTATAGGTGACGTCTCTGACTGTAATTGTTCACATTTTCTCTCTCCTTTATTTGGACCCCATGAACATTTTTTCCAGCTGTGACTAGTAAAGTTTGCAAAATAGACATCTTTGGCTCCTCATTTTTCCAGGTTCCTGACCTCAAAAACAATGAGCACCCATCCTACTGCTACCCCTGTTATAAAATATATAATATAATATAATATAAATATATATATATATATATATATATATATAATCCCCAGGAAATTAATAATAATCCCTGTGTGCATCTTTAAACTAATAGTACCTCTTGTGTGCACACTAAAGCCACTGTGTGTCCCCTCAATGAATAATACCCACTGTGTGTCTCCTTAAATTAATAAAGCCCCTGTGTGCCCCTTTAAATTAATAGTGCCCTTAAATTAATAACATCCCATAATTAATAATGCCTGTGTGCCTCCCACCTTAAATGAATACTGCCCAATTCCCCAGAGGTTAATACCCCCTAATGCCCCTTATATTATGCCCCTGATTGCTTACTGCTCCATAATGCCCCTCTTATATTAAAGAGTTTGTCCTGGATTTTAAAAAAATGTATGCAGACAGCAGGTGTAAAAATGAAAAATGCATTTATACTTACCTGCATCCTGCCCTTTATTCCTGCATTGGGCCGGTGTAATAGGACATGTTGCTTACAGCCGGCCGTTTCCTCCACTGCTCTGTATGTATACAGAGTGGCTGCAGTGGTGATGTCACATCCACGGGACCACTGCAGCCATTCTCTGCTCTCAGCTGTCTACTGCACTGATTGGCTGCAGCGATATTGTTGCTGTAACGTCACCTCTGCAGCAGTTCTGTATACTAACAGAGCAGCAGAAGATACAGCCGGGCCAGCACAGGAATGAAGGGGAGGAATACAGGTAAGTATAAAGCATAAAAGGTAAGTATTTTTACACCTCCCCTGCTGCAGGCATACATTTTTTTAAAATTCCGGAAAACTCCTTTAATAATGCCTTCTAATGCCCTCTTATATAAAAGTTGCCCCTTTAAATTGTTACTACGTCCTGATGCCCACCTTATGTCAATAAGGCCTTATAAATCAATATTGTCCCCTGGACAAGGACTTGATTATTGCTCTTTCCTGCCCTCACAATATATTAATAATGTCCGCCGAAGTGTGGGAAAATATAAAAATTATACTCACCTACCCCAGATCCACTACAATAGACCATGACCACAACACGTCTGCGTCTTTGCGCAATGACTTCATCACAGTGCCGTCATCTGCAATAGGATGTAGATGTGTTGTAGTCATGGCGCCTTGTTGGCTGCAGGTGTGAAATGGCTTGTGGCCTACAAGTTAAAGATTGGTAGAGCAGGAAGTCAGCAGCTTCCCCCTTTGCTGTGTATTTCAACTGTATTGGTATTCCGCAGCCGCCAATACAACTGAAATTGTTGGTTGTGTTTGCAATGGCCTTAGGGTTGGTCACTGTTCCCATGAACCCACTAAAATGCTTGATGTACATATCCTTTAAGTTTTGGGAACTTTTTAAAACTATTTTGGTAGTTCTATTAAGGTATTATAAAGGTCTGACCATTGTATTTCTAATGTTACGACATGACATAATCATTCTTTGTGGATCTATCTGATCTCAAAGTAAAGAATTTTGGAAATGGGAAAGCACATACATGACATCTATAGCCGTAAATGTGCTCAGTCTTCCAAAATAAGTCTACTGGTCAGGTTTGATTGACCCACCAAGTCGCTCAGGTTATTCATAGCATGATTGTCCAGGAATTTTACTTTAATGGCCTATCCTTAGGTTAAGCTGTAAGTATCTGACCAGTGGGTGTCGACAGCCAATCCACACACACATCAGCTCTTTGAGGTTGCATCCATTTACCGTAAGATGCAGTGCATGGAGCTGGAATCTGTACACTGTATAGTGGCCGGGCGGTATTACTACAGCTCCCACTGACATCAAGGAGAGCTGAGCTCCAGTAACTTCGCCTGCCCACTATACAGTGAAAGGATCTATCAGCATCCGGCTCAGTGCACTTTATGGTTATGGGGATCAGATGTAGCCCCAAACAGCTGATCTGTGCTGAGACCAGCTGTCGGCTCCCCACTGATTAAATATTTATGGCCTATCCATAAAAAGAGTCCCAGACAACCCCTTTAAAATTGTACTCACACATACTGTATTGGTGGAAGAGTGAAGAAATCAGGCGATACCTTTTAGAGGCTAACTGAGTATATTTATAAGTGACTTATAAATATACTCAGTTAGCCTCTAAAAGGTATCGCCTGATTTCTTCACTCTTCCACTACTTTCAATGGCTAACACGGTACAACATTATAATACTGTATTGGTGTCACTGATGTAATGTGTATTGCTACTCAACTTTAATTTCACAATGCAGATAATCTAAGAAAAACCTGCAATTATATTTCTGCTGAAGAAGCTGAAACAAATTACTCTATAATGGCTCCAAATTTGGTTATGCTAAATATAGGTTATGAAAATATAGCACAACTACTCATTCTGTTAATACCAGCCTGCCAGCTTATATACTTATATTAGTATTTATCGAATCAACAAACAGCCTGGCATATTGGTAGGAACGTATATCAGGTAAGTCATATTTGATGTATTGAGAAACCACAAAAAGGTTCACTGCACCCTAAAATTTTCTGCAGTAGCTTGTAGAGCAGCAGAGGGTATGGTTACACTTAGGTCCAGGATCCTTAATCAGGGACTTGTTTGGCCATAACCCAACCCCTGGAGAGCACAGCAGTGGGTTGCAGTATGTTTTTTTTTTTTTAAATCAGCCACTACCTATTGGATTATTCCAAGAGGTAGCAGCCACTATATTGTACTCACCGATCCCTGCTACTGTCCTGGTCCCCTCCATTTCGGCCTCCAGAGGGTGCCGCACGTGTTTAGTGTCTGCACATATTGCGTGGCACCTCCTGAAGGCCAAAGTGATGGTGACCCTTAACAGAAACAGGGAGGGGTGGGTTGGAATAATCCAACAGATAACGGCCTAATGTGTGGGCAATAAAATGGGGCAGAGTACCATGTGAGGGCCATAAAAGGTGGTGTTATACTGCATGGGGCCATAGAAGGGGCAATGTACCATGTTTGGTCCATAAAAGGGGAAAATGTAACATGTGGCGGCTATAGAAGACTGCATTATACTGTGTGTGGGCCATCAAAGGTGGCAATGTGCCATAATGGGGCCAGAGGGGGCTGTTATACTGTGTGTTTCACAATAACAGGGGATTTTTTGACTTGCAAATGGGTGGGCAATTCCAGAAAAGAAGTGGAGTGGCTAAAAGTTGTTTAGAAGGATATAATTTTGCTTGGCGCCCCTGAAATGACAAACCCACCCCTGCCCATAATATGTCTCTACCCGACATGAGGAGACCAGTACTATAAATGATATATTGAGAACCAGGAGTTTCTTGTTTTGCCTCTTAAAGGGGTATTCCCACGTACATAACCTTTTTTAAATTTGTAGATAATTAAAAGTTAAACATTTTTGCAAATATAAGCAATTAAACATTTTGCATAGTTTTAAAGATTTTCTTGTAATCACAAGTTGTTGTCTTGTTCGGTTGCCAGTGGATACGGCCATGAATGCAGGAACTTTCTAAGGTCAGAAAATCATCTACGATTTCCTTATTGTGGCCGGGATATCTTCTGATACATGTAGTGTCCCTGTATGATAACACAGCTACTATAAGAAAATCATGGCTGGGTTCCTGACAAGTCCCAGACCATAGAAAGATTCTGCATTCGTGGTCGTATCCATTGGCAACCGATCAAGACAGCAGACTGTCACCAATAAGATAGTTAGAGGAAATCTTTAAAACTCAGCAGAATTTTTAACTACTTATATTTGCAAAAATGTTTAACTTTTATTTATCTACAAATATAGATATGATTATGTTCATGGGAATACCCCTTTAAGTTAATAAATTAGGCTCAATAAACTGCAAATGTAGCAAAACTTTGTAATATACTTGTATTTAGATTCAGCCCTGGAGCTGATATCTCAGGGATCGTGACCGCAGACCTGTGCTATGTATGTTTACACTTGCACGTCAATACATGGCCTCATTTACTAAAACCACACAAGGCTTCTAATGTGCAAAGACAAGCTAGTTTAATAGACAATGTAAAATTGTACAGCTGGGAACAAAAATGTCCTTTATGTTAACAGTATAGGAAGAACAATGGAAACACAGCTGAAGGGAAACCCAAGTAATTATTTTTATTAGGGTGTTTTTAGACTTTGGTATTAATAATTTCCAAGCACTGTGTTTGCTTAGCATTGTCCAACATGTGATAGGCTGGCTCTGTATGCTTGGCATTGACGTCATAATGACAGTACTTCAAGGACTTCTAGGACTTCTTCTAGGTAATTCGCCATCAGGGCATTATTGCTGCTGTCAGACCCTCAGTCTATAAAGGAGCCCACATTTACCAGTCAGCTTTTACCATCTACCTAGTAAATAATTCGCAAGATCTGCAGATTTTCCATTTCTTCAGGCAGGTCCAATGTAATAGGCAATAATGTGTAAAAACAAGGGGTCAATTCATGCAAGATACTGCACAAACCCCAGTTCAAGGATCGAACAAAAACTGCTATGAAACCCACAGATTACAAAATTCATGTCTCACAGAAGGTGCCATAACTATTTGTCTGTATGGGGCCCAGATATTTCTGAGGGCAGCTCTGCCATTCATCATTAGATGGAAATGTTTTAAGAGAATGTTGGAAATATATTTCTTTGGCTTCCATACCCATGCTGAGACATTTCCATCAATTACATTTGTGGTGGCTCCATTTTCCACCGGAGGATAGCGTCCTGCTGACACATATTCCATTAGCATTACCAGTTGATTTAGGCTTGTCAATTAAACACTTCACTTTCTCATACATTTATGTAGTATAGATCTACAGGCAGCCCTCAATGGAGATATTGCTACAAAATATCTCAATCTGATGAAATTAGCTAGAATAACATTTATTTACTATATGATTTACTTTACAATTTACTATTTTTTTTTCCATTTTTGTCTATAGCATAAAAGATTGAGAGCTGAAGAGCGACAGAGACCACTGAATATTGTTACTATTATATGTTAATGTAGATTGTCTTCTGTAATACTCATCCAGCATTCCCAGCTAATACAATGATTTATGTGGTTACCCCATGCACAAGCTGTGGGCACGTTTTATTTTTTTCTACCTGTGTTTTCTCATTTCCTGACTATAAAGATCCATGAGATGAAGCTGGGTGATCCTCATAATTAAAAGCAAACCACAAGATGCTTCTTCAGGCTGCACAGCCAGACCCCAAATCCCCTCACCACATTTTTGAGGTCAATTAGCAGCATTTGGCTACCCACACAGGGGGTGTGGTGGTTGAAAGCTCCATGCAGGCAATCAGCTTAACTAAACAGTACCTCCTACCGCATCCAGGAACTAAAGTATACCGACGGCAACTTGTTTTACTGAGCTTCTGCCCCTGTTTAGCCATTTCATTGACCGAGAGACCTCTTGAGAATAATTAAAAACACAGTGACATATATCAAAGTATCAAAAAACTACATAAACACACATTTGTCTAGAACACCCATATAATTCTTCCACATTGTGGCTCCCGATTCTAGCTGAATGCACTCAGTACTGCCTAGAAATAACTGAAGTGACTGTGTAGCTAAATAGGAATATTAATTGTTTTGCAGACATATTGGAGCCTTGGGTTACAGACTCCCCTCTAATCATAAAATTCTGGAAGTACACAAAGACTTTTTGACACTTTTTGGTGCAGTTTTTTGACACAGCCATGGACCTATCTGCTAGGGTAGCAGACATAGTAACTGTTATGAGGCTCAACAACTTAGGATATGTTCACACAGAGGATTTTCTGGAGGATTTTCAGATGGATTCTGCCTCAAAATTCTCTTTAAGGCTAAAACTCCACATAGTGGGCTGCAGCAAAAAAGTGCTGCAGGAAAAACCGCGGTGGCAACGCATCGTGGTTTTTCCCAAAGTGCTTTTAACAGAAAGTCTGCAGAGGCTTCCTCTGCAGACTTTCTGATTCCATTATACCTATAGGTATAACCGCCAGCATTTTCGTAGGTATAATTGACATGCTGCAATTTCCAAAACCGCAACAGTTTTGGAAATCGCAGCATGTCCGCAGCGTGTATTTTCCCCCCGCTGTGGGGATGGGATTCACTAGAATCCCATCCACTACACAGTGACTTTAAAACGCCGCATTTTTTTCCATAGCATTTACGCCACGTGGCCGACCTAAAAATCCCTAATGCTTCTTCCCATCCATTTCAGTAGGAGTCAGTGGCAGTTTTTTTCCTGTAGCTGATTGAATCTGAGGAATAAAAAAAACTCTTATAAAACAATTATAGAAGTGAACACAGTGATCTTTTTGTGTGTGCATTATTCCTATAGTATCATAATGGACACTATCCCTGTAATCTGACATCACTGTGAGAGCAACTGACATTAACCATAGCTCCCAACCGTCCCGCATCTGGCAGGACAGTCCCGATTTTACACTGGTGTCCCGCTGTCCTGGGTAGCTTACAGTTTGTCCCGCTATGCCCCTGAAGTGTTTTGTTGCTAACAAAGTTTGTTAGAGTAGGGTAAAGGCTAAATGGTAGATGCTAAATCCTAGTGGGCTAAAGGACCTTTGATGATGTCATGACCATGTGATCAGACTCTTGGGTGGGCGGAGCTATTCTGGACACTACAGGACAGTGTTTTGTTACACAGAAAGAGGAAGTTGCTGGGAACGAACGGGTACTGAAGGTGAGGAGAGAAGAGACAGCATGTGTGAGCAAGAGGGGGGAACTGGGGGCAGATGTAGGGGGCAATTAAACTGAATTCAGATGAAGGGGCAATTAAACTAGGGGCAGATTAAGGGGGCAATTAAAATGGGGGCAGATAAAGGGGGACATTAAGCTCGTGGCAGATAAAGGGGGACATTAAGCTGGTGGCAGATGAAGGGGGACATTAAACTGGTGGTAGATGTAGGGGGCAATTAAACTGGGGGCAAATGAAGGGGGCATTAAGCTGGTGACAGATGAAAGGGGACATTAAATTGATGGCAGATGAAGGGGGACATTAAACTGGGTTCAGATGGAGGGGGGGACATTAAACTGGGGGCAGATGGAGGGGGACATTAAAATGGGAACAGATGGAGGGGGGACATTAAACTGGGGGCAGATAGAGGAGTGGATATTAAACTGGGGGGGCAGATGGAGGGTGACATTAAACTGGGGGCAACTGGAGGAGGACATTAAACTGTGGGGGGGGGGTAGCTGGAGGGGGACATGTCTGCCTCTAATTGCCCCCAATTTAATGTTTCCCTCCAACTATCCCCACTGCATAATGTCCCCCTCCAGCTGCCCCAGTTTAATGTCTCCCTCTAGTTTCCACCAGTTTAAACTGGAGCACGAGGAGAGGGACTTAATATGTGGGGCAATTGGAGGGGAACATTATAATGTGGGGGTATATAATGTTAGGGTGACTGTAGAAGCATTATACTGTGTGGAGGCACATGGAAAAATGGATGACATGGGCGGAGTCGAAGAAGTGGGTGGAGCTAAATTTGCCGCGGCGTATTTTATCCCTCTTTCTGTCCTTTGAAAGTTGGGAGGTATGCATTAACAGTAGTAAGGTAATGGACACAGATGGAGCCCCCTCCATCTGACACATGACAGAAGAAAGCTTCCATGTTTTTTACATTGGGATGAATGCATACAGACACCCAATGAAAGCGGTTTCATCTGCGTCTGTCATTTAATGTCCATTGCTCTTATCCTGTGAAAAAAAGAGCAATGGACATTGAATAACGGTAGTGTATATGCATGAACAATTTTGTGTGCATGGATCCTGTACATTGACTGACATTAAGTTCCTATTGGTCCTTTTTCTGGAACTGTAGGTATTTTCTGTGTTACCTTGTGGTGTATCTGTGAGATATTGTACCATTTTTTAGAAGCAAGCTATAATACAGGCAGGGGCGTAACTACCGGGGTAGCAGTGGTAGCGACTGCCACAGGGCCCGGAACATTACGGGGCCCGGAGCCCTGTGGCAGTCGCTACCGCGAACCCCACAATCACTGCTATCGTTATACTCCGGGGTCTTTTGAGACCCCGGAGTATAACGATCGGGGGCCCAGGGGAGGTGAGCGAACATAAAAAACACAGTAACTCACCTCTCCGCTGCTTCGCAGGCTTCGGGCCTGTTTGGTGACGTCCCAGAAGTCAGCCGACGTCATTATGCGTCACGACGCCGGCCTGGATCGCGCGAGATCCGGTCTGACATTGAAGATGGCCGAAGTAGCGCACGGGAGTGCACCGGAGCGAGGAAGAGGTAAGTTACAGTGTTTTCTATGTTTCTATCCTCCCCTGGGTCTCCGATCATTATACTCTGGGGTCTGAAAAGACCCCAGAGTATAATAATCGTTCATGGGTGGTCCACTATGGGGCATAATATTGTGTGCAGGGGCCACTATGGGGCAAACTACTGTGTGCAGGGGCCACTATGGGGCATAATATTGTGTGCAGGGGCCACTATGGGGCAAACTACTGTGTGCAGGGGCCACTATGGGGCAAACGTTCAAATGTTCGCCTTGGGACCCAGCCATTCCTAGTTACGCCACTGAATACAGGCATGTGCAAACCCCAGAGATATTAGAGATGAAGTAGGAGTTATGGGTCCAGAGATATTTCTGCATCATAATGTATTGTTTCAACTACATATTCAACTTTTCTATCCTGCCATATGATCCTATAACTTTTCAAAACCACATGTGCTCTACTGCATGTGCAAACATCAACACATGTGGTGTTTTTTTTTTCCTTTTGGGGCCTCTAGAAAAAAAAAACACAAAAATGCCAGAAATAGAGCACCATGCAATAAACAACATGCCCTTGAGACCGCACAGTGAGCTAGTGCTATGTATGATTCTGGAATCATAAATTCCCATTAATATCTATTTAGAAGTAAAGAAAAGCTAGGAAATTGACTGTTATTAATATCCCCCAAAACACTGTACAGCTTGAGTAATATTCAGTATTGTATGGGAAGCCAATTTACCTATCAGTATATTGTTAGTGTGTGGGAGGAAACAGTGCTGTGTGCTGAGCTATCATACTGCCCTATGTCCACAAGTCCAATTTACTATAGTGCCCCTATGCTAAAGCTGGGCAGGTAGCTCCTGTGCAGGCCACAACGCTCCACTAACAGAGATTGTCACAACGACTCTTAATGGTAGACATATTTACTAATGAAATTCATCACAATTTCTGTCCCAAAAACTGATGTACATGCCTTACACCACATTTATTAAGTATTTTATACACTTCAGGTGCGGTCTAGCAAAAAGGAGTTGGGGCTTATTAGGAAAGGGGGTGGTTTAAGATGCATCATAGTGCATATAGAAACATTTTGGTACATTTTTTGAATACCCCCCTCCACGTGTTCCAGCTGCTTTCTTTCACTTACGGAAATTAACTTATGGGCAGCTAATGGGCAGTCATGTACAAGTGACTTCCTTACTCTGAACTGATCGATGTTAGAAAAGCTAAGCATAGAGAGAAGGTTATCTGTCTGAAAGTCAATGACTTGCTAGAAATCCTCAGTTATTTGGTAGACTAATCTACTCCTTCAGGAGTCTGAGAGATCTCACTTGTTAGGAAGTATCATGGACATGCTGTTGGCACTGGCAAGTACCAGTGAGATTGAAAATGGCTTTAGGAATGTGCAGGAATCTACAGAAATATGGAAATGAGAAACAAACAACTTGTAAATGGATTTCTGTGTAAAATGATCTGCTCTAATTTCCATAAGATCATGTTTGCCTTGTATATATCAAAACATTTAGCGTGAGTTTGTCTTTAATAAGTAATTATCACAGTCCTGTACAAGTCAGGGCGTCCTATTTCATTCTAATTAAAAAAAAAAAACCTTGTGTCATCACTGTGCTCGAGTGTAGGATTATTAGATGAAATCCTTCTTACTGCCAAAATGTCTAGTTTTGTAGTTTGGAAGAATGCCAAAAAATAAACAAAATGGGATTATCGTCTACGATTGATGCTCCAGCAATGTTAAGATATTGTACTTAATGTCCAAAGGGATATAAATATGATAAAACGTCTTGGCGAGAAGGCGAAGAGCTGAAAGAATAATGAGCAAGAGTTGAAACTCCCTCACCAACAAGATTCACTAACAGTGACAATGTCTGTGCTCCAAGCTCGCTGTGTATGGATGTAACCTCTCCATTACGTACCATACTTATACTGCACACTCACAAATATCTCTTCCCTTTATGTTGTACATCTGTATCCATTATGTATTGTGTCTGACATTGTTCTTCCCCAAGGTAGATGCCAGGCTTCAATGAGAAGGAAGGATACATTATAATTTTACAATAATTCACACATAGTGTACATTAAGTAGAATTGCTCAGTGTACATTTTGATGAACATATTATAGTGAATTGTGCCTCTGTCACACAAATACTGTAAGTGAACCGTATCCTTATCAGGGTACTATGTTTCCTTAAGGACAATACTGACACTCCTCTTAGTGTCCAGGGTCTTATACACCATACATGCCCTGCTAAGGGTTTTGGGAAAGGAATATGCAAATATGTTTTCCTTGGTGGTGTTCCAGAGCCACCTTTTGGATCCCTATGGACCAAAGCCTGTTTTTCCTAGAGTCTAGGGGCATTATCTGGAAATAAATCCAAGACAGAATATCTGCTTCAAAAGGAAGAGAAACCCACCTGCAGTCTGAAGAGTTCCCAGAGTATAATAATTTCACTTCCAGTTTGTAGGTAACGAACCTCCAAAGTTTCGGGTTCGTTCTGAACCGGTTCACTCTTCTCTTTTAATAACAAATGTTTTTAGATAGCTAAGAAACACATCAAAGAGCATTAAAGTCATAAGAAGTTTATATTTTGTAGCTTTCAAGATACCTTGGTATTCTTGGTTTTCAAAAACCACTACAGCTACTATGGGCAATCAGAAACAGGTCGGGTACTAAGCTGATACAGCTGGACACCCCAGAAATAAGAAAGAAGCTGTTTATTACCACGTCTGACTTCTCATTTTTAGTGCTGTGTAATGAAAAGCATATAGAAGAGAACTGAATTTTGAAGATGTGATCCCTCGGTGTCCTCTGCATGGCAAAGCTGATTGTCTTGGCAGACCCAGGCCACATCTGTCTTTATTTAATAACACGTAGCATATTCTTTATGTAGTGGTGGTCATAATAGGTCCAGGGACCTTAATGGATTGTAAAATTCTAGACCAAGAATATAATACTTTAGTCCAACTAGAATGTGCCTCCAGAATTATAATGTAGCTGGTCCTTGCAGCCAGCCCTGTGGTTGTGATGGTCAAAGAGGAGGTGGATGAGAGAGACGCGGCTGAAGTCATCACTGCGGAAACCAATGAAGCCCCCCAGTTTACAATGAGGAGGAAGAACAAGCGTTTTTACTTCCCGTCTCCCTCACATTCCAGGAAGAAACCAGCCCACAGAGGAATTGTCAGCCATAGACAGCCTATGGTGCTGGACATGCTGCTGAAGAGAGATGAAGTGCAGCAGCCCAAGATACAGCATAGGAGCGCCTGAGAAAGAGCAGTTATGGCTAACAAATGTTAAATCTGATGCTGTATTATTTCATGATTTTATGAAACTTGTATTTGACTTTTGGTTGAAGTGTATGTCAACCATTTGACTAATGTGTGGGCTAGAACTGATGACGCAACAGCCACTCATACTGTGCCTGCATGCAGGGTGCTCGCTTCCTATTGATCCTTTCCCACCACAGCCATTTTTCATTTTTTCATTTTCATCTATTACTCCCCGCTTTCCAAAAGCCATGACTTTATTTTTCCATTCACAGAGCCATATGAGGACATAATGACACCCTTTAATATTCTTTACAGTGTCCTAGAAAGCTGGAAAAAAAATCTGAATGGGTTGGAATTGGAAAACCGACACAGTTGTGTTTTTTTCTTAGGGGTTTGTTTTAAAGGTGTTTAAAGTGCAACAAATATGACCTGCTAGCTTTATTCTCTGGGTAAGTATGATCACTGTCATAAAAAAAAATATATATAGCTCTTATTATGCTATAAAACCTTTAAAAATATATAAATCTTTGAAAAAAAATTTCTATGCATAACCATATTCTGACACCTGTAACTTTTTTTAGTATTTCCATGTACTTTTTGTGTATTCTGTCTAAGGGGTCTTTTTTTGGTGGGGCAGGTTGTAATTTTCATTTACCATTTTGGAAATCTATGATATTTTGATCACTTTTTGTTACAATTTTGGAGGAGTGAAACAATGAAAAAATGTAGGATTTGGGCTATTGGATGTTTTTTTCTTGTTATGGCATTCAATATGGAAAAAGTAATTTTTTTTTCAATAGTCTGACCATTTTCAAATGCAGTGATACCTAATGTTTTTTTTATTTATTTTTATATATAAATGTTTATATTTTTATGTTTTTATACTTTGCAAAAACTGGGGGTCTGAACCAGGAATAATTAGATTGCTAATACTATAGACTGCAATATTACAGTATTACAGCCTATGAGAAAATTGCTATGTTACTATGGGGACCTGCTACAGGCAGGACTCTATAGTAACACAGCAGGTACAGGTATGCAAGACTTCAGAAGATTCCTAGCTTCCATAGCAAACAAATGGCTTCCACTGGGAAGTTGTTCAGCTGTCTAAACCAAAAGTAAAATTGAAATAAACCTTTCAGATGTTGTGCTTGCATCTGAGAGATAAAGTGCCCATGATCAGAGTTGTCTCCGACCACTGACACTGCTGCGGGGTCTCTGCTGTGTATAATAGCAGGGACCCAAAGGCTAATATGCTTGCACCAGCGCCAACATCCACTGAAAATGTAATGATTTTATGAGAACTTCTGTAGAGAAAACTGAGTTATGTGTCAAGGGAGCTCTGGTTTGTGACATCTAATTGTTAGGTTATCACCTAAATAGCTGTAGTCAAAGAAACAATATGGAGCAACAAATTTATTGATTTATTAACATTTTTCCATTCAGTTACGGAGCATGTTAAAGTTGAGAAATCAAATGATAAAAATGCTAATTAAAAGGAAACAGTTTGTGCCTCGCTCATTTTATAATTGGGTTGTCTTTCTACATCCATGCAGCAGTGCTAGGTGAAGCCTACCACAATTTTGGCAAGATGACATGGTTTCATTATGCTCTAGGTGTGCTGAACGTCTGTGGAGAAAATAACGTTCACCTGCAGACTTCCTCCACTTTAAATTTATGCTTAAAACCTATAATTCTGCCCTTCACCTAGCCAAATAAGCCTATTTCACCACCCTCATCTCTTCTCTCTCCTGTAACCCTAAAAGGCTATTTGAAACTTTTCACTCCTTACTCACTCCCAAGGTGCAGATGCCATTCACAAACCTTAACGCAGATTACCTGGCCTCTTATTTCCATGATAAAATTGATAAGATCCATCAGGAAATAACTGCCCAATCCCCAGATGGCACTGACCCCCTCACCAGCTGCACTTCAGATTGTTCATTTTCCTCTCTTGAACCTGTTACAGAGGAGGAAGTATCTCAGCTACTTTCTTCTTCTCGCCCTACAACCTGTAGTAGTGACCCTTTCCCCTCACACCTTCTCCAGTCTCTGTCTCCTGCCGTCACGACTTACCTTACTAAAATATTTAACCTCTCTCTCTTCTGGAATTTTCCCATCCTCTTTCAAACATGCTGTCATAACCCCACTACTGAAGAAATCCTCCCTTGACCCGTCCTGTGCTGCTAACTATCGACCTGTCTCTGACCTTCCTTTTATCTCCAAAATCTTGGAACGCTTAGTCTATTCTCGTTTAATCCGCTATCTTTCTGCTAACTCTCTTCTTGACCCCTTACAATCTGGCTTCCGCACTCTGCACTCTACTGAAACGGCCCTCACAAAAGTCTCCAATGATCTCCTGACGGCTAAATCCAAAGGTGACTACTCTCTTCTTATTCTTCTAGATCTCTCAGCAGCATTTGACACTGTTGACCATCAACTCCTCCTCACTATGCACCGTTCTGTCGGCCTCACAGACACTGCTCTCTCTTGGTTCACTTCTTATCTCTCTGACCGCACTTTCTGTGTATCATTTGTGGTTTCTGTTTCTTCCTCTCTTCCCCTTGCCGTTGGGGTTTCTCAGGGCTCTGTCCTAGGTCCCCTGCTCTTCTCCCTCTACACAGCCCCCATTGGACAAACTATCACCAGATTTGGCTTCCGGTACCATCTCTATGCTGATGACACCCAAATATATAATCCCGTGACATCACCCCTGCACTAATACAGAACACCAGTGACTGCCTCTCTGCTGTCTCAAATATCATGTCTTTGCTCTATCTGAAACTGAATCTCTCAAAGACTGAACTACTGCTGTTTCCACCATCTAATAGATCTGTCCCTGATATCTCCATTGCAGTCTCTGGCCTTACCATAACTCCTAGGCAGTATGCCTGCTGCCTCGGGGTTTTGTTTGACTCAGACCTTTCCTTCACCCCCCATCCAATCACTCGCACGCTCATGTCATCTCCACCTCAAAAACATCTCCAGAATCCGCCCTTTCCTTACCACAAATACACTAAAGACACTTATTATTGCCCTGATTCACTCTCGCCTTGACTACTGTAACTCCTTACTAATCGGTCTTCCCCTTACTAAACTCTCCCCTCTACAATCTATTCTGAATGCAGCGGCCAGGCTCATCTATCAGTCTAGACGCTACAGCGATGCTTCCGGTCTGTGCCGGTCACTACATTGGCTGCCTATTCAATACATAATACAATATAAACTTATCACCCTCACCCACAAGGCTCTCTATAATGCTGCACCTCCCTACATTTCCTCCCTCATCTCTGTCTATCGCCCAACCTGTACTCTCCGTTCACTCAATGACCTAAGACTAACATCCTCTATTATCAGAACCTCCCACGCTCGTATACAAGACTTCTCCCGAGTTGCACCACTTCTCTGGAATGCTCTATCCCAGACTATTAGATTAACCCCCAATTTCCACAGCTTCAAGCGTAAACTAAAGACATATCTTTTCAGACAGGCCTATCACAACTCCTAAAGTAACCGCTTCCGTAGTTAGAATCCCTAAAACATACCCTCCTCTGTTGATGCTCCAACATTACCTCACAGGATATGATGCCGTATCAGACTAACTTTATATGTCCAGGCACTTTCTGCACGTTAAAGGACACAACTGGTGACGGCTCATACAGCTTTATATATGTGTAATGACAGTAACCTCTATCACAAAATTGTCTGACCATTGTACAAGCAATGCTACATCTGTTGCCGCCCCTGCTACCTCTTGTGTCACCTCCTCTACCTCATAGATTGTAAGCTCTTGCGAGCAGGGCCCTCAGTCCCAATGTGTGAATTGAATATTTCTTTGTAATGTATCTTTTTTGTCAGTACTTGATCCCTACAAAATGTACAGTGCTGCGGAATATGTTGGCGCTATATAAATAAAAATTATTATTATTATTATTATTTTATTATTATTATTATTATAAAGAAGAAAACAGCGGCTCGGAGCAGAAAAATTAAGGTAAGAGACGAATAGTCTTTCTAAAGGCTATTCTGACATGCTGTTAGTGAAAATAGGGTTTCCCAATGATAGACTCCCTTTAAGGATTATTAGTAAATGTTAAGTTTTATATATTATTTGATCCTGTGCTATTGTGACTTCATTGATTTACTGTATATTAGATCAGTGGTTAAGCTATACTGGCTATATATCACATTGGCTTTACGTTTTTGCCCCATCACCTCCCAGGTTCTCGATGGGATTGGGCTGGCCACTTCATTACCACAATCCCGTTTGTATGTAACCGAGAAGTTGTTATTGTTACTGATGTGTTTTGGGTCATAGTCATGTTGAAACACCCATTTCAAGGGCACTTCTTCATCAACATAGGGCAACATGATTTCCTCAAGTACTTTCATATATTCAAGCTGATCCATGACCCCTCATATGTGATAAATAGGCCCAACACCATGGTATCAGAAATATCCCCATATCATGATTTTTACACCACCATGTTTTGCTGTCTTCACAGTGTACTGTGGCTCGAATTCAGTGTTTGGTGTTGTCTGATGTAGTGTCAGTGGCCACTATACACAAAAAACTGTGCCTTTTCTCTTTGGGCCAGTCGATGTGTTCCTTGGCAAATTTGAACTTATTCAGGACATTATTCTTGCTGGTAACTTAACTCCACATAATCTCTTCTGATTGTAGCAGTACTCACTGGTAACTTCACATCCTCTGATTGTAGCAGTAGTCACTGGTAACTTCAGATATTCTGATTGTAGAAGTACTCACTGGTAACTTCACATCTTCTTATTGTAGCAGTACTCACTGGTAACTTCACATCCTCTGATTGTAACAGCACTCACTGGTAACTTCACATCCTCTGATTGTAGCAGTACTCACTAGTAACTTCACATCCTCTGATTGTAACAGCACTCACTGGTAACTTCACATCCTCTGATTGTAGCAGTGCTCACTGGTAACTTTACATCTTCTGATTGTAACAGTACTCACTGGTAACTTCACATCCTCTGATTGTAGAAGTACTTACTGGTAACGTCACATCTTCTGAGTGTAGCAGTACTCACTGGTAACTTCACATCTTCTGATTGTAGCAGTACTCACTGGTAACTTCACATCCTCTGATTGTAACAGCACTCACTGGTAACTTCACATCCTCTGATTGTAGCAGTGCTCACTGGTAACTTTACATCTTCTGATTGTAACAGTACTCACTGGTAACTTCACATCCTCTGATTGTAGAAGTACTTACTGGTAACGTCACATCTTCTGATTGTAGCAGTACTCACTGGTAACTTCACATCTTCTGATTGTAGCAGTGCTCACTGGTAACTTCACATCCTCTGATTGTAGCAGTGCTCACTGGTAACTTCACATCCTCTGATTGTAGCAGTGCTCACTGGTAACTTCACATCCTCTGATTGTAGCAGTGCTCACTGGTAACGTCACGTCTTCTGATTGTAGCAGTGCTCACTGGTAACTTCACATCCTCTGATTGTAGAAGTACTTACTGGTAACGTCACATCTTCTGATTGTAGCAGTACTCACTGGTAACTTCACAACTTCTGATTGTAGCAGTGCTCACTGGTAATGTGCATTTCCACTGCAGTTTTTCCCGCAGCATTTTTACACTATGAGGGGCTTTAGCCTTAAAAGGTTTGCTCATGAATACAGCTTGTTTCCTATCCCCAGTGGTTGGGACCCTACCGATAATGAGAACAGGGGTGACATTCGCCTGGGCCTGAATGGCTGATCCATTCATTATTATGGAACTTCCAGAGGTAGCCACGGTATAATATAGCAAAGTACAGTGCTGTGGATAGGGGATAAGTTGTATTCGTGGGCACACCTCTTTAAATTATGAAATCTGTGCTTATATATTGATGAAATTCTAAACATATGAGTTATGATAGTGATGTGGTATGCTACTGACAATGTTGAAGGACTGACACTGCTGGAGGTACTAAAAGGAATTATAAAGTGTTCTAATTATATGAAGAATTATGTATAACATGTTGTCTGGTTGTTTCGGACTGAGGTTCTTTGGAGCCCCAGATAAAATAATTGTGGGGGCTCAGCCTCCAACAACCCCTAGAAAATAGACAATAGTACCCTTTAAATATTTATTTATTATGCTTACTTATATAGCACCATCATATTCCGCAGCACTTTACAGTATGAGTGTCTTCTGCAGAATCATTATTGTGCTAAAGTCTGGGCCCACTGGAGGATCGTCTGGTACTCTGATGGGCCAGTCTGATCCTGGTGTTGTCAGTAATCCCAATCCATTGTAGTGCTCTTATCTCCCCACGTATCATTGGGTTGTCCCTTTCCTGTCCTTGCTCAAGCACTGAGTCTAGCCTGTGTATCTTACATGCAGTAATGCTTCAGTCAGCATATCTTTGGTTGCAAGGTAATTCCCCTCAATTAGGCACCCAGAGCGGACATGGTGTCACACACCTGACCTTTAACCAGTGCAGCCAGAATAATCCGTTAGTGTTTTATTTTAATAAAAGCTGCACGCTGCGTCCTGCCCTGTGCCGAATTCTGCAGTTTAATTCCAGAGTTTAATCACTTCCAGCTGCCGGCAGATGCAATGTGAAATCAGATTGGGGCCAGGACTGTGCTGAATCCCACTGCCTGTCAGTGACTGGAATAAAAACAGGCGGCTTAACTCTTGGAGCGCTGGACTGTCGGGTGCCAATAATTGCGTTATTCCTCACAGTGCTTGGATCGTGGTGCAGTGAGGATATATGGATATTATGGAGCTGTGTCTCACAATGAACAAAGCTATGAGCATATGTGTGTTTACTACAGCTGCCAAATGTGTTAACCCTGTCTTGCCTGAACCAAGGATTGACAGATGTTATGGTAATAGTAAAAGCTGCTGAATAGCAAGACCATTTACGCAATGCAATTATCGTACAAATGTGAACAATAACGAGCGGTCGTAAGGATAATTCCCCCATGTAAATGAGCAAAACGGTGACAGATAACAGATGAAAATGTCTTTACTCACTGAAAACATTGACCATGCATACATAAAACTCTGAGCAATCCCTGGTGTTGAATCCCATCCACATATTGCAGGAAAAAAAAATCTACAGTGGAAATGCTGCGTTTTCAAAAACGCTCATGTTTTTAAAAAATCGCAGCATGTCAATTATAACTATGGAAATGTTGGTGTTTTCCGTGTATATACAAGTGCATCTCAATAAATTAGAATATCATCAAACAGTTATTTTTTTTTTTTTAGTAATTCAATTGAAAAAGTGAAACACATATATTACAGTCATATGAAAAAGTTTGAGCACCCCTATTAATCTTAATCATTTTTAGTTCTAAATATTTGGGTGTTTGCAACAGCCATTTCAATTTGATATATCTAATAACTGATGGACACAGTAATATTTCAGGATTGAAATGAGGTTTATTGTACTAACAGAAAATGTGCAATATGCATTAAACCAAAATTTGACCGGTGCAAAAGTATGGGCACCTCAACAGAAAAGTGACATTAATATTTACTAGATCCTCCTTTTGCAAAAATAACAGCCTCTAGTCGCTTCCTGTAGCTTTTAATCAGTTTCTGGATCCTGGATGAAGGTATTTTTGACCATTCCTCTTTACAAAACAATTCCAGTTCAGTTAAGTTTGATGGTCGCCGAGCATGGACAGCCCGCTTCAAATTATCCCACAGATGTTCAATGATATTCAGGTCTGGGGACTGGGATGGCCATTCCAGAACATTGTAATTGTTCCTCTGCATGAATGCCTGAGTAGATTTGGAGCTGTGTTTTGGATCATTGTCTTGCTGAAATATCCATCCCCGGCGTAACTTCAAATTCGTCACTGATTCTTCTACATTATTCTCAAGAATCTGCTGATACTGAGTTGAATCCATGCGACCCTCAACTTTAACAAGATTCCCGGTGCCGGCATTGACCACACAGCCCCAAAGCATGATGGAACCTCCACCAAATTTTACAGTGGGTAGCAAGTGTTTTTCTTGGAATGCTGTGTTTTTTTGACGCCATGCATAACGCCTTTTTGTATAACCAAACAACTCAATCTTTGTTTCATCAGTCCACAGGACCTTCTTCCAAAATGAAGCTGGCTTGTCCAAATGTGCTTTTGCATACCTCAGGCGACTCTGTTTGTGGCGTGCTTTCAGAAACGGCTTCTTTCGCATCACTCTCCCATACAGCTTCTCCTTGTGCAAAGTGTGCTGTATTGTTGACCGATGCACAGTGACACCATCTGCAGCAAGATGATGCTGCAGCTCTTTGGAGGTGGTCTGTGGATTGTCCTTGACTGTTCTCACCATTCTTCTTCTCTGCCTTTCTGATATTTTTCTTGGCCTGCCACTTCTGGGATTAACAAGAACTGTCCCTGTGGTCTTCCATTTCCTTACTATGTTCCTCACAGTGGAAACTGACAGGTTAAATCTCTGAGACAACTTTTTGTATCCTTCCCCTGAACAACTATGTTGAACAATCTTTGTTTTCAGATCATTTGAGAGTTGTTTTGAGGAGCCCATGATGCCACTCTTCAGAGGAGATTCAAATAGGAGAGCAACTTGCAATTGGCCACCTTAACACTAGAAGTCCCAGAGAGGGGTCATTTAACATTTCTACCTTTGGAACCCAGAGACGGGTCGAATGACCTGAAGGATTTAAGCAAACAACCTATAATCACCGCTTTTGTTCTGTAATTAAGGCCATTACTGTCACACCACAGGATTTACAGTGGGGGGCTGTGTGTGTGTGTGTGTGTGTGTGTCATGTCCTTCTTGTGTGACTCACTCAGTAACTGCGATTTTTTTTTTTTTTTCTGCACCCATTGACTTGAATCTAAATATACAAAAATGTAAATATACAAAAGAACAACTGTTATTTGTTTCCATGCTTTTTATTTTTGTTATGAAAATAATAAAAAAAATACAAGGAATAAAACAATTCCACACATATTTACAATAGGCTGCTGTGGGGGGCTGCGTGTGTGTATGTGTTTGAGTGTGTGTGTGTGTGTGAGTGGCATGTCCTTCTTGTGTGACTCACTCAGTAACTGCGATTTTTTTGCGATTTTTTTTTTTTTTTTCTGCACCCATTGACTTGAATCTAAATATACAAAAATGTAAATATACAAAAGAACAACTGTTATTTGTTTCCATGCTTTTTATTTTTGTTATGAAAATAATAAAAAAAATACAAGGAATAAAACAATTCCACACATATTTACAATAGGCTGCTGTGGGGGGCTGCATGTGTGTGTGTGAGTGGCATGTCCTTCTTGTGTGACTAGCATTTCAGCACTTACTCAGCAGTCTGTCTGCACTGTCGGAACATACCTGGCACTGCCTGGGTATGTCCCTGGTACATTTGCCACACGTGTATTTGTAGCAGTCAACACATCTCTCAGTTGCACAATGGTTCGTGCATCGATGGTTGACCTGACACTTCGCCCTTTTGCCAGGGCTGGGTGTGGAAGGTTGTTGCCGAAGGAGTTTCTCCTTGCATGCCTTCTTTTCAGTCACATGAGAGCCACCTAACTCTTTTGCAAGCTCAACCAGGAAGTCCACCCGTCTCTCCTGCACCCCAGTGCATGCCTGATAAAGAACATGAGCATTCAGTGCTGCCATGTCAATCATGTTGTAGAACACGGCGACTGGCCATCTCCGTGTTCCTGCACGCACGCTGTACTCCCGCACCATTTGGTCCATTACATCCACACCGCACTTTGTGTGATTGTATTGTGTGACCGTGTTTGGCTTCCTTTTGTTGGTATCCTCAGTCTCAACCACGCTGTGCATGCTGCTGAGAATGTAGACGGCCTTCTTTCGTTTGGGTGCATACACTGTCAGTGTGGCACCAGTGGTTGAAAACACCTGAGTGGTGAATTCTGTGCGGTCCATCTGTCTAGCGGATTGAGGAATTTCCCGGCGACTCTTGTTGACTGTGCCGAGGATAGTGGTTTTCCGGCTAAGCAGTCGTTGTGCAAGTGACAATGATGTAAAGAAATTGTCCGTGGTTACAGTTCTGCCCTTGTCCATGAATGGTTCCATCAGCCTCATCACTACAGTTTCGGACAGTCTCTCCCCGCTGGGACGACTGGGGTCCTTGCCAAGATATGGGAGGACATTACAGATGTACTTTGATTTCAAGTCGCAAGCCACCCAAAACTTGATGCCAAACTTGTCTGGTTTTGTTGCAATGTATTGCAGAAAACAGCAGCGAGTCTTTGACGGGAAAAGCTGTTCATCAATAGTGATGTGTCGACCAGGGTTGTAGGATGCGATGCAGTTGGTGACAAACGATCTCCACACATCGGAGATTGCAGCAAACTTATCGGTCTCCACTCGCTCACTGCGTGTGAACATGTCATCAAAGCGTAGGTGTTTCATGATGTCTTGGAAGCGGTTTCGGGTCATAGTTGCAATGATCCTTGGGTTTGCTAGGTTTGCTGACCAGCTGTCACGTAGTGATGGAACCTTGGTCACCCCCCGCAAGATAATGACTGAAATAAATGCCTTTAGTTCCGGGAGACCCATGAACCAATCCACCTGCTCCGTGTGACGTGCATGTTGAGTAGTCCATTCTTGAATGCTACGAAGCATGTCAAGAGTGATAAAACAGAGGAAGCTCTGAAGGCGACTCCGGACACTTCGTCTGGCCTTAGCACTTGGCTCTCCATCTGTAGGGTACGGTTCTATTGGGGTGAAATGGAGACGTTTCCCCACTTCTACTTCACGCCACACTGTGCGATCTTTTGCGGTCTCTGTCGGCTCACTCGCCAAACGAGCTCTCTTTTTTGGTAGAGGAGGAGTCTCCTCATCTGCAAGATAAATAATTTCAAATTAACATTTTGTTTTGGTTCTAAATAAAAAAGATAGTTAGGAAATAAAAATCGGTAATTTGAAAAAAATCTAACCTGAAGACAGCTCAGAGTCCGAATCCAGTTGAAGGACTATGTCTTCTCCATCTGAGTCAGAAGGGTTGGTGTTGCTCAGGATCAGTTCCAATGCCTGTTGAATGGTGTGCCTTCTCTGCATTTTGTTTCTTGTGAACAAAATAGGTGAAGCAGTCCCTTCACATCCCCCACAGCACAAAAGGCTGCATGCAAATTTGCTAAGGTGTTAGCAACCTTATGCGTATTCCCAGCACAACAATGCAGCTGGGGGATGGGCAGACACATTCAAGAGCATCTTACATTCTTTTGTTTACACTCTCTTACAAGACCTGAGGTGGATCAACACAATTGCCCCCTGCAGATTCCTCAGACAATGGCCACATTTACAAATGAAAGGATGCTAATTGGAGCCATCAGAGTTGTCTGTTTGGACTAAGGGTCATTTGACCCTCTTTCAGGACTTCAAGGGGGAGCTCGAAATTTCTGGGACTTCTAGTGTTAAATACCTTTTCTCATGATTGGATACACCTGGCTATGAAGTTCAAAGCTCAGTGAGGTTACAAAACCAATTTTGTGCTTCAGTAAGTCAGTAAAAAGTAGTTAGGAGTATTCAAATCAATAAAATGATAAGGGTACCCAAATTTTTGCACCGGTCAAATTTTGGTTTAATGCATATTGCACATTTTCTGTTAGTACAATAAACCTCATTTCAATCCTGAAATATTACTGTGTCCATCAGTTATTAGATATATCAAATTGAAATGGCTGTTGCAAACACCCAAATATTTAGAACTAAAAATGATTAAGATTAATAGGGGTGCCCAAACTTTTTCATATGACTGTATATTGAATCATTACAAACAGAGTGAACTTTTTCAAGTGTTTATTTATGTTAATGTTGATGATTATGGCTTACAGCCAAGGAAAACCCAAAAGTCATTATCTCATAAAATTAGAATAATTAACCCAAAACAGCTGCAAAGGCTTCCTAAGCATTTAAAAAAGTCCCTTAGTCTGGTTCAGTAGGCGACACAATCATGGGGAAGACTGCTGACTTGACAGATGTCCAGAAGGCAATCATTGACACACTCCTCAAGGAGGGTAATCCACAAAAGGTCATTGCTAAAGAAGCTGGCTTTTCACAGAGTGCTGTATCAAAGCATATTAATGAAAAGTTGAGTGGAAGGAAAAAGTTTGGTAGGAAAAAGTGCACAAGCAACCGGGATAACCGCAGCCTTGATAGGATTGTTAAGAAAAAGCCATTCAAAAATTTGGGGAAGATTCACAAGGAGTGGACTGCTGCTGGAGTCAGTGCTTCAAGAGCCACCACACACAGACGTATCCAGGACATGGGCTACAAGTGTCGCATTCTATGTGTCAAGCCACTCATGATCAATAGACAACGCCAGAAGCGTCTTACCTGGGCCAAGGAGAGAAAGAACTGGACTGTTGCTCAGTGGTCAAAGGTGTTGTTTTCAGATGAAAGTAAATTTTGCATTTCATTTGGAAATCAAAGTCCCAGAGTCTGGAGGACGAGTGGAGAGGCCACAATCCAAGCTGCTTGAGGTCTAGTGTGAAGTTTCCACAATCAGTGATGGTTTGGGGAGCCATGTCATCTGCTGGTGTAGGTCCACTGTGTTTTATCAAGACCAAAGTCAACGCAGCCGTCTACCAGGAAATTCTAGGGCACTTCATGCTTCCCTCTGCCAAGCTTTTTGGAGATGGAATTTTCATTTTCCAACAGGACTTGGCACCTGTCCACACTGCCAAAAGTGCCAATACCTGGTTTAATAACCACAGGAGCACTGTGCTTGATTGGCAAGCCAACTCGCCTGATCTTAACCCCATAGAGAATCTATGGGGTATTGTCAAGAGAAAGATAAGAGACACCAGACCCAACAATGCAGATGAGCTGAAGGCTGCTATCCAAGCAACCTGGGCTTCCATAACACCTCTGCAGTGCCACAGGCCTCCATGCCACGCCGAATTGATGCAGTCATTCATGCAAAAGGAGCCCCGACCAAGCACTGAGTGCATTTACTGTACATACTTTTCATTTGGCCAACATTTTTGTGTTAAATTATTTTTTTACAGTTGGTCTTATATAATATTCTAATTTTCTGAGATAATGACTTTTGGGTTTTCCTTGGCTGTAAGCCATAATCATCAACATTAACAGAAATAAACACTTGAAAAAGTTCACTCTGTTTGTAATGACTCAATATAATATATGTGTTTCACTTTTTCAATTGAATTACTAAAAAAAAAATAACTTTTTGATGATATTCTAATTTATTGAGATGCACTTGTATAATAGGGGCAGAAAGTCCACAGAGGAAGACTCTGTGGACTTTCTGTGAAAAACGCGATGCATTTCCCCCACAGTTTTTTCCACAGTGTCTTTTTGCTGCCGCTCGCTACGTGGGGTCTTAGCCTAAAAAGCATAAAAGTGTTATAGTGGAGTGTGTTTCTATTTGTTATTATACAAGCAGTTTGTTACCACTAGCTGTCACCCATTGCTATATCTGTTGCCATCACTTTGACATTACTAAGTCTGTGCTTAAAGAACTAGAAAGGGATTAGATAGAGGCCTAGGAGACCTCAGAGTGTCATACACAACTTTTTAAAGTAATTTACACTTTCTATTCAGAACAAACTGGTTTGGACCGAACCAAACTTTTGGCCTGAACCAGTGAACCCAAATTGAATCTTGAAGGTTCAGTCATCTCTATCAGAGACCCCTGGTCTCAAGATGAGTTCAATGGATATGGCATGATAAGAGTAATAGTCAGGGAATTTGCTGTGGGGGCAACTAGGGAATGTGCTCCAGGTGCTGGTTATGAGGAGGGTGGGGGGTGTCAATAAGTCACTTTTATGTATTTAGATGCAGAGTAAGTGCAGTGAACTGAACTTTTGCCTGAGGTGATGGAAAGCCTAGCTACAGTTCTTATGATAGTCAGTAACCCTTTCCCCCCTCTATGCCATACTATTATGTCACACTGAGCATATAGTTAATGCTTAGCACCATAATAGTATGGCGCTCTTATACCATGAGTACAGGAGCTGTGCCTGCTGCATGATTTTCGGGTCTCGGCCATATTGCACAGCCGGGATCTGAGACTAGCTGATACTGATCATTGCTTAACCCCTCAGATGCCAAGATCAATTGCAATCAAGACATCTGGGTGGTTAGGGTGGCAAGATTTCCCCTCTTTCAGCCCCTCAGACTCCCTGCGATGAGATTGCAGGGTCTGAGGGGTTGCCATGTCAGTCAGGAGTTCTGCCTTTCCCTATTACACACAGGGATTGTATGCACGACATGCAGGGTCGGCATTGGGGGAGGCATACTGGGCAATTGCCCAGAGCCCCCATCCCCAAAGGGCCCCCCCTGGGATTCGGAGCCTGATAACTCCAGTGAGGCCCGACCACATTGATAACGGAAAGGGGCCTGGCGTCATGTGTCAGGGCCCCTTGCCAATAGAAGCCTGCCTAGGGGAGGTCTGTAAAAATAACAACCATTTTTTACTTACCTCTCCTGGGCATCCGACGATCATGGCGTCATCTTCTGGCCATTTCTGACCTTGTGATGTGGATGCCCAGGAGAGGTAAGGCAAGGTGAGTATAACTGTTTGTTATTTTCCATCACAGTGGGGCCACTGTTGGGTATTATACTGTGTGATGCCACTGTGGAGCATTACATTGTGCTTGGGCTCTGGGGAGCATATTTTACTATGTGTAGCGTTATATCCTCATAGAATATTGTTTGATATTGTTTGATAAGTTTTTTGCTTTGTCACATTGTAATGTCTCATATTGTCTGTTCATGTGTCCTCTGATTTGTAAAGTGCTGCGGAATATGTTGGCGCTATATAAATAAAGTTATTATTATTATTATATACCATGTGGGGCCACTATGGGGGCTCAGGGGAGCATTTTATACTGTGTGGGGCCACTGTGGAGCATTATTTGCCATGTGGGGCCACTTTGGAAGGGCTCAGGGAAGCATTTTATACTATGGAGCATTGGGCTTAAAATTTCTGCTGGCAGCCCTGTGAGCTCTGCCTGCTGCACAACTCCCTCACTATAATCTTGTATATACAATTATATATAAAGGGGCTATTATATGTAACGGAGAACTATTATATATAAGGGCTAGCTACTATATATAAGTGGGAAACTGTTAAATATAAGGGGGGCTATGATGGGGGAACTATTATATATATGGGGGTTGTTATAAGGGGGAACTATTATATATAATGGGGCTATTATAGGGGGAACTATTATATATATGGGGCTATTATAAGGGGGAACTATTATAAAGGGAAATTATATATGGGGGCTATTATTAAGGGGAACTATTATTTATATGACGGGCCATTATTTATAAGGGAGGAACTATTTATAAGAGGCCTATAAAAAGGAGGAAACTATTATATATAAGGCATCTATTATAAGGGGGGGGAGTTATTATTTATAAGAGAGAACTATTTATAAGGGGGTTTAATTGTTAAGTGGGCTATTGATTATAAAAGGGGCTATTATTTATAAGGGGGCTATTAGTGATAATGGCCACTATTATTTATAAGGGTAACTCTTATTTATGAGAGGGCTATTATTAATAAAGGGAAACTATTTATAAGGGAGCAGTATTATTTTTAAGGGGTGACTGTAACTAATAAGGGAGAACTCTTACAGATATCAGAATACGGTGACCCCAGGCAAATCGTTTATTTTTGAAAAATTGTGTTATATTTAGGAAAAGTATATAGTATCACCGTAATCATAATGACCCATCAAAAAAATTGGTCATTTCATTTTTAATGCAGAGTGAATACCATGAAAACAAAATTCAAAAAATAATGATAGAATTGTAGTTTTTTTCACGCACACCACACAACATTATATGTACCCCCAAATTGTGGCACCTGAAAGTACAACTCACTGCAGAAAGAATAAGCACTCACATATCTATGTCGCCAGAAAAATTTAAAAGTTATGAAGTTATGAATTATGGGAGGTAGAGTTGGAAAATATGAAAAATGTCGTCGAGCATTAACACTCAAACTAACCTGCATCATTAAAGAGTTAACAGCATACTCACCACAGACATATAAGTGTATGGGGAAAACACAATGTTCTCATAAATAAAATTAGCATGCTTTGTTTTTCAGAATGCATGTGTTTGTGAAAATGCTTTGTTTTTGGCAGTATTTTTTTCACAATGTAAGGATGCGATGAAGTAAAATGTCATTTACTTTGTTGGAATTGTAAAACACTGTATTTTTTTCCGCTACATTTCCTCAATAGCTAAAAATGCTGTGTTTCTGCAAAGTGTGGCCTCAGTCTAAAAGCTTTGGACCACAGGTTTCTCCCCACATAATACTTAGTGGGTACATCTAGAGCAGGGGTTGGTAACCCCTGGCTTACTTACCTGGCACGGCAGCCCAAGTCCTCACCCAGCAGTTTCGATCGGACCAAACACGGCCAAAATGAAACTGCTATTATTATACTGGGGGGGTCTCTTCAGACCCCCCCAGTATAATAAGCGGAGCCCAGCGGTGAGGTGATAAAACATTAAAAATAATGTCACTCACCTTCCCTGCACTCCGCGGCGGCGCTGTGCTCTGCAGGAACTTCTGCCTGAAGTAAGAGACCGCTGACAGGGCCTCAGGTGTCACGTCTGCGTCTGGCATCAGTAAGCATAATGACGCGACGTGACCCATGAGACCCAATCAGCGGTCGCTGACTACAGGCAGAAGCGCCTGAAGAGAACAGAGCGGCTGCGGAGCACAGGAAAAGGTGAGTAACATTGTTTTTTATGTTTGTCACCTCTCTTGGCCCTGCACTTATTATACTCGGGGGTCTGAAGAGACCCCACAGTATAATAATAGTTAGTGAGTGGCACAAATTGCAATATTATAAAAGTTAGAATATTATACTGTGTGCAGGGGCCACTATGGGACATAATACCGTGTGCAGGGACCACTGTGGGACATATACCGTGTGCAGGGGCCACTGTGTGACATAATACCGTGTGCAGGGACCACTATGGGACATAATACCATGCGCAGGGGCCACTATGGGACATAATACCGTGCGCAGGGACCACTATGAGACATATACCATGTGCAGGGACCTCTATGGGAGATAATACCGTGTGCAGGGACCACTATGGGACATAATAACATGTGTAGGGGCCCCTATGGGACATAATACCGTGTGCAGAGACGACTATGGGACATAATACCATGTGCAGAGACCACTATGGGACATATACCGTGTGCAGGGACCACTATGGGACATAATACCGTGTGCAGGGACTACTAGGGGACATAATACCGTGCGCAGGGGCCACTATGGAACATAAAACCGTGTGCAGAGACCACTATGGGATATATACCCTGTGCAGGGGCCACTATGGGATATGTACCATGTGCAAGGGCCGCTATAGGACATAATAACGTGTGTAGGGGCCGCTATGTGACATATAACATGTGCAGGCGCCGCTATGGGATATAATACCATGTGCAGGGGCCGCTATGAGACATAATACCATATGCAGGAGCCGTTATGGGACATAATACTGTGTGCAGGGACCGCTATGGCTGTGGGACATAATACCATGTGCAGGTACCACTATGGGACATTATTCTGTATAATGGTGTGTTTTCTGTATTAAGGATGTGTTTTTACACAGAAAACTCAGGCATTTTTTTTTTTGGGCAAAAACGCACCATGTGAACGCCGTTTTACATCAAAGTAAAAGTTTCAGTGGCCTAAGAATATAGCTGCATCCAGATACATAGTGTGTTTCCACCATAAGGATGCCGCCATACGGTGCTCCTGGACACTTACATTTACCACTAATTGGGGGCTGTACATGGACTTTAATTGCTTCTAATCGGAAAGTACAGTCACGTGCCAGGAAACAGCAGTAAGCGCATGCGTCCTAAAGCATCTGGTGGCAGCACTTCTGTGTTATGGTTTGTGGTATATGACTTTAGTTTAGGGGTTGCCAGACTTTTATTAACTGGCACTCCGAGGACCTCATCTTTGATTTTTTTAATTAAAATCTGCACGCCGAACAAAAAAGGTTGCCTACCCCTGATCTAGAGTATACTGTGATAAACTAGTGCGTGAATGGGAACCACCACTGTCAGAGCCTCCATTCAAGATAATGGGGCCAGATTTAGGGTCCACATCTCTTATACTGAATGATTGTCTGCAAGCAGAGATCTAGAAAACTGTGAGGAATTTACAGAAAATATATTTTCATTATACAAAGAATAACATTTATTTGCTTTAAGTGGACATCCCCTTCAATATCATACACCATAATGTACATTTAGTAGATATCTCAGGAGGGTGCTGGTCGAGGAGAATACTGAGTTCTCATGTGTACGCTGAGAAGCTGGTAAGCATTTTATCCTCTCCTTTGCCGCTCCTTGCTGATCACCAAGCATTAAGTATTTTGTTCTTACAATGAGAAAACTAGGATTTGTCAGCATTCTTGATGAGCTGCATTACCTTCCACCATTCCCTGGTTAGCACTTGTGTGCGTGACTGGCAGACATCCTTTGTTTGCTCACCATGAGAACATTTCCCCACGCATACGCTCAGCAAGAACCCCGAAAATTCCATGTGGTTTTAGCCCTGGGGAGACATGAGATTGAAGAGAACAAGGGAAGTCAGCTCTTGGCTGCTGTTAAAAAGATGAAATCTATCAGAGAGCATTAATGTTTGAGGAGAGAATTGGAAGCAGGATTCCCCTGGCTGCCTCTCCTCCATTCTGTCACTCTTGGCTCATTGTCTAACATTTCTCACCTCCTCTCATTGCTTTGGCATAGAATGGTAAGGATAAACAGACGGACAGGTGTGCGACTCCGACCAATCAGCTGCCGCTTTTGTTCAGCGTTTGCTCTGTTTTTTTTCACCATGAAGAGACAGGCGGAATTTGGACCAGGCTGGGATCTGCCCACTGCAATTCAGGGAGCTCATATGAAAACTATTTTGCTTCTCCAGAAATAAAACTATAAAAATACAATAAAGCAAATTCATCAACTTTTCCTTAGGGATCTGATTCAGAGTTAAGTTATTCCAAATCAGTGTGTGTCAAAAATGTACAAATGTGCTCTTTCTCTCACATTGGTTGTCTTCTATATGCTTCCCGTCCTGAGTAACAATGTAGAGTTATTCTGTTACTGTAGTGATCAATCTAAAGTGTTAGATGAATTGTTTATTTGCAAAGCATTGTAGAATTTGCTGCAAATGTCCGCAGAGGAGGTATTTTTTAATCACGCTTACAGCATTGGGTATATACTTATTCAGGGCACAGTACAGAATATAGAGGATTATTTTTTTTATTCAGGTGCAAAGCATGGGGCATATTTTATTCAGGGGGACTGTATACAGGGTATATTTTTACAATGGCACAGTAAGGGGAAGCTTTCCACATCACTGTGTCAGGGCATCAATACCTTGGCACATGACATCTGTATTTTTTAGATAGCTCTTGTTCCAGTTAGCATGGACTTCACTCCTGAGCCTGTTCCATCACAATACTATACATATATGCTGCCTACCATAAGCTGTCTGGTGGGAGTTTATGTCACCAAGGGGTTAAGGTTAATACTACCCCCTTATACACTACCTATATACTGGGAGTGGAACATAAAAGGGAGGACCATCAAATAAAATTCAATGGGATTACTATGTATAAAAAAACTGTCATATTGTGCTTCTTGAATTAAAAAAAATGCCCAAATTGTACCCCCTGATTAATGGCCACATTGTAACCACACATTACTTTTCAGTGTACCCCAAGATTAAAAAAAGAAGGAGCTGAATGTCAGTGCATGGAGTTCCTTTACCCTTTCAGTGTACTGTATTCAATTTTATCTGCATCTTAATGGAACACTAACTACAGATATTGCATAAAAACATTTTTCAGGACTTCCTCACACCTTCGCCCTTCTTGTTTTACTCTTGTTCCTATCTTGTTCCATTTTACAATTAAAACTGAGAAATACATAAAGAAATATTTTATTTATGTCTATGAAGCTCAACCTGTACTCCATTTTCTCCTCCTTATGTCCCTATGATACAAGACTGGCCACAGCAGGACTGTCCCCCCATTGCATTGTCCTGTAGTAGGAAAAAGTTAACTCCGACCACTGATAACCAACCATCAGCCGTTGATGGAACATATCACCAGTAGTAGTATAATGGCCTCCATTACTGCCCCCATACAGAAGAATGGCCCCATCACTGCCCCCATACAGAAGAATGGCCCCATCACTGCCCCCATACAGAAGAATGGCCCCATCACTGCCCCCATACAGAAGAATGGCCCCATCACTGCCCCCATACAGAAGAATGGCCCCATCACTGCCCCCATACAGTATATTGGCTCCCATCACTGTCCTCCACACAGTGGCCCTCATTACTGCACCCACACAGGGTTGAGTATTAGTACATAAGTTATCTCACTGCTCCCTGGTCCTGCTCTTTCTCTGCTCTGTGGGCACTGCTGTGACATGTCGTGTGCGCTTGGAACAGGAAGGAGTGAGATGAGATGGGGAGCAGAGAGGTAAAATGCACACACATTGCCTGCAGCTTGCGACGTACAAGTCAGAAGGTGGTAAGGCAGGAAACCTATGACTTCCTACTCTACCAGCTTTAGAACCAGGTTGGGGTTCCTCTTCTCCCTGGTTTGGCTATATTTTTAACAGTCCAAGTGACTGAAAATACATTTTCTTGTTACACCTAGAATGATTGAGTTTTCCATAACAATTTTTCTTTGTCCCTTAGATTTGCTAAGATACTTCTCCCTTACCACAATGGACATGCACTGAGGAGGAAAAGGGGGACCTGAGACCCCATTTCTTGTGACCGATGGGGGTCCCAGAGAATATGAAAATGTAAAATATATTTCATGTGAAATCCCTTTAACAAATTGAGAAAAATATGATTTTATTTTAATTGTGGGGAAATCCTTAATCCATAACTCCACCCAAGACTTTAAAATTAAGGTTCAACTGTAGTTGACATCATTATAGGTGGCTGAGGTATGAGGAGTTGTATGTGAGGTTCACACACCGTAGAACTGTATTATTCCATTGCCTTTATAGCAAAGGCAGCTAAAGCAGCTCTACACAGTGAGGATCCTGCAAACAACTGCCCATATCTCAGCTTCTAGAACCACTGTTAGGCTAAATTCACATGTCTGTATTTAGGCCAGATAACATGGCCCACATGAAAGCCACATTTCCAGGCCTGACAATGGCTCAAATTAGCTAAACTCAGTGCACCATAGATCTCTATGGTGCAGTGAGTTCAGGTCATCTGCCTCGCAAATCAGACCAGGAATTGTGGCCTTTGCATGGGCCATATTTTCTGGCCTTAATGGGTTTAAGGCCTGGGCTCCGCATGGCATAAACTCTGTGGAAAAAAGCGCAGTGTTTTGCAGTCACTTTTCTAGACAATTCTAGCAAATCCATCCACACATTGCAAAAAAATATGCACAGCGGACTCACTGCGATTTCCAAAACCCTTGCGGTTTTGAAAATCGCAGCATTTCAATTATACCTACATCTATCTATCTATCTATCTATCTATCTATCTATCTGTCTGTCTGTCTGTCTGTCTGTCTGTCTGTCTGTCTATCTATCTACCTATCTAATGTGGGATTTTGTTTTTCTTATGGCTACACTTTTGCACAGGCAGTGCAGATTTATTAGTTGTCTCCTATGAATTTGATTCTTAGAAACTAATGAGCGACTGTCTTTCTATCATCATATACTATCAACAGCTAAGTAACATTTCACCGGGAAGCTAAATGAAAGTTACAGCCAAATATGTCTGCTTTTCCTGATGTCACAGCAAATATGACTGCCACAAGAAAACGGAAATATGCCAGTAAGTAGGACAAACATAATTACTAAACTTTGATGCCTCGCACTTCTGAATTGCCAGTATATCTTCAATTTTACCTTTTGGTTGTAACCTCCCTTTAATTGCCATCAAATCTAGATTTTTAAGTGGGGGCGAGTTAGTCCCTGGTGATAGTCTGCACCCAGCCTGTTTTAAGAATATTTTTTAGGATGTTTTATTTAGCATTAACCAGTGTAAGGTAAAAGATCACAAAGGACCGTATTATTTAACTGGTTGTTTTCTAAAATCTGTGTTCTCAGAAATACCTGTAGGGGTTAAGAGTCACTACTTTGCATTATACTATCATCTACACTTTAATAGCATTCATTTCCCAGCATGTTTTACACCTTGGAAAGTCAAAACAAGTCGGGGGAAGCCATGACAAACAATGCTGTACTTACAAGCTGAGACTGAGAGAGCGACAGTGAAGTGGTTAAGTCCGTCTGGGAGCTCCTGGATTAAATTGCATACAATCAGCTCATGTTCTCACAAAGCTTCTTAGAGCTCTACAGTAGAACACACAAACATGGACACAACAGACAGGGATTCAATGCACTCCATAGTCAGTGGCAGCTACAACACACACTGGATAACTTCTGAATGTACAAAGGGTGCAGACATTTCATATTATGCGTGTTCCAGTATTCTAATACATCATTGTAAAGTATGTAGAAAAGCAGCGCAGAAATAGAGGAGAAAGATGACATTTTCTTATTCGTTGCAAATTTTAGTCTCGCCGACATCAACAAGGAAAATTGCAATTCTGCTAAAATACAACCTGTACATACTAAAAATAAACTGCAAAAACAGCACATTAACATCTGCATATGGCAGAGGGAGCATGCAATGGCTCCTGAGAAGACCCTGATACAGCCAAATATCCACCTCATAGTATACAGTGTGTAAATGTTAGCTGTGACTGTGTGCCCTTGTAAAGCTGGCAGTACACAATACATTATTGTTAATGCATCCCACTGACATACTGGACCTGCCAACAATCTAAGGCTGAGGCCCCATGTTGCAGAGACGCAGCTTTTTTTGTTGAAGATTTTGCTGCGTTTTTGGAGGCAAAGCTAAGAATGGCTACAGAAGGAGTGTGAAATCTATAGGAAGCTCTTATACTTATATCTTCTGCTCAAACCACTTCTGGCTTTGGCTCAAAAAAACGCAGCAAAATCTGCAACAAAAAAAAGCTGCCTCAGCCTAAAGCAGTCCATGTGCGGTGACCAGATGGAAGGTAACGCTGCAGTTGGGATTGCGGGGTGCAAACAGCGCAGACTTGTCACGGTCTCTGGGCACGAGGGCGCAGCGCTGGTGCTGTCCCACGTTACCACCACTGGTACCGGTGATGAGGGGGCTGCACAAATGTTGGTGGTGATTGTTCCCCCGGGGCGCTTCCCCTATACTGTGCCGACTGGTGGTGTTTGGGGCGCCCTGATGTTGTCGGTGCAGAGTCAGACACAGAAACGGTTGTAAAGTTGAACTTTTACTTCCATCGGTGTGGAGGCACAAATGCTTAAACAGTTTCTTCAATACAAAACAACGGGGTACGCCTGGTGACACAGCAAAGTCCTGGGGTGCAGGGTAGACTTGATGAAAGGTGTTCCTAGCCCCTTATACTTCAGTGTTACAGCCCTGAGGTGCGTCTGGGCTCCTATTTGGCTCATAGGAGGATGCCCACCATGATACTAGTACATAATATTCCCCACTCACGTTATGTGGTCCTGATAGCTCAGAGTTTCGGGGTGCAATAGTCAGGGTGGCAGGATATTCCACAGGTCTGGCCTTGGCCCCTGGATCCTGTGATACTTGCTATGGAGCACGTGTTCCAGAATGTTCTCTCCACAGTCTCAGGCTGACAAGATAATGATGCTTGACTTCCTTCAGGGCGATGGCTAGGCAGACAGGGGACAGGATCTTCTGAATAGCTGGAGTATGTCAGCTCTCCAACCTTCCTGGGCCTGTCTAGGACTTGAGATTCCTGCACTAAACTCACTGCTTTCTTCACAGGACATCACACTTCTCTCCTCACCTCCTCCTCCTAACACTCCACACTTCTAACTCCTCACACGCAGGACCTTCCTGCAGGGGTGTTACCATGGGGACCCAGTGATCAGCTGACTCCTCCCCTTTTCCCAGGCGATGTCCTCTCATTGGACATTTGGTTACTATTCAATCCTATGGGAGGTGTAATGCATGTGTGAGGCTCACTAGGTGGCGCTGTGTTGTGTGAGACTCAGGACCCCCTGCTATGTCACACAGGCTATGAAGCAACAGGAAATAATACAATGCACAGAGATCACCCTCAGCCCAGCCATAGCCAGCTCTGGGATGCCACACATGCACGTAAGAGACAGAACACTGACTGTTCACTTGACAACTATCTCACACAATTTCCACATGCATGCTCGGCAATCCAGTGCATGTGTACTGAATGGAAAAGGGGATAAAGTTACTGCCAGATTCCTCTGGTGGTGGCTTATCTCCCTTAGAATGAAATGATCAGGCAGTCAAAATCCAATTTACTCCATCTTTATCTCCCCTCACATCAGCTGCTGTAGAGATTTGAGAGGCCACCATATATATTAGATGGTTGACAATCAACTAAAGACTAAGGTCAGCTTAAGGCTAAGGGTGGGTTCACACCTGCGCTTCAGTCCGTCCGTTGCCAATCCGAGTGAAAATCTCGGGGAACGGGATTGGCATTGGATACAGACAGGTTAGCGATGCATTGGTTAAAAACCCATTCATTAAAGCAATGCGCGGGTGTGCGCTTACACCCTCTGCGCTGCGAATTCCTGCATGTCCGACTTTGTTTCCGACGAAAAAAAAGGATTCGCAGCGCAGAGGGTGCAATCGGACACCCGCGCATTGCTTTAAAAACCCATTCAAATGAATGCCAATCCCGTTCGCCGAGATTTTCACTCGGATTGGCAACGGACGAACTGAAGCGCAGGTGTGAACCCACCCTAAGGTCCCACGTTGTGGAAACGCGGCTGTTTTTGTTGCAGATTTTGATGCGTTTTTTTGGGCCAAAGCCAGGAGTGGATTGACCAGAATTGAGAAGTATAAGAGCTTCATATATATTAATTCCCTGTTCCTTTTGTAGCCACTCTTGGCTTTGGATCAAAAAGAAGCAGCATGATCTGTAATGAAAAAAAATACCTCGAACATCCATTCACGACTACCAGCAGCAGACTTTAGTCTGTCAAAAATATTTTGGCTATGCTGGATATTTTTGGCTGGTCGACTGAAAAAAAAAATCAGTTTTTGGCATGATCGCCAGAAGTGGCATGATCCAGGTTGCACAGACTTACTATTTGGGCAGTTTAGTTGTTAGGTGGGATCGTTCCACATACTCTCCTGTGCTCGGATGCTTCGGTGCCTCCCAGCGCTGTCCTGTCCTGCTGCTCTGCTGTCTTCTTTTGCCGTAAATTCTCGCTGTCTGTGACATTCCATGTCCCTTTCCTTAAGTCGCTGAGTGGCCTCAGTGGTCACGTACGGGGGGACTTCCACCGGAAGAAAACAGGAGAGCTGCAGGACCGGACCACGCTGGGAGGCACCAGAGCCACGTGTGAATATACTCTAAAGTATAGATCCCCCAAAAACTCTGCTGTGGGAGGAACAATGATCATGCAGGTTCTAATCTTTAAGGTCTAATCTTTTGTTTTTCTGACAGATAAGGCTGGATTCACACTTGCGTTGGAGTCTCCATACGAGACTCTGCCACAGAATCCACTTAAAATTGGCGGAGAGAAAAGTCCTGTAAGGAGGATTTTTCTCTCTGCCGGTTACAGTATAAAACGGGTGGAAACCGGGCAGAAACCCGACAGACCCCATTATGGTCCATGGGGTCTCTGCCTGTTGGGTCCACATGGGGACCCGAAGAATGGATACGCTAGTGTGAACCTAGCATCAGCAATGCTAGAATAACTGATATATTTCATCTTCCCCTATAGTAAAAAACTTAGAAATAAACCATAAAAAGTAATCAGCTTACCGCCATCCAACTGTGCAGGTATGTATTCCCAGGAAGATCTCTTTTGATGCACAGAATTAACAATGCTCGCTAGGCACAGAAAATATTGTAAGTAATCCTGATCACCAACTAAATAAAATACAATGCTTATGAATACATCATGTGAAAATACAGCAGACTGAGTTATAACTGATCTTGATTAATGTGGCGTCTCCCTTGGATGAGCATCTTCTGTTATAATTTGTTGTCTTAAAGGGGTTTTCTAGGTTTATCAATTGATGACCTATCCATGTTAGCTGTTAGCAAAATAGGCATACAATCTGCTACATGACAAAAATACACACTTCTAAAGTCTCCATTTTATAAGGATCTAACTGTAGCAGGGCAACTTTGTGCCATTGAGCAGCAGGAATTTATTCACCTTCATGACTTTGATCTAACCTGATCCATATGACTTATGAATTAACAGTGAAATATACCAAATAAAATTCATTTCTGCCACCTTCAAGATAACTCTTGTTTCTCAAAAAGTTTCTCAAATTTTACCTGTTAAGTAGTGGTCAGAAACATTTCACTAATCCCAATGAGGAATATTATAGTCAAATGTCTGCACCAATAGATAACATACATCTCTACAGTGTATAGAAATAACACAGATACAGTGGGGGAAAAATATATTTAGTCAGCCACCAATTGTGCAAGTTCTCCCACTTAAAAAGATGAGAGGCCTGTAATTGAAATCATAGGTAGACCTCAACTATGAGAGACAAAATGAGAAAACAAATCCAGAAAATCACATTGTCTGATTTTTTAAGAATTTATTTGCAAATTATGGTGGAAAATAAGTATTTGGTCAATAACAAAAGTTCATCTCAATACTTTGTTATATATCCTTTGTTGGCAATGACAGAGGTCAAACGTTTTCTGTAAGTCTTCACAAGGTTGGCACACATTGTTGCTGGTATGTTGGCCCATTCCTCCATGCAGATCTCCTCTAGAGCAGTGATGTTTTGTGGCTGTCGCTGGGCAACACGGACTTTCAACTCCCTCCACAGGTTTTCTATGGGGTTGAGATTGGCTAGGCCACTCCAGGACCTTGAAATGCTTCTTACGAAGCCACTCCTTCATTGCCCTGGTGGTGTGCTTGGGATCATTGTAATGCTGAAAGACCCAGCTACGTTTCATCTTCAATGCCCTTGCTGATGGAAGGAGGTTTGCACTCAAAATCTCACAATACATGGCCCCATTCATTCTTTCATGTACACAGATCAGTCGTCCTGGTCCCTTTGCAGGGAAACAGCCCCAAAGCATGATGTTGCCACCCCCATGCTTCACAGTAGGTATGGTGTTCTTTGGATGTAACTCAGCATTCACTCTTCTCCAAACACGACGAGTTGTGTTTCTACCAAACAGTTCTACTTTGGTTTCATCTGACCATATGACATTCTCCCAATACTCTTCTGGAACATCCAAATGCTCTCTAGCAAACTTCAGATGGGCCCAGATATGTACTGGCTTAAGCAGGGGGACACGTCTGGCACTGCAGGATCTGAGTCCCTGGCGTAGTAGTGTGTTACTGACGGTAGACTTTGTTATGTTAGTCCCAGCTTTCTGCAGGTCATTCACTAGGTCCCCCCCGTGTGGTTCTGGGATTTTTGCTCACCGTTCTTGTGATTATTTTGACCCCACGAGGTGAGATCTTGCGTGGAGCCCCTGATCGAGGGAGATTATCAGTGGTCTTGTATGTCTTCCATTTTCTAATTATTGCTCCCACAGTTGATTTCTTCACACCAAGCTGCTTGCCTGTTGCAGATTCAGTCTTCCCAGCCTAGTGCAGGTCTACAATTTTGTTTCTGGTGTCCTTCCACAGCTCTTTGGTCTTTACCATAGTGGAGTTTGGAGTGTGACTGTTTGAGGTTGTGGACAGGTGTCTTTTATACTGATAACAATGTCAAACAGGTGCCATTACTACAGGTAATGAGTGGAGGACAGAGGAGACTCTTAAAGAAGAAGTTACAGGTCTGTGAGAGCCAGAGATCTTGTTTGTTTGTAGGTGACTAAATACTTATTTTCCACCATAATTTGCAAATAAATTCTTAAAAATCAGACAATGTGATTTTCTGGATTTGTTTTCTCATTTTGTCTCTCATAGTTGAGGTATACCTATGATGTCAATTACAGACCTCTCTCATCTTTTTAAGTGGGAGAACTTGCACAACTGGTGGCTGACTAAATACTTTTTTCCCCCACTGTAGCTTAGTATACATGTAGAGAATTTGTATATTCTACAATATATACATAGGTGGGAGGATGGCAATAATATGGGTTGTATGGTCAAGAGCACAAATGGAATAGAAAATTCTGGTGGATAAAAGGATAAAAGATATTTACAAACCTCCTTGTTGGCAGCATATTTTCACTAGCATCTTCTCACTACAAAATGTATCCATCCTTATTTTCTTTTCTTTTTTTTTAAACTGTAGTTTTTAATAACTTTTCAGAAAAGATAAACACATACAAATAAAAAACTAACCATGTCATGTACAAAAAATAAAAACCGGAGGGGAGGAGGGAGAGGGTACTAAAAACCCAAAGTAAAAGGATCCAACAGTACTCAACTAGGCAAGAATATATCGAAAAAACAACAAGCAATAATTAGAACCTAGGCAAAAAAAAAAAAAAACATAGAATCTAACACACAACCCACACAGAAGGAAGACAACAGGAGGAGAGGAGGGAAGAAAGAAAAAAAGGGGGGGGGGGGATAGAGACCACAGAGAGTGCAGTACGTATCCCACGATTCCAAATGGATTGGAAGGAGGCCGTTGTGTTATTAAGCATGGCAGTGAGGAATTCTAGGCTGCAAATATCTTTGACGCGAGCCACAAGGGCAAGGCCAGTAGGGGGATGCACACTTTTCCAATGGAGAGCTATAAGTGACTTTGCAGCAGTTTAGAGGTCTTACTGCTAAGGTGTCGAGGAGGTAAGTTAAGCAAATAGGTGAAATGATCCAGTGGGATATCTTGGAGAAAGAGCTCACTAGTCAATGCCCTGACCTCTGACCAATAGGGTCAAATAAGGGGGCAACTCCAGAATATGTGAAACAACGTACCATCCTCTTTGAGACATCTCCAACAGGTCCTGGGAATACTAGGATTGAGGGTGTGGTGTAAGACCGGGGTATGATACCAGAACATATGTAGCTTATACTTCCATCCTTATTGTCTAAGATGTATATTGTTTTATAGTACATCATATTCTGTTTGCTATTGAATGCGCTTTACTGGAGTCATACAGGAAGAAGAGCAGTACATCAGTGCTTATCCTAATCCTGCATTTATCTTCAGATTATACAGCATCAATAGTAGTCACTGCATGTACAGTCAAGTAAATTATACATCAGTAAAGTATAGGTAATATTACCCATAAGTCTACAGCATAACCTGTGGCGATTTGCCACTAGGGGGCGAGCATAACGCCAACCGAAGGAAGAGGCTATATCTGCATCTTCTTCTAATGGAACTATTTGCTTTTCTGGTCAATCCTATTTCTAAGGGGGCGTTCACACTACCGTTGGTGACCATCAGTAGTGTCTGTTGCTATTGTCCGTTACAAGATTTTAGCATTGGACACTAGCTGAACCGTCAGAAATCCGTTAAAATTTCCATTCATTTCAATGGGTTTTTATATTGTGTCCGTTTGTGTCCGTTTACACCAAATCCGTCAGAAGTCCGTTTTTTTCACGGACAAAAAATCCTACATGCAGGACTTTTTGTCCATTTGAAAAAAACGGATTCTTGACGGACAGCAAGTGTCCGTTATTTTTTTTACATTGAAGTCTATGGGTAACGGACTTATAATGGACAGTAACTGATAGCCATCAGTTACTGCCCATTATTTTATGTCCGTTTATTTTCCCTGCGCATGCTCAGAAAGGAGAAACAAACAAACAAAAAAAAAAATTAACAGTGTTAAAGAGGACCTTTCGTGTTCTCAGGCACATGCGGTTTTACATACCGCTAAAAAGCCGACAGCGCGCTGAATTCAGCGCACTGCCGGCTTTCCCGGTATGTGCCCCGGGGCTGGAGATATCGGCGGTGTAAGTTACATGGTTTACTGTTAGAAGGGCGCTGCGAGGAATGCCCTCCCTGACACTTCTCTTCGTTCATAGACTTGTACTGAGGGGGCGTTCCTCATAGCTCAGCGTCATCGCCGGGCAGTAAGGAACGCCTCCTCTCTCTGTTCTCGTCTATAGTGCTGTACTGTCAGAGGAACTCCTTCCCTGACACTTCTCGTTCGTCCATAGCGCTGTACTGAGGGGGGCGTTCCTCACAGCTCAGCGTCATCGCTGGGCTGTAAGGAACGCCCCCTCTCTCTGTACTCGTCTATAGCGCTGTACTGTCAGAGGGGGCGTTCCTTACTGCCCGGCGATGACGCTGAGCTGTGAGGAACGCCCCCTCAGTACAAGTCTCTGAACGAAGAGAAGTGTCAGGGAGGGCGTTCCTCGCAGCGCCCTTCTAACAGTAAACCATGTAACTTACACCGCCGATATCTCCAGCCCCGGGCACATACCGGAAAGCCGGCAGTGCGCTGAATTCAGCGCGCTGTCGGCTTTCTAGCGGTATGTGACATGAAAGGTCCTCTTTAGAAAACAGACACTACCTAATGCTAACATCAGTTAGTGTCCGTTATGATAGGTGTCCGGTTTTTTTTTTTTAACGGACACCTTCATAACGGACTCCAACGGTAGTGTGAACCCTGCCTAACAGATTTAAATAGGCGCCAATTGCTGATTTATTTATTTTTCTGTGAAATATTTATTTAAACAAAACAAAAATCTAACAAACATTACAAAGAAAAATATAACACAGGACAAATATAACAATGAAAAATACAACATAGTACAAATATAACAAAGAACACAGAATAAAGGGGAAATTCAACAACAAAGAAGTGGAACCAATGTTAAAATGTTTTATAGAGCAAATTCTTATTTACTATGATTAGATAGTTCATAAAATTAGACAGTAAGATAGTACATCACCAGTACACCTATTAGTACAATACATTACAATCTAAAAGTAAACAATTGGAAGGATTCCAAAAAATCTAAAGCCCAAAGGAAGAGGTGACCGGGACTTGGGTATGGATTGTGATGGGTCAGTAAGTTTTGAAAAGCCTTTAAGTAGTAAAACAGAGGAGAGGGCGATGAAGGGAACTGAAGGAATCTATGTTTCACTTTCTCAGTTTTTCTTTATCTTTTTGATATAATAGGCCTAAAAGTCAGGCTCACTGATTTTACAGTGGGAACCAGAACATTAACCTTGTGTATAAGAATTTCCATGACCTAGTGACCAGCAGACGCTTATCAGATGAAGTTGACTGGAATGTTCTACTTTCAATGAATTTTATGAGCATGTATTAACGCTATTCCAGGCACTTTCCAATTAGTTAAACAAAGCACACTGATTTACTAGAGCTGGTAATGAATGGTAACTCATTTACTAAATGTGCGCTACGCTTCGTGCACCTCAGTTACATGCTCAAGAAAGTGCTGTCCCCAAAGACTTGTCAAGAATGGCTTTTCTGTCCTAGAAAAACTTGTTCTTAAATGAGACGTAAAGGCAAGAGATGTCGTAAGTAGAAAGTGTCTGCAGGCAATTAGAAAAGACGGATCTTAGATAAAGTATTCTTGTTCAGGATCGTTCAAGTGAATAGGCTTGACCCGCAAAACTGGACACAGACCATGGACAGGAGTAGCGCTGTTTCTGGACCTAATAGAGACAACCTAAACCATATACGCATGAACTAATATACATGCATTGGTTGTCGATATGAGATATCTTTCAAACATGATTTGAGATGATAGGACCATTAAAGTTATTTACACTTAAAGGGGATGTATAGTGTGGCCCAGAATAGGTTAAAAACATTAATAGCAATATTTATACCAATGATTCCCCACCATTCCCATTGCTAGGTACCCTCTGGTCTTTAGGTTTTACAGGTCACATTTTGAGACGCAAGAAATGATCACTCAGTCAATAACTGGCTGCAGTGTTGATTCAACTCAGTCTATGACTGGGTGAGCGGCATTTGTGTCTATCGAAATGGAGCAGGAAGTAGAGACTGGCAGGAGATCCAGCCAGTGTCGGGATGGCAGCAACAGGGAATCAGTGAGGTAAGTATTGCTCCTTTATTGTTTCTAATCTATTCTGAGCCATTTCTCAAGAATCTGCCCTTGCTTGTAAATCACATTTTCAATTGTAACTGTAGTTATGCTTTAACTTCTGTGAAAAATCTTGTTTATAGGCCTGCGCCGATCTTACAGGAAACCAAGTAGAATTGTAATTTCTCTTAGACCTTTATACTTATTGGAATACTCCTTATTGTTAATATTAAGACTATATTAAGATATTGCTCTTCTTGAAATTCCTTAATGTATTCAAGAACAGAAACACATCTAAATGTCTCTCCAATGTTTAAGCCATCTTTTTCTCCAAACTGCCAACTCTCTCACACTGACAAACTGAAGACAAAAAATCACCCACCCGCAAGTGTTGAAAGAAAATGGTGAAGTACCAGTAAAATTGATACCAGATATTAATATATAAATAAATTGATGTTACCCCTCTAAATCCAATTAATGCAAGGTCATTTCATCTGAAATCAGACACTTAAGACCTGCATTATGTAGATCAATGCACACTTGCAGAGTTCTCACACTCTCCTTTCAACACCTGCTTTTATATGCTTTCAAACCGGCTTGTCCTCTGCTTGTCCTCAAGACATGTGTGATTTCCAGTTACGACCCAGCTTCCTTGTGTCAGTATGTCTTTCATATCTGGGCCACGTGGCTAACACTTGTATCATTATGTATTACATTGTTGGAAGCCACTATAACGGCCAAAAGCAGCAAAATGGCTACTGGAACATTGTAGTACAGAGAATTATGTCACAGAAACTCATAGAATACATCAACGTAAAAGCAGTGACAGTAAGGTGGTGTGGATGCAGGGTTAAACTCCCGTACTGACTGTGTCTGTTAGCATAGTGAGAATGCGTATTAGCCAAGTTAGGGCGCAATAGAGCTTACTGGTTGTATTATATCCCATACCATGATGTATTTGCACTGTGATAATTTATGTATTTTATACCTGCTCAGTGGTACAGGTCGTTGTGTGGTCAGTTTTCTAGTACTTGTGGGAATGGTATTGTGCAATTATTCCTTACAGGTGGAGCTAAGTTACATCAATGAGTTGCATTACAAGAGAAGGTGTGTGTTGCTCTTCCATGATGGAGCCTGTTTGACATCTGGTGTTACCCCAACTATCCAGAGTGGGAAATGGTGTCTTATGTAAGGGCTGCTCCCTTGAGACGACTTGAGGTGAGAAGGAGCTCATAGGAGCAGGAGGGCAGCTCATTGTTTGAGGGCCACTTGAAGGAGGCAACAGCTAGGGAGGCCAAGCGAACCATACAATCTGCTTGCAGTGAGGATAGGGACACCTACACCTATGATGTCAGCCAGTTCCACAAGCCATTGCACCTCAGTGAAGATCTGGTGAACTGGAGCCTAGGACCTTCTATGACAGGTGGTGCAACCCTCATAACAGCAGGAGAGCATAATTTGTTGCTGCAGCCCAGAGGTCTGCACAAGGTATACTTCAAAATACCACTGTGACAAATGTCTTTGCAAAGATTGTTAAATAATATTTGACATGCAATATTCAAGACCTTTAAGGGTTAATTGTATTTTGCTGACAAAGCTCTTGTATCTTATGGTGCATGGGTGTGGATAGGGTATGACTATTTTGGTATTGTCCAAATACAGTAGTAGAAAGTATAAAGGATGTTGGGAAACACCCCCTTTCATGAATATAAATGACTGACAGACACACATGTCTGGGTCTCACTCTCGGTGGGGGTCTCCCTCTCCCTGTGGGGATCTGTCCCTGTCTCTCACTTTGGGTGTCTCTCTCTCCCAACCTGGCTACTCCCTCTAAGACCTTGGGAAGGATGGTGGAATCGTCCTGCAGAAGACCAACACACATTGATGAATAAGCATGAGCCAAGATGATGCAAGAGAACCACCTTGAAGAAACCTAACGCTACACTTCTCCTAAGAAATGTAAGACATTGACTGATATTTCTGTTATGCTGGAAGTTTTCCATGTATCTGTTTTTCCATGAAGGCTTCAATAAATCTCCATGTTTTATATGAAGCCGAGTCCTCCAATAATGTTACCTTAGGTGTCAACACGTGAGTAAGGATTTCATTCAATTGTAGACTATTTTACAGTTTACGGACAGTTATTATTTTACAAAGATCTACTGTACTATACCAGCTACAGCAAAGAGTATGACACCAGGTGTCCTATGATTGTGTCCTTTTTTCGGCACTGGAGCTCCAGGTGACTTGCAGGAGATGAAGATTTAATGTATGTAAATGTAGTAAAGGAGTGTGCAATGATTGGTAATGAACGCTCCTAGGTTATCCATTCCCAATCATTGTACATTAGGTCAGCCTTTGTATAAGGGCTTTTTCTATTAGTGTCTTCTTATGTGGCACAAAGACCTTTAGACATTGTAGGTAAGTTTGCTCCACCTATAGCTATGATCCTGAGTATGGACACATGATATTGATCTAATGGATTGTATTTATTAGATCACTATTATCTATCTAGTATACCACCATTAAACCTTCAATAAAAAATTGTACTTCAGGCATTTACATATACTGTATGTGAAACACAATATACCAAGTGAGAGAGATACTTGAAAACTATGACCTGAGAAAGACACAAGTTCAGTGCGGAAAGGTGTTGGCAAACTAATATAATTATCTATATTTTAACTTATATTGTTGACAATATTATTCCATTACTTTGATTGAACCAATAGCAAGGTGGAACAGGACCTTCCCCAGCAGAGTACTCTGATACACAGTGAGCGCTGACTATATTTTTGTGGAACACTGCGTTGCTACAGCTGCATAATTTGCCATTAACCCTTACTTGGTCGGCGGACCAGTATTCTGTCCCCCTCCAAGTGGAGTCAGAGAGTCTGAGGAAGGCCATATTCAGGCTGAAAACGTTCATAAGTCTCTACTTTACACGGCACGTTGTTTGGATATCTCTGTAAACGTATTTGTTACTTGAACACCAGATCGGTGATAAATAAAACAAGTGATACATAACTCTCAATCGGAGTTTGAAGTCTCTACAACCACTGATACACAGTGGTTCTCTGCAAGATTTCTACCCCTTCTACCTCTTCAATGATACACTTGTGTTTAGAATCCTATATGAGGGAATCAGAGCAATAGTTTTGGAGTAAATTTATGTAAAACACCAGAGAGTTGTAGGAAAGCTACTAGATAAAATTATTCATTTTTCGAGTTTCTGGACATTTCTCTTATATAATGCTAATAAAATCAAGATCTTTATTGCTACCATATTCAAGTGTTCAATGCTCCCGCAGCACCACACAGAGTAAATTAAACATTATGTGGACTTTATGTCTTCCATTAAAAAAAAATCTAAATATCAAAAATAGGCTTAAAAAATGTAAGGTGCATTTGAAAGCCTACAGTATGTATTTGGGTTCAATACCCCTGCAAAGCCCCATGTTATGGATTAGTTTATGTGAATATTGTCTAATAGGGTGATCTCTAGGTAAAGATTTACTAAGCCAATAATATGAACTAGGTAGCAGAAATGTTTGTTATTTTTATTACACACATAAGATGAGAAATAGTCAGGAGTCTGTAATGTTTGTCAGAGTGAGAGTCTCACCTGAGCAGGGCAATTATGGTGCACATATGAAATGGTGAGACGTCGGGGTGGCAGCGGGTGAGCCTGTCTGCCAGTGAGAGGTGATGTCTGTGTTCTTCTGTGTTGGTAACACTAATATATCTTGATATTTCCTGAAGGTACCATTTTTACTGGAAGACTTTGTTCACAATTAGGTTTAGTTTTTCGTTCTGTATAACCTGACACTTTCTTTTTTCTCTCCTTCCGACTTCCCTTGAGGGTGTCTGTCACTGTAACTCTTGCCACCTGCTTCACTCAGGTGTAAGCGGTTTCCATGGCAACCATCCTCGGGCTGTACAGGACGGAGCACGCCTAATGTTCCTTCGTCTTCCATTATTAACCACTTCTGTCCTGGGGCATCTTCATAGCTTTGCATCTTAGGAATTTCAGAGGCCTGAGGCTCAAGGGCCCTGTGACCTATTCTAAACCTCTCCTATTACCAACAGTCCTTGAAAGGCCCCAACAAGAACTTGTTTAGTTTTGGATATGCATGACTGTCATGTTTTGCAGTGGGGGATGACGGTTACAACACTTTTCGCATAGTATCATTTTTTAAATTAGCATTTTTTTTGCTTTTGGCTTGCTCTGCCAAAGGCAAGAATTGTCAGTAGTACTTGTCTTAGAGTTCACACGTTGTCAGGAGGTGTGGGTGCCCATCATAATAGCAATTTTGTTTGGTAAATGTATTTCTAAGTGGAATGAATAACACAATGAGTACATGCAAAACATGCCGTGCTTAGAGATGCGCTTTATACGTGTTAAGAGTTTTAGATCTACAGCCTGCTGGTGGGGTCAGCTAGCCTTATGATCCAGAGCAAAACAGTTTAGAAATAGCATTTATTGTTATGTCTGAATGGCTGAAATAACTGATCTCATAGCAATAAATCATTATACGATCCATATACAGTGGGGAAAAAAAGTATTTAGTCAGCCACCAATAGTGCAGGTTCTCCCACTTAAAAAGATGAGAGAGGCCTGTAATTGATATCATAGGTAGATCTCAACTATGAGAGACAAAATGAGAAAACATATCTAGAAAATCACATTGTCTGATTTTTAAAGAATTTATTTGCAAATTATGGTGGAAAATAAGTATTTGGTCACCTACAAACAAGCAAGATTTCTGGCTCTCACAGACCTGTAACTTCTTCTTTAAGAGGCTCCTCTGTCCTCCACTCATTACCTGTAGTAATGGCTCCTGTTTGACATTGTTATCAGTATAAAAGACACCTGTTCACAACCTCAAACAGTCACACTCCAAACTCCACTATGGTGAAGACCAAAGAGCTGTGGAAGGACACCAGAAACAAAATTGTAGACCTGCACCAGGCTGGGAAGACTGAATCTGCAATAGGCAAGCAGCTTGGTGTGAAGAAATCAACTGTGGGAGCAATAATTAGAAAATGGAAGACATACAAGACCACTGATAATCTCCCTCCATCAGGGGCTCCACGCAGGATCTCACCTCGTGGGGTCAAAATGATCACAAGAACGGTGAGCAAAAATCCCAGAACCACACGGGGGGACCTAGTGATTGACCAGCAGAAAGTTGGGACTAACGTAACAAAGGCTACCGTCAGTAACACACTACGCCGCCAGGGACTCAGATCCTGCAGTGCCAAACGTGTCCCCCTGCTTAAGCCAATACATATCTGAAGTTTGCTAGAGAGCATTTGGATGTTCCAGAAGAGTATTGGGAGAATGTCATATGGTCAGATGAAACCAAAGTAGAACTGTTTGGTAGAAACACAACTCGTCGTGTTTGGAGGAGAGTGAATGCTGAGTTGCATCCAAAGAACACCATACCTACTGTGAAGCATGGGGGTGGCAACATCATGCTTTGGGGCTGTTTCCCTGCAAAGGGACCAGGATGACTGATCTGTGTACATGAAAGAATGAATGGGGCCATGTATCGTGAGATTTTGAGTGCAAACCTCCTTCCATCAGCAAGGGCATTGAAGATGAAACGTGGCTGGGTCTTTCAGCATGACAATGATCCCAAGTACGCCGCCAGGGCAACGAAGGAGTGGCTTCGTAAGAAGCATTTCAAGGTCCTGGAGTGGCCTAGCCAGTCTCCAGATCTCAACCCCATAGAAAACCTTTGGAGGGAGTTGAAAGTCCGTGTTGCCGAGCCACAGCCACAAAACATCACTGCTCTAGAGGAGATCTGTATGGAGGAATGGGCCAACATACCAGCAACAGTGTGTGCCAACCTTGTGAAGACTTACAGAAAACGTTTGACCTCTGTCATTGCCAACAAAGGATATATAACAAAGTATTGAGATGAACTTTTGTTATTGACCAAATACTTATTTTCCACCATAATTTGTAAATAAATTCTTAAAAAATCAGACAATGTAATTTTCTGGATTTGTTTCTCATTTTGTCTCTCATAGTTGAGGTCTACCTATGATGTCAATTACAGGCCGGCCTCATCTTTTTAAGTGGGAGAACTTGCACAATTGGTGGCTGACTAAATGCTTTTCCCCCCCACTGTATGTAGTCTCCCTGCCTGATAACCTGCCCACAATAAGAAAATTATGGCTGGGTTTTTGACAAGTCCCAGACCATAGAAAATTTCTGCATTCGTGGTCGTATCCATTGGCAACCGATCAAGACAGCAGACTGTCACCACTAAGATAGTTAGATAAAATCTTTAAAACTCTGCAGAATTTTTAACTACTTATATTTTCAAAAAGGTTTAACTTTTAATTATCTACAAATATAGATATGGTCATGTTCATGGGAATACCCCTTTAACTCTCCTGCCCAGTTAACCCACCACCCCCTTCATTTCTCATTTGCCTCTCCCTTCTGCCAGTCCCTTCACTGGCTATACACTGCCCAACTAATTCAATTCAAGATATTAGTTATGACATACAAAGCCACTCACCACCTCCTCCCTCCATACATGTTTGACTTAATCTGTCGCTACCTCTCCACATGCCGATACCTCTCCTATCAGAACAAAGCCTTCTTCTTCCCTCTGCTTTCATCTGCTCCTCACACAACTGCCTCCTATGCATCCCCTATACAATGATTCGTAAGACAGTCTCCTACAAACACAACCTTCAGGCACAATCTGAAGACTCATCTCTTTAGAATAGCATACAAACACACAGTAACCTTGCTGCTGCCATGCCACCATATGGGTAACTTTTACTTTCACCTATTGTCTACCTTCCCTTATAGCGTGTGAGTCCTTGCAGGCAGGGTCCTTTCTCCAGTTTGTATCTGATCAGTCATCTAGTTAGTTTTGTGTTCATTGTACTTGTTGTACTTGTACTATATATGTAAACCCTTTTACCATGGAATTAATGGTGCTATATAAATAAATAGTAGATTACTATATGAAATAAATTTCAGAAAAAAATACTATACCATGCTTTGTCTGATAAAAACCACCCCAATAACATTATTTAAACTAAAAAACAAACCAAAATGCTGTAGATTACAATACTTTATTACAATACTTTACTATAGACTTTACGCAAATTTAATAAATTTAAAAAAAAAAGTCACAAGAAATGCAGGTGAATGTATGAAGAGAAGATGGATGCTGGCTACAGATCATGATTCCTATGCATTGTACTATTTACTGTGAAAGGGTATTCCTCGCATGTGAGAAAATCCCATAAACAACTTATCTGAATAATATTCACAGTAGAAAATTCACACGGGTCTCCAGTATAACAAATAAAATGATAATCAGTCCTGTACCAAACTAATTGCTGTGTCTGCATAACTCCCATTTTACTCCTTGGAGAGGTTGATGGATAAAAAACAGGTTTTTACTAGGGAATAATGCAAAGTGAATTATCCCTGGTTGGTGTTAATCAATAGGCCTTAGTGGACCCTGTAATGTTTAATGAAGATCACTTGGATACACAATTAAGTGAACAAATTGAGGAGGGGTCCTCACAGCTTTGATTGGTGTTCTGGATCAATGGCTTTTTATCAGTGCTGATGTGCTGCAAGGAGGAGGGAATGACAGTGGAGCGACTGGGACACTACTTGTCACTTGTCTCATTTAAAAACAGCGTGACTCCAGCTATGAAACCCTACAGGAGACACAAAAGTCTAGAGAACAGCATAAAACAGAAGCAAAAGTGCAAGACAAGGACAAGATGGTTTCTGTGCGCCTTATGAAATATCACATTTCAGTAAGTCAGATTTTACCATATGCCAAAACAGACAACAAAAAAATCTGAATGCCATTACAAATAAACTTGACCTAATGCTTTACCATATTTCAGTAGCTGCAGAGCAATTTCACATTTGATCATGTCTGGGTTATTCACGCTGCTTTCTTAGTATAAGCCTTTAATAAGCATTTATAAGGATTTTGGATGGTCATGTATGGATCAACATATGACTGTAGACTATATACAGTACAAATTACGACCAGTGTACACAACACCAATAGAGGCAATGTCAAGGCCAACACCAATTCCTTATCCCACCTAATCTTTGGAGTCTGGTCAATGGAGCAATATAAATATTTATCTTTAGATTTCTAGTAATCCTTGATTTTACCTTTATTGAGTTACTATTCATTACTATTTATTCCAGCACAGAACTTAGTAACATAGTAATAAATATTCTAGCATTTCAACTTAAAGCAAAAGGAAAAGGTCAAATAACCCTAATAAGACAGCCTTTAATGGTCACAATGAGAAGAATTTATACCTTCAGCTCCAACATGGCAATCAGAAAAAAAATCCCTGGTCCAATGAGCCATCTCAAGCAATCTATTAAGATACTTAGTATATTTTTTATAGAAAGAAAGGCTCCTATAGAAAGATTACCTATTGAAGAAGGCAATGATCTTAACCATTCTTTTAGTTTTTCTTTTCACAAGTGAAATGGATTGTCCCACCATTAAATATCATATTTATTGTATAGATGTGAAACAATAATCATGTTTGCCATTCATATGCTGTTATGAAAATGATCCAGTGAAGATTCATAACATTTGCTTACATAGTATGGCACCACCTGGTGTTCAAAGGGTATAGCAATGTACATGTTCACCTAATCTCCTAGTGGACAGGCATGCTCAGTCACTGTCCCCTGCAAACTGGTCCTCCGTTTAATGAAGAGCAGCCAATAGAGATAGCTTTTTGCCTTGCTTGTCAAGAAAGTAGCCAGTAGGTCATCTGTAGTATGGCAGTATAGTTGTGAACAAAAAGACCAATTCTGTTCAGAACCTATTCACAGATTAGCCGGAGCCCCAAAGAGGATATATAAAAGCTCAAAATTATAAAAAAGGGTATGATCTGTGCTACAAACAGCTATTAACAGCCTTTCAAGAATTTTGGTGTTAAAATAATTTGATTTGGGTAGCCCTTGTAATATTTTCCTTCATTTAGTCACTGTTATATAATCTTATATATTGGCATTTTTTATTTATTTTTTATTTTTTATAAAAGAACAAAATTAGGAGTGGACATAATTCAGAGAAGAGTTCAGGTGAGCATGGAGTATGTAATGCGTATGGAGAGGACAGGGAAGGCTGTGCTAGGAGTTTAGAAGGGACTAGAGATGCAGGGTGCAAAGTATAGACAGGGCTGCTTTAACCATAGGGAAAACGGACCACCTGCACCAGGCCTTATGGCAGACTGCATATTGGGTGCTGTTCCGCTGTTTTGACGGCAGGTAAAGAGTGGAACTCTGTCTGAATTCTTAGGATGCAGATAAAGTTAAATATAACTGTTAGGGTCTTGCCAAACGTAGCAATACCCTGACACTACTGCAGGGGTCTGGGAGGAAGGACAGAGACAAGTGAGCCCTAATCTCACCCCAGCCACTGTCCCTTCTTATTGCCTCAGTTACCCTAAACGGTAAAAGGACAACCTGAAGACGAGTCCTATACTGAGTAAGTGACAACACTGAACAAAGACAGAACAAACGACACAAAGGGAGGTCAGGAAGCCTAGGGTTCGGTAACAGACGAGCAATGCAGTACGAAATCACAATCCAAGAGAATAGTCACAAGGCAAGCCAAAGGTCAGAGAATCAGGTAACAAAGCAGCAAGGGATATAACAAAGAGAGCAGGCAAAGACAGTGCAATAACCGGCCACCATGTGAGGGCTGACAACCTGTTTATAGAAAGCCTGGGCAAGCCCCATACTGGATTGGTAGACAGGCTGTTAATCACACAGGCAAGGCTGAGATTAACTATATGCTGTCCAGAGAGAAATACTCAGAAGACGGGTGTGGCTGGAAATCCATTACATTGTCTAGGACCATGTTCAGACTGAGCAACAAGAAACCTACGCAAGGAATCAAACTGAACATGCCTCCTTCGCTGCAGCGTGCGAGTGGAGGGTGGCGCAGAGACCCGAACAGGCAGAGACGTTACAATAACATAGACTATGATCCACTCCGTGCTTCACCATTCAGGCTACGGCTGATGATATCTGTGGCAGGGAGGCGCGATGAGCTGCAGGCAGATCCGTGGGAATAGGCTTAGGTATGTAATATATTGATAGGTCACTGTGGGGTCAGGGGGATAGTTGAGGAGACATTACATTATGTGTGTGTGTGGGTGGGGGGACGCTTATGAAACCTATGAATTGAAAGGAGCCACTAAAGTGTTAAAATGACCTTGAGTAAAGAAATATATATACAGCACATGGAAGGTACACGGGAGTACTCCGTTTGTAGGGAAGGCGGTTTTCAGGATACTGAGGGGATGTGGAGCTGGTAGAATTGACTTGCATTGTACACAACTGATAAATTCAATTTCCTGCTATGTTCTACATTAAACCTGATACCATACAGATTCTACACATTACATATGAACTTAATATTTATATCAAAGAAATGTTTCTAAGCAGACAGCACTAATGAATAATCTTTTAATTACAAGTCGTCTGAGAACTTGGCTTCCTTGCACAGACATGTAGCCTGCACTAGTATAGCAGCCATTTGTTGTGGTGGATTTGTACATGTGCATTTTGTGCTTTGTAGGCAGTTTCAGATAATTATTTTTTACTTATAAATATTTCCATGTATTCACGGGATGACATTCTGAGACATCTGTTGTTGTACAGCAGATGCAAGTTTAGCTGAACTGTCTGAGAAGATGTTCTGCTTTCATGACTTTGATGAATATACTTTGTTTCGCAAAAATGTCATCTATGAATCTATGAATCCATTTATAAGTACATAACACAATTCTTTTCAAGTCCAGAATTTATTTCTTCTCATATCTGTAACACGATGAAATTGGAATACTAAGTAATTTAAGGTTAGTTTTACATTGTGTCTTTTTGCACCCATATACGGGTACCTTGTTGGGTAAAATCACCATTGAAGTTCTAATATTCAAAATTCAATAACCCTCACGTGGTCCATGTGCTGAATACACCATTCCAAAAATAAAGCCACTATTGTTTGTGGCCTATATCTGGTATTGCAGTATGACTCCTGCCATTTGTCTGACATTGAATGCTATAAGGTCCCCATTCGCATAAGAGAAAAGTTGTCTGAACCTGCTGATATTGGTAGGACTGCTAGAGCATCTTATGTTTATGGGGACTTCCCAACAGGATAAGGAAAGGAATGTGTGGAATTTTAAGATGTCTGATCCTTTGTTCCCCTATTTCTCTCCTCTTTCTTAGCCAAACCAAGATCCACCATGTGATCGTCCCCTTAATGGGGTTGGCAGGTATTCCTGAACTCTGCTGAAGAACCCATTGCTTCTCTGCATCCTGCTGGGTTGACTTGTAAGTGATAAGTTCTCTCTTCCACCTCACCTAGCATTTTGGCTCCGGTTAAATCTGCTCACCCTCCACCCCTCATGTTCTTGTCACCAACTTATAATTATAAATTTTGTATGCTTATATTCATTGTTATCTCTTCTCAGTTATCAGGGATGGAAGCCTTATTCACTAAGGAAAAGCCATCTAGGCCAGCATGTGCAATAGTTCTTGTATTTCTTAGTAATTGATAGCTAGAATGTATTTATGGAAACTTATATTAAAACTGTGGCAAACCTGCACCACTACAAAATCTAACTTGTCTGAGTCTTTATTTATGTTAAACTTTATATTAGTCCACATGATGTTCATCCACACCGTCAAGGGCTGAGCTGCAAAACCAGACACAGCCTATACAGTTGTGCTAAAAAGTTTACATACCCTGGCAGATTTTTTGTTTTTTGGCCTTTTTCAGAGAATATGAATGATAACACAAAAACTTTTTCTCCACTCATGGTTAGTGGTTGGTTGAAGCCATTTATTGTCAAACTTCTGTGTTTTCTCTTTTTAAATCATAATGACAACCAAAAACATCAAAATGACCCTGTTCAAAAGTTCACATACCCCAGTTCTTAATACCGTGTATTGCCCCCTCTAACATCAATGACAGCTTGAAGTCTTTTGTGGTAGTTGTGGATGAGGCTCTTTATTTTCTCAGATGGTAAAACTGCCCATTCTTCTTGGCAAAAAGTCTCCAGTTCCTGTAAATTCCTGGGCTGTCTTGCATGTACTGCGCGCTTGAGATCTCCCCAGAGTGGCTCAATGATATTGAGGTCAGGAGACTGAGATGGCCACTCCAGAACCTTCACTTTCGTCTGCTGTAGCCAATGACAGGTCGACTTGGCCTTGTGTTTTGGATCGTTGTCATGTTGGAACGTGCAAGTACGTCCCATGCGCAGCTTCCTGGCTGATGAGTGCAAATTTGCCTCCAGTATTTGCTGATAATGTGCTACATTCATCTTTCCTTCAACTCTGATGAAGTTTCCTGTGCCTTTGACGCTCACACATCCCCACATCATCAGTGATCCACCTCTGTGCTTTACAGTACAAATGATGTTCCTTTCATCATAGGCCTTGTTGACACCTCTCCAAATGTAACGTTTATGGTTGTGGCCAAAAAGTTCGATTTTTCTCTCATCACTCCAAATTACCTTGTTCCAGAAGTTTTGAGGCTTGTCTCTGTGCTGTTTGGCGTATTGAAGGTGAGATTCTTTGTGGAATTTGCGCAGTAATGGATTTCTTCTGGCAACTCGACCATGCAGCCCATTTTTCTTCAAGAGCCTCCTTATTGTGCATCTTGAAACAGCCACAACGATAGTTTTCAGAGAGTCCTGTATTTCAGCAGATGTTATTTGTGGGTTTTTCTTTGCATCCCGAACAATTTTCCAGGCAGTTATGGCCGAAATTTTGGCTGGTCTACCTGACCATGGTTTAGTTTCTGGGCATGTTATCAGGCCAAAATCACCAGGGTATGTGAACTTTTGAACAGGGTCATTTTTATGTTTTTGGTTGTCATTATGATTTAAAAAAAGAAAACACAGAAGTTTGACAATAAATGGCTTCAACCAACCACTAACCATGAGTGGAGAAAAAGTTTTTGTGTTATCATTCATATTCTCTGAAAAAAGGCCAAAAAAACAAAAAATCTGCTGTGGTATGTAAACTTTTTTAGCACAACTGTACATAAGAGCGGCGCTGTTTCTAAAATAGGAGACCTTTTTTCTAATCTTGGACTTGTCCTTTAATTTGAAAAGCAAAAATGTAGAAAGGATATTAGGTATATTCAACTATTATGTAAAAGGAAAAATAACATATAATGTAGGTTCTACTTTAGCAGAATTGAATTATCTGAATTAATATTATGGAAAATGGCGTATAAGGCTTATAGGGCTAACACAATGTACAATGTGCCTTATAAGCAGCCAGTGGGAGCTGGAGGGATTATTTAGAGAGACTTATAGTCAATTCTTGCCAAACTGAACTGGTTTCTATAAAAAACATATAATTCTATGTAATGTTTTCTTGTATGGACCAGGTTCACACTTTACACTAAGCCTCTACTAACATTCACACAGCTCCGCAATATTCAGTAATCTACATTGGTGAGATCACACACAAGTCCAGAGCATCGTATAACCTGGAAATGAAATGAAAAATGAAAATGTGTCTGTACTCACCTCGCTGCCAACTTTTCCCATATGAATGTCTCCCTTGTTTAACCATCACACAACCAGTGTAGAACCTAAGATATTCACATTTTAACACTAACTACAGCTGTGTATAAGGAAGTTCCTCATTGAAATGTTGGTTATATATATGGCACTGATGGGTGATGGTGAAGCATCTTCCTGTTTTACTGGGATGGCCCACAATGCATTTCATAGATATCGCTACCTGCAAACCAAGTTTACATGGAGATATTCCAACAAACATACAGTACAGACCAAAAGTTTGGACACACCTTCTCATTCCAAGAGTTTTCTGTATTTTCATGACTATAAAAATTGTAGATTCACACTGAAGGCATCAAAACTATGAATTAACACATGTGAAATTATATACTTAACAAAAAAGTGTGAAACAACTGAAAATATGTCTTATATTCTAGGTTCTTCAAAGTAGCCACCTTTTGCTTTGATTACTGCTTTGCACACTCTTGGCATTCTCTTGATGAGCTTCAAGAGGTAGACACCTGAAATGGTCTTCCAACAGTCTTGAAGGAGTTCCCAGAGATGCTTAGCACTTGTTGGCCCTTTTGCCTTCACTCTGCGGTCCAGCTCACCCCAAACCATCTCGATTGGGTTCAGGTCTGGTGACTGTGGAGGTCAGGTCATCTGGCGTAGCACCCCATCACTCTCCTTCTTGGTCAAATAGCCCTTACACAGTCTGGAGGTGTGTTTGGGGTCATTGTCCTGTTGAAAAATAAATGTTGGTCCAACTAAACGCAAACCGAATGGAATAACAAGCCGCTGCAAGATGCTGTGGTAACCATGCTGGTTCAGTATTCCTTCAATTTTGAATAAATCTCCAACAGTGTCACCAGCAAAGCACCCCCACACCATCACACCTCCTCCTCCATGCTTCACGGTGGGAACCAGGCATGTAGAGTCCATTCGTTCACCTTTTCTGTGTCGCACAAAGACACGGTGGTTGGAACCAAAGATCTCAAATTTGCACTCATCAGACCAAAGCACAGATTTCCACAGGTCTAATGTCCATTCCTTGTGTTCTTTAGCCCAAACAAGTCTCTTCTGCTTGTTGCCTGTCCTTAGCAGTGGTTTCCTAGCAGCTATTTTACCATGAAGGCCTGTTGCACACAGTCTCCTCTTAACAGTTGTTGTAGAGATGTGTCTGCTGATAGAACTCTGTGTGGCATTGACCTGGTCTCTAATCTGAGCTGATGTTAACCTGCGATTTCTGAGGCTGGTGACTCGGATTAAGTTATCCTCCGCAGCAGAGGTGACTCTTGGTCTTCCTTTCCTGGGGCGGTCCTCATGTGAGCCAGTTTCTTTGTAGCGCTTGATGGTTTTGGCCACTGCACTTGGGGACACTTTCAAAGTTTTCCCAATTTTTCGGACTGACTGACCTTCATTTCTTAAAGTAATACTGGCCACTCGTTTTTCTTTACTTAGCTGCTTTTTTTTTTGCCATAATACAAATTCTAACACTCCATTCAGTAGGACTATCAGCTGTGTATCCACCTGACTTCTGAACAACACAACTGATGGTCCCAACACCATTTATAAGGCAAAAAAATCCCACTTATTAAACCTGACAGGGCACACCTGTGAAGTGAAAAACATTTCAGGTGACTACCTCTTAAAGCTCATCAAGAGAATGCCAAGAGTGTGCAAAGCAGTAATCAAAGCAAAAGGTGGCTACTTTGAAGAACCTAGAATATTAGACATATTTTCAGTTGTTTCACACTTTTTTGTTAAGTATATAATTCCACATGTGTTAATTCATAGTTTTGATGCCTTCTGTGTGAATCTACAATTTTTATTGTCATGAAAATACAGAAAACTCTTGGAATGAGAAGGTGTGTCCAAACTTTTGGTCTGTACTGTATGTTTGTTGGAATATCTCCATGTAAACTTGGTTTGCAGGTAGCGATATCTATGAAATGCATTGTGGGCCATCCCAGTAAAACAGGAAGATGCTTCACCATCACCCATCAGTGCCATATATATAACCAACATTTCAATGAGGAACTTCCTTATACACAGCTGTAGTTAGTGTTAAAATGTGAATATCTTAGGTTCTACACTGGTTGTGTGATGGTTAAACAAGGGAGACATTCATATGGGAAAAGTTGGCAGCGAGGTGAGTACAGACACATTTTTATTTTTTATTATTAAGTTCCCTTTAATAATTCCTATTTCCCTTAAATAATTATAGCTCAGAAATTGAATAAGGCTCTGTATAAAAAGAAAAAAACAAGTGTTGTGTTACTGTAGACATATATAGATTACTGACATAAATTAAGGGGTTTTCCAGGATTAGATATTTACAACCTATCTTCAGTACCATCTCACTCTGATGGGATCATTTTCCTTAAGGTGGTATACCAAGACTAAGATATTGATGACCTATCCCTAGGATAGGTCATCAATATCAGCTCAGAGGGGTCCGACACCTGGACCCTGCACCAATCAGCTGTTTGAAGAGAACATAACATTTGTGTGAGCTCTGCAGCCACTTCACTGCTCACCAAGCACAGCTCCATACATTGTATACAGTTGCTATACAACTATACTTGGTATTACAACTCAGCCCCATTTGCATAAATAGGACTGAACTGCACACAGGAAACATGACAAATGAGTGTGATGTCACTGGCCTGTTAAGAGGAACTGACAACAAGTGGAGTGCATGCGGCCTCTTCAATCAGCTGATTGGTCGGAGTCTTGGGTGTTTTTTCCCCACCATCAGATACTGATGATCTATCTAAAGGATAGGTCTTCAATAAAGATGGGCAAACCTCTTAGGATTCTTTTTGTTTCGGATTTGGATGGCTTGGGTCCAAAATTCATTTTGGGTCTAACAAGTTCAGAACCACACCTTAAATTGTCATAAAGTGTAGAACACTTCAGACACCAGAGTATAATAGGTGGAGGCCCAGGGAAGGTGTAAGGAATAAAAAAACTTTCATACTCCCCTCATGGAATGTGTGTGGTCTAAACTGTTACCACTTTTGGGCCTCCTTGCGGTTTCCGGAACTCTCTCTCTATCCACCTCCTCAGTGACATTATGACGCTTAGTGCGCCCATGTGACCGCTGGTGGCCTATTCACAGGCCTTAGCAGTGACCTGGGTGCATAACGTCACTGAGGAGGTGAAGAGAGCACCAGACACTACCAGAGGCCCAAAAGAGGTAACAGAATGTGAGTTGTTTTTTTTTTTTTTTTTTTTTTTTGTTACACCTACTCAGGTCCTCCACCTATTATACTCTGGGGTCTGAGAAGATCACAGAGTATACTGTGGCAGCCAGTTTTGTTCACCAGAGACAAATCTCCATTTGTGGTGCAGCTTCATGTAATGTGTGTGGTTTAAACTGCAAAAACAAGTATCAAGTACCCCTGAAATTTTTCCAGAAAGTGAAGTATTTCTCACAGAAAATTATTGCAATTACACATGTTTTGTTATACACATGTTTATTTCCTTTGTGTGTATTGGAGCAACACAAAAAAAACTAAGAAAAAAATTCAAATTAGACATAATATCACACTACATCCCGCATTAAAAAGGAGAGGTCTCGAGAGATAGCCGCGCTGATTGCCGACATGGTTTCCCTCGAGCAGGCCCACAAGCGCACCCACGTAATAGACACCCAGTCGGCCCTTTTAGTAGCTCGTAAAAAACTACGAGAACGTCTAGATATACGTACAAAATATCTCTTGGCTAGGGGACGGCGCCATTTTTATGAATTTGGAAACAGATGTAGCCGCACGCTCGCCAGGTCCCTTAGGGAACAAAAGACACGCAATTATATCCCCTCGGTCACTGACTCGACGGGAAGGCGCAACACTGACCCACACCGTATTGCAGAAGAGTTTGCGGAGTTTTACCGTACCCTCTACAACCTTCCGTCATGTCTCCCAGAGTCGAATGGCCCCTCCCTGGCCTCGGCTCTGAAACAGTATATAGCAGACTCCGGTTTGCCTAAACTCTCGGTGGAAGCCCAAACCGCTCTTGACTCACCTATAACTAAGGAAGAATTAGCTCAGGCGCTTCAGACAATGCAACCTAGCAAGGCCCCAGGCCCCGATGGCTTTCCAGCCTCCTACTATAAAAAATACTCGTTAGAGTTGTTGGACCCCCTGGTGCGTGCCTTAAACTCTCTGTCGGCAGGTGCGACCCTCCCCCCCGGACATGACTAGGGCCCATATAACGGTAATACATAAGGAGGGTAAAGACCCTGCGATGTGTGCCAGTTATAGACCGATATCACGCCTCAATGTTGACTTAAAAATCTTCTCTAAGGTAATAGCCTGCAGGCTGGTCCCTCTATTGCCTGGCCTAGTACAGTCCGATCAAGTTGGGTTCATCCCCACACGTGAGGCTAGGGACAATACAGTAAAGGTAATTAACGCCATACACTACGCCAAAACCCATGACCTCCCACTTTGTCTTCTCTCAACTGACGCTGAAAAAGCATTTGATAGAGTCAGCTGGTCTTATCTATTTGAGGTCCTGGATCATGTGGGGCTTGGCCCGATCATGAGATCCTGGATCGCTTCCTTGTATTCCAATCCGTCAGCTTCCACGAGAGTTAACCCCCCTGATTTTTGTCTTAACACTAGAACCTCTGCTTAGACAGATCAGATCTAACCCGGACATAGGTGGCCTAAGGATAGGCAGTAGAGTCCTGAAAATTGCAGCATATGCAGATGATCTCCTCTTCTTCCTGCAGGACCCAGCCAAATCCCTTCCCTCCCTAATGTCTGAATTCCACAGGTTCTGTCATCTTACCAACTTTAAAATTAATTTCCAGAAATCTGAGGCCCTTAACGTTTCGCTTCCGCAGGGGATACAGTCCTCTCTGGAGGATTCCTTCCCCTTCAGATGGTCAAGAATAGCTATCAAGTACTTAGGGGTGATGATACCCAAGGACCTAGGCGAGCTCTATGACAAAAATTACCTCCCCCTTCTCCGGGCCATTAGATCCGACCTAAAGAGATGGTCCATAGGTACATACACATGGTTTGGCCGCTGCGCTATATACAAAATGAATATTATGCCCCGTCTGCTATACCTCTTCCAAACTTTACCGATCCACATACCCCCCGGTTTTTTCAAGTTACTGTACAGTGACCTAATCAACTTTGTGTGGCAGGGTGGGCGAGCTAGGCTGGCGCGTTCTACTCTCACGCTACCTAAACAATGGGGTGGTCTGGGCCTTCCTGACCCCCGAAAGTATTACGAGGCCTCCATGCTCCAAAGAGTGCTAGACTGGTGTCGTCACGCTCCTTACAAACAATGGGTCGTCCTGGAAAATGTATTCGTTGACGCCCCCCTGGACTCGCTCCCCTGGTTGGACTCGCTGCGCCCCGGGGCCCTGAGACACCACCCTACCATAGGACCCACTCTCCAGGTATGTAGATCGCTCTTCTGCAGGGAGTGGATCTCCCCCTCCCCTTCACCTTTACTTCCCATCCTAGGAAACCCTGCCTTTATGGCGGGTTTATCTCAAGGACCATTCCGGCAGTGGCGAGCACACAGAGGGCCCTACACTTTCGCTCTGAGGGTGACTGGGTGTCTCACCGGGTACTACTTGCCACGCCGGACCTTCCGGCGCTTGGCCCATGGCGGGTCTTTCAACTCACGCACTTTCTTTCCTCATTACCTAAGTCCCCAGGGTATGACAGACAGCTCACGAAGTTCGAGGAGACCTGCATGGGAAGGGGCCTGCTAAGACACTCACTTTCCGATTTCTATCTGCTCCTGGTGTCCCCTCCTCCGGGCCACAGACCCTCCTACTTAACCAGATGGGAGGCCGATCTGGCCATGACCTTCTCTGACCAACAGTGCTCCAGAATTTTTGAGTTTACCCACAAGAGTTCGATGGCCAGCAGTTATCAGGAGGCGGGATATAAACTCCTGACTAGATGGTACCATGTTCCATCTAAACTACACAGACTCTTCCCGTCCTCCTCTCCTGTGTGTTGGCGCTGTTGCTCGGAGGAGGGGACGCTTTTACATATCTTCTGGGATTGCTCGATATTGAGAGACTTTTGGGAGGGAGTACACAGGGTGCTAGGTCGGATATTCCAAACTGCCATTTCTAACACGCCAGCCTTCTTTCTGCTACACCTCTCAGATTACCCCCTGTGTACCTATCGCAAATCCTCCCTACGACATATGGTCAATGCCGCTAGGGCGTGTATCCCAGCGCTATGGAAATCGTCTAATCCCCCTTCTCTCCTGCACTGGATTCGCAAAGTGGAGGACATCCAGTACATGGAGGATCTCACGGCATCCCTTCTCGATAAGAGGGAATCCTTCATGGCGGCCTGGACGCCATGGATTCTCTTTCAGGGATCCCAGGCCTATAGAGACCTGACGGGTAGACCTTGATGTAGGGTTTACGCTGCCGACATGGAGAGGTCGGAGTCCTTGCATGTCTGTCATTTGTGTGTTAACTTGATGTTCCCACATTTGTTCTCTCCCTATCTTTCTTTCTCTCCCTCTTTCTCCCTTCCTCTCCCGTTTCCTTCCCCCTCTTTGTTCCTTGTGTCCCCCTGATAACTGCTATGATTAGCAGCAGTTGATGTGCTAATACATCTATTTCATGTTACCATGTTACTATGTATTGAAGCTGATGTATGCCTCGATCCTTGAGGCCAAGCGCTTGTTTGGCTCACGCCTTCATTGTTTGTTGTTATTTCTATATAATATCTAAAATAAAGAATTTATAAAAAAAAATATCACACTATACTCCAAAAGTGAGCTGGACAAAATTGTTGGCACCTTTTCAAAATTGTGGATGAATAACTTTGTTTTTCAAGCATGTGATACTCAATCAAGCTTACCTGTGGCAAGTAACAGGTGTGGGCAAATTAAAAATCACACCTGAAACCAGATGAAAAGGAGAGAAGTTGACTCAATCTTTGCATTATGTGTCTGTGTGTGACACACTAAGCATGAAGAACAGAAAGAGGAGAAGAGAACTGTCTTAGGAAGTGAGAACCAAAATTGTGAAAAAATATCAACAATCTCAAGTCCATCCAAAATCCTTCTAGGAAAACGTCTTGTGGACAGATGAGACCAAGATAAAGCTTTTTGGTAAAGCACATCATTCTATTGTTTACCGAAAATGGAATGAGGCCTACAAAGAAAAGAACACAGTACCAACAGTCAAATATGGTGGAGGTTCAATAATGTTTGGGGTTGTTTTGCACTGGGTGCCTTGACTGTGTGCAAGGCATCATGAAATCTGAAGATTACCAAAGGATTTTTGGTCTCTATGTAGGGCCCAGTGTCAAAAAGCTGGGCTTGCGTCCTAGGTCATGCCAGCAGGACAATGACCCCAAACATACTTCAAAAAGAACCCAGGAACGGATGGAAGCAAAGCACTGGAGAGTTCTGAAGTGGCCAGCAATGAGTCTGGATCTAAATCCCATTGAACACCTGTGGAGAGATCTTACAATTGCTATTGGAAGAAGGCACCCTTCAAATAAGAGAGACCTGGAGCAGTTTGCAAAATAAGAGTTTTCCAAAATTCCAGTTGAGAGGTGTAAGAAGCTTATTGATGGTTATAGGAAGTTATTGATTTCAGTTATTTTCTCCAAAGGGTGTGCAAGCAAATATTAAGTTGAGGGTGCCAGTAATTTTGGCTAGCCCATTTTTGGAGTTTTGCATGAAATAATATCATTTTTGGCTTTTTTTTCAGTTTTTTTTTTTTTTTTTGTGTCATTCCAATACACACAAAGGAAATAAACATGTGTATAACAAAACATGTGTAATTGCAATCATTTTCTGGGAGAAATACGTAATTTTCTGGAAAAATTTCAGGGGTTCCAACACTTTCGGCCATGATTATATGTGTTTTCAGTCTTAAAATCATTGGTTTGCATGTGGTCTTCCAGCAGGTTCTTGGGGAAAATCTAAATCACAGTAATCAGCCTTAACATGGAGTAGTACAAGGCTCTCTATTGACGTAAGGAATGATTTACAGTATAATTTGTCACCTGAAAGGTCACTCCTATAGTCCTATGATGGCGGAATATTTTATGATGGTGGCATAGAGATGCTGTATCTCTTTTCATTTTAGACAAGACTGGAGCAAGGGGCACCTTGAGAACAAACGACACAGCACTAAGTCACCTTCACGGCAAGATGGAGGAAGGACACAGGTACAAATAGCGCAGCACCACAGATAAGACCATAAATCACGAACAAGATATGTCAGGGGTTACGGCAGTGCACATCTTGACACCCAGATCATTATTTAATGTATGCCCTGTGTAATGAGCTATCAGAGAACTTATGATGTTCACAATGTATTGCAACCACTGAAAGGAAGGAAGAAATTAAACAAAGGATTTGTTTGGGGATGATCTATTCATTTATTAGGGCTCATTCACAAGTCAGAGCCAGTGGCGTAAGTACTGGGGTAGTAGCGGTAGCTGGTGCCTCAAGGCCCGGGACCTTAGGGCTTTCTTTTTTTTTTTTTTTTTTTTTTAATAGGCCATTACCTGCTGGAGTAACCCCAGCAGGTAACGGGCCCTATTTACTTACCGATCCCTGCTCCTGCACACAGCCACCTCCGCTTCTGCATCCCATATCATGTCGCTGGGGGCCTCTGGCGGGCAGAAGGAGAGCACCGAAAGCAGCGGGGAGTGTGCAGGAGCCCAGGAAAGGTAAGTAACACTGGTTTTTATGTTTCTCACCTCCCCTGGGCCTCCGATCATTATACTCCGGGGTCTAAAAAGACCCCGGAGTATAATAATAGTTCTTGGGGGCATACAACTGCATGCAGGGGCCACTGTGGGACATAATACTGTGTGCAAGGGCCACTGAGGGACAACTGTGTGCAGGGGGGGTATTAAGATTTATCAGTTCAGACAGTTAGAACTAGGGTTTTTGTCTGGAGTCCTGCCTCTCCTCGGTCCTGATTCTACATTGGAGCCCTTCCTAATATATTTTTTCTAATTTATTATTAAAAGTGAAGTTTTAAATTATCAGTGTCTCAATTTTGTGACTACTGTGATTTTTTATGGAAATTGGAGACTGTGGGCCATGATACCGTGTGGAGGGGCACTGTGGGCCATAATACTGTGTGCAGGGGCCACTGTGGGCCATAATACTGTGTGGAAGGGCCACTGCGGGACATAATACCGTGTGGAGGGGCCACTGGGGGAGATAATACCGTGTGGAGGGGCCACTGCGGGACATAATACCGTGTGGAGGGACCACTGTGGGCCATAATACCGTGTGGAGGGGCACTGTGGGCCATAATACCGTGTGGAAGGGCCACTGCGGGTTATAATACCATGTGGAGGGGCCACTGCAGGCCATAATACCGTGTGGAGGGGACACTGCAGGCCATAATACAGTGGAGGGGCCACTGTGGGACATAACACCGTGTACAGGAGCCACTGTGAGACTTAATACCATGTTCAGGAGCCACTGTGGGATATAATATTGTGTGCAGGGACCACTATGGGACATAGTGTGTGCAGGGGCCACTATGGGACATAATACTGTGTGTAGGGGCCACTGTGGGACATAATACTGTGTGGAGGGGCCACTGTGGGACATAATATTGTGTGGAGGGGCCACTGTCGGACATAATATGGTGGTGTGCCAGAGGATTTCCATGTTTCTAAGGCCGGATTCACACAGGCGCTTTCTTTCCGTTCTGGGATTCCGTTCCACATTCTGATTGAATATTGTGGAGAGAAAAGCCCTGAGAGCATTTTTTGGGTGGAAACCCGGCAGACACCATTAAGCGGATTAGGCTTCCGTTTGTCATGTCCCCAAGCAGACCCGAAAAACAGAAACCCAAGCGCAGGTGTGAACCTAGAGTAACATCTTGTACAAGGAAATGATGGTGGACTATCTAAAGATAAGATGGTGCTCAGCAAAAGTCCCCTACAATACACTGTGGCTTGTTTGATATCAAGATTCCTGGTGACAGACTTCCTTTAAAGGGGCCATCCATGAGCAAAGTATGGATGAACTATTACGGTCAAATCATCTATTTTCTAGTGACACTGAAACCTAGCACAACTCTGAAAACTTTGTAGCAGACTGGAAAAATACTGCAAACTCCCATTGACTTGAATAAAGTGGCTGTGTTGCTTCTTCCAGCAAAATGTGGCACCTTCAAATAGCTGATCCACAGGGGTGTTGGGAATTGGACCCTGACAATCTGTTATTGATAAGGATAGGGCATCAGTAGCATGCTCATGGACAACCCCTTTAACTGTTTAACTTTTGGCTTACAAGTGCCACTGCAGTCCAATAGGGAGCAGTGATATTTCCTTAGTGAAGCACGAAATTTATATTATTTAGTGATGCTTCTCTGATACAGATGTATTTGTGTCTGGTGAATTCTGTAGAGTTTAAGACTTCGAGATGATGCTGTGTCTACCTTGCAATGTCCAGATATAACACCCAAAAATTTATACAGTCATATGAAAAAGTTTGGGCACCCCTATTAATCTTAATCATTTTTAGTTCTAAATATTTGGGTGTTTGCAACAGCCATTTCAATTTGATATATCTAATAACTGATGGACTTCAAATTCGTCACTGATTCTTGTACATTATTCTCAAGAATCTGCTGATACTGAGTTGAATCCATGCGACCCTCAACTTTAACAAGATTCCCGGTGCCGGCATTGGCCACACAGCCCCAAAGCATGATGGAACCTCCACCAAATTTTACAGTGGACAGCAAGTGTTTTTCTTGGAATGCTGTGTTTTTTTGACGCCATGCATAACGCATTTTTGTATGACCAAACAACTCAATCTTTGTTTCATCAGTCCACAGGACCTTCTTCCAAAATGAAGCTGGCTTGTCCAAATGTGCTTTTGCATACCTCAGGCAACTCTGTTTGTGGCGTGCTTTCAGAAACGGCTTCTTTCGCATCACTCTCCCATACAGCTTCTTCTTGTGCAAAGTGTGCTGTATTGTTGACCGATGCACAGTGACACCATCTGCAGCAAGATGATGCTGCAGCTCTTTGGAGGTGGTCTGTGGATTGTCCTTGACTGTTCTCACCATTCTTCTTCTCTGCCTTTCTGATATTTTTCTTGGCCTGCCACTTCTGGGCTTAACAAGAACTGTCCATGTGGTCTTCCATTTCCTTACTATGTTCCTCACAGTGGAAACTGACAGGTTAAATCTCTGAGACAACTTTTTGTATCCTTCCCCTGAACAACTATGTTGAACAATCTTTGTTTTCAGATCATTTGAGAGTTGTTTTGAGGAGCCCATGATGCCACTCTTCAGAGGAGATTCAAATAGGAGAACAACTTGCAATTGGCCACCTTAAATACCTTTTCTCATGATTGGATACACCTGGCTATGAAGTTCAAAGCTCAGTGAGGTTACAAAACCAATTTTGTGCTTCAGTAAGTCAGTAAAAAGTAGTTAGGAGTATTCAAATCAATAAAATGATAAGGGTACCCAAATTTTTGCAGCGGTCAAATTTTGGTTTAATGCATATTGCACATTTTCTGTTAGTACAATAAACCTCATTTCAATCCTGAAATATTACTGTGTCCATCAGTTATTAGATATATCAAATTGAAATGGCTGTTGCAAACACCCAAATATTTAGAACGAAAAATGATTAAGATTAATAGGGGTGCCCAAACTTTTTCATATGACTGTATTATACTGTATAAGCATCTATATTGCTTCAGTAACATATCCAGACACTCCAACCTATATTCACAAAGTATTATTATAGATATCAGCATTTGCCAAACTTGCGTTTGGCAGGTAGGGCTGTCCCCCAAAAATGGTAAGGTCCAGGTAAGGAAAGTGGCACACTTAAACCCATACATTGTCATATTGGATGTGGACCAATCACCATCGGACTGGACCATGTTTGTTGTGCATGGCCGAATGCCCTGGAGAACCACAATGCCTTATAAATAATGTACATCACAGTTTTACCCAGCAATGGCCATAGCACTCAGAGGCACTGTAACCAACATGTACTCAACTAAACACAGAATATATGAAAATAATGGTAACCCAGTCACACATGAAGGTTGGGGAAAAACACATAAACCCCAGTCCCAGTTTTAATTTCTTATAGATCTTAGTGTTAAAAAATGAGTCTGCATTGTGATTGGTTGCTATTGGCAACAAAGACAATATTTACAGATGTAGCAGAGTTAACCCGAACTTCTACAATTGGTTAAACTGGTGCTGCGTTATATCTTATCACAAAAGACAACAAAAAACAGTTAAAAAAAATCATTGAAAAATTCTTTTTTAATGACTTTTCATTGTTTTTGTTGTCTTCTGTGATAAGATATAACGCAGCACCAGTTTAACCAATTGTAGAAGTTCGGGTTAACTCTGCTACATGTGTATATTCAGCTGCTATAGATTTAGGTATACAGTATATTGATATATGAACACCACTAGCAGCTCAGTCTAAGTTTTTATGTTCCTCTATAAAGGCTATGAAGGGGAAGAATGTTAATGCTTTTTTAATAAACGAGAAATTGAGTTTTAAAAGTTTTTTTTTTTTTTAAAGTGACAGATTCAAATTTGCTGAAGGTCATAGTAGGGACTCTACCTAATGTCAAGATTTTATTTCATACAAAACTCACAATAACAAAGCTTTATGTGCACGTAACTTTTTAAGAACCTTCCGTATATTAGTATATACTGGCAACTTATCGGTGCTTATATGTAGGAAATTTCCATAAATAATTCTGGCATTAAAAGATTATTTGGCAATATACAGTGGGGAAAAAAAGTATTTAGTCAGCCACCAATTGTGCAAGTTCTCACACTTAAAAAGATGAGAGAGGCCTGAAATTGACATCATAGGTAGACCTCAACTATGAGAGACAAAATGAGAAAACAAATCCAGAAAATCACATTGTCTGATTTTTAAAGAATTTATTTGCAGATTATGGTGGAAAATAAGTATTTGGTCAATAACAAAAGTTCATCTCAATACTTTGATATATATTCTTTGTTGGCAATGACAGAGGTCAAATGTTTTCTGTAAGTCTTCACAAGGTTGGCACACACTGTTGCTGGTATGTTGAACCATTCTTCGATGCAGAGCTCCTCTAGAGCAGTGATGTTTTGGGGCTGTCGCTGGGCAACAGGGACTTTCAACTCCCTCCAAAGGTTTTCTATGGGGTTGAGATCTGGAGACTGGCTAGGCCACTCCAGGACCTTGAAATGCTTCTTATGAAGCCACTCCTTCGTTGCCCTGTCAGTGTGCTTGGGATCATTGTCATACGGAAAGACCCAGCCACGTTTCATCTTCAATGCCCTTGCTGATGGAAGGAGGTTTGCACTCAAAATCTCACGATACATGGCCCCATTCATTCTTTCATGTACACGGATCAGTCGTCCTGGTCCCTTTGCAGAGAAACAGCCCCAAAGCATGATGTTGCCACCCCCATGCTTCACAGTAGGTATGGTGTTCTTTGGATGCAACTCAGCATTCACTCTCCTCCAAACACGACGAGTTGTGTTTCTACCAAACAGTTCTACTTTGGTTTCATCTGACCATATGACATTCTCCCAATACTCTTCTGGAACATCCAAATGCTCTCTAGCAAACTTCAGATGTGTCCGGATATGTACTGGCTTAAGCAGGGGGACACGTCTGGCACTGCAGGATCTGAATCCCTGGCCGCTTAGTGTGTTACTGATTTCTCCACACCAAGCTGCTTGCCTATTGCAGGTTCAGTCTTCCCAGCCTGGTGCAGGTCTACAATTTTGTTTCTGGTGTCCTTCCACAGCTCTTTGGTCTTCACCATACTGGAGTTTGGAGTGTGACTGTTTGAGGTTGTGGACAGGTGTCTTTTATACTGATAATAATGTCAAACAGGTGCCATTACTACAGGTAATGAGTGGAGGACAGAGGAGCAGTTACAGATCTGTGAGAGCCAGAAATCTTGCTTTTTTGTAGGTGACCAAATACTTATTTTCCACCATAATTTGCAAATAAATTCTTTAAAAATCAGACAATGTGATTTTCTAGATATGTTTTCGCATTTTGTCTCTCATAGTTGAGGTCTACCTATGATGTCAATTACAGACCTCTCTCATCTTTTTAAGTGGGAGAATTTGCACAATTGGTGGCTGACTAAATACTTTTTTCCCCACTGTATATGTATAGTTTAACTAGTAGCATTTGCTCTGTACTCACTAAACGGCAGTCAAAAGTGACAACTTAGGTCTGAAAGCTAGTGTCAAGTACACCAATGTATAATAATACAGAAAAGACCTCTACAGAATTGATATTTAATACAATTCTGGACAACTACTTCAGAGTTATGATGGCATAACATGGTAAGCGCTTAGACACATTAAGCTCTTAAAGCAAATGTTCTTTGTCAAACTTAGATATAGATGAAATTGCCTTCATTTTAAAGGGCATTTTATATTATCAATCAATACCTAATCGGTGGCAGTCCAACACTTCCAGCTGACCTCAACTGCCACCAAGCACTGGGACCTGAGTCACTACCACAATACTGAGATGTGGTTACTTTAATTGGTAGCCCACCATTTTTTGAATAAAAGCTGTCCAAGTGATCGGTGTGGTCTTATTAAATGTTCTTATTTTTTAATATCTACTTTAAAATTATACTCAGTTAACCTTAGCTGTGAGCAGCTTATTAGTTGCTTGCTTGGGTGTGGTCTAGGATCAGTGAATCGGTTCCTAAGAATCCGAGTTCAACCCAAACTTTGAAAAACTAAAAAGATTTTAACAAAACCAAGTAATTTGTGTTGTAGTTTGCGTGAACCAGTTAAAATGGCAGCTGCCACATGAAAGAATGGCAAAGGCAAAGAAGAAGGGTATTACATGGATCTCCCCATAATACCTGGAAGGCAGCCATCATGAAATGTTCAACCAATAATAAGGGACTTTAGGTCTGAGTCATCATAGCCTCGTAGGCAAAAAACCCAAGCAGGAAGAGATGGTCTCCATTTTGTGGGAAGAGATTAGACAGATAGCAGCATCTCAGTCAGACTGAGAGAGATTGAGATACACAGATAATACTGTATGAGGAAGTGTAGTTTTGTGTTAGGACTAGAAAAGAAGACTTAGATGTAATCCATAGAGAGAGATACGCTGTTAGATGAACAGCACAGGGTGTTTGCTACTGAGTGTGTCAGAGTGCTACTGTGCTGCAGAAGCTGCATCAATCTCAGTCACAATTCTCACCAAATATTCAAATTCAATCTGCACTGTGTCTAAGACCAAGACCAGACAATCCATACTACATGGTACTCTTTTTGTAGGTATCTGGAATAATTTGGCTATTTTATTCCTTTGTAAACACCAAAACCCAGTGAAGTTATATGCACTACCTCTGAATAAGAGTGCTTGAATAAAGCATGTCTGGTAAAAGTCAGGATGGCAAAGGACTGTAATGTAAGAGTAATGTAGGAAAAGGAAACACCTGTATCATGTCATCTGCCACTGCCAGTAAGAATGGAAAATCATTTTTGGACCACTTGAAAAAGCCTTTTCTTCTTCCAATAGTACCGCATGTATAAACACAGGCATCTGCCCCCAAAGAGGGAAAATATTTGGACCGTTTTTTTAATTTTAAAAAGCATAAAGCATCTAACAGTGCGGTGTGTTATAGATAGGCTATTTGCAATTCTGGTTCAGAATGGACTGTTGTGGACCTGAACCCAACATTTAGTTTCAACCACTGAATCTAAAACAAAACAAATTCTAAAATATTCTCTATTCATCTCTAGTGAAATGAATTGTAAATGGGAAGTGGTATAGATGGCTGATGTCCCTGAAGTACTACAATTTAGATTCTTTTATTTTAATACATGTAACTGGACATAATAATAATAATAATAATAATAATCCTTTAATAGTCTCACCATGGGGAAATTCAGTGTGTTACAGCAGCAAAGATAAGCAATACAAATACAACATATACAAGAATGTTCCAAGGTAGAGGCATTTCATTAATAGTAGACAGACAGATAAGAAGTAGCAGAGGGGGGGGGGGGGGACATCATACACAGAAAGATATTTCAGTTCCCTGTATGGACTAATGTCCGCTTAGGTCGGTGTTGGTTGTACAACCTGACTGCAGTGGGGAGGAAAGACTTCCGATAGCGCTCCTTCTGACACTTAGGGTGAAGTAGTCGGTCACTGACAGTACTGCCCAGCGCTATCACAGTCTCATGCATGGGATGGGACTTATTCTCCCGCATGGAGCTCACCATGGACAGTATCCTTCTGTCCTTCTGCTTGCACTGGGTCCAGGGGGCTCCCCAGGACAGAGCTGGCCCTTCTAATCAGCTTGTCAAGTTTATTTCTATCCCTGGATGATATACTGCTCCCCCAGCAGGCCACTCTGAAGAAGATGGCTGATGCCATTACCGAGTTGAAAAAAGTCCTAAGAAGTGCCCCCTGGACTCCAAAGACTCTCAGGGTCCTAAGCAGGTAGAGCCTGCTGTGGCCCTTCCTGTACAGGACCTCCATGTTATTTGCCCAGTCCAGCTTATTATTAAGGAACACACCCAGGTACTTATACAGTGCTGGCCAAAAGTATTGGCACCCCTGCAATTCTGTCAGATAATACTCAATTTCTTCCAGAAAATGATTGCAATCACAAATGCTTTGGTAATAATATCTTCATTTAATTTGTCGTCAATGGAAAATCACAAAAAGAATTGTCAAAAAGCCAAATTGGATATAATTCCACACCAAACATAAAAAAGGGGGTGGACAAAAGTATTGGCATCCTTTGAAAAATCATGTGATGCTTCTCTAATTTGTGTAATTAACAGCACCTGTTACTTACCTATGGCACATAACAGGTGGTGGCAATAACTAAATCACACTTGCAGCCAGTTGAAATGGATTAAAGTTGACTCAACCTCTGTCCTGTGTCCTTGTGTGTACCACATTGAGCATGGAGAAAAGAAAGAAGACCAAAGAACTGTCTGAGGACTTGAGAAGCAAAATTGTGAGGAAGCATGAGCAATCTCAAGGCTACAAGTCCATTTCCAAAGACCTGAATGTTCCTGTGTCTACCGTGCGCAGTGTCATCAAGAAGTTTAAAGCCCATGGCACTGTGGCTAACCTCCCTACATGTGGACGGAAAAGAAAAATTGACAAGAGATTTCAACGAAAGATTGTGCGGATGGTGGCTAAAGAACCTCGACTAACATCCAAACAAGTTCTAGCTGCCCTGCAGTCCGAGGGTACAACAGTGTCAACCCGTACTATCCGTCGGCGTCTGAATGAAAAGGGACTCTATGATAGGATACCCAGGAAGACCCCACTTCTGACCCAGAGACATAAAAAAGCCAGGCTGGAGTTTGCCAAAACTTACCTGAGAAAGCCAAAAACTTTTGGGAAGAATGTTCTCTGGTCAGATGAGACAAAAGTAGAGCTTTTTGGGAAAAGGCATCAACATAGAGTTTACAGGGAAAAAAAAGAGGCCTTCAAAGAAAAGAACACGGTCCCTACAGTCAAACATGGCGGAGGTTCCCTGATGTTTTGGAGTTGCTTTTCTGCCTCTGGCACTGGACTGCTTGACCGTGTGCATGGCATTATGAAGTCTGAAGACTACCAACAAATTTTGCAGCATAATGTAGGGCCCAGTGTGAGAAAGCTGGGTCTCCCTCAGAGGTCATGGGTCTTCCAGCAGGACAATGACCCAAAACACACTTCAAAAAGCACTAGAAAATGGTTTGAGAGAAAGCACTGGAGACTTCTAAAGTGGCCAGCAATGAGTCCAGACCTGAATCCCATAGAACACCTGTGGAGAGATCTCAAAATGGCAGTTTGGAGAAGGCACCCTTCAAATCTCAGGGACCTGGAGAAATTTGGCAAAGAAGAATGGTCTAAAATTCCAGCACAGCATTGTAAGAAACTCATTGATGGTTACCAGAAGCGGTTGTTCGCAGTTATTTTGTCTAAAGGTTGTGCTACCAAGTATTAGGCTGAGGGTGCCAATACTTTTGTCCGGCCCATTTTTGGAGTTTTGTGTAAAATGATCAATGATTTGACTTTTTTCATTCTCTTTTGTGTTTTTTCATTGCAAGCAAAATAAATGAAGATATTATTACCAAAGCATTTGTGATTGCAATCATTTTCTGGAAGAAATTGAGTATTATCTGACAGAATTGCAGGGGTGCCAATACTTTTGGCCAGCACTGTAGGTGTTGACAATCTCGATGCCCGTTCCCTGGATGTCCACTGGTTTAGGAGTGCATCTGCATTTACGGAAGTCCACCACCATCTCCTTGGTCTTCCCAGCGTTAATCTTCAGGTGGTTCCGCTGGCACCAGTCCACAAAATCCCGGCTCAGTTCTCTGTACTCTCTGTCAGCATCATCTGTGATGAGGCCTACCAGTGTCGGACTGGGATGTCTAGGGCCCACCAGTGGAATTGTTTCTAGGGGCCCATCATCAGGACCCCTGCAGATCAGCGGTACCGAGACAGGGCGGCTAAAGGTAATAACATGTTGGGAGCCATGCTGCTCACCCACTATACCATGTGCACCACTGCACTACCTAAACCTACTGCTGCACCCTGCATGGCAAGTGACAGCGTGGCTCCAAGAATTGTTACCTTTACCTGTAGCTGCACTGTCCTGGAAAAGCTGATCTGCAGAGGTCCTGGCTGTTGTATAATAATAATAATAATAATAATAATAATAATAATAATAGTCCTTTAATAGTCCCACAATGGGGAAATTCAGTGTGTTACAGCAGCAAAGATAAGGTAAGCAGATACAAATACAAATACAACATGTACAGGAATGTTCCAAGGTGAGAGGCATTACATTAATAGCAGACAGACAGATAGGACGTAGCAGAGGGGGGGGGATTTAACAGGCAGAGAGATATTTCAGTTCTCTGTGTGTAATGATCTCCGCTTAGGTCAGTGTTGGTTGTACAGCCTAACCGCGGTGGGGAGGAAAGACTTCCGATAGCGCTCCTTCTCTCACCTAGGGTGGAGTCACTGACAGTACTGCCCAGCGCAATCAGTCTCATGCATGGGATGGGACTTCGTCTTCTGCATGGAGCTCACCACGGACAGTATCCTTCTGTCACCCACCACCTGCACTGGGTCCAGTGGGCTCCCCAGGACAGAGCTGGCCCTTCTAATCAGCTTGTCAAGTTTATTTCTGTCCCTGGTTGATATACTGCTCCCCCAGCAGGCCACTCCAAAGAAGATGGCTGATGCCACTACCGAGTTGAAGAAAGTCCTAAGAAGTGCCCCCCGGATTCCAAAGGCTCTCAGCTTCCTAAGCAGGTAGAGCCTGCTGTGGCCCTTCCTGTACAGGGCCTCCATGTGATCTGCCCAGTCCAGTTTATTATTAAGGAGCAAACCCAGGTACTTATAGGTGTTCACAATCTCGATGCCCGTCCCCAGGATGTCCACTGGTTTTGGAGGGCATCTGCCTTTACGGAAGTCCACCACCATCTCCTTGGTCTTCCCCGCGTTTATCTTCAGGTGGTTCTGGTGGCACCAGTCCACAAAAGACTGGTTCAGTTCTCTGTACTCCCTGTCATCATCGTCTGTGATGAGGCCTACTATTGCAGAGTCGTCAGAATACTTCTGTAGGTAGCAGCTAGATGAGTTGCACCTAAAATCAGCAGTGTACAGTGTGAAGAGGAAAGGGGCGAGAACCGTACCCTGAGGTGCCCCCGTATTACAGATCACGGTACCTGACACACAGTCTTGGGCTCTCACGTATTGAGGTCGATTTGTGAGGTAGTCTAGGATCCAGTTGGAGAGGTGGTGGTCCACTCCAGCAAGGCCCAGCTTGTCTCTCAGTAACCTGGGCTGTATGGTGTTAAAAGCACTGGAGAAATCAAAGAACATTATTCTCACCGTGTTCCCTGGTTTCTCCAGGTGAGACAGAGCCCTGTGCAGAAGGTGGATGATGGCATCATCTACCCCAATGCCTAGCCGATAAGCAAACTGGAGAGGGTCCATAGCGGGGCTCACTAGAGGGCGAAGATGTGTGAGAACCAATCTCTCTAAGATCTTCATCAAGTGGGATGTCAGTGCTACAGGTCTGTAGTCGTTGAGGTCCATAGGGTGAGGTTTCTTTGGAACTGGTACCACACAAGAAGATTTCCATAATTCAGGGACTATTTCCTGCCTCAGGCTCATATTATACATATATGTAATTATACCACACAGCTGGTCCCCACAAGTCTTAATTAGCCTTGCACTGATGTCATCTGGCCCTGCGGCTTTCCTCGCCTTGATCTTTTTCATCTCCTTCCTCACCTGGGCCCGTGTGAAGGTCAGACTGTGGTCAGATAAAGACAGATTTCTGGATTTACTGGTCTGTTGGAAAGTAGCCACATGGTGTGAATGGGGTGAAGTCATTGTGGTGGGGGGAGCTGAAGGACATGCTGGGGTAGGAGGAGCTGGTGTGTGATCAAATCTGTTGAAGAATAGGTTTAGTTCATTAAGCCAATTAACATCTGCCTCAATCTGGCAGACAGACTGTTTATGACCCGAAATTGACTTAAGCCCCTCCCAGACCCCCCCTTATGTCTTTTTCTTTCCATTTGCTTTTCCATTTTTTCCTTATAACTGGCTTTTCCTTGCCTGATTTGATGCCTCAGCTCCTTTTGTACTTCCCTCAACCTATCTCTTGTCCTGAATGCCATCTTTTTCTCCTTAAGTAGTGTTTCTATATAAGAGTTAATCCATGGTTTGTTGTTGGAGAAGCACCTCACCACTTTTGTGGGTACTGTGTTGTCCACACAAAAATTAATGTAGTCCGTTATGCAGTGTGTGAGTCCTCCTATATCTTCTCCATACGAATCCTGCAAAACTTCCCATGCGGTTGTGTCAAAACAATCCCTCAGAGCCTCATCACTCACCTCGGACCATATCCTCACTGTGCGGGTGACAGCTGGTTCTCTATGTACAAGTGGCTTGTACACAGGTCGGAGATGTACTAGGTTGTGAAACCGATCTTCCCAGGGGCGGTAGGGCTGATGAGTTATATGCCTCCCTCGCGTTGGCAAAGAACAAGTCCAGTGTTTTGTTGTCTCTTGTGTGGCAGGTTACATACTGTGTGAAACTGGGCAGTGTGGATGATGGAGAGGCATGGTTGAAATCGCCAGACACAAGAAGGAGGGCCTGGGGGTGTTGTGATTGTAAATGGCTCAGCGTGGCTTGTAGGACCTCGCAGGCAGCGTCAGCTTTCGCAGAGGGGGGGACATATGCAGCTATCACGATGACATGTGATAGTTCCCTTGGTAGATAGAAAGGTCTCATGCTCACAGCTAATAGTTCAATGTCCTTACAGCAAGTTTGCTCCTTAATCACAATGTGCCTAAGATTGCACCATCTATTATTCACAAACATTGCCAGCCCTCCACCTTTCCTCTTACCGCTCTCCCTTGTCCTGTCTGCCCGAAGGAGTTTAAAACCATCCAAGGAGACCAGAGGGTCAGGAGTAACTTCAGTGAGCCAAGTCTCTGTAAGTAGCATCATGCTGCACACCTGAAACTCCTGATGATGCCTGGTGAATGCTGTTAGTTCATCCATCTTGTTTGCAAGAGATCTCACATTGCCCATAATTCATGGAGGGAAGAGCTGGTCGGTAACACCTCTTTTTAATCCTCTGAAGAGTTCATGCTCTGCAGCCCCTCCCCCGCTTTTTCTTTCTCCAGAGCTCTTGGGGGATGGGTGGGCAAATGGTATGCAGCCCTGCTGTGTCTCTAAGCTGCAGAAGTTTCTCTCTGGGGTAGACAAAAGAAATGTCTGCAAACACAAAAGTTCCCATTTCAAGCAGAACAAAAAGACAGATAAAAACAAAAAAGTATCACAAAGGTCCAATTCCAAGTCTTTGTGTGTTTTTTCATAGTGTAAAGTCCATTAAGTAGAGAGATAAAAAACAAGACAAAGAAAGAAAAAAATAAGGGAGAGAGTCTCAGAGCTGCTTAACAGGCTGCCACTCCAGCGGCGCCATCTTGGAAAAAAAGGGTCAGTCCCTTACAGATCAGGTATCTATGGCCTATCGTGAGGATAAACCATAACAAATTATGCCTGGACAACCCCTTTAATATACCGCCCAGGGCCCACCTAATGTGCCACACTTTAAAGAGGTTGTCCAGTATAATTTTTTTCTTTTTTTAGAATTAGTCCGGGGGAGGTGAATCCCTCCCTACCTCCCCAAAAAAAAAAAAAACATACTAAACATACTCAGCTGTCTCCGGTGCTCCGGTGTCCTCCCAGCACGGTCCGGTCCTGCAGCTCCGCTGTCTTCTCTTTGCCGGAATTCCTCACTGGCTGTGACGTCCCAGGTCTCTTCCCTTAGGCCGCTGATTGGCATCAGGGGTCACGTCACATCACAGGTAGTTATGTGCAGGGGGAACTTCAGCTGGAAGAAAACAACAGAACTGCAGTGGCCCCACCCAGTATTATAAGCTCCACAGTGGCCCCCACCCAGTATTATAAGCTCCACAGTGGCCCCCACGCAGTATTATAAGCTCCACAGTGGCCCCAACCCAGTATTATAAGCTCCACAGTGGCCCCCACACAGTATTATATGCGCCCAATAGCCCCCCCCTCCGCTTCGGTGCTATTATTATACTCTGGGGTCTCCTCAGACCCCAGAATATAATAATCGGAGGCCCAGGGAAGTGATTAAAAATAACAAACACTCATACTCACCTTGCCTTACCTTTCCTTGGCATCCTCGCTCCATCCTGTCGTCTTCAGGCCCTTTTCCGACGTCGCTGCTGAGGCCTGTGACTGGGCCTCAGCGGTCACGTGGGGGTGCACTGACGTCATTACTCGGCCGCGCCCCATGTGACCACTGGGGCCTAATCACAGGCCTCAGTCACATGACGGAGGAGCACCGGAGAGGACGCTGTGCCCAGGAGAGGTGAGAATATCTATTTATTATTTTCAGTCACTTCCCCTGGGTGCCCTGCAATCTATTGGAAAGCGGCCTGCAATATGCCAGGGCCCCTTTCCAATAACAGTATGTATAGCAGTCGGGGAACCAGGCTTTCCCCGACCGCTATCATAGTGGTCTGGGGCCCGGCCATCTCCAGCTGGCCACGGGCACCATACCCACCGAGCCCGGTCGCACCCCCTGCGACCGCGATCGTTATGCCACTGGTCAGGGGCCCGATCGGGATGGTCAGGATCCCGATCGGGCCCCCATGACATGAGGACTAATAGTCGGGGCTCGGGGCCCACCGGTGGATTCACCAGTTCCCCGATGGGCCAGTCCGACCCTGAGGCCTACTATTGCAGAGTCGTTAGAATATTTCTGTAGGTAGCAGCTAGATGAGTTGCACCTAAAAAACAAATACATGAAAATGTATCCTCAGTATTCCATATCTTGGGGAAACATTTTGTTCAAGTCTTTTACTGTAGTATCTACAGTTGTTTCCCTTCTTTTACAGAGAAATGTTAGTAGTATTTAGGTCACATGGGGGGAAAAATGCAGCAAGACCAGCATATTTTATGGCGGTATTAAAGGGGTTTTCCAATGAAAAGAAGACTGCAGGACTTCTCTCCCACTCCACATTCAAACTGAGCGCAGCCAGGCTTATTACGAGCAGGACTAGTGATGGTTGGCACTCCCATTTACTTCAATGGAAACACCAGAGAGAGCTGTACTTTGGCTATCTCTGCCTCTTCCATTGAAGGGAATGAGAGTGCCTACCACCACCTCCTGCACTCAGATTGAATGTGTAGCCTTCTCATCATGGGAATATCTCTAGGGACACCGGGGGGTTGGGGGGGGGGATTCATTATGGCTCTGCTACTTTTGTAGTGTAAAATAGTTGTAAATTGGTCCTTCTTTTGAAAGTGTTGGCCCAATGCACCAAGAGGCTGAGAAGGCACCCTCTGACAGATCTCATTTGGTAGTGAAATGTTTATCAATACATTCCTAAAACCAGAGATATTGATATATCAGAAGATGAGATTATTGGATTTCCATGAGCTTGGCTCACAAATTCTCCAAAGGACTTTGGTGCACTGTTCACCAACTGAACTGCTATAGAGTTGATTGATCGTTTCATTCCTGAAAATTATCTCTATGTTAATATTAAATGGTTGGGCTGGAAGTGAAGCCCCTCAGGTGATTGCTGCCACCAGTCATGGCTACATGTTGGATACTGGTGATATATTAGCAGTGATGTCATGATTACACAACATATGACTACTGAGGTTAATGATTTGCCGCAGTGGTCACCTGAGTTGCTTCACTTCTGGCCCAGCCAGTCTGTGCACGGAATAAAATGGGGGACCCGATGCCACAACAGAGGACCTGGCGTTGGAGGGTATCGCTTCTTTTTTATTTTAACCCCCCCCCCCAGGTTTTCACCATTCCACCATTAAATTTGATCAAATATAGTTGAACAGATAGTAGAAAATATTTATATATTTTATTATATTTTATTTATAGTAAATGAATATATATATATACTTGACAAAAAAAATCGTACCATTTGTATATAGATCTTATGCCAACATATTTATTTCTATGGTTATGGATAGTAATCTGTGTAGCCTGATCCTAAAACCTAGACTGGCCAAAAGTTTCTTACTTTGATTCCATCTTCTATCAGCAATGCATTCCTCTGTAGCCAACATATAGTCAAGTCAGCGTAGCTGCTACGTGGCCACTGACACCCACCTTTCCTGCTACAGGGTATGAAACAAAAAGTATGCCTCCACAAAGACCTTTTGATTACCTGCACATATACTTATGTTAGATTCACACCTGCGCTGGTCTCTCCATTTGGGTCCGTCGAGGGAGAGCCCAGAGAGCTGGACCACTACCACAGCAAACATACACGGTGGGTGACTGCTGTTTCCAACCTGAAAGTGGTGGAGAAAAAAGTCCTACGAGCAGGACTTTTTTCTCCACCAATTTTTGGCGGTTTCTGAGACTTCAACTCAGATGTGAACCCAACCCTATTGATTTAAAAATTTGCAGAAATGCATTTGTTTGACTGGCGAAAAACATAAAACTACATTTTAATATAGTTTACTGAAATATTCACATTTTTTTCAAGCAGCAAATGCTATCTTTATGTAAATCCAAAACATTTTTTCCAATATAAGCAAATTTTAATTAAAGACTGTTAGGAACATCCTCTCCTTGGTACTAACTGATGGTTTACCCATCAGTAAAGGGGGAAAGGAGGAATAAGTTTTGTCATCAGTCAGTGAGGACTAGCCGTTGTGTGGGGTAAGTGAGGTGGTGGGGCATAAGCTCATAGCCTATGAGCCTTTAGCTATGCCTTTGGTTTCCATAAATAAAAATGCATATTTTCTCCTATTTTACATCTTTACAGCCTTGCCAGACTTATAAGACAGCACCTTAATAGTGTTTTATTGTCTATAGAAGAGCCTATGTCCTATATTGTAGATGTCCCTTTAAGAGGAAAGTGAAAGATGTTTCTTTTTAGATCCTCAGGATTGCCCATGCCATGTGTAGCCCCCAAACTGAGGGGGAAAGCATTGAAAACCTTGAGAGAAGAATGTCAACTTCAGCATCAATTAGATGGGAGAAATCAAATACTGAATTATTAAGTGTAATTACAGGCAGGATTACTTCAATAGGCAGAGTAATTTTACAGATGATTGCTGGAAAACATGAGACAAAGGAGTTCCTTTAATCTTTCCGGCAAATCTATTTATACCACAAGAATGCTTGCAGTGTATACTCTGTGTATAGAGATGGAGCGATAGATATAGATAGATTCTCCCAGATAAAGGATTCTTTTACATGATCTAGGGTTATGGTAAAGGAGCAGGTAAAGGGGATTAACTAAGCTTTGCCATTGTCTGCATGGTAAGAATGAGTCTTCACAAGGGTTGTAGATTGGTTTCCTTAAATATTCATATTCAATATTGAAAACTAATTATTTTAATAATAAATAAAATTAAAATTATTATTTTAATAATAATAAATAATTCATAAAGTAAGGCAATAAACAAGTGTCATCAAAACTAACAGTTAACACTTTTTAGGATGAATTTGTTTTTCAACTCTTTATGTTCAGTGGTTTATATGGCCAATATATGGAAATATTCTACTTTGTAAAGAGCATTCATTCCACCTTATATATAAAGCCAGATTATAGAGACGGCAAAAGGGACAATTGCATAGGGGTCTCCACATCACAATTCTTTAATGTGCTTCATAGACACTACTTTCTTCAAGAATTATAGATTGTATCCGCAAAATATAATTTTTTATATGTAAGAGGTGAGTGTTCACTACTTACTGATATTGGGTTGGAAGTTATTTCTCTTTGTTCAGACTGCTAAGTAGAAGAAATATAGAAGCTGGCTGTTCATGGTTATTGTCATAAGGAGAGAGAGGATATGAGGCTGCCATTCACTACCTGCTGCGCTTAACTTATAAGGAACAGTATATCCTACCCTTGTTTATACAACAGATTTCCATGGTAGCATCTGTGAAGAGTTACTCTATGTACCGTGCATGGCCAGCTTAAAGGAGTATTTCCACCTCTAGGATCATATTTAAACTTGCAGCTTACAGGGTTTGTCCAGGATTTTTTTTGCAGGTGGCCCCCATATGGATCAGCTGTTTGGGGGTCACGTCTGATGCCCGTATTATACACTGCACTGAACCAGTGATGGCTCTATGCCCTGTATAGTGGCCAGGAGGTGCTACTGCAACTCAGTAAGGGTGTCAGAAGTGGCTCTGAACAGCTGATCTGGGTGGGGACCACCTGTTGCCAGCCAGATCAGATATGTATGACCTATCTAAGGATAGACCATAAATAAAAACCCCTTTAATCTAACAAAAGTGTTTTATCGCAGTGCATTGCTTTATCTATCTTACTCCATTTTCCATATATTGCTGAATATATCTCCTCTGTGTTTATAGCTTGTTGCAGGCGTGTGGACTACCTCTGCTATCTAGCTGCAGCGGTCTGGCTGGTGATGTTGTCCCTGTTCTCAGGCACCTCTATTCACTGCAATTGTCAGTTCTTCAAACTACATTTACCTGCTGGACCCTGATAAGGGTGGAACAGTCTATCCAGAGATAATGGTGTGGTTTAGTGTTAGAGCACACTGTTGTCCAGAGCTGCACATCACACAGGCTAAGATCTCCACTAGCTTGTCATTGAAACCAGAAAGTAGATGAGAGAGGAGACAGGAGAGCAGGTGAAACTTTGAGTCTGATAAATCCCTTTTCAAAAGGACCAGTCTAATTTTTTTTTCTCATAAAGTGCCCCCATTATGTCTAGGATGTTCCCTTTTCACTGGTACCCTCTGTAATCTTTTTGTTGTAGCAAAGTGAAGGTATAAATGATTGAAAGCATAAAAATTCCTATGTAAATTATCCTAAAGTAGTCATGATGGGCGGGGAGCAGATTCAGCCTATTCAATCTCTTTCCTTGTTTCCACACCTCCTGGGCATGACTGACATCTCTCTCGGGTATATGTGAGTGAGGGGACTGTGAGGGACATGTCAGCCATTCCCAGGGGTTGTGATTAGTAAGAGGACGGTGACACTAGGGTGAAGCTGCCCCTTTGCCCCCTGTGACTACTTAGGGTAATTTAAAAAGGACTTTTTAGGCATTCAGACATTCAGAACTTCACTTTGCTGCAACAGAAAGATTACAGAGGGACAACAATGGAAAGGTGGGGGTAGTTTATGTTGGAAAAACACCTGACAGGTTCCCTTTAACTTAGCAACCCTCTGTGACTTTTTACTATAGAGCAGGCCCCTAACTAAATTTAAGCCCATTTAGGTTTGACTGTAAAAAAAAAAAATTACCTCTAAATGCATTTAGGACAGTGATAATTTCCAATGTAACCAGCCTAGGTTAGGAGAATTTTACACAGGGGCAAGTAATAACCATCTTAACTCATCTGCATGTAAAATCAGTAGCATTTAGCCAATGGGAATCCAGATAAAATAAATGAAGTATTAGTTACATGACAGTTACCTCTACGACATCTGTATATGTATGGCAAATGTTGGGTCTTTGAGTATGATTCCCACTTAGGAGCATAGCAGGCACCCCAGTACCAAGTCTCTGCTGTTCATACAGTGCCCATGCGCAGAGTTTTTATTCTTGGTTTGGAGGAGCCTTTTTAAGACTCCTAGGTCTGCCAATACTATGTAAGTATTGTACCCTGCCTGTGGTAGTGCTCAATATAGACATCGAGGTAGTTGAAAAAAAAAATGTAAAACGTTTTTTAAAAACTAAAGAAAAACACAAAAATATAAAAATTAAAATCAACAGCTAACTTAAGCACATCGGCACCTTTAGGCTAAGGCCCCACATTGCCAAAATGTAATGTCTTTGACTGCTGCAGAAATGCAGCGAAAAAAAAAAGCTGCCTTTTATAAAACCAGCAAAGTGAATGAGATTCTGGTTAATCTTAGTCACACATTGTGGAAAAAAAAAGAGCTGCGAAAAGCTGCTTTTTCAAAAATGCATGTTAATTTTAGCTGCTGAATAGCAAGCGTTTTCCCTATATATTGAATAGGGGGAAAAAAAAAAGCAGAGAAAAACACAGGTTGAGTTTTAGAAATATTTGGAATAAAGGGTTTAATACATTTTCACCAATAGCGACATGATCTGTCACACTTCGAAATGTGATTTTTCCCAGTGAAGTCAAATATGTAGAAAGCATCTCTGAAACCGTAAAAAGTGCAAACATTTCCTAGTACTGATTGTGTAATAAAAATATAGTTAATTTCTTCTCTGCCCTATCGTGCCTGCAGTAATTGATGTATAAAGAGATAGTCTCTTCTTGCAGAGCCCTTCATAAAACACTGTGTAAACAAAGGATTATACTAATGGATTAAACACAGGTTATTGCTATTACAGTTTTGTTACCACAGATATTCATGATTACAGGAGTGCAAAACAAACACATGCTGATACCCTCCTTCAGTACCAGCCAGACTTAAATGTCTCCATGTCTTCATCTACTGATCTGCATTAGACTTTTATCTCTTTACCAAAACCCTCTGTGTAAATCTTGCTCTGTCTTGACCTCCCAGGAGGGAACCATCAGCTCAGAGAGGTCAGATTACAGGTGACCAAGGAATTCTATGGAGAGGGAGAAGGAGTAGGAGCAGAGCCAGAAAGAAGCCTACAGAAACAAACTCCTGGTGCTGCAGTTAATAGTATGTTTCTATATTACCCAAGTGCTTTATTTACATTAATATGATTCTCTTCAAGGTCCGATATGGTGGTGTTGATTCTGAGTGAGTGAGGGAGTTATACAGCGGAATCTCTTGTTTCCTCCAGTGCAGTTTAATGGAGACATTATAACAGTCTTCAAGAACTAGCCCAGGGAAAACTGAGAATTAAATATGGAAGAGAGAGGAACTGTTAAAAATTCAAAAATAGTATTTCTCATGTACACACATGACAGATTATCCTGAAATATATATGTACACTTTTAGGAGTCAGTAGATTGTGGTCCCTGAGTATTTATTAAACTGAGCCCCTGTTTTATGACAAAAGTTCCTAGTGTTTAATACCCTCTGGGTAAATCTCGCCATCTTGTTGCTAGCACTACAGCTTACCTGCAAAGGCAAATACTACAACAGCTTTAAAAAAAAAAAATACATGATTTTACAATATTACAAGATGTCAAATGTATATGTGTGTAGAACTTAAACCAAATTCAGAGAAAGTTAAGAGTAGACACATCTGGATGTGGTCAATTATAGGGACAGTGATCTTTGGTTTTATATGTTTTAGTAAGAGCTCTGGTCACATAAAGAGAATGTCCTTAAGTATAATTATAGTACGCAGTCGTCACAACCCAATGGAGTGAACTGGAGGATGGGAGTAGTAGTAGTAGTAGACACTCAACTGACTCCTCCAGGCCACGTCCCAGGTAGAGTGGTTTTGACCTGAAGTGTACCTGATAGTGGTGGTAGTACACCCACGGTGCTTCCAGTTGGAAGCACTCCTTGCTTTAGCCATGTGATGGTGTTCATAAGGAATTTGATGGTAAGCCTATGAGGCAAGCAGTGCGGTTGAACTAATGATGTAACTTTACTAAGTTAAGTAGGAATGAATGCAGCTTCCCAGATGGGAGTAGTAGTTTGAAGCTTCATTGCGGGTGGCTTGTACCAGACTTGGTATAAGAGATGCCCAGGATTAGATATTAACTTATTGCCTCCTATCTCAACTCCAGTAAATCTGTATTCTGTCTCACCCACTATGTATATGGGGGCTGATATGATGAAGTCCTAAGGATCCCTGTCTATCTGTATGCTACAGGGAGGCTGTGATAACTTCAACTTTTCCTCCAAAATGGCATGTCTCTCCCTTCATGAGGACTGACAGTAAACATGGACATTAGCCTCCGAAAAGAGGCGCAGCACAGCTTCTAGTGCTAAGCAAGACCGTCTAACTGCAGACAGAGGGGTGCTAGACCACATTGGAATATTCCTTAAAAACGGGAAACACATAAGGAAAGCTGCAAAACATTATACAAATACAAGAAAATAGATAACAATAAAACAATACAAAAACCTGTAAGCAGTGTCCACTGGGATGCCGCACAGTGAGTTGCCTAACTATAAATGAAATGACCATAACAATGACCATAACAATTCCATACATTCCATCCTGTTAAGTTATGATGTGCAGATTCCTGCTGTGAGGCCCTGCAATGCTGTATTAGCAGAGGGATATCCTTGCTCTAGTAGTGTAATTCTTAAGTCCTTGGTTGCATTCAGAGCTCATTTAACTCGATCAATAACCAATTCATATTTAATCTTCCAGCCCTGAAATCATTGCTGATGTTATCTGTTCTTTAAACAATGTGATTAATTTATATTTTATGCTGCCCCTAGAAGTAAGAGCAATAATTGGCCAATAAGTGCTCAGTGCTCAGAACCTCAGACGATTGTGTGACTTCCTGAAAACCTTTACAGGCGTCATTGTTTGGAAATATCTGTATGGTTTACTGATGATAAGACAACAGTAATAACTTTCTGACATTATGGTACCTGCCCAAGATTTCATAGCTTTTACTGGTATATGGACCTTTGACACAAGGACAATGTATTGTAACTAAAGGCCTGCGAATTTGATGAAAGCAGCAGTTTTCTCCAGTCAACATTAACCCTATACATCCATCTTTTGGAAATAGATTCTCCTCAAATCCTTTGAGTAGAGAATCCCCATATCTTTGATGAGGCATATGGACAGTGGTTTTAATCCTGAGAAGCCCCTTTGAGGTTTATTTGCAGTCTGAGGACATAAAAGAAACTTAACTTAATACTGTAACTATAATGGCTCCCACAATGCATTACAACTTCATGGCAACCTGCAATCACTTCATGGTGAGAGAGAGGGAGCCTAACCACTTAGGTGGCTCTGTCAGCATTGGCATGAATATTAGGGTGGGGTACCAACTGTATTATACAGCCAGCACCTGTAACCACAAGGTTTGGTATGGCACAGTTCCGGAGCTGGCATCATCGTCATAACAGTACATTTCTAAGCATTAACTAAGGCTTAGTTGTGTCATACTATTATGTCACTGAGCTAGAAGAGGTTGGGCTGGACAGCTGGCATCCTGTCCGCCAGTGGAGGTGGAGAGTGCGTGGTGTGGGGGGCCTACAATCCCCCTGACGTATGGCCCTGGTTACAACTACTACCCTTATAGCAATATACTGGTGTTAAAGGGGAAAATATATTTTATAATTAAAACACAGTACAAGATGATCAAAGCAAGATACATATATGCTGATATACTCAAAGTTATACAGTGAAATCTACACATACGGCCACGTCTTCGAGAAGACCACTGCCTTATCCAGCCCAGATTTCCTATAACAGCTTTTCAGTTCCACTATATATCCTGCATACTGGCCATCTCCTTTGAGAAATACATCCCCCCAGAAGATCAATTTTTTTTGTACAACTTTGATAGGTCATTTCAAAGAGGTTTCACTGTAAATTATGCTGTAAATACATTGTACAAGTATGAACTGCTGTTTAATGGTAGAATTAGATTAGAAACAGCAAGAGCTTAAAATGTTGCTTCGTCTGTGTTTTTGTTTTCCTAGACCATTTGTATCAGAATGTGACATCACTGACCGTTGTGACCTTGGAAATGTCACCAACAGACTTTTTGTGCATTCATTCAATCACGAGACACACTTCGCCTTACTCACTCTCTGTGGAATATCATGGACTCTGCTATTGTGAAGATTTAAAGTGATCTTCCTCCATTAGCTTCATGCAAGCATATCCATTATTTAGCTATCTGTCCTTGTAAATCTGTGTCAAATATGAAAGATGAAAATCATATTTTTAGGCTGAAAGTGACCTGAGAGTCTGGAAACATTCTGGCCAATGGTATGAAATCTGCTATGGGCAATGTTTAGTGTGTAGCTAACCACAGTTACAGTGCCTTGCGAAAGTATTCGGCCCCCTTGAACTTTTCAACCTTTTGCCACATTTCAGGCTTCAAAAATAAGTATATAAAATTTTAATTTTTTGGTGAAGAATCAACAACAAGTGGGACACAATCGTGAAGTGGAACTAAATTTATTGGAGATTTTAAACTTTTGTAAAAAATAAAAAACTGAAAAGTGGGGCGTGCCAAATTATTCGGATTTTGCTTTATGTTTGGGATCATTGTCTTGTTGGAAGATAAATCTCTGTCCCAGTCTCAGGTCTTTTGCAGACACCAACAGGTTCTCTTCCAGAATGGTCCTGTATTTGGCTCCATCCATCTTCCCATCAATTTTAACCATCTTCCCTGTCCCTGCTGAAGAAAAGCAGGCCCAAACCATGATGCTGCCACCACCATGTTTGACAGTGGGGATGGTGTGTTCAGGGTGATGAGCTGTGTTGCTTTTACGCCAAACATATCGTTTTGCATTGTGGCCAAAAAGTTTGATTTTGGTTTCATCTGACCAGAGCACCTTCTTCCACATGTTTGGTGTGTCTCCCAGGTGGCTTGTGGCAAACTTTAAACGAGACTTTTTATGGATATCTTTGAGAAATAACTTTCTTCTTGCCACTCTTCCATAAAGGCCAGATTTGTGCACTGTACGACTGATTGTTGTCCTATGGACAGACTCTCCCACCTCAGCTGTAGATCTCTGCAGTTCATCCAGAGTGATCATGGGCCTCTTGGCTGTATCTCTGATCAGTCTTCTCCTTGTTTGAGATGAAAGTTTAGAGGGGCAGCCAGGTCTTGGTAGATTTACAGTGGTCTGATACTCCTTCCATTTCAATATGATCGCTTGCACAATGCTCCTTGGGATGTTTAAAGTTTGGGAAATCTTTTTGTATCCAAATCCGGCTTTAAACTTCTCCACAACAGTATCACGGACCTGCCTGGTGTGTTCCTTGGTCTTCATGATGCTCTCTGTGCTTTAAACAGAACCCTGAGACTATCACAGAGCAGGTGCATTTATACGGAGACTTGATTACACACAGGTAGATTATATTTATCATCATCAGTCATTTAGGACAACATTGGATCATTCAGAGATCCTCACTGAACTTCTGGAGTGAGTTTGCTGCACTGAAAGTAAAGGGGCCGAATAATATTGCACGCCCCACTTTTCAGTTTTTTATTTTTTACAAAAGTTTAAAATAACCAATAAATTTCGTTCCACTTCACAATTGTGCCCCATTTGTTGTTGATTCTTCACCAAAAAAATAAAAATTTTATATCTTTATGTTTGAAACCTGAAATGTGGCAAAAGGTTGAAAAGTTCAAGGGGGCCGAATACTTTCGCAAGGCACTATATGTACATCACTTCACTTCCACTTTTTTAGTTGATACAAACAAGAACATGTTGGATAGATTAAAGGAATACCGGAGCAGCACAGAGCTTGGCACTGGTGCCTAGGGTTTTGGGTTTGAATATAACCACCTACATGGAATGTGTATGTTCTCATCTTGTCTGTATGGGTTTCTACAGTAGCTGTTGGTGCTATAAAAGCAACAAGAAATTGAAGCAACACAAGTGAGATTTTTCTTCTTTCATTATGTACTTATTCTCCCAATATATATAACTCAATGAGTATAACCTTATTTAGTTATTCCTTTCTATGTGAAAATTTATCAGATCCTTCTCTTCAGTTGGGCCATGTGATCTCATGATGACCCCCCGAGATTAACATGACTGTCATCTCTAAAGGGGGCACCATCTCAAGCAGTATACCTTCCTGTATAATGCATACTGGATGGACTGTACCACACAGGCTCTGCGCAGGAGGTACAATTTGCTATCACTAGCTGATTATAAGACAACTCCAGTCACACAGTTATTATTACTTATGGATCGATAATTACAGTGTCCCCCAGCAGGACATTTAAAACTTAAGATGGAGTCTGAATACAGCAGAGATGATCCGGAACTGCATGAATCTTAGTACAATATACAACCCTAATTCCAAAAAAGTTTGGATGTAAAGAAAACAAGAATGCAATGATCTGGAAATCTCATCTAACCATATTTTATTCACAATAGAACATGGAACATATATCAGAAGTTGAAAATTAGACATTTTTCCATTTCAAATTGATGGCAGTTCCACATCTCAAAAAGATGGGATAGGGTTAAATGCTCGAACAGCTGGAGGGTCCATTTTCAACTAAGTCACATGACTTGGTATAGAGCATGTTAGAGAGGCAGAGTCTCTCAGAAGCAAAAATGGCCAGAGGTAATCTTTTATAAGACTTTTTAGAGTTCTGTTTCTGCTGGAAACTTCAGCTACTTTCCTTATATGTTAGTTGCTTATCTGTCTGTTTCTAACCCTATATAACCCTATATAAGGAACTTGCCACTGATCATTATGCTCTTTTGGAATGAAGGTTTTCAGAATGAAAATATTTCTTTGGCATGGTAAATTTTCAGTTTACTTGTCTGACCATTTTTACCCTAAAAATGCTGTAAGGTAACATGGATATTTCTATGTTCCTTTTGCCCATCCTCCAACAACCCCTAGAAAATAGACCATGGTACCCTTAAAATTTGGGTGTCTCCTGCTGGATCATTATTGTGTTAGAGCCTGGACTCACCGTAAGATTCTTTGGTACTCTGGTGGGCCAGCCTGATACTAGATAGATGCTCTCTCTAAAAGACTTGAGAATGACAGGAGAAGCATGTACTTTCTACAGTAAGGGGGGTGTTGTGCCAGGTACTTTACCCATGTTGCATTAGAATTGAATAAAATAGAATAAAAAGGGAGCAGTGATGTGGGAGGTAACGAAAGAGTGGAGAATGTGTAGTGTACCAAGTGAAAAACTCAGAACTAAATAAGCCTACCAATGAAGCATGGCACTAATAGGAAAACTTGATAGGTAATGCGAGCAGTGTTATTGAGCTTTTCTTTGTTTTACCTGGAATAAGTAATTATGCAACTTTTTGCAAATGCATTTCTTTATTATTCCCAAGTTAGACCTGGGACCTATCCATTGACTTCATTGATCAGGTTTTGTCCGAAAATGGACAAAAGTAGAGTATGCTTCCATGAAAAAACTGACCTCTGAACACACATATGGATTTTAATGGAGGGTGTTGTCTATGTAAAACAAAAAGCACATGGACTATTATCACTGATGTGTGAAAGAGGCCTTAGGAGACATTCACGCTACTGTTATGAATGTCCATTGCATAGAATGAGAGCAATAGACTTTAATAGCAAAAGAGTGACGGATTCAGATGGAGCCTCTTTCATCTCCATCCTTTCCCATTGACTCTAATATAAACATGATGGATGTTGTCTTTCGTTTGTTTACTTTTACAACAGATGAAAATTCCTGCATGCAGAACTTTTTCTTCCTTCAGAAAAGTAAAAAAATGACGGAAAAAAGCTTTGGTCATGTTTCTTAGAGAGGGTGAATGCAGACAGACATCACACGGAGGGAGCTCTGTTTGCATCTGTTGTTTAATATCCATTGTTTTCATCCTGTGATGGACGAGAGCAACATACATTAATAACAGTACTGTGAACCTACCCTTAGACTGCAGGCTGCAAATCTGATGAAGTATTGCTGTAATAATTCCTACTTGGTAAGAACCATGCACGGGATATTGTTAGATTACGTATATATTGTGATAATCCGTGGGCGTAACTACCAGGGTAGCAGACATAGCAGCTGCTATGGGGCCCAACAATTAAAGGAGCATATTTCCATTGAGATCTAGGTCTATAAGTGATAACTATGGATAATGGGAGGAGATGTGGTAAAATGAATGCATTTCTACTACTGTATTGAGACAGAAAGGGTACCATGTCTCCTTAGGGAGATGTTGGCATTGCAGGCCACCTTGAATCTTGTAGAGTCTTAGGGGCCGTCCACACGGTGCAAGAGGAATTTGACACAAACTTCTGGCCCAGATCCTGCTCTTGCCCTAGGAGGCAGAAGGCCAACACGTGGAGTACAGCCAATGGGAGGTGAGCATAACATTTTTTTATTTTTAATGTGGGCGTGGTTTGGGACTACGTGGGACACTAAACACTTGATCCATAAGGACCTGTGGGTGGTTTAGTGTCCGAAATCTCTTTAAGGTAAAGATCTACAGTTATCCGTACCGAAGTAAAATGAGAAAATAACAAACATACAGTACACTTAAAAAGTGTTATTCTGAGAATTGTGATTCACACTCAGCAACAGATTGGCCTTTTTTACTTTGTGTTAAAGAAATGCAAGAACCTTGGCTTATCCACATCTCTCCTTAGAAAGTGGAAAATTATGGTTGGTTCTGAGAACGAAATCCTGTTCTCAATTAGTATTCCTTATTTTCTTTATTTGATTTTATGCGGATTCCTTGAAAAATACTATTTTGGGTGGAATTTAATACATAAAAAATTAGTCAGTGAGTGGCGTCTTAGATATTGCTGGGCAACATGTTGGCACACTCTCTTTGAGACAGTCTGTTTTCATATTGACAGCAGGTTAAGCAATGACAACACATGGTTTGCAGAGCCAAGAACAGCCTCTCCTGACTCCTGCCCACTGAAGATTTTCCAGAAACCCCAGCATTGTGAAGATTCTTGAAATACACATAATGTACTAATTTTCAATGCTGTACAATTTTTTGAGAGTTCTCCAAAATCATTTTTGTTTTCTCTTAACCTTCCTGTTATCTGATAAAAATGTGAAAAAAAGAAAAAAAAAAACATATGTTGTCCACACATTTTGGTCAAACAATTTCAAGCCATATTCCACTCAATGTCAACCTTTTTGAGGCATACTTGTCATTTCACAAGATTTAGAGAATAAGCTGCCATATGTGTACATGAAGATTAACACTATTTTTACCCATTATATGATCCCTATCCAGGATCCATCTCTCATTGTCAGTTGTCCCTGAGCTAGAGGGCATATACTGCACACTGAGAAGAGAAGATCCTGCTCTCCTATCCCTCTGTAGCACACCCTCAGAGGCAGAAGCAGCATGGAAGACATTATACAGCAGTACTGATTAGTATAGCTGTAACTTGGGGGAGACAGACATCTCTCTATGTTTAACTGCTTCAGTTCAGGAGTCCCCCCCACCTCCATAGACCAAGTCTAGTCTTCCAAGATAGATTTAGCATTGAAATAAGAGTGAATGGACAGTTTAGAAAATGGTGAAAAAAGTGGAAGTGCAAAGGAGGCATTTTTCTCTGATAAGATATAACAAAGTTTTTTGTTTTTACTATTCATTTATACAAAATGTGAGGTTTAAAGTTGGTCCCTACATAGCAATCCAAATGTTGCAACACAGCACCTGCAGAGGCATGAACACTACGGCCACACTAAGCCCCTTGGCTCTGAGCTACAGGATGCTATTCTACAAACCTGTTTTCACGAAACCTCATGCCACTTACCCAATGAGTCAAGTCATGTGTTAGTTGGTATGCCCAGTAGTTTTGTCAAGCTGAATATTAGTAGTATGTTCCAGTTGTTTTCCCACTTGCAGCATACCACATCATTTATTCCCTATAGCTCTTTTGTTTCATATTTTGGCAGCTGACAGTCTTGAATCATTTTCAGATAAAGATGCCAGTGGTTTACTAACAGAGAACATAAATGCACAAATGACATCCTAATGACACTATTATAATAAAGGGCTTGTGACCCTGGCAATTAATGTTTCGACAGCAACTATTTTTGTCAGACATGGAAGATGTGAACTGTGCCAAGAATTTCCACGAACACATTGAGACTCTGAATAATTAAATTCCTCCAATTAAACACATAGTCCCGACAACAATTCTACCAACAATTACTAAAGATGCATTGTTACTTGCTTTTTATATATATATATATATATATATATTTGAAGTTATACCTGGGTTTAGTAATGCATCTAGTCTGGGAACACTGCATTTAATAATGTGCAGTATAAACTTATACTATATTTACACTACAGTGAAAATCGGGTGAATGGGGGTTATTCACATGACTGATATTTTGACAGTCCATTGTAACGAACCATCAAAATACAGGTCATGCTCTATTTTTGTCTGTTTTCATGAATCCCTCCTTGCACTGCAATATATAAGGAATCCATGAAAACGGGCATCCCCCGAGTGCAAAATGGCATAGAAAAATGGTTGTTTTTCATGGCCATTTTCACTTACAATTGTGTGTATGTGAGCTTAGACTAGAATCTATAAATGCGCTATATTCCTCACAGTGACTGATGCTGGATGATAAATCTGCTGCATTTTTAGACTTATTCTAAGTTTATGTCACTTATTACTTAGCTTACTTTGACCTAGAATTTTACTTCAAAATTTTGGGCACAATTTGACCCCTTTCCCCATGAAACTATACCAATTTCCTTCAAAGCCACACACTCTTTTGGAGCGAGTCAGAAAAATTTGGCCAAAAACAATATATTCCAAAAATATACTAATTTTCAGGTTGAGTTGCAACCACAATAGTAAATTTTGTATTGCTACCTGATACGCGAATAAATATGGTTATGAGAGCTTAAAGTGAAAGTTCATAATTTTATATCTTGTCTTTTTTAGATTCTAAATCTTGTCCTATTTTCTTAATATATAATTATAGTGTTAAAATCTCCAGTTTACCGATACAGCGCTCAAAGTCCCTGTATAGACATAAAGTTAAATAATAAAAAGATTTCAGCTGCCATTAGAGGGTGCCAAGTTTTACCATTGCTTTCAGTGTGTAACTGTTGTGCAATAAGCTCCTAAGCTCCCTTTTCTTTTGGCTAAAGGAGGTAAAATTATTGAAACAGGTTGCCTGACACCCCCAACAACTTACAGGTATTGACTGTCTAGCCTCAGCAGTCATGTTCGGTTTGTATTCAGGTCACCGCTGAAGCCAGTGGTTGACTTCAGAAGTCACCTTACCATAGACTGAATGCGACCACTTCTGGGCAGCTGAAAATGCAGAGACTGGGCTGCGAATTTTGGAAAAGAAAGGTGTTAAAAAGTTGAGTTTTTTCCCCAAGCAATCTGCAACCTTTATATACAGATATAGCAAAGTTTAAGAATTTTGAACCTATTTAGAAGAAAAGAGCAAATGTATTTATTTGTGTATATCTTCATGGAAGTAGTTTTTCTACCATATCGAATTATTTGTGTATCTATGGTACATTTAATATGAAGCTCAGTCCTTGGGGTTAAAAAGTAAGCTTAAAGTGTAGCTAAGGCTAAGTTCACATCTGCATTGGAGACTCCGCCGCAAACTCCGAATAAATTGGCGAAAAGAAAAGTCCCGTACGGAGGACTTTTCTCTTCGCTGGTTCCAGTATAAAGCTGACGGAAACCCGGCGGACCTCATTTCAGTGTATGGGGTCTGCGGGTTTTTTAGCGACGGGTTCTCTATCTTTCAGATCCCCATGTGGACCTGAACGACAGAGAGACAAACGCTAGTGTGAACCTAGCATTACTTGTCAGATGACTTTTCAGGATAAGCTGCTATATATGTGTACACTATGTCTTGCCATTATATAAATTGTATTCTGCATTTTTAGCAATTTTCCTTCTATAGGATTTCTCTCTAATTTTCAGCTTTCCTGGAGCTGGTAGAAGGAAATTAGCTGCTATAGCTATCATAGATAGTACATGGAAAAAATAGGAAATTCTGTTCCTTAAAGCGAGTCTATCACTGCCCCCAGCTACTTTAAACCACTCCCATAGTGCTGTAGATGCTGTTAGCAAAAAAAAAAAACAATATCTTTCTTATGTTTCAGGCCCCGGGGATGCGTAGATAAAGCACTTTTATTCTTTATTCAAATGAGGACCTCGGAGCACAGGGTGAGGTTTCTTCTATTACTGAGCACAGCTACATCATCACTAAACACGCCCATCCTGCATCTGATAAGATATATTACAAAGCATCTTATATTTGCTTGTACTATTGATGTATGCAAAGTTTGTTGAAAAGTTAGGGAACCTCAAACAAGGGGTTGTTAAGTTTAGTGGACTACAAGTAAATCTTCTTTACTGCACGTTCGCTGCTCAGTATAACTGTACTAGATGTACAATAAGTTCATTAAGCCATGTCTAAGTTATAGAAGTAGAATAACACTTGGAGGAGTAAGACCTAAGAGACATCTGTCTGTGAGTCTAGCTCTACAAATGGTGTCCAAGGTTATTACAGATGACTGCTGGCTGTGCAGTGACTAGGGTGTGATGCATTCTGTCGTCTGATGTGCTCCCAGAGCAGCCCCTTTAGTATGGGGGGGCCCATAGGGGCCTAATTACCATGCTCTCCTTTCAGTCTCACGCACTGAGTAACTTCAGCTTCATGTAAATTCCAGCCTGACTATGCCGCTGCCGCCTGCATATAAAAAAATTGATTTCTGTAAAGAAAAGACATTCACTTTCTTTTGCACACTATATATCATTAATGTGTCACAGGCTGGTCTACTACTGGTCCCCATTTATTGTTGCAGAATTACCCCATTTTGGATGTATATCTACATAAATTTGACCTAAAATTACATCAGATTTTCATACAAGTTTTAAAAGTAGATAAAGAAAACTAAATTGAATAGAAAATTGTAAAGGCTTCACAAACTTTCAAGCACCACTGTAAGTGAAAGCACCAATTGTTTAGTCGCTTCTCTTCATTACTGGCCACATGGCTTGGCAGGTCACTGCTTGGCCACTAATAGGGGAAAGTCCATATTCAATTAATGCTTTCATTTACAAAAGTGGAAGCATTGGCGACCCTGTCCTGGAGTGCAGATACAGCGCAGCATGATACATCACTTGGCAGTAGCTTAATAGACAAGGATAAATCAATTATGTGTTTCTATGATTCAGTTCAGGAGATGCAAACTTTATCAGCCAATTAATTTGCCTGTGTCTACCAAAGACTAAGTATTTTCATAGTGTAGATCACACTGATCAGATGGATTGGTTCACTCATCTCTAATTTTAAAGCTGGGTTTCTATGTAGCAGTCGCACCACAGCCGATGCGAGTAAAAACCACAGCCACATGGAGATAGAAGTTGTTTTCAAATGAATGCAGCAAAAAAACCTTTTAGGCTAAGGCGACAAGTAGCGGGCCACAGCCAAAAATCGCTGTTGGAATAAACGTGGCGGAAGCGCATCACAATTTTTCCCGCTGTGCTTTTCACAGAAAGTCCACAGTGGTTTCCTCTGTGAACTCTCTGCTTCCAGTATACCTATAGGGAAACTGCCAGCATTTCTGTAGGTATAATTGACATGCTGCGATTTCCAAAACTGTGACGGTTTTGGAAATCGCAGCGTTTCTGCTGCACATATTTTCCTGCAATGTGTGGATGAGATTCACTAGAATCCCATCCACCTTATAGTGGTTTCCACCGCGGCCAAACTGCGGTGTTTCTGCCACGTAGGGCCTCAGCCTTACTTTTAATGGGTGTAGACCATAGCTTGTGAAATGTCACTGTGCTCTGCTGTTTCACAAGCTACATTATACAGTCACTAAAAATAAAAGGGCTTCAACTGCATTCAAATGAAAAAAACTAGCATTATCCATGTTGGTGTGGTTATCATTCCCATTCCGAGCGTACCTTAACCACAGTGGGACCACTACATAGAAACCCAGCCTAATAAAATGTAATAATCCATCAGAAGTGTAATAACCTGAGCATGCATTTATCTATGTGCTCACGCTCTGTACTGTTCCATGCTTTCAGCAGCACTAGATGTGTTTCCATTCCCTTCCTCCAGTTTCCTTTACCATTCTCACATCATTCTCTTTGCACCCCTGAGCAGAAAGGTGCTATTTTGGGGACTGAGGTTACATAAATGCTCTGGCAGTGCTCATTTTGTGTTTAGTTGAGAAAGGTGTGGGCAAAAAATACTATCGGAGAACCCCATAAATCTGAAAGTAATTTGAGAAAAATGGGGTTGTCTGATTTTTTATGTTTTCTTTCAGGAGGGTAATTAGTATGGCTGTCAGGGGAAAAACAAGCGTATTAGTCTGTAAGGTTAATAGGGGAGGTGGGGGTCCGGCAGGCTCCTTCTCAGCTGTGTGTCAGTCACAGTCCTGCCAACACACAGCAAAGTCAGCCAGACCACTGATTACTAATTGGGTGATAATTTGAGGTTTAATAACTGCAATCTACAGGAAAATAAGGGGGCTTGACACGTGCTGGTGGGGGAGGAGAATGGGTGTCATACCAAGGTGTCCTCAGCGGCAGATGGGATAACAGCGATTTTCCATTGCATCTTTCTCATATTCAAGCTGGGACAGTCGTTCACGATTGTTAAAATTCATGGTCTTTTTGAGGTCGCTCCTTGGCTGGATACCTTACAACAGCCACCAGGCTGCACCTCTTATTGTATACTTTTTTCCTTTATTTCAGCCAGCCACTTATTCATACTCCAGCACATATAACAGTAAGAACAATTCTCAATAGAGCAATAATAACATGATTTGTAATAATAATCTTCACAGTTAGGAGCAAAGTAGATCATTTGGTACATGCTAAGTAATTCTATTGGCAGGGTTAATTTAGCTAGCCTCTTGCCTAGGACAGACTGGTGGATGTGTATATATAGCTAATCGGCATCCCACTCCTGCAAGGGCTTTTCCTATAACTGCAGGTGTCAGGCTGCCAATATAGTAACAAGTTTTATAGTGCGTAATAAAGTCTGTGTTTGTACAGGCACCATGTGCTCCCATTAACATATCCCAGGGAAATCCGCCAGGTTACAACAGGCCAAGGCCTGGGGCTAGGACGGCATTGTATAGCTTTAGCGAATATCAGCAGGCACCTCATCCAAATAAACTTTAGAATGATCTTGAGTATAACTATGACATTTGTGTGCAACACTTCTTAACACAAAGCATAGCTGGAGTAACCAGAGCGCCAGTTTAAGTTTAATCTGGGACATATATAAAACTGGAATTCAGGCTAATTTGGTCTTGGAGCCCAGTCTTGTGTGCATGTTCACCAGCTGGGCCTTGTGGTGTGGAAGAAGAAGGCAGTGACTGCGCATGAGGACAGATCATTACCAGCAAAGGGCAGAATGCCTGCAATCTTTAAAATATAACAGGCATAAAATGAATGGATTTCCTCCGAAATTGTTCAGTGTCACAGAGATGAAAATCAGCTTGTTGTTCTTCTTCTTTTATGGCCGCGTGTTGCGTGTCAAGCCTCTATTAACTCTTGCTTCAATATTTGACAGCACATCAGGATGCTTTCCTTAAAGCTGCCAGGTTGTCCCCATGAACATTGACAGCGTGTGCCAGCTTAGAAGGCAGTAATATTATTTTATAGTCTGTGCCACCTGTGGTGCTGACATATACCAAAAACCAAGTCTGTTGTTAAAGAAAGATTCCCTGTACTAATCTTCTTAATGTCCAGAGCTGTGTTTGCTGACTAGAGTTCTGTGGAAGGCCAGGGTTCCTTGGAAGCTGTTTAGGGTTTTTCCAGGACATAGAATCAGTAAGCCCTTGCACACGACCATAGTGGATTTACGGTTCGCAAATACTGATCCGCAATCCGAGAAAAAACAAGTCTGCATTGCATTGCATTGCATCAGTATGTCATCCGCAATCATGGATCTTGTATGATTCCCTACACCGGTCTGTGCCGCAAATGCGAGCAAAAATAGGTCACGCTTCATAATTTGCAAAAATTGCAGTTGTGTGTCTGGGCCCTAGAAATTAATGGTACTGTACTTTTTTCCACAATTTTGGATCCACAATTGAAGATAAAAACTACGGTCGTGTGCATGAGACCTGAGGCTGCATTCACATGACCGAGGTGCAAAACGGCCATGAAAAATGTCCATTTTTCACGGCCGTCTTACACCTGAAAGGCAATGCTGCCGTGTGACATCAGTTAAACCAATGGACGTCACACTGCCATTATTCACTGTCATGTGAATCTAGCCTAAATCTTCACAGATGACTTCCCATCGTGTGACTGTAGTCTAAGAGTATGACTATCGCAGTAGGTATGGGAAAGTTGTAGATGGTCCCCACAAGGGGGTGAATTGCAAGGATTACCCCCATCTAAGGGTAAATTCACATATAGCATAAATCCTGCAGATTTTTCATGCAGATTTGCATAGGTAAAATCAGAGTGTCGTACAGTATTGGGCAGGTAAATGAGATGTCATCAAATCTTATCAACAAGGCACATTCTACATCAATTTTTTGTGCGGTCCATTAATCTGTAGCACGCCAGGTTCTGCAATACAGTCTGCAAGAAACCCTATTGCTGTGGATAACTTGCGGATCTGCAGCAAAAAGTGCCACAAAACAAGCAGCTTTTCCGCAGAGTGGGGCCTTAACCTAAAACTATGGAATATTTGTAATCTTGTTTTGCATAATCGAAAAGAAAATCTGCAGTGCTAAATTCACACCAAATCTAAATATCTGCATTATTTAGTGCAGATTTCTCTTGCAGATTGCCCTTCAGATTGGGTCATTATATGTAATGTTGCAAAGTGTATATTAGACTATACATGTGAGTTTGTGTTATCATGCATTGTCTAGTTTTGTCTACATTTTGATATGGATATTTTAAGATTAAACACATGGATTTATGTGCACATAAACACCATACTCCATACAAGACCAGTGTAGAACTACCCCTAGTAGCAGGAAATACAAAAAACCACAGAAGGCTAGAGCTACAGGGGTGAAATGAGTGTAAGTGCACATGCTGTGTGAGCTGAGTGCCACAGTTTGAGGGCTACAAGTGACTGTATTATTGCTGGCCCCTGCTCCTGTTGTGTTATGGTATGTGTTATGGTGAGACTTGCTGTGGCAGCGATAAATGCTGCTCACTATCACCAGACATCTTTATTGTGCTGAACACAGATCTGCTTATCCACAGGTGCTTGGACAAACAAAAAAGACAAGAACCCCACAAACAAACAAAAAGCTGATAAAGGACTCATTTGGGGAGATTTACTTTTTATTATTTATAAACATTTATGGTATTTGTGCTATATAAATTGTCTACTGTTGTCTAGGTTTATAATAGAGGTGTTACCTTTCATTGTAATCCTGTACTGTATGTAATGATGAATAAATTGCTGTTCACAGTGTACACAGCACAAACTGAAAATCTCTACTAAACAAGAAGTGCTAGGCTGTTGTGTGGACTCACCACAAAGAGAAATGTGTTTAACATAAAAAAAAATTGATTTACACAATAGGACCTTTTAAGGAATATTTGTGGAAGGGATGATTAAAGGGCTATTCTGGATTCAGGAAGTAAAGATTATTCTCTGTATAAAGAAAAGATGTAGAATTTTCCAGTATGCTTTCTGCTTCAATTTCTCATGTTTTTCCAGATCAGTATTTGCATCCATTACCTAACAGGAACTGCCATTGCTTATTTCTGTGGATGAGAATCTGTTCTGGTCATGTGAAAGTCTTGTACCTGTGTGTCCATCATATGACCAGGACAAAGTTATAGCCAATGGAAGTCACCTGTGGAGATTTAGGCTAGATTCTTTTTAACGGACGTCACACGGCAGCATTCATTTTGCTGTCAGTGAATGGGGGCTATTCTCGGACCATCAAAATATAGGTCATATTCTATTTTCTGTTCTATTTCCCTCCATACACTGAAATGCCATGTACATCTAGCCTTACTTTGACCGGTCACTAACAGAGATTTTGATATCAAAATCAGATAGGTTAGGGTCACCTGAATCAAATGGTGGCTTCCCCTTGTGAATTGGTGCCACTGTTGCCACTTTTGTCAATATGCAAATTAGCTTTTTTGAGCAATGAGGGCATTGTCACTTATCTCTTTGGAGCAACACCCTCTTAGTGCTAAAGAGCTCATTCACATATTGACAAAGACAGCTATATCTTAGCAATGGAGACATCATTTGATTCAGGTGACCATAACCTATCTACACACATGGACAAAATTGTTGGTACCCCTCGTTTAATGAAAGAAAAACCCACAATGGTCACAGAAATAACTTGAATCTGACAAAAGTAATTTGCCAAACTACATGTTGACAAGCCACAAAGCTTCTGAGAGAATGTCCTATGGACAGATGAGACAAAAATCTAAACTTTTGGCAAGGCACATCAGCTCTATGTTCACAGATGGAAAAATGAAGCATATCTTGAAAAGAACACTGTCCCTACTGTGAAACATGGAGGAGGCTCTGTTATGTTCTGGGGCTGCTTTGCTGCATCTGGCACAGGGTGTCTTGAATCTGTGCAGGGTACAATGAAATCTCAAGACTATCAAGGGATTCTAGAGAGAAATATGCTGCCCAGTGTCAGAAAGCTTGGTCTCAGTCGCAGTTCATGGGTCTTGCAACAGGATAATGACCCAAAACACACAGCTAAAAACACCCAAGAATGGCTAAGAGGAAAACATTGGACTATTCTGAAGTGGCCTTCTATGAGCCCTGACCTAAATCCTATTGAGCATCTTTGGAAGGAGCTGAAACATGGCGTCTGGAAAAGGCACCCTTCAAACCCGAGACAACTGGAGCAGTTTGCTCATGAGGAGTGGGCCAAAATACCTGTTGAGAGGTGCAGAAGTCTCATTGACAGTTACAGGAATCGTTTGATTGCAGTGATTGCCTCAAAAGGTTGTACAACAAAATATTAAGTTAAGGGAACCATCATTTCTGTCCAGGCCTGTTTCATGAGTTTTCTTTTTTTTTTAAATTCTGTTGAAGCATGGTTGAAAAGCAATGTCTGACTTTCATTTGTTCATTTTCATAGAATTTTTATATATTATTACTTTTGTCAGATTCAAGTTATTTCTGTAACCAATTGTGGGTTTTTCTTTCATTAAACGAGGGGTACCAACTATTTTGTCCACGTGTGTACCTGCAATGCATCTATCTGATGTTAATAGAATATACCAATATTATTTTAAAGGTTTGTTCTTGTCAAAACCTTGCATGTACTGGGGGTAATATATTTTTTTTTCTGTAACCCCCTTAGTTATAGTTTTCACATCATTATAATACAATACCACTACACAGAGGTTCCTACTACTGTATGGGCCACATGAGGTTATCGCTATGTGCTATATACCGACTATAATGCTGTATGTTAAATTTGTCTAGATGATATATAAGTAACATAAATACATAAATAATAGCAGACAACAGTGTTACTACCCTTTTGATAACATCAGTGCCGCCCATACAAATACTGTTAGACCCTTCAATTCTTTGTTCAATAAACATAAGCAAATTTACAGCAAATGTTAGTAATAATGTGTTGTTTTCATGCCACTAACCTTCTAAAATCTTCTGGTATCCATTAGCATAATGACCGAAATAAGGCAGCGCTAGACAGCCTTTAGGCTAAACTGCAGACCTATATGTAGGACGCTGAGACAATGTGTAAACACTGGATACTCCGTACAGCTGAGTCCAATCTCTACAAACCATACAAGACATGCCATCATAAAATGAATATATCAAGAACATTTATTAAGTATAGAATAAAGTATAGCAGAACAATGCATCCTCGAAGACCACTGATCTAATAAGAAAAGAATGCGAGCAAAGGCCGAGCCGTAGAAAAAGTTCTCTAAATACTTTATGGCTGAAGCTTAAAATCAATTTACAAACCCGTACAATAGAACAATCCATTTGTAGCACTGGTCAGATACTATATAGCGCTTATAGGTAAATATTTAGTTTTTTTCTTGGAGATTGTTAGGTATTATAAAGTGTATTTTATATTATGCATATGTGCGACTACTGTGTCATCCCTTATGGCAGATCAAGAATTGTACATAACTCTTTTCATGGTTTTTTTTTTCATGTTTCCGTAGCTCTGTGATACCTAGAATAGCATAGCACAATATTCTATTCTGTCATGTAAGAAAAGTAAAAATAGACACTTCAGAGCCATAATACATTGATAGGATTGATAAAGAAAGTAGAACAGGAGGACGATTTTCTTTTCAATTACTTTATAACTTTGTTTCCTCTTTCTCAATAAGATTCTACACACACTGTAGCTCTGGGGCAGATTTATGCAATGTTCATCTCTGCCGTTGTGTCTGTTGTTCTGGCCCATTGGAGGACCACAACAATGCACACACAGAAAGCTAAAATAGCAGACACCAAGGGTCGGTGTTTGTTTTTTTTTAAATTACGCTTTTTTGTCCCATTTTTGGCGGTCACTGCGTGGAGTCTCCAAACGCAGATGTGTACCCAGCCTTAGTAAAATGGCAAACTGTCTTAGTTGCCCATAGCAACACCTTGAGGCTGAAGCCCCACGTTTCAAAAATGCTGCATTTTACAGTACCTCCAAAGTAAGGGTGGGTTCACACTTGCAGCGGAGTCCGTCCGCCGCGAATCCGACTGAAAATCTTGGGAAACTGTATAGGCACTGGATAGCGAAAGGTTAGCGACGCATTGCTTAAAAACCCATTAATTTGAATGGGTTTTTAAAGCAATGCGCAGGTGTGTGCTTACACCCTCTGCGCCTCGAATCCAGTTTTTTTCGCTGGAAACAAAGTCGGACATGGATTAGCAGCGCAGAGGGTGTAAGCGCACACCCGCGCATTGCTTTAAAAACCCATTCAAATTAATGGGTTTTTAAGCAATGCGTCGCTATCCAGTGCCTAAACAGTTTCCCGAGATTTTCAGCCGGATTCGCGGCAGACGGACTCCAGCGCAAGTGTGAACCCACCCTGAATGGTATTCAGGCTAATCCCATCCACACATTGCAGAAAAAAAATGTGCTGTGGAAAAGCTGTGTTTTCAAAAAAGCGTTTGGACTTTCTTGGTCAGGCACTTATCAATTTATCTTGATTTACAGTCTTATAGCTAAGTACCAGATACATAATCCTGTAGAATTGTGAATACACTTGTGGACAGGAAGGGCTATAACGTGATGTGCATCAGGATCAGAAATATTATACTTCATTTATTTTTCTACTTATATAAATTATTTTCTATGTGCAAACTGAACTGCAAAGATCTCCTGAATTTTTTCCCTTTCTAAATATACATTATTTATCCAGACTTCTATCAACAGAAGACAGAGAGATAAGGAAGAAGGAAGCACTTTCATTGTTCTACAGGATTTGTTGTGGCTGACACAGTTGGGCACGTGTTCATATTGCTTCTGTAGTCGATGCCATACAGCTAAGTTTTCATATGCTAAGTTGATTTCATATGAGTCATCCTAGAAGTCAATGACAAATGCCAAGTCCAGTAGGCATTAGAGTTGTCCCCGGGATTCCTTGGGTCATTGACTTGCTCTGATTGCCTAATTCTTGTATGTGGGATCTGTCTATACGCCCTGTATGCTCAAAGTGGAGCAGATTGTTTATTTATGTGAGCTCATTGTGTGGGGATAATGTATCTACAGACAGTGTATAAATAGACAGAGTAACAATGACTGTCTGTATAGACACATGCTATTCACACCCTTATGGCTCTTACCCTTCTCTATTTTTGCTGTAGTGTGTTTGCTTAAAAAAGGGCGGAGTCTATGTGATGAGTATACAAAACCCCTGTGTCGGTTGTTTATTTGCAGAAGTATCTCTGTATGTAAGATCACACTGAGACAGTGTTTAAACAGTGCTGCCACTAACAATGTATCATTATATACACAGGATTTACAGGCTTTTGTAAGCCGCATGAGTATTATGGCACAGTGAGTCGGCACTGTCCACATCCATTAAACTAGATTCCCATTTATGTCTTTGTGGTTGTGGTTAAGAGCATACTGTGGTTGTTGTTACAGGGACATTGCAAAAAGGGCTTGTCTTCTCGGGTACTGAGAGTGTTGTAATGAGGGTACTACGGGTCATGGGTCATTGTGGATGTCATTAATGGGTGCTGTAGGATAATATAGGAGCTCTTCAAAAAATAATGCCTAGGTAGATTGACCCCAATGTCCTAGACCTATAAAATTCATTTGCCGATTGTCCTCCCGGGATGTATTTTAGGTGTTTATTGACAAATTTTGTTCTTTTATTAGTAATTAAAACGTAAATAATTAAAACAATATTTTCAACATACAATGGTCTTTTCTGGCTCATTGTAACTTGAAACCAGACTCAACATACAATGCTTGGCTAGATGTTCCAACCGATCATCATTTCACTGGTAAACCCCTGTATTATTGAAGTGCATGCACTGGTTGGCTGGCTAGTAGTTTTTGAGACAAAGTCAAGAGTGGATTGAAAAGGAATGGGAAATATAAAGGAAACACTTATATGTTTCTCTTCCATTAAATCCACTACTGGCTTTGGCTCAAAACAACTCAGAAAAATCTGCAACAAAAAGAAGCAGCTTTTTCGCAACATGAGGCTTTTCCTGAAATTGACATATTTGTCAATGGAAAAAATGAATGGTAATCAGTGGACACAAACTGCGAGTTTAACCATACACTGCACTGCCACTCGCTATTTTTTTTTTTACACATTTTAACACTTAAAATGCTCCTAAAATTACCCTTTTATTAAGGAGAGGTGCTTGCTCATGGAGGTTATATTGCAAAAAAAGCAATGGTTTTGTAGAAAAATAAGCCCATTTTCATGACTTTGATCCCTTTATGGGAGCAAATGTGAAATCAAAATGGTTTTAGTTTTTTTATGCCATTGTATTTTTATGCCAACCTATTGGCCCAGAATTACATTGGGTAGGAGTTAACTTCTGTAATATACATGCACTCTAGGTACGACTGTACAGTCTTGAAGTGCTGGTGTCCTGGGTTCAAATCCTGCCAAGGACAACATCTGCAAGGAGTCTGTATGTTCTCCCTGTGTTTGTGTGGGTTTCCTCCCACACTCCAAAGACATACTGATAGAGAATATAGATTATGAGCCCTATATGGGACAGTGACTGTCAATGTCTGTAAAACGCTGCGGAATAAGATTGTGCTATATAAGTAAGCATAATAAATAAATAAACCTGCTGGTGCAGCCAGTGGGTCTTAGTTGCATGTTGTGGCTCTGGTTGGCACTGCAAACTGAAAAAATTCTAGTTCATCGTGTTCCAGATACTGTGTTGGGCCAAGATCCCTTCACTCTGAGATGCACTATCCTCTTCTGGCTGAGATGAGTGAGCTAAGTAATCAAAAACTTCATCTTCATTCTCAGGAAGTACAACAATCCTGTGGCTACTGGTGGTGTCACCAAAACCAGAAGTAGTGTTGCTGTTGCCACCAACATTCTTACTGTAAGTATTTCTTACATTAGTACTTGCACACATTTCCTCATCACCCTCTTTTGTCTGCCCCCTGCCCTGTTTTTTTCTACTGACCTGTAACTTCTTCTTTAAGAGGCTCCTCTGTCCTCCACTCATTACCTGTAGTAATGGCACCTGTTTGACATTGTTATCAGTATGAAAGACACCTGTCCACAACCTCAAACAGTCACACTCCAAACTCCACTATGGTGAAGACCAAAGAGCTGTGAAAGGACACCAGAAACAAAATTGTAGACCTGCACCAGGCTGGGAAGACTGAATCTGCAATAGGCAAGCAGCTTGGTGTGAAGAAATCAACTGTGGGAGCAATAATTAGAAAATGGAAGACATACAAAACCACTGATAACCTCCCTCGATCAGGGGCTCCACGCAAGATCTCCCCCGTGGGGTCAAAATGATCACAAGAACGGTGAGCAAAAATTCCAGAACCACACAGGGGGACCTAGTGAATGACCTGCAGATAGCTGGGACTAACGTAACAAAGGCTACCGTCAGTAACTCACTACGCCGCCAGGGACTCAGATCCTGCAGTGACAGACGTGTCCCCCTGCTTAAGCCAGTACATATCTGGGCCCGTCTGAAGTTTTCTAGAGAGCATTTGGATGGGAGAATGTCATATGGTCAGATGAAACCAAAGTAGAACTGTTTGGTAGAAACACAATTCGTCGTGTATGGAGGAGAGTGAATGCTGAGTTGCATCCAAAGAACACCATACCTACTGTGAAGCATGGGGGTGGCAACATCATGCTTTGGGGCTGTTTCCCTGCAAAGGGACCAGAACGACTGATCCGTGTACATGAAAGAATGAATGGGGCCATGTATCATGAGATTTTGAGTGCAAACCTCCTTCCATCAGCAAGGGCATTGAAGATGAAACGTGGCTGGGTCTTTCAGCATGACAATGATCCCAAGCACACTGCCAGGGCAACGAAGGAGTGGCTTTGTTAGAAGCATTTCAAGGTCCTGGAGTGGCCTAGCCAGTCTCCAGATCTCAACCCCATAGAAAACCTTTGGAGGGAGTTGAAAGTCCCTGTTGCCCAGCGACAGCCCCAAAACATCACTGCTCTAGAGGAGATCTGCATGGAGGAATGGGCCAACATACCAGCAACAGTGTGTGCCAACCTTGTGAAGACTTACAGAAAACGTTTGACCTCTGTCATTGCCAACAAAGGATATATAACAAAGTATTGAGATGAACTTTTGTTATTGACCAAATACTTCTTTTCCACCATAATTTGTAAATAAATTCTTAAAAAATCAGACAATGTGATTTTCTGGATTTGTTTTCTCATTTTGTCTCTCATAGTTGAGGTCTACCTATTACAGGCCGGCCTCATCTTTTTAAGTGTGAGAACTTGCACAATTGGTGGCTGACTAAATACTTTTTTCCCCACTGTACAAGTAGCACAGCTCACTCATATTTATGACTTTCCTAATCTGCATGTAACTGCTTAAATCTGACTAAATTCTCTTCCTGTTCATAGCTATTGCTTACAATTGTAAGCTTTTCAGAATACAACTGAGCTGGTTTTTTTCTTCAATCTTAATTTTTTTTCATATTTTTGTTGACATTTTGGAATCTTTGCAACCAATTACTTGTTTCTCGTAGAATTATGGTCTCAAGTTACAAAGATTTCAACTTAAAATGGTCATCCCAGAACCAATTAATATTGCAAATTGAGGGACTACTGTTTACCGCAGTGAGTCAGGGATGACTGCAAAAAAGGGGACAGTTAAACTGACGCTAGGTTCTGAAAAACAGAAACCCAATCTGCTTAAAAAGTGGTTACCCACGGATCCCATAGTCTATAATGCGGTTCCACCTGGATTCCACCCGCATTTTTTAAGCCGAATGGGGATGGAATCTCCAAACGGAGACCGAGCACTGGTGTGAATCCAGCCTGACTTTCCTGTGGCTGATGATACAAAGTGTGCCCCCCAGTTTTCTTCATTCCTTGGGAGAGGGGTAGCTCCCTTGAAGAATCATCTGTGAGTACCACAGATACACCAATGAGGTCCAAAAAGATTCTATAATCTACCAGAATTACATCAGAGCAGATACATTTCATACAGACCATTTCTGGTAGGTACTGGGGATATCAGAAGATAATTTTTGTGCTTATCAGGTCTTGATTTCCTTGACAAGTTATCACACGTTATGTAGGCTACATATACAAACTTTTTGAGCTATATGTTATATACTATATGTTGTAAATGATTTGTGAACTGAAATCTTCTTTAGGCTTTAAGGACTTGTAAAGAATGTTACTGCAGGTGCACTGATACTTATCTGCAGAAAAATACATCTGTCAAAGAGGCAGCTCTTTACTGTGAAAGCTGCTTCTTCAGGTCCCATGACATTGTAGCTATAAATATGCAATGGTCAAAATAGGGACAAGAATCTCTCACATTGAGGAGAGCACCAGTGAAGGTGTGTAGAGATTGAATTGCCTTTTGCCCTCTACTTAGCATCTACATATCACAAGGCATTATGGGAAAGGAGCTGGGGAGTTCATACGCCCTCTGTTGGATGTAACAGATCCTCAATTTGCTTTTGACTCACCGAGTCTTGAGACAGCAAAAGGGATTTTAGCCAAGTGAAATTGGCTTGGCTAAAATCCCTTTTGCTGTCTCAAGACTCGGTGAGTCAAAAGAAAATTGAGGATCTGTTACATCCAACAGAGGGCGTATGAGCTCCCCAGCTCCTTTCCGATAATGCCTTGTGATATGGTCAAAATAGTGCTGAGGTGGCGGCGGTCAGTGAGGATGGCCTGGAGCTGCTTTCAAAGGAACAGGCAGGTTTTGAAACTGTTTACCTGCAGGGAAATCACTATGGATAAATGTGTCCATCTCTTATGGAGGAGCCTTTAAAGGGAACCTGTCATAGTGAACATGGTGTCTGATGTGCAGAGGCAGCATTTTATGGAGCTGGAAGAGCTGAGATGATTTATATATAGTTTTGTGGAAAAAGTTTAAGTATAAGTTGTAGTTTATTCATTTGAATCCTTACTATGCTTAGGAGTCCAGTGGGCGTTGCACACGTATAAAAGGTAGGCTGTCAGTCACTGATTATGACCACCCACTGGACTCTGCCCTCTTAGTAACTCAGGCACATTTCTATGTGTCTGAATAAAAATCTACGCAGTCAGAAACTAGCTCCAATTTCCTATAGACCTCAGGGTAGTTTTCTGGCATGAGTTATAGTAAATTTGTCATGCAGGGCTTTGGTATCTGCCTCCATCAGCCCGCTTTCATAACAAGTGGTGAGCCGGGCACAGAAAGTTGGGAAGTATCACCAAAGATTTGCCACAAAAATTCCCAACTACTCCATTTTTCTGACATAGAGGGAATAGTAAACCCCCACTTTGTGTTCAATGTAACCAGTAGCTTTAAAGAATGTGTAACCATGTCTATAAACTGTCTTATATGTGTGCAGAAAATGTCTCCTACAGCTATTCTGCTGGTCTGGCCAGTTCTGTTACTAACTGACCTTGGGCCAAATGTTGTCAAGACAGAGAATCAGGTCAATTTCAGTCTGTGACTAAAATACATGTATACATTCTGAGAATTGGCTCAGTGTAACAAGCTCTGAGTGAATCAGCTCTGTGTTACGCCCTGACAGAGAATCAGATCTGTGTTACATTGGAAGTGTGTAAAAATTAGCTCAGTGTAACTGGAAGTGAAGCATGAAGAAAGAAATAAAACCATATGTGCAGAGTAGACTGACTGCTATTGCTTCTCATTCCACAGGCACTGAAGAGGTTAACCACTCCCGTGTCACATGTCAATCACAATGAAGTATGTCCCATAGCTGCCAAGTCATGGTTGCCCTGAGTGCCTTCCAGCTTCTACACTTCACGATAAATCTCTCGTCTCTTTTGGACGGCTTTCCTGCTGATTGCTTTTCCTTTTTGTATTCTGGTCACCATGTGAAATCATCCAGTTCTTTTTGATTTGTGAGCAATACTTGTGTTTGTGCTTAGGATTTTTAAATGGCTTCTTATGTGATCCGATAATACCTCGAAAATGTGCTAATGTAAAAAGTTTTCAACCACTTGACTGGTAATGATATGAAGGACTGGTGCTCTTTATAAATTCCAACCGCTAGCTGAGTGAGGTCCAAAAAGAGGAAAAAAATCGAGAACAAATACAATCTCTCCTATTGTCCTTAAATCTGTGTCCCAATGGGCACATTGTACATCATTACAGAACACAAATCATAATGTAACGGAAATGGAATGGAACACACATTCAAAGGGCTTTTCAGTTCCCTTTTAAAGGGGAACTCCAACTAAATGTATCTTGCAAGATATCAATGATGGGCTACACAGCAATTTTGGCCACCCAGTTTTGCAACCAAAGATTGCAGTGTTGCCCTGTGACTCCTTCACTAATGTAGCTGAACGGAGTAACACTGTGACCACCAGAATGCTTCAACCGTGATTTCTAATTGTACAAAAAAAGAGAACACTTATTTTTAGTAAATGAGACAACCATCATGTCCAAAATAGCTCTATAACCAAAGCCTAAAAACAACCACTCACTGCACCTGCCCGAACACAGCTTTTTGGAATATCCAACAGTGCATGTAATAGGCTTTGTTTGCATATGGCAAACTTGGTACAGAAATTTCTGCAACAGAGAATCTGTCCTATACACGTGAATGGAGTTTTCTTTTTTGCAACATGAGTGTCTGTTCTGATACAAAAACCTATTCAGATGAATGGGACAGTCACAGAAATGTTCCCACAGAGCAGATGGTTGCGGATCTTTCCACTTTATGACTGATATACTTCATAGTGTTGTTTGGGCTTGAATGCCAGCACCCAGGAAAAATCTTGATTCCTTAAAGGTTGAAAAAATGACAGTCGCCATGGGGATAGTGACTCCAGGCAACACTTTCACTGCTACCGTTTCTTTGTAGTTGTAAATTAGTTGTAAGTCCTGCATGGTAAAAATAGTGCATCCAACTATAGAATGACATCTGTAGATACGTGAGACATTGTGCCTTACTTATTGTGACTCACTCTGCTCAGTATACTACATGAGCTGTGGAGACAGTGCAGTAACCAAGCCAACTATATATGCATTTATTTTTATACTCATTGACTGTAACATTGTTCCACTGAATGACCGAGTACTGTGTCCTTATATTGTAATGTTGTGCCTGAATTTAAAGGGAACCTGTCCCCAGGAAATTTCAGTGCAATCGGCCGGCAGCATGTTATAGAGCAGGGGGAACTGAGCAGATTGATATATATAGTTTTGTGTGGAAAGATTCAATAACTTGTCATTTATTCATTGAAAGATCTGCTCTTTCTTTACTATAAAGTCAAGGAGGCGGTCCTATCAGCGACTGACAGCTATATGTACAGCTATAGAGGGAAGGCTGTCAAACACTGATAGGACCTCGTCCTTGACTTTATAACAAAGAAAAAAACAGAGATTTTAATGAATAAAATATAAGTTATACTGAATCTTTCCGCATAAGTCTATGTATCAGTCTACTTACTTCCTCCTACTCTATAACATGCTTCCTGCAGAGTACCTTGCAGTTTCCTGGTGACAGGTTCCCTTTAATGGCCAGTTTGTGAGCTGAAGTATGTCTAGAAATGCCTGTGAATATGTACATGGATTTATAGGTACGATTTGTATGACCTTTAAATGTCATTTTGCAAGTAAGAGTTTATGTGTTCACCCTCCAAAAGTCAAGGCTAGAGTAATGTGTAAATGTGCTTCTTCCATGGCTATATATCAGTAAAACATTCCCATTTCACGACAGTAGTCTGCAGGTCATATAGTCATGGTTATACCACTAATGCACACCTACCAAGGACATCTTGATCCATGTGATCTTGAATCTCATTTATTTTCCATTTGGCACAGCTTGCTGCTGTAACTTTGTAAAATGTAAAGGCCAGGTTTCCACAGGGCAAGTGTATGGCATTTGTGTGGTAAATGTGAAAAACCTGACTAGTTAGACTGAAGGGAATTACAACATTGATTTCTATGAAACAACCAGCAGGACATGTGTTTGCTACATGATCAGTGGTGTGTGAAAGCATGATACACAAAGTAATAATTGCTATTGAGCCATACAGTCATGAGATATAGTGCCTACTGCACAGAACATCACACAGTAAAGCATTGGAAATTGGTTTGATTAATATATATTTTGCCTTTTCAATATACATTACACTAGTAATGCTTGAAATGATCTGCGGAATGTGATCTTATCTTAGTTAAGGACCACCTTTTTCTTTTTGTCCCAATGTTTCTGCAACCAAAAAAATGGAGCATGCTGCAGTGTATCTTTATTAAAATTTTTTCAATAAAGCATCTCCATGGAAACAGACAACAATCCTTGTGTTGTCAGATCCTATAGTCATACTGGCTTCCATATGTACACTACTTGCTCAACCTCCTGAATGTATGGCTCAAAAATTCTTATTTGATCCTGAATGCTGCAGAACCACTATGTTTGTACTAAGGAATATAAAATCACCAATCGCTTTAGCTGTCTAATGTGCCAAACAAATATCTGAGAAACCTGGATTCCTGTGAGAGTAACATGTGGGTCATAAAAAGGAGGAATTAGGGTTAACCGGAGTCATGACTGATTTTAAAGGATTTTGTTGGAGTCAATTTCAACACCAAAGAGTACAGAATTATTTCATTTTACATGTATTGAACTTAGCTGACCAGCGGTGCTCTGCAGCCCCAGTCACAGCCTCTGTTCTGAGCTGCCTTCATGGAGTGCACAGCAGGTTGAGATACATGGGTAATGTTCACCAGCAGTCTAGGCCAATAAAATGATAGATGCCCTTGTGTAAACTGATCTTTGGCATCAATATGATGTTAGTTATAATACTTTGATGCTTCTGCCTTTGTGCTCTTGTAGCTTGACCTTTTGACAATAAACCTGACATGGCTGGCCATTATTTCTCTTACTGTATGTTTCATCCGCTACTGCTTCATATAACCATTTATTACTTAGCTTATTCCTGGATTTTGTTACACTTTTACTCTCAAAACTTTGAGCATTGTTGTCCACTGTTGCCTGTCCCTGATTGTGACCCTCAATTCTGTATATTATGTTACCACCTGCAGATGACGCAGTTTATACTATAACATACAGTATGCCATCGCCAGTTTTCATAAGCAGCCTCATGCACTGGATGGTTCATTTCTGAGGCTATTTAAAAGGATGTATCACCACTTTTTCATTTATTTATTAAAAACAGAGAATTAAATATATTGTGTTTTCTAATTAGTTTTTATTTTCAGATTGTAGATTCTTTATTCTATTTTCTGTACATGATTATTGGCTCTGTTAACAGCTTTTAGTGATATGCTTTACAGCACAGTCATGGTCATAAACAGGAACAGACTGGAGTCAACTTATTGTGGTCTATGGGAAAGTTTTGTAGCAAAGTTCTGTGCAGGGAGGAGGAGTAGATAAAGTGTGACATCATCTATTGCTAGTAAGGGATGTAATAATGGTTTATTGTGGGTGTTACCTCGCATTCACATGACCGAGTTTCACCCATGAATTTCGACCCGTGTGTTGGCCAGATTTACTGGACTGAACAGTATGTCGGGAGACTGACTCCTAGCAGAATAGTTATCTATGATGCTAGGATTTCCTGCCTCCCAGTGACATACTGTCCCAACCTATAATCAGTACAGGACAGTATGTTTTTGGGAGGCAGGGACTCCTAACATCATAGATAGACATAGGGTGAAACTCGGTTGTGTGAATGTGGGGTTATTTGTAGAGGTGTGATCTTCTATTGCAATCCTGTATGTCTTGTCTGTGATGTAAATGAGGTTACTGCTGCAGAGAAAACCCCTTCACAATTAGCAAGTGGCATGTGACAAGTGTCTTAGTGGCCAGAATGAAAATTGCAGGATATATCACTTAAAAAAAAAAAAAATGTAAAATTAAAAATTCTTAAAAAAATATAACATATAACAGACACATTGTTTTGCAGAGGAGCTGTATAGATAAAAAGGTAGATTTTGTAGTCCAGACTTTGGATTTGCTTCATTTTTTTTTATTTTAGATGCATTAGGGTAACAAAAACAATTGTTATATGAGCTGTTTAGAGTCAGGAGTAGCATAATACCCTCCTCAGTCCCCTGGTACCGACAGTGATGCCATCTGCATATACACCTATTTAAAGACTTTAATAATTCAATTAACTTTAATTGTTAACATTAGTTACCAGAGGAATTCTCAGGGTGAAAGGAGGCATTTAAAGGTGAAATGGAGATCCAGCAAGACCAACATGTGTTAGTGTTTATGTACTGAGCATGTAACACTATAGTATCCTCTTTCCTCAGCACCATAACATATCATAATATACTCATCCGGGCCACTGCTGTAAAAAATCACACTGCTGAAGTTACTTAGCCATTGCTTATCCCTTCATGGCTGGAAACAAAGAGAAAATGAAGGTGCCGCCTTGTGTAATATGTCTCTGGATTTTGGCATACAAAGCGCTCTAAATGCAAGCAGTCCACTTTAGTGCGTATGTTCTTATCATGCACTATGGGGTAAGGAATTAAGGAACTGCTGTGCCAATATATCTTTTCATATACAGTAGATCACCAGGTTATGGAGGACAAGTAAGAGAACCAGAAGTACAAATGTCATCATAAAGGATGTTGCAACACACAGAAATGGATTGTATTGTCTTAGGTAATACCCTCTTCCTCAAGTCTATAAGGCATAATGTCTGTGAATTTTAGGAAGTGGCTGTTCCTCAAAACACGTAAGCTATAGTGAAATTTATTGAATAAAGGAACCTATATCATCCCTGTCCACTTCTGTATAGATTTGTTCTTTCATGACATAGTGACAGCACTATTTGGTACAATGGTGGTCAAACATAAGGTTGCACTGCAGTTATTGGTATATAAACTACATGCGGACAACACAAGTGTTAGTTAAAATGTTCCAGATCTTGCTTTTAGTGCATTGTGGTTTGATCTTGCAATTTTGTTGTATTGGTTTGCATTTATAAGCCAATGTCCCACTTTCTTATCAGGGCTCTTTTACAACAACTGAGTATTGAACCAACTATCGGGAACAGACATTCATAGGATTGGTTGTGTAAAGGTGCTGGCGACCACCCAATAAATGAGCAAATGCTTGTTTGTTAGGTGATCGTACAGTGCTGGCCAAAAATATTGGCACCCCTGCAATTCTGTCAGATAATACTCAATTTCTTCCAGAAAATGATTGCAATCACAAATGCTTTGGTAATAATATCTTTATTTATTTTGCTTGCAATGAAAAAACACAAAAGAGAATGAAAAAAAAAGTCAAATCATTGATCATTTTACACAAAACTCCAAAAATGGGGCGGACAAAAGTATTGGCACCATCAGCCTAATACTTGGTAGCACAACCTTTAGACAAAATAACTGCGAACAACCGCTTCCGGTAACCATCAGTGAGTTTCTTACAATGCTCTGCTGGAATTTTAGACCATTCTTCTTTGGCAAATTTCTCCAGGTCCCTGAGATTTGAAGGGTGCCTTCTCCAAACTGCCATTTTGAGATCTCTCCACAGGTGTTCTATGGGATTCAGGTCTGGACTCATTGCTGGCCACTTTAGAAGTCTCCAGTGCTTTCTCTCAAACCATTTTCTAGTGCTTTTTGAAGTGTGTTTTGGGTCATTGTCCTTCTGGAAGACCCATGACCTCTGAGGGAGACCCAGCTTTCTCACACTGGGCCCTACATTATGCTGCAAAATTTGTTGGTAGTCTTCAGACTTCATAATGCCATGCACACGGTTAAGCAGTCCAGTGCCAGAGGCAGCAAAGCAACCCCAAAACATCAGGGAACCTCCGCCATGTTTGACTGTAGGGACCGTGTTCTTTTCTTTGAAGGCCTCTTTTTTTTTTCCTGTAAACTCTATGTTGATGCCTTTTCCCAAAAAGCTCTACTTTTGTCTCATCTGACCAGAGAACATTCTTCCAAAAAGTTTTTGGCTTTCTCAGGTAAGTTTTGGCAAACTCCAGCCTGGCTTTTTTATGTCTCTGGGTCAGAAGTGGGGTCTTCCTGGGTATCCTACCATAGAGTCCCTTTTCATTCAGACGCCGACGGATAGTACGGGTTGACACTGTTGTACCCTCGGACTGCAGGGCAGCTAGAACTTGTTTGGATGTTAGTCGAGGTTCTTTAGCCACCATCCGCACAATCTTTCGTTGAAATCTCTCGTCAATTTTTCTTTTCCGTCCACATCTAGGGAGGTTAGCCACAGTGCCATGGGCTTTAAACTTCTTGATGACACTGCGCACGGTAGACACAGGAACATTCAGATCTTTGGAGATGGACTTGTAGCCTTGAGATTGCTCATGCTTCCTCACAATTTTGCTTCTCAAGTCCTCAGACAGTTCTTTGGTCTTCTTTCTTTTCTCCATGCTCAATGTGGTACACACAAGGACACAGGACAGAGGTTGAGTCAACTTTAATCCATTTCAACTGGCTGCAAGTGTGATTTAGTTATTGCCACCACCTGTTATGTGCCACAGGTAAGTAACAGGTGCTGTTAATTACACAAATTAGAGAAGCATCACATAATTTTTCAAAGGGTGCCAATACTTTTGTCCACCCCCTTTTTTATGTTTGGTGTGGAATTATATCCAATTTGGCTTTTTGACAATTCTTTTTGTGGTTTTCCATTGACGACAAATTAAATGAAGATATTATTACCAAAGCATTTGTGATTGCAATCATTTTCTGGAAGAAATTGAGTATTATCTGACAGAATTGCAGGGGTGCCAATACTTTTGGCCAGCACTGTATCTTTTATGCAAGCAATGTGCTTCCAACAAATCTAAACAGTTAGGAAACAAATGTCCGTTCACGACTATTGTCCCCTCGGTTCTGATCACACAACCATTAGGTTCCATTCCATTGACTTACCATTGTTTTTTGATAACACAAATAGTTTTTGCACTGTTATTTTCTGGGAAAAAAACAGAAATCTTTCCAGAACCCAATGGAATTAATGTAAAAGTCAATGGGATCTGTAATAATTTGTTAGAATTTGATTTACAATAGGTTGGTCAGAACTGAAGTAACACTGCTGTGGCCCTCAAAGTGTCAGTGCTGCTCATAGTAACTAACCACATCACTTTCTTATCTTCAGGCATAAAAACTGGTAAAATCTGGAAATACATTATAGACTGACAATAGAGAACTATTAAAAACACACTAAAGCTAAGGCCCCACAAAGCTGGCCACAACCAAAAAGCGCTTTTGGCCACAGAGTTTTCCTCTGCGGACTTCCTGCTTCTATTATACCTATAGGGAAACCGCCAGCGTTTCCGTAGGTATAATTGACATGATGTGATTTCTAAAAATGGGGAGGTTTTGGAAATCGCATCATTTCCGCAGCGGTTATTTTTCTGCAATGTGTGGATGGAATTCGCTAGGGACTGCAGCGACATTTCTTTTTATTGATCACATTCAGATACATGCTTCATGTTTAGAAATCCTATACAAAGGGTTCACTTATCGGATGCAAATACGGTAGATACAAATAGTTACTTTTCTTTCAGCAGTATATACAGATCATGATGCTAAGTACACATGTAGATGTACTGATAATAAAGCTTTCTATTAATGTAGCAGGTGGCCATGGGGATCAGAGCAATATAAAGGGGGATTAGAGAGACTGGACCACCTATTTCTCACACACTGTTATTCTTCACAGCCTGTCCGCCAGGTTATTACAACACACAAAGCACTCACTCTTTTAGGCCAGAAACATGTCTGCTGTCACAGGGAATCTTATTAGAGGGGTTTTCTAGGGTGCTTTATCAACAAAGGCTCTGACACACTCATAGCTTTAAATTGCTTCAAAAACATCATTATTAAAATAGGCCTATTAGTATTAAACCTGGGAACATAGGGGTCAGCAGGGAGATTTCAGTCGGGGTATTTCAGGGGAACAGACTAGTTATTGTAAGGGGTGGGGGCACCTTTGTTTATCCATCTGTCACATGAGAAAGCTGCTATAGGTAGTTGTACGAAACTAAACTCGTGTTCATAGGGCTTCAATCAACATGCAACCACTACTGGAAGTATGTATTGTGTCCCACAAACTATGACGTGTGTGAAGAAGAAGAGGAGGAGGTTGAGCATCAGAACACACAGAACATAGTTACGTATATAAAATGGTGTACAAATATTTACTTTGACCATCTGTACATTAAAAAGGCATTAACTTTTTTTCTTATTATGGCTGGTCTTATATGGCCATGTGATGACCTCAATACCCAAATACTCTGGTACTAGTGAACTGAACATAGTCTAGCTCACCCTAAGGTCCTAAGTTTGTTTCATTATAACCTTAATGCTAAGGCCCCACGTACCGGGAAGCAGCAAAAAAGCGCTGCAGGAAAACCCATGGTGGCAAGGTATTGAGGTTTTTCCCGCAGTGCTTTTCACAGAAAGTCTGCAGACGTTTTCTCTGCAGACTTTCTGCTTCCATTATACATATAGGAAAATCGTTGGCGTTTCCGTAGGTGTAATTGACATACTTTGATTTCCAAAACTGCAACAGTTTTGGAAATCTTAGCGTGTCCGCTGCATGTATTTTTCCACAATGTGTGGACTGTAAAACGCTGCGTTTTTTTGCCGTGGCGTAAATGCCACGTGGGGCTCCAGCCATGGGCCCCAGCCAGAGCCCAGGATACTTACTGATCAGCTGTTTTCAGCAGCTGATACACAGAGTATGAAGCAGGAAACAGATAGAGCTGTTCCCTGTATAGTGGCCAGACTGGGGTAGTGCAGTTTAGCTCCCATTCAAGTAAATGGGAGATGATCTGCAGGAACCTGGTTTGGCCACTACATAGAGAACAGAGCTGTCTACCTTCTGCATCCTAAGTGTAAGATCACCAGCAATCTGATTTCATGACCTGTCTTTAGGATAGGTTATCAATATTTTTAGCCCTGTTAAGTACTTCCTATATATTTCCCATTCCTTTTGTGACTATTCTTGGCTTTGGCTCAAAAAAACTCAGAAAAATCTGCAATAAAAAAAGCTGTGTTTCTGCAAAGTGAGGCCGATTATTCTTTTTTAAACTGAGCTGGGGCCACCATTGCATTGTCTTCTTTAGCAGCTTCTTTGGCTGGCTCTATGGCTTATATGCCCAATATATGCCCATTGCCTGCTATGGGTCAATATACAGTGGGGAAAAAGAGTATTTAGTCAGCCACCAATTGTGCAAGTTCTCCCACTTAAAAAGATGAGAGGCCTGTAATTGTCATCATAGGTAGACCTCAACTATGAGAGACAAAATGAGAAAACAAATCCAGAAAATCACATTGTCTGATTTTTAAAGAATTTATTTGCAAATTATGGTGGAAAAGAAGTATTTGGTCAATAACAAAAGTTCATCTCAATACTTTGTTATATATCCTTTGTTGGCAATGACAGAGGTCAAACGTTTTCTGTAAGTCTTCACAAGGTTAGCACACACTGTTGCTGGTATGTTGGCCCATTCCTCCATGCAGATCTCCTCTAGAGCAGTGATGTTTTGGGGCTGTTGCTGGGCAACACGGACTTTCAACTCCCTCCAAAGGTTTTCTATGGGGTTGAGATCTGGAGACTGGCTAGGCCACTCCAGGACCTTGAAATGCTTCTAACGAAGCCACTCCTTCATTGCCCTGGTGGTGTGCTTGGGATCATTGTCATGCTGAAAGACCCAGCCACGTTTCATCTTCAATGCCCTTGTTGATGGAAGGAGGTTTGCACTCAAAATCTCACGATACATGACCCCATTCATTCTTTCATGTACACGGATCAGTCGTCCTGGTCCCTTTGCAGAGAAACAGCCCCAAAGCATGATGTTGCCTACCCCATGCTTCACAGTAGGTATGGTGTTCTTTGGATGCAACTCAGCATTCACTCTCCTCCAAACACGACGAGTTGTGTTTCTACCAAACAGTTCTACTTTGGTTTCATCTGACCATATGACATTCTCCCAATACTCTTCTGGAACATCCAAATGCTCTCTAGAAAACTTCAGATGGGCCCGGATATGTACTGGCTTAAGCAGGGGGACACGTCTGGCACTGCAGGATTTGAGTCCCTGGCAGCGTAGTGTGTTACTGACGGTAGCCTTTGTTACATTAGTCCCAGCTTTCTGCAGGTCATTCACTAGGTCCCCCCGTGTGGTTCTGGGATTTTTGCTCATCGTTCTTGTGATCATTTTGACCCCACGGGGTGAGATCTTGCATGGAGCCCCTGATCGAGGGAGATTATCAGTGGTCTTGTATGTCTTCCATTTTCTAATTATTGCTCCCACAGTTGATTTCTTCACACCAAGCTGCTTGCCTATTGCAGATTCAGTCTTCCCAGCCTGGTGCAGGTCTACAACTTTGTTTCTGGTGTCCTTCCACAGCTCTTTGGTCTTCACCATAGTGGAGTTTGGAGTGTGACTGTTTGAGGTTGTGGACAGGTGTCTTTTATACTGATAACAATGTCAAACAGGTGCCATTACTACAGGTAATGAGTGGAGGACAGAGGAGCCTCTTAAAGAAGAAGTTACAGGTCTGTAAGAGCCAGAAATCTTGCTTGGTTGTAGGTGACCAAATACTTATTTTCCACCATAATTTGCAAATAAATTCTCAAAAAAATCAGACCACGTGATTTTCTGGATTTGTTTTCTCATTTTGTCTCTCATAGTTGAGGTCTACCTATGATAACAATTACAGGCCTCTCTCATCTTTTTAAGTGGGAGAACTTGCACAATTGGTGGTTGACTAAATACTTTTTTTCCCCACTATAGTACCGCCAAATTTACAGTTCTTTCTCATGCCCTATTATAAAAATATTCTTCACTGCTGTAGATTCCTAAATAATTCAATAATAATTGATTATGAAAAGTGTTTGCACTTCTATGGGACTGAGGTGAAGGACTTTGGGACCCATGTTCGTGTTATTGGGGATTCAAGTGGTTTGACTCTATTTGTACTGTACCTCATTGCGAGATTTCAATGTAGATTTTGCAACAAATAAATGATGTGTGAACCTTAAAATCACTTTTGACAAGTAATGGACATAAAGGGGAATTGCTTCTTAAATCTGCTATATAATAATTTACACGTACAAATAGATTATTTCTGCTTTTCATGTTTTTTTTTTTGTTAAAGTTAACCAATTATGAAACATAAAAGTCACACGTGTTTTGAAAATCTGTTTGCAAGAGCTTCAAATCTGGTAAAAGCACGTTCGGAGAGGTGGCAGAATATTCTTACTAAAGGGGTCATTTTTCAAAACTCACAGACACAGATGCTAAAATGACACCCGGTCTAATGAGAACCATAATTAGCAGCCAAATGAGCTTCATAAACAGAAACAGCTTCTAATGACCACAAATTGTGTCCACACAGAGCTTGTGTCTGCCCTCAACTGGGGTCATTTATCAACAGTCTGTAAATGACACCAGAAATCGACTTGTGATTTTTTTTTAACCATCTCATCACAGGTACAGAAAAAGAAAAAGCGTTATAATATATAATATTAAAACCTCAAAGGTCTAAGTATTTTACTTAGTATTGAATCTGACAACAAGTATTGAGATTACTGATCAATCTCCTGCTTTTCAATATCAGGACAAATAATGTAACCATTGATCTGAATCTGACTGCATGGCTGAGATTGGATTCAGATAGCAGTAAAACTACCAGTTTAGTGTCTATATAACTGCTAGACCAGAGCCCCTTGGTTCTACACAACTGAGCATAGATCAGCATGGAACCACATGGTTATGTAAATTTGGTTTAGTAGAATCTGTGAATCCAAGTGTCTGCTATGCAGATGCTAAACTGTAGCTTAAATGAGTTATCTGGTTTCTAACACTGATGGCCTATCCTTAGGATAGGCCATCAATATTAGATCTGTGGGAGTCTGACACCCGGGACTACCGCAGATCACCGATACCAGGGTATTGTATACATACCACAAGACGCGCTGCTCACTCCCCATACAAACTGTAGTGGCAAATGTAGGTACTGCAGTGCTCCCTTTTAGACTTCAATGGCACAGCACTACAGTACCCACATTCACCGCTACAGTTTGGTATGTAAATAGTACCGTGAACCGTGATGTCTCGATATTGGTGTCTTTATTGACACCCAGGACCCCTGCAAATCTAATATTGATGGCCTATTCTAAGAATAAGTCATCAATGTTAGAAACCGGATAACCCCTTTAAGGGCTGGTGGACTCAGCAATGTGAATGAATACCATGGATATGTGTGACATCCAAGAACAGAAACTGTCTGAAACTGGAGGCATTCGGAGATATTATAGAGGGCTCATGAAATTCTATTTAGGGGTCTGGTCTGCAGTCTGAATTAATTGAGACATTTGGTCCGAGGTCTGAAATCATTATAGGGTGTATAGTCTATGGTCTGAAAAGGTTTGAATTAACTTAAGTATGTACTTTGATAGTGCTTTAGAGTCTTGTTTGAGATCTGGATTAATGTAGGGGTTTGATCTGGGGTCTACATTAATTTCTGTTCCTGCAGAGGCTGTAGATAAACTGCAGAAGTGAGGGTCAAAGGTGTCTAGGCAACAAACATTTCAGTCATCAGTAGAAGTATGTCATCATGGTGGTTGGGGTTGGATGGAGAAAAGAATAACTACAATCAGGAATTCACTTTAAGGTCTGATTTGAGATTTGGATTAATTTAGGGGTTTTGTCTGGAGCTACAAATATTTATTGTCCTATAGAGGCCAGAGATGGGCTTCAGAAATGAGGGTGCAAACATTTTAGTAATCAGGAGATATAATCATAGTGGTTTGGGTTAGATAGTGAAGAAGAGAGACATCCTATCAGAGACATCACCAGAGAGTCATTAAATGTAACTGATGTGTATTCTATCGGTGGTACTGTCAATCCTAATATGCTGCAGCCCGCCTGTATGCTTCTGATATATTACCACGGTATGGTGTATTGTGTGGTCTTTGTATACGTGTTCCTGACTGAAAGCGTAGGACTGTCATTGGCAGTGTGGATGTGAGTTTCTGTGTTCCAGTTTTATTTACCCTCTTTTTTTAATGTAATAATTTTCACAGTAGTGCAGTAGGTCACTATACAATCAAAATTTACTCTTCTCAGTACTTGTTTCCTGGATAAGAGCCCTCTATCTGCCCTGACCAAATTTAATGATAATGTACCAATAGGCTTACATGGGCCAAATCTTTCCATATCATGATGAGCTTCTGTTTATTCTGGATAATGGTGGGACAGAAGATAAATGAAACAAAAAGGCAGCATTACAGAGGGGACCCAGTGAGGTTGCTCGGTTTATGACTATATTAAAGTTTGCATTGGCTGTTTTCTCTTATTTTACTGATAGTAATTATCTGAACTATTTAGACTGATCCAGCCATCTATTCCTCATAGTACATAATGATTAACTTTGCATGTCATATTATAGTTTATAGAGATGACGCCTTATCACCCCATTACTTTCAGGTACTGTGTATTAAACTCTCATGACACCAGCAAAATCTTCACTTGTCGTCAATTATTAATCACCTGCATAAGGGTGGCGCTACACATTATCCTATCTCTTGTATTGAGATTTAATTCAAGTAGATGTCACTAATGGAAATGTAAATCAAAATATATGTCACAAAGTAATATGTGGCTCCAACTATGTGCGAGGGCGAGATATATAATTCAAAATAGATGTAATTACTTTATATGAAGCCCCAAATACAGTTCACTGAGTGAGAATTATAACAGAATTAATGTTCTATAGTAATAGCTCTAAATGAATGAATAGAAATAATAGTGATCTGTAAATTTATGCCACTGACAGATCTTACTCAGTGATATGCTGGTTTCGATCTTGCAAATGAATGTCCGTAAGAACCATCTGCCGTGACAATAAGGCTCTTACTATTCAATACATGGCAAAAATGCTGATAGCTGTAATAGGGAAGAAGATGTGCACAGATGGCATCTGGATGCGCTTGAGGCTAAGGCCCCACGTAGCAGGCCACAGCTAACAAGTGCTGTGGAAAAGACCACGTTTTTTTCCGCAGTGTTTTTCACAGAAAGTCTGCAAAGTTTTCCTCTGCGGACTTTCTGTACCTATTATATCTATACGGAAAACACCAGTGTTTTCATAGGTATAATTGACATGCTGCGATTTACAAAAACACTGCGTTTTTTTGTCTGCAATGTGTAGATGGGATTAGCCAGAATCCCATCCACTTTGCAGGTACAGTGAAACGCTACTTTTTTTGTTGTGGCGTTTCCGGGCCTAAAGGTACTGTATGTTCACACAAAAGAATTTTTATGTGATATTTTGTGCAGAAATCCACATGAAATCTACATTAAATCTGTCTCCCTCCTTGCTGTAGTTTATAGCGTTGTATTTTTTCATGTATAATCCATATCAATAAGTGATAGGTCACTTATTGAAGAGAAATCAAATTGGAAGTCATCTATATGTGGATCTGCAGCATAAGAAACTTCAAAACTTTCTAAGAATAATTTGTCATGTGAACATTGCCATAGCCACAGGGTATAGCATTCCTTACATCATAAGGTTTTGCCAAATTTTTATCCAGACATTTAGAAATAATAAATTTGTTCATTTATGGCCACTCAACCGTCTCAATTTTAAACAGTAAAAGCAAGTTTATGACCCATAAATGTAAAAAAACGCGGCATTTTACAGTCCCTGCATAGTGGATGGGATTCTAGCGAACTATTGCGAAAAGCGCTGCAGGAAAAACTGCGATGCGTTGCTGTTGCGGTTTTCTGGCAGCGCTTTTTTACTGCGAATCATAACCAGGAGAATTGAGAGGTGATTTGCTTAGACTGGGGTGGCTTTTATTGTAACTCTATCTGATTTTATAACTCAACATGAAGTACCATAATAAGGTCTATTCAGAATCATTGTGCTTTCTACTTCACAACGAAGATATAATTGCTCAATTTTGCGTGCAACGTCTTCCATGCGTTGACTCATTGAAGGACTCATCCTTGGCGTCTACTGGTTGCCTTAGATTTTTGCTTAGACAGATGTCTATGGTGTCATTTCTTTTGGTTTGCATGATAGCATTCCATATGATCATGTCACTACTAATTTAGTTGCATGGTACCATAATATAGTGATAACATATAATGATAACATATCATAGAGCTTTGACCTGGAGCTATGAATCCACCAGCCAGAGCCGTGCTATGGATCTCAATACTGCACTGTTAGCAGGAACTAAATATACTAACAACATAAACCTGCCTGGATATCGGAGGAACCTTCAGTGTACCTCTGCTTTGCTTTATCTTCTTGCATGTTTCACCACAACATGTTTCATCTGAGCCTGATCATTCCTTTAGGTCAGGTATCCCATATAATGTTAGTGCCATTTAATATGATAAATATTTACAAGATATGTAAAAATATTACATGACCTGTGGCGTATAATTGTACAAATATGTTACTAGGTAGGATTTTTATTTTTGCCACCAAGACAAGACCACAAACTCACTTACTCAAGTGCAAACTTATTTGGCTGTGTTTGCTGCAGGGACAGATAAAACTTATCTACATATCTAGCATCTATAAATAGGATAATATTACTTGCTGTTGCTGAGTTACTTCATTTGCATACATAATAGGTAACCATCTTATTCTCCATTTTAACAGCATCTTCATTTACATCTCTGTATCCCACCAAAATATATAAAATGTATTCTTTAACACAGTGTGAACACAATATAAGGCATCACTTAAATTATTCTGGAATAAATAGCTGAAGCTGTATATCTCTGTGACAGCGTATACATCAGTTCTCCCATATGCCTGTGCTGGAATCTCACGTTGTCTCATGGCTGTGGAATGTGATGCAGGTGAAAGACTGACATAAAGAAATGGCTCTAAGGGGAGATTATGACGATATTAATAAATATTGTCGAACATACAGACATAGCTGGAAGGTAAGACCTGTTATTTGCATACTGAAATGTCAAAGTCATGAAATATAGCACAGGTACACAGTACAGCCTTATGTTTACAAGGACTCAGAGCAAGTCGACCCTTTATATATGTTAAGTCACTTTAGGTTTACTTTATTTTTATTAAAATATATGTAAACAGAAAAATATTGCAAGTGTCTGGCATTGGCTGAAGCCCTGTGGTGTACTTCAGGTGACCCCAAACTATAATAAATCATACTGTGCGCGCATATCAGTGCCATACATTAGCCATATAACACCATGCAGTTGCTCAAATAACAATACTATACAGTACTATACACTATACAGTAATACACTTTCCCAAAGTCTAGCCTAAGTAAATATCATTATACAGCACTTAAATAATACCAACATACTGTAGCCAAATAACAACACCATTTATTAAGTGGTGTAATAACAATTCATACACAATGTGTATATGAGATTTGTAGTGGTTGCAACCCTGGAGTACCTAGTAATCTGTGGTGTCTGCTTTAGCAGGAGAAGTTGATGCCCCATGTGTTACTGAACAGGCTACACACCCCTAAGGTTGGCCTGACGTATTTTACCATATAAATGATCAGTTGCTAAGGGGATGTGGTATGCAGATTGTGTTTGTATAGTATTGCATTCATGTAATGTCATGTAGTACCATGTTTACATACACCATTTATAAATGTTAAGCACTGATGTAATACATAGTATGCACTTAAAGGGAATGTGTTACCAGAAAATGACCTATTTTGTAAACCAAATTTTTATGTTAAATGGAGTCTACCACCTTCCCCAAGCACATTCAACTTTCACTTCCATGTTATAGAACACTTATAGTGATACACTGCATACTTGTTATGTATGCCACTTGTAGTTTTGGGGAAAATCAACTCTAAAGTGTTAAGCAAATAAGATAGTTGATGCATTGGGGCAGACCTTTAGCTCCCTGGAGTGCCGCTCTTGTCACTCAGATTTCTACCACCTCCTGCCTGCACCACCCTGTGCAGTGCCCCACTCCCAGTGCGCTAGCTGCCTAGTTTTCATAAAACTCCAAAGGTTTTTTCTCAAAATCTATAAAAGTGACTACTTGTTGTTTATCACTGTAATGTTCTCGATAGCATTACATCTCCTCCATGCACAGCACATGTCTAGAAAACTCTACCATTACTCAAAGAGTTGGGGTCCAGACTATTGCTGCCTATGCTGTATAGCATATCACTAAAAGCTGTTTACAGGGAGGATGAAAAGCTCAGGAAAGATGACACTCCCCATAATCATGTATAGAAAATAGAATATAAAATAATGCAGTCAGGAAATAACAGGTTAGAAAAAAGTCATATGTTTCACTATCTCATATATCCCTTTAATGTATCTATAGCAGGGTTTAACAAAGGACAGGGTACTCAAGTGAACATACAATACAGGTCTTTGCTATCCAGTGGAGCAGTGTGAAAATATGGTGACCTGAATACTGTCATCACTGTCTATGTATGTGGTCTACTCCTTGGTATTATATTACTGAAGACTGTTATTGCAACTGCAAGAGGAATATACTCAGATCACCAGAGGTAATTTGTCAATCTTATTTACCTACTTCTGTTTGTAATTTCCTTTGGTGCATCCATATTGTAATAGATATTAGAATATTCCTATGATATTGAAGAATGTTTAGCCTACATGCAAACCTGACTACATGACTCTTTCCCTTGAATATGTGTCAGGGCAGGAAGAGCACAAGTAGGAAATAACTGTATAACAAGGGCACCTTTCCACAACACTTTGGAAAAAACATAGATATAATTCTAGGGATACATGTATTTTAGTTTTCATGCAAGATTTTCTGTGTGGAACATGGGGAAACCCCACCAGTGCACACAAACTTCCCACCCTGAGAATGAACAGTATGAGTACAAAAGAAAGAAACATCTTACTTTTCAACAGTAAAGGTAAAGGGAAATCTGGTATAATTAGGTAAAGTCTACAAGAGAAGAAGCTTTCATTTGGACTTCAATAGATATAATGAAGCTTGACTGATGAATCTTCGGTTGTTTCACAAAGCTTTCCTTTCAAGTCTTAACACCACACCTTAAAAACTTACACTTTTCCTTTATGAAACAGCTAGGAAGTCAGAATCCGCACCCTGCACTCCCTGAATATCACAGATCTGTGCAGTAATGAAGTTAATGGAGGTGCAATATTGCTCACTATTTGGTACTTCTGTACTTGTGGTAAATATCTTGAGATCTTCTAGACTTTACAGATAGCTAAGTATTACTGGCCTTAGGTGTTTCTGACCTTCGGTATTACTAGCCTTAGAGATTAGTCTATAGCTGATTGAAACAGAGGATTTCAACCAAAATGATTGTTAATCGGGAGAAATATAAAGCGGTTCTCAGTGAGTTTATTTCTCTTGCTTATATAGCATTTACATATTCCACCAAACTTTACAGACATTGTCATCACTAGAGATGGTTGAAACTCTACGCTGAAGATTCGTTGCATTTCGAGTTCAGATGGTTTGGTCCAAAGATATGTTTCGAGTCAAATTATTTTGTCACAAAGCAGAGCTTAAATAGGCTTAAAACATAGTATATAACACTGTCAGGTCTCCTAGGACTCACAGGCGAAGTTATGTGAAAAGTGACAGTGACATGTATGTCTGTGGGAAAACGGATGGTAAGGATTGAATACAAACTGCTAGTTTAGCCATACACTCACTTACTCACTTACTTTTACACATTTTAAGACTTAAAATGCTCCCCAAATTAGCCTGTTTTAGGGAAACGTGCTTGTCAGAGGTTTATTGTTTTATTTTATTATTATGGCAACAGTGTGGTAGTAGCAACTTTTTTGCCTTGACAATAGCCATTTTTATATACCGGTTAACAAAAAACACAATTTCCCAAAAAAAAAAAAAAAAAACATTAACAAAATGAAATGTTGCACTATAGACTCTATAACAGACTAGGTGAGTTGGCTTGGTTTTGTTTGCCATGATAATGGCACTTTTTCTGTATTGGTTAACAAAAAAAATACTATTGCAAAAAAAAAAAAAAAAACCTTAACAGAATTAGATTTTTCACTAAAAGGACTGCCTTGCAATGTTTGTGTTGATATTCCCACTAGCAATGTATTAGCAGCAATTGCTTTGATCATACAGTGATGATAACATACAGTATTTGTCCCTTAACTCGAGTATCACAAAATGTCTGTGTCTTATTCAGCATCATCCTAGGTGACATCAGCACTGCAACCTCATTAAGTTCTATATGGCTCCCATTAAAATCAGTGAACTGTCCGTGGAATTCATGGACAACTGAGTCCTCCAGAACATGAGACCCTCTTGTAGACACACTCTACTGTGGTTAATAGATAAGTGTACTAAACTTGGGATACCCTAAATTAACTTAGATATTCCTTTAAGCTAAAGGTCCACGTAGCGAGCCACAGCCAAAAAACGCTGCAGGAAAAACCACGGCGGAAACGCATTGTGGTTTTTACTGCAGCGCTTTCACAGAAATTCTGCTTCATTTATACCTATATGGAAAATGCCAACGTTTCTGTAGGTTTAATTGACATACTGTGCTTTACAAAAACGTGATGGTTTTTGAAATAGTAGCATGTCCGCTGTTGATATTTTTCTGCAATGTGTGGATGATATTAGCCAGAATCTGATCCACTTTGCAGGTACTGTAAAATGTGCGGCAAAATTGCGGCCCAACCTTAAGAGGCTATAAAAATGAGATTTTAAAATCAGACAATCCCTTTATGTGTTAATGCAAAGAAATAAGCTGATAACTTTGCTGAACTTTGCTAAAATATGCTTGATCCAACAATCCTACTACAAACTGCCACAATAAATTACCAGCTAATGCCCTGTAATACCAACCTATGCTGTACGGCTATGTATTGCACTGTAATGACCTTTTGTGCCCATCACTAGTTAATTATATGCTTTTTAATTTGGTTGATAAATATCCTTTCTGCCACGACCATTGCCTAAAGCAATTTCACCTGATATAGATAGATTTTTTCGGTGTGCTAATCCTTTCTTGCTCCAGAAAGCTGGTTGATGCCTCGTGCATAAAACCCACAAGAAAGATCTTTTAGTGTAAGGATACCCATTCAAGTTGATAATAATAATAATAATAATAATAATAATAATAATAATAATAATAATAATAAGCTTAAAGTTGATGTTCAGAACTTATAAAAATGTGCTCTTAGGGTGTAACATGGTGTAAAATAATAATAAAAAAAAAAAATTACGAAGGCTGTGGAGGTCACTCTTGGTCTCTACTAACTTCCTGCAACTATAATGAGCTGTAAATGAACATGTGACCGCTACACCCAATCACTGGTCTCAGCAGTCACATGCTGTACACACCAGCATCAATGCTAAGGCTATTGATTTGTAGTGGTCACATATGTATGTATGACACATCATCATTGCAGGAAGACTAGTGGACACCACCAAATCTGCAGTGCTAAAGCAGTTGGGAAACAGACCTCAACGCAGACCAATGTAACATCAGCCTTTGCAAAGTCTATTATCATCTCCTTAGTGTTAACTACAATCAATATAAGGCAATTTTTACCACACTGTAATGAGAAGGGCCCCTCCACTTCTATGCGCTCCTTATTATTATCAGTTATACCAAAATCATATTGGAAGTCTGACATATATACTGTAAACAAAATGGGTTCAGCACTATGCCGTGTGGTGCTCTAATGCCACTCACCACCCTATTCGACAAGCATGATCTCAGCTGAACCAGTTGCGATCTTTCTGTGAGATATTCACTAATCTAGTTTGCTAAAAATTTGGTGATCGACATCTGATATAGTTTTTGAGCGTGCAGCCTTGGCTTCGTAGTAATAAAAGCAGAGCCAAAGTCAAAGAAGGTAATCCTAATGCTAGACCCACAACCTAAGTGTGAGTACACTCTGTTGTGTAGATGAAGCAACACACACTCTCAAGTAAGTCAACAAAAGGTGCTCAAACATCTTCATGACCTGCGAGGTCAGAGCAATGGGATGGTAAATACTCATATCACAGTCTCCATTTTTCTTGAGCAAAGGAATAAGCTAGGAAGTCTTCTATAACAGGAACACGTTCACATATACACATGTTAAACAAGTACCCGAGCACTTCACACAGTTGAGCACCAAAACCCTTCAAGAATCTGGAAACAACATAATCCCTAGTGTGTGCATGCATGTGTGTGTGTAAGTGTGTACGTGATAAGGAGATTAAATTGGGAGCCATGACTTTCTTAAGGACTGAGACCAAAGTGGAAGGTGCCACACTATATGCAATGGAAAAAGCATAATAGGATGTTGAATTTGCTTATTTTAGCTGTTATAGTTCTATTGACTTCTTAAATTAAGCAGGCCGCAATGTGTGTTTGAGAAGAGAAATTAGATTGTGAGCCCCTTTAGGAGCAGGAACTGATGCGAGGGCTAATCTGTCTAGATGGATGCAGAATGTGTTGGCACTATATATACATCTGGAGATAAATAATGTGTAATTCTAAAGGAATTGAGAAGCTAATAAAGTAAATAAGATTGAAGCATCATGTTTCTTACACCCTCCTATCTTTTCCAGTGGTTCCTTCTCTCTGAAGGCTTCAAATCTTTCAATGTCACCTTGTTCCATTCTTTTACTTTTCTCACTCTTGTTTTATCTCAGCTTGCCACTCTGCCACTCTTCCTTATCAGTGCCTCACTCCTTAATCTCATTCCCTTCTTCTATCTCACCTGCTTTGTGTTCTCCTTCACTTCTCACTCAGCTTCTTTGTGGCATATATGCAAAGACGTGTAGGCCATTAGCTAAATCTAATGGACAGAAGAAGAAACAAATATTAATACTCAATGTCCAAGAGCCCTCCACATTAAAGCATACTGTACATAAAGTTCTGGCTATACTGGAAGTCAAGACTGGAAAGCTTTTATGGTAATGACTGATTCATCGGGACGTTAATCCAGCCGCCTGCCATGGAAGAATGACTGACTGTAGGAAGGTTGTCAGGAGTCATGTAGAGAGATCACTCCTTGATAGTGAGAGACTCCTATATACGATAAATCCTACGGCAGATCACACTAGTGAAGAGAAAATCTCTAATGATGTATGAATGGAAATAGTTGTAGATTTTTCAAATTTTAAGCTCTTAAAATATATCACTTTGGATAAAATCCTCCATAAACCCATTATTTCCATTGTAATCAATCTTTGTGAATTACATACTTCAGTGTTAACATACTATGAACACATCTATATAAACTCAAACCTGTTTCTCTTATATGGAATTTTTCCTTTAAGAAGCGTAGCTATCCTTCCAGATGACATGAGGATTAACGCTATTTCTGGCTATTATATGATTTGTATTATGCATATCCCGGAAGAAGGCGCTACAGGAAAAACTCAAGTCTGGCCAATTGTTTGCTGTGATGCCACGTAGATTGTACAGCGTAATTGTTGTTTCCATTTTTTTATAATGTTGTCTAGGAGTAGTTTGGGGAACATTTTTGTTATTTAATTATTTCATTTCGTTACAGAGAAAACTGTCTGTAAAGTCTCTCTAACTGAGCCTTGTCAATGAGAGCACATTCCATACACAGGGTGTATACTACATACTATACACAATGGGGAAATTTATCAATGTATCTGTGCCAGTTTTCTGGTGTAGGTGGGTAATAATATGGTGTATTTTTGATATGATGCATCTCTCCATTCTGTGCCTGGCTCACCACTTTCACATATGTGAGAGGGCAGAGAATGGGGCAGGCCATGGTGGAGATGATTTGGCCTGACATATTCATGATAACTAGAAATACAGGAATTATAGGCCAGTTCCTGAGTGGTATAGACCTCCAATTTGGTGCACTGTCATGTGCAGAAGTTATGATGAGCTTGGAGGCCCTTGATAATTCAGGCACACCACCTTGTGTCAGCTGTTATAAAATGATAATCTACTTCTAGCTATTTATTTTACAACTCCTGCTTGTCATCTACCTGCTGAAAGCTATAGTGCCAGTACTGCCGCTTCTACACCTATCTCCCTCTACATAGCATATTCCTCATTATGTTGAGACTTTTTTCTGGCTTAGATGGGTGTAATTGTGGTGCATATTTGGCGTATGGCACTTTCTTGTGCCAACGATGCACCATATCATTCATTCTGCAGCTCTCAAAGTGAGCAGAGTGGGACGAAGAACAAGGCAGGCTGGGACAGGAACTCCTGGCAAATTTAATAGATCACAGACCAGAAAACTTGAGTTAGACATGAAATATTTCAATTCTGGATCCTGATAGTGTTCCTGATTTAGTAAGGCCGGAGCCTCTTAATACTTTAGGAGTGCCTCCCACCACTTGGGGTCTTTATTATGACAGGCATAACAAATGATAGTCTTAATAATTTATTTACAGAATTCACCAGAATGCTGGCATAATTTGTGCCAAAAAACTGTATAGCATGCCTTGCAACACTTTTATCAACAATTTTAGACACTTTTTAAACAAATTTAGAACTTGCACAAAGAGACGCATGATCCTATCAGAAAGTGGGTATCACCTAAATTGAGACACTGTGCACCAAGAAACTTTTTTATTTAATGTAAGCCAAAAATGGAAGTCTGGAAGCCAAAAATGATATCCAACAAAGAGAAGTTTGACATCACAGGTGGGAGGTTACAGGAAGTGAGCAGAGCTGAGGGCCCATAAATGTGAGGGCATTCATGAGCTCTTTTTCAGATATTTTGAGCCACAGCTTAGTGTGTTATCTGTCCTTCTTTCTGTGGCTCTTCACCGCCAGACTTAAAAACAGGTCTGTACTTCATTCCCATTTTATTTTAAAATGTTTCTATGTATAGGTCTTTTTGTTATTAAATCTTTTTGTTAGTTAAGCTCTGTACTTTTTTAAATTTGTAAATTTTAAATCTAAAATTTAATAAAATTGTCCTCAGCTCTAATCTAATCCACAAGTCCAAAGAGAGTAAATATCACTCAGCCTTGATACCTTTTTGGGTGCTATTTGACCTATATGATTGCATGTGCATGTGTGATGAGTAAGGTGTATGGATACTCCAGTGGAAATGGTATACAGCAAGTCAGATATGCACATATGCTGTGTGAGATGCTGTACACTGTATGTATATAGTGCAGTGTGTACTTGGTACCACTTTTGCAAGAACAGGCCCACTACCCCACTGGGGGATTCCCATGCTCCAAAGTGGGTCAGTCCGACCCTGCTACTTAGGATAGATCATCAATATCAGAATGGCAGGGGTCCGACACCCATCACCCCCACCAATTAGTTTTTTAAAGTGACAGTGACACTTGGGTGAGCACCTATTCCTCTATATAGGCTGTGATGTCATGTTCACTGTCACATGGCCTGTTTGCAGATTAGTCCCCTTCAAGTGAATGGGATTGAGCTACAACCCTAAGCATGGCCACTATTAAAATGGATGGTGTTGTGGTTAATGTTAAAAATTATGTAAAATGCAGAAAATACAGAAATTCCTATCCCACAAATAGATCATCAATATGAAATCACTGGAAAATCTCTTTAAGGCTAAGGACCCACATAGCGGGCAGCAATGCATCGCGTTTTTTCCCCACGGCGCATTTCACAGAAAGTCTGCTTCCTTATGCCTATAGGGAAACCACCGGCGTTTCCGTAGGTGTAATTAACATGCTGCGATTTCCAAAACCCGCAATGTGTGGATAGGATATCCCATCCACTTTGTAGGAACTGTAAAATGCCACGTTTTTCAGCGCCGTTGCCACTGTTTTCACCATGTTGGGGCCCCCAGGTCTAAGGCTCAGACTGCACATTGCGGAAACACAGCTTTTTCTGTTGCAGATTTTGCTGCATTTTTTTTTTTTGAGCCAAAGCCAGGATTGGATTGAGCAGAAGGCAGAAACATAAGTATGTTCCATTTCTTTTGTATCCATTCTTGGCTTTGGCTCAGATGTGGGGCCTCAGTCTAAATATTCTTGTTTACTGTTTCCAATGATAAGCAGCAGAATTGTGAATGCAGATGCTTAAAAAATAAGTATTGAAGTTATTTTACACGTTAATTGTTATGTTAACGCTTAATAAGTTGCAATAACTTTCAATTCAATTTATTTTAATAAATGAATTGTTTAGACACTTTATAAGCTTTATAAAAAAAAAATTTATAGGAAAATGTTCCCTGAAGACAGGCTGCAGTTAATAGAAGTCTATGGAGTGGAGAAACCCGGTGAATGAGAAACAGACAATGTGATTTACTGCTACAGGAAACAGTAAGATTTCTAGCCCTTTTCTAGCAGTGTTTTTAGAATTTTTTCCAGCAGGTTTTAGCTGTACTGAGAAGTATAGATGTGAATAAAGGTCTGGTGAGGTAGACCTCTTACTGTAAGGAGCTCTCTGCTCTGCTTCTATAAACTTCAGCCTGTCTTCAGTGAAGACGGGACTGAGCAGTAAACCAAGTTGTTTGACACGCAGGGAAGGAGTTGATAATAGGAGAGAGAAACTTTTTCATCTTATAAGATATACTGCAACATTTCCTATTTTCGCCTAATCTATTCACTTAGGTGAAAAAAGAATATATGAAACAGCTGTTACTCTTTAAGTTGATGCATATATGGTATAAAATGTGAAATGTTATAAATTATGTAAAAGGCAGAAAGTGACACCCCCAGAAGTAATAGGTTTTATAAAGTTATGTACAAGCACATGCATTCCACTGTACAAGCATTTTAGATAAGCACGGTCTCAGAGTCATCTGGGGATAGGTTTGTACTTTGTCACTGAGATCTATTTGGACAGAATGTTACTAGCAGAAGATACCTTGTAGGTCTGTTTTTGTATGTGACTAGGTAGATTAATAATATGTCTACCTTTGCCCAGCATCTTCATCTTAGTAAAGGTCAAGAGATCTTCATGAATGTATAGCTTCTTTAACAAAGCATTCTGTTGTTATTTTATTCTCCCTTGTTCTCTTTCCCAAGATCTGCCTCTCCTTAAGTCCAGCTTTACGAGTCGCATTCCTTCATTTTCTTTCAGCTAGTTCGGAAGATCTACAGAGGGAACTATTTTCTCTAATTGTTCCGATTCCTGTAATTTGTGCTTGCCGTTTAAGGCAAATTTAGGTCAATTGTTTGTGTTTCCTGCTGAGGTTTCTTTTTAGACCTAATGAAGCCATTTTGTGTGTAACCTCGTCATTCCAAAAATCCACCACAATTAGTGAGATTGGAAGGCTAGATGTGATTGCAATGATCTGACAGATGATGAGACAAGTCCACTGCTTCATGCACAGTCTGAGGACTATATATCACACAATCATTTAACCTTGTGCTGCCACAGAGCAATGAAACTGCTTCCAGACAATATCTGAGAACAATTCAACACAGTGCACACCCTATTATGCTGACACAAAGCACATCACTGAGACGAGGACTTCCTTTAGATGACACAATACTTCTGGACGACTATTTTACTCAAGGAGCATTTCACTGCCTACCTCATATGCTCGCTGTAGCTTTAATATACATATTGTAAACACTTTAATGGACTTAATTGATTTATAAAGTGCAACTTATTCAGCAGAGTTGGACAGAGTAAATAATACATAGAGTTCAGACATTTCATAGCTCAATAAACAGAGAAATATACTTAGAACTTTTTAAGTCCAGCAATTTTTCTCATAGCCTCATCATTCTATATTTTCCCCATGTTAATGGAGAGATTGGAAGTCTAAATATAGCAACTGCAACACCATTAAGAGTTTTAACCCGAAGCTCATGGGCCATATTGCACAAACCAGTACAGGAACCTCCACCTACCCTGTCCTTGTGCCATTTATAAAAGTTTTCTTAGGTTAGGATCACAAGAAGGAATTTGGAAAGGAATTTGAGGTGGCCTTCCACCTCAGATTCCTCTCCAAATTCCTGGAATGTGGAACCTGCAACGGGAAGATGAAGCAGAGCTCGCAGGTTTGCTCGCTGATAAGCCTTAGACCCAATGGGGTTAATCAGCCTGAACTGTGGAGCTTAGTCACTTGTGGATTCTGCAGCAAGATCAAGCAGGACGCTTTTTTTTCCCTGGAAAGAGAAGGGTCAATCATTGCCTCCCATTGAAAACAATGGGGGGAAGATTCCAGACATAATTTGGAGCTGATTTTAGAGCTTATTCCTCCATGTGAAGGGCCCCTTATATGGTGGAGGAGCCTTTGGATCCCTTTAGGAACAGCGCACAAGGGTGACTGCATCCTCTCCACCCCCTATAAGTTAGCACCTGACAACGTTGCACATTGTGACAGTTTCTGTTATCTGAATTCCCATCACCACCATACTTACCTTTCTGTTAGAACAGCTTGAGTAATTAAAAGGACAAATAGCATCAAGAATCTAATATAGAACCATATGAGACATTGTGAATCAGGGATGTGGAAGAGTAGCAGAAGTAACAGAGAAAACTGGAGAAGAGTGCAGCAGAGTGCAGCACTCTGTACTCATGGACTGCTGAGGTATATCAGCTGAAGCTTATAGACAACTGGTGAAGCATGGAATTTCGATATTTCTGAAGTAGCATATGGTAGACTGGAGGGTATGGCAATCCAGAGTGACACTGACATATTGACAAAGTACATCAGCTACAGTGTAGATACAACTGGAGTGAAGCATTCTAAAATGAACTGGCAACTCAACTCTGCTCCAGAGATTGTCAGAGTCATCATAGGTCATAGGAAATCTTGTCCCACTGTCAGTGCAACTATAGAGTGCCAGCTACTATCGTCTACTATAGTCTGCTCCAACTCTCTTCCAACTGTCGAAGAATATCAGATTTTAGATACAGTTGTAACTCAGTATGTCAGACCCCAGTGGATGATGGTCTAAAATGGCACACAAAGATTGGCAACATGTAGAAAAGCTGAGGTGTAAAGATAGCTGGGGCAGAATGAAATTACAATAGTGAGGTCATTGGTAGGAAATAATAAAAAAAAGTCAAGAATACAACACCATAAGACTTGTAGAACACTATAGATATTTGCATCTTCTGGATTACAGGTGAACTCTTCATCTACATTTGAGTTAGCTTTTTCCTGTGAGGGTTTCTGAGGACTGCTGACAAGTAAGTGACAACTGGATACAGGGGATAGAAGCACTGTATGAACCTATTTGGGGAGATAATCCGCCAGGACTATGTACTGTATCTGACGAAAATAATTGCTTACTAAAAACTTGGTATCTGGTGGTCACAACATCCCTGAAAAAGAAATAAGGTCCTATGATTATATTTAGCTGGTTTTCTTAGCACTACAGCTGAAGGAAACTGCTAAGCAGGAACATTTATTAAGCAGCAGGTTGCGGGGTTGCATGTGATTGATGCAATAAAAGGTGTCCGTGATGGATTGTAACCCTGATGCGATGTGACAGATACGACGACTACTTGTGACTGTTGCAAGAGGGATAGCTAGACACAATGAGAGATTTCCCTCCTGAAATGAAACTTTTAAGGTAGAGATATGTGGATCGACAGAACAATGCCATTTGGGCTATTGTTTCAACAATGGTGATAAAAATAACAAAATTAATAATAATAATAATAATAATAATAATAATAATGATCATCTTCATCATCATCATCATCATCATTATCACACATAAATGACCTGGGATTTCATTAGTCACTTCAATGCACATTCTCCAAACTGTTCCTTTCACCTCTAGTCTGATATTCTGGCTCCATTTTTTCCATATCAAAGCAGCCTACATATTTCTTTTTGGAAACTTAAAAGGTTTTTAAGTCTAAAATTACTGCCAACTCCTCTTAGGATTAATAGACGTCTTTCTAATTAAAAGCATATTGTCTGATTCCTAATGAGCACCAGGAAGAAGAAAATTGGACTTCTATATATTTCTGAAAGTACTTTTTATAGACTCACAGAGAGAGGGAACCAACTTGGGCCTCATTTTAGAAATTCATATTATATTTTAAAGCTTTATTGGTTACTGTTGCCCAGATATAGTTAAATATAGAAAATGAGGATTCACAAGGGTTTTATATAATGTGGGGAAGAGAACACACAGGTCAATGATGTGAAGTGTGATAGTCTAAAATCTAGATTCCCTAAGTAATCTGCTATTTTCCCATCATTAAAGGTACTTTTTTATTTAAAATTAATGCAAACATCTATATAATGTCAATATAAACACTTTTGCTTTAATGAATGTGGGAAATAATTACCCATTGGATAGTAAAGGGGAGGCATGCAAGCTAGCAGTGCGACTGTGGGATCCTAGACCTGAAGTCAATCAAGGCAACATCTACATTTATATGTCCTTTAGTTTAGGTGTTTTTTTTGCCCTGGGTTTCTTTTTCCACAGTCTATAAACATGTAATATGTAAAGTTTTTCCTATGAACCTGGTATAGATATGTATACGTGCCACAACCCAGATGGAGGGAACCGGAGAATGGGAGTAGTCGTGGCGGATGATTTGCCGGACACCGCTGAGGAGGATCCTGCAGCACTACCTGATGGTGGTGTTAGTAGTTTCCTCCTGGGGCACTTCCTGTTGGAGAGGGGATCTCTCTACTCTGAGCTGGTCTGATGGTGTTCAGAAGGGCCCTGATGATATGGCAGGCACGACTCCTATCACTGTCCTCCACTGCTACTCCTGGCATGGCGTCCAATTCTCCCTTTCTCAGGACTGTCTCTAGATGAGCCTGGGGCAATGTTCTCTTCTCCTAGGGGCTGTACGGGTAGCTGTTGAGGTCCAGAGCTGATGTCCTCTCTGTACAGTCCAGTATAGACTACACAGGATCACTTCTACTACTGAACTGAGACCTCAACGGACACCCAGAAGACCTAGGTCTCCTACAACCCCACCCAGTGGCCTGTGATTGGCCAGGGCTGAACCAAGGAAAAGATTTGAACAATGAGGGGAAAAATAGCAAGGGAAAAGCTTCATAACAATGTACATTTAACATACGTAGAACATAGAGGATGGGACATACCAACACAACCCAGAGGCACAAAAGAAAAACACTTAAAGCAGTAGCACTCTGGGATGCTGCATACTTAGGCCTATTTGCCATGGAAAAAACCCAAGTAGTTGCTGGGAGGCTCCTGGAAAAAAAAAGTCCCATTCCAAGCTGGTCTTGGCCCTATTTCATTTGGGGGCGAGAACAGTTTCATGAAGGTGGTCTGCACAATTGCCACAATGTTACCAAAGAAAGTGTAGGTGCGTCATGTCATTCGATAGAATAGCACCAGGATCTCTTGCCATTAGTGTGTGGCGGTGCGGTCTTATTTATATGGTTACCCCTCATGCTCTGCTTGCAGACAAGGACTCTATCACTACACAGTGTTGTGGTAATGTCAATGCTATATCTCTAATGAGTAATGAATAAAATAAATTATTTTAAAGTGGAAGTTCACTTTTGATGAGCCGAGGTGAGCTTATGCTTAGATATAATGGGACTATAAATCCACCAATTCCCTAATATACTTAAACTATCAGATTCACCGTCTTTAATAAGGGTGAGAGATCAGGTAACAGAACAGGAAAATTACAGGATATATGAGATCATTCCTATAAATGGAGCTCTTATGAAAATCAAAGAATTTTAGGCAAAATGCAGTATTTGCAGCCTCATGATATGCCGGGAAGGATCATATTGGCTCATCACAGAAGGAATGAGTTAGTAAATGTGAATGCAGTTAGTATTTGTTATTTATATATCACTCACATATTCTGTAGCAATGCATTATGTGCAAGCTAAAGATGGTTGCAGTCTCAATTGGCTGAATCCTTCTAAACCACAAGGGTCATAGCTAGTGGCTGGTTAAGTAATTCAATGGCAGTAGAGTAACTCTAGTCTATTTTCTGTCTTTTCTCTTTCAGTCAGCTCAAAGATCTGTTTTACACTTCTCTATTTATTTTAGAAACCAACATTTTGCTACTTCCTCTTTTTGTAGTATAACAGTCCAAAAGCTGTGCGGAGACTCAGGCTACATATGCCAGCTACTGATATTAGCATAAATCCAGTCCTGCCAAATCCTTTGAATTCCGCAAAGTTTCCAACTACATTAGACAAAAGAGACAAGTTCTTACCATTCCCATGTATTATACTGACACTTGCTTGAACAGGTTCTCTGTCTAAATTTATTGTAAGAAAAATCTGATCAGGAGTCTTGTACACTACTGTATTATACTCACCTAATAATACCACACCTAAAATATTATTGTGCCTGCTGTGATTTAATATACAAAGCTAAATGTGCCACAATTCTGTCTAAATCTGTACAAAAAAAGATTTAGATATATTTGGAGGTTTAGGTACTTTTTGTACCTCACTAGACAAGTGGAAAAGAGTATAGCATAAATGTGACACAAAAGTGACTACAGATGTGCCACGGTGATAAATTTGGAACATCTAGTTTAGTTCAAAGCTGACTAAATTTAAGACAGATTTAATAAATCCATTGTTTAATATAGTTCCAGGTACAAGAGACCTAATCCTGCAGCCTAAGATGTGTAACATTAGTCTTAAACATGGCCAGGCTGCACCCCCCCCCCCCCAACTTCCACCACAAGGGCTATCCACCAGATATGTTAAACTTTATGTACTGAGCAATTGTTCCATCACATACTATACCAATGTAAATGGTACTAAACATGCAAGCTTGCAATATCATTGATAGACAATTTGCCAGTGTAAATGGATGTTTTAGCAACATACAGAATAATGTGCACCACCATCATTACTACCAATATACCAATATAAAGTTAAAATATTCTCTATAACCAGTTAGATAAATTCTGTGTAAAAGAACATAAATGACTGACTCTTATGGACTTGAGGTTACATTTTACACCCTTTTGATGTCATTTAAGGACATACTCTAGAGCTGTACTAATCCTACTTGAGTTATGTGTAAAAGATGCTTTTCCTATGAAACCACAGCCAATGACAAATGACTTATGACTGGACCAACCCAAAAATATCATTGCCATCATAGACGATATGTAGACCCCTGCCCTCTCACATAATGCTTATCTGGTGCACATGTCACTTGTAGTGATTGACCGTTATCTATACACTTCATCACTCAGTGCAGTCTCTACCCCATGAGTTATAATGGGGCTGGTGCAAGGATGGATGTGTTTACTGGGATATGCTGATTGAAGATAAGATTGATCCCTGTATTCTTGCAGTGCTTCATTGATGTCAGAAAATGGGCTCCCATACTCCAGCATTAAAGTGATTGTCTATGGCAATACATGTTTATATATGGCATATCATTGTGCAAAGAAATAAGAACAACTAAACATTAAAGTTATACAGGTCTAAACACTTGAATTGAAAGTCTTTAGAGTAAGGCTCTGTGCACACGGGTTAGTAAAGGTTTTCATAATTTCACATAATGGGATCTGATTCTGCACCTGATCCCTAAATATAATATGTGAACACAGCATGGCACTATATTATGGTTGTGTACTCTAGAAAGGTTGTCCACAGATGTTTTCCAAACAGTGCTATACCAACTATTACGATGACCCATCTACCATTCCTGTTCCTATGCCATACCACAGTAAGTATCTGTGTGAGATATCAAGCACATGTGATTGTTGGAACTGCTTGTTGTCTTCACCTATACAGCCTTATTCCTGACTAGGATACTTTCAGGCAGGGGTAGGATTCTGCATAGAAATGGGGCTTGTGCCTGCCACAAACATCATTTTCAGGACACGCTCCCTACAGTGTTTGCTGTAACCCAGAGAGTTCCCTCCTAATATAAATTATGGCTCCATATATTATATGGGTTATCCACTTTTATAATATTGATGTCTATCCTTAGGATAGGCATCAATATTACAATGGTGGGGTCTGACAGCCAGGACCCCTGCAGATCAGCTGTTCCAAGACAGCGCAGTTACCAGTAATGTTAACATACCAGAAGCAGTGCTGTTCATCCACTGTACAATGTGCACTGCTGCTACCTAAACCCACCACTACACATGTGTGACTGAGCAGCGCAGCTCCTGGGATGTTAATATTACTGGTCACCATGTTTTTCTGGAACAGCTGATCTGTAAGGGTCTTGACTGTTGGACCCCTGCAGATGTAATATTGTTGGACTATCATTACACTGTGCCATGAATGTTAGAAAGGCGAATAAACCCTTTAATGCTAGGTTCATACAGCAGAGAATGAAGTGAAAATTGAGGTGTACATCTGCTAAAGCAGAGTTTTGGCTTTCCGCCGCAACTTTATGTCACTGATTAGGTTCAGATGAATGAGTCTTGTGCTGTGGATTCTGTGGTTGAATCAGCCATGGAATTAGCAGCAAGATTGAGCAGCGCACTTATTTTTTCAGTGTCCTACTTCGATCTCTGCCTGCCATTGAAAACAATAGGAGGCAGAATCAGGGTGGAATCTGGCAATGATTTTGAGGCAGAACATACAGTATACTGTCCCCCATATAGTTTCCCCCATACAGTATAATTTCTCCCATATAATGGCCCCCATACAGTATACCAACCCCATATAGTGGCCCCCATACAATAACGTCCCCATATAGTGGCCCCCATGTAGTAATGTCCCCATATAATGGCGCCAATAGAGTATACTGTCCCCCACATAGTGCGCCCATTGGCCCCATACAGTAACATCAAAAAGTGGTGTGGCAGGAAGCCTATGGCTTTCAGCTCTACCCTCAACAGAACCGGGTCAGAGCTCCTCTTCTCCCGGGTTCTGTGATCTAGTTGTAATTTTAACAACTGGACCAGAGAGAACCAGGCTGCCTCCCATCCCTGATTTAATGCACTTAGAAAAGGCAAAAACAAAAACAGAACAGAGTAGAACATAGTATAATACCATGTGGCAGAGACATTTAAGAAAGGGGTCTTCTACCCTGAAACTTGTTCTGTGTTTGGATTATAATAAAAGGATTTTCTCCTACAGGTGGGTGATCCTTAATTTCTGTGGTTGTACTCCTGGTCTGATCTGATCCCTACTGATTAAAAAGCTTTCAGGAAATGTCTATGTATAGATTGTTTTACATTGAACACAGAACAGGAAGAGGAGGCGTTCTAATAGAGCAGTGGTTGAGTATAAACGCTGCCACTCCATTCAAAGTGTTAAGGAATTGCCGCTTAAGAAATTTCCAAGGTGATTGTGATGATGAGAGACCTCCAGTTAAGTATTTCTGCTGTGATGTATTACTACTGGTCCATATTACTACTACACAGTGGGGGCTGGTCCCTAGTATCAAAACCAGATTGAATACAGGAAGGGGGTTGGGCTGCTTTGTGCCCAGACCCTGTGTAGTCCAATGTATAGCTCGATTAACATACCCCTGTCACACTAATCGTCTCCACAGGGGTTTCCTGCAGAGAGGTGGAATCACCAGACAAGATGGAGCCAGCTACAGATCAAAAGGGATATGGTTTTATGACCATATCTTCCCCGGGGAACCTCTTACAGGCACCTCGATAAATTCCTCAGTCAAGGCGCACGTTTAAAGCCCACACATGGTACAGTTCAAAACCCGGGAAAGGTCCAGATTGAGGTGTCATTCTTGGTGTCTACACGATGGGGATCTCACCAAGAAGCCCATCAGACCTCTTGCTTTGCAATACGGACACCCAGCAAGGAGATATGAAGAATCCTAGTTATGAGATGAAGGACTGGAGGGCAGAACTTCTCCTTTTTGGTGACATCACTTAGGGAGGAGACCAGTATAGTAAAAGGTTTCAGACCAGGAAAATAGGGGTCTTAGTTATTTTGTTCCTGGAGGAGATTTGAGGGAAGGTCATGGTGTGGACTTTAGCCATGCGGCTTAAGAGGCAGGCCTGAGTCTTCTTGTTCTGGACAGCATGTAGGAGACACATGTTTACCTGCAATGTAATTTGCTTAAGGAAGAACCCTGAAGCCTACCACATGGGCTCAGAGAAACGGACTACAAACTTACTCTGGTAGTTTTCTATCTTTTATTTCCCTTTTTATTTTGCTGTGCTGTATTTTACTTTTATCCGTATTTGCTTGGTAATTGATATATATTTCGGTATATGTTAATGCTTAGTACTGACCCACTGGGGTTAATAAACATATAAAATTTAGAAAGCTCGTTTCGTATTATTTTATAAACCCAGTCCGCTCACGGTGCGTGAGTGGGAGGTTAAGAAAGAAAATTGGTCGCAGGTGTGCCAGGTACCGTGGCAAGGCGAGATCCTTCACAGTGATTTGCTGTTTAAGCAGTTTCCCAAAATGCAGCAGGCAACTGGCAGGACTAGAAGACAGTATTTGCCATAGTTCATTGCAAATTAGGATGGACTTGGCAGATCAGAACCCAAGTTGCTGCTACAGAACAATATGTCAAATTACTGGTGTACCTGCAGCTAAAGGCCAAGCCAGTAAACCTACGTCAGAGCCAGAAAACTAATGTAATCACAGGCAGAGAATGAGTGGCTGAGCTAGGTTAAATACTCTACCTTATCTCTGTATTGAACAATGAAGCAGCACTCTGATTGGCTCTGCATCTCAATAGTTTGACTGGCTTAGCACACCTAGCCAGAGTTTGACTGGTAGGCATGACAACTTTAATGCAATGGCTGTAAGCAGTGCTGAACTGAAAGGAACGATGGATGCAAGTAGGAGAGGCAGGAGTACTGATATTGAGAATTCCTAACACAAAGTGTTTGCTGATGATACAAATTTAACTTTAATCTACACTACTGGCAGAAGTTTTAGGCAGGTGCGAAAAAATGGAGCAAAGTAAGAATTATATAAGAAGTGTTACGTGTTAGTCGTTTATATTCATCAATTAATAAAATGAAGTGAACGAACAAAAGAAAAATGTAAATCAAATCAATATTTAATGTGACCACCCTTTGGAGGAGAAGTCCTGGAAGTGATGATATGGACCCCACAGAGACCTGACCTCAACATCATCCAGTCTGTCTGGGATTACAGTAAGAGACAGAAGGATTTGAAACACCTACATCCACAGAAGATCTGTGCTTAGTTCTCCAAGATGTTTGGAACAACTTTCCTGCCGAGTTCCTTCACAAACTGTCTGCAAGTGTACCTAGAAGACTTGATACTGTTTTGAAGGCAAAAGGGCGGTCACACCAAATATTGATCTGATTTAGACTTCTCATTTGTTCATTCACTTAATTTTGTTAATTGACAAGAATGAACTATTAACTTCTATTTTTGAAAGCAATCTGACATTGTCGTAATTTTTCCACACTAGCCTAAAACTTTTGTACAGTATTGTATATGAAGATGAGATATGGGGAGTTGCCTGTAGGGTCTTTTCATTGCTTTGCACTAGTACTTGCCAGCGATATGGAGGGAACACTGGCTCCTGCATATTTTCTTCACCTCAGTAAAATATAGTAGCTTTGCAGAATAAAATATTGTACAATTTTGACTCTCTGACCTTGCTCCATAGACGACTATGGAACCTAAAGAAATTTCTACTGAAATAAAATAACATCTAACTTACTTGGTTCCAATAAAAATTCCAAAGTTCCATAACTTATAATTACAAATAGTATAATAATGGGAGATGGTTACCCATAAGCTCCCATAGGTTTCCATGCAGATGGTATTATTTATCCCTTCCCATTAAATTACAAATAATGTATTCTAGCTGGCGGCTATCTGTTGGTAATTCATTAAGTAGTTTTTAGTAACATAACATTGCCTCCTATAATAAAGGTTAAGGGCTGTTTTTCTTCTATAGTCATTGAACACCTCTTTGATTTTACAAGTATGATTGAAATAAAAAGAAAATAACATTTTACTTTCTCAAGCCCAATTTAACAACACCAACGTGGAGCTGCAACAGAATAAAAACACTTAACCATGTAACACCCACCCTTAAGTTTTCTAAACAGCTGGCTCATAAATGAAGATTTAATAGATTGGTAAATTAAGGTAATAAAACTGGAGTGATGAAAATCTCAATAATGAAACCACAGAATTCACAGGCCACTCTTATTAGGAGCTAAGAGGGAAACTGCTCCGTGTTACCGAGAGGTTAAAAAAATACTTCATTTAAGGTGAATTTAGAAAAAAGTAAGTGGAATTGAGGCTTGACACCAGATAAGAGGGCACTGCCGTTCACTATTTTATTAGACTCGGACCATTTTTAGTATGGAGCAGTCTGTGACACCTTTGACCTTTTAAAGTATTATATTGAGTGATTTTCTCTGTGCTTTTTTATTTCCTTTTTATAAAGTGTACTTAACATATAAATTGTATCACTCATGCACATGGAAGAAGCCTAAAGGAGCTATAGGTACTCTGTGGGCTGCTGTCTGGTGCCTCAGTATGCACCTTATTACAAAGATATATGAAGAAGATACATTTATTGTATTTCTTCTGATTTTTTGTTAAATCCTTAAAAAATAAAACATATAAAAGTGAGGGCTTAGAATATAGCCCCATAAATTTCTGTTGGTGCTGTATTACAACTCTGTACAACTCAAAGTATGTACTGCATAAAACAGTTTCAAATGGTCATAATATAGCTGAATATTAGTGTTGGTTTTACAGTTTTACAGCAGTTCTATGGAATCTAACTTAGAATAAGACTGGATAGTGCTATAAGTTTGGTCAGTAGAACTATGGGGTGCAGTCAGTGTCAGATTGGCCCGCCAGAGTCCCAGGGGGCTCTAAGACAATAATGGCCCAGCAGAAGGCATACAAATTTGATTGCCACTATGGTCTATTTCCTATAAGTTTTGGAGGGTGGTTGCCCAGAATAATTTTATCTGATGAGCCCAAGGAACGTCCGTCCAACAATGAGGCTACATTAAAGCTGTGTAAAGGAGGCATTATAAAAGTGTGCTGCTGATAAAGGTATGTAGACCAGAGCTTTATAGATATTATCACTCACTGCCCTATGTAGGGCTCACATTCTAAATTCCATAATAATATGTCTTTAGGTTGTGGGAGGAAACTGGAGTATCCAGAGGAAACACATACAAACTCTATGTAGATGTTGTCCTTGGTCAGATTCGAACCCAGGATACCTATGCTGCAAGTTAACAGCTGGGTGTGAGTTGACCACTAGGGCATTTACTGATCGATAAAAGTGGTTGCCTCATGAAGGACATATGGCTGTCATAGAGGAAGGTCCTCTTCCTCTACTCAGGATCCCCCTCTTTGAGTCAGAATGGAGAATATCCCTGTAGGTATGTTTCCTGTTCTTATGGGCTCAACTCAACTACGTATTACAATGTTAATCATTTATTGCAATGGCCTCCATTTATTACTACATTTGCCATCAGTTGATTGTCAGGGGTGCCAGAAGCAGGTCCCATGAGGTCTAGCAGATCATCCTCTCCTCGAAGATTCAGTCTGATAGTGGTTGTAATGGGACAGCAATTGCTAAAAAGCTTTTGGCAATAGTTTGAGCAATTGCCTCTTTGACCACTACTGTAGAGGTCAGCCCACTACTGGAGAGATCAACCCGCTACTGGAGAGGTCAAGCCCCTACTGGAGAGATTATCCCACTACTGTAGAGATCAGCTATTACTGTAGAAGTCAGCCTACTACTGGAGAGGTCAGCCCACTACTGTAGAGGTCAGCCCACTACTGTAGAGGTCAGCCCACTACTGTAAAGGTCAGCCCGCTACTGAAGAGGTCAGCCCGCTACTGTAGAGGTCAGCCCGCTACTGTAGAGATCAGCCTGCTACTGGAGAGGTCAAGCCACTATTGGAGAGGTCATCCCACTACTGTAGAGGTCAGCCCGCTACTGGAGAGGTCAGCCCGCTAATGTAGAGGTCATCCCACTACTGGAAAGGATATCCCACTACTGGAGAGATCAGCCTGCTACTGGAGAGGTCAAGCCACTATTGGAGAGGTCATCTCACTACTGTAGAGGTCAGCCCGCTACTGGAGAGGTCAGCCCACTACTGTAGAGGATATCCCACTACCGGAAAGGATATCCCACTACTGGAGAGGTCAGCCCACTACTGTAGAGGATATCCCACTACTGGAAAGGATATCCCACTACTGGAGGGGTCAGCCCACTACTGGAGATGTTAGCCCACTACTGTAGAGATCAGCCTGCTACTGTAGAGGTCAGCCCACTACTGTAGAGGTCAGCCCACTACTGAAGAGGTCAGCCCGCTACTGTAGAGGTCAGCCCGCTACTGTAGAGGTCAGCCCCCTACTGGAGAGGTCAGCCCGCTACTGGAGAGGTCAGCCCGCTACTGGAGAGGTCAGCCCACTACTATAGAACTAACACCTTAGTTTTAGGAAATGTGAGGATAAAAATTTATTAAAACCATTTGGCCACTAATCCTGCTACCCATTAATCATTCTATATTGATTTCCAATGTTACGGGACATATACATAGCTTATTCCTAAATCTTATTTCTGAGTGTAGCATGGTTGTGTAGAATGTAGAGTGGTTGTGTGTTTCTCTTTCCGTGTCTTGCTGGTGCGGAATATAGAACAATGCAGATTAACCTGCACGAATATTGAAAGCATCTTAGAAAACCAGGATTTGGACTCACACGTTCCCCAGCAATTTGATCCTCTTACTTGGATGATAGACGGCATTATATACCATAAGCTTCAAGAACAAGCTGGTAAAACAGGCTTATTAATTAAGCATATGAATAAAGCTTTGGACAGTCAGTAACCATGGCGATGTGTGAGCCAATCCCAGAGGAGATTCCGGCTGGTTTTGGGATGGCACTTAATGGATCCGCAGTGTTGCAGGAGTAATTACACGCTTCATTTTAAACGTAGCAATTGGAACAATGTATTAAACGAGGCGGTTTATTCCTTCGTGTCACCGGGACGGTTACCCATGGGGGGTCGTTTCATTAACGGCTCGTGACATTTCCTGGCAAACATTTCATTGCTGTGATTTCTTTTTATTACTAATAAATGCTCCAGCCTGTGAAGGACTGATCCTAAACTCCTTCACTGCCAGCTAAGACGAGAGCTGATTACTCTGCCATGTGTTGCCAGCTTCTCCTGGAGGGAAGAGGTTAAACTGGAAAAAGCCAAGGAATTTACTTGCAGCATTTCTACTTTGTTTAGATATTGCTTAATTTAATAATTCCCTTTCACTTTTTTAACACTTCCATGTTTCTCTATTACAGACAATGAAACACAGAGCTCTATGTAAATTATTATATTATTATTTTCTCCACTATGAATTACTGTATAAGAATTGTTTCTGGAAATTATGGCTGCAGGAGTCCCAGACAAAAGCAGTCTCACTTGTAATATGCAGTATCACAGGATAAGTAGGGTTAGGCTCTATTCACACTGACAATATCTGTAAATTGCTGTTCAATATGTTGACGCTATATAAGTAATTTAAATAAATAAATAATAATATGAACGCTCCAACATGGGCTGCATTAAAATCAATTAATTTTAATTGGGCTATTCACATGACCAAATTTTTAATTGTCTATTTTAATAATAATAATAATAATAATAGTCCTTTAATAGTCCCACAGTGGGGAAATTCAGTGTGTTACAGCAGCAAAGATAAGATAAGATAAGCAGATACAAATACAACATGTACAGGAATGTACCAAGGTGAGAGGCATTACATTAATAGCAGACAGACAGATAGGACGTGGCAGAGGGGGGGGGGATATAACAGGCAGAGAGATATTTCAGTTCTCTGTGTGTAATGATCTCCGCTTAGGTCGGTGTTGGTTGTACAGCCTAACCGCGGTGGGGAGGAAAGACTTCCGATAGCGTTCCTTCTCACACCTAGGGTGGAGCAGTCGGTCACTGACAGTACTACCCAGCGCTATCACAGTCTCATGCATGGGATGCGACTTCTTCTTCTGCATGGAGCTCACCACGGACAGTATCCTTCTGTCACCCACCACCTGCACTGGGTCCAGTGGGCTCCCCAGGACAGAGCTGGCCCTTCTAATCAGCTTGTCAAGTTTATTTCTGTCCCTGGTTGATATACTGCTCCCCCAGCAGGCCACTCCAAAGAAGATGGCTGATGCCACTACTGAGTTGAAGAAAGTCCTAAGAAGTGCCCCCCGGATTCCAAAGGCTCTCAGCTTCCTAAGCAGGTAGAGCCTGCTGTGGCCCTTCCTGTACAGGGCCTCCATATGATCTGCCCAGTCCAGCTTATTATTAAGGAGCAAACCCAGGTACTTATAGGTGTTCACAATCTCGATGCCCGTCCCCAGGATGTCCACTGGTTTTGGAGGGCATCTGCCTTTACGGAAGTCCACCACCATCTCCTTGGTCTTCCCCGCGTTAATCTTCAGGTGGTTCTGGTGGCACCAGTCCACAAAAAATTTTTAATGGACCATCAAAAATATGTCCTGTTTTTGGCTATTTTCATGGATCCATCAATAGACCTTATGAGGGATCTGTGAAAACGGGTGCCCCATGGATACAAATTGACTGTACAAAATGTCCCTTTTTCAAAGCTATTTTGCATCATGGTTGTCTGCATAGAGCTTTATACATTTTTCATGTGATTGACTAGTAAACTGTAAGGTAAGTAGAGTGAGATCTCTCCACGTGTGGCCACTAATAGAAGTAGTTTGGAGCAATAATTAGCCAATGTAAATAAAGACAATCACAGATATGTAGGCAATAAACTACAAATTGTCTATAGTTGATCTTGATCAATTGTCACCGTTATCATTCCTGATGGAATAAACAGTGGGTGTGAAAGCTGCTCACTGGGACTTTCACATTTACACAGGTCATTACTGGCAAGTGCATGGCTCTTGTGAATACCATTGGTGGCAACATTAATGCTTTTTAACTGGTGAGGCTGCGAAGATCACTTTTATGGTTAAAAATCCATCAGACCCTCAACTAAAATGAGTAGCACACATCTGAGATTAGGGAGCACTGCAAAAATACCAAAGTGATGTACAAAATAAAAATGAACTGGCACAAGTTAAATAAAATCTCTTTATTTCATCTATGGGATATTGATAATGCACTGTTAAGTGGCCAGGATCCAGCATATGTAAGCTGTATATCAATGCCTGATAACAGACATTTCCATTTGGAAACACAATAGGAGACTAGCTTGCAGCAGGCTCCAATAGTTAAATAGGGAATCTGCCACAGCCAGCAATACAGTAGTATTGTAGTCTATGGCACAAGTAATCAAAAGATTACTGGTTTGAACCCCCTAATGGGTGTTAAAAAAAAATAAAGTTTTTAATAAAATAGTTAAAAAAAAAATCCAAAACCCTAAGTTTAAATTACCCCCTTTTCCTAGATCACATATAAATCAATAAAAATAACACTTTAGGCATCTTAAAGCCTGAAAATATCCAAATTATTAAAATTGAAAAACATTCTTCCTATACGATAAATGCTGTAGCAGAAAAAAAAACAAAATGGCTGAATCGCAATCGCAGAATATGGCAACTCACAGAAATTTTTTTGAGAATTTTTTTCTTCAAAATTTTGAATTTTTGTAAAGATATAAAAAAATATAAAAAACTATTTCAATCTGGTATGTCGTACCAACCCAGAGAATAAAGGTAACGTAATTTTTACCATACAGTGGATGGTGTAAAAACAAACCTGTAAGAAAAAGGTGGTACTGTTTTCTTTATTTTTTTAATTCATCCCCATTCTGATTTTTTTTCCAGATTTCCAGCACATTGTATAAAATATTAAAATGTGCCATTGTTAAGTACAGTTTGTCTCACAAAAAAGAAGTTATGGCTTTTGAAAACACAAAAATGAAAAAGGCTGCATCCTGTAAAGGTTAAAAAAAACACTCCAGAATTGCTTTGGTCTATTACTGTATAATACTATTGGCTATAAGACTATTATGCATACCTTGTGTATACCTTTTTAGATTACACCATTTATGGGTTGCCTGCTATCTTCCCTTGTGATATGATTTCACTAGCTTACATTTCCCATTTTTCCTCTTGCTTTGCAGAGACAGAGTTGCAGAGTTTCCTCACATTGCACTTATTCTACTCTGGGCCCCATCTAAGTGCAGCAAGTGATATATCGATGACACAGAACTGCTGTCTACTTTCACTACAGAGTCCAATGCATTCCTACAAGATGCAGCTTCACACTGCTCCATGCTTCTTGCTGACCATAGGCTCCTCTCAGTCAGCTCTTATAAGCAGGAGGGAAGGGAGAACAGTGTGGCACTACATCTTCTAGGATACACTGGAGATTCTGCACACAGGACACACAGACAGTAGCAGTGTGAACCAAAAATGTTTAAATGATAACTCTGCAGCTAATCGTAGTATGGACTTGCCTATTATATATCTGCAGTCTGGTCCCTTAGTGTAGAAATCATATCTTCTGTAGTACTCTATATACAAGGGGACAGACATATAAACACTGTAGGTAGTGTTTACCAGGGAAGGGGGATCTGCCAGGAGGGAGTTAATATGAATTAAGAAAACTGACATTCTGAAAACACATGAGAGCAAGCTGGACTAGGGATCAGACTGGAAATCACATAACATATCTGCCCATAAGAAAAGGATTCAAAATATATGGAAGTAACTAAGCTGGGATGAAACAAATGCTATCTAAAATACTACTGGTGAGTAGTTTATGAGTTCTTATTAACTAATATAAAGTCCACTGCCGAATAAAGCATTACTTGTAAAATGCACACCTGGTCAGTGGCTCTCCTGTTTCTTGGGACTGCCAGCATTTGTCTGGTATTCTTTGGATGTAATAGTATCTGATATGTAGAGATATTTTGTGCTTTGGCATCTTATGGTAATTCCTCATTTGCCTGCCTCTTGCATGAATCCTAGTGTTATAAACCTTTTCTTTTCTTACTGAATTTTTTGCACATACTGTATTGCCCAATAGACAGGTTACTCACTTATTTCTTCTGCATCTTATTCAGTATGGGCTTGTTTTTAATGCAGTTACATACCTCTGATTTTAATGTTTGTTTTAATAAAATTTACTTTTATGCTGATCCTTTTGGTCCTGTATTATCTCATTATAGATGCAATAGTTGGTTCTTTTTGCATATTGGACCTGTTATCCTTGGGGTTTTGACAGCTGACTTTTTCTATGAAGTAAAATAAAGTATTCCAGAGAACTACTAAATGAAGATGATTAATAGTCCTGTATGCTTAGCCCTACTAAGGAACAATAGCATACAGTACACATTGGCCCAGATTTACTAATAGTTAGACAGTGTAAGCTTAGATAGGCAGTCTGAAAATGTGTCAGATTGATCAGAGTGACTGATGCTGGATGATAAGTTGGATGTATCTTTAGGCTCTCTAGTCCACATTTATATCACATTTTAGTTGGCTTACTTTGAGCAAGAATTTTTTGACACAATTTTGTCACATTGTGATGAATTTAATCCACGCCCACTTTTGTGTACCCACATCTAGCCTGCAAACATTTTGCCCCAAACTAGATGCACCACATTGTGTTTACATGAGTGTCCAGTCGTAACCACAATAGTAAATCTGGGTCATTGTTGCAAACAGCTGACCAATACGGCTCCCAGAAGAATGATCCCTACAATAAGTAGGACCATTTTTAAAAACTTGTGAAACCCTTGAAATATAATAACAACTTACAATGTATAATGTAACTAGATATACAGTACAGACCAAAAGTTTGGACACACCTTCTCATTCCAAGAGTTTTCTGTATTTTCATGACTATAAAAATTGTAGATTCACACTGAAGGCATCAAAACTATGAATTAACACATGTGGAATTATATACTTAACAAAAAAGTGTGAAACAACTGAAAATATGTCTTATATTCTAGGTTCTTCAAAGTAGCCACCTTTTGCTTTGATTATTGCTTTGCACACTCTTGGCATTCTCTTGATGAGCTTCAAGAGGTAGTCACCTGAAATGGTCTTCCAACAGTCTTTAAGGAGTTCCCAGAGATGCTTAGCACTTGTTGGCCCTTTTGCCTTCACTCTGCGGTCCAGCTCACCCCAAACCATCTCGATTGGGTTCAGGTCTGGTGACTGTGGAGGCCAGGTCATCTGGCGTAGCACCCTATCACTCTCCTTCTTGGTCAAATAGCCCTTACACAGTCTGGAGGTGTGTTTGGGGTCATTGTCCTGTTGAAAAATAAATGATGGTCCAACTAAACGCAAACCGGATGGAATAGCATGCCGCTGCAAGATGCTGTGGTAACCATGCTGGTTCAGTATTCCTTCAATTTTGAATAAATCCCCAACAGTGTCACCAGCAAAGCACCCCCACACCATCACACCTCCTCCTCCATGCTTCACGGTGGGAACCAGGCATGTAGAGTCCATTCGTTCACCTTTTCTGCGTCGCACAAAGACACGGTGGTTGGAACCAAAGATCTCAAATTTGGACTCATCAGACCAAAGCACAGATTTCCACAGGTCTAATGTCCATTCCTTGTGTTCTTTAGCCCAAACAAGTCTCTTCTGCTTGTTGCCTGTCCTTAGCAGTGGTTTCCTAGCAGCTATTTTACCATGAAGGCCTGCTGCACACAGTCTCCTCTTAACAGTTGTTGTAGAGATGTGTCTGCTGCTAGAACTCTGTGTGGCATTGACCTGGTCTCTAATCTGAGCTGCTGTTAACCTGCGATTTCTGAGGCTGGTGACTCGGATGAACTTATCCTCCGCAGCAGAGGTGGCTCTTGGTCTTCCTTTCCTGGGGCAGTCCTCATGTGAGCCAGTTTCTTTGTAGCGCTTGATGGTTTTGGCCACTGCACTTGGGGACACTTTCAAAGTTTTCCCAATTTTTCGGACTGACTGACCTTCATTTCTTAAAGTAATGATGGCCACTCGTTTTTCTTTACTTAGCTGTTTTTTCTTGCCATAATACAAATTCTAACACTCCATTCAGTAGGACTATCAGCTGTGTATCCACCTGACTTCTGAACAACACAACTGATGGACCCATCCCCATTTATAAGGCAAGAAATCCCACTTATTAAACCTGACAGGGCACACCTGTGAAGTGAAAACCATTTCAGGTGACTACCTCTTGAAGCTCATCAAGAGAATGCCAAAAGTGTGCAAAGCAGTAATCAAAGCAAAAGGTGGCTACTTTGAAGAACCTAGAATATAAGACATATTTTCAGTTGTTTCACACTTTTTTGTTAAGTATATATTTCCACATGTTTTAATTCATAGTTTTGATGCCTTCAGTGTGAATCTACAATTTTTATAGTCATGAAAATACAGAAAACTCTTGGAATGAGAAGGTGTGTCCAAACTTTTGGTCTGTACTGTACATCATACCTAGTTCTATACACATGGGGTATTTGGGGATGCAACTTTGTGTTTACACCTGATGCCACAAGTGTAATGTTCCTGTCTCTCCAGCAGGGGAGTAAATTTGGGTGCAGAGGGAACAATCACATGCTGGCCCAGTATCCTTAGGGGGCCCATAAGCCATGGGTTTACAGTGATCTCATCTGCCCCTGGGTCTATAAGCCTGGTGATCCATAGGTCACCCTCACCACACGGAGGCTGATTAAACTTCTTTGATCACCTTTCTGAATCTCTTTGGTTTGGTGGTTTGTGCATTGTAAATTTATTACCCCCGTCCTCTGGTGAACTGGAGTGAGAAGATATATTACACTTAGCCTTCCACTGTCAAAAAAGAGAAAATTAAACTTCTCATGCCAAATGGAACAACTGGTCAGAATGAAGTCAAGGACAGATTCTGTGGGAGAGGATGTTGCACAGAAGGCAAGAAAATTGCAGTGGGGGAGCCAAAACTGGACTTTTACACCAGAGCCCTTAAGCGTTTAGTTACGCCACTGCTCTCCTGTATTATTTAACCAAGTTCCCCTCTTTCTTTTTGGCATTGACAGCCATGGAGTACAGGAGCCCTGCGGGAACACCTGCAGACATAGTTTGAATTCCTCCTGTATAATCCCTCACTGCTCTCACAAAGGTATGAAAGAATAAGTAGGGACCGGCCACTCTAACCCCGGCATTCAGACATCAATCAGTTGGTGCTTCTTCCTTTATCCCTAATTTCCTGCTCTGCAAGCAGCTCATATTTCATGCAGGACAGGCCAGCAATTCAGTAAATCAGCCTAGAGCTGCACAAGTCATGGAAGACCCTCAAATTCATAACACCTTCCCTTGCCTATACTCATAAAGAGCTAAGGAGTAGGTCTATAACAAAGTCCAAGAATGGATTACACGTGTAAGACAATGTCACAGTGTTAAACCTGCATCTCGTGGCCATCTAGCTGGTGTTAAAATGATGCAAGATAAGATTTGTAAGGATAGGGGTAGACAAATTGCTTCTGTATATTTATTTCTGCGCAGTACAATACAACAAAACAAAAAAGTAACATACAATATTTTAAAGTACAGTTGGTAGTTATATAGAATTCACAAGTTCTTCTTGTATGTGGGAGATCATGAGGTTTAAGTCTTCCCAAAACAGGAGCTAACATTGCTATATTATCTTTTCTTAGGATGCAGTACTGCTTGTGAACACTTGGTGGCAATACATTTTGATTGACAGTTCAAACCTATATGAAAACTTGCTTTATTTTGGTTGCTACACACTTGCTTGTAATCTTCAAGGAGGATCTGTCTCCCTGGGATTTAAAAAGTATTACTGTTTTATTTTTATAAGACTACATGACTAATTTTCTATATGTTTATGAATATATGTATATTCTGTATTGATGACCCAACTTCCACATGATAAATGGTTCCAGTTTTGCAATTTTTCTAAACATAAATATTTAAACAGAAGAAGATACCAGATATGTGTAAAGTGTCACAGATTGTGATAGCGCCACACCTGTCCATAGTTTGTGTCTGGTATTGCAGTTCGGCTACACTGAAGTGAATGTAGCTGAGCTGTACTACCAAACATAACCTGCACACACTATGTTTGGAAGAAAGCAGCAATGTTTTTCTAATCCTAGGAAACTGCTTAACTTATTCAGTATAGTGGCCCTTACCGACTGCACCTTTCAGTACAGGGTAATAAATACCTGGAGTAGAATATGACAAGTTCTTTTACATACAGAAGCAACCCTGTAATGTGACATACAATAGTCCTGAAATTCCCACAGTCTGGCACTTGTCACCAATAGAAACTTGCAAAATAATAATGAATGTCACAAGATTCTAAGCAGAAAACTGAGAAATAAGTTACTCTAACTCTCAATTGAAATGTACATTGGTATTTTGGGCTGTCTTTTCTTTCCCCTAACAAGTACATTTTATATAATTTTGATGATCTAGAAAATTTAATAATTCAACATTTATTAATAATTTGTCATCTATCTATCTATCTATCTATCTATCTATGGCATAAATCTCGTGTTAAATAAAAATAAATCTCCCTCATTGACTCCCAAAGCCTTTGATAGGGGCCATGTGGTGTCTGTGGAGGGACTCAGAGGCCGGGAGTAGTAGTAGCAATGATGAGAGTTGTCAATGGTGGCCAGTAGACCCAACTACTTCCTACAACTCATCTCTTGGGCTGGTGCAGACTTGAGGGGGCCTTCCTGATGGTAGTTTTCCATCGGAGCACTTCCAAATGGTCTTCAGCCTTTTTTGAGCTTGGTTGTTAATGTCTCAGGAGACACAGGGTTGCAGGTGAAACAGTACTGAATACAGTTTACTGTAGAACACTGCAGGCTTGGGGTTAACCTGTGATGGTTTATCCAGTGGTCCATGCCCAAAATAGAATCTAAATGTGTAAATCTTTACATGTCTCTATATAATCAGGGTAGCCTTGTCAGTCCCGAGTCACAACAGGATCTCAACTCTAAGGACAGAGTTGACCAAACTCCAAAATGGCACACTCCACTTGAATATCCTACTATGTCTAAATTTCTAAAGACTTAGTCTCCTCCTACAGATCATCAGTATGTTGACTGAACTCCCCAAATACTCCCCCATCCCCAGTGGAACAGCTGTAAATTAAAAATAGCATTTACATCAGATCAAATACTCCCCCGTGCCCAGAGGAACAGCCCTTAAATGGAAAATAGCAGTTACATATACAAAACAGTACAAAACTATATACAAAATGCAGACTATATAAATCACACAGGGCATTATTGTTTAGCAGTGTCCACTGGGATGCTGAATCTGATGCCAACATGTTTGTAGCGGGTCTTTAAGGGCCCATTCACATGACTGAGTGTACATTCAAATTGGGGGCCAAGTTTATCATGGAATGCAGTTGGATAATACTCTGGATACATTCGGTTCCAATAACACAGAGCAGAATAGGACCTGCTCTATCATCCATGTTATCGGAACCAAATGTATCTGGAAGGCCCATAGACATGAATGCATCTTGAAATGCATTCGGGTTTCATCCGAACCGCATTCTGTGTTAAATTCAGCCCCCAACTTGGATGCACACTCGATCGTGTGAATGGGCACTAAGTCCTGTAAGTTGCAAGTTAGGACTTCCATGTATTGGACTTTTTACTGCACATTCCACACATGTTCAATCAGACTGACAGCTGGAAAATTAGAGGCCAAGTCAACACCTCGAACTCTTTGCCATGCTCCTCAAATCAGTTCTAAATTTTTTTGCAGTGTGGCAGGACACACTATCCTGCTGAGAGAGGCCACTACCATTAGGAAACGTCTGTAACAGTTTTTAGGTAGGTGGCAATATCTACATGAATGCCAGGGCCCATCGTTTCCCAGCAGAACATAACTCAGGGCACCACATTGCCTCTGCTAGCTTGCCTTCTTGTCATAGTGCATTCTCATGCTATCTCTTCTCCAAGTAAGCAAGGCATACAAACCAGTCTATCCATTCCATATGATGTATAAAAAGGTGATTCACCAGACCAGATCACCTTGTTTAATTGACCCATGACCCAGTTCTGTTGATCATGTTGCTAATGGGCACAATGTCAGTACAAGGGTCAGACATTCTCACACCTTCCTATCATGGCCAGCATTCTTCTGTGGGATCAGACCAGACAGGCTAGAAGTTCGCCCAGCATTTTGTTTAGACCAAACACGTTCCAAATGCTATTATTATACATTGGAGTCTCTCCAGTCCCCAGAGTATAATGAGCAGAGGCGCAGGTCAGGTTATTAAACATAACAGCCAGTGTAACTCACCTCTCAGACAGAGACTGCTGAGGCCTGTGATTGGGCTAAGTGGGTGACACCAATGTGACCAGTGGGGCCCAAACACAGACATCAGTAGTCATTCATGACATCTCTGAGACTGGAAGGGGTCCAAAGACTGGTGCTGGAGCCCAGTGGAGGTGAGTAACACTGTTTGTTAAGTTTAGTCACCTACCCTGGGCCTCTGCTTATTATACTCTGTTGAGACCCCAGTATATAATAATGACTCATGAGTGACTGCTGAGGCCAATCAGCTGGAGAGGGATCAGTGATGTCACTCACATATGTCATCGGTCCCTCTCCAGTGGCTGCTGAGGCCACTGATTCTGGGTATCAAGGCACGGCATGAGTGCGTGGGCTCTGACGGTGGACAACCCCTTTAAGCTGAGTACTGAGGCTGGGTGCATGTCCTCAAACTCTTTCAATCAGTGAGCATGCACCAGGGGCTCAGTGATGTATCTCAATAAAGCAGCATCAGTGCTGAGTGGTGCACCTGCACAGTGGTACTCAAGCCTAATTTTCTAACCGGGGGGTTGCTAGTTCAATGTTCACCTAAGGCAGCAGAACAGCTAGAATTGGCCCTGCCCATGTGCTTGTGCTCTTATTACCCTGTCACAGATTACCAATTGCCCTTCCATAGACTAATTTTACTAGGCACTAACCACTGCATACCAGATACCATCAAAAACTTGCTATTTTGGAGATGATCCAATCCAGTCATTTAGCCATCACAATGACCTTAACAAGGGTTATTATGCTTGCCAATTTTTCCTGCTTTCAACACTTCAAGCACTGACTAATACTGTATATTACTTAACCTGGTTTTAATGTTTTGGCTAGTGTATGGCCACTTTGAAAAATCCTAGTAGTATGCATAGCCTTAGTCAGAAATAATCTAAAGGGTTTAGGAAATTATCTGACAAAGTTCAACAACATGTTTTCTTGGCAGTATTTGTCCATAGAATGTGTGCTTGTGACAATTGGAGGATCACAGATAACATGAGCAGTGCTTTACTTGGCACTCCTGCATGTGCTTAGAATACAAGGCAAGGAGCATTTGATGGGAGGGATATGCAAATAGGGTTGTGCTCCCTCACCTGAGGCAAATTTTTAGTTTTCTATCCTAGCCCTATACCTTAATACCCTGATCAAGGCAAATAGACTAGACTAGAGAGGGCTGTTAAAACAGACAGAGAAAGAACAAGACGGTTCCAGGAGGAAGCTTATATGACGCTCTCTGAAAGGAAAGTTGTGCCAACTCAGTCCAAGTTCATTAATATAAATGCTCCTTATTAAGCGGACAGTTTTACATAAAGACGATAATATGATGAAAGGTGGCTTTATTATGGGAATCTTGGAAAGTAATAAATATGATCCACCTAATAGAATAAAATGAAGTAACCAACCCATATTCCTAGTCTGCGAGAAAAGACTATGTAGCACAAGACATCTCAAATGCAGTCATTGCAATAATAAACCCAACCAGACAGAATGGCCTTTAACCCCACCCCTACATTGTACTTACCATCATGTAAACACATGTGAATGGACAAGGTGATGGGTGATAGAAGTGAGCTGTGGCACTCTAGTGTGTGATCCCATACCACCATATAGGGACTGTGGACCAATCCATAGTGATCCCCTCCAATCCCTTCAGAATTCACAATTTGCTCTGCGCCTGCCAGTCGAGGTTCATCTCCATTTGTATGTGGAGATAAATCCCTGTGTGTTTGGATAATCTTCGCTGTCGGATTATCTTTACTAATCATTTCAAAGTCTTCAAAACACAGAGAAAATATTTACTGTGAAGGAGCGAAGCGGGGATCAGTATGTAAACCCCAGCTCTCCGCAGAATGGAAAATCATACAAACTTACTTCTATAATAAGGGGCTGTTTAATGGCCTCAGACAGTCTGTTTGGGGCTGATGGATGAGAGCAGGCAGCCTGGGCTCTCTGGGTCACTTTCTGCTCTGAGTATCTGCGCTTAACTGATCCCTCCTGTCTCTGCATATCATACACTCAAACCCTTCACAAATCCTTGTTCAGACTCCCCCAGATGCTCCCATCTGCCGCACAAAACTGTTATGTGTTACAAATGTGATTTCTCCTTCATCGGAACGATTAAGGGCACCAAATTATGTGTGTATACTAGTGATAATATCCTGTCATCCACTGCGCAATGTGAGCAAGAGCTGGAACTGTAGTATAGGAAACAGGGGCGTCAATTGAAGCTCCTGGGCCCAATGTAAAATTTTGAATAGGGCCCCCACTTACCATGTACAATGTATAATACTGCTGTTTTCTTTTGCTGTAGGGAGGACTTTGAGTCCCCTCAGGCTCCAGGGCCCAGTTGCAATTGTTACCTCTGCACCCCCTATATCTGCACCATCATGAAGTTTATGGGTGCAAATTATGCCTCAAGCAATGTAAACTTTCTGTTGAATAGTTTATGAGGCAATTTTATCAGGTATTTCTATCATAGCCTGGTGATTCTGAGAAGTAGATGGTGAGTGGTATTAATAGTGAATAGGGGACCCAAGTAGATATCAACAGGATTGGCCACGTCTATTCCACAGATCACCATGGCTCAGCATATTTTATACCTAAAGTTAGCTACTCTTCCGTCCCCCAGTACTATTAAGAAAAAACGTTTTACTATGTATATGAATTTTTACAGATTTACTGCATTATGTGCATTATACACATTTATAGCAGTCCACATGGAAGGATTTTGATGACCAAAAGCTACAAAAGTAGTTATAACTTTATAGACATAGGTAATGAGATGGTATAGATAAAGTCTAAAGGCATTTCTTATACCTAAAAGAACAGTCATATAAATATTCCAATTTCAGAAGGACTGGTCCCATATCAAATATGTGTGGGGTCATCTACACATTCCTGAAAAAGGTGATGACAGCTAGGGGTGGGACTCAAAACAGTTTACATTTATTTCAGCACATTCCCCCTTTTGGAGCCCCCCGCAGTGCCTCCTGTTATCAAAAGTTTCACAACAGTGCCCATACAGGATAATGCTCTCTTAGTGCCCCCACACAATGTAATGGCACCCAGTTGCCCCACACAGTTTAATTTTCCACTGTGACCCCCCCCAACCACCACACAGTCTAATGTCCCTTTTAGTACTGAAACACAATGTGCCTCCACACTGTTTAGTGTCCCCCTCTATGTTCCTACATAGTTTAATGCCCCCCTCCAGTACCTCTACACAGTTTAATGCCCCATTTTCCTTTTTCTTCCTAGGGTGTGAGCTCCCTGCTAGGTGCTGAGGTGCATTAGGCACTGATCCTACAACTTCTGAGACCACCGCAGGATGAGAGGGGTGGGCAGGGGTCCGGATGGATGGAGAAAGGAGGGAGCTGGACTGGAGTAACATAGAGCAGCAATGCAAGTAGAGGTGCTTCAGTGATTCAGTTAGCAGCTTTGTAGTCAAAAAACTTAGTTTCAGAGTCAGTGGTGGACTAAGTCTTTGGGTCAATCAGACAGAAACAGTAAGGGTGTCATGTGACACACTATTGTCACTGCCTGTCTGACCATGTCTGAAGAAGAGAGCTAGTACTCTCGAAAGCTCACTATGAAATATACTCAGTTAGCCTCTTAGCCTACAGTCTAAGTAAACAGACTTTGAGCGGAGGCCATCTGGGGCAGTATACATCGGGGTAAGTAGGTGAAGCCAAGAAAGCCCTGAGAATGAGAAGATACCCCTGCTAATGATGTAACTAGCGGCAAGCTGCTGCAATAAATCACAGGGAAAGTCAGTGTTTTGGGGACCAATGGTAAATTTAACAACCGGGTCAGTAGCACTGGGGAGAACTGGCTGCCTAATGACAAAGGAAGCAAGGTCTGACATGATCAATTTTATCAGAGGTGTTTGGCAGCTACTTACTCATTGAAAACACTGGCATGCTTGCTGAGCTGAGCAAGCATGTGTATGGGGGAGTCAGGTAGAATAGCTCTGAGCAAATGACAGTTATTTAAGGTGTTCTGCCACTTCAGTAACTGCCGCAGAATTAAAGTAGCTGTTATATTCTATGAGAGTTCAGTGATTAGAAAACTCTGACTCAAATATCATAAAGGAGGCTACAAGAATGAGATAAGGCTGGCTCCGCATTTAATTTTTATCGTTGTTTTTTTCCCATGTTTTTGCCAAATACTGCATCAAAGATGTTACAGGTTACATTTTCCATTATTTTTTGCTTCCTTGACATTTTTTTTCAAAACACAGCATGTGCTTATTATGCAATAATAATGCAAAAAAATGCCAGGATAAAAACCAAGGAGGAACTCACGTATGACACTTTTTGACATAAAAAAGTTGCAAACTTAGTCCTTACTACTATTCTCAATATAGCGTGGGGTAGGGTGGGGCCATCGACTGGGCAAGATTCTTTATTATTTATCCCACTTTTGTGACGCACATGAAGATGGACACCTACGCCAAATATGAGCTCACGTAGATTGTAGCCGAGTTGCTCCAGACTACATAGCAAAGTGTGCGCCTCGCCTGGAATTAAGCACATCCTTCGCTGGTGCAGAGTACCTTAAGGCTACGGCCCCACGTTGCGGAAAAGCAGATTTTTTTGTTGTAGATTTTGTTGCGGTTTTTTGAGCCAAAGCCAGGAGTAGATTGAGCAGAAGGTTAAAGTATAAGAACTTCCTATATATTTCCTATTCCTTTTGTAGCCATTGTTGGCTTTGGCTCAAAAAACTGCAACAAAATCTGCAACAAGAAAAGCTGCTTTTCCGCAACGTGGGGCCATAGCCTAAGACTGGTGTAAAATGCATGGTTTTTGATTTATCCCCTGTAACTTTGTAATAATTTTAGTTGGCACTCTCTTCAGTGTGTTTGCCCATGGTATGCATGGAGATGCTACACATGCTGCCTGCTGTCATAATGCACACAGTTATGTCACATGATAATTGCCAATGATGTCACAACATAGAGAGAACTCTCCTATGATGTCACAGTACAACAATTAAACTACTAAGTGAACATAAACATGCAAATTGAACATGGGCACTATGCAAACAGTAATATCAAATTGCCGAGGTTATATACACATTGTTGATACAAGGATAAGGTACACAGTATCAGAGCATATAATGATATGAAGATAGCACCACATGTTGGTGTTATCATAGCCTTCACTAACTCAATTAGTGAGGGGGTCACAATTTGTTAGGAGGTCACAAGGGCTTGTGTTAGCAATTTAGGCTGTTAACAATGGTAAATCTCGCCATGGCTTAAATCAGGGGGATTAACCAAATGCTGTCATATTCTTTGACTCTGGATATTAAAGGTATATGAGAGGGCTGTAATTTGAAGAGCCCTTGAACACTGTGTTTAATGCTATTGTTAGGTCTTCTAGCTAATTAAACGCCAGTAGACAGGTGAACACAATGTGGCTACGCAGATGTCACCTTTCTGTTCAAGGTTTACTGAGAGCTCTATGCCTGTAATCTGTGCTTTGTATCATTGGCTGGGCTAGCAAAGCAAGGCTGGTCCAACAGAATTATCAGAGCAATGTTGGGTGACATGATCCTCTGAACAGCAGGGCAAGCATTCAGTTTAGACACCGCATACTGCATATGGCTAGCCTGGATGTAATGATTTCCCCTTTGCAGAAAGTTACTGTTGGCATATATCAAGACTTTTCAATCTGGTCCAGAGCAGACATTTCATTTTCTGATCCTTCTGAGTAAATGCATCTTATATGACCCTTCCTATCTTTATTGTACAGCAATACATGATGTTACAACCTAATACTCCCATCACATCTGTACCAAGAATGTTATCTGATGTGTCAGAGACTAAATACCTAGTGAGTATCCTGCAACCCTGAAATGAGGTTTCTACAGGATCAGTTTGATCTAAAGCATCCACCGCTTTAGTGAGAAGTCTTCCATAAACTTCCACTGATTCACCTTTCTCTCTTTTAACAGATACCTTACTTCAGGTGATAACAGGCAAGACAATAAATTCACATAACATAGTACAAGACATAATTTCATATGTTTGAGTATGTTCTTGAATATTTTACACATATATATTGTCATTGTACCTTACTTTCCATTTAACCTTAGGCTAACACTTTTATCAAAATATTTTCCCTTTGGGCATAAATAGTCATCATACACATGCTGCGGACCCCGGAGGCCCAAAGCCAAGTTTCACTTTGTAATAATTGACATGTAACATTACTGGGTAACACAGTATCATGTTCAGCTTGTGATTTTCTGCGTGCGCATCATATCAGATACAACGTCCTTGGAGCTACTTGGCAGTCAATTAATGTTTTGGTTATTCCCTGCAGAACATCTGCAGAGTGCTACAACAGAATACAGGAATACAATTCAAGCAGATAGCAGTTAATACTGACACCAAAATTACATATTACTATTTTTGTACAATTTTCAAATATTTCCCAAACCCCACAGACTTTAGAATTTTCTTCACTGGATTCCAACCAAAAGTTGAACCCCTGTGGAACATCACAATATCCTAGTTTCTTCTTTTTAGGGGACATTTCCTGAAAGCGGATTTAATTTTACAAAAAGCATAAAAGTTGAATCCTGGCATTGATATAAACAGAATGAATATTACAAATACAGGTTGACATATATATATATATATATATATATAATACATAATCCAATAAACATCATACCGATGGTGGACAGTTTTTCTCTTTGCACTATATCAGATTCTCTGAGTATTTTGTTAAAGTAGGTAATATTTCATACAGAACTGGGAGATAAGATGGGTTATATTAAACAATAATACTGAGAAGGGTAATGTCTCCCTTCAAGCCTGATTCTCGGAGTGAGGTGGGGGTGATTCATTATTTCCTGAACTATCACCCCTTATCCTATTCTATTGCTTCCTTCTATCAGGGCATAAATGCCTCTTTGCAACTTTTTGTCCTGAATCAATCCCGCATGATCTAATCTCCACTGATCCCAAAATCTACTGTCTACCAACCCAGTTTTGTGTATTCCTGCTCTTTTTAGGATTTTCTTTACCTGTGCGGCTACTTCTTTCCCTTCCCCTATCTCTATTAGTTCACATGGGGTGTACCATATCTTAGATGGTCCCTTCCCCATCTTGGCTGGTAGCTAATCAGCCGATGAGTCTCTCACTCCTCTAGGGCAACCTTTGAGACAATAGAGGGTCACTTATGACTACTTAGTGAGAACTCCCAGACAGACTCTTCTGTCTTCTATGAACTACTCTACTTGTGCAAGTTCAGGAGTAGTGCTCAGGGCAATGCCTCAATTGGCTTCCACAGGCTCAACTTTCTGCCTGTGTCCCCTTACCAAAACACTCCCAAATCACTACACGCACTTCTTCGCGCGGATTCTACTAAGTCCTTCGTGCTACTACTCAGGTCCCATTCGACCTTGACCGTCCAGACACGGCTGGAGGCTAGTTTTCCAAAACAAGGACTTTTCAATCACTCTGTGCTTCTCAGTTCGGAACCTTGTCCGCAACTCTAAACTCTAGGGGTTAAGAATAGAGAACTTTTCCCCATTCTTTGCAGCCTTATATATCTTATAACACAGGTAACATGCCTTCTCAGTAGACAGGTAAACAGGTAAGACAAAAAGCAAAGAAAACAATTTCCATATCATTTACAGGTGACATGTCCCTTTTAGGTTCTTCCGTACTATACAATTGGCATCGAGATGTCATATAAGCATGCAGCAGCTTACCTCACTCATCGATACAGAGAATAGACACACAGGAACCTCAGATATACTAATTGGCAAGATCAAAGGCTTACCTTCACAGTACTGTTTTTATCTATCTGAGGTCCTCTGGTCCCGTCCTCAAGTCGATCGGTGAGTGGGTCGGCACTCTATCGGCTGCACATCAGACGATCTCGAGCCCCACGTTGGGCGCCAATTTCTGTCGGGGGCAAGTCCCCCTGGGATGGATGTCACCGTAATCCTAATTAAATAAATAACCAGTTTCGAGCGCTCGGGAAACAAGACGTACACAGGTATCGTGTATGAACCGTTTCTACTTTATTACGTAGTTCAATACAGTTTTAAAAGCAAGCTCAATTACATAACAGTCATGTGATCAATATACATATATGGTCTTTCCAGTTCCGTTATCACACAAATTTGTTCATTTACCCATCACCCCAGATGTTTTCATTTTCACCTTATCTAAATGTCCTCCCAAGACTACTAGTTCTGCTGAAATCGGCAGAACTGTTGATATCTCCCCCAGACTCCAAGTCTGTCCTTATCAACTACGCAGTCTTGTTTACAGAACATTCCACCCTCTTGTGCTTTCTGTATACTGTGATATAGAATATAGTGCAAGTTATGTTTTAACCCTTACAATAGCATAGGAAGAATTTTGTCTGGTTGGACGATCCCTTTGAATAGCATATAATAGTTGGTGTACCTTAGCCCAATAACAAAAATCTTCTAAAACTTGCTAATGACTGTGTGAAGAGAAATACAGCAGTCAGAGCGCTCCTGCCAGCTTACTTCCCCACTTTCTTCACACACAATCTATATTTGGAACAGCATTGCTGTGATGTACAGTAACAGACAGTAACACAGTTATTGTGACACATAAACAAGTTAGAAAATAAGTAATAACACAATAACTGAAGTGATTTCAAACAACACCTTAGCAGTTACTTGACAGAATTTAGACTTTTTTTTTGCAGCAACAATTTAAAGTGTTACACAGTGTTCTGTTAGAGGGAAGGGATCTGCATTTTTGCAATTGTAACTATTGGGACGGATTCATTAAAGGGGTTCTCCAAGTCTCAATATTAATGGTCTATCCTTAGATGGGGATCTGATGTACGGCATCCCGAACCAATCAGCTGTTTATAGCACAGTGTATGCTGGGAGTGCATGGCTCTGTGCACTATGCTGTGGCAATGCCAATCTAGTGCAACTCAATTCCCATTCACTTGATCCAATATCGATGATCTTAAGGTTAGGCCATCAATTTCAAGACTTGGAGAACCCCTTTAATGATATCTAAGATTTAGACAGCTTAGATGTCAAAATCATCAAAGCAAATTTATTAAATTTATCAACTCATGCTGGACGACATCTTAGACATTTTGTCTAACTTTATGCACTTGGTTTTGGTGCAGTCAGGTGCATCTAAGCTATGCACATTGTGAAGAGAGGCACAAAAGTGTCTAAAGGCCCCTTTGCACAGACATTAACCAGCTTGCAACAAGTGACGCTTTATGCATCTATTATGTTGCATAAGGGATGTGACCATCCATCAAATGAGTGTTCATTCCTTATAACTGGCCCAATAACAGGGTAAGGAATCTTTAAACAGCAAATAAATGTGGTGAACACCATAAGCGCTAAAATTCTAGCTCAATTTGAGACAGAATTATTTATTTTGTTTAGTAAATTTACTCCACTGATTCCATTAACTTCATAGTAATCTACCTGGACATTACTAAATATGTTTTACTTTACAAAACAGGATTATTTTGTGTGTCAGACATTACAAGTATATTGCAGAGACAGCCATGATTGGGAAGGAAGTATAATTGAAGAACAGAATATCCATATTCCTTTGCTTAGCCGACCCCCTACTATAATACCTACACTGATCTGTGTTTTGTCTGTGTATGTTACTCTAACCACATTGTCAGTTTTATCCAATCTTAGACAAGCGAACATTTGTCTTCTATAGACCAAAATCAGGTTATAAATTCTCTAACCCGTTCTAATCAGCTAAGGAACTGCCTACGTTCCCTCTAGAGAGCGGACAAGAGTTCCAGTTCCGACTCTTTTCCAGAGCTATGCCAAGTGTGAAGTTATCCTATTTGCTGCACAAAGGAGTAGAGAATGGTGCGGAACATGCTAGATCGGTGCTTTCATAATATGAAAAAATATACATCTATACAATTTTATGTGAAAACAATGGTTCCAATAAACATGGAAATCCTGCGAAAAGAGTGGATAATAAGATGTTATGAATAAGGATTATGCTCTCTTTCAGCTCCAAGCCAATCGGTCCCACAGGAATAGATTCGGCACTGTGTGTAAGTGAGGCTAATCATGTCTGACACACACAACGGACTCGTTTTCTCCCACCATCGGTCGGATTGAATTAACCTGCCCCACTCACAGCCTGAAAGTAATAAAATCCTTTCAGAACATAAGCCCTATATAAGCACAGAGGCCCTGGCTTACAGTATCAGCACTATATACAGTACAGGCAGAAAGAAGAGTGCAGCTCTGTGTGCTCGGGCCTGGGTAACACAGCATCTCTGTTTTAGCTCAGACTAACAGTGCTTTTGTTTGGTTTATATTCCTGTGTATACACAGTAGCGGATAATGGCAGAATGTACCTCGACCATGATACAAACTATTTCTCAAAATATGTAATGGATAATGTCTTAAGCTAAACTAGGTTGACATCTGAAAAATGACAAAACAGCTTAGGCATTTTTAGGGCAATTGTCATCTCGAATGATGAAGCAGAGACTAGATGAGGGCCATATCATTTCAATTTCATGTACCCTTGGTTTAATCCGCAACTCCGTGCTGCCCCCACCACAGCTCAAGCTCTGACATTTCTGTTCAACTAATCCAAAGAAGGTCTGTAAAATGAAATGCTCCAAAAGAATGATGCCATTGTATATAATGGATGGATAGACAGATGATAGATACTTCTTACAGTGATAGCTAGGTAGGTAGCTAGGCTGACAGGTTCACAGAGAAGTAAAATAGAAAAACAAATTTGTTCCATAAATAGATAGACATAGATAGACAGACAGATACTAATGATAGATACAGTAGATAGATACTACAGAGTTATAGATAAATAGTTACTGTGGATAGATACTGTATATAGATACTGCAGATAGAGATAGATAGATAGATAGATAGATAGATAGATAGATAGATACTGCAGATTGCAGATATATATTGTAGATAGACAGAGAGAGAAACAGACAAACAGATAGATAGATAGATAGATAGATAGATAGATACTGCAGATTGCAGATATATATTGTAGATAGACAGAGAGAGAAACAGACAAACAGATAGATAGATAGATAGATAGATACTGCAGATTGCAGATATATATTGTAGATAGACAGAGAGAGAAACAGACAAACAGATAGATAGATAGATAGATAGATAGATAGATAGATAGATAGCATTTTTAGAGTATAAGGACCAATCACCACTCCTGACATATCTATTTTAGGAAATATTTGGATTCTACATGAAATATCAATTCTGGAACATCCTTTTATGTGTTGTGTCATTCCTCTAATATTCCGCTGAGAAATTTAGGAACATATTGGCAACTGGGTGTTAACATTCCTGATACTGTCAGCACTGACTGGATAGTGTCAAACTGTGCTATATGCAATACAACATAATTACATAATTGAAAAAAGACTTAGATCTCTCAAGTCTAACCTATAATCCTACAGTGTTGATCCAGAGGAAGGCAAAAACTCCTGAGTAGTGGACACCAATTACATACTAGGGGAAAATTCTGTCCAAATATCAGAATAAATCATCATTAACCCTTTCCCAACATCTGCGGTAATAGTACAGCGGATGTCGTGTCTTTTAAGATGGCGGCCGCTCTCCTGCAATGCTATTGGCCGCGATCAGAGTTCACTCTGATCGTGGCCATTGCAGGGCAGGGCCCACCTCCCAAAGTAAAAAAAAAAAATGCCCCCGGGGCCGGTCCCAAGATCTCGCCATGCGGAAGCCGCCTTGCAACAACAAATGTACAGGGCCTGTTCTTCCGACAGCTGGGAGCAGTGTATTGCAGGCCTGGTGCAGGTCTACAATTTTGTTTCTGGTGTCCTTCCACAGCTCTTTGGTCTTCACCATAGTGGAGTTTGGAGTGTGACTGTTTGAGGTTGTGGACAGGTGTCTTTTATACTGATAACAATTTCAAACTGTAAAAAAAAAGTTCAAATCACCCCCCCCTTTCCCTAGGATACATATAAAAGTAAAATATTACTGTGAAACACAAACATTAGGTATCCCTGTGTCTGAAAACACCCGGTCTACAAACTTATAAAAATATTTTTCCTGTATGGTAAACACCATAGTTGGAAAAAAAAATCAAAAGTGTCAAACCGCTGTCAAATTCCCCAAAATGGTATAACTAAAAAGTATACCTGGCCCCGCAAAAAAAAAAAGACACCCTATGCATCCCGTACATAGAAATATAAAAAAGTTATGGGTGTCAGAATATGGCAACTTTTAAAAAAAATTTTTATTGCAAAGTTTTAGATTTTTGTTAAGAGGTTAAAATGTAAATAAAACCATATAAGTTTGATATCCCCGGAATCGTATCGAAACAGAATACAAGTGACATGTCATTTTGCCTGCAGAGTGAATGCTGTAAAAAATGAAGCCCATAAGAAAGTCGCACAAATGCACTATTTCTTCAAATCCACCCCATTCTGAATTTTTTTCCAGCTTCCCAGTACATGGTACAGAATAATAAATGGTATTTTGGCATTAGTAATCTAATTACTCGGGTATCAGTTACTACAGAGCTAGTGCAAGGAATATAAAGCCCCCCACAGCCTTGGAGCAGATCGATGGCTCACCCTAGTCTGATTTGCTCCATAATAATAGCAAATTATAGAACTGTAATTCAATTAATTCCCTAATACAACCATTAAAGGCACACCATAACCACTGACATATGACCTAATATGTATTGTAATTATGGCTTTGAGCCAAGTCTTCCATATAATATAATAATATTGTAAACTTCTAGTATAGATAAGCAATGTTTTCCTTCTGATAGCTCCAACCATGTAGCTTTCAGCTATGACATGTTGCTACTATTATTTTACGTGCTGTCCATATCAGCAAGGAAGAAAAGATTACAAGTGAAGCGATATACATGGAATCTCTGTATTGTATCTGCCTCACATTACTATGTGTAAACAGTGATAAAACCACTGCCATGCATGTTGTAGTGAAAGTGTATAAGCAAATGTATATATGAATAGGAAGTTTGCAGATACAATCTACAATTCAGGCAGAAAAATCTCAGGTTACCTGTAATATCACAACAGCATGTAAATATTCTGTATATTAGTTTCCTGTAGTATGAGTATACCAGCTACTGTATGTAAATGGCACATACAGTATGTATCTGGCCAAGGACTGCATCTGCAAGCAGTTTGTAGAACAACAGGTTGTGCATGTTAAATTGCAACATGTTCGATCCTCATTTCCCTTTGATATCTGTCATTTCGGTTGGTCTCAAATACAGTACATTTGATTGTCAGTTGATACTATTGAAATTGCCAGCATATGCAGGCATCAATCTATTGAGTATGGGCTACTTTTGTCTGTCCTCCCCATTCTTTAGTGAATTTAGTTTTACAAGTACTCTGATTCCTTCTATTCTTAGGCCTTATTCACATGTCAGTGTTTTGGCTAATAATTTGCATCAGTGTTTGTATTTCAAAGGAGCGGATCCAATGGACAGGGAATGATGTGAATGCGTTCTGCCTATAATGAGCCATGTCAGCACTACGTAAATAATGACACACGATAACTATCATTATAAAACCAGAAGATGAAGGAGATATTTAGGCCAGAGATGCCAAACTGGTTTCCAGTGAGCCATATGTTACAAGTAATTTTATGATCTGCTGCCTGTTTTGCTTTTTACATCTCGCCAGCCTCAGTTACCTAGAGCTGCTGCTGACTGGTCATTTAGGGGTTAAGTGCACGACTGACGCCGTAGTTTGCACTGCTATGAAGGAACTATGGCTGGCTCTGCACATGTTCTGCCAGTGTACACACATAGAACTTGTTTATTTCTTGGTTTTATAGCTGAATTTGCAGTTTGTGTTACTTTTCTATATATTTGCCAAAACAAGATTTTGGCAAAAAAGAGTATTACATAAAGTATGTAGACAAGTAATAAAAGTACTATGTGTATTCTAATGCCTACTTATTGTGCAGATGCTAGTGCAGTGTAACATGCATCAGATTGTGGACCCACTGTGTCACTAAACTGGTTTAACTATGGGCCACTCCTAGGAGCACCGCCTTAACTCCTTAAAGGGGTTTTCTGGGCAAAAAAAATTCCTTTTTTTTTAAAAAAAGGCCTGTTAGTGCTATTAATGGGTTAATAAGTACACCCATATATCTTTAGCAGTGTTTTGAGTGATTTCTGGGTTTCTCTGGGAGCTCCTGGCATCTTCTGCATTTGTTTACATTGTGTAGCTTCCTGCTGTGTAGCTTCCTGTGTACCTTTCACACTACCTACCTGTCACTGTCTCCCCTCCTCTCTCACTCCGTTACACCCCATCCCTGTCTTCCTAGCTATCCCACCCACTACTAGCCCTTCCCAACTAACTAACTCAGACCACCATCATACTTACCTGTCTTCCTCTCTGGGAGATGGCTCCTCCTTTTCTTTCTCTGTGCGCAGCTGGAGATACCTCTCTTCCTCTCTGCAAGTGCATACACAGACCGGAAGTATATCTGACGCCTGCGCAGTAGAGATGGAGTGCCATCTCTACTGCGCATATGTCGCAGGCACCTCCAGACTGTGCAAGCGCTGGCAGAGAAGAGAGGAAGAGGAAGATATGTAAGTCTAAAAGCAGAACATACAGCATACATGCACATGGTAAAAATAAAAAGGATTTCAGGGCTGGTAACAAAGCTACAAAATCAGGATTATGACAGAACATTCCAGATAAAAGAGACTGGGCAGATGAGTAATCTGTAATAGGACCCCTACTTACCTTAAACACCTTTGTCTCTGAAAATTTTGCAAGGTGTGAATAGGAAATATTGCTACTATGTGGTGAATGTTTTATAGATGCTTGCTTATTTATGCTCATATATACTTGTAACATAGTTGGTAAGCTTGAAAAGTGATTCAACCTTCAGTGTTGACCAGAGAAAAGCTAAAACAACACCAACAAAGCAATTTACAATTTAATTTTAGGGGAAAGGGAAATGCTTTTCCGACTCCATTATAACAATCAGGATAAATCCCTGAATCAGAGACCAACCTCAAGAGCAATATAGCACAAGTAACTTGTGCCCAGACTCATTTTAGGCAAAAACGGCATCCATACATTGCAGAAAAAAATCTACAGCGGAAATGCTGCAATTTCAAAATAACGCTTTCGTGTTTTTGTAAATCGCAGCGTGTCAATTATAGCTACATAAACGCTGGCATATAGGAATAATAGAAGCAGAAAGTCCGCAAAGGAACTTTCTGTGAAAAACGCTTCTGAAAAAACGGTCTTTTCCGCATTGTTTTTTGGGTGCGGCTCGCTACATCGGGCCTTAGTCTTAATGTAATTTGATGAATTAACCATCATAACATGGTAGAGACTTCCAATGTCTAACTGCTCATAGCAAAAAAAAAGAAAATATATATACAGTTGTGCTAAAAAGTTTACATACCCGGGCAGATTTTTTGGTTTTCTGGCCTTTTTTCAGAGAATATGAATGATAACACAAAAACTTTTTCTCCACTCATGGTTAGTGGTTGGTTGAAGCCATTTATTGTCAAACTTCTGTGTTTTCTCTTTTTAAATCATAATGACAACCAAAACATCAAAATGACCCTGTTCAAAAGTTCACATACCCTGGTGATTAATACCGCGTATTGCCCCCTCTAACATCAATGACACCTTGAAGTCTTTTGTGGTAGTTGTGGATGAGGCTCTTTATTTTCTCAGATGGTAAAACTGCCCATTCTTCTTGGCAAAAAGTCTCCAGTTCCTGTAAATTCCTGGATTGTCTTGTATGTACTGCGCACTTGAGATCTCCCCAGAGTGGCTCAATGATATTGAGGTCAGGAGACTAAGATGGCCACTCCAGAACTTTCACCTTCTTCTGCTGTAGCCAATGACAGGTCGACTTGGCCTTATGTTTTGAATCGTTGTCATGTTGGAACGTCCAAGTACATCCCATGCGCAGCTTCCTGGCTGATGAGTGCAAATTTGCCTCCAGTATTTGCTGATAACGTGCTGCATTCATCTTTCCTTCAACTTTGACCAAGTTTCCTGTGCCTTTGAAGCTCGCACATCCCCACATCATCAGTGATCCACCTCCGTGCTTTACAGTACAAATGATGTTCCTTTCATCATAGGCCTTGTTGACACCTCTCCAAATGTAACGTTTATGGTTGTGGCCAAAAAGTTCGATTTTTCTCTCATCACTCCAAATTACCTTGTTCCAGAAATTTTGAGACTTGTCTCTGTGCTGTTTGGCGTATTGAAGGTGAGATTCTTTGTGGCATTTGCGCAGTATTGGCTTTCTTCTGGCAACTTGACCATGCAGCCCATTTTTCTTCAAGAGCCTCCTTATTGTGCATCTTGAAACAACCACACCGATAGTTTTCAGAACGTCCTGTATTTCAGCTGATGTTATGTGTGGGTTTTTCTTTGCATCCCGAACAATTTTCCGGGCAGTTGTGGCCGAAATTTTGGTTGGTCTACCTGACCATGGTTTGGATTTTACAGAGCCCCTGAGTTTCCATTTGTTAATCACAGTTTGAACACTACTGACTGGCATTATCAACTCCTATGGATACCTTTCCTGTTTTATACAGTTCAATTACCTTTTCCTGTAGATCCGTGGACAATTCTTTTGCTTTCCCCATGACTCACAATCCAGAAACGTCAGTGACTGGAGGAAAGATGCAACAGTCTGTCTGGATCCAAGAAACTCACTCAGCTTTTCTGCACACACACTGATTACAAGCAAACAGGTCACAGGTGAGGATGTTACCTTTAGTAGCCATTCAAACCCCTTTGTGTCAACTTCTGGGCATGTTATCAGGCCAAAATCACCAGGGTATGTGAACTTTTGAACAGGGCCATTTTGATGTTTTTGGTTGTCATTATGATTTAAAAAGAGAAAACACAGAAGTTTTACAATAAATGGCTTCAACCAACCACTAACCATGAGTGGAGAAAAAGTTTTTGTGCTATCATTCATATTCTCTAAAAAAAAGCCAAAAAAACAAAAAAAATCTGCCGAGGGTATCTAAACTTTTTATCACAACTGTGTATATATATATAAATATATATATATATATATATATATATATATATATATTGTAGACAGGCAGAGGGTAAAGTGGTAGATGGCCGATATCTGCCACTTACAATTTTACTCGTAGTGAGATAAGGCCTGGAGTCTGGAGCCTGGGATTGGGGACTTGCTGCAGGTCCACTCCAGTACGGGTGTTGTGGACAGGTATATGTATATATTTTCTATTCTGGACTTTGGTTGTCCTTCTCAAAACCTTAACTATGTTTTTCTTACAGAGGTGTCAAAAATGTATAGAGTATTCCATATGTGGTCTGACTAGGGTAAGACTACGTTTTCATGTGCCTCTAGATCCCTTAGGCCTCCTGCACACGACTGTAGTGGATTTTACTGTTCACAAATGATGCCTCCTAGCTGCCTTTCCCTATTTGCAATATGATCAGGAGATCCAAGGCTTCAGTCCCTTTGTGGGACAGAATAAAAAAAAATAAAAAAAATAATAATAATATATATATATATATATATATATATATATAAAAGAAAGTGTAAAAAATAATTAACAAAAAGGTTAAAAGCCCCACTATATATATATATATATATATATATATATATATACAGTGGGGAAAAAAAAAGTATTTAGTCAGCCACCAATTGTGCAAATTCTCCCACTTAAAAAGATGAGGCCGGCCTGTAATTGACATCATAGGTAGACCTCAACTATGAGAGACAAAATGAGAAAAGATATCTAGAAAATCACATTGTTTGATTTTTTTTAAGAATTTATTTGCAAATTATGGTGGAAAATAAGTATTTGGTCACCTACAAACAAGCAAGATTTCTGGCTCTCACAGACCTGTAACTTCTTCTTTAAGAGGCTCCTCTGTCCTCCACTCATTACCTGTAGTAATGGCACCTGTTTGAAATTATTATCAGTATAAAAGACACCTGTCCACAACCTCAAACAGTCACACTCCAAACTCCACTATGGTGAAGACCAAAGAGCTGTGGAAGGACACCAGAAACAAAATTATAGACCTGCACCAGGCTGGGAAGACTGAATCTGCAATAGGCAAGCAGCTTGGTGTGAAGAAATCAACTGTGGGAGCAATAATTAGAAAATGGAAGACATACAAGACCACTGATAATCTCCCTCCATCAGGGTCTCCACGCAAGATCTCACCCCGTTGGGTCAAAATGATCACAAGAACGGTGAGCAAAAATCCCAGAAGCACACGGGGGGACCTAGTGAATGACCTGCAGAAAGCTGGAACTAACGTAACAAAGGCTATCGTCAGTAACACACTACGCCGCCAGGGACTCAGATCCTGCAGTGCCAGACATGTCCCCCTGCTTAAGCCAGTACATATCCGGGCACGTCTGAAGTTTGCTAGAGACCATTTGGATGTTCCAGAAGAGTATTGGGAGAATGTCATATGGTCAGATGAAACCAAAGTAGAACTGTTTGGTAGAAACACAACTCGTCGTGTTTGGAGTGAATGCTGAGTTGTATCCAAAGAACACCATACCTACTGTGAAGCATGGGGGTGGCAACATCATGCTTTGGGGCTGTTTCTCTGCAAAGGGACCAGGACGACTGATCTGTGTACATGAAAGAATGAATGGGGTCATATATCGTGAGATTTTGAGTGCAAACCTCCATCCATCAGCAAGGGCATTGAAGATGAAACGTGGCTGGGTCTTTCAGCATGACAATGATCCCAAGCACACCGCCAGGGCAATGAAGGAGTGGTATTGTAAGAAGCTTTTCAAGGTCCTGGAATGGCCTAGCCAGTCTCCAGATCTCAACCCCATAGAAAACCTTTGGAGGGAGTTGAAAGTCCGTGTTGCCCAGCGACAGCCCCAAAACATCACTGCTCTAGAGGAGTTCTGCATGGAGGAATGGGCCAACATACCAGCAACAGTGTGTGCCAACCTTCTGAAGACTTACAGAATGGAAACAAAATGTTAAACAAGCATGTTAGGTATCCTCATGTGCGTATAAGTCTGAACTATTAAAAGGTGTTATTTATCCCATATGGTGAGTGCCATAAAAAAAAAAAAAAAAATGTATATACCACAATGCACAGATTTATGTATTTTAGTCACCTCACCTCCCCCAAAAGTAACAATAAAAAAATTATCAAAAAGTCATACATCAAAAATTGGTACCAATAAAAACTACAACTTGCCCACAAATAAAGAGCCTTAACCTCCGTCATCAAAACATGTTACTAGTATGATATTGTATTGCAGTAATAATGATCCGCCAGTCATGTCATTTTAAAATACAGCGTGAATGTCTTAAAAATAAAATGCAAAAAACGATAAAATTGTAGGTTTTTTTCACAAAGACCCCCAAAAACGTTAATAGCTATATCAACAGAGCATACGGAGAATGGGCAGTATTGAGAACAGAGCAGAATGGATCCATGAGGGGAGTATTACTATTATATATTAATATTCTTTATTTTTGTACAACAGTCTGACTGTTTTATGACTGTTAATTTTATGTGCCTGGAAAATCCTTTACCAGTCTAGCCATAAGCAACTATAGGCTGCTGTACATATTGATAGTCCTTTTTTTCAACAAACATTGATTCCCATTTCTCTATTTCAACTGAATTATTCAGATTATGGAAAGTTCATAGGGAAATGCATATAATATAATTCCTTATATTCTGAATCCGTACAAATGCTTCAACACTTTTATAGCACAAAATAGAAGGGTTATGTTAGAAGGAACCTGTCAGGAGGTTTTTCCATCAAAAACTGGCCCCATCATGTCCAGGATCATGTAATAACCTTTCCATTGCTGACCCTCTGTAATCTTTTTGTTACAGCAAAGTGAAGTTATAAATGTCAGAAGGCATAAAAAGTCATTTACACATTAACCTAAGTAGTCATGTCGGGCGGGGATCAGCCTCAGCTTAGTCATCCTGTCACACCTCTTGGGTATGATTGACATCTCTCTCTGGATTTCAGAGAGTGAGGGGGATCTGTGGGAGATGTCAGTCCACCCAGGAGGTGTGATTAACAAACCGATAGTGTAACTAGACTGAAGCTGCTCCCCGCCCACCCATGTAAAAACTACCTGACAGGTTCCCTTTAATTCATATAATGGAAGTATACCCAGTAACTTGAGATGATCACACTTAATTTGTATAGTATGTACAATACACAATTCACATTTCCTTCAATGAGCTATCCTAATATGACCCCTAAACCATGATAGCTACATACATCACTGTTTTTATATCGTGGAAGTAGGATCTTGTGTTAGAAAGTAATGTTTGTTATCACCAAAATATTTTCAACATGTAAACCCAAAAGTTAAACGGAACCTTCTTCCAGTTAGTACAAGTATAACATATGGTAGCTAAATGTAAATGAAGAACAATGTCCTGCTTGGAAAGTAGTCTTTTTCTTACAACCTCCCATGTATACCATTGTTGTTAGGTATTTACCTGAAGATGGGCCCACAAGAACTGATGCATGAGAGGGGCCTGTACATTCTTTTGACTCTGAGTTTCTTTCTGATCTCAATCATTGCTTTTGAGGTCTCCTTTGTTGACAACTCTTTGAGTCTTGATAGTAGTAGCAATGCTGTTGTCATAATTTTTACTGTAGTGGTATGACAGTGGATTCGTAAATCCCAAGTATATAGAAACCATTCTGTAACCTTTTCCAGATTCCTAAGCATTAACAGTCATATTTCTGTGATCTTTATAAAGCTCTTTGATCAACACATGGCATGTGTTACAAACCCTGCATTATTCACATCCTTGCAGGGTAGCACAGGATGATCATCTGGTGGGCACTGGTTCTGACAGAATTACAAGGTCTGGCCACAGCAGGGGCATGAGGTTCAACGCAGACAATCTCTCTTGGAGATCACTTGCTACTGGTTTGTATTGATGTTATTACTTACTGATGATATGATAAAATAGCACAATTTACAATGCAAATAAAAGTGAACATGCACTTGCTCTGTATATCTAACTGGCTGGGACTGACTGTACAGCTGTCTTCCCATGTGATTCAAGGGAAACTTGTCAGCAAAGTCGTGGCTAATAAACCTTTGGCATTATGCAGTAGGGCTTGTAAATACCTTTCTAGATGCACCCTGTAGAAAGCATCGGCTTAACTAGGAAGAATAAAGTGAGTTTATAAAACTGTTGTCACCAATAGTTATTTGGGGGACAGACCACTTTAATAAGTGTTTTTGTCACTAGGTTCAGTAAATTGGGTATCTTTCCAAAACAGGAACAAGTTTTTTTTATGTCTGTAGCCTGCTAGTTAAAGAGGACCTTTCACCACCTCCAACAATTCCAATTCTTTGCATCATTTAATAGGTGCTACTCCACTGACCGGCATAGTTGGAATTTTTTCTCTAGCCCCCGCCGTTTCCGAGCAATTAATTCAGGTAGTTTTAGTCTCTTTGATTTAGGCTCTATACTGTCAGGAGGGCGGTGTCAGGCAGGAGCAGACAAGGGGTGTGATTCTGAGCTCTGACACTGGCTGCCTCTGATTGGAGCTCTGACTCACACCCCCTGCCTGACACTGCCCTTCTAACATTACAGAGCTGATATAGCACACCAGGCACCAAATCTAACTGCGCTTGTTGCTTGGGAATGGTGGGGGCTAGAGGAAAAATTCCAATTGCACTGGAATCAGTGAAGCAGAGACTATTAACAAATGCTAAGAACATGAGTTAAAAGGTCATCTTTAATAAAGTTGTCTGGTCACAGCAACATCAGCACTGATTTAAAAGTGGATTGACAAATGTAATTCAATGAGTCAGGTTTGTAGAGATAGTGACCAGTGACTGGATTGCAGCTTCACTCTGGATCTGCAGTCCAAGTGCCTGAGCTTTGAATGGAAATATTCTATAGGTCTTGTACATGAGAGTCTACAAGCACCAAACACTTTTATTGATTTTTTGCTAAAACAACTCTTTAAAAACACTTAACCAATCAATTTCTGAGCAAATATAACCATTTCCTATAACACAAGTCTTTATATGGGAGCCAATAACATACACAATGCATTGTTGCACAGTTTACAACACTATGTAGCCCAGCAACTGCACTTTAGGAGACAATAATGCTGTAGGCAACATCTTTGAAGTAAGACTGTATAGTTTATATTCCAAGAAGTACCTTAGGCATGTAAACAGATTGGATGTTTTCCATGGAAGTAATTCGTTATACATCTGTAACAAGTTATAAATTATTTTTTTCTATTAAGGAAAAACATGTAAAACCATAGTCACAGCTATAGTGAATGGACTGGCAGTACGTGCTATTCTGGCATTGAAGGAGTTAATGGATTAGTAAGAATGCATTTGGACTTCTCTGAGCTGGGGCACTTTTGGGTAAGAAGGGAGAGAGAGGTACACTGTTCTAAAACAAACACACAAAAATACCAAGAAAATGAAAATATAAACAAGGAGCCAGTAAGATAAACAGTGGAAACATTTCCTAGGTAAACAGATACTGGAGAGCTTTAAATATAATATTTCCTACCAACCACTGGGTCCCTCTAAGTAAGGCCATCTGTTGTATGTGCTGCAGGCACTGTCAGGATCAGCAGGCTGCATGCAAAGACCAGGTCATTGGCTCTGGCCAATCTACTTCGTGGTTTGGCGCAGCCAGATCATAGCCTGAGAAACTGCGTCCTTCCTAAAATAAGCTATTCCAGCTACAGAAATGCTACACCGCACACCAATTTGTTCCATAGGAAATGTGAGCCGGCAACAGGCGCAAAGATTTTTCCTTTTCCGATCAACGGCCATTATTTTTTGTTATTGAAAGAATGGTTCAGAGATATGTATATTCATTATATGTATCTATGACAAATTGGTAGGAATGTAACACTTTCATTGCCATAATACAATGTTGTTTAGTCATTGCTGTTTACATGTACATGAGGTTCAGATGACGATTACATGTGCATTGAAAAATCATTTGATATGTCACATTGGACTTCCTCCCATTCACTATTGGCATGGCTACAATCTTTAATAGAAATTGCAACATGTGAATACTAGAAATTTTGGTAATGCCAGTATGTTCAAGAAAGAAGACCCCTTCAGGTTCCTCCATCAGGTTCATCAATAAAGACGGATTTGTTCACACAAGGTGGCAAATGTCAAAACAGATATATTATTAAATCAGCACCAAATGTGTTAAATTCACAGAAAATTGTGAAAAGAAAAACTCAAAACATATAACGCTTTCTACAGGTTTTTAAAATATAAACCACCACCTTTCACTTTTTTTTTATTACAAAAATAAAAAAAACACAAGAAAAAAAAAAATAATTAAATAAGTTGGATTCCAGGAGGGAAAAAAAACAACAAACAGAAGACCAACCCACAAAAGACAAGAAAAAAAAAAAAAAATAAAAAAAAAAAAAATTTTTTTTTTTTTTTTTTTTTTTTTTTCCACCGGGGGCCCTTTTTTTAAAAACCTCCTTTAAAAAAGTGGATTTTATAAATGGAAGAAAAAGGGGAAAAAAAGGGGGTGTGTTATTTTTTTTTTTTTTTTTTAAATTGTGCATGAAGCTGTGAACCGAGAGCAAGGCAGGTGGTTTGGTCTCCGCAACCAGAAATGAACGCACACGCGGTAGTTCAAGAAAAGAATATATATTTACTATAAGTTAATAAAGGCTATTTGAAGGTAAAATGACAGGATAAAGACAAGCAAAATATACAATATAGCATGAACAATTTCAAGGCAAATTCTGCAATGGTTTCTACTTTTACTCTGTCCAATTCTGCAGTATGGACACTGAATGAACAATATACTCAAAACTATCCCTAACTGACCCTGACATCACATTTGGGTGCACCCCCTTTTCCCCAGTGGTCCAGGTGGACCGCTTACAGTCTGTAGAAGCGCGCGGTGGGGCCCAAAGTCGTTCCTTTCTTTTATAGCGAAACGTCCTGTCCTCACGGTTATCAGGATCTTGGGAGAAATGAAGTCCTCTTTAACAGGGAAACCCAATGAATGCAATGTAATCCAACAGCAGATTCCACTCAGCACACTGACAGTCCTGCCGAATCCATACACTGAGCTGGGATGTAAGCCGGGATTTAGCAGGTGCCGTCCAGTACATCAACAGCACTGCGAGTCTCTATCTGTGGTATCCATATACACAGTCACAATGTCAGTCTCACTGATCAGCCACTGAGCACAGTTCCTTTCACGTGGACTCACTAGTCCTGTTGTCTCTTTACACTCTGTTTGTCTCTGGACCAAGATACAGCTTAGCTGTACAGAAAAATCTCCACACCAGTTCAATACAACACTTGCCAAGATGGCTGCTGCTCTCTGTCTCGTCACTTCCTGCTTCTCTGCTCACACTCTGTCTGCAGAACAGACAGGCTGACATAAAAGGGGGGGGGGTCTCACTCCAGCATCATGTCACAATTACAATGGCTGCTGTCTTAAAGGAACAGAATCACAGAAATACATTCAACATTAACAGTTTATACAGACAAATAAAGCTTAGGACAACATTGGCTGTCTCTTACATATTCCCCCCCACTTTAAGATTGGCAGTCCCTGCCTATGACTGTATATCCAGAGGGTTGTACTTTTATGCACAGGGTGGTAGTATACCGATGTATGGCAGGCCAAATAAACTCATCCTGCGCATACCGAACAGGGGGAATACCAGCATTTGGCCTAGTGGTCCGTCTGAGGACCGGTGGTATATTATGGGGTGCTGCAGCTATGGGCTGAGAAGGACCAGCGGATTCCGCACCAGAGGGGGCACAGGCCGGAGATACAGTAGTCACAGGTGGAACATCCCCAGGAGCAGGGATCGGCCAACAATCATCCTCCTCGTCTGAGGCCCATTCCGCACCTCCATTCTCTGACTGTGGGAGCTCATTCACATTGGCAAGCCCATCATGATTTGTCCCTTCAGAATGACACAGGCGCAACATATTTCGGTGAAGTACTCGAACACAATCAGTTCCTTCTTTCTGGACCTGGTACACTGGCCCATTCGCATACTTGCGGCCAACAACACGATACGGCAAAGCCTCCCATCGGCTTTCCAATTTCCCTTGGGGTTTCTTGACACGAACTAGCACCAGGTCGCCTGGTTGCAATGGTGCTTCTTGCACTGGGGTCTTATCAGGATGGGGATGTTCTTGCAGGCGCTGCCGCACCAATCGATGGATCGTCTCAAGTCTCTGCCGGTGCGCCCGCACCCAAGAGGTTGGATCCCTCGGAGGGAACCCATCCACATCATCCAACTGTAATTCTCCTATACTTCGCCCAGACCGCCCAAAGAGAAGTGTATAAGGAGAGTACCCCGTTGTAGAATGGACCTGATTGTTATAGGCCCACACCATTTCAGACAAGAACTGAGGCCACTGTAACTTCTTGTCTTCCTCCAGAGTCCGCAGCATCTGTAGCAGAGTTCTGTTGAATCTTTCACAGGCCCCATTTCCCTGAGGGTGGTATGGAGTCGTGTGCGACTTCTTTATCCCGTAGATACGTTGAACTTCTTTCATTACGTGTCCCTCAAAGCAGGCACCCTGGTCGGAGTGGATGCGTTTAGGGCACCCATATACTCGAATGAAATCTTGGCACAGAGCACGAGCTGCTGACTCAGCTGTCTGGTCCTTGGTGGCGGTTACCACCGCAAATTTGGTGAAGTGATCCACCATTACGAGGCAATACTGGTGTCCGCTATTGGATGGGCCCACCATTAGATAGTCTATCATGACGATTTCTAAAGGTTCCTGGGTCACGATGGTTTGCAGGGGAGCTCTCTGTTCTATTGCCTTATGGATCTCACAAGTTCGACAGCTGCGACATACTTCTTCGACCATTTGACGAAGACCAGGGCAGTAAATCAGTCGCTGTAACCAACGAAAGGTCTTCTCATGACCAAAATGTCCATTCTTATTATGAGCCTCAACTGCCAACGAGCGAGCCAGTTCACTAGGCACCACAATTTGGTATCGAATGTCGATCTCAGAAGGTAAATAGACCTTTCGGCATAGCACTCCATTTTTCATCTCCAACTTTTCCCACTGACTCAGAACAGATAATATCTCACGTGTCAGTCGTTCTCTTTCCTCTCTACAGGGCTTCTGGCCTTTCTCAACACACTTGATCATCTGTGCCAGCCCCTCATGGGTCTGTTGTATCTGTGCCCATTCCTGTCGTGAGGGACCAAAGAAAGGAGCCATTTCAGTCCCCTCCATCTCAAACTGATTAGTGGCGGTCAAGGCCTGTGAAAATCTGCTGAAGTCGGGCACCTCCACATGCTCCAACTCATGATCCACGTCTACTGTGGGGGTCTGGGCGGTTACCCTAGAAAGCCCGTCAGCATTCTGGTTCTCTGTCTTGGACCGATACTTAATGCGGTAATTGAACTTAGTCATTCGGGCTATCCACCTCTGCTCTAACGCCCCGAGCTTGGCATTTTCCAGGTGAGCTAGTGGGTTGTTGTCAGTCAGTACTAAAACTTCAGCACCGGTCAAATATTCAGAGAATTTCTCGGTCATGGCCCATACCAGTGCCAACAGCTCCAACTTAAATGAACTATAATTCTCGGGGTTTCTTTCAGAATCTCTCAAAGACCGGCTGCCGTACGCTATGACCCTCTCCTGGCCATCCTGAAGCTGGGAAAGCACTGCTCCAAGACCATACAGGCTTGCATCCGTATACAGCTGGAACGGCAAGTGGTAATCAGCATATGCCAAGATTGGGGCTGTTGTCAGTGCATCCTTTAATGCCTGGAAGGCTTGTTCCTGTTCAGGTCCCCACTTCACGGACCGGTTCTTTGGACCACCGGATGTGCCTCGTAGGAGAGCATTAAGTGGTGCTGCTACCTTGGCGAAATCCTTAATAAACCGTCGATAGTAACCGGCTACTCCAAGGAACGCCCTCACTTCTCGCAGGGTAGTCGGTATTGGCCAATCTTGAACAGCCGCTATCTTGTCTCTTGATGGTCTCACCCCTTCTCCTGATACGCGGTGACCCAAGTAATCAATTTCAGATTGGAACAACCGACATTTACTGGGTTTCAATTTGAGCCCATGTTCCCGCAATCTTCGAAATACTTGCCCCAACTGGTGGAGATGGTCTTCAAAGGTCGCAGAATACACTATAATGTCATCCAAGTAGATGAGAGTGAACTCAAAGTTGAAGTCACCGAGACATTTCTCCATCAACCGCTGAAACGTTCCGGGTGCATTTGTCAACCCGAAGGGCATCCGGTTAAATTCGTATAGTCCCATGGGCAAGATGAATGCCGTCTTCTCCTTGTCTTTTGTGGCCATCGGCACCTGCCAATACCCACTAGCCAGATCTAGTGAGGAGAAGTACCGGGCTCTCCCCAGCGCTGAGAGGGACTCCTCAATCCGTGGCAAGGGGTAGGAATCTCGTACGGTGCAAGCGTTTAACTTCCGATAGTCTACGCAAAATCGGATGGACCCATCTTTTTTTCTTACTAACACCACAGGAGCTGCCCAGGGACTCTGGCTTTCTTGGATGATCCCACCCTGTAGCATGTTAGCTAACAGTTCTTTTACTTCCTGATACAACTGTGGAGGAATTTGTCGGTAGCGCTCTCTAATTGGAGGGGTGTCTCCTGTGGGAATCTCATGGTAGATCCCTGTGGTACATCCAAAATCTTCAGCATACCGTGAAAAGGCGGCTCGGTTCTCCCACAACAGTTCATCTACCTTCTGCACACATTCCAGAGAACATGAACTTGCATCCATCTTCATCTGTTCTCGAATTGCACGGCCATTCCATTCAGAGGTGGGTTCCTCATCTTCTCCCATGGACACAGTTACGGTCCACTCATCCCTTTCAGTCGGCTTCAGCTGCATTGGAGTTACTTTCCTTACTTCCTCCGGAGTCACATAGATGTTAGCCAGCTGCCTCCCTGGGGTCAGGTCCACACTCTGGTCCTGAGTGTTTACACATCGAAGTGGTACTCTTCCATTGCGAACTATTGCCAAGGAACGGGCCACTAGCGGATCAACACCTCCTTCGGCTGCCTGCAGTGGTTCTACCAACACAGCTATGCCCTCTAGTTTCCGACAGGTGCCTACGGGCATAGACACTATTGTCTCCCGACTGGGTGGCAGTGTAACTTTTGTATGCAAAGGAACTGAAATTCGAGCCAGAGGACGCTGCGCATCCGAACTTTTCTGTAAGCCACATGTCCGGATCAGCCGCTGGAAAGCTGTTTGAGTAGGCCGATGGGTGGTGGTTTCTTTCCAATAACCGTGACCTTTCTTTTCAAAGAGGATCTGATCTAATTCTTTTAACACATTCATCCCCAAAATGACAGGGACCTTTACTTCATGTGACTCCTGTACCACCACAATGCCTTTCCTACCCAGATCTTGGCCACATACCCGGACATTCATCCAGGCCACTCCCACGACTGGAACTGGTAACTGGTTAGCTGCGACCACTCGTACGAATGTATGGGGATCATATTTCACATGTTGCTGGAAGTACCGTTCATAACAGTCTCTACTCAAGGTCGTTACTTGGGAACCCGTGTCAATCATCCCGGTAACCGGAATACCCTCCATTTCCACCTGTATAACAGGACTTGCAGCGATCAGGTCATCATTAGGGCATTCTCCCCACATAGTCTCCTTGTCAGTCTCCCCTACTACACGCCCTACAGCAGCAGGGGACTTCAGTTTAACGGCGGTCTCTCATAAGTTTGTCGCTGCTCTGGACATCTAGCAGCAACGTGGCCCATCCGTCCACACTCCCAGCAGCGTATCTCCCGTCGTTCTGGCCATCTGTTTGTGCCCCTTCGGTAAGCCCCTTCGATTTCTCCTGAGCACTGCATTAACTGATTTGGACCCCTTCGGTAGGTCCTATCCTCATCCCTCCAGCGGGGTGGTGGGTGATTCTGATTTTCTGGGTATGGACGGCTCACCCTTTCACCTCCAGTTTTCTGGAAGTCTGCAATTTTCATAGAATGTTCATCACAACGGGTGTGCAAGTGTTCCATTTGCTCTTGCAGTTTCTGCATTACTGTGAGAATTTCTTTAACCGTCCCCTTTTCTACTGTCTCTGAGCCAGAACTAGCCCCCTGTGACAAAGTAACTCCAACTGCGGTCTGGGGCTTCGGGAACATACTATTGGCACGGGAGATGGCCTCTACCTGTACATCATGGAATTTAGCATCAGTCTCTCGTCGTATAAAATCCTGCATAGTCACAGTTAAACTGCCGTCACGTATCCCCAGGACAAACTGGTCACGGAGAGTCCGATCAGGGTTACAGAAGGCTGGTGAGCCCCCTCTTTCCTTCACTTGAATATCTCGGAGCAGTTCTTGTAGGGCATTTGCATATTGGGGAAGGCTTTCATTCTCCTGTTGTACCCTCTGGAAGAACCGAGCCTGCAGAGACCCCAGCAATGCAGTTTCTCCATAAATGGTTTCTAGAATCTGGACTACTTGCTCAAATGTCTGCCTTTGTTCAAATGGCCTCAATATCACCGTGGTCTTAGCATCCCCTTGTAATGTCAATATTGCTAGCTCTACTAGTACTTCTGGTGTGGTCTGATACATTCGCTGTATCATTCGTATCTGTTCCACCCACATACTCACTGACATATTATTGCCATCAAATTTAGCTAACTGACTCATTATAGCCCCTGCTGGCATTCTTCCTCCAGCACCATTCTCCCGAACGGGTGCGTCACCGTCCATTCTGGTAAGCGGATCCTGCCGACTACGCCAATTTGTGAACCGAGAGCAAGGCAGGTGGTTTGGTCTCCGCAACCAGAAATGAACGCACACGCGGTAGTTCAAGAAAAGAATATATATTTACTATAAGTTAATAAAGGCTATTTGAAGGTAAAATGACAGGATAAAGACAAGCAAAATATACAATATAGCATGAACAATTTCAAGGCAAATTCTGCAATGGTTTCTACTTTTACTCTGTCCAATTCTGCAGTATGGACACTGAATGAACAATATACTCAAAACTATCCCTAACTGACCCTGACATCACATTTGGGTGCACCCCCTTTTCCCCAGTGGTCCAGGTGGACCGCTTACAGTCTGTAGAAGCGCGCGGTGGGGCCCAAAGTCGTTCCTTTCTTTTATAGCGAAACGTCCTGTCCTCACGGTTATCAGGATCTTGGGAGAAATGAAGTCCTCTTTAACAGGGAAACCCAATGAATGCAATGTAATCCAACAGCAGATTCCACTCAGCACACTGACAGTCCTGCCGAATCCATACACTGAGCTGGGATGTAAGCCGGGATTTAGCAGGTGCCGTCCAGTACATCAACAGCACTGCGAGTCTCTATCTGTGGTATCCATATACACAGTCACAATGTCAGTCTCACTGATCAGCCACTGAGCACAGTTCCTTTCACGTGGACTCACTAGTCCTGTTGTCTCTTTACACTCTGTTTGTCTCTGGACCAAGATACAGCTTAGCTGTACAGAAAAATCTCCACACCAGTTCAATACAACACTTGCCAAGATGGCTGCTGCTCTCTGTCTCGTCACTTCCTGCTTCTCTGCTCACACTCTGTCTGCAGAACAGACAGGCTGACATAAAAGGGGGGGGGGTCTCACTCCAGCATCATGTCACAATTACAATGGCTGCTGTCTTAAAGGAACAGAATCACAGAAATACATTCAACATTAACAGTTTATACAGACAAATAAAGCTTAGGACAACATTGGCTGTCTCTTACAAAGCCTAAGTGAATTAGGTAACTAATATTAGGTTTTGTTAATGGATCAATTATTTTCTTGCTGTTTTCATAATATTTCTGAAATATGTATAATAAAAAAGAACAAATACAGACATATGAATTATGCAGACGTGGAAATACGTTAAAAGAAAAACTGTCTTAGTTGCCCATAGCATCCAATTACAGCGCAGCTTTCATTTTGTGTTCTGCTCCTGAAAAATGAAGACTGCTTTGTGATTGGTTGCTATGTGCAACTAAGACGGTTTTGCTTTTTAGGCCGGGGCACCACGTTGTGAAAACAAATCGCAGAAAAATATCCACAGAGCAAATGCTGCGGTTTCATAAACTGTCACATTTTTGTAAATCGCAGCATGTCAATTATACCTATGGAAACGTTGATGTTTTCCATATAGGTATAATAGGGACAGAAAATCCGCAGAGGAAAACTGCGACTTTCTGTGAAAAGTGCTGCAGAAAAAAGCGATACATTTCTGCCGTGGTCTTTTCCGCAGCGCTTTTTGGCTGTGGCTCGCTATGTGGGGCCTTAGCCTTAGACTGTTTTAATAAATCTGCCCCATTGAGTTCTCTGGGCCAAAAATTTTAGGATTCACACGACAGTGCCATTTTCTATACATCTGTGAAAAAGAGCCGTGTCGGTCTGTTCAAATCCTTAGGATTCACATGGCATTGCATAACGGCCATGCTACGATTGTTTTTGAAATGGCTGTCACACGGCCATTATAGCCCATGTATGTTAATGAGTCTATTCACACGGTGCTATATTTATGTCTGTTTTGAAGGACAAATAAAGAGCATGTCAGCTTTTTTTTTACGCCTGTTAAAAAAAGTCTGTAAAAAAAACAGCCATATGAATAGACACATTGAAATTAATGTGTTCTCAAAAAGGCCGTGTGTGAATGGGCATCACACAGCTATTTTTGACTGTCATGTGAATAAGACCTACTTCATACATATCTGTTGGATCATGCTGTATAATGAAAAAAATTGGTGTGCTAAAAAAAGTCTATGTTAAGAAACAGAAATGTGCTAAAGTAATTTAAAAGAATGTATTGACAGTGTTTCAAACGGGAATTATTACGAACCCCTAATGCTCAAGTGTGAATTAGCCCTTACACACCGTTACGTAACATTACCTGAACTATATACAGTGCCTTGCAAAAGTATTCGGCCCCCTTGAACTTTTCAAACTTTTGCCACATTTCAGGCTTCAAGCATAAGGATATAAAATTTTAATTTTTTGGTGAAGAATCAACAACAAGTGGGACACAATCATGAAGTGGAACGAAATTTATTGGATATTTTAAACTTTTGTAAAAAATAAAAAACTGAAAAGTGGGGCGTGCCAAATTATTCGGCCCCCTTAAGTTAATACTTTGTAGCGCCACCTTTTGCTGCGATTACAGCTGCAAGTCGCTTGGGGTATGTCTCTATCAGCTTTGCACATTGAGAGACTGAAATTCTTGCCCATTCTTCCTTGGAAAACAGCTCGAGCTCAGTGAGGTTGGATGGAGAGCGTTTGTGAACAGCAGTTTTCAGCTCTTTCCACAGATTCTTGATTGGATTCAGGTCTGGACTTTGACTTGGCCATTCTAACACCTGGATACGTTTATTTGTGAACCATTCCATTGTAGATTTTGCTTTATGTGGGGATGGTGTGTTCAGGGTGATGAGCTGTGTTGCTTTTACGCCAAACATATCATTTTGCATTGTGGCCAAAAAGTTCGATTTTGGTTTCCTCTGACCAGAGCACCTTCTTCCACATGTTTGGTGTGTCTCCCAGGTGGGAGATATGGATATCTTTGAGAAATGGCTTTCTTCTTGCCACTCTTCCATAAATCCCAGATTTGTGCAGTGTAGGACTGATTGTTGTCCTATGGACAGACTCTCCCACCTCAGCTGTAGATCTCTGCAGTTCATCCAGAGTGATCGTGGGCCTCTTGGCTGCATCTCTGATCAGTCTTCTCCTTGTTTGAGATGAAAGTTTAGAGGGACGGCCGGGTCTTGGTAGATTTGCAGTGGTCTAATACTCCTTCCATTTCAATATGATCGCTTGCACACTGCTCCTTGGGATGTTTAAAGTTTGGGAAATCTTTTTGTATCCAAATCCGGCTTTCCACAACAGTATCACGGACCTGCCTGGTGTGTTCCTTGGTCTTCATGATGCTCTCTGCGCTTTAAACAGAACCCTGATACTATCACAGAGCAGGTGCATTTATACGGAGACTTTATTACACACAGGTGGATTATATTTATCATCATCAGTCATTTAGGACAACATTGGATCATTCAGAGATCCTCACTGAACTTCTGGAGTGAGTTTGCTGCACTGGAAGTGAAGGGGCCGAATAATATTGCACGCCCTACTTTTCAGTTTTTTATTTTTTACAAAAGTTTAAAATAACCAATAAATTTTGTTACACTTCACAATTGTGTCCCACTTGTTGCTGATTCTTCACCAAAAAATTAAAATTTTATATCCTTATGTTTGAAGCCTGAAATGTGGCAAAAGGTTGAAAAGTTCAAGGGGGCCGAATACTTTCGCAAGGCACTGTAGCTTAGGCTGCAAAAGCAATGACTCAGGTGATGTTATCGGGATCTTCCATGTCTTGTGTTGGATAATTGTCAGCGAAAGTCGCACATTTGGCAGGAAGTAACGCTGTTCCCATCTCTAGAAATATGCTTCCAGGAGGTCACCTTACATTAGATGGAAATACAGTCTGTTCGTGATAATTATTCATAACTGGCTATTAATATTCATAAAACTATATTCTTTAGACCGTATCACAGCTGTGTTTGCCAAACACTTTGTATCTTTGCTCGAAGTCAATGCCTTCATTAAACCCATTTTAATTATTTATTCATACTTTAAAATACATTTACACTTTGTGAAAAAAAAAAAGAAAAGCAGCAGCGGCGATGGCACAGCTGTGGAAGCAAAGCCGTATCTCAACTGCACATATTATTTAGTGGAAAGGGCCTCAGTCAGCCACTAGCGTAGTCGGTATGTGTTGCTTTACAGAAGGTAAATAATAGTAGCCTCAGTGTCATCTGCACAGTGTGCATGCGCCCAAACGCTACTGAACTGTTGTCTGGACCTTCATACAACACACGCTGTGTTATATCTTTTTTATACCTAATGCAACTATAGATACTCTTGGCAGGGGCATGTTTAGAAAGCTAAACCCAAGTGGTACAATGATACGTACATTAACCTAGTGACAGGCTCTCAAAATGTCATGGCTATTCCTAAGTGATTTAGAGGTATTATGGGGAGGTGATTCCAAAAGGAAGAATGAAGGGAAATTTTCTTCAAGGTGATATCCACATCATACTTTGTAAATAATCCTGTAAAATAGCCAGACTAAATGAGTAAGCTATGGAGCAGGGCAGAGACAGACAGCTTGGGACCCCAGTTATATACCTCTTGTTTTGTTTTATTTCTTCATAGAGAACCCCCCAAACATCCACCCATTGTCTCTCTATTCACCAGTAAGTTTACACAGCTGATTTTTTTTCAGGAATTTAAAGCTGAATGTTTCTGCTTGACCAAATTCTGTCCGCTGCAGAATCTGCTGCTGAATTTGCAAATTTTGCACCAGCGGGCGTTATATATTTCTACCTCCCATTCACTTCAGCGGAAGGCATCATGAAGAAACTGCCTCAAGTACAGCTGTTAATTCAGCCATGTGAACATAAACTAATCTTTAGCCATGAAGCTCATTAGCTTAGGCATTTACACACAATTTTACCGACTGTAGAAAGCTGCAGTTAAGGTGATAGGGCCATCTGACCTGCTGAGCCCCTGTGCACGACTGGTATGTCCCTCCCTGATATGGAGACATGCATAATCCCTAAAACTTCCATTTATTGTTTTCACACTAGTAGCCATGTACCTGCACTACCATTCCTCCATTGAAAGAAGAGACACAGAAATCCCATTGTTATGATCGGTGGTGGTCCTAGCAGTGGAACTACCATCAATCAGACCTATGGATAGGTGATACATTATGATCTTGGGACAACCACTTTATGGATGAACATCTTGTCTTTATCAGTTTTATTTGTATATTTATTTATTTGGTTTCTTTATATATTTTCTCCAAAAACAAAATGTACTCTCGTCATTCATGATGGACCATATCGCACTTTTACATTATGGTGACTCGTGCTTAAAACTATGCTAATTGTAAAATGGCCCGTCAATTGTCCACCCTGGCTGCTGTTCATATTTGTAGGTTTTGTTTGTGTTCCAGCACTCAGTGAGTTAATGTACATACACACATACCAGTGGCGTGCTTATCCAGACATTGTCTGTACAGCCCCTTGATGTTAATTTGTGAGCACTTCTAGGAGCTAATTAGCACAAGAGAGCTAAGTGCTAATTAAGTGGCAGCGGGAGCTGTGAAACCATTCCTTTCTGGACGGCAGCAGATTGAAAAAGAAGGAAACAGGTGTGAGAAGGCGAACCGCACATGGGACACAAACTATATCAAAACTGTATTGTGACATACGCACAACTGGAGTGGGTAGTGATACCAATTACTTTGTATTGTCTGCCACTTAAAACTGAGTACGGCTGCTACTTCAGTCAATTATAGGACAACAAAACCTGGCATGCATAAAATGTGAGCATACAATTGTTTACATTGAAGCGGCCTTCAATAGGGCAGGAAAATGTAATTTTATTATTAGGTAGTTGAGCATAACCATTTAGCCTCTACTATGAAATATATGAACCAAAAATATGTACTTAATGACATTTTCCACTATAAACTTTGCTAACCTTATGTGAGACAACATGAGCTGGGTGCCACATCTTATTGGTTTGCCACATCGTATTGGTTTGCATTGTTGTCCTGTACCATAGGGCCATAGGTTTCACTCTTTGTAAATAAAAGTTGAGTTCATATATCCTCAATGTGTTCACATGGCTTATTTCTAGGTAGTTTGATTCACTTTCAATCTCAAAGCTTGGTTGTCCAGGACTAAAAAAAGGCTATTTTTCCAGAAGCAGTGACATTCCTGTTCATGTTATATATCTAGTATTACAACTTAGTGGCACTGTTTATGGAAAAAATAAATCCTTTGTTTTCTAACTCTGGACTTTCACTGATGTAGGGAAAATAGTTAACCATTGTGTGAATGGAGTAATCTGGACACCCTCTGCCTCACCTAAGAGTCCTGTTAGAATATACTCTAGTGATATAGAGTACAAAAGGGTACACTTCAGCATCCATTGGGCGACTAAAGCCCTATAGTTGTGTTGTGACATATACATTAGGAGCTTTCCTGGCATTTAGAGCAAATATAGGACACATGTGATGTGACAGGAACCTTGGTTTGATTTGTTGACACACTGTTGTTATTATTATAGAAGAGTGAATTTCCCAAAATTAGTTTTAGCCCTGATTCAATTGAATCGACTCTCAGATTGAATTCAGTCTGAATGGAAAATGATCTGATTGCCATAAACGTCATGTATGATACTCTGAGGTCTCCTAGAATTGTATCCAGCCCCTTTAAAGATCTTTGATGCCAAGAATCTAAGACAGCATTAGGATTAAGAATGTCATTGTGACAATGCGATAGCAACATATATGACTATGGGTAAAAGGATGGTAGGCAGTGTCAACAAATAGTCTTTTTAAAAACATACTGCATTGTCGCCCAAGGTAATTTAGCCTTTGTCTTCTTCTGATGTCTGTGGCTGCCCTTTTGAACGATTTGTGTGGGACAAATTCCAAATGTTACTGATTTATTGAAATTTGAAACTTATGGCAAATGTTAAACAATTTAGATTTGTGCCAAATTCATTTGCTTATCTCTAGCCATTATACATATGCTGCATCTAGTCATGTCCTCCATACTCTTTCACATTCACGTTGACAACATATTTGGATATCCCACTTTATTCAGTGTTACAGACATTGGTTAACATCAGAGCCAAAATCAGGAGACAAGCAGATTTTCAGTAACAAGCCAAAGGTTTGTCCAAGAGGTAATGTCAGAGCCCAAATCAGAAGACAAGCAGATTTGCAGTAACCAGTCAAAGGTTGGTCCGAGAAGTAGCATCAGAGTCCAAATCAGAAGAAAAGCGGATTTCCAGTAACAAGCCAAAGGTTGGTCCAAGAGGTAACATCAGAGCCAAGATCAGAAGACAAGCGGATTTCCAGTAACAAGCCAAAGGTCAGTACGAGCAGTCCAGCACAAACCATCAGGGTATGAAAGCCTTACTAAGTACAACCAAATAGTAGGCAGCTGGATGAACAGAAACCGGGTTTAAATATTCCTCCTCAGATAATAATTAGACCAGCATAGTATAGGCCTGAAGTCTGCAGAAGCTTCACAGGTTGGCATGGTAACCTTAAAGCAACAGCAGTTAATCTAAGATTTCTGACAATATCATATAAAATTAGCACAAAATAGGCATCTCTGCTTTCTGCCACTTGGAAAAATATAGTTTGGCTTCTGGTAATATGGCATTTCTGTTCTCAAGCACAGGGGTTGTTTGAGCACTTTCATTTGCTTCCATTACATACATGTCTCAGTTATTTTCTTAGTTCTATAAATAGTACAGTCACCAGGAAAGGCATATGTGTTATATCTGAGCTTTGTCTCAGCACACAATGCATAGCCCCTGTGTTATCTCTCTGTTATCAGACGTGTTGATCCAAAATGGGTCTCTCCCTTTCTGTGGAGACTTCCCATGTCCTCAGGCTGACCTCATGTTGGGAGGACAGATAATCATTCTCCACGTTAACATTGATGAATCCCTTTCCAAACCTCTTGCAGCCTCCCTCCTCCTGGTGATGGCTTGGCATGCCATGCATTTCTCTCCCACTTCTCCTCCTGATGACATCAAAGACAATTTATTTGTGTGCTTGTAAAGGTGATACCAGGAGATAATCTGCCTCTCAGTTCTCCCTGTTTTCACTTATCTCTGTTCATGTAGTACCAGACTCTCATCTGCACACTTACTGACAAATTCTGATAGGTGCTGAGAGACCCTGGTTATCTTACAACAATTAATGTCATAGGATTCCTTCAATATTTTAACAAGTGACAGGAGGAGTATCTGCTGGCTCATTGAAGCCTTTTTAGTTAACACAACCAGTGATTTCTTGGATTTTATTTTTTGAGTATTCTTTGAAAGACACTTAAAGAATTTTAATTTTAATGACAAGATAAAGTGCAGATGTTAGTAAAGTTTAACTCAACACTTGATTTGTTAAATAGATGGTTCAGCAAGTTTTAACTTGACACATAAGACAATAAAACAGCATCAGGGTAAATTTTTCTAAATGTGTATGACTTATGTAACAGATGCAAGATAACATGTAACATAATGGAAGTTCTTTGTGATGGTTCCCTTCTGCTTTGAACAAAGTCCTATGTCCATCTGTCAATTAAGTGATATCATCCCCTGTCTCAGTAACCACAGATTCTTGTCTCTTTACAGATTGTGGTGACAGTAAGAGGTAATAATTCTGATGGAGATCTGGAAAAGAACTTGGCAGGGAGTCTCAAGGATGATTTAGTGATTGTTGGAAGCATTTGAGTCCTGGGTTTGAACCTTAGCAAGGGTCACGTATACATGGAGGTTGTATGTTCTCCTAGTCTTTGGTGGGTTTTCTCCAAGTAGGTTGATGTCCTTCCCCTCCAAAGCATATTGGTAGTTTAATTAGCTTTCAATACAATTGGCCACGGTGTATGTGAGAGATATATGGAAACTAGATTGTGAGCCATATTGAAGACAAGGACTTATGTGAATGTTGACTTCTGTACAGCTGTACAGTAGAGAAATAAATAAATCAATTTATCAATAAAGCCAAAAGCAGTTATGGAGGAGGACTTATAGTCCTGGGCTAGGTAGGGCTTCACATCTTAGGTGCTGAAATGTGGATACAGTAAAAGTGAAATAAAGGTGGTGTTTAGGCTCACATATACAGTCACAACTCAAAACGATTTTGCTCTAGAGCATTATATAGCATCAAATAAGGTATTGCACGGAAAAAGGATGAAATTGTGCACATATAGTGCAAGAAAACTGGTGTAGAATAAAGATGAGTGAACCCCCAAAAATTTGTTTTGTCCTGTGTTTGGACAACGTGAACCCATGGTTCGGTCCAAACTTGTTTGAATAGAACCAGAATGGAAATTATTATACTCTGGGGTCTCATGAAATCATGATCCTCAGTGTACCTATGTCACTGCTGAGGCTCAATCACAGTTCTGGCTCTCTTCTGTGTTGTCATCCACCTAGAGGAGGAAGACACAGATCACCGGGCACCACAAGGAGGCCCAGAAGAGGTAACAATAGGTGAGTATAAATGTTTTTTTTTTTTTTCTTTTTTTCTAACCTCTCCTGTTCCTCCAGCTATTATACTCTGGGTCCAAAGAGACATTTTAGTTCATCAGAGACAAATTCCAAATTGTTTGGTTTTGTTAAAAAACAGTTTGGAATACCCGAGTCGAATCCAGCTTGGTATAAATTGACTTCCCATTTCTAGTGTAGAAGAATGATATTGTGATGCACATTTGGTACAAGCCCTTTCTTGCAAGAAACACACACCACAACCCCTATTCCGCACCTCACTCGCCTAATTTAATGGGAACGACATATTCATTAGTTATAATGAAATCTATGCCAGTTCCTAACAGAGGCAGATTTCCATTCTGATATGGGGACATTAAGGTTATTTGTGAGTAGGTCAGAGCCAGTTTTAAAAATTCTGCCCCACTGTATTTTGATTTGGGGAAACCTTGCTGCAGGGAAACTACACTGGATGCAGCCTTACAGGTAGGAATATTGTTAGATTGCATAGCGTTGCTACAGGTCTATATGGGGCACCATGGTCCATAAGAACCTGTGGGTGGTTTAATGTTGCATATCGACCTGACAGGTTCCATTTAATAATAGTCTATATTGCACTATTTAGGAACAGAAAGTGTGGGAGAAATTATGTAAGTTATTATAATGTATTGTTTTAAAACTTCTAACTTAGTTTTAATGGCCATCTTTCTAGCTTATTTCTGATATATGTTTTCTTAACACCATGAACTACTAAAATACTAGTGCTAGGAAGTTAACTGTTTATAAATGCATGAGGTATTTTTATCCTCTTTAACATAAGCCTATCACATGGGTTTACAATGAGATATTCAATGGGCAAATTTATTATTCAATTTGCACCAGTTTTGTGGTGTTATAAAGTTATGTTCCCATTTTAGTCAAGACAAGCTTGATATTTGTTGGAACATATACACACATAACCACTGGTGCTATCAGAGGGCTTAGTGCAAAGTAGGTCACCATTTGCAAGGCTATACAAGCAGAGATGAAGTTTAGTCAAATAGGCAAACAGATTCGATTAGGTCCAAAAAATATGGTCCAAATAGAAAGTGCCCCGATTGCCCTGAAAACTATAACTCTCTGAGGTTTCCTGGGACTGTACCAACTTACTTTAAGATATCCAAGGCAGTAACAAACAACCGGTTTGAAAACACACTGAACTGTCAGATTTTGTGATAGTGTGATTCGTGTGATGGTTCTTCTGTAAAATGGCGGCCATCATTTGAAAGGATTCATGCATGGTGAATTCCAAAATTGTGGATTCACCAAAATCAAAACCTTTTGGGAAATTCATAACAAATTTGATTTATACTAAATCCATTCACTCATCTCTACTTACAAGTTGTCCCCACCATTGGAATGTTCTTAAGGATGCTTGTAAGATGCTTATATAATCATTGTTATAATGTAACCCTGGTAGGCTATTTATATAGCAAAAATGTTTCCCTCCTGTCAATGCATTATTAGCTCCAAGGCTGTACATTGGCAGTCACATTATATTAGATCTATGCACTTGCATTTGATTCTATAGCTAATCCAGAATAAAAGTGTGGTACTAGTGGTCATCTGTCCAAGAGACTGGAATGCTGAGGATTGTGAGGGTATTCCTGTCATTTTAGGGTCTACCAGAAAAAATACTTTGAGTCAGATTACAATGAAGATTAATTCATGACCTTGGTTTTGATCTTGATATTACAGGCATGACTATACTAATTTCCAAATGCCTACACATATGCATTAAGTAATCTTGCCTTTCCATTTGAAGGGAAACTTGCATATTATAGGGCTGGGATGGTGACCTCTTCTATTTTTCTGTTCATTAGATATTCATTGCATTACAGCAATTACCTTCAGAGATGGCAGAACATTCTCAATTACCTGCATCTGTTTAAGGATCATTGCGTTCACTCTACCGTGTGCTTTGTCCCATGGATGAGTTTTCCAGCATCTCACTAACTTTAAATTTGGGAAGTTGTGAAAAATGGCTTTTCTTATAAATCATACTATGCATTTTTATTATCCAACTCTGTCTATTCTTTATAATACAAGTATTAATTATAGTGGCTCCCTGAAAAATAACTAAACCAACTCAACTGGTAAAATGTTCTATTTTGGAATGATTTGTGTTTATAAATTTATAAATAAAGTTTGAATTTATTTTAAAGGGATTGTTCAAGACCCAGAATTAAAGGGAGTCTATCTTCAGGATCACCCAGTGTCAACTAACCACACAGCATTGTAGGGCACTTCACACTGATTAAAATGGTACTTTTTTTGCGGGCGTCTGCTGCTCCCTTGCAGAGAAATCAATACTTTTATACATATGCAAATAAACTTGCAAATGCTATTTTGGACACAGCTTTCCTAGTGAATGTCCCAGCTATCCTCTTGCCTCCCCACCCTTCCACTAATTATTTCTGGGCATTTGATTTTGACAGTAGCATAGCTCATTGGTGTGGGGGACGGGTGTCAGACCCCCACCTATATGAAATTAATAATCTACCCTAAAGATAGGTAATTAATTTTGGGTCTTGGATAACCCCTTTAATGGGTACGTAGATTAGGTCTGTAAGCATGCGGCTATGCGCTATGAACTAGACATCTGTTATTATTCTGAAATGGAGTTATACTTTGCTTGTTCACCTTCAGTCTATCCAAAGTACTGTACAAATTCTTCATCCAAACTAGTATGCACAAGGTGTTTTGCTTCTAGCAAAAATATGAATTCTGGAATTCCAGAAACAAACTTTTACAAAACTCAAATTAAAAACCACAAGTTTCACACTAGAATTTCCTCTAGCGTTATGGCCTAAAAATGACTGTCCACAGCATGGAAATGAACTCTGCATGGGTCAACAAGATCTTTTTTACTTCATTTCCCTGATATTCATCTGATTTCTTAATATTCCCAGATCATTCCAAATGCAGTTAGTAAGCTAGATATCTGGCCATCGTTCCCTGCAGGCAGAATGCAATGCAAGCTGACTTCTGTTTAGTGGCTTATTAGAAAAAGGAACAGCTGCCAAAACCTGGACACTTGTTGCATGCTCCATAGTGCTGACCCACTGAGACGCACACAAGTATAGCAGTATAATTTCAAATACAAGAAATAAATTGCATTGTATAGTATATATATGTATAACCTTAAAACCATAAATTCAAGTGCTATACATTTATAGTGCTTGTGATTGCTCCTCATAGAATGTAAGCTCTTGTGAGCAGGGCCCTCACTCCTATTGTTTGATATGTTTATTTCCTTGTCACATTGTAATGTCTCATATTGTCTGTTCATGTGTCCTCTGATTTGTAAAGTGCTACGGAATATATGCGCTATATAAATAAAGTTATTATTATTATTATTAATAGAAATCCACGGGTGTGCTCTGTCAGCTGTCACACCACTGCAATAGTCAGGATAGGAGAAAACTGTTGTGATGACATTTTTTAAGGAGAACTCTGTGTAAATCGCTGTTAGAGCAAACCTTAGGTATCTTACATGCGCTGACAGCGATGCACTGGCATACACATTTCAGACATTATGATAAAATGTAACCCCTTGTGGGAAGGCAATACATTTTGGTAAAATAATTACATTAAGAAACACATACATGAAACAAGAATGTGCACGATTATTATTAATAAAACAAGTTTTGATGAAATAAAAGTTGTAAAACATAAAAAGTGGGCACAATACATATTAGATATTACAGTCAATATGTATATGTTATTTAATATGTTATTTAGGGTGATCATTTAATATTTCGTGTTTTTAACCCCTGAACACTAGAACATAGTTGCAAGTGAAATTTTCTCTCCTCTAGACATAGCTAAATGATGTATACTGTAATAGCTTAGCAAAGGATGTCTTCTTCTCACACAGGCGGCGCGATGACGTCACAACATCTCGCCGCCTGCGCTCAGACTCAGACGTCCTGTGCGTGGACAGGGAGGAAGCGGCAGCGGCGGCTCCTTTCATCAGCATCACAGGTAGGTGAGTATGACTTTTTTTTTTTCTTTTTTTTTGCGCAGTTGTGTGGTTAGCACTGCAGCCTTGCAGCGCTGCAGTCCTAGGTTCGAATCCTGCCAAGGACAACATCTGCAAGGAGTTTTTATGTTCTCCCTGTGTTTGCGTGGGTTTCCTCCGGGTACTCTGGTTTCCTCCCACACTCCAAAGACATACTGATAGGGAATATAGATTGTGAGCCCTATATGGGACAGTGACTGTCAATGTCTGTAAAGCACTGCGGAATATGATGGCGCTATATAAGTAAGCATAATAAATAAATAAATAAATAATAGTATAAGGGGTGGATAGGAGGGGGAATTATAACTATAAAGAGAGGATTCATTAGGAGGCATTATCATTATGACGATGGGGGGGTCATTTAAATAAGGGTTATTACGGGGTATTATGAATACAAGGGGGAGGTTATTTATATAAGGAGCCATTAGGGGGAATCATTTATATTAGGAGGCATTATGAACATAAGGGGGTGGTCATTGATATAAGGGGTCATTAGAGGTGCAGTATTTATGTCAGGGGGAATCAGGGGCATAATATGAGGGTCAATTAATTTAATTAAAGTGGCACTTGGGCTTTATTAAGACTAAGGCCCCATGTACTGGGCTGCAGCAAAAAAAGCGCTGCAGGAAAAACCACGGCGGTAACATTGTGGTTTTTCCCGCAGCGCTTTTCAATACACCTACAGTACAGACCAAAAGTTTGGACACACCTTCTCATTCCAAGAGTTTTCTGTATTTTCATGACTATAAAAATTGTAGATTCACACTGAAGGCATCAAAACTATGAATTAACACATGTGGAATTATATACTTAACAAAAAAGTGTGAAACAACTGAAAATATGTCTTATATTCTAGGTTCTTTAAAGTAGCCACCTTTTGCTTTGATTACTGCTTTGCACACTCTTGCCATTCTCTTGATGAGCTTCAAGAGGTAGTCACCTGAAATGGTCTTCCAACAGTCTTGAAGGAGTTCCCAGAGATGCTTAGCACTTGTTGGCCCTTTTGCCTTCACTCTGCGGTCCAGCTCACCACAAACCATCTCGATTGGGTTCAGGTCTGGTGACTGTGGAGGCCAGGTCATCTGGCGTAGCACCCCATCACTCTCGTTCTTGGTCAAATAGCCCTTACACAGTCTGGAGGTGTGTTTGGGGTCATTGTCCTGTTGAAAAATAAATGATGGTCCAACTAAACGCAAACCGGATGGAATAGCATGCCGCTTCAAGATGCTGTGGAAACCATGCTGGTTCAGTATTCCTTCAATTTTGAATAAATCCCCAATAGTGTCACCAGCAAAGCACCCCCACACCATCACACCTCCTCCTCCATGCTTCACGGTGGGAACCAGGCATGTAGAGTCCATTCGTACACCTTTTCTGCGTCGCACAAAGACACGGTGGTTGGAACCAAAGATCTCAAATTTGGACTCATCAGACCAAAGCACAGATTTCCACAGGTCTAATGTCCATTCCTTGTGTTCTTTAGCCCAAACAAGTCTCTTCTGCTTGTTGCCTGTCCTTAGCAGTGGTTTCCTAGCAGCTATTTTACCATGAAGGCCTGCTGCACACAGTCTCCTCTTAACAGTTGTTGTAGAGATGTGTGTGCTGCTAGAACTCTGTGTGGCATTGACCTGGTCTCTAATCTGAGCTGCTGTTAGCCTGCAATTTCTGAGGCTGGTGACTCGGATGAACTTATCCTCCGCAGCAGAGGTGACTCTTGGTCTTCCTTTCCTGGGGCGGTCCTCATGTGAGCCAGTTTCTTTGTAGCGCTTGATGGTTTTGGCCACTGCACTTTGGGACACTTTCAAAGTTTTCCCAATTTTTCGGACTGACTGACCTTCATTTCTTAAAGTAATGATGGCCACTCGTTTTTCTTTACTTAGCTTCTTTGTTCTTGCCATAATACAAATTCTAACACTCCATTCAGTAGGACTATCAGCTGTGTATCCACCTGACTTCTGAACAACACAACTAATGGTCCCAACCCCATTTATAAGGCAAGAAATCCCACTTATTAAACCTGACAGGGCACACCTGTGAAGTGAAAACCATTTCAGGTGACTACCTCTTGAAGCTCATCAAGAGAATGCCAAGAGTGTGCAAAGCAGTAATCAAAGCAAAAGGTGGCTACTTTGAAGAACCTAGAATATAAGACATATTTTCAGTTGTTTCACACTTTTTTGTTAAGTATATAATTCCACATGTGTTAATTCATAGTTTTGATGCCTTCAGTGTGAATCTACAATTTTTATAGTCATGAAAATACAGAAAACTCTTGGAATGAGAAGGTGTGTCCAAACTTTTGGTTTGTACTGTATATGGAAACTGCCAGCGTTTCCGTAGGTATAATTGACATGCTGCATTTTCCAAAACCGCAACGGTTTTGGAAATCGCAGTGCGTCTGCTGCACGTATGTTTCCACTATGTGTGGATGGGATTTTCTAGAATGCCACGTTTTTTTCTGTGGGTTTTCGCCACATGGGGTCCCATCCCCACTTTGCAGTAAAATACACGCAGCAGATACGCTGCGATTTCCAAAGCAGTCGCAGTTTTGGAAATCGCAGCATGTCAATTATACCTATGGAAACGCCGGTGGTTTCCCTATAGATATAATTGAAGAAGAAAGTCCACAGAGGAAACCTCTGCGAACATTCTGTGCAAAGTGCTGCAGGAAGAACTGCGATGCGCCGCTGCCGCGGTTTTTCCCACAGCTGTTTTTTGCTGCGGGACGCCATGTGAGGCCTTGGCTTTAAGGCGTTTTCCAGCTCATTTTTATTGATGGTCTATCCTCAGAATAAATCATCAATAAGAGATAAGTGATTCCCCACTGATCAGCTGTATAAAGGGGCCCCGGAGCCTGTTTATATCACACACTGTCTGTTTATAGTGACCGTATGATGTAGTTACAGCCTTCTCACATAGAGGTGTATAGGACGAGGCTGTAGTTACATTACATGGCCGCTATCAAAAGAATGACACTATGTAAACAGAGAAGGTGTCACAGTGTTTACACAAGTACCACGGTTCATTCAAACAGCTGATCCTCGGGGTCCTGGGTATTGGAACCCCAATAATTTTTTTTTCCCTTGTTTTTTTTTTTTTTTCTTTTTAATTAGGAAATACCTGGGGCATTATTAATAAGGGGAACTATTTAAGTCAATAGTTTTTATTGAAAGTTTTGCATAGATATCATACAAAAGGTCAACATAAGGAATGTAAAATGCAAAATACAGTCATGGCATTACAGGTCGCAAGTACACAAGGAATACAAAATACTCTATATACATACAGCATTCATACAAATATATAGTAAATTACATCCTAGTATTCTGTAAAATAAAACATAAAACATGTAGATAATTAGCTAGACTTGGCAGAGCATTGTGCACAAACCGTACGCACATCATGGCCATGAGGGGGAGGGGAGAGGTCGGAACAAGCGGGAAAAGTAAAGTACAGTAATGCGAAGTCAAGTCTACCAAATAGGTTAAAGCAAACTCGACTCAACACCACACAACACAACACAACAGGCCTGAAGAACAAAGGGGGAGGGAGCGCACCACTCTGTAGCAACCGGTAGAAAACACTGGAGGCCTGTCCCGTAAACACGTGCGCAGACCCACCTGTGCCAGCTGTAGACAAGAATTGCTGAAGCATAGAGATAGTCCAACAAATACCCTAGAAATAGTCTAGTGTAGTGTACCATATGTGAATGGAAGGAAGACGACGTATATCCCGGGGTTGAAAATAGCCAAAACATATGGTCTGTCAGTGGGCACTGGGTGGGGGCAAAGCTGTCGACCATATCTCCCAATTTCTCCTAAACTTCTCTAAGCTCCCATCATTGCATGCATAGATTTGTTCAAATTGATAGTTCAACGATACCATTAATATCAGTTCTGACAGTGATGGACAAGAGGTGGATTTCCATCTGCATGCAATAAGTAGGCGAGCGGCCCCCAGTACCTGGCACATGACAGTTCTATACCGGCACCACGTGGATGCCCAGCAGGAGCAACGCCATCTCGGGCGTTGATCTCACCCCACCTCCGCACAATGTGTTGATCAGGGAAAACACGGATACCCAGAAAGGCTGAATGAGTGGACAGTGCCAAAACACATGGAACAAAGAGCCAATCCCTCCGCAACCTCTACAACAACATGAATGGCACGAAGGAAAGAACTTAGCCAAACGGAGAGGCGGGTAATACCAGCGCAAGAGCAGTTTGCTGTATTGCTCCCAGTGTGAGGCACATACCGTGGATTGCTTAGCCCACCTAACCGCCTCCCGCCAACAGTGAACCTCAAAGCCTCGGCGCAAATCTTCCTCCCAGAGAAGCATGTGTTTTGTTTTTTGAAAGGTACAGTCCATGTTCAGCGTACAATACAGAGTTTTAGTGGCATATGTAGCCGGGGTGGTCCGAGAGTGCAATAGGTCAGCGGCCGGCTGCGGCAGGCTTATTTGAACCAAAGGGGCGGCAGATAAATAGGAAGCTAATCTAACATAAGTAAATGTCTCTTTTGTAGGTAGGTTATATTTCTCTTCTAGCGTGGAGAAGGGTACCATAGTATCACCTATGTATAAATCAGAGATATACTTTATCCCACAGCTGCTCCAAGTGTCTAGGGACAAATGCGGGATCTTATGAGGGAGCACTGTGAGAGGCAGAGTCAGGGTGACCCCAGGGATGTTGCTGTCTGAGATGTCACGGAAAGTGTAGCTATTACAGCCGGTGGTACAGAAGGTGGTAAGCGCCTGGCGGGCACGGACGCTAACAAGAAGCCTTCCCAGTCGGTAATCTGAGCCATTTTAGTCTCCACATCTGGCCATAGTTTATCATGGTTCGATGTAAGCCAGAATTTAAGTTGCCCTAAAGTTATAGCTAAGTGGTAATGGTACAGATTAGGTATTCCCATGCCGCCATTTTCTCTAGATTTAAAGAGTGTATGTAATGCTACTCTGGGTTTGCAGCCGCTCCAAATGAAAGCCACCATCTGCTTTTGGAAGCTCTGAAAAACAGACCTAGGTATCAGAACAACTAGGGTTCTCAAAAAATAGAGTATTCTAGGAAGGATCAACATTTTATATAATACTATCCTCCCCATCCATCCGTGTTCAAATTTAGTCAACACATCCAGCTCTTTCTGAAGGGAAACTAACAAACCTGGGAAGTTGGCTTTAAGTAGATCTTTCGGGTCCGGAGTCAGCTGAATTCCGAGATAGGGTAACGATAGTGGGCACCATTGGTACGATGAAGAGTCTTTAATATAACATATATGACTTTGTGTCAGACCAAGTCCCAAAATCTGGGACTTGGATTCGTTGACTTTATAGTATGACAACGCTCCAAAGTCCGACAACGTCCGGGCAACCGTGCAGAGTGTGTTGTCGGAATAAGAAAGGGATAGTATTACATCATCTGCGAATAAATTAATTCTATGGTCCAAATGACCCAACTTAATACCAGTAAGACCAGGGTGCGACCTAATTTTTTCCGCTAAAGGCTCCATCATTAAGGAAAATATTAGGGGGGACAACGGGCATCCCTGTCTCGTGCCATTAGTGATAGGGAAGGGGCGGGAAAGAACCCCATTCACCAGCACCCGTGCGGACGGGTCAGAATAGAGTGCGGAGATCGCAGTAGCTATGGGTCCCGAAAAGCCAAACCTACTTAGAACTTCAAAAAGATAACCCCAATGAACCCTATCGAACGCCTTCTCCGCATCCAAGGACAGGAGCAGAGAAGGCGTCCGCTGGGCCCGGGCTGCCACAACCAGCGAAATCACACGTCTCGTGCCATCTGGGGCTTGTCTCCCTTTGGTAAAGCCCACCTGGTCGCGGCCAATCAGTTGGGGCATTATGTCCAAAAGCTGATTCGCTAGAACCTTGACAAATAGCTTGACATCTGCATTTAATAATGATATAGGCCTGTAATTAGAAGGGAGAGAGGCATCCTTGCCCGGTTTAGGTAACGTCACAATCGTAGCAGTTAGCATCTCCTGGGGAAATCTGCCAGTAGACATTGCCAAGTTAAACACCACTGTAAGATGAGGTAGGATATGTGACTTGTAATATTCCCCCGAGAACCCATCTGGACCAGGAGATTTATTGGGCTTTAAGCCATCTATCGCTTTAGCCACTTCCTGAGGAGATATAGGAACGTTTAAAGATTGGAGCTGTGTTTGGGAGATGGAGGGAAGTTGCAAGGAGTTGAGAAACTGAATGATATCTAATCTAGAAGGCTGCACGGTGTCCGGGTCCTCCCTTAAATTGTACAAGTCCTGATAGTATTTGCTGAATTCATCAGCAATATGCTGCGGATGAAACAGTTTTGCATTAGTCAATTTGGAGAGAATAAACGAAATTTTAGACTTAATTCTAGCCGCCTTGACTCGTTGTGCCATCAATTTACTGGCTTTATTAAACGACCGATAGTAGGACGCCTTCATTTGTTTAGAGTGTTTCTCAAAATCCACCAATAGGTGTGCCCTCAAGTCATCTCTAGCTTTTTGCAAGGTAGCCAGTAAAGTGGGATTAGGGGCTGTCTTATGTTGTTTCTCTATAGACGCAATGGAAGCAAGTAGCTCCTTCATTGCATGTGATCTCATGCGCTTAAAGCGTGATGTATGCTGAATCAATAAGCCCCTGACAGAGGCCTTATGGGAATTCCAGAGGCAAAATTTGTCATTTACTGACGGGGTATTAATATCAAAGAATTCGACAATGTCCGTGGATAATTTTTCAGACACTGATTTCAGGGACATGACATATGTATTATTGCGCCATGACACAGGGGGGGGCTGTTGTGGCACCAGAACGGATTGTAAGGGTAACAGGCGCGTGGTCGGACCACGTGATATTGCCTATCTCACAGCATTGTACTCTAAAGAGCATATCAGTCTGGACCAGAAACACGTCTATTCTGGAATAGGAATGATGTCTGGCAGAGTAATAGGTATAGTCTTTCTCGGAGGCATGAAAACACCTCCAGACATCATGAAGCTCCTCTTGCCGAAGCCAGGGCCCTAGTTGTTGAGGCACGTGCTTGCCGCGATAAGTAGAATCAGCGACAGCATCATGCACTATATTAAGATTGCCACACAAAATAACCTGACCCTGTGCATGTTTCCTAACCTTCCTCAATACCCGATTTAAAAAGGAGATTTGAGATGTGTTAGGACAGTACACATTCAAGATAGTAAAAGGGCAGTTATCAATTAAACAAATGAGAGCTACATAGCGGCCCTTGGGGTCAGTGATGACATGTACGAGCTGAAAGGATACCGTATTTTTAACTGCTATAAGGACACCTGCAATCTTCCTAGAGGCATTTGAGCAGTAGATGTATGGGAAAAGTCTATGAGAAAACCTTGGTGGACGAGGGTCACAGAAGTGCGTTTCTTGCAAACATATTACCTCCGCTGCAGAGCCTCCTTCCTACAACAGTGAACGTTTAAAGGGACTATTCAGGCTCCTTACATTAAGTGACAAAATTTTTACTCCCATGAAAACATTTAAAAATTAAGTACACAAACTGGCAGTAGGATGACTGAAGTACTACAGTAGAGTGTTCCCAAGAATAAGTCCATCAGGCCTAAGAGGGTAAAACTGGTTAAGAAAAGTGTTAAACCTAGAACTAGTTAACAATAAAAAGAGTAGTCGTACAAAACCGTGCAGTATAATACTGCGCAAACTTGGGGGAAAGTTTGCCATAGAGTACAAACACAGAAGGTATCACAAGTGACTCACAGAGTGTCCATTGTAGGTTATTCACTCGGCAGAGCTATTGGATTTCCACAGAGGATCCAGTTTGTGGGACTCAGTTCTGGATGGCTGCTGGACATCGGGGGCAGGTGGTGGTAGATTCCATTGTAGCAGTAGATTCTTGCCAGTGTCGAGGGAGTTAAATGTATGGGTTGCTCCATTCTTTACGACAATAATTTTTGTAGGGAATCCCCACTTATAGGGAACTTTGTGTTGACGAAGGACCGCCGTAATGGGAGCGAGCTTTCTTCTGGCGGCAATGGTGGGCTGAGACAGATCTGTAAATAGTTGAATAGCTTTGAAAGGCTCAGGCAGAGAAGATCTTTTCCTGGATTCGTACATGAGACAATCTTTGACATGGTAAAAATGTATGCGAGCAAGAGTATCCCTAGGTATAAAGTATGGTCAGGCATTCCTTTCGGCTTTGGAAGGCGGTGTGCCCTGTCAATAATCAGGTCCGCATCGGAGCAATGTGGTAGGGTCGCTTTCATTAGCCGTTGCAAAAAAAGGAATCAGTTCCCTGGCAGCGACTGACTCTGGTAAGCCACGAAACTTAACATTGTTCCGTCTATTTCTATCCTCCATGTCGGCTAATTTAAGTTTAACTGCCGCCAATTCTTCCTCGAGATCGTTATGGGCATCTACTATGGTATTATGTGCAGAAGCGAACTCGCCCATTTTATTTTCAACATGGTTAAGTCTATCGACAAGAGAGTCAACCGTGGAGGAAACGGATGTAATTGCTTTAGTGATATCTTTCTGAATAGATCTATGCAAAGCTAGCATCATATCTTTCAAGAAGGACTCAGAAGCTGATTGGGTGCCTGCTGGGATAGACTGAAGCACATCAGACTCGTAATGTTGGGGTTCTTCTATAGAGGTCCCCGGGTGTGGATCAAAACAGAAAGTGGTATCCCATTTCATTCGTTGTTTCACTGGGCTATGTGTGGGGGTAGTGTCCCCTGTTGGTGGAGTTGTAGGTGCAGGGGAAGCAGCAAGCTGGCAAGCTGCAGCTAACATGGATGCTGAGGAGGGTTGGAGGCCCCTCTTAGAAGCCTGCTGTGGGCCTGCCTGGCTGCTGGAATGACTCCCTTGAGAGTCTGTACTATCGCCCGTGAGGGGGGGTTGAATGCTGCGACAGCTCACCTGGGGTATGTGTCATCCCGGCAGATAAGCAGTCGGCTGCATGCTGGTGCGGAGGGAGAAGGGTCGCATCGGCGCCATCTTGCCCAGAGGCCTGCGCTGCAAAGAAGTCGATGAGCCGCTTAGGAGGGCCCTTTTTCCCCCGTTTCGCCATCCTGCGATGTCCCTTGATGTTGCTGGACCTCTATCAGGGTAATAAGCCGCCGTATGTCAGCGCCGAGCGGAGCGATGAGCCGCTTGTTGTCTGTGAAGCCGCGGAGCTCTCTCAAGCTGCAGCCATATACTTCGCCAGTCAAGCCACGCCCCCCAAGGGGAACTATTTAAAGGGGTGCACAGGGAAGCTATTAATTTAAAGTTGCACTTGGGGGTATTATTCTTTATGGGGGGTTATATCATATATGTTATGATTGGGGTAGCAGCAAGATGGGGGCTTTGTGTAGGTGAGGACAATATGGGTCAGGTGCCTGGAAAAGTGAGGAGCCAAAGATGTCTGTGTTGCAAACTTTACAGAGACTGGCCGTACAGATAAAAGAGACGGGGAATGTGAACGATTAGTCACAGACGTCACCGGTAAGTCACTAAATGTTAATGCACTGTATTCGCCTAAATCGTCTGCAGAGCCCTGTGTAGAGCCACTATATACCACTATACGCTCACCGTATACTCATAGTATCGGTATATGAAGATGTGCAAGTTGGGGGCCCACTTGGACATGTTCGCCCCCCCTGTGCTGAACCCCTAGCTACGCCTCTGCCTTTGCCTCTCCAGGTATTTCTATATGATTTATGGAGTTATACTGTATGGTAATAGTTAATCTGATGTGAAATGTGATGGTTATGTAAAAAGATGCTAACTAAATTTTATGTTATAGGTACATCTAAGGCTGCATTCAGATCATGTTTTTACATCTGTTTATCCGATCAGTTTAATGGATGCAAAAACTGATACAAACAAAAGACCATCCATTTACACAGAGATCAATGATAAAAAAACAGATCTGTTTCTGTCTGGTTTTTTTTTGGGATGGACGCAAAAGTATGGTATACTTTTGGTTCACCCTCAAAAACGGATCCATTTTTTTTCACATTGATCTCTATGTAAACGGATAGCCATCTACTTGCATCTGTTCCTGTCCGTTTTTTGCATCCATATGGATGGAATGGATGGAAATGGATCTGCCAAATAAAAAATCGTGATCTGAATGGAGCATAATCTGCATAAAAAGTTACACTTTGTAAATATGTAGCATTACTTACCTTCTTCTCATCATCATGGGTTATTCTATATTATAGTCCAGAGCTGAATTTAATGTACAGCTTTGCAGGTTATTGGGAATGGACTGGACAAATATACCCCTAGCAAACTGAAATAGCTGTATTTTTGATAATGTGGGAGAATGACAGTTCCTTCAGTATCTCTGACAGAAAGTATGGTAAAAACCACACATCACACATTGACAGAGCATTATTTGGAACAAGCAGGTGAGGCTGGGAAATTTTAGCTCCGAAGCCTATACTATAGTAAATGCAGCTCTTGGCTTTTAAAGCAGATTCCATTTTACAGAAGATTCCATTTTAGAGAAATGTTTAATGTAGTTTTTTGCCAAAGCCAGAAAGAGATCCTGAATGGAGCCCCAGTATAATAGGCATGCTTTTAGTTCTTCTTTTCTTGTATCCACTTCTTGTTTAGGCTGAAACATTCAACTGCTCCCTGAGAATCTGACCTTATAAAGCCTGTAAAACTCACATCAATACGAGATAAGAAATCCAATCTTCAAAGATACTCTACTTTATATGTAGATGAATTCTATATGTAAATTGTTAATTGGTGCTGTAAGATACATGTATCCTTGAAGAATATATTTCCATATGATCCTGTTCATTGTAAGTAAAATCAAGCGCAGGGACACTATTACGGGTTCATTTCCCGTCTCTGCTGCCAATATTTGCTATTAACATATATGTTATTCTGTGAAGCCATACATTTAATGTTTTATGTATTGTATTGTCTAACACTCCCTTACAGTCTGCCATCAGTAAGCCAATATATTTATCCTTACAGCATACTGACTACAATATATTAATGACCCAACACAGCTTGTGTTGCTATAATGACCTCACTACTTTTTTTAGTGACCCAGTATTTACATAAATGATTTAAGGTTCCCTTCTTGTGACACACTAGCTGAGAAACAGAGGAACTGCCTCTATGTTAAGTCAGTATTGCTCAGCTTAATTTAGAGAGAAATCAGTATCTAGTTATAATAGTGCTACTATTCATAGTGTTCATATTGTTATTAGTCTAGATGTTTTCATAGACTATTAAGGAGACTCTCTGGGGAAGGGTGGCTTTTTTTTTTTTTTTTTTTTATAAATATGCTCAAAATGGGTTCAAAACTTAAAGAAGTAGTACTCACCTCACTGATCCCCCACTGCTCCCAATCCAGCATTTTTCGGGACCCTGCTGGTCTCTACTTATCTTAACACATAGTCTCCTCCTTAAACAACCTATTTTACATAGGAGGACAATGGCAGCTTCCTGAAGGTAGAAAATATTTTTTATTGATGGCAAAATGTGGCATATAATCAATGAGCGAAGAAGTTTGAAATACCACAGGAAGACAACTCTGCCAATATTATGGTCCTTCCAGACCATGAAAGAAGTCTCTGACCAGTCCCAGGAGAGGAGAGCAACAGCACTGTCTGGTGAATGAGGTCTCCTGTATACAGCTGTATTTATTCTTCATGTTTACAGTACTTCAATATGTTTTGTTCTATAATTCAGAGCCATTGTTAGTCAGCAGGGCAATTACATGCCTGTGTGTTTTCACGGCTGTATATGCCATATAACTCCATGTGAAATAAATTGATAATCCATTCATTGCAGTAAGAGTGCTGTAAGGTCTGCATAGAATATAATTCAGCCTGAATAAGGAAATCTAGAACAATTGGTATTTTCTCCACAAACTTTCAGGGTACTATAAACATGATATATAGGAGAATCAATACATAATATATTATGGTACACAGACAGAATGGAATTGAACAAATACAGTCATATGAAAAAGTTTGGGCACCCCTATTAATCTTAATCATTTTTAGTTCTAAATATTTGGGTGTTTGCAACAGCCATTTCAATTTGATATATATAATAACTGATGGACACAGTAATATTTCAGGATTGAAATGAGGTTTATTGTACTAACAGAAAATGTGCAATATGCATTAAACCAAAATTTGACCGGTGCAAAAGTATGGGCACCTCAACAGAAAAGTGACATTAATATTTAGTAGATCCTCCTTTTGCAAAAATAACAGCCTCTAGTCGCTTCCTGTAGCTTTTAATCAGTTCCTGGATCCTGGATGAAGGTATTTTTGACCATTCCTCTTTACAAAACAATTCCAGTTCAGTTAAGTTTGTTGGTCGCCGAGCATGGACAGCCCGCTTCAAATTATCCCACAGATGTTCAATGATATTCAGGTCTGGGGACTGGGATGGCCATTCCAGAACATTGTAATTGTTCCTCTGCATGAATGCCTGAGTAGATTTGGAGCTGTGTTTTGGATCATTGTCTTGCTGAAATATCCATCCCCGGCGTAACTTCAAATTCGTCACTGATTCTTGTACATTATTCTCAAGAATCTGCTGATACTGAGTTGAATCCATGCGACCCTCAACTTTAACAAGATTCCCGCTGCCGGCATTGGCCACACAGCCCCAAAGCATGATGGAACCTCCACCAAATTTTACAGTGGGTAGCAAGTGTTTTTCTTGGAATGCTGTGTTTTTTGGACGCCATGCATAACGCCTTTTTGTATGACCAAACAACTCAATCTTTGTTTCATCAGTCCACAGGACCTTCTTCCAAAATGAAGCTGGCTTGTCCATATGTGCTTTTGCATACCTCAGGCGACTCTGTTTGTGGCGTGCTTTCAGAAACGGCTTCTTTCGCATCACTCTCCCATACAGCTTCTCCTTGTGCAAAGTGTGCTGTATTGTTGACCGGTGCACAGTAACACCATCTGCAGCAAGATGATGCTGCAGCTCTTTGGAGGTGGTCTGTGGATTGTCCTTGACTGTTCTCACCATTCTTCTTCTCTGCCTTTCTGATATTTTTCTTGGCCTGCCACTTCTGGGCTTAACAAGAACTGTCCCTGTGGTCTTCCATTTCCTTACTATGTTCCTCACAGTGGAAACTGACAGGTTAAATCTCTGAGACAACTTTTTGTATCCTTCCCCTGAACAACTATGTTGAACAATCTTTGTTTTCAGATCATTTGAGAGTTGTTTTGAGGAGCCCATTATGCCACTCTTCAGAGGAGATTCAAATAGGAGAACAACTTGCAATTGGTCACCTTAAATACCTTTTCTCATGATTGGATACACCTGACTATGAAGTTCAAAGCTCAGCGAGGTTACAAAACCAATTTTCTGCTTCAGTAAGTCAGTAAAAAGTAGTTAGGAGTATTCAAATCAATAAAATGATACGGGTACCCAAATTTTTGCACCGGTCAAATTTTGGTTTAATGCATATTGCACATTTCCTGTTAGTACAATAAACCTAATTTCAATCCTGAAATATTACTGTGTCCATCAGTTATTAGATATATCAAATTGAAATGGCTGTTGCAAACACCCAAATATTTAGAACTAAAAATGATTAAGATTAATAGGGGTGCCCAAACTTTTTCATATGACTGTATATGACAATCTTAAAGCGTAACTAAACTTTCAGACAACTTTTTATTTTCTGGAAGTATTTGTGACATTAATAAATTTTGTAATATACTTTATTAACACATTTTGTCTCCTTTCTGTGAAATCCTGCATCTCTTTATTCTTTACCTTGTTCCTGTATTAAGAGCTGTTCCTGCCTCTTACTGTGTCACTGGGGGGAATTTATTAAAACTGGTGATCCTTCTGCCAGTCTTAATTGATTCCCCACCTTGACGCACGACTTTCTACAGTTACTAAGAGGCTACATTGTAGTGCATGTAGACGTGCCTGGTTGCAGATCTACACCAGTCAGGGGCTGGCATAGATTTATGGTATAACTCACACCAGTAATCTGGCGTGAGTTATAGTAAATCTGGTGGATCGGGGCATCCCCGCCCTGGCCCACCGGGTCCATGCCATGCTCTGCCCACTGTCTAAAAAAGTGGTGAGCGGGCAGCAGAGGCTGAGATGCGCCATAGTGCACCAAAAATGCACCAAGCTGAGGTGCATTTTTGGCCACTTTCTAATTGCAAATGCCTTGGTAAATATTGACCCCTGTGTATGGAGTATGGGCTTGGAGTAGGGGGCTGTGTAAAATGTAGAGAGAATGAAGGTAGCAGTTCTGTCTATATTAATTCCAGACAGGGGCGTAAATATCGGGGTAGCAGCGGTAGCGGCTGCCACAGGGCCCGGGACATTAGGGGGCCCGGAGCCCTGTGGCAGCTGCTACCGCGAACCCCACAAACCAGTGGCTTAACGATCGCGGTCGCAGGGGGTGAGACCGCGACTGGACCCGGCAGGAGACGGGGCCCGCAGCCAGCTGGAGATGGCCGGGCCCTGGACCACTATGATAGCGGTCGGGGAAAGCCTGGTTCCCCGACCGCTATACATACTGTTATTGGAAAGGGACCCTGGCATATTGCATGCCCCTTTCCAATAGATGGCAGGGCAGGGCACCCAGGGGAGGTGACTGAAAACAATAAATAGATATTCTCACCTCTCCTGGGTGCAGCGTTCTCTCCGGCACTCTTCTGTCATGTGACTGAGGCCTGTGATTAGGCGCCAGCGGTCACATGGGGCGCGGCCATGTAATGACGTCATGAATGTTTGTTATTTTTAATCACCTTCCTTGGGCCTCCGATTATTATACTCTGGGGTCTGAGGAGACCCCAGAGTATAATAATAGCACCGGTGCGGAGGGGGGGCTGTTGGGAGCTTATAATACTGTGTGAGGGCCACTGTGGAGTATATAATACTGGGTGGGGGCCACTGTAGAGCATATAATACTGAGTGGGGGCCACTGTAGAGCATATAATACTGGGTGGGGCCACTGTAGAGCATATAATACTGGGTGGGGGGCATATAATACAGGGTGGGGGCCACTGTGTGGAGCATATTATACTGTGTGGGGCCACTGTGGGGAGCACATTATACTGTTTGTGGGGGAGCAATGTAGAGCATATAATGCTGTATGGGGGCCACTGTGGAGCATATAATGCTGTGTGGGGCCACTGTTAAGCATATTTTACTGTTTGGGGACCCGTAACCGGTTCAGGGGGGGCCCCATGTCAAATGTTCGCCTTGGGGCCCAGCCATTCCTAGTTACGCCACTGATTCCAGAGATATCACTGGTTGAAAACACAGTTGAGATTCGGATATTTATATCACATATATTATGCAGCTGCATATAAATATCCTAATCCTTACTGTGTTTTCAACCAGGAAATTAGATAAAACTGCAACCTCCCCTACCTTCATTTTCTCTACATTTTACACAGCCCTGTACTCCAAGCCCAGAGGCGTAGCTAGGGGTTCAGCACAGGGGGGGCGAACATGTCCAAGTGGGCCCCCAACTTAGGTATACCGATATTATCACTATACGGTGACCGTATAGTGGCATATATCGGATCTACACAGGGCTCTGCAGACGATTTAGGCAAATACAGTGCAGTAACATTTTGTGACTTACCGGTGACGTTTCTGACTAATCGTTCACATTCCCCATCTCTTTCATCTGAACCGCCATGACCATTTCTTCCAGTCTCTGTAAAGTTTGCAGCACAGACATTTTTGGCTCCTTACTTTTCCAGGCACCTGACCCACATTATCCTCACCTACACAAAGTCCCCATCCTGCTGCTACCCCCAATTATAATATATATAATATAACCCCCCATAATGTATAATACCCCCAAGTGCATCTTTAAATTAATAACTTCCCTGTGTACCCACTTTAAATAGTGCCCCTTATTAATAATGCCCCAGGTGTTTCCTAATTAAAAAGTAAGCAAAATGTAAAAATAATTAATGGGGTTCCAATAATTGGGACCCCCAGGATCAGCCGTTTGAATGAACCGTGGTACCTGTGTAAGTGCCATGACCGCTTCTCTGTTTACATAGTGTCATTCATCTCATAGCGGCCATGTAATGTAACTACAGCCTCGTCCTATACACGTCTATGTGACAATACTGGAATGACATCACACGGTCACTATAAACAGACAGCGTGTGATATAAACAGGTGCCATAGCCCCTTCATACAGCTGATCTGGGGGGGGGGGGGTCACTATATATAGACAGGGTGTGATATACACAAGCGCCGGGGCCCCTTATACAGCTGATCAGTGGGGGGGAGGGGGTCACTATATACAGGCAGCGTGTGATATAAACAGGCACCATAGCCCCTTCATACAGCTGATCAGAGGGGGTCACTTATCTCTTATTGACCCCCTATCCTCCTATTCTGAGGATAGATCATCAATTAAAAATGAGCTGGAAAACTCTTTAAGCCTAAGGCCCCATGTGGCGCAGCAAAAAAGCGCTGTTCTTCCTGCTGCGCTTTGCACAGAAAGTTCGCAGAAAGTTCTGCTTCAGTTATATCTACAGGGACACCAGGAGCGTTTCTATAGGAATGCTGCGATTTCCAAAACCACGACTGTTTTGGAAATCGCAGCATGTCCACTGCACAAATTTTACCACAAAGTGGGGATGGGATGGGGCCCCACGTGGCAAAAACGCCACGGGAAAAAAAGTGCCGCATTTTACAGTTCCTGCAAAGTGGATGGGATTCTAGCAAATCCCATCCACACACTGTGGAAAAATGTGTGCCGCGGACACTCTGCGATTTCCAAAACCGTTGCGGTTTTGGAAATCGCAGCATGTCAATTATACCTACGGAAACACTGGCGGTTTCCCTATAGTTATAATGGAAGCAGAAAGTCTGCAGAGGAAAAAACTGTGGCCCTTCTCTGAAAAACGCTGCGGGAAAAACCACAATGTTACTGCCGCGGTTTTTCCTGCAGCGCTTTTTTGTTGCAGCCCGCTACGTGGGGCTTTAGTCTTAATAAAGCCCAAGTGTCACTTTTATTAAATTAATTGCCCCCTCATATTATGCCCCTGATTACCCCTGACATAAATACTGCACCCCTAATGACCTCTTATATCGATGACCACCCCCTTATGTTCATAATGCCTCCTAATATAAATAACCTCCCTCCTTGTACCCCATAATAACCCTTATATAAATGACGCCCCCTTATGTTGATAATGCCCCCTTCCTTATAGTTATAATTACTCCTCCTAACAACCCCTTATACTATTAAAATACCCACAACTAAGCTAAAACAAAACAAATATAAGTTATACTCACCTACCAGCGACCATGACGAACGGAGCCGCCGCTTTCTCTTCTTGACCCGCGCTCTGTGCGCAGGGTTCCACGCACAGGAAGTCAGCGTCTCAGCGTAGGAGGCTAGATGTTGTGACGTCATCGCGCCGCCTGTGCTGATGACTGTGTTTTCGTTGTCATGTAAACCGCAGGCCTGAAGTGGCTTGCTGTTTACAAGACAGCAAGTGACAGGAAGCGTTTTTACTAGATCGGTCTCTGCAGACACCGATCTAGTTAAAAGTAAAAGATGTATTATTGGTGGCCCCAGGGTGGGCCCTACAATGTCATTGGGCCCGGGGCAGCCGCCCCCTCTGCCCCCCCCCCCCGCTAGCTACGCTTCTGTCCAAGCCCGTTCTCCCATACACAGTAACATTCAGTGAAAGGCAAGAACAACTCTCAATATAGAAGCAAGGGGAAGAATGAAGAGATGCAGGAATTCACAGAAAGGAGACAAAATGTGTTAATAAAGTATATTACAAAATTTATTAATGTCACAAATACTGCCAGAAAATGAAAAGTTGTTCGAAAGTTTAGTTACGCTTTAAATAATAAAGTGAAAGACAGGAGGAGCAAGAGCCCACCCATAGCTTATAGTGCTTGTTAAAAAGGGGTAGGGAGAGCACCCCTTTTTAACAAGCACTTGCCACCTGGTGACTTGGAACTATACATATTTGTGCACAGAGCATTGTGCAATTGCAATATTGCATGTTCACAACCAGGGCAGTTGGCATCAGAGATAGAAGTCACAAGGACCTATGAAGGAGCAGAGCAACATCCAACTAACTGAATCCTCTAAAATTACCGTGGCAAGGCATAATCTCACTTTGGTGCAACCTACGCAGGTGGAACCCCAGGGCTATTGTGAGGCCCCTGGCTCTAGTGTAAAGAATACTAAGAATCTATCATTCCACTGTTGAGACAAATAGAAAACTGCAAAGGAAACCCCCTTACAGCATGGTCAGCCATTCATAATCTCTGCAGTAGCTACATGGGAAATGAATGACCAGATGTGGCTTCCATCACACATTACACATGTGTGTGAGACAGATCATCTGTAAAAAAGGGGTTCCTTCATCTTCATCTGTATTATACCCTTATTTCAGATCAGTCATGTCTGGACAGTTCTTTGAGTTGGATGCAATTGTGCCATTTGTTCTATTCAGTATCCAGTATGCTTCTGGTTATAAAGTTGACACCATAGGAAATTGTGGGATAACTTTTGTGGGAGACCTTTATATTAGTGCTAAGGAAAAGTGGAGCATCTGCCCATGATACTCAGGTTCCCGCTTTCATTTTTAGATGCATGAAAGCCACAATCTCATTGGCTACTATGGCAAACTTCTCCACTTTGCTGTTTGATAAATTTCCCTCACTGTCATTTTACATTTTGGGAACTTATATATACTGTAGAAGGGTAACCAAATTAATATGTTGTATGGAATATCTCACTTCTGAAGATGGGGTGGGGGATATGATATATTTATATAAATATGTAAATGGTCATCATATAACTCAATGTAAAAAATTACTTATGGTTAAAGGAAGTGAAATTTTGTAACAAAATTCAGAAGCATTACTTTAATATCCGAAATGTAACAACATGGAACATGCTCCTGCAGGACTTGGTAATGATGAAAAGCATGTCGAGTCTTCAAAATGGGCTACCTTGTAAACCCCAATATACAGGGCTACTGGCTTTAATGTAGAATGTGGATTGAGGGATCTATCGGATCCTGGTTCTGATCACATCACTCAGGGTCGGAACCAGTCCAAAAACCCCAAATCCAGAAGGAAAATAGTAAGTAAGTAACATAGAAGTCTCTAGACAACCTCTTTAATGTTCTTTTATTATTTCTAGTTACAATGAAATGTCTTTTATCTGTTTTATAATAAAATGACAGCAATAGAATTTATTGTGGACTTTCTTCTTGAAAGTTTGCTAACCTGAATTTAATATTTTGTATTTGTTTCTATGGATGTCAGAACTCTGAAATACCTGATAATTCTTCATGTGTCCCATTTATGCTGAATTAATTTTACATATTTTTTTAAACAAGATCTGACATTTTTAGATGTTTACTACCCGCAATGAGCAATTGATCATTGATATCATTTGTCTCAGCCATCTGTCAAACTGTCTTTTGTCACTTTCCTTACTTATTTATTACCACAATGTAAATTATTATTATATCATCAGAGTTTTTACATAGTGGAAAGAAGCAATACTAATAATATTTTGTTAGGAATAGCTACTTTTTTGAAAGATAAACTTTTTAAGGAAATACCTTGCTAAGAATGATCTAAATATACCTTTTTTTGCATTGCCATCCTCAAGTAAGGCCAGTGTCACACAAGCATTATATAGCCATAGTCCCAATCCAAGCTGGAACTTTTTAGTTCAAGACAGTAGACCCACATATGGGCTGGGACTTGGTTGTGTGAAAGTGGCCTAAGGTTATTTGTATGAAAGTTAAGCTGTAATATACCCCTTAAAGCAGCAACAAAGCTTTCCTTTCCCTAAGGTCTCAGCCCAGCACGATAGCTCGAGAAAGGGGGACACTACCAGGCAGGGGACAGTGTAAGTATCCTTTTCTCTATATTCCTTTAAATAGGAGACTGTAAGTATTCAGTCAGAGAATATGAACTGTGGTCTCCTTCATTGTATAACTGTGTGACAGGAGCCTGTCTTATCATCTGCAGGATCTGTGTTAGGAACTTGCTTCTCCCCTGTAAGGAGCAGTCCATTATAAAGTAGTAAGATTGCAGAGTCCAGACAGGCAGGTTCAGGAGAGTAGAAATAGGGGTACAGTGGCAGCAGACACTACACGGTCCTGGACCCTGTGGGGGCCCTCAAGGTCCCTCTGCCATGACCATTCTAAATGGTACAAGGTAAGATAGGATTAGAGATGAGCGAATTGATTCTGCAGAAGTGGAATTTGATCCGAATTTCAGGAAATCTTAGATTCTCCACGATTTCTGATTTCCTGATGCTTCGTGGTAACGAATATTTAGTAAGGACCTTTGTGACATCAGACGGTCACAAGATGTTCTCTAGTGATGTGATTGGGCAGGCGTGTCTTTGCTTGTTAGCAGATCCTTCCACATGAATAAAAGTTGTCGGTGCTGAAGAGAGAGTGAGAGAGAGAAACATGACTGCGGCATCCAAGGGCTTCCGGGATTTTGCCGCCCACCCTGGCTCTCTGTAGCTCGGAAATAGCTGTTTATTCACCGCAAAGTAATTTGGATTCGAAGCAATTTTTTTTGGAAATTCAAATCGAACTGCCAAATCAAACTTTTGAGAAATTTGCTCATCTCTAGTAAGGATCATAATACAGACCCAGAGCCTGCAATTATGCTTCAGGGCTTGTTCTTCCTAGTAAGTCAGATTAGAATCACATGACACAACTGAAGAGCAAGGTCTTTTGAGTTTTCAGAGAGAAAGGAATAGATAAATTTAGTAATACTAGGTACATTATATATTGGGGAAATAGGTACATAATGAAAAAAAAAATATTGGAGAGACACTTTAATACGATGAATAAAATAACTTCCTCACAAAGTGTTCATTTGCATTTTGGGCTAAATATTAACTGTGAATGCTTTACAATAAAAATTAAAATTAAATGCAGTTTACTAAACAAGGAGATGTTCAGGGGGACAAGAAATGGATATAAAAAGACTTAGATGTGAAACATAACTGATCTTAAAAGGACAGAAATCAGACAATCCTACCTTGTTTCATTCATCCTAAATCCAACCTGAACATAACCACAATGGACTACATAGCAGATACTATATGATCCTGAAAGCAATATGACTCGGTGACAAGTTGTCATAGTAGCTCTCTGGAATGAATACTGCCTGCTTCGTCTCATGTATCACACCTCCCCAAGGTGACTATGCACAACATTGCATCACATTATTGGTCACTTTTTCAATTCATAACCTCTCATTACAGTGAATTCAGCTATCTCTTGTTATTAGGTGCTCCGCCAAATTCTACCACCCCCTTCGCTTCTCGTTGCTCCCCCAACTCAATAGAAATTTAATTTCCCCTTCAAAAAGTGACAGGACTAATTGCTCATTGCAGGATTTCTCTGGCATACAGGAAGTACGTATGCAGAAGAAATGCAAAGCCCTCTCACCTCTGTGTGATTAATTACACCCCTAGCTTGGGCTCCCTTTCACCCCCAGCCATAATTCAAAGCCTGGGAGAAAATTGAGGTTTTTCTTCTCCTGTATGGTTTAATTAATTACACATGTCTCCGCTTCATATGTGCCAGGGAAGAAAACCTTTTGTTTTTCTTCCCCAATTATTTTCCGTCCCTTTTCCATGGAGGTGACAACGGCAAGAGAAGTGAGCGGAAGCTCTGATGTTAGGTTTTTATGTGCATATTCGCTCATTTGCCAGCACAGCAAATGTTCAACCTTACAGCATTACCTGTGAATATGAACAATATTGAGGATTCCCAACTGATTTAGAGCCCTCTAAGTGAAAATCACTGCATCAAAGTCCCGGAAAAAAGGAAAACTGTCAATTATGTATCAAATCTGAAGCTCCTTCCGCTGAAAAGCTCAGCAAAATCAACATCTGAGCTGTTAGATGTAAAGTGCCTATAAAAGGTACTCACTCCCCCTTATTGTAAGTTGTACTTTATTGTGTAGAATCAGTAAAGCTGGATTTTTTTATGCTGCTCCTAGAAAAATCTTTTTGAAATTGATCTACATTTGGAATAGTTTACCCCATTAGACCGGGGGCCACATGCAGTGTCAGACTGGGGTTCCTAAAAACCACAAGTAAATTTTATTCTGGAGATCCACTATACAGCTACATGCAAATATTACCTGAAACTCATTTGCAAAGATACTGTAAGCTGATTGGTTATTGGGGTCCCTGCAGTGTGACTGAGAAAATGGGGTCCAGGGAGAAAGAATACTAGTTGGCCTGACTCTGTACCTAGATGTCACCTCAGCTGATCAATGTGTCTTCAGTATATGAAAATAAACTGGGTAATCTTGTAAATAGTCTATCCAATAAATTATACCGACTTGTAGCATGGGTGAGATTCGAAATAAAGGGTATTTTTATGAAGTACAATGAGCATCCTCTGCCACGCCAGGGTGAACTGGTGGCCCACATGGCTCAGGAATCCATCAAGCAATTCACCTGTTCATCTGTGGGCCAGTCTGACCCTAGACACATGGGACAGATGCAGAATCCTAGTGGACACTGCTAAACTGTTTATAATGTGTTTGTACTGTACTGTGCCACTGTATATATAATTGTAATAGTGACTGTACCAATGTGAGTGGCGAGATCTGAGCTATTGGTATCTTCCAACCAACAAGTTCTGAAAAGTTGGAGGAGACCAAGGGTCGTAAGCATGTGGAGCAAGTGCTAAGCTACTGCAACTGCACTGCAGCTCAGAGACAAGGAATAGCAATCTGCTCAAGGCAGAGAGAGAAGTTTGGAACTAAAGAGTGTCATATAGAGAGTCTGAGGATAAGTGGAGCAAGGGCCTCTGAGTTTTGACCCTATCTAAGCCAGAATATGGTTAGGCCACTCTTTCATATTTAGAGAGTAAATGATTAGCACTTAGTGAGAGAGGAGATTTAAACAGAGGCTGCTGGAACTACCATTCACATCACCACATGTTCACAGTGGACCTCTTTTATAAGAACTGCACCTTCATTATCTGGGAGCTGTTGGTTGCCTTACTGCACCATTTTGCCAGTTAAGTTAGGTGTGTTCTGAGTCCTGCAACCACAAGTCACCTTAATTTTATTTCCTGCATCAACATCATAGACAGTCCACCCTCCATTAGGCTCATGAGGGCTGAAGACTATTAGGATGCACCTTGGGGGAAGACTAACACCATCATCAATTACACCACAGGCCCCCTCAGCTGTGCACCACCCATCACAAAAATTTTTGCTTCAGTTTGGTATTTTGGAAAACCCCTTTAAACACCATGACTATACAGGGATGATGAATTTGTAATGGGATAAAATCATCATTTACGCACTGTAAGCCGATGACTGGAAAAATATTGGAAGGGATGTACATCTCACCCAGGTTGCTCAGATGGGTGAGATGAGGGAAATCCAAAAAGTTTGTTGGATTTGCTGAGCGTTATTTAAGTGCTGTGCACTGGGCTGAATTTTTTATGGAATGGCGGGTAGGCTGGTAGTGGGACCTGCCATTCCCATCCCCTCCAGTCCACACCTTGTGGACACTCCTGGAAGAAACACAGCTGACTGGGATCTCCTTGTTAAGGGGATATAAGAAGTCTGCTAGGAGAGAAGACTGTGGCAGAGCTTGGCTGGAAAGCCACAAAGAAAGTGGCCACTGCTGGAAGACAATCTGACTTTTTGAACTTGTTCCTATTCTAGGTGAGGTAATCTATTTCTGTTTAGTTAGAGCCCAGATGGGCAGGTATTTATTTTTTTGGTTTCTGTTATATTGCATGTACCAAGGAGTGTTTTGAGTGAATAAAACTCAATACTTGGACTAATACCTTGGAGTCTGTGTTCATGTCAGCCCACCCAGCACCCCAGATCCTGACAATTGGTGGAGGATGCAGGCATTCAGGGGTTGCTAGGGGCAACAACATAACTCCTTGTTAAAAAAGGAAAACTTTTTTTTTTTTTTTTTATGTCCTGGGTGAAGGCTGTTGCCGCCTGACAAGACCAGACCCGGAATATGGAAGAGCTACTGAAGCATCTGGTGCAGTCTACTATACAGTAACAAGAAACCAACCGTTTGTGGATGGAGCAGCTGGCCATCATCAAAGAGACTGGTGTCACTAGTCCGCAGAGACCTGTGGAGCTCAAAGCTGTAAAGCAGGCTGTGCAAAGAGCTTTGCAGAAAATGACCCCAGATGATGATATAGAGGCCTACCTTACCATGTTTGAAAGGGTGGCTGAACGAGAGAGACTGCCAGCTGCTGACTGGGCAGATGTAATCGCACCTAGGTGAAGGGCACCTCTCGGCAAGACTGTTCCATTTATTGAAGGCAGAGTGAAATGATTTTTAGAGGGGTCTCATGGGCGAAAGACTGAAATGTCTCCCAAGCACTCCACTAGTCCCAAACAGGACTCTCTGCTGGAGAAACCAGGCCTAGTACAGTGCTGGAGATGCCATGAGCAGGGACATATTGCTGCCCATTGCCCTCTCAGCGCTGAGCTGATGGAATGTGACGCTGGTGGGCATGCATCCATGTTCGCAGAACCTGTCTGTGCTGCAGCAGAGGGTCTAGATACTGAGCCTCAGGTCTGCAAAAAAGGACTACCCCATGGCCAATATCAAAATAGAGATTATATTAGGACTTGTCTATTATGAAGTGGGTGTTGTGAAAAACCTCATGCATAGTGTGATTTTGGGACGTGATTTCCCTTTGTTCTGGGATTTGTGGGGAAAAGGTAAAACCTGTAAGCCAAAGGTGGATACCCCACCTACGCCCAAAGTGCATGATGAGTGTGATCCTAGCTGGACAGGAGGATGATATCCCTTCCCGAGCTCCTGAGCATGATATACCTGAATTGCAGGTCTCCCAGGATAATTTTGGTACTTCACAGTTGAGAGATCCCACTCTTGCTAATGCTTGTGAAAGTGTAACAGTCGTAAATAGTGTGCCTCAGGAATTGGATGCTGACCACCAATTCCCCATTTTGCCATGAATAATGACCTCTTGTATCGGGTTACAAAAAGTAATAGGGAAATTGTGGAGCAGCTTCTCGTGCCTAAGCCATACCGCCGCATGGTACTTGATATGGCCCATAATCATGTACTTGGGGGACACCTAGGGTCTGAGAAAACACAGGAGAGGATTCTCCAAAGGTTTTATTGGCCGGGCGTGTATAAGGAAGTGAAGGACTACTGTGTATCCTGTCCTACATGTCAGGTACATGCCCCAAACCCACATTTCCGTAGTCCCTTGGTTCCACTGCCCATCATTGAAGTACCTTTTGAAAGGATTGCTATGGACTTGGTCGGTCCAATTGTCAAGTCAGCTAGAGGTCACCAATATATCCTGTTGTTTTAGATTATGCTACTCGCTATCCTGAGGCGGTTCCTTTGCGTAATACTGCATCAAAGAGTATTGCCCGAGAGTTGTTCTATATGTTTTCAAGAACAGGCATACCTAAAGAAATACTGACCGACCAGGGCACACCATTCATGTCAAAGGTGATGAAAGAGCTGTGCAAGCTATTTAAAATTACCCACATACGGACCTCTGTGTATCACCCCCAGACAGATGGGTTATTGGAACGCTTTAACAAAACTCTTAAACACATGCTTTAAAAAGTGGTAGAAAAAGATGGTCATGATTGGGACTGCCTGTTGCCATATCTGATGTTCTCTATTAGAGAAGTTACACAAGCTTCTACAGGTTTTTCCCCTTTTGAGTTAGTCTATGGTAGACACCCTAGAGGCTTACTAGATATAGCCAAGGAAACATGGGAAACTGAGGCTTCCCCCATACAAAAGTGTCATAGAGCATGTAGCTCAAATGCAAGACCGTATTGCAACAGTCATGCCAGTGGTAAAAGAACATCTGCAAAAAGCACAAGATGCCCAAAGCAGAATTTACAATCATTCTGCCAGAATCTGAGAATTTAATCCAGGGGATAGAATACTTATATTGGTGCCGATGGTGGATAGTAAATTCTTAGCGAAGTGGCAAGGCCCATATGAAATTGTGGAAAAAGTAAGGCCAGTGAACTATAAGGTACACCAACCAGGGAAAAGGAAGCCATTTCAAATTTACCATGTAAATTTGATCAAGCCCTGGACCCAGAGGGAAACCTTGGTGGCCTAAAATGCAGAAGTGGATGATTCGTTGCCAGTCCATATAAATGAGACTCTATCAGCGCCCCAACAACAAGAGGCAAAAGAGTTCCTGCAGAGAAATAAACGTAAGTTCTCTGATCTTCCAGGGCATACACACCTAGTAGAGCACTGTGTGGAGATGAAACCTGGGCGGAAAATAAACCTCAAACCCTATATAATACCAGAGGCACATAGGGAGGTACTGTCAGCCGAGGTTAAACGCATGCTGGAGTTAGGTGTGATTGAGGAGTCTAAAAGTGACTGGTCTAACCCAATTGTTTTGATACCAAAGCCCAATTTGTACCTGGCGGTTCTGTAATGATTTTAGAAAATTAAATGAAATTTCAAAGTTTGATGCTTATCCAATGCCCATAGTAGATGAGCTTATTGAGAAGATGGGTAATGCGAGATACATAACCACACTGGATCTCGCAAAAGGTTACTGGTAAATACCTTTGTCTGAGGAAGCCAAAGAGAAAACTGCCTTTGCTGTACCAGAAGGATTGTTCCAGTACAAGGTTATGCCATTTGGGTTGCATGGAGCTCCTGCTACCTTTCAGAGGTTGATGGACCAAATCTTGCGGCCACATCGTGACTACGCAGCGGCTTACCTGGATGATGTGATCATTCATAGCCCAGACTGGGGAAGTCACCTCTGTAAGGTACAGGCAGTACTAGACTCCATAAGCGAGGCTGACCTTACTAATAACCCTGAGAAATGTGCTTTAGGGCTAGAAGAAGCCAAGTACCTGGGCTATGTAATTGGCAAAGGAGTAATAAAGCCCCAAATCAATACAGAACTGGCCAAGGGAGCTAACCAAAAAACAAGTCCGTGCGTTTCTTGGAATTGCTGGCTATTATCGTAGGTTTGTGCCAAATTTTGCTTCTATAGCAGCTCCTCTCACTGACCTGACGAAAGGTGGGAAGTCAGTGATGATCCACTGGACACCAGAAGCAGAGGCATTCCAGAGGCTAAAGTTAGCTCTATGCCAACAGCCAGTCCTGATATCCCCTGATTTTAGGAAGAAGTTCCTGGTGCAGACAGATGCCTCGGATGCAGGTCTGGGAGCGGTGCTGTCCCAGGTTATAAATGGAGAGGAGCATCCAGTGATGTACCTGAGCAGGAAGCTGTCCCCTGCTCAGAAAAACTATGCCATTGTGGAAAGGGAGTGCTTAGATATTAAGTGGGCACTGGATGCCCTAAAATATTACCTCCTAGGCAGAAAGTTGATAACTGACCATACCCCTCTTACTTGGATGAAAATGAATAAGGATAGAAATGCTAGGGTTACCAGATGGTTTCTGTCCTTGCAAAATTTTATTTTCAGTGTAGAGCACAGACCAGGAAAGTTGTTGGGAAATGCTGATGCCCTGTCAAGGGTACATTGTATGATGGCCACAAATGCCCAGCCCTCCGGTCTGGAAAACAGGGGGGAGGGGGGAGGATATGTAAGCTGATGACTGGAAAAATATTGGAAGGGATGTACATCTCACCCAGGTTGCTCAGATGGGTGAGATGAGGGAAATCCAGAAAGTTTGTTTCTCAGCAGACAATTATATTTGCTGAGCATTATTTAAGTGCTGTGCACTGGGCTGGATTTTTATGGAATGGCGGGTAGGCTGGTAGTGGGACCTGCCATTCTCATTCCCTCCAGTCCACACCTTGTGGACACTCCTGGAAGAAAAACAGCTGACTGGGATTGTCCTCATTAAGGGGATATAAGAAGTCTGCTAGGAGAGCAGACTGTGGCAGAGCTTGGCTGGAAAGCCACAAAGAAAGTGGCCACTGCTGGAAGACAATCTGACTTTTTGAACTTGTTCCTATTCTAGGTGAGGTAACCTATTTCTGTTTAGTTAGAGTCCAGACGGGCAGGTATTTAATTTTTTGGTTTCTGTTATGTTGCATGTACCAAGGAGTGTTTTGAGTGAATAAAACTCAATACTTGGACTAATACCTTGGAGCCTGTGTTCATGTCAGCCCACCCAGCACTCCAGATCCTGACAACACATATATATTTACATGCAGTTACATATATATTTATGTATTTCTGTTTTGTGGGGATAATTGAAATAAAATCACTTTGGAAATGAGTTTCAACTTTGATTTTTAGTTCACAGACTGGAGATTTGTTGCAGAAAACTCCACTAGGATAAATTCATTCTTGTGATGTATTCAGATGTACTGGATGGATATTCATATATCAGATATTTCTGCAACAAATGTGTATCATGAAGAGGTATACAGTGGGGAAGAAAAGTATTTAGTCAGCCACCAATTGTGAAAGTTCTCCCACTTAAAAAGATGAGAGAGGCCTGTAATTGACATCATAGGTAGACCTCAACTATGAGAGACAAAATGAGAAAGAAAATCCTGAAAATCACATTGTCTGATTGTTTAAGAATTTATTTGCAAATTATGGTGGAAAATAAGTATTTGGTCACCTACAAACAAGCAAGATTTCTGGCTCTCACAGGCCTGTAACTTCTTCTTTAAGAGGCTCCTCTGTCCTCCACTCATTACCTGTAGTAATGGCACCTGTTTGACATCAGTATAAAAGACACCTGTCCACAACCTCAAACAGTCACACTCCAAACTCCACTATGGTGAAGACCAAAGAGCTATGGAAGGACACCAGAAACAAAATTGTAGACCTGCACCAGGCTGGGAAGACTGAATCTGCAATAGGCAAGCAGCTTGGTGTGAAGAAATCAACTGTGGGAGCAATAATTAGAAAATGAAAGACATACAAGACCACTGATAATTTCCCTCGATCAAGGGCTCCACGCAAGATCTCACCTCGTGGGGTCAAAATGATCACAAGAACGGTGAGCAAAATTCCCAGAACCACACGGGGGGACCTAGTGAATGACCTGCAGAAAACTGGGACTAACGTAACAAAGGCTACCGTCAGTAACACACTACGCTGCCAGGGACTCAGATCCTGCAGTGCCAGACGTGTCCCCCTGCTTAAGCCAGTACATATCCGGGCCCGTCTGAAGTTTGCTAGAGAGCATTTGGATGTTCCAGAAGAGTATTGGGAGAATGTCATATGGTCAGATGAAACCAAAGTAGAACTGTTTGGTAGAAACACAACTCGTCGTGTTTGGAGGAGAGTGAATGCTGATTTGCATCCAAAGAACACCATACCTACTGTGAAGCAACATCATGCTTTGGGGATGCTTCTCTGCAAAGGGACCAGGACGACTGATCCGTGTACATGAAAGAATGAATGGGGCCATGTATCGTGAGATTTTGAGTGCAAACCTCCTTCCATCAGCAAGGGCATTGAAGATGAAACGTGGCTGGGTCTTTCAGCATGACAATGATCCCAAGCATCACTGCTCTAGAGGAGATCTGCATGGAGGAATGGGCCAACATACCAGCAACAGTGTGTGCCAACCTTGTGAAGACTTACAGAAAACATTTGACCTATGTCATTGCCAACAAAGGATATATAACAAAGTAGTGAGATGAACTTTTGTTATTGACCAAATACTTATTTTCCACCAGGAGCTTGAGGCTCCTGTAATGAGGCCCCTACCAACCTTGTGCCATTCAGAGTCGCATTGTATTTTATGTGCACCTCCTATAGCTATACCCCTGGCAGCAGGCATCAACCCAGTGCATGCTGCATGTGTCTATAACCTTATTTACCATTCAAAGTTTTTCTAAGGATTGTCAAGCACATAGTCAAACATGTACAACTTAGTTAGAGAAATTATCATTTTGGAAACTCTGTTAGGCTACGTTCAAATCTGTCTCTGCTGTCCGTCTAGGGAAGATCAGTCAGAAATCACTGAATTAAAATGTGTTGCAAGCCGCTTCCCAACTTTTTGTCCAGTGATTGGGCACCCAATGGACCCTATTGACTCCATTCGTGCCTGATATTTTCACAGCCCATTTTTCTGTTCTTCTGAACAACCAGAAGAACGAACTTCCTAGTGCAACATAGCTTCAGGTTCTAGCTAGGAGTACAGAACTTTGACTTATCAGACTTTTATAATAGTAGCACCACACAAAACATATTATAATGATCTGTATGGTGACTGGCTCATGCAGAAACATAGAAGAATAAGACCACATGCGCTGTATGATCTACCCTTATATTATTTCCTTCTTGTCTTAGGATAGACATCTGTTATCCCAGGCATGCATAAATTCACTTACTGTGATTTCCCAACCACATCTGCTGCAAGTTTGTTCCAAGCCTCAACTACTTTTTAAGTGAAATAATATTTCCTGACATTGCTTGTCAGGAAATACCAATTACCTTAATTTGTAATAAAAGGCTTTTGATGTTATAATCAATGGCTATGTTATAATAGATGGCTGCACCAGTATATCATGAAGGACATATGTTCTTTGAACTGATGATTAGTTTGTTACATGTACATGAATTGTATGATATGTTGGATATATTTGGATATATATATATATATATATATATATATATATATAGTACAGACCAAATGTTTGGACACACCTTCTCATTCCAAGAGTTTTCTGTATTTTCATGACTATAAAAATTGTAGATTCACACTGAAGACATCAAAACTATGAATTAACACATGTGGAATTATATACTTAACGAAAAAGTGTGAAACAACTGAAAATATGTCTTATATTCTAGGTTCTTCAAAGTAGCCACCTTTTGCTTTGATTACTGCTTTGCACACTCTTGGCATTCTCTTGATGAGCTTCAAGAGGTAGTCACCTGAAATGGTCTTCCAACAGTCTTGAAGGAGTTCCCAGAGAGGCTTAGCACTTCACTCTGCGGTCCAGCTCACCCCAAACCATCTCGATTGGGTTCAGGTCTGGTGACTGTGGAGGCCAGGTCATCTGGCGTAGCACCCCATCATTCTCCTTCTTGGTCAAGTAGCCCTTACACAGTCTGGAGGTGTGTTTGGGGTCATTGTCCTGTTGAAAAATAAATGATGGTGCAACTAAACGCAAACTGGATGGAATAGCATGCCTCTGCAAGATGCTGGTTCAGTATTCCTTCAATTTTGAATAAATCCCCAACAGTGTCACCAGCAAAGCACCCCCACACCATCACACCTCCAACTCCATGCTTCACGGTGGGAACCAGGCATGTAGAGTCCATTCGTTCACCTTTTCTGCGTCGCACAAAGACACGGTGGTTGGAACCAAAGATCTCAAATTTGGATTCATCAGACCAAAGCACAGATTTCCACATTCCTTGTGTTCTTTAGCCCAAACAAGTCTCTTCTGCTTGTTGCCTGTCCTTAGCAGTGGTTTCCTAGCAGCTATTTTACCATGAAGGCCTGCTGCACACAGTCTCCTCTTAACAGATGTTGTAGAGATGTGTCTGCTGCTAGAACTCTGTGTGGCATTGACCTGGTCTCTAATCTGAGCTGCTGTTAACCTGCAATTTCTGAGGCTGGTGACTCGGATGAACTTATCCTCCGCAGCAGAGGTGACTCTTGGTCTTCCTTTCCTGGGGCAGTCCTCATGTGAGCCGGTTTCTTTGTAGCGCTTGATGGTTTTGGCCACTGCACTTGGGGACACTTTCAAAGTTTTCCCAATTTTTTGGACTGACTGACCTTCATTTCTTAAAGTAATGATGGACACTCGTTTTTCTTTACTTAGCTGCTTTTTTCTTGCCATAATACAAATTCTAACACTCCATTCAGTAGGACTATCATCTGTGTATCCACCTGACTTCTGAACAACACAACTGATGGTCCCAACCCCATTTCTAAGGCAAGAAATCCCACTTATTAAACCTGACAGGGCACACCTGTGAAGTGAAAACCATTTCAGGTGACTACTTCTTGAAGCTCATCAAGAGAATGCCAAGAGTGTGCAAAACAGTAATCAAAGCAAAAGGTGGCTACTTTGAAGAACCTAGAATATAAGACATATTTTCAGTTGTTTCACACTTTTTTGTTAAGTATATAATTCCACATGTGTTAATTCATAGTTTTGATGCCTTCAGTGTGAATCTACAATTTTTATAGTCATGAAAATACAGAAAACTCTTGGAATGAGAAGGTGTGTCCAAACTTTTGGTCTGTACTGTATATATATATATATATATATATATATATATATATATATATGTATATATTTTTTTTATAATTTACAATTGTTGTTTTAGCATGCAAAGTGCTATGGAGTATTTTTTTTTATAAGCAAGCAGAATGAATGAATGAATAAATCTTCCATCTCCTTAATGTGTCCTTAATTGCAGATGCTGGATATCGTGTCTTACCCTTTGCCTGAGTACAGTAGGTAGACTCTAAAAGAAGCTGCTGTAGCATATAGAGGCAGCCTACTGTATAGCATAAGGAATGCTAGGTGATCTGTTTAATAGGTGTCACTACATATACTAACATGGTGGTCATTGGTAACCTAGATAGGATTCAAAATGTATGGACCAGCAGCTGTGTATTTAGTTACTGAAACTGAGTTAGAATAAAAATCCTGAGCTGTAAAAGTCACATTGTATCATATCCGTCACATTCTTATCATTTATTGAAAAATAGCACTCATTGCGATGCCAAATCTTGCAGATTCAGGTTAGGAGCCATGCGACAAATTTTTTCGGATTTGACAGCAATGACAGGGAACCACAGGGGTTAAAGCATCTTCATGTTTTTGCATTATAGCTATGTCCATAGTTTGTTTTAACAATCTATCTGATGCTGTATTCTCAAGCTGGAACCACTGAGGCCTATACAGCTCACTTGTTATTTCTGTATGTCTGTAGACTGGGAACAAGACACCTTGGAAGGGGACTGTTTCACTCCAGGGTATCATTGCTCATATCTGCAGCCCCACCGCCTCTTGAATTTTGGTCCCTTATCTTAGTTTTCCTGAAAGGCTGTGCTTGTTCTAGCGAGGGCTAATGAATAAGCACGCACAGCCATGAAATGGGAAATAACGGCATAGCTTAATCAGGCATTCAACCTCATGCCTTTCTTATCAAGCGTGGAGAGAGACGGACCTCAAGTAACTGTTAACCTTTTTAGCTCGAGATTTGCGCACTTAGTGGGTCATTCATTTCTCCCAAATTCTTTGTACGTGCTTGTGGTAATACAAGGGTTAATGTGATCTTAAGAGTTGTAGACAGGCAAAATATATAGTTTATCATAATAGTTTTAACATATTTTAGTGCCAGCACATTACATTGCAGTTTGTCAGTGGAAAGGCCCTCTGGTGCTAGCTGATAAAAAAAGCCATCATCACAGAAAAAAAAAATCCAGTTGCCTTTGGCATGAGTATTTGAAAACAAGTCTTGGTGTTGAGGAGGGTAAGTCCGGTAAAAAAGGGCAATGCTCACCCTCAGTAGCACAGTTGAGTGGAGTTAATAGCCTGAATGTAACCTAAGCGGCCACTGTTATTTGTTACTAAGATAAGGGACCAAAGGAAAGCAGCCAATAAGATAACATGGCACATGAACTCTTCTGGACTTTTGCTTAAAACTGCATTTTTTGGTTAGGCAGCTTAGAAGCAAAGTAGCCCAATTTCTCACAGTTGCTTGCTCTGGATAATAGAAGTGGTGCATCTTAAGGCTGGAAATAGTGTTTTGCAGCGGGAAGGAAGAGTATACTTCTGTTATATTTTCCATTCCTTTCCTACTCCTTTGGTTCAATAAAATGCAACAAAATCTACACCAAAAAAGCAACAAAAATGTAATGTGTATCTACATTCTTAGACTATTTTTCATGCCACTTCTAGGTTGGGTTACTTTAAAGCAATTTTTTAACACCTTAGTTTTGGTGCAATTCCACTGTAAACCACACCCCTTTCTTGTAAGCCACCACCTTCTCCTATATGTCATGTCACTTTTCTAATGAGCTACAAAGTGTCTGAACACATAATAAATCTGGGGCAAGGCATGTATGCCACTTTTTCCCCACAAATTGACAGAGAATGCTGGTACATTTGACTTAGAAAACCTGCCCCATGTGTTTACTTTGTCACATCTTCATACAGTCATAAAAAAACATGAAATACTAGAAAAAGAAAAAAAAAATGGATGACAAAGAGAGATGTTAGCTGTCACAGTCCAGCTATTTATTACAATGCCGAGAGTTGCTGACATTACAATGAGATATGCACTTGGGGTTACAGATATATGGGGACTCACTTTGTTTTGGAAATTCCTTAATAATGCTTTATCTCAATGTGTCAAAGACTTAGTATAGGAAAAGCTGCAATCTTTGGCAACTTTTCCAGACAACTCCCCCGCACTTATAGATATCAAATTGTTATGAATGTGACTCTGACTTAGGCTTTGGAGAGAACTGACTCACTTGGGCCCTGTTTATATAGACTGATAAGAGAGCTTAGAGACATTGTGATAGTGCTTGAGGTTGTGCCCAGCCTATGCTGTGATAATTAATTCTACCTCCTGTTTTTCAGGCAGTAGGAACAGTTTGGAAATTTAGGGATGATATCCAATACCCATGACAAGTGACAAGGAAAAATGCTTATTGTAGCATACAGGAAATGTGCATAAAGACAAATGCAGTCTCATCTGTATGATTACAATCTGTCACGGTGACACTTTCAGCTTCATAATTTACCATTGGATTAGTGTAAAACATGTGCACATAACGGTGGGAATGTGTGGGAATGAAGTTGCTGAGGGACCTATTGGCAACTTGTATATAATATTTCTAAGTAGCTAGAATGACAGTATGTATTAAATTTAATTGAATGTGTAGATATCACGGACTAGTGACTCATGGTGATATGGTCACATTTTAGTAATATTGCATTTATTGACCATTTCCAAACTTCTGCCATGTATTACATTTATCTCTAAATGATGCCAAGGCCTTTAAAAAAATCAAGTGAATGAACAAAAGAGAAATCTAAATCAAATCAATATTTGGTGTGAGTACCCATTGCCTTCAAAAAAGCATCAATTCTTCAATTCTTCTTATACACACAGTTTGTGATGGAACTCGGGAGAAAAGTTGTTCCAAAAATCTTGGAGAACTAAGCACAGATCTCCTGTGGATGTAGGCTTGCTCAAATCCTTCTGCAAAAACAAGAAGTTGGAACAGCACTCTGCTAGCACCAGGAGCATTACTGCAAATGCCTACTGTATATTTGGATAAATGAAAATGAGGTTCTTGGTGGTTATATTTTGATCAAATTGTAATTGTAAGCCCACCTGCCCCGTCAAGGCGACCTCTGTTATGTGGGTCCCTACACTAAAGTGACTAACCTCTCTTAGGCTAAACCTGCCTTAGGGCCTTGGTCTCCCATGAATTAAGGGCAAATGTGTTTCTCAGCCATATCATGTCCTGCATGAACCACACATAGCCTTCTCTCTCTCGACCTATGAAACAAACAATATGAACAAGAAATGCATGAGTACATTGCTGTTAATGCAAAACAACTGCAAAAACAAGAAGTTGCAACAGCACTCTGCAAGCACCAAGAGCATTACTGCAAATACCTACTGTATATATAGATACATGAAAATGGGGTTCTGGGTACTTTACATTTTGATTAAGGCTCTGTTGTTGCCACATTTCAGATTCTACAGGCCTCAGCATGTTAAATGTTCAAGTTCATTACTGTACAACAGTGGCTTATTTAGAAGGGTTGCCAGGAGAAAAGCTCTTTTTGTCTAAAAAGAACATAGCAGTAAGGTTTAAGTGTGTAAATTTACTTCTAAACAAAACACAAGACTGCTGAAACAATGCGTCTTGGACATACAAAACTGAAGTGGACATGTTTAGCCATAATGCACACCGCCACTTTGGCAAAATCAAACATTGCATATCAGCACAAACCCTTCATATCAACTGTCAAGCATTTGAAATGGCTGAAAAAGAAAAGAATCAAGGTTTTGCAATGGCCTAGTCAAAGTCCTGACCTCAACCCAACTGAAATGCTGTAGTGTGACAAGGCAAAGTTGCAAAGAAGAGTGGGCTAAAATTCCTCTAGAATGTGAGAGATTGATAAAGTCATATAGAAAAAAGTTATTGCTGCGAAGGGCGGTTCTAAAAGCTATTAATTCATGGGGTGTGCTTAGTTTTTAACACATGACTTTTCCATTTTGACTTCATTTAGTTGAATAAATCATAAAACACTGCGAAGAAGTTGTTGGAATCACATTTACCTTTGTATGCTTCTAATGATGATATATGTAAGTGATTACATATAATATTGGGAGGCCTCTAGCCTGAATACAAGATGAGATATAGTTGGGCATGGAGGCCTGTTGGTTTTGTATCCTGTGGCACATTTGCTCACAGAGGTTACAGCTGGGTATATAGATCCTGCACACTCATAGGTTGTTGAAGCTGGTATCCCAACTGGTCTCATATATGCTTGATTGGTGACAAATCTGGCATCAAGTCAGGGCAAGAAAATAATGCAATCTGTAGGAGAGATTCCTGGAAAATCCTTGCTGTGTGTGGGTGAGCATTATACTGCTGAAAAATGCTAGTTGAAATTCCTGCCATGAGAGGCAACATATGTGGTCACAGGATGTCCTGCACATATTGCTAAGCTGTTAGTTTCCCTCATATCAATTCTAGGGGTGACTGACTTTCAATGGTTCCCCTGATCATCACATCAGCAGCTGGGATAGTTTGTCACGCCACAGCAAAGGCAAGTTTGAAGCTCTCACTATGAGGTCACCATGCTTGCACCCAACCAGAATATGGATTCTTCAATAAAAACTATACAGCTCCAGTCTGTAGTAGACCAGATCTCTGGTTCATGAGACCATTGCTAACTAAGACAGTGGTGTCTGTCTGTCAATGACAGAATACATAGTGGGTGCCATGACATCAAATTTCCTTCTGCTAAGCACACCTGGAAATGGTCCAGGCAGGGACAGGTGTGTAATGAAGATACCACCTGTGTCTGGATGGTAGACAAGGAAATTGTGGGCACTCCCTGTGCTTGTCGTCTGATCAAATGATTCCCAATAATGGTGGTATGTCTGGGCCATACAGAGCCTGTTCGTCAGGAGTGCTTGCTTGAACGTAACCAAGCCTCCCAACATTTCCTAACACCTAGGTCAGACAGGGAATTAATTGAAATCACCATCCTGATTCTCTCAATCCAAAGATGTTCCTCCTCTCAAAGTCTGGCAAATGGTCAAAAGAGTGCATTGTCGAGGCATGTTTAGCAATCAACTGCCAACCTCTCACCAAGAGGTATACTACCCAAAACCAGCCTCTGAATAACACTAAGACTTTGACTAAAAGATGTCATTCATCAGATCCGTACCTTCACTGTAAGTAAACATATTTTTGCTGTTTTGATTGCAACAGAAAAGGCAAACGTTCTGTGTTTATTACATGTAATAGAATATTTTATAGGCTTAGGCGCTAAAGGTTTCTATTACACTGATCGAAATTCGCTGCTTATTTCATACAGTCATATAGTTAAATTGTGAAATAGTATTTTTTTTGTTAAAAATGTCAGTTTGTGCAATATAACAAACAGATTTGAAATGAAGCCAAAATTCCTGTCTTTAGAGCAATACAAGAGAAGCAGATTGCACATTTACAATATACTGACATTACTGCCTTATAAATTATAATATACTGTATACAATTAATGTAGAATACACATGCAGAAATAAAATGTCCATGCTAACTAAGGCTGGACTAACATCAGCACTTGAACTATATTTGGGGTTTCCATCCCCGAACTCGCTTAAAAAATGCAGTGAGAAAAGTCCTGCAAATAGGACTTTTACCTCCGCATTTTTCAGGCGGACCGCATTATAGTCTATGGGCTCCATAGGTTTCTATGGGTAACTGATTTTCAAGCAGGTTAGCTTTCCGTTTTTCAGATCTCCAAGCGGACCCGAAGAACGGAAAGCCAAACGCTACTCTGAACCTAGCGTAATAGTGTGACCTCATAAATAGTGCCTGGACAATGCCCCACAATGCTCAGAAACCTACTGGCATACAATACCCAATAGGGAACTCAGATTAACACTTATACTTTAAATCTATTCATATTTTCTTATGGCTACAAATCAGATAGATATAGCAATGCTCAAACAAATCAAGTCTGGGTTTTTGACAAGTCCTAGAACATACAAAGTTCCTGCATTCATTGCCATATCCATTGGCAATCGATCAAGACAAAATATGGTTAGAGAACATCTAGGAAACTCAAAATTAATTTTCTTTTATTATTTATATATTCAAAAATGGAAAAACTCTCTAAGGCTAAGGCCCCACATAGAGGGCTGCAGCAGAAAAATGCTGCGGAAAAAACTTTCTGCTGCTGTTACACCTATAGGGAAACCACCAGCGTTTCTGTAGGTATAAATGACATGCTGCGATATACAAAACAGCAACGGTTTTGGAAATTGCAGCATTTCTGCTGCGTGTATTTTCCTGCACTGTGGGGATGGGATTCGTTTAAACCACATGGAGCCCCGGCCTCAAGGGAACCTGTCACTATGAAAATGCATTATAATCTATAGACAGCATGTTAGAGAGCAGAAGGACCTGAGCCAGAGGCGTAACTAGCAGGGGGGCAGAGGGGGAGGCTGCCCCAGGCCCACTGACTTTTTGGGGCCCACCCCGGGGCCGCCATTAATACATCCTTTATTTCTAACTGGATTGGTGTCTGCAGACACCGCTCTAGTTAAAACGTATCCTACAACTTCACAGTATTGTAAACCGCAAGCTACATGAGGCTTGCGGTTTACAAGTCCCCGAGAGCACAGAACGATGTCTTCTTCTCACACAGGCGGCGCGATGATGTCACAACAACGCGCCACCTGCGCTCAGACACAGACGTCCTGTGCGTGGACAGGGAGGAAGCGGCAGCGGCGGCTCCTTTCATCAGCATCACAGGTAGGTGAGTATGACTTTTTTTTTCTCTTTTTTTAGCACAGTTGTGTGGTTAGCACTGCAGCCTTGCAGCACTGCAGTCCTAGGTTCGAATCCTGCCAAGGACAACATCTGCAAGGAGTTTGTATGTTCTCCCTGTGTTTGCCTGGCTTTCCTCCGGGTACTCCGGTTTCCTCCCACACTCCAAAGACATACTGATAGGGAATGTAAATTGTGAGCCCTATATGGGACAGTGACTGTCAATGTCTGTAAAGCGATGCAGAATATGATGGCGCTATATAAGTAAGCATAATAAATAATTAATAGTATAAGGGGTGGATAGGAGGGGGAATTATAACTATAAAGAGAGGATTCATTAGGAGGCATTATCATTATGACGATGGGGGGGTCATTTAAATAAGGGTTATTACGGGGTATTATGAATACAAGGGGGAGGTTATTTATATAAGGAGCCATTAGGGGGAATCATTTATATTAGGAGGCATTATGAACATAAGGGGGTGGTCATTGATATAAGGGGTCATTAGAGGTGCAGTATTTATGTCAGGGGGAATCAGGGGCATAATATGAGGGTCAATTAATTTAATTAAAGTGGCACTTGGGCTTTATTAAGACGAAGGCCCCATATACTGGGCTGCAGCAAAAAAAGCTCTGCAGGAAAAACCACAGCGGTGACATTGTGGTTTTTCCCGCAGCGCTTTTCAATACACCTATATGGAAACCCCCAACGTTTCCGTAGGTATAATTGACATGCTGCATTTTCCAAAACCGCAACGGTTTTGGAAATCGCAGTGCGTCTGCTGCACGTATGTTTCCACAATGTGTGGATGGGATTTTCTAGAATGCCACGGTTTTTTCTGTGGGTTTTCGCCACATGCGGCCCCATCCCATCCCCACTTTGCTGTAAAATACACGCAGCAGATACGCTGTGATTTCCAAAACAGTCGCAGTTTTGGAAATCGCAGCATGTCAATTATACCTATGGAAACGCCGGTGGTTTCCCTATAGATATAATTGAAGCAGAAAGTCCACAGAGGAAACCTCTGCGAACATTCTGTGCAAAGTGCTGCAGGAAGAACTGCGATGCGTCGCCGCCGCGGTTTTTCCCAAAGCTGTTTTTAGCTGCGGGACGCCATGTGGGGCCTTGGCCTTTTCCAGCTGGCGTTTTCCAGCTCATTTTTATTGATGGTCTATCCTCAGAATAAATCATCAATAAGAGATAAGTGATTCCCCACTGATAAGCTGTATAAAGGGGCCCCGGAGCCTGTTTATATCACACGCTGTCTGTTTATAGTGTCCGTGGGATGTAGTTACAGCCTTCTCACATAGACGTGTATAGGACGAGGCTCTAGTTACATTACATGGCCGCTATGAAAAGAATGACACTATGTAAACAGAGAAGGTGTCACGGCGTTTACACAAGTACCACGGTTCATTCAAACATCTGATCCTCGGGGTCCCGGGTATTGGAACCCCAATAATTTTTTTTTCCCTTGTTTTTTTTTTTTTTTCTTTTTAATTAGGAAACACCTGGGGCATTATTAATAAGGGGAACTATTTAAAGGGGTGCACAAGGAAGCTATTAATTTAAAGTTGCACTTGGGGGTATTATTCATTATGGGGGGGGTTATATCATATATGTTATGATTGGGGTAGCAGCAGGATGGGGGCTTTGTGTAGGTGAGGACAATATGGGTCAGGTGCCTGGAAAAGTGAGGAGCCAAAGATGTCTGTGTTGCAAACTTTACAGAGACTGGAAGAAGTGGTCATGGCCGTCCAGATAAAAGAGACGGAGAATGTGAAGGATTAGTCAGAGACGTCACCGGTAAGTCACTAAATGCTACTGCACTGTATTCGCCTAAATCGTCTGCAGAGCCCTGTGTAGAGCCGCTATATACCACTATATGCTCACCATATACTCATAGTATCGGTATACGAACATGTGCAAGTTGGGGGCCCACTTGGACATGTTCGCCCCCCTGTGCTGAACCCCTAGCTACGCCTCTGAGCTGAGCAAATTGATATCTAGTTTTGTGGGAAAAGATTTAATATAATTTGTCATTTATTCATTTATATCTGCTGTTTCTATGCTTGTAAACCATTATCTAGTCATGGGGATAGTTCTATCAGTAATTGACAGCATATCCCTCCATGTATAACTGTGCACACAGAGATTGCTGTCAGTCACTGTTGGGACCACCCAGCTGACTCAACGACTATTTCTCAACATAGAAAGAACAGAGATATAAATGAAAAGTTACACTAGATATTTTCCCACAAAACTATATACCAATCTACCCAGCTCCTTCTGCTCTATAACATGCTGCCTGCAGGTTACACTGCATTTTCATGGTGACAGGTTCCCTTTAATATGACAACTACAACTAGTTTTTTAAGGGAAAGGTTTGGCTAGTCAAATAGATGAATGGTGGCCCAGTGATCCATGTAATACATAGAAGAACCATCTGCTCTGGCTCATAGAGAAGGACCAGAGTAGGGCATCTCCTATGACATACATATGTCCCCTTTAGGGCAACATTTTTAAATATATTCCAAAACTCCATTATCCCACTATATCTTTGTGCCACTTTCTAGGGTATCCGTCGCATACTGTATGTTTTGTAAGTGCTATGTATTTTCAGTAAAGAAACTATAGAACAGACATGCTATTATCATATATTATTATACAGTAGTCTTCATTCTGAATACATAGATATATGCATTTTATGGAGGAGTATAGTAGTGAATCTGACAACTGAATAAAGCACAGGTGATAGTATTAGTTTTATATATGAGCTTTCTAGTAGTTATATGTCATTTGCAGCCTCAGTCCACATGTGCTTTGTACTCTTAACACATCAAGTTGCACACAAAGGGAATTCATTAGACTCCTGCTTGAGCCAATTTATCTTGATATGCTTTATAGTGTGTTGTGAAGCTGGCCATCTGAGCTATCTCTCATCCTGGGCTCTAATTCTGGTTTACACTATGGGGGAAAGGAAGTTAAACAGGAAGGCAGGAGGATTATGCAGAATAAAACATATGTTCCACAATGTCAGGCGGGCCACATAATTTACTGGAACATTATATATTCATATTTCCAAGAGACATTGTCCTGGGAGCATGAGACTGGCCGATTCTCATTCCTGGCAATGGATTGGTGGAGAATGAGACTATAAAAAATGAAAGCTGTTTGTATTGGGAGGTGTGGGCTGTAAGGTTACACCAACAAGCTCACATCTCCAGCCATAAAACAAGTACTCACACATCTGCTGGGAGTTCTGGTCCTTAAAAGTCAGATTTTCACAAAAAAGACTCTGATTTGAAGGCAGAAATTCAGCTAATTAGTCGTGTTAACCACTAAAAGGAGGTGAACGATAATGTCTAGAGGGTCTTATGACGCAGGTCAGAGTCGCAATAGTAGATGCCTCAGTTGGGGATTGTTACCAAGTTTGGGGGCAATATGTTAACCCTCTATGTACAAAGGGAGGTGTAATGGAATTAGGCACTTGCTATATTTACAGTATTTTATACTATTTGGTATATATATTCAATTAGGTATCTGAAAAACACAAAAAGCTGACAAGCTAGAGATTTTCCTTGGTGACATTCATTTCACAAACATCTTTCTTGCTCGTAAACTTATTCACAATGAATAATGCCACTCATTTTTGTCTCACTGTATCTTACAGTTACTGACAGTATAACCTTGAAGCGGCACAGGACTTCAGAAGTAAAATCATCAGATTTGTGGCAGAAAGAAAAATTTTGCAACTCTCCCATACGTGTGTATGTTGCAGAAAAAAAAACACAATTCATATGTATTGAATATATCTTCAGTCACATAAACCTCTGCAACAAATCTGCCACGTACACAAACAAGGAGTATACTGTACTCTGAAGTTGGATAGGGTTGCAAATGTTCAACAAATGCCTATACATCTCGATCAGGTCCATTCATAACCAGCGTTTACTGCCTTGCCTAGAGGGATGACGTAATCCCATACTGCTATAAAGAAAAGTTTGTCCATATTACCCTGAAGTAATATCTTTTGGCTACTTTACCCAATCCCATTCTCTATGTATCATGGAATAAAGAGAATCTGTCAGATGAATTTGGGACACTAAACCACCATCATGTACTTATTCTTAAGGTTGAAGTGGCAAAATGGCTTTGGGACACCTCCTTGTCACAGAGCTTTATAAATGTTCTACATGCTCTGACTGTATGCTGACTCCCATACAGTCGTTACTTAGAACCGGTCTGTGTCCTCTGTGGCTCACTTTCCTGATTTCTGCCACTTTTGACTGTCACACAGGTTATCAACATGGGGTCCACAAATACAACCATGTCAGGGCTGTAACTCACACACACTGTACCGAAATCAGCTTATTACTTAAGCTTCACCCAGCCGTAACATTTCCAAGCAAAACACACATGCTTCACTACTGTAATGGCCAACAGTAACCTCTAAAATGTAGGCATACAGGGCCAGTCTTCTCCAAGCTGCCTGTCCTGAATGTAGAGGCCTTACACAGTTTCCTTAGGGGGAAGTCACTGCCAACACACTGATTCATTTTCCACAGTCAGGAATTATCTGTACAACATTTTTCCTATCTTGGGTACCTGAACAGAAAGTTCATGTGACCCAAGGGTTCTGCAACAGGTACTAGAAAGCAACAACAATAAATGGGCAATTTGGCTAAGTGACAGCAGAGTAATAGACATATTAAACTTTACTTTAAAGAGGACCTTTCATGTCCTCTGGCACATGCGGTTTTATATATATCACTAGAAAGTCGGCTTTCCCACTATGTGCCCAGGGGCTGGAGATATTGGTGCCTCGTCCATAGACTTGTACTGGGGGGGCGTTCCTCACAGTCCAGCTAGACTGTCAGGAACTCCCTTCTGACGATGGTCAGAAAACTAATGGCACCGATATCTCCAGCCCCGGGGCACATAACGGGAAAGCTGAATTTAGCTTTCTAGCGGTATATAAAACCGCATATGCATGAGGACATGAAATGTCCTCTTTAACCTTTACTTTAGGTATGGTAGGTGAGCAGCGCAGCACTACTGAAAACATTTGATCTGTGGGGGTCCTGAAAGTCTGATCAAAACCTGATGGTCTGTCTTAATGGGGAAGGAAAAGATTACTATGCAGCTAAAACAAATAGTTACTAGTTTGCAAGCACTTTGTATCAGATAGCATGTTGAGTGGCAATTGGTATCTGGGCTCTGTGATCTATGAGCAATAGGTGGAAGACCTACTGTTCATTCATTTACATACTTCATTTATATATTGCCAACATATTCCTCAGCACTACATTGGCACTCACCCCCAATTGGGGCTTCCAATTTAAATTATCTATCAGTATGTCTTTGATATATGGGAGTGAACCAGAGTAACCAAAGAAATCCTACACCAACACAAACTTATTCAGGTATAAATCGGATTCTTACTGCTTAGACTAGGAGATATAGCTTAGAAGAAATTCACACTTGGTAAATTTATTGCAGAAATTTCCATGATGGTCGCATTCATCTTTTTGGCTTGTAGAAATCCATGCACATGATTCAGAAAATAACCCAATTTAGATACATGTACAGATTTCCAGTAGCAGAGATTACTGAAACAAACCTGCTGTGTGTGAATATACCATAATACTAACTGAAATGTGTGAAATTTGTAGAGAAAGTAAAAACTGCTGCTTTACTTCACAGCATCGCACATTTACATGCCATGGTTTAAGTCCTAGTTAGAGGACACTTATTTACATAGTTTAATTATTTGTGAATACAATGAATGACATTTCATACTGATGCATTGTAGTTTTGCTCTAAATGTATCTGTGCTGATGAAGGATCAATAAGGAACGAAATAAGCAGAACAAAAAAGACGCCTGGAATCTTATCTGTAAGATATAATGCAAAATGTATTCAGCTTCCCATCAGATAAAAAAGGGTAAAAACAGACTGCTAAAATATTTACTCAGCAATGCACTGATTTTTAGTATAAAGTAATATTTTTTTTTTCTGCAAAAAAGAGAACATTACCAGTAGCCTACTACATTATTATGTGCTGATGAATACAAGTACATAGCAATGAATGCTTCCTAAAGGAGACTTCACAGGTTTGTTAACCATTGCTGACGATTTTACAGCTTGCTTTTACATAAAAAGTTGAGCAACTTAAAGGGAGTCTGTCAGCAGGAAAATCTTAATCAAAGTAATGACAGTAGCTTGTAGTGCTCCTTATACACTTTCCAAATGTGCCCTTGTGATTCAGTGTTACAGCTCCATTGTCAAGAAAATCAGTCTTCTTCATATGCAAAGTAGGCTAAAAGGACTTTAGAGGGGTGGCAGTTAGGGGAGGTAATCTAGAGCAAAGAACGGAGCCCAGGGAAGATAGGAAATGCCTCAAAAGCCCTTTTCACCTACTCTGCATATGAATAAAACAGCTATTTTCTCAATAATGGAGCTGCAATGCTGAATACTGATTACTTTAATTATGATTTTTCTACTGACAGACTCCCTTTAATGTTTATTATAGCTTGTATCTTGTATTGGCCTTATTACCACATGTATTATTTCTAGATTCCTAATTTTACAGGCATACGAACTAAAATGTCCCAGCTGGCTCAGTGGCTTGAAGGGATGGATAAACTAATTTGTTTAGGTAAGCATAATAAATAATAAATAAATAAATACATTTGTTTAAGACAGGATTTGATCCATAATTTCAAAATGTTTCATCCAAGCACAAAACTTTTGGGGTTTGTTACCAACAAAACACTATTATACTGAGGTCTCCTCAGATTTAATGACCAGATTAATACAGCTGGAATCTAAATGGATAGAGTTGTTGCAAACCTTCTCACCCAGGGGCTTCAACGAAAACTTGAGATATCGGTGTGCATTTTGTATTATGTTTTGATTTGGATACACATTTTTGTTTTTATATATTTTTCATTAGTTTTTATTGTTTTTTTACATTTATATTGGTGGTGTGGGTGTCATTATTTGTGTGTCATCTATTTAGTGTCCTGTTGGTATTTTTATGCTACTTTGTCTTGTACAGTCATGGCCAAAAGTTTTGAGAATGATACAAACATTAATTTTTACAACTACTGCTTCAGTTTTTCTAATGGCAATTTGCATATACTCCAGAATGTTATAAAGAGTGATCAGCTTAACAGCAATTACTTGCAAAGTCAATATTTGCCTAGAAAATGAACTTTATCCCCCAAAACACATTTCAACATCATTGCAGCCCTGCCTTAAAAGGACCACCTAACATCGTTTCAGTGATTGCTCCATTAACACAGGTGTGGGTGTTGATGAGGACAGGGCTGGAGATCAATCTGTCATGATTAAGTAAGAATGACACCACTGGACACTTTAAAAGGAGGCTGGTGCTTGCCATCATTGTTTCTCTTCTGTTAACCATGGTTATCTCTAAAGAAAGACGTGCAGTCATCATTGCACTGCACAAAAATGGCCTAACTGGGAATAGTATTGCAGCTAGAAAGATTGCACCTCAGTCAACAATCTATCGCATCATCAAGAACTTCAAGGAGAGAGGTTCCATTGGTGCCAAAAAGGCTCCAGGGCGCCCAAGAAAGACCAGCAAGCGCCAGGACCGTCTTTTAAAAGTGTTTCAGCTGCGGGATCGGGCTACCAGCAGTGCAGAGCTTGCTGAGGAATGGCAGCAGGCAGGTGTGAGTGCATCTGCACGCACTGTGAGGCGGAGACTCTTGGAGCAAGGCCTGGTCTCAAGGAGGGCAGCAAAGAAGCCACTTCTCTCCAGAAAAAACATCAGGGACTGCTGAGGACTGGATTAAAGTCATTTTCTCTAATGAATCCCCTTTTCGATTGTTTGGAACATCTGGAAAACGGCTTATTCGGAGAAGAAGAGGTGAGCGCTACCACCAGTCTTGTCTCATGCCAACTGTAAAGCATCCTGAAACCATTCATGTGTGGGGTTGCTTCTCAGCCAAGGGAATCGGCTCTCTCACAGTCTTGCCTAAAAACACAGCCATGAATAAAGAATGGTACCAGAATGTCCTCCAAGAGCAACTTCTCCCAACCGTCCAAGAGCAGTTTGGCGCTCAACAATGCCTTTTCCAGCATGATGGAGCACCTTGCCATAAAGCAAAGGTGATAACTAAATGGCTCAGGGAACAAAACATAGAGATTTTGGGTCCATGGCCTGGAAACTCCCCAGATCTTAATCCCATTGAGAACTTGTGGTCAATCATCAAGAGACGGGTGGACAAACAAAAACCAACAAATTCAGACAAAATTAAAGCATTGATTCTGCAAGAATGGACTGCTATCAGTCAGGATTTGGTCCAGAAGTTGATTGAGAGCATGCCAGGGAGAATTGCAGAGGTCCTGAAGAAGAAGGGTCAACACTGCAAATATTGACTTGCTGCATTAACTCATTCTAACTGTCAATATAAGCTTCTGTTACTCATAATATGAATGCAATTCTATTTCTGTATGTGATAAAAACATCTGACAAACACACATAAAAACCAGAAGGCAGCAGATCATGTGAAAATATAATATTTGTGTCATTCTCAAAACTTTTGGCCATGACTGTAGATCAAGGAATTTTGCTTGGATAAAAACGACAACCAGAAACTTTCACGGGAACAAGGAGAGATGGAAATGAAGTTTCCATCTGAAGGACAATAACAACACCATGATTTAATTGAGAACATGATTTTCACATTTTTGCATACATGTGGTAACCAGGGGTAACCGAGCTAGCTGGAACAGTGTCACGTGGCAGAGTGGAAGCAGCCCTGGTATTCCTGGTACCTCACATATCTCAATTCTTCTGGAGTACCCTTGTGCAGTGTGCAGGCTAATGACTTCTGACACAAAGTTAAGGTGAAACCAGGAAATAAATCTTTACTGAAACAGTAGTGCAAATAAACAGTTCTCTAGACTTGCAAGTAAAGGCACATGCAGTAAGTCACTATGGTGATGCAGTCAAAATCACAGCAAGAGATAGTCACAAGCTTGGTCTAGCTGTGAACCGAGAGCAAGGCAGGTGGTTTGGACTCCGCAACCAGAAATGAACGCACACGCGGTAGTTCAAGAAAAGAATATATATTTACTATAAGTTAATAAAGGCTATTTGAAGGTAAAATGACAGGGATAAAGACAAGCAAAATATACAATATAGCATGAACAATTTCAAGGCAAATTCTGCAATGGTTTCTACTTTTACTCTGTCCACTTCTGCAGTATGGACACTGAATGAACAATATACTCAAAACTATCCCTAACTGACCCTGACATCACATTTGGGTGCACCCCCTTTTCCCCAGTGGTCCAGGTGGACCGCTTACAGTCCGTAGAAGCGCGCGGTGGGGCCCAAAGTCGTTCCTTTCTTTTATAGTGAAGTGTCCTCTCCTCACTGTTATCAGGATCTCAGGAGAAATGAAGTCCTCTTTAACAGGGAAACCCAATGAATGCAATGTAATCCAACAGCAGATTCCACTCAGCTCACTGACAGTCCTGCCGAATCCATACACTGAGCTGGGATGTAAGCCGGGATTTAGCAGGTGCTGTCCAGTACATCAACAGCACTGCGATTCTCTATCTGTGGTATCCATATACACAGTCACAATGTCAGTCTCACTGATCAGCCACTGAGCACAGTTCCTTTCACGTGGACTCACTAGTCCTGTTGTCTCTTTACACTCTGTTTGTCTCTGGACCAAGATACAGCTTAGCTGTACAGAAAAATATCCACACCAGTTCAACACAGCACAGACACCTGTCTTCTCTCTTGCCAAGATGGCTGCTGCTCTCTGTCTCGTCACTTCCTGCTTCTCTGCTCACACTCTGTCTGCAGAACAGGCAGGCTGACATAAAAGTGGGGGTCTCACTCCAGCATCATGTCACAATTACAATGGCTGCTGTCTTAAAGGAACAGAATCACAGAAATACATTCAACATTAACAATTTATACAGACAAATAAAGCTTAGGACAACATTGGCTGTCTCTTACATAGCCACACTTTCTTAGCTATCTTCTGCAAATAGCAGATTTTGGGGGTTGGTTGCTACGAGCAACAGCAATGTAAGCAATATACAGTCCAATGTGGGTTACTACGGATAAGAAGTCTTCACGGCTTGGCTCACCGTGGAAAAAGAAGGTTCTACTCACTCTTGGTGTTTGTAGTCCTTTGGAGGTGCCCAGGCTGGCGGAACCACTAAAGGCCTGGAGCTGGCAATGGGGCCCAATGACAATGTTCTCCCCACTGGCTATTGCAACATCTATCAGAACAAGAGTACTTCCTCCGCGTGGACTGGGGGATAGAGAAAGATGGCGTGAACAAGTCCCTTTTAAAGTAGCACTCCAGCAATGCCGCCCGCAGGGTCAGAGGTTAGCTCTTTGGCCAGGCTTGACCTTTGGGTGCGACACTTTCAAATCCCTCAGCCGGTACTACTAGGGATCTTGTAAGCTTGAGAAGAAATGCAGTTTTGCAGTCTGGAATGGAGATTAGGAGTAGTAGTAGCTTGGAGCTCAATCCCAGAGGGGGAGAGCTTTGTAGGTTAGATGTTATCCTGTCTGAGGACCGCTCTAGACTCCCCAGAGGAAGATCCAGCCCCTCCCTCTAGAGGGAGGAGTGGAAACCCAGCAGTTCTCATGGAACTTTCTGGAAGCATCACTGAGATGCTGTGGGCTGGGCTTCCCTGGGCAGCATCATGTGACCAGACCTAGGCTTGTGACATTACAGTTAGAGAAATAGCACACAGGAATATGCATAGAAAGACAGTATTAATAAATGACAGTATATCAGGAACCAGATGTAAACATGAGTATGCATTTTCACAAAGGGATTATGAAGCCTTTGCACAAGGTTATGGAGGGGTGAACACTACATAATGTCCTAATGCATCGCATTGGCACAGGGCACACGAGGGCCCAAAAATCAGACAATTAATGGCCGTACTGGGACATTACATACACATTTACATATTCTTTCACTGATTTTCTCACATATATTTTCATACACTTTTTTTTTCATTTTTTTGTGCATCTGTGAGCATACCATTTGTTTCTCACTGATGTTAGGTTCACACCGCTAAAACAGTGGTTGCACGCAGAGCCCGGAAGACCCCATTTACTATAGTAGGGTCCATTGGGTGTTTGTTGATATAAAACTGAAACCGTTGGAGGAGTCTTCTGTGAAGTCTTCTTTTCCTCCTTTACATCAGTCACTATACAGGAAAACAAACTCGAATGCCAAATTATGGAGCTCATCTAAATATCATGCCTTTTTGATAAATTAAGTAACAGGAAATTTGGGTCCATAAAAAAACAATAATGACATGTCATGAGTGAAAATTAATATATTGATACGATTGTTTGTCAGCCTTTTCGCTAACATCAGGTGTAGCATCTATTCTTATCAGTCCTTATAAGGGTGTAAACTCAAAGAAGCACTGGTATATATAAACACTGAAGAGTAAATTTGAAAGATCTTCCTTGATCTAGCAATGAGTGAGACTTTGAGATCAAACCATCGATGAAGATCTGCAGAGGACATTCAATGACAATGAAGGTCTTCAAGGAAGATTTGCCATTGACAAAGATCTTTGAATAATTGCTGTTGAGGAAGAAATGGGGGATTGCAGAGTGAAGAGAGGTATCACCAGTGAAGGGGATCTTTGAAAAATCTTTACCATGTTTAAGACTTCGAAAAAGTTCTTCTGAAAAGATGTGCCTTGGAGAAGCTTTGCTGTAGAATAAAAGCACAATGTGGAACCACTGCAGAAGAAATTCCCCTGGAAGAACTTCATACAGAAAGACCACAAGAGAAAATTTGCATAGCTTTTCCCCTTTGGGAAAAAAGGGCTAGAAAATATTCTCCACAAGTCACAGGGACTGCAAGAAGAAGCCATGGCTTCAAGACAGGGAAGAAGAAAGTTGAGGGACCAAGCCAGAAACAAGCCCAGGCCAAGGTACCTTTCCCTAAAGCCCCCACACAGTAACAGGGCGCAAAGAAACTGAACCAGGCTGTTCCATCAGTTGAACCCTGGATGAGGCAGATTGTGGCACTGAAACTGAAGGAGGTGGAAGGACATGATGGAAGAAATGTTCTGCTAGAAGGCTGAAACCCTCAGCATCCAAGCATTTGTGACTGGGATCTTCTATGTGACCTTTGAGTCCATCAACTTTGAAATTGGGCACTGGCAGTTTCAATGTGGAATCCATACACCAATGGAAAAGACCTCACCACATTCTTGAAGAGAATCTGCACAGGGAAGGAAAACAACCTTATCCTGAATGGTTTCAGCTTCTAGCAATGGCAAGTGATCTGTCATTGTCTGACTGTGCAGCATCCCAGAGAATGCTGCTTTAAATTCTTTGTCTTTGTGCCTCTGGGTTGTGTTGGTACGTTCCGTGTTCTATGTTAAATGTATTGTTTGCAGCTTTTTCCCTGTATGTTCTCCAGTGCAGTGTTCAAACCCTGCCTTGGTTTAGCCTTGGCCTATCACAGGCCATTGGGCAGGGTTGTGGGAGACTCCGTCTCCACGTTAACTGTTGGCCTGAGTTCAGTCAGTTCAGTGTGAGCAGTGGAACAGTGAGGGTGTGCAGAGTGTTCCTGCCACCACAAGCTGGACTGAGGCCAACGGTCAGCCATCACAGACTCCAGGAGGACTATAATTGGCCCCAGAGACAGTCAGGAGTACCGATTCGGCTGTCCATCATTTTGGGTCTTTCCGATGCCGTGCCAGGAGGAAGAGAGAGGAAGCTGACAGGAGGATCACATCAGGCCTAGTCTTCAGGGAACCAGAACCCTGTCAGGCCTCCCTGTACCACCACTCTCCCTATCATCCACCTCTGGGAGAAGCACGAGAGGAGGAGTAGTGGAGAACTATACTGTAGAGCCTGTAAAATACCTGGGCACCCTCCTAGAACCAAAGCTGGGGATTGGACACTGTATTACTACCCCCATTCGAAAGCTGCCGTAACCTTTTGCTCCTGTTGCCAAATAAAGGCTGTTCTGGTTTACCTGCACTGTTGACTCCCGAGTCGTGCCTGCATCACCATCAGGGCCCTTCCGACCAACACCACACCGACTCAGAGAGGAGAGGTCCCCTCTCCAACTGGAAGTGCCCCGGGGTAAAGAACTACTACCAGCGCCATCCGATAGTGCTGCAGGACCCCCCTCAACTTTGTCCGGCCCAGGAGTGGGACTGGAGTGGTTGGTGAGTGTGCTCGGCCTGCTAGGTGGCACAGCATCCGCCACTACTACTCCCATCCTCCGGTCTCCTCCATCTGGCTTGCGGCAACTGAACAAGGATTCAGGACCTGCCATTTTCTTTGGGCAACTACTTTGGCCTCATATACTACTTGAACTTGGTATAGATTTGCAAAAAAAGCAGCAAGAAAGGTCACAAGTGTTCCAGAGGATGAAGATATAGAGCAGATGGTGGAGGAACTGGTGGCTGACCCTGAAGTAATCAAAATCATCAACTTCAAGTAAGATGTCCAAGAGATTTCACCCCTCAACCAGTTTATGGCAGAGTGCCTGCAAGATACTCTGGAATCACAAGGCACCAAAAAGAGGATCCGCCTGACAGGAGTGGTAACTAAGGTGTATTGCTTAAAATAACCTTCATTATTCCGTCCAATGGCTAACCTTAACATCTTTATTAATGTGAGGAGAATTAGGGATAGACCTAGATGCCAAATGGTACTTACATGCTACTCATCCCTCTTTTAGGTTCTACAACCATCTGGCCAAGCAGGTGATTCACTGCCCGCCCTACTGTTCTGGTGAGCTTGACAACAAGTCTGCAGAGGTTGCCATCCTGAATAGGAGAAATGAGTTCTTGGTTGACTCCATTCAAGAGCTGGTCTGCGGCACCTCCTGATGGGAGATGGCTTGTTAGTGGTTGATGGCTAGTGTCAGAAGACAGACATAGTTCCAGTACAGCATCCAAATTCCTTACACCTCCAAGCTGCTTATCGAGATGGTAAATGAGGCATCCATCCGGGATGCTTTGAGTTCCATGGAGGGAGGCTCCATGATTTATTTGTAGTGCCACCCAAATTGCTCATTATGTTCTTCGACCAACTTTGTGTTCACTTCTCTGGCAGTCAGGTGGGCGAGACACTCTATAATCCCCTGCTTATTCTCTGACCATATGGCCATTCACTTCCAATGGGCTCTTGGGCATGGTTTTTCATCTGGCCTGGGCTCATGTAAGTTAAACTGTGTTGTGTTAAGCCATTCTGCTGTGTCCGTGCCCCTTAGATTTTTTAAACAAATGGACTCCCTCATTATCTCCTTTATATGGGGAAACTCTAGATCTAAGCTTAGGTTGTCATCTCTACAACGACCGAAGCAGCTCGGGGGCACATCACTCCCTGATCTGTTTCTTTACTACCTAGCAGGACAGCTCCGTTTTATTAGGAAGTGGCTCTCATCTGATTCCCTACCGGGGTCCGAGGCACATCTGGCTCACCACCTGGGTCTGCATAATCTGTGGCCGGTGTTGGAACACCCGGCCTTGTTTAGGGGGAAATTGTTGCCCATCCATGCCCTGGCGGGACAGGTCTGGCGTCAGGCGAAAAAGGTGTCCACTTATTCTGATATACCTGCAGAGACCCCGCTTTGGCACAACCCTGGTCTGCCGACGTTATTTGCCCTGCCTGGCGCCCGGGCCTGGTCGCAGTATGGCGTGTCCTCTCTTAGTGACCTGTACATACAAGGGGTTTTTAAAACGTTTGACTCGCTAAGCTCCTCCTATGGCATCCCTAGAACGCAGTTCTTTAGATATCTACAGATTAGACATGCACTTTCTTCTCAGTTCCCGGAACGATTGGACAATATATCTGAGTATCCGCTTATCGGCATACTTCGCTCACAGGGCCCTGGGGGTTTGATATCTACTTTATATGCACATCTGATACAGGCCAAGGTGTCCACTTTGGACGCCCCGGCCTTGACGCGATGGAGCATAAATATCCCAACTCTCACAGATGAGATGTTTCAAGATATCCTTGAATCTCCTCAACATGTGTCACCTTCAGCTAACAACAAACTGATTCAAACGTATATTCTACACCAATGTTACTTGACACCTTCCCGTCTATACAAAATGGGACGTCTGCCCAACCCCGGATGCCTTAGGTGTCTTTGTCCACAGGCAGACTTTTGGCATATGATTTGGGAATGTCCGATCATACAATGTTTTTGGAAAGGGGTCGTGGATCTCCTGGCGGAAGTTCTGGCTAAACCTATACCATTAACCCCAGAGATATGCCTTTTCGGCGTATTAGATGAAGAAATATGGCAACACCATGTTAGAATCCTTTTGAGGGAGTCTTTATTTTATGCTAGGAAAGCTATCGCACTGCGATGGATGGCTCCGAAACCCCCATCAGTATCTCAGTGGAAGAAACTTGTTAATACTGTTCTTCCTTATAACCAGATTGTGTATAAAGGGAGAGGGTGCCCTCAGAAATTCCATAAGGTGTGGGGAACATGGTGCAATTCTCCGGTAACCCAATATACGGCTCCCTCATTGCGCTCTGCCATTAATTTACTCATGCCGTGAGGGGCGCGAGACACCAGGAGTATCCACGACCTCTCATTTTGGAGTGTATCCTTGTTGTTACCCTTGACTTATTGACTGCATGTTTTGTACATGATAACTGATGTATACAGTATTACGCATGTCCTGATTATATTCTTTCTGTACCGAGTCTACGTTATATGGTCCGGATGGGACGAGGACCTGGCGAGGTGGGATGTGGTGCGTTGAGTGAATTTACATTGAAATTCTCGTTTTTTGGTGCGCAACATGTTATGTATTTGTTTTGATTTCTTTTCCTTTGTCTGATACGCAATTTTCAATAAAACGAGTTTAAAAAAAACTGTGTTGTGTTCAAAAGAGAGTAAGTGTTGGAGGAACTCATTCATCAGACATGGTGTTATACAAGAACTGAAAATTCACAGATTTTTATACACATGGTCTTCAAAGGATTTTAGAGTCCTTAAAAAAACCAAAACAAAATGCAATCTAAGTAGAGAAGTTATTTACAACTGGTCAAAAAACAATCTGGAAAGTTGTGGTGCGTGACAGAGGGATCTGTTATCTGTTTGCTATCAGGAGGTGATTTGTGACCCTCACAGTTCATACATAGTGTGACATGAAGCTGGTATGAATATTAAGTCCAAATTGCAGAGTTTTAAATTTTTGCATAAACTTGTACTCCCATTGTTTCCTGGACAAGCACCTCCTGCATCTGAGGATGAAATTTCTCCGATTGGGATACAAACCAAAAGTGACACGCAACCAATTAAACAAAGCGGCAGCCATTAACAGAGACAGTCTGCTCACATATAAAAAGACCCAGAAAGAAGCCCGAGTGCCCCTAGTTGTCACCTACAACCCACAGCTGGAGATCCTATGAAGGATTGCCAAGGATCTCCAACCTGTGCTACATAGGGACAACAGACTCAAGGACATATTTCCAGTCCCCCCTCTCCTTTCCTTTCGACAAACCACCAAACCTGAGGCGTATTATTGTCCGGAGTGCCCTGAAGGCCCCAACTGAAAATGGCACCTCACCTTGCCTACATAAAAGGTGCATGACCTGCAGGCACATCCACACCGCTGACAGTGTACCTATCCCACAGTCACAACAGGTGCACAGAATTAGGGGGACATTTTCCTGCAGGTCTTCCAATGTGGTGTACCTCATAATGTGTGTGCAATGTCCCACCACAGGCCTCTATGTGGTGGAAACAGGGCAGAGACTTAGTCAGCGAATGAACTCACACAGATCCAATATTAATAACAGCAGAACCGATCTCCCAGTGGCCGCACATTTCTCCAGAGAAAATCACTCTATTGAAGATTTGCGGGATGTGGTTTTAATGGGACAGTTTAAGACGAAGAAGGAAAGGAAACAATGGGAGTACAAGTTCATGCAAAAATTTAAAACTCTGCAATTTGGACTTAATATTCATGCCAGCTTCATGTCACACTATGTATGAACTGTGAGGGTCACAAATCACCTCCTGATAGCAAACAGATAACAGATCCCTCTGTCATGCACCACAACTTTCCAGATTGTTTTTTGGCCGGTTGTAAATAACTTCTCTACTTAGATTGCATTTTGTTTTGGTTTTTTTAAGGACTCTAAAAGACCATGTGTATAAAAATCTGTGAATTTTCAGTTCTTGTATAACACCATGTCTGATGAAGGAAGCTTGCACTTCTGAAAGCTTACTTATAAATATACTCAGTTAGCCTCTAAAAGGTATCGCCTGATTTTTTCACTCTTCCACTACTTTCAATGGCTAACACGGTACAACATTATACTACTATCAACTTGGAGGAATTCAGACAGGCATGCATGTCTTTGTGTAATGATAAATGTCTGTTTAACCAAATTGCTGAATGGTGGAAGTGTGTTAAGGTTGAATTTTCCTGTTTCATTCAGGCCAAAGGAAGGCAACAGGCATGTTAGAGGCAGTTGCAGTCCCTGCAAGATCTCCACCAAGTAGCCAGACATCAGAAAGAAGCCGGAGAAGGCCAACAAGGGCCTGAAAAGGTGAATCACCTTGTTTCAAAGTAAAGCACCTATAGCAGGTTGAAAAATGTACCTTTTCTTTTTACAGGAAACTCGACGATGGTCACACACGCTTGACTCAATTTGGTGGAAGAGAAAGAGATGTCACCTGAAAAAACTGGCTTCCATGACATGTCTGTTCCATTGTAAAACCACTCAATTATAGGCCATAGGCCACTATGGATTTAGCCACTGGAGCACAGGTTCATTAGTCATTACTAGGACACTACTACTAGGATACCAATATGACAGAAGTACCACAATGGTCCTACAACTGACAAAGAGAAACCAAAAAGTAGATATTTTACCACTATGACCACCCTAACCATTGCTGACCTTTAGATAGTATTCATTTACAGTATCATGTACTGACCTTAATTACCACATCTTAATTCTCAGAGCCGCAGTCTCAATTCTGTGATCACAACAACTAAAATTTCCCATATATCCATTCCTTACTAGCTGAAAAGGTTATTCCCAGTACAACAACCATATTTCTTATATATATCTCACAACTAGATGTTACAACTAATCATTGGTTGCAGAATATACACCGACTAGGAGCTTCTGGGTTCTAAGGGTATTTCTGTGGTCTCCTCAAACAGCTGATATGTGGGGGTTTCCAGATGTCAAACCTCCGCTGGTCACATATTGATGATATATCCTAAGGATAGGTCATCAGTTTGTAAGTTCTGGAAAACCTCTTTAAAATGGTTTACTGAGTTCCAGGTTCTGAATTATACCTCTGCATGTACCACTGATGATCAGAAGCCTTTAGTCATTTCTGCCATACAAATTATACAGAAAAGGTTGATGGTTAAACAACCGTTTAAGTCCATGTTGGCCATTTCAATCTGGTCAAACAGTGCTGTGCAAACGTTTTAGGCTGGTGTGAAAAAAAATATGCGTCAGAATGCTTTCAAGAATAGAAATGTAAATATTTTATTTTATTTATTCAATTAACAAAACTAAGTGAATGAACAAGAGAGAAATCTAAATCATATCAATATTTGGTGTGATCACCCTTTGCAAGAAAAGTCCTGGAATTGTTGATATGTCCCGCTCAGAGTCCTGATCTCAAAAATCATCCAGTCTGTCTGAGATTACATAAAGAGACAAAATGGTTTCATCAAGCCTATATCCACAGAAGATCTTTGATTAGTTCTCCAAGATGTCTGGGACAAGCTCCCTCGCCAAGTTCCTTCCAAAACTGTGTGCAAGTGTACCTAGAAGAATTGATGCTGTTTTTAAAGCAAAGGGTGTTCACACCAAATATTGATGTGATTTAGATTTCTCTTTTCTTCATTCACTTAATTTTGGTAATTGAAAAAAAAAATTGGTTATTTTTTTTAAGCTTTCCTACTTTGCAGCATTTCCCCCCACATTATGCCTAAAACTTTTGCACAGTTCTGTACATTTTCAAACACATCTGGCGAAGGATGAATAATATTCTTTCTGGGAATGTTCTTTTGAGTGGTAAGTCATTTGTAGACAAAATATCTTTTAATTTTTCAAATATTTTAAATGAAGTTGACTTCTTTCCAAATGTTGACAGTCATTGGACAGCTAAAATTATTGTTCATTTTCAAAATTTTCCTGGCACCACCACTCAGTACTCAGCAGGTTTCGGCAGTCTGATAGGGTTGAAAAAAGTGGTAGGACACCTGTGTGACTATGGCTAAGTTCACATCTGCACCGGTCTCTCTGTCGTTCGGGTCCGCCGGGGACCTGAGCGACGGAGAGTCAGACTACTAAAACAGTGGTTACATGCGGACTGCGGTGGACCACATTGACTATAATACTTCCATACTTAAAAGTGGCAGAGAGAAAAGTCCTCCATGCAGGAATTTTTTTCTCCACTGATTTTTGGTGGTTTCTGCAATGGAGACTTTGGCACAGGTGAACTTAGCCTACTCCATTCATACAAAGTACAAGAGGCCTACATTTTTTCTGGTCAGACACTCCTAATCAGACACTTATCTCCTAACCCAAAGATAGGAGATAAATTGTAAACCTGGCACAATTCCTTTAAATGATTTCAGATCCATTTTTCAGTCTTGACAATGATTAGGCCTAAAATCAACACTGGACAAAAATCTGCAATTTCTACTTAACGGTATGTATTACTAATATAGGTAGTGAATAGCGACGTTTCCATTGCTTTTCAGCCTTAGTAATGACCTAAATTGCTCAAGCACTCTTTATAATTAGGAAAATTATGTTTCTGTTAATTACACCTTTCTAATAGCTCCTTCTCCATCACATCATGTCTCATGCCTGTGGATTACTTCACTGCACAGATTGCTAAGAGAGACCAGTATCTGCTCAGTTTGGATTCCTCAGGGAAGATAATCTGCCGAGATCAGCACACAGTTTCTATTTCTAGGATGACATTGTTCTGCTCTGCACCGCTCTCGTAGCTTCTCCCAGCGGCACATCTAGGCTCCGTATCACTAAAAATATCCACAAACCTTAACTCCTTCACTTCTAGGACAATACTCAACAAGGTGTATGTTCCAGACGCAGCATCATTAGCGTCCTGGCAGCACAGCGGTATTTCAAGGGCAAAGCAGCAATCTGTTGGGTCACCAGAGATCAATATGGCCACAATGTTAAGGTTTTGGTCTTATATTTGTATACTCAGCATACCCTTGCTATGGACTATACGGATGCATATGAACAGCTGCTTATTTGTAAGGATCACACAAGCTATATATCACAAGACCACTTACCAGTGTTCAGTTGTACAGACTTCGTCCTTTATGTTGCAAAAGGAGTTAAAAGTACATTGATTGCACTTTTGTAGTCTGAAACTAGTATATCAAGGACAGGCAGCAGCTTTCACTGGCAGAAGATGGCCGATGATTTATGGTAGAGGGGCTCACATCTCTGTGGTACCTGTTCTATAATTATCCTGCTCAGCTGGAAAGAACATGTGCAGTCCTCACAATTTCTGCATCATTCTGAATCCCCAACTTCTTATATAAAGCAAAGAAAATCGTATTTTAAAGTGCATTTCTAGAAATTGCTTAGGGGTGTGATAATAAAACTGCTGCATTTGTTTGCTATAAATCCCATATCCTAGCTCCATTTATCTGCTATTATGTACCAGGATGCCAAGTCTATCGATTTTCATAAAAAAAAAAAAAAATAAGTAGAAGGAGAAACTAGTTACGTTATTCACTAAAGTACAGTATGTGTCCTAGAATTTCCTTCAACTTGTTAAAAAAAAAAAGTCATCTGTCTGATAGATGATTAACAAATAATCTGAAAGCAGATCCTGTCCCACTATTAGTGTCAGACTGGTCCACCAGAGGGCCCAGACTTTAACAATATTGGTTCAGCAGAAGACACCCAAATTTGAAATGCACCATGATGCAGTGCACCAAGGGACCTCAGTCTGACACAGCCCACAATCTTCAGACACAGAATCAATCAAGGGCCATCCTTTTTAAGTGTACTCCTAGTCTTCGATACAGGGTGAGTACACATGAGCCTTTATTAGGGAATCTCTGGTTTGGGGTTACAGTAGTATAGCTTTTACATAAAATTGGTCCTAAACATAGAATAGTTTTTTTTACCTGATATATTTATTCAAATCACCCAAAAATTGGCAACTTTTTTGTAGATGGGCAGCCTTGATGCCACATTGAATGACAACCTGCCTGAGTACAGTTTCCTATGATGGGGTACAGTTAGGCTATTCCCATACATATACTTTTAAATACTTTAAAAAGCTGGATTTTGATAAAAATCCCAACAAACTGGTTTAATAATAATAGCTGGGACACAGGTGCTGATTACAGACTATTGTGTGTGAATGTTGTTCTCGCTAAACCGATTTCAATGCCTGTACCCAAACAAGTGTGCAGTTGTATGCAAAAAACTTATATGGAAGAGAAACAATACTAGTGAATAAAAGTTTAGCATAGCATATATATTTTCTTGTGGTAGTGGCCACTTTAGCAGTCAGTGTTATTCTATACAGCAACATAACTTGTTTCCCTATCCGAACGTATTCTTTCAAGAATCCCACAATTGGGGTCTGGTAGGGGTTCAGGATGTCTTATGTGTATGTGAATATAGTTTAAAGTCTGCTATGTTGTTAAATATGGTTAGATCCTAAATAAACTAATGAAGTGTAAGATGCACATATTCTTTTGCATTTTTAGAAGCCTGCATTTTAACCCGTTCCCGCCGGTGGTATTTTTTGATTTTAGATTTTCGTTATTGACTCCCCGCCTTCCATCCCCCATAACTTTTTAATTCTTCAGTTCACAGAGCCATATTTGGGCTTAATGTTTGCAGAACAAATTGTTCTTCATAATGGTACCAGTTATTATTCTTTACAATGTACTGGGGAGCCGGAAAAAAATTCAGATTGGGGTGTAATTGGAGAAAAAGTGCATTTATGTAACTTTCTTACGGGCTTCGTTTTTACGGCTTTCACTGTGCAGCCAAAATGACATGTCACCTGTATTCTATGTTTTGTTACGATTCTGGAGATACCAAATTATTATAGTTTTATTTAAATTTTCACCCCTTAACAAAATTAAATTTTTTTATATTTCCGTCTTTTTTTGCAGGGCTAGGTGTACTTTTTAGTTATACCATGTTGGGGAATGTCTATTGCTTTGAACAGTTTTTATTCAATTTTTTTTATCAGAGGTGAAACAGCGAAAAAATGCGTTTCAGCACTTTAGATTTTTTTCCCGCTACAGCGTTTACCGTACAGGAAAAATATTTTTATAAGTTGGTAGACTGTTCGTTTTTGGGACACAGGGATGCCTAATGTGTATGATTTCACAGTAATTTTTTTAGTTTTATATGTACACTATTCTAGGGAAAGGTGGTTGATTTGAACTGTTACATTTTTATTGCTTTTTTAAATATATATATATATACAGTCATATGAAAAAGTTTGGGCACCCCTATTAATCTTAATCATTTTTAGTTCTAAATATTTGGGTGTTTGCAACAGCCATTTCAATTTGATATATCTAATAACTAATGGACACAGTAATATTTCAGGATTGAAATGAGGTTTATTGTACTAACAGAAAATGTGCAATATGCATTAAACCAAAATTTGACCGGTGCAAAAATTTGGGTACCCATATCATTTTATTGATTTGAATACTCCTAACTACTTTTTACTGACTTACTGAAGCACAAAATTGGTTTTGTAACCTCACTGAGCTTTGAACTTCATAGCCAGGTGTATCCAATCATGAGAAAAGGTATTTAAGGTGGCCAATTGCAAGTTGTTCTCCTATTTGAATCTCCTCTGAAGAGTGGCATCATGGGCTCCTCAAAACAACTCTCAAATGATCTGAAAACAAAGATTGTTCAACATAGTTGTTCAGGGGAAGGATACAAAAAGTTGTCTCAGAGATTTAACCTGTCAGTTTCCACTGTGAGGAACATAGTAAGGAAATGGAAGACCACAAGGACAGCTCTTGTTAAGCCCAGAAGTGGCAGGCCAAGAAAAATATCAGAAAGGCAGAGAAGAAGAATGGTGAGAACAGTCAAGGACAATCCACAGACCACCTCCAAAGAGCTGCAGCATCATCTTGCTGCAGATGGTGTCACTGTGCATCGGTCAACAATACAGCACACTTTGCACAAGGAGAAGCTGTATGGGAGAGTGATGCGAAAGAAGCCGTTTCTGAAAGCACGCCACAAACAGAGTCGCCTGAGGTATGCAAAAGCACATTTGGACAAGCCAGCTTCATTTTGGAAGAAGGTCCTGTGGACTGATGAAACAAAGATTGAGTTGTTTGGTCATACAAAAAGGTGTTATGCATGGCGTCAAAAAAACACAGCTCCAAATCTACTCAGGCATTCATGCAGAGGAACAATTACAATGTTCTGGAATGGCCATCCCAGTCCCCAGACCTGAATATCATTGAACATCTGTGGGATAATTTGAAGCGGGCTGTCCATGCTCGGCGACCATCAAACTTAACTGAACTGGAATTGTTTTGTAAAGAGGAATGGTCAAAAATACCTTCATCCAGGATCCAGGAACTGATTAAAAGCTACAGGAAGCGACTAGAGGCTGTTATTTTTGCAAAAGGAGGATCTAGTAAATATTAATGTCACTTTTCTGTTGAGGTGCCCATACTTTTGCACCGGTCAAATTTTGGTTTAATGCATATTGCACATTTTCTGTTAGTACAATAAACCTCATTTCAATCCTGAAATATTACTGTGTCCATCAGTTATTAGATATATCAAATTGAAATGGCTGTTGCAAACACCCAAATATTTAGAACTAAAAATGATTAAGATTAATAGGGGTGCCCAAACCTTTTCATATGACTGTATATATATATATATATATATATATATATATATATATATATATATATATACAAGGGGGCTCCTGAAAACTTTGTAGCCCACCCATGAAATCTTTTTCACATGGTCTTCTTTTGCAATGCAATATGTTATTTAGTTATTTGAAAGGTCTCATGAGCAATCTGGATTTATTTACATTTTTTTTTTGTTTCAGGTACAGCATTTTAAAGTTAGATAGTGAAGCTGAAATATGGAAATGGAGAAGTTCACACATCGGCTGTTGCAATGGCTGCAATTCACTCCTGTGGCTTCCAACTGCTTCAGCACCCACCCTATTCCCCTGATTTGGCTCCCTTGGACTACCACCTATTCCCACAGATGAAAAGGCACCTTGGTGGAAGTCGTTTTCCTTCTGATGAAGCCGTCATGGACGCCGTAAAGGACTTTTGGGAGGAGAAGGACGGAATGTTCTACCACAGTGGAATAATGAAACTCCAAGAGCGATGGCATACATGTGTCACCCTCAAAGGAGACTATTTTGAGAACTTGAGAACTGACTGCAAAATTTTGACCCACAGTCACTATTTCTGGGTCGGGCCATGAACTTTTCAGGTGCCCCTTGTGTATGTATATATATATATATATATATATATATATATATATATATATGTATTTTTTTATTTTTTATTAGCCCCCCCTAGAGAGCTTGAACTTGCAATCATTTCATTGCAAGTCTTACAGACTGCAATACAACTGCATTGCAGTCTATGGGATATTCGCTACATTACTATAGAGGCTGGTCATAAGACCCAGGCTGCCGTGGGAACAGGTCGCTCCCATGCGGCGAGATCAACGGAAAAGGTACAGGACCGATGGGGACCAGCCGGGGTTTTTACTTTGGGCGGAGGGGGGGGGTTTGGCTTGCAATGCCCATGATCAGAGTGAATTCAGGCATTAGCTTCTGGTCTTCGCTGTACATTGCAGCAGAATGCCCGCCATCTTTAAAGACCCGGCATCTGTCATAATGAAATGTGGGGAAGGGGTTAAGATCACCATTATAATATAGCAATGCAGTTAATGAATTAAGGGCTTAGTTATATTTCTCAGCTTTTAATGGAAATGGCATCATTCTAGCCATAGATAAAGCGATCCAGTAAAATACCACCGGATATGAAGTTTTTTTGATCAGTACAGCATGGTAATTTATTCCTATTTAAGCTCTTTGATTTTCTTGGAGGTGTATTTAACAAAATTATGGGCTGTGGGAGGACTACTTTGAGGAAAATCAACAACTTCTCCAACTTCTATAAAGAAAAGAAAATAAGTCAGAGAACTTCAGGAAAGAACAGAACGGGAAAGATGAGACGAAGAGATGTGCAGGAAACAAGTGCGGTCGAGAGGCTGTAAATAGAGGAGCTGGCGTGGGTGGGAATGTTACACTTCCCGCAGACCTAGCGGGATTAATGCAGACTGTATTTAGTGAAAATGGTGTGTTTCGTGTAATGTAAAACCTGATTTTGGGAGACACCTCATAAGCAGTTACTCTTCCAGAGATTACTGAAAATTGGTGTTTTCTGGCAGATTTTGTTTTTCATTAAAAAAGGAAAACAGAGAAAAGGCAGAGCCAAAAATTTTGCATTAACCATGTATTGTGTTAGGTTACTCACACATTCAAGGCTGTAAATACAAATAACTCACTAGGAACAAAAACAGTGGATATCCAATCAAATGAACCCTACGATGACATTCTGTCCATATGGCCATGACAAATTTTACATTTTTCTAAGATTACTTTTGTGGTATGTTTGGGTCATTATTCTTCTAATATATGAATCATTGTCCTATCAGTTTTGCAGAGTTTGACTAAAATTAAGCAGGAAGCATAGGTAAAGCCCAGTAATCCAGTTCCACTGGCCGCCATGCATGACATATATAACACTGCTTCTACCACACTTGAAAGATAATGTGGTATGCTTTTTTTCCTTTCCTTCTCCACAATGTTCACATCTCATCATTCTGGTAGAAATTAATTTTCATCTTAAAGTAGACTCTTGGTCCAGAACCGGGCAGGATTTTTTAGATGCAAAGTTTTATTTGACTTTTTTTGTTATTGTCATATTATTTGGCCTATTTTGTTCTTGCTACCAGTACCAGTGATTTGCATCTTAACATTAAGTGTTTGCATTTACATTCATGAAGGCATCTCTAGATTGTAGATTTTGATAACAATATGCCTATCTTCTTAAGTGTGTTTTGGATTTGGCTAGCTGTTGCACGCAATGGGGTTCTTCTTTACCAAGAAAAGAATTGAGCACTCATGCACTTAAGCTGTCTCTCAAGCTCTATTAGTATTCCAGATCTATTAGTGTTTCCCCTCTCGATTTAGCCATTTCTAAGGTTTCTGCCATCTCCAAGTCAATGCCAGCCTCTTTATCCATGTAATCTGTCATGTAATAATGGGTTAGCAGGCCACAGCGGACGATGAAGATGCATTCAGTCAATGGTCAAATGATTGTTGAACCCATGAAAATGGAGGGACTATGTAGAAAATGGCTGATATATTGAAATGGTAAAGCAATATTTTTGTTTAACCCCTTGAATTAAGGCTGATAGTTTACCCTTCTGGTAATTATTGATGGCTTCCTTTCACATTCATTGTGGCTTTGCACAGAGGCTAAATTATAATAACTCTGTCATTGTATAAGTACTCACGGATCTAACTGTAAATTGCTTTCCATGAAACTGACTTCCCACCCCTCTGTATTGCATGTGTTGATTCTTATTGTTTGCATGTATTAATCTCCATATACATTTTCTTTCAACTAGCACTTAGCAACTAGTTTCACAAACAAGCGAGCAAAGGGTCACGTGTGGCTTTGAGAACACTGACTTTTTGATCTTTTGAGGAGTTTTATACAAGCCACATATTGGCATGATCCACAATATATAGCCGTTAATAAAATTCAAAATATTTTCACAAAGAAATGAGAGGCATTCATACTTTTACATACTTTTATACAAGTCAGTCATATACACTATAAGGTAGCATTTCTATGAATTTTTATTATGGCAGAAGGTTTAGAAAATAATTTTTCATTTTTTTTTCTTTTTTTAAATGACCTTTACTATTCATGATAGTAAATGGTATAACATGATATAGGTATGTATGGAAATATTGTATACTGTATATCTAATTATATATGTTTCTAAAAACTTAATGAGTTTTTAATCACTTTTACAGAAAAGGAACAATAATAATAATAATAATAACTTTATTTATATAGCGCCAACATATTCCGTAGCACTTTACAAATCAGAGGACACATGAACAGACAATATAAGACATTACAATGTGACAAAGAAATATCATATCTAACAATAGGATTAAGGCCCTGCTCGCAAGAGCTTACATTCTATGAGACTAATATTGGGCATCCTTGATATAAAACCATCAGATCTGGTGGTCACAAAGCTGTGGCTGACAGATTAATGTTAAAGTGAGGCCTCCTGTTGGCACTGTGATTAGTACTGATGGTGGTGCTTAAATGGTTAAATGGCTGGGACTGGAGTTTTCTCATATTTGACCAGATGTGTGGAAGTTTTACTGTCAATTACAGTCACATCTCAGGGGCACACCGGTTGTACCAGCATAATCCCCATCACATGTAACTAAGGTATGTTGCAGGGATTATATCCTGCCAATAACATACAGTAGATGTGAATTATGGTTTGTTAAAGGGTTAAAGAGGACCTTTCACGTCCTCATGTATATGCTGTTTTACATACCGCTAGAAAGCCAACAGCGTGCTGAATTCAGCGCACTGCCGGCTATCCCGGTTTGTGCCCTGGGGCTGGAGATATCAGCGGTGTAAGTTTCACGGTTTACTGTCAGAAAGGCATTCCTGACAGTTTAGCTGCGCTGTGAGGAACGCCCTCCCCGACTGTGCTCGTTCATAGACTTGTACTGGGGGGATGTTCCTCACAGCTCAGCATCATCGCCGGCCAGTAAGGAACGCCCCCTCAGACAGTACAGGGCTATAGACGAGTACAGAGAGAGGGGCGTTCCTTACTGGCCGGCGATGACGCTGAACTGTGAGGAACACCCCCCCCAGTACAAGTCTAAGAATGAACGAGAAGTGTCAGGGAGGGCGTTCCTCGCAGCGCAGCTAGACTGTCAGGAACGCCTTTCTGACAGTAAACCGTGAAACTTACACCTCCGATATCTCCAGCCCCGGGGCACATACTAGGAAAGCCGGCAGAGTGCTGAATTCAGCGCGCTGTCGGCTTTCTAGCGGTATGTAAAACCGCATGTGCCTGAGGTCATGAAAGGTCCTCTTTAAACAAAAGTTGAAGTGCATGTCTAATATGAGTCAGATATATTAGTTACTGCTTTGCTAAATGTATCAAACAATAAAATATTAAAATTGCAGCAGAGTAAAGTAACAGTGACTAAGGATATCTTATTAAATGGGGTGATCTAAGATAGGATTCCCTCATCACTTTAGAGCTCAATATAGTATATATGTATGGACTACCTAGGAGTTTGCATTTGAGGCATTACTATCAATTTTAATATTTTGTGACAGTACAAATTGGATTTGGATTGTGGCCTAAAGATAGGTGAGCTCTTTACTTTGAGAACCATCCCTAAGACATGGTAATTACCAAATGTGCCATTTCCATGGATTTTTGGGTTTGTGTTCCCTTATTCCCATGCGGTTGGGTCCCTGCATGGATCAGATTCAGGTTACCAGTAGTTTGGAACCTATTTCAAATGCCTCTTTTCTGAAGCCCAGCAGGATCTCGGAGCCAGCAAAAACAAGGATTTATACAAATAGAAAATGATCTGTTTTGCTTTCATCAGTCTCTGAGCCGCTGCGTGTAATGTTTATGTTTCTGGAAGAAATTTCTGAAAATCATGCTCTGCTGAGGAATTTGGCACCAGGATATGGGCAGCTGAAGTCCCTCTCTATAAGCTGCCCCAGGATCCCACCACAGGAGATAGTTGGAATATGAAGTCAGCGACAGGGCGATGAAATATTTTAAAGGGAAGGATATAAAGGTAATCCAGACAAAGTAACTCTAAGCAGCTCTCAGCAACAGAACAGCTAGAAGTTAGACGTGGGAGCAATGTTTATGTGCATTGGTTAGGAAGTGAGGTGCTACATCTGAAACCGAACCTCTGGTGTTTCCAAAATCAATAGTCTAACCACAATAATAGCATTAACTATCCTGTAATGACAGATCAGTGACACAGCTATAATTCCAGTGTATCCAGGCATATCTGTATTGACAGAAATACTTATATCATGACATTGTTATTTTCTACACACAAATGTGTAAATGCTTTTCATCACGAATAAGACAGGACAAATTACTTTTCAACTTATTTTTGGTTTTTATAGTTATACAACAGTCAACCTATAACCTAGCTCAGGAAGCAATGAAGCAATGATTAATGAAGACTTCAATGGTTCACATCTTTCAGTCAGAGCCACAGGGCATTTTAGAAGGGGAATAGGTTGAGAAGCAATAGACATTTCATGGTAGCACATTACTTGTGTGATAAAATTAGCTATACTGTAGGAAATACTATAGGTTGTAAATACATATCAAAGTGTTTTATTCCTGTTTCTATAATTATACTATGCAAACCTACATGTCAAGTGGAGTTTTTGTGCATGCTACATATTGCAGAGACGTGAAAGGGGAAACAATCATAAAAAGCCCTTATTTTCCTTCCTTTTTTTCAAAATATTATATATTAAAGGGGACTTTTTATCTCCTCCAACAAATCCAGCTCTCTACATTGATTCTGGCACAGTTGGATTTTTTTCTCTAGCCCCCACTGTTCCTGAGTAATCAGTTCTGTTTTGGTACCCAATATACTATTTAGGCTCTGTACTGTTAGGAGGGCAGTGACAGGCAGTAGCAGGAAAGGAGTATGATTCTGACCTCTGAATCACACACCCCTGCCTTACACCAATACTCTGATATTACAGAGCTTAAATAATACATCAGGCACCAAAAATAACTGCACTTGTTCAGGAATGGTGGATGCTAGAGACAAAATATCAACTGCTCTGGAATCTGTGGAGCAGCACCTATTAAGTGATGTAGAGAGCTGGACTTGTTGGAGGTGGTGAAAGGTCCTCTTTAATAAACAATATTGAAAAAAAAGTGTTGGTGGAAGTGATGAAAGGTCCTCTTTAAGGCATGAAAACTTGACATACCAACAAAAACAAACATCAATATCAACACAATACAAACAGCTAACTAAACCAATACTGAACAAAATATGAGCAATAATGACTGACTTTTTACCTGTTTTCTAAAGGTTTCCTGCCTCTTTCCTTCCCAGAACATCAAAAAACTGATCAAAGAGAGAATAAAAAATCAATCAAGGCAAACTTAGTGACCATGAACATAGTGAATGAAAACATTAAGCCAATGAGACCAGTGTTCTTCTAGCCATCTATTCCTCAATGTATCAATTAGTAAGTTGAAAACACTTATGCTAAGTAATTTACTTGTTTTTTTGTGTGATAAGTTCCATTTTTAGATTGCACCAATTCGAGTACATATAATACTAAGGGGTTGGGCTAAGGGGTGAGAGAAGGGGCTCCCCCTCTCTCACCACTTAGATGCAGTGATCGCTGTTGGTATCTCAGGGGTTAAGCTGCTATAATAGGAGTTATCTCTGACTCCAGCAGCAAGAGCTAGGCTCTGGCTGTAAAATACAGCCCGGAACAAGGCATCAATGTAGCAGGCACTGATATGGTAGCCTCCTATATCGCGGTGCCAAACTATTACAGCGCTAACTGTTTTCTATTCCAACTTGTTATATTCTGTAGATAAATCACTCCTATACAAAGAAGGAATGAAATTTGTGGAGAAAGTCAGTGGCACTTCTGTAACAGAATGAGCATGCTATAGATTTGAGAATCCTTGTATATCCTACAGCATATGGATGACTTTTTCAAATCCCCATCCACTTGTAATGTGCAGAACATATACTAATGCAAGAACAAGTGAAGAAATATGCTAACATACAACAATGCAGGTTGAAGTAGCCCAGTCTCTACAGACAAACAGGCCATTGCATGCATTCCCACTTTTACAGGGCTCTCCCCACTAGCCTACTATGATTGGCCTCTCCAGAAGCTGCTCTGCCATCCTCCTCACCAACTCCATGTGTGCCAACTGCTGGACCAGTTATACCCTCTACTGGCTGCCCTCAGTGACTTCTAGGGCTTTCTCCTCCATCAGTGCTGATACAACTGGTGCCTCCTAGTGAGTCAGCGGCCAGTTACACATATATTGCATGTTATACTGTAACTTACTATGGGTTTGCAGTACATAATGGACACCAAAAATCCCCAGCAAATCTGCCACATTTGAACTTCTTACAGTTTCTTAGTGTCTCTTCTTCAGGGAACCAGGGGCAGGATGCAACATGACTATACAGCTCTGAAGTATTCTCTTGATCAGGGATGTGTAACTGTCAATCATGCGAAAATCTCTGGAGATGACACCTTAAGGGTTAAAATGTGAAAGTAAAAGATTCTGCTGTGAAAATAACATGAGCCCTGATTCCCATAGCTGAATGATCGTTCCTCCACTTATATAGTGCTACTGGTGCTCCTTATCAACCACAGTGTAATTCTGTACATTTGCTAGCTTCACCACAAGGATAATGTCCACCTTGTCGACACCAGGATTATGCTTCACCTTCTTAAATTTAATTATGAACTGTCCCTTATTTCCAAGTATCTGTTTGGTTGCACGGAGCCTCCCGTGGACATGATTTATACACATTTGCAAAACAGATTAATTTTTGAGGTGAAATGAAAACTGTGTGAGAAATCTCTAATATGTTTTCCAAGATTTACCAAAGGCCACCTATTAACTTCCTTTACTGTAGAACTTTACATCTGGATGAAATGTATGTGCTAAAATGTTTATAGTAGAAAGAATGTATGTGAGTTTGTGTATTTAACAGAAAAGTAAAGAACAACCAACTTGGTCTCTCTATATATTTTTGTTTTACAAATCGCAGCATGTCAGTTATACCGTATAGGTATAATAGAGGCAGAAAGTCTGCACAGGAAAACTCTGTGGACTTTCTGTGAAAAACTCTGTGAAAAAACCACAATGCATTTCCTACACGGTCTTTGCCAGTGATTCGTTGCCTGGGGCCTTAGCCTTAAAGGAACTTGCAACCTCTTAATTATGTCCTATACATGCACATGGATATGTGGAGGCATCCCTTGGTTAGGTACTCTTGCTAAACAGAATGGAGAGCTGCTGCAGGAATCTCCCTGCTACACCTGTGCCACCACTTCACCTGTCATGTGGTTGCTGCAGCCAGTGGCAGGCTGCAGCGGTGTCCTCAGTGCTGCAGCGTTCTTATTTAATAATTTGATTACAAATATATAAAAAAAACAATATAAAAAATACTGTTACTCAATCTCTTAAACACCTGACCACTCTTATAGCTGGAGAAGGAAAAGGTAAAAAAAAAATACTTTATACTTTAACAGAGAGATCTTAAAAACGTCTGTACCAAACATGGATTAGGGTTATGTCCTCTTGATACTACCCATAATTTCTCTAAAATAGCTTCCTTAAACATCAAAATAACCCAATCATATAATATAGGCAGAATTACATTTTTCCATCTATAAGTACCCACCTTGCAAGAAACAAAGCCTTTTAGACAAAATTTTGTTTTATTTCCCAAGAAACTTTAAGCTTTTGAGTGTTCTTTGGATTGCCCAAAGAAGTGGATTCAGACTTCGCAGAGGTATGGAAACATCTTGGAGGATCATTTTGGATAATGAGAATGAACGGGCTCTAACCAGTTTCCAGTTTACTGATACATTTTAGAGTTGGTTAGAGAGCTTGAATAGGAAGAGTAAGAGGATGTTCTAGGGTTCTTAGTCGGCCATTAATACCATTAGCTTGCTGCTTTATGGTTTTTTTTTTTAAGTGATTTAGAAAAATGAACGCTGGGATCTAATTGTCTGCAAGGGGCAACTCCTCAATTTTTCCCTTGGATTATGTTCGATAAACTTTCTTAGTGTGTCATCTGACTGATGGTACTACTCTTTGAGACAGATAAAAATAATATTCAATCAAAATCCATCTGGTAAGAGATTGCAGGTGAAAGCAAATTGCTCTACTTATATTCAACTTGACCTTAGTTTCGGCTAGTATTATAGCCCCTTAAAATCCAGAGATGCACAATTCTACAAGAATTTACTGCTTGTTCACTGTCAGTGCACATAGAATTTCTTTACAGAGCTTCATGTAGAGATTTTCATTCTGGGAATAGTAATCGTTTCACTAGGCATTCAGATCAGTCTAAGATGTGTTTTACTTTGGCTGATTCCTACCCTTTAACAAGTGCTGAATGACCATAATACCGTATTGATCATACTCATTTTATACATTTAAGTGGAGCAATCACCTTCTTCCGCAAAATATTGTGAGTAAAAAGGTATATACTCTTATAGGTCTAATGTAATAGGTGTAACATACTTGCCCGTTTGGGCTTCGGTGCCATCCTCCATCCGCATGCTACAGCGCAGGAGGCACTGGCTATGATTCCTTGCTTTAGGTTCTTCTTGTACTGTCTGAACACTGTCCTATTCCCTCACCTCTGTAATTGATTTTCCACTACAACCTTGGTTTCCCTCTGCTCCTTAATCTTAGCCTTACCTGTGTGATTGACAGCCTATCCTTCTATCAAGTCTGGGGCGGGTTCTTCCTTCCTATTTATTGTTTGCCCACATTCTCCTTGGTGCTTGCTACTGCCTTTTGTGCATGCTGGCTTACTCTGTTTGTTATCTCTATACATATTTCTGACCTTTGGCTTTTCTTGTGACTATTCTCTCGGATTTTGATTCTGTACTCCGCTGCTCAACTGATACCGACCCCTTGGCTTGCTGACCTCCCTTTTGTTGTTGTTGGTCTTGTCTGCGTTCTGTGTCATCACTTATCTATAAGAAGGGATTACCGCCCAGTTGTCTTCTGTCTCCTAGGACAGTTCAGGCAAGTAGGCAGGGACAGGGGGGTTCAGCTTAGGACTCACTGTCTTATCGTGCCCCTCCCCCCAGGGTTCACCAGCAGCTACTGGAGAATTGCTCTTCTAGTAATCCCAAAAGGTCTAGCACAATGTAAGTACTAGAAATGGGAGCAGAATGAAAAGGATTGATCAGATCGACCATAGATAACCATGCAAAAGAGTTGTTTTAATCATGTGTCTTTGAGGATCAGAACCCAGAAACATAGGCAAAATCTAAAGTAGAGCATCAAAAATAAAGCACAGAATCCAGGAGCAGAAACAAAATTAGAGCAGCCATAAGACCAGGTGAACAGAAGTATGGAAGAGCAGGTAGGAGTTCATTATGCTAGTTCCTTTTCCTTAAAGTATGTTGGAGCTGGTGGAACCCCTTCAGTGTGTAGGATTTAGAAGCAACAACCAAAAGTAACCAAATGGCACCATTCACATTAAAGCAATCTGCTATTTTTCCAGAATCACTTTATAAGCTTCACCTCTCAGTCAGCAACATCTATTTAGCATTACAAATGTGGCCAATTCCACATAAAATCCAGGCTTCCATTCAACTAACTGACCAATGTCAATGCATCTGATCTGATTTCCTTTACATTCTGTAGGCCTCATAACTATCAGTTAACTGTAAAGTTATTATGTTACATGCAACTTTTTTAGCATCGAACTTCAACTTCTGAGCTATAAACATCATTGAAAGTAAGGTTGATTGAAGTGATCCCCTGCCACTCTGGTTTCCTGCTAGTCTCTGTACTTCCTGCTTCATTGATGACATCATAACGCAGGGACATGTGACTGCTGCAGCCAATCACTGGCTGTAATAGGTCACCGATTACAAAACTGAAATAACAAACATTGATGTCACAGCAATGGAGCAACGTAATGTTGCAAACCAAAGATAATAAATACAGCATAACAATAGGATAATGCACACATGATGTCACAGTACAAAGCTATTCACTGGTCCTATCTTACATGTGAGAGTGGCCATGCAAAGTAAACAATGAAAATGTCAGACCCCCTTAGAAACCCTTTCCTGTAACTAAAAAATCTGTACCCATTTGTATTGTGGATATGCAAAGCTGAAGAATTTGCCAAAGGGGGAATGGTCACTTCAAATGGCTGCATCTCCGATTTTATATCACATAGGAAAATGATTCTCTCATTCTCAGCTTTCATATTCTGCCAATATTGAAGTACTAGCTATAACAGAACCTGAGATATCACTAGTTAAAAACACAGTCTGGAATTTGAACTTAATATGCAGCAGGTCATACTGCATATAAAATCACAATACTGACTGTGCTTTTAATTAGTGAAATCTCTAACCAGTGTTGGATTGGGATGTTTAGGACTTACCAGTGGAATTGTTTCTAGGGGCCCGCCGCCTGGACCCCTGCAGATCAGCTTACCAACACAGCACTGCTACAAGTAATAACTTGTTGGGAGCCATGCTGCTCACCTGCAATACAATGTGCACCACTGCACTAAACTCACTGCTACAACCCTGTATGGTAAGTGAGCTGCATGTTTCCTAGAATTGTTAACATTACCTAATGCCGCACTTTCCTGGAAAAGCAGATCTGCAGGGGTCCTGGCTGTGGATCCCCACTGATGTAATATTAATAGCCTATCCTAAGGATAGATCATCAATATTAGACATTTGGATAAACCCTTTAAATGGGTTGTCCAGGAATTGGAGCAACCCATGTGACAGATGGGAGATGTCAAATTAAATTTTAAAAAAAGCACACTCACCTGGCCCCAGCACTCTGTTGTCTGCTGCCAGTGTCCATTCATTTTAGTGACGGCACCTTCTTGACGGGAGTCCTGCACCTCTGATCACTGAGACGAATTAGGTACAGGAGATACAGGATTTCCTGAAATTAAGCACCGCCATGAGATGTAATGGACACTGGCAAGGGACAATGAGGTGCTGAAGACGTGTGAGTATATGTTCTTTTTTTTTTATTTTAAAAAAAAGGGTTGTTCCAATTTATGGACACCCTCTTTAATTCTAAATAGACCGTCCCTGCCTTCTCTAGAGGACTCCTACTGTACTTACGCCGGCTCCCCAGTTCTGCAGCTGCATGATTTCAAATGGGTATGTCCTTGCAGAATAAGAAAGGGACCACCCAGACTTATACTCTATGGGCAGTCTGGAACTGGTTAAGCTAACAGAAGTGTTTTGTCCAATACATTGTTTTATCTATCTTGCTTCATTTGTCAGATACTGCTCATTATGTCTCCTAAGGGTTTACCACTAGAAGTCCCAGAGAGGGGTCATTTAACATTTCTACCTTTGGAACCCAGAGATGGGTCGAATGACCTGAAGGATTTAAGCAAACAACCTATAATCACCGCTTTTGTTCTGTAATTAAGGCCATTACTGTCACACCACAGGATTTACAATAGGCTGCTGTGGGGGGCTGCGTGTGTGTGTGTGTGTGTGTGTGTGAGTGTGTGTGTGTGTGTGTGAGTGGCATGTCCTTCTTGTGTGACTCACTCAGTAACTGCGATTTTTTTTGCGTTTTTTTTTTTTTTTCTGCACCCATTGACTTGAATCTAAATATACAAAAATGTAAATATACAAAAGAACAACTGTTATTTGTTTCCATGCTTTTTATTTTTGTTATGAAAATAATAAAAAAAATACAAGGAATAAAACAATTCCACACATATTTACAATAGGCTGCTGTGGGGGGCTGCATGTGTGTGTGTGAGTGGCATGTCCTTCTTGTGTGACTAGCATTTCAGCACTTACTCAGCAGTCTGTCTGCACTGTCGGAACATACCTGGCACTGCCTGGGTATGTCCCTGGTACATTTGCCACACGTGTATTTGTAGCAGTCAACACATCTCTCTTCGCCCTTTTGCCAGGGCTGGGTGTGGAAGGTTGTTGCCGAAGGAGTTTCTCCTTGCATGCCTTCTTTTCAGTCACATGAGAGCCACCTAACTCTTTTGCAAGCTCAACCAGGAAGTCCACCCGTCTCTCCTGCACCCCAGTGCATGCCTGATAAAGAACATGAGCATTCAGTGCTGCCATGTCAATCATGTTGTAGAACACGGCGAATGGCCATCTCCGTGTTCCTGCACGCACACTGTACTCCCGCACCATTTGGTCCATTACATCCACACCGCACTTTGTGTGGTTGTATTGTGTGACCGTGTTTGGCTTCCTTTTGTTGGTATCCTCAGTCTCAACCACGCTGTGCATGCTGCTGAGAATGTAGACGGCCTTCTTTCGTTTGGGTGCATACACTGTCAGTGTGGCACCAGTGGTTGAAAACACCTGAGTGGTGAATTCAGTGCGGTCCATCTGTCTAGCGGATTGAGGAATTTCCCGGCGACTCTTGTTGACTGTGCCGAGGATAGTGGTTTTCCGGCTAAGCAGTCGTTGTGCAAGTGACAATGATGTAAAGAAATTGTCCGTGGTTACAGTTCTGCCCTTGTCCATGAATGGTTCCATCAGCCTCATCACTACAGTTTCGGACAGTCTCTCCCCGCTGGGACGACTGGGGTCCTTGCCAAGATATGGGAGGACATTACAGATGTACTTTGATTTCAAGTCGCAAGCCACCCAAAACTTGATGCCAAACTTGTCTGGTTTTGTTGCAATGTATTGCAGAAAACAGCAGCGAGTCTTTGACGGGAAAAGCTGTTCATCAATAGTGATGTGTCGACCAGGGTTGTAGGATGCGATGCAGTTGGTGACAAACGATCTCCACACATCGGAGATTGCAGCAAACTTATCGGTCTCCACTCGCTCACTGCGTGTGAACATGTCATCAAAGCGTAGGTGTTGCATGATGTCTTGGAAGCGGTTTCGGGTCATAGTTGCAATGATCCTTGGGTTTGCTAGGTTTGCTGACCAGCTGTCATGTAGTGATGGAACCTTGGTCACCCCCCGCAAGATAATGACTGAAATAAATGCCATTAGTTCCGGGAGACCCATGAACCAATCCACCTGCTCCGTGTGACGTGCATGTTGAGTAGTCCATTCTTGAATGCTACGAAGCATGTCAAGAGTGATAAAACAGAGGAAGCTCTGAAGGCGACTCCGGACACTTCGTCTGGCCTTAGCACTTGGCTCTCCATCTGTAGGGTACGGTTCTATTGGGGTGAAATGGAGACGTTTCCCCACTTCTACTTCACGCCACACTGTGCCATCTTTTGCGGTCTCTGTCGGCTCACTCGCCAACCGAGCTCTCTTTTTTTGGTAGAGGAGGAGTCTCCTCATCTGCAAGATAAATAATTTCAAATTAACATTTTGTTTTGGTTCTAAATAAAAAAGATAGTCAGGAAATAAAAATCGGTAATTTGAAAAAAATCTAACCTGAAGACAGCTCAGAGTCCGAATCCAGTTGAAGGACTATGTCTTCTCCATCTGAGTCAGAAGGGTTGGTGTTGCTCAGGATCAGTTCCAATGCCTGTTGAATGGTGTGCCTTCTCTGCATTTTGTTTCTTGTGAACAAAATAGGTGAAGCAGTCCCTTCACATCCCCCACAGCACAAAAGGCTGCATGCAAATTTGCTAAGGTGTTAGCAACCTTATGCATATTCCCAGCACAACAATGCAGCTGGGGGATGGGCAGACACATGCAAGAGCATCTTACATTCTTTTGTTTACACTCTCTTACAAGACCTGAGGTGGATCAACACAATTGCCCCCTGCAGATTCCTCAGACAATGGCCACATTTACAAATGAAAGGATGCTAATTGGAGCCATCAGAGTTGTCTGTTTGGACTAAGGGTCATTTGACCCTCTTTCAGGACTTCAAGGGGGAGCTCGAAATTTCTGGGACTTCTAGTGTTACAACTCGTAGACTAGGATTCAGACCATCTCTCTGATCGGGATGATGACTCAGTCCCTGTTCCCAGCCCCCTATATTCTCTTCTCTTTCTCTCTGTCTCTGCAAAGTGATCTTAGTTGCTTGGCCCTGATAAGTGCTTTCTAGAATAGTGTTGACCAGTGCCTCTGTTATCTCTGTATGTAATTCCAGAGATAACTGTGCAATTTACACCAAGGAGTACACTGCTGAGATAAGAAAATCCATGTCCTCTGACCTTGGCAGAATTATATATTGCTAGAAAGACAGTCTGCATTCAACTTTTCCAGTAATTGCCCCAGTGCCAGAGATATCGGTACCGTTAGTTTCGGCCCCGATATCCTTCCATTGTTAGAAGGGTGGGCCTTACAGTGAGCTATGAATAACCCCCTCTTACAGTACAAAACTATAGAAGAGTACTGTCGGGAAGGGGGGGGGGTTGTTCCTCACTGCCCAGCGATGATGCTGAGCTGTAAGGCCTGCCCTTTTGACAGTTGGTGCTGAAAGTAACGGCACCGATATCTCTGGCACTGGGCTCATATCAGCAAAGCTGACAATGTGCTGAATTCAGTGTACTGTTAGCTTTCTAGCGGTCCCACAATGCTCCCTGTTTTAATGGCAGCAGTAATGACATGCTGTACTGGTATGTGTCGATGAACAATCACTGGCCTCATTGGTCACGTATCACTTTCTGGCATCCATGGCGTGGCAGAGACTACTGAAGCATTCACACTGGAGTGGTAGAGCATTTAACATTTTTTTTTGTTATTTATTTTATTACATATCCTGACACCATTTTTTTCTCTAAACTCTCAGGCAACACTCAGAATTGAATTCTGTTTCCATTAGAAATCTGTATTTAGCTGCAGCAGGTGACCAAGGAGATGTCCAATCTGTCTACTAGAGGGTACCATGTACGGACCTTCTAAATGACGGTTTCTCTACTGTGTGCATGAGGAGGAGCAGAATGATCAAAATATGAAAAGGGCGTGACATCAATGGCCTATTCATAGGAAAGGCTATCAGTTTATGATCTTTGGGATCCTATTCACATGATATTCACTCCGAAGCAAAATTAAAAGGCAATGACACCAAGTATATAAAATGAGACATTATAATGTGACTCTTCTTCTTATGTACTGAGCCTCGTGAACAGTACCCTACCTCTTATCTCACAGGGTCCTGAAAACAATGTAGCATTTGACACATTGCTGTGTTTGTGTATTTAATCTTTTCGATTCAACATATAAATCAACATTGTATTGGTACACATCTGTTTTTGTGAATGTTAGAGAACTGAATGTATTTTTGTGTATGTGCAGCCTTACATGAGAACATATATTTATGTACATGATCCGCTGTGTGGGGCTAGTGATGACAGGGCCCTCTCATGCTGTGAGTCTGGGAGATATCTGTTTGTTTGCAAGCCCTCTACTCCACATCTTGCTGACAGGGATGGGGTATGCGAAAGCTGCTGACATAGGAGAATAAAAGATCAATGTTTAAGTGGATTCAAGGCATCAAGGCACTTTATATTTGGATGAAATGCCATAGATGTAGCTCAGACGGGTATAATTTCTTATGGAAAAGATATTTCAGTGTATGAAGACTTATTTTTTTCAAGCACCAATGTTTGACAATAAAAATATCTGAAATTGGCCAAACCAGAGACAAGTTCAGTAGATACTTGCACTGTAATATAGATAGTTATCACATAGTGTAACACTACAGGGCACAGAGGTTGCCATTGCACCTGAACCTGTCCCTTATGCTACATAATGTTCCCTGCACATGGGCAAATATGGCCTGAAAAATGAAGACCATATTACGCCCAAATTTTCCAGCCTGGTTCAGTGACCAGGACTCCCTACATTATAGGGATCTATGATGCTAGAAGTCCCTGCCTTTCCATACCTTTACTGTCCCACACTATATGCGGTAAAGAAGACATAGAGTGGGCAGAGACTTCTAGCATCATAGATCATTATAATGGAATCCCAATTACTGAACCAGATTCAGCACAGGAAATGTGGGCATAATACAGACTGGATTTTCCATACTATATTTACCCATATAATGGCACTATATAAGTAAGCAAAATAAATAAATGGAAATAGGTTCCTTAAAACTATACTTGTGGGCTGATGAGACTGCTATAAACTGTACAAGTTTGTAAATATATTGTATCTGAATTTTAGTGACATTGCTTTAAGATGTTGCTTAGAGTAGTTACAGCGCCATCTGAGGGGATCAAGAGGAGGCTTTAGTCTGGGCACAGCTGGGTGGTCTGTGCCCTTAATTACAGGCTGGTTGTGACATCAACATTAATGAGCAGGAAGCTGGAGATGGCTTGAGGAAGAAATAATTGCAGTGTATAGCAATGTAATTACAAGGTGTGCCGGCTCTCTCATTAAATATTCTGTGCTGCCACTGTAACCTTTGTGCCATCAATGAGAGGCTGGCAAGAAGCTAGAGGTAATAAGAAGCTGTGGCCGCATAAATTGCTCTAAATTAATCACTTTCCCTTTAAACAGAGCATTTTGGCTAATATATAAATATAGATTAGCATATATACTATATCTATATTTATATAGTTTAAGGTCACTTAGAAATTTCCTTATTTTTGAAAGAAAACCACAGTTTTTTTCAATGAAGATAACATTAAATGAATCAGAAATACACTCTATACATTGTTAATGTGGTAAATTACTATTCTAGCTGCAAATGTCTGTTTTTTAATGCAATATCTACATAGGTGTATAGAGGCCCATTTCCAGCAACCATCACTCCAGTGTTCTAATGGTACATTGTGTTTGCTAACTGTGTAAGAAGACTAATGGATGTTTAGAAAACCCTTGAAAACCCTTGTGCAAGTATGTTAGCACAGCTGAAAACAGTTTTGCTGGTTAGAGAAGCTATAAAACTGACCTTCCTTTGAGCTAGTTGAGAATCTGGAGTATTACATTTGTTGGTTCGATTAAACTCTCAAAATGGCCAGAAAAAGAGAACTTTCATGTGAAACTCGACAGTCTGTTCTTAGAAATGAAGGTTATTCCATGCGAGAAATTGCCAAGAAACTGAAGATTTCCTACAACGGTGTGTACTACTCCCTTCAGAGGACACCACAAACAGGCTCTAACCAGAGTAGAAAGAGAAGTGGGAGGCCCTGCTGCACAACTGTACAACAAGAGAAGTACATTAGAGTCTCTAGTTTGAGAAATCGACGCCTCACAGGTCCTCAACTGGCAGCTTTATTAAATAGTTCCCGCAAAATGCCAGTGTCAACGTCTACAGTGAAGAGGCGACTCAGGGATGCTGGCCTTCAGGGCAGAGTGGCCAAGAAAAAGCCATATCTGAGACTGGCTAATTAAAGGAAAAGATTAATATGGGCAAAAGAACACAGACATTGGACAGAGGAAGATTGGAAAAAAGTGTTATGGACAGACGAATCGAAGTTTGAGGTGTTTGGATCACACAGAAGAACATTTGTGAGACGCAGAACAACTGAAAAGATGCTGGAAGAGTGCCTGACGCCATCTGTCAAGCATGGTGGAGGTAATGTGATGGTCTGGGGTTGCTTTGGTGCTGGTAAAGTGGGAGATTTGTACAAGGTAAAAGGGATTTTGAATAAGGAAGGCTATCACTCCATTTTGCAAAGCCATGCCATACCCTGTGAACAGCGCTTGATTGGAGCCAATTTCATCCTACAACAGGACAATGACCCAAAGCACACCTCCAAATTATGCAAGAACTATTTAGGGAAGAAGCAGGCAGCTGGTATTCTATCTGTAATGGAGTGGCCAGCGCAGTCACCAGATCTCAACCCCATTGAGCTGTTGTGGGAGCAGCTTGACCGTATGGTACGCAAAAAGTGCCCATCAAGCCAATCCAACTTGTGGGAGGGGCTTCTGGAAGCATGGGGTGAAATTTCTCCAGATTACCTCAGCAAATTAACAGCTAGAATGCCAAAGGTCTGCAATGCTGTAATTGCTGCAAATGGAACATTCTTTGACTAAAGCAAAGTTTGAAGGAGAAAATTATTATTTCAAATAAAAATCATTATTTCTAACCTTGTCAATGTCTGAAAGGAGAAAATGCCATCAAGAGAATGCCAAGAGTGTGCAAAGCAGTAATCAAAGCAAAAGGTGGCTACTTTGAAGATCCTAGAATATAAGACATATTTTCAGTTGTTTCACACTTTTTTGTTAAGTATATAATTCCACATGTGTTAATTCATAGTTTTGATGCCTTCAGTGTGAATCTACAATTTTTATAGTAATGAAAATACAGAAAACTCTTGGAATGAGAAGGTGTGTCCAAACTTTTGGTCTATACTGTATATGTGTGTGTATTATACATACAGCAGCAGGCAAATTCAGTCTGCAAGAGACCCTTTTGTGTATAAACCTAACACAATTTATAAAAATGGTATCTGATTGGTTGGGGTCTGACACCTGGGCCGCTGATCAGGCTGCCCCCAGTAGTGGATGTTCAAGTAATAGTAGCAGAGCTGCATTACCCTGTTGTACACTATACAGTGGATGAAGCCTTTTTCCGGAGTTGCCCGCTATGTATTTCATGAATTTCATTCTCTTCACTTTCTATGCTTAGGAGTCCAGTAGGTGAGTGGACATTAAAACAAAACTGTCACTAAGTAGGATCACCAACATGACTATGGTTAGATATAATTTCATTTTTTTTTTTTTTAAATACAAGTACAGTATTTTTTGGACTATACGGCACATCTAATTATAAGACGCGCCTCAGATTTAGACAACAAAAATGAGAAACAATATGTATTAGTAATTAAAACTTCTTTGGTGGTCACAGGAATTTTAGGATAGGTGAGGAGAGGGGGCAGTAGCTAAAAGTTAACTCCTGTTGAATTTAGATTGTTATTACCTTTTGACCAAACTGCCATTTATTAAAAGATTTAATTGCTCTTTGACATTTTGTGCACAAAGCTCTTTAGTAAACACAATATACACATAGCACACACATTATACACATACACAACGTCATAGCATGTACTGCATAGCACACACAGCTCTGCTCCACACATAGTCTGAGGCACATACAGCAGTCCTATACACACACACAGCTCTGCTATACATGTCTCATCTACATACACAACTCTAGTATACAGCACACACTGTTTCACTACACAGCACTGATACACAAACACAGTCATGCTGCACATACAGATACTACAAACTATATTTACACACGGGATGGCGGGATGGTGGGCAGAGGCAGTAACACCTACTGGATCCACGACACACCTGATTTAAACTACTCTATTCTACCCATGTTCTCATACCGCATAATAAGCAGGCCGAAATCAAGATGAAAGGTATGTTCATTACATCATCAAAGGTCCTTTAGACCTTTCATCTCATTTTAATGCTGCTGCTTCTTGTGAGATATGAGAATCTGCATGAGGTTCTCACACAGCCCTCTCCATAGACAAGGGACTGTTCAGCTCCTTCTCCTCCAATGACATATCAGTCTCTCTGTGATCTGGAAAGGCTCTTCCCCCGATTATTATGGAAGCAGTCAGAGGGCCTGGCACTTGTGGACTCTCTTGAATTTGGACTATAAGATGGAGGCATTTTGTACTAAGATTTTTTTTGCTAAATACTGTGTTTTATAATCTGAAAAAAAATGTAAAATATTTTAATACTAAATCTTTTCCACAAAACAATATATCAGTCTGCTTAGCTCCTTCTTCTCAATTCTCAATATCATGCTGCCCATAGATAAAACTGCATATTCAACCTGACTGGTTCCCTTTAACAACTAATGGGATTTGTTTACTGGTAGTTTTATGTTAGTATTAGTTTTGATTTAAGCTTTTGTTCTGCATAAAGGATTTAGCTGTTAATATTTCATGTATAACTGTCCTTGAATGCACTATGCTGGCCCATGTTGTCTACAATAAAGCACGATGCTAGAAAAGAAAAGTGAAGACCAAAACACAAAATGACAAACATAAAACGAGACATCAAAGAATCTTCTAAGGTGAGAACATATCAGAACATAAGATTGCCAAACTGCAAAGTCATTCATTAGAAATATGGTCAAAAAGAGCCAGACTGATGACAGCAACATAGAGAAAATAGTGAAAAGAAACATATGTTGCTAGCTATACAGGGTAGAAAAGAAACCAAAGGAATGTGGGTATGGACTTGTTTGAGCAGCACAAACAGGGTATTGCGACTCCACCTTGTTGTCTGTCTCCAGTTCTAGAAAGCGTTTGCCAAGAGTCTGCAATAGTTAGAAACGAAGCAGCCACTAATGTTTGTCAGCTTATTCCCAGTTCTGTAGACCATAAAGTGCTAATTGGTTTAGTTCCTTGGACTTCAAGGGCCTTGAGTCGGTGACAGATTGGAGTCCAGATTATTGCTAAGGTCTACTGGTTCCATCCTTTTCCATTGTTTCTGGATATTTTATGACTCCTTTTCCACACATGGTCACAATTATAGAACGATAAAATAAATCTGATTTTATCTTATTTTTTGTTTTTTCCATTTTCCAAGTCTGGAATTTTTTTGTAAACATTGCTGACATTTTTCACATGAAACAATGTTCCTTTCATCGCTTAACCCTGATAAAATCATATAAATCTCATACATACATTTCTGTAGTAAATGAGCACATGAGGTGGCACCATAGGAAATTTGTGCCTCATAACTTTGGAAAGTGTTATCTCTAGTCCAGTGCACTCTTTAATTCTTCATTGAGAAGAAAGAAAGGTAAAACCTTATTCACATGAGGACAGTGGTCCCTGCACTACGTGCAGTTTACATTCAGGGCTGTTGTACACAATATCATGACACAAAGTTATTCCTCTAGGACAGTGGTTCCCAAACTTTCTGAAGGTGGGACCCACAATTGAACGAGAATTTTGCTTTGGACCACCGCCTACCGTACTTAGTCACATTTGAAAAATAAATGTCCCTACATTTATTCTGCCTCTTATTCCACTGTAATATTCCTTTTATTCTGCATTTTAACACTGTGTTCTGCCTTTTATTCTTTTCTGCCATCAGAAATTTTGGGGTCCCATACCGGCAAAATTTATGTGCTCTCCTCCTCCCCGATGTATCTTACAGTTTCCTGTCCTGTGACCCCCACACAGTATATATAATGTTCCCTGGTGCTCCCCACACAGTATAAAATTCTCCACAGTATCTCCTCCTGGTATAATGCTCCACAGTGGCCCCACACAGTATAATACTACATAGCAGCCGCCACAGTATAATGCTGTACAGTGGCCACAAACAGTATAATGCTCCACAGTAGCCCCACACAGTATAATGCTCCAAAGTGTCTCCAGGCATTATAGTGCTCCACAGTGGCCCCAAACAGAATAATGATCCACAGTGGCCCCCACACAGTATAATGATCCAGAGTGGCCCCAGACAGTATAATGCTCTAAAGTGGCCCCAAACTGTATAATGATCCACAATGGCCCCCAAACAGCATATGACCCCCTTTATTTTGCCTCCCACAGTATATGACCCCTTTTTGTCCCCCCCCCCCCCAGTATATGACACCCTTATTTGGGCCCCCCACTACATATGATCCCACTTTTTGGCTTACTGTACATCTTTAGTTATGTTGCAAGGCCTGTTGAAAGGGATGGACATTGACTTATATGAAGCTACCTTCTAATAGTTGGCTTTAATATATTTTGTATATCAGATTTTATATATAGTTATACTGAGTTTTTTTTTCCATCAAACTCTGTGTCATGCTCCATTAGATGACATATTACAGAGCTCCTTTATAACCCTGTGAAATGGCAAATTGAGCCCCTTTCGGCAGTACATACAGACCTATATTTATCAAAAGTGGCATCAGTTTAGCCAATACCTTATTGACATTTGTTGTGAAACATTTATGACTGCAAGTTCCTGACTTTGATAAACATACATCACTTTCACACTGGCTAAAGTAAAGCCACATTTTGTATACCAGGGTGTTGAGTGAGAGATGCTACTGTTTTTGCTTTGCACAATTTTTGCAGCTTTATTTTAAAAAAGTCTCATTTCATGAAAGCGTCTCAATCCTATTGTAAATGTACATTTACACTAAAGTAAATCCTGGACAAGCAGGTTCACAGTTAGTGGTGGATTGTTGGAGACACATAAGGGAATGCTCTGTTCTACAGTACAGTCATGGCCAAAAGTTTTGAGAATGACACAAATATTATATTTTCACATGATCTGCTGCCCTCTGGTTTTTATGTGTGTTTGTCAGATGTTTTTATCACATACAGAAATATAATTGCATTCATATTATGAGTAACAGAAGCTTATATTGACAGTTAGAATGAGTTAATGCAGCAAGTCAATATTTGCAGTGTTGACCCTTCTTCTTCAGGACCTCTGCAATTCTCCCTGGCATGCTCTCAATCAACTTCTGGACCAAATCCTGACTGATAGCAGTCCATTCTTGCAGAATCAAAGCTTTAATTTTGTCTGAATTTGTTGGTTTTTGTTTGTCCACCCGTCTCTTGATGATTGACCACAAGTTCTCAATGGGATTAAGATCTGGGGAGTTTCCAGGCCATGGACCCAAAATCTCTATGTTTTGTTCACTGAGCCATTTAGTTATCACCTTTGCTTTATGGCAAGGTGCTCCATCATGCTGGAAAAGGCATTGTTGAGCGCCAAACTGCTCTTAGACGGTTGGGAGAAGTTGCTCTTGGAGGACATTCTGGTACCATTCTTTATTCATGGCTGTGTTTTTAGGCAAGACTGTGAGAGAGCCGATTCCCTTGCTGAGAAGCAACCCCACACATGAATGGTTTCAGGATGCTTTACAGTTGGCATGAGACAAGACTGGTGGTAGCGCTCACCTCTTCTTCTCCGAATAAGCTGTTTTCCAGATGTTCCAAACAATCGAAAAGGGGATTCATCAGAGAAAATGACTTTACCCCAGTCCTCAGCAGTCCACTCCCTGTACCTTTTGCAGAATATCAGTCTGTCCCTGATGTTTTTTCTGGAGAGAAGTGGCTTCTTTGCTGCCCTCCTTGAGACCAGGCCTTGCTCCAAGAGTCTCCGCCTCACAGTGCGTGCAGATGCACTCACACCTGCCTGCTGCCATTCCTCAGCAAGCTCTGCACTGCTGGTAGCCTGATCCCGCAGCTGAAACACTTTTAAGAGACGGTCCTGCCGCTTGCTGGTCTTTCTTGGGCGCCCTGGAGCCTTTTTGGCACCAATGGAACCTCTCTCCTTGAAGTTCTTGATGATGCGATAGATTGTTGACTGAGGTGCAATCTTTCTAGCTGCAATACTCTTCCCAGTTAGGCCATTTTTGTGCAGTGCAATGATGACTGCACGTGTTTCTTTAGAGATAACCATGGTTAACAGAAGAGAAACAATGATGGCAAGCACCAGCCTCCTTTTAAAGTGTCCAGTGGTGTCATTCTTACTTAATCATGACAGATTGATCTCCAGCCCTGTCCTCATCAACACCCACACCTGTGTTAATGGAGCAATCACTGAAACGATGTTAGGTGGTCTTTTTAAGGCAGGGCTGCAATGATGTTGAAATGTGTTTTGGGGGATAAAGTTCATTTTCTAGGCAAATATTGACTTTGCAAGTAATTGCTGTTAAGCTGATCACTCTTTATAACATTCTGGAGTATATGCAAATTGCCATTAGAAAAACTGAAGCAGCAGACTTTGTAAAAATTAATATTTGTATCATTCTCAAAACATTTGGCCATGACTGTACATACTGTTCTTGCACAAAGGCCTTCTGCTGTACAAACAATAGTGAATTTTAATATCAAGAACCACAATCACAGATAATCTCATGCTTTAGACGGCCACTCCTTAAGTCATGTATGCCCCATCTGACACAGTTATGGTATCTCCACAACATATGACATAAATGTGTGATAGATACAGATTCTGCCTGAATGGATACCCCTAACACCCATCTTGCAGCCGCAATGGAGAGATGACACTGCATGTGCAGGTCTGTCCTTTCATGTCTATGGAAGTTAAAAACATAGCCATAGCTGCCTGCTTGACTATATTTAGAACTTTATAATGTGTGAGCATCACTCCATTCTGAGAGCCCACAAGGCAGGAAAAGGGGACCTCCATTCTCCAGATAGATTTGGATCCTCCAGGTGGTACCTGCATCTATCTCACATACAGTGCTGGCCAAAAGTATTGGCACCCCTGCAATTCTGTCAGATAATACTCAATTTCTTCCAGAAAATGATTGCAATCACAAATGCTTTGGTAATAATATCTTCATTTATTTTGCTTGCAATGAAAAAACACAAAAGAGAATTAAAAAAAAAGTCAAATCATTGATCATTTTACACAAAACTCCAAAAATGGGGCGGACAAAAGTATTGGCACCCTCAGCCTAATACTTGGTAGCACAACCTTTAGACAAAATAACTGCGAACAACCGCTTCCGGTAACCATCAATGAGTTTCTTACAATGCTCTGCTGGCATTTTAGACCATTCTTCTTTGGCAAATTTCTCCAGGTCCCTGAGATTTGAAGGGTGCCTTCTCCAAACTGCCATTTTGAGATCTCTCCACAGGTGTTCTATGGGATTCAGGTCTGGACTCATTGCTGGTCACTTTAGAAGTCTCCAGTGCTTTCTCTCAAACCATTTTCTAGTGCTTTTTGAAGTGTGTTTTGGGTCATTGTCCTGCTGGAAGACCCATGACCTCTGAGGGAGACTCAGCTTTCTCACACTGGGCCCTACATTATGCTGCAAAATTTGTTGGTAGTCTTCAGACTTCATAATGCCATGCACACGGTCAAGCAGTCCAGTGCCAGAGGCAGCAAAGCAACCCCAAAACATCAGGGAACCTCCGCCATGTTTGACTGTAGGGACCGTGTTCTTTTCTTTGAAGGCCTCTTTTTTTTTCCTGTAAACTCTATGTTGATGCCTTTTCCCAAAAAGCTCTACTTTTGTCTCATCTGACAAGAGAACATTCTTCCAAAAAGTTTTTGGCTTTCTCAGGTAAGTTTTGGCAAACTCCAGCCTGGCTTTTTTATGTCTCTGGGTCAGAAGTGGGGTCTTCCTGGGTATCCTACCATAGAGTCCCTTTTCATTCAGATGCCGACGGATAGTACGGGTTGACACTGTTGTACCCTCGGACTTCAGGGCAGCTAGAACTTGTTTGGATGTTAGTCGAGGTTCTTTAGCCACCATCCGCACAATCATTTGTTGAAATCTCTCGTCAATTTTTCTTTTCCGTCCACATCTAGGGAGGTGAGCCACAGTGCCATGGGCTTTAAACTTCTTGATGACACTGCGCACGGTAGACACAGGAACATTCAGGTCTTTGGAGATGGACTTGTAGCCTTGAGATTGCTCATGCTTCCTCACAATTTTGCTTCTCAAGTCCTCAGACAGTTCTTTGGTCTTCTTTCTTTTCTCTATGCTCAATGTGGTACACACAAGGACACAGGACAGAGGTTGAGTCAACTTTAATCCATTTCAACTGGCTGCAAGTGTGATTTAGTTATTGCCACCACCTGTTATGTGCCACAGGTAAGTAAAAGGTGCTGTTAATTACACAAATTAGAGAAGCATCACATGATTTTTCAAAGGGTGCCAATACTTTTGTCCACCCCCTTTTTTATGTTTGGTGTGGAATTATATCCAATTTGGCTTTTTGACAATTCTTTTTGTGGTTTTCCATTGACGACAAATTAAATGAAGATATTATTACCAAAGAATTTGTGATTGCAATCATTTTCTGTAAGAAATTGAGTATTAGCTGACAGAATTGCAGGGGTGCCAATACTTTTGGCCAGCACTGTATATGGTATATCATGTGGATATATCATAATGTACCATATATATGTGTGTTGCATTTCGTACATCTAGCACTCTCTACAGTTGGTACCTCTGTACCTTGAGAATATAATTTTCAGGTACCAGCACTGAGACTAATTGACAGCTATGCAGCCCAAATATGGCAAGTTGCAAGGTACTTTGTGTTCTGCCTCCTTTATATCAAAGTCATGTTAGGTTTACTCTAGCGCTCGGCTTTCCGTTCTTTGGGTCCGCTTGGGGACCCGAAGAACAGAAACCTAATCCACTTAAAAAGTGGTTACCCATGGAAACCCGTGGAACCCATACATTATAATGGGGTCCACCTGGTTTCCGCCCAGTTTCTACCTGAAAAATGCTGGTGTGAATCCAGCCTGAGCATGAACTTCTTTTTTTTTTTTTAGCAATTTCTGTTACAGTAACCTTTTTTGTGGGATCAGACCAGACAGATAGTCTTCAATCCCCGACATGCATCAGTTTAGGTGCCCATGACTCTGTTGACCATTTAATGGCTTTCTTTCCTTGGACTACCTTTGGTAGGTATTATCCACGTCATACCATTCATCTAGCCAATTTTACTGAGATCTTTACACACATTCTTCTTGTTTTTAAGACATCAACTTCAAGTACTGATTGTTGACTTTCTGTCATGTCTGATATGTTGGCATTATTCCTGGCAGTAGTACTATCTTGAAGATATTTTATAGAATTATTTTACCAGGACTCTATGGTACTTTTATATGGGCACTTTATAACACTTTTATATATAAACTGTTAGGCAGAATTATTTTAGCAGGATTATAAAGGGCACTGTGTCTACTGTAAGTGTATGCTATTCAGTGTTCAGGAACATTATACAGGGAAGCAATAAACAGCCCGTACCAGAGCCCAAAAGGTAGAGATCTCCATATCCGCTGACCTGATGATCAGCATGAATCTTACTTTATCCGACTAGTTCAGATTCACTTTTTGTGTGTTCATATATGTGTGAATATCTATATACTGTAAATGCTTGACAAATTTACAGTATCATCCCAATTCCAGGCATATTAATCTGTACTTGGGCCTTGCTGCTGTAGGGTGGTTTTTGTATTACATTTTGATAAATTACCAAGGAGACTTGTGTCTAATGCAAGCACTAGTGAGAGGTGGATCTAACAGTTCTGTTTCCTAGTTATTAATTCAGCTCTTCCAAAATAACATAATACATGTTTCCATAATAAACTAATAAACATAAATATAATAAGATAATAATCCATTCTTAAAAAACAGTTTATATATATGTATTGACAGCTATAGAACCTGTTTGTATTCATGGAAATTGGTGCAATGTCATAGAGAATATAATAAACAGACAGTAGTTTTATTTCTTCTTTGCAAGAACATCTTGTTAAAAAAAAAAATCACACTGATAATTCAGACTACCAATGGATGGACTGGAATAGAGACGTCAAAAGGCTAACTGGGCTCGGGGTTTTTATCTCAATTATCAGCTTTTTACCAAATTTAAACAACATGCTGAGGAGGGAATGAATTAAGGATGAGATGAGAGCTGGCTGCAGGTTTCAGTCAGTCTGACAGTGTATTAAAAATAACCTTAGGGTAATGGATCTCACAAACGCTATATTATATATTGATCCACTTTTGGATGAGTTTTGTATTCATATCTCTTTAATTATAGATTGGCTTTCAGAGATGGAGTCAGGAGGATGGTGATGTGCTTGGAGGGGGCTGTTATGAGATATTCAATAAAAGCTTCTGCAGGATGGGTCAGATTTGCTTACAATGCATTCAGGCTGGAGTCTGCTTCTCCAAATAAAAAAGCATTGCAAAGAAATATAGTGACACTTAAGTACCTTAGGATTTTTTTTTTTCTTTTATTCATTATCTTAAAGCTAAGCAGCAAATTGTACAAAAATGACATTATTATTGTCAGGTTGAGATTAAACTATGTATGAAAATATATGTAATATACTGTATGTATAGTAATGTATGTATTTAGTAATATAAATATGAATATAAAAAGTGGCACTGGTCTGTGTGCTCAGTGTAGAAATGCTGCCTCGAATTACAAATACTCAACAAATTCTAGTTTGGAGGAGCTTTAAAGATCATTGCATTATTAACGTGTCATAAATGGAACTGTCCATTTACCTGATTATAGTGCAGGGCAACAGAAAGAGAAAGATGAAAGAGATCGACTTTTCTTGGCTATCATATGACTACCACTAGCAGAATACAGGTGTTGTTTACAGAGGTCTGTATTTTTTAGGGCTTTTTTTGGAATGTACATTGATGGTCCATCCTTAGGACCCCAATGAATGTTAGGGTACAGTGGACGAGTTGTGTAATGAGCCCTTAGTTCTGATGGTTGGTCCCAAGGTTTGATGCCCATTGATCACACATTGATGACCAGGTTACTGTACATAATACTTGTTGAATACCTCCCAACAGTCCTGGATCTCAGGATCAGAAAGAGAGCTGGGTTATGCATATGTGAAAAGAATGTGATTTTATAGTACCTGCAAAGTGGATGGTATTATGGCTAATCCCATCCACACATTGCAGAAAAAAATCTGCAGCGGAAGGCTGCTTTTTCAAAAACGTTCACATTTTTGAAAAATCGCAGGATGTCAATTATAGATACAGAAACGCTGGTGTTTTCCATATAGGTGTTATTGGGGCATGAAGTCCGCAGAGGAAAATTCAGCAAAATTGCAAAGAAAAACGCTGTGGAAAAAAAAACGCGATACTTTTCTGCAAACCTACAGTCTTATCCATATGCTCAAACTAAAATCCACAGATCAAAGTGTCTTGTCTTGTGGACTTAAACCCCTAAGTATGTCAGTTAGACATGTCAATCTTTGCAGTACAAGGGTTAAAAGTTGCAGAGAGTCCATAGAAGACCTTCTTGGTGAGCCACAGCAAAAGCCACCAGCTGTACGTTCTAACTACGTGGCCTTAGCCTTATGCTATGTTCGCATCTGTGCTTTTATTTCCATTCTTCTGGTCCATTGGAGGACCAGAAGAACAGAAAAATGGACAGTAATGGATTCTGAATATGATGAACTTGAAAGGAGTCTGGGAAGCCCATTGACTATAATGGGGTCTGTGAGAATGTCTATTTTTAAGACTAAGGCCTCATTGCAACGCATTGCAGTTTTTTCCGCAGTGCTTTCTGCTTTGATTATATCTATAAAGAAAGCAGCAGTGTTAGGAATAATTGACATGCTGCAAATTCCAAAACCGCAACAGTTTTGGAAATCGAAGCATTTCCACTGCAAGTGTTTGTCTGCAATGTGTGGTTGAGATTCACTAGTCACTTTGCAGTGACTGTAAAACATTGCGTTTTCTTGCCGGGGCGTTTCTGCCGCGGTCAAAGCGGGGAGTTTACACCATTTGGGGCCCCGCACTTAAACTGAAATCTGCCATTTATGAATATCTTCGAAGGCTAAGGTCCCACGTTGTGGAAACGCTGCTTTTTTGTTTGCAGATTTTGCTGAGTTTTTTTGAGCCAAAGCCAGGAGTGGATTGAGCAGAAGGTAGAAGTATAAGAGTTTATTATATATTTCCCATTCCTTTTGTAGCCATGCTTGGCTTTGGCTCAAAAAAATGCAGCAAAATCTGCAACAAAAAAAGCTGCGTTTCTGTAACGTGGGGCCTCAGCCTAAAGAAGTTTCTACTTCTGGACAAGGGACAACTTCCTCTAATGCAGTTCCCTATGTAAATTGGTTCCAATCTGCAGTTTTACATTTATCACTTCACTTTATCACTTCAAATGAAAGCAAAAATAAATGTATAAATGCATGAAACATATTCTTCTATTTGATAACCTTCCACTAAGTACTGGTCAGCCATTTTTTGTCCTCCAGGGGAAGAAGCGGTTAATGGTTTTTGCAGTTTACCATCTCTGGACCTGCCATTCTTACTATGTGTCCTGCTCCACTTACAACATCGGTTTTACATTTCAATTTTCACCATCGGCTCTAGCTGAGGTCGCATATCAAAATATCATTACTTCTCCCCAGCACTTTGGTTGCAGCAGCAAATGAAGATCTCTCCTTTTTCATGTATTTGGTCTCTAGCCTCCTGGGCTTTGTCCCTGAAGAATTAATCCACTAGCAAGCATCCCAGACAGCCTTTGAAATTGTTAAAAAAAAAAAAAAAGTGTAAAGGAAGGCTGAATATGAGTAACATGGAAGATATCTTGACTAAACTCCCCTTGCATGATGGGGGTTGCCAGAATCTGCCTCAGGGTAGGTGAAACGTTCTTGGAAGACTGGTAATACACATACAAAGAAATACTTGAAATAATTAGTTAAACAGAAACACTTTTAGTAGAGTGATACTTAGTAACATTTCAGCTGAGTATTTGCATATTTACATCCATCTTCCATTTTCTGACGTTTTAAGTAAGTGGTAGCTGCCTAGTTTTTCTTCCATTGATGTACATTGATAGTCGCCTTCTTGATTTCATTAGCAGCTCTGCCACATTGTATACACTCTGGAACGCATTTTTTTTGTCTGGTTTTACTTTTGCAGACTTGAAGGTCCAATGAATAGCATCTGATGATCATAAAAAGAGTTACACTTTCATAATGATACAATAAATCTGTGTACACATTTGTGTGTTCTTCTTGGGTCTGCTGTCACTTGGCGTTGCACTTAAAGAGGTTTTCTCACCCAAGCAAGTGACAGATATTACCAGAATATGCCATCACTTGCTAACTGGGGGTCCAAGTGCTAGGGACTCCACCAATTTCTGAAGCGAAGATATTGTGCAGTTGTTGCAGCTCACTCAGAAACATTTATTGAGTAAGACAAAGTAGGAAGTAAATGGGACAGCACTTACCAATCTATGAAGTCTTTATACACAAAACAAAACAGGATATATAGGGAAGTCAGTACACTGAGATGGACTTCCTTAAGTTGACCAGTATGTGGGTGGTGGCTTCTCTACATTTCATTCATTCAGTTTGGCCATATACAGGTAACTGATGCTTTTCACCCCCAGTGTTGCCCCTGAGAATGAGAACTATGGAGAATTAAAAAATAAAAAACTGACATAGGTCCAAGTGTTGTTCAGTATGCTGAATAGCATTGTGTGTATGGCCCCAATGACTTCAGTGGCTCTATGTGACAACACTGAATAAGCCAGTAGGCTGAATTACAACACCTGGTGAGGAGCAAAACTATGAAGAAAAGTAACTTCAAGGGCCCCTTTTGGTGTGAACCCTTCTGATCAGCATCTGATTTTATAGCAAATCCATTGAGCCCCACAGATTCCAACAACAGAAGTGACTGGCCACTGTTCTTGGTGAAGATGTGGCTCCCTATGAACGATAAGGGTACTTCTTTTCTACAGTGAAATCCACAACAAGTCTCCAGGAAATCTGTGTTCAGATCAACATCAAAATCAAGATGTAACAAATACAGATATTGCCTGAGATTTCCTACATCCCAATTGGTGGCAGAAAAATGTGTCATGCAGGTTCGGACTGGCTCTCAGGGGAGTAGGTGAATCTCCTGGTTGGTCCCTGACCCTGGGGCTATTTGGCCCCTAGCCCCCAAACCCCAGCATGGTGCATGACACAGCACTTTCACTGCACTAAAGCATCACACAGCCTATATGCCCAAATAAAAAAATGGATAAAATATTTAGCAAACTACCCAGTTTATTAAATATACATACTTTACATTTTTTAATTTTGATCTTGACTCCCTGCCTTCTAAAATCCATTTTTATTTTTCCAATCCATAATCTGTCCATTGGCAGGGAAAATTGTACTACCTAATGGTACCATTTAATAATTTATATTATGTACTGGGAATCTGAAAATTTTCGTATGGGGTGGAAATAGGAAAAAATGGCAATAGTGCAATTATTTTTATTTTTATTTTATTTTTGCAGTACAAATGACATGTCACTTATATTCTCCAGGTTGGTATGATTACAGTGATTCCAAAATTCTATAGTTTTTAATACTTTTACAAAAATTCTAAACTTTCATAATTTTTTTTGCCATATTCTGACACTTCAAATTTTTTTTATATTTCCATATGTAGAACTGTATAAGGAAAGCTGTAGTTATTACTTTTACCATTTTGGAAAATGTCTGACATTTTCATCACTTTTTATTCAATTTTTTTTTGTGAAACAAAACAGCGGTTCGGCCATTTTGATTTTTTTCCCCCACAATGACATTCACGTTATGGGATAAATGTTTTTAGACTTGTATAGTTCAGTCATTTTCAGATGCTTCAATGTCTGATATATTTATGTTAAATTTACTTTTCTTATTTTATATGTGATTAGGGAATGGGGGTGATAACTTTTATATATTTTTTTTTAAATATACACTACCGTTCAAAAGTTTGGGGTCACCCAGACAATTTAGTGTTTTCCATGAAAACTCACACTTTTATTTATCAAATGAGTTGTAAAATGAATAGAAAATATAGTCAAGACATTGACAAGGTTTGAAATAATGATTTTTATTTGAAATAATAATTTTCTCCTTCAAACTTTGCTTTAGTCAAAGAATGTTCCATTTGCAGCAATTACAGCATTGCAGACCTTTGGCATTCTAGCTGTTAATTTGCTGAGGTAATCTGGAGAAATTTCCCCCCTTGCTTCCAGAAGCCCCTCCCACAAGTTGGATTGGCTTGATGGGCACTTTTTGCGTACCATACGGTCAAGCTGCTCCCACAACAGCTCAATGGGGTTGAGATCTGGTGACTGCGCTGGCCACTCCATTACAGATAGAATACCAGCTGCCTGCTTCTTCCCTAAATAGTTCTTGCATAATTTGGAGGTGTGCTTTGGGTCATTGTCCTGTTGTAGGATGAAATTGGCTCCAATCAAGCGCTGTCCACAAGGTATGGCATGGCGCTGCAAAATGAAGTGATAGCCTTCCTTATTCAAAATCCTTTACCTTGTACAAATCTCCCACTTTATCAGCACCAAAGCAACCCCAGACATTACATTACCCCCACCATGTTTGACAGATGGTGTCAGGCACTCTTCCAGCATCTTTTCAGTTGTTCTGCGTCTCACAAATGTTCTTCTGTGTGATCCAAACACCTCAAACTTCGATTCGTCTGTCCATAACACTTTTTTCCAATCTTCCTCTGCAATGTCTGTGTTCTTTTGCCCATATTAATCTTTTCATTTTATTAGCCAGTCTCAGATATGGCTTTTTCTTGGCCACTCTGCCCTGAAGACCAGCATCCCTGAGTCGCCTCTTCACTGTAGACGTTGACATTGGCGTTTTGCGGGTACTATTTAATGAAGCTGCCAGTTGAGGACCTGTGAGGCGTCGATTTCTCAAACTAGAGACTCTAATGTACTTGTCTTGTTGCTCAGTTGTGCAGCGGGGCCTCCCACTTCTCTTTCTACTCTGGTTAGAGGCTGTTTGTGCTGTCCTCTGAATGGAGTTGTACACACCGTTGTAGGAAATCTTCAGTTTCTTGGCAATTTCTCGCATGGAATAGCCTTTATTTCTAAGAACAAGAATAGACTGTCGAGTTTCACATGAAAGTTCTCTTTTTCTGGCCATTTTGAGAGTTTAATTGAACCAACAAATGTAATGCTCCAGATTCTCAACTAGATTAAAGGAAGGTCAGTTTTATAGCTTCTCTAACCAGCAAAACTGTTTTCAGCTGTGCTAACATACTTGCACAAGGGTTTTCAAGGGTTTTCTAAACATCCATTAGCCTTCTTACACAGTTAGCAAACACAATGTACCATTAGAACACTGGAGTGATGGTTGCTGGAAATGGGCTTCTATACACCTATGTAGATATTGCATTAAAAACCAGACGTTTGCAGCTAGAGTAGTCATTTACTACATTAACAATGTATAGAATGCATTTCTGATTCGTTTAATGTTATCTTCATTGAAAAAAACTGTGCTTTTCTTTCAAAAATAAGGAAATTTCTAAGTGACCCTAAACTTTTGAATGGTAGTGTATATTTTATCTAACTTTTATTATTAGAACCCCTAGGGGTCTGCTCACCAATCTAATATATTGCACTTCCAAAGTAGGCTTAGTTAGAATCCACTTGTGCTGCAATAGCTTTCCCTACCAGCAATGTTTCTTATATAGCATGCCACAATAAAAAAAAACAAAAAAACCTCTTCATGCCTCTGTATGAAGCATATGGAGGTACAGGAGAAGACACACGTACTAGAATCTGAAACCCAAATATGGTTCTGTACAAGCAAGAGCTGTATTATGGCAGTGTACAATTTTAAAGCATATAAAAATTGCCTTGTCAAAAATCTTTTGATGTCAAGGGATTGAATTATTCTTTGTTTTTCACAGGCTATCTGAGTACTGTACGAAATGGATCAATGTTCACTGTGACAATTACTTCCCATACAAGATGCAATTCTGACCAAGATCTATAGGCAGAGATCAGCTGCAGTCGGTGTGAAGAGCCAGGAGCTGTTGTTTCATGGATCCTTGTTCCTGAGATTAGCGATATATGGCCAGATGTAGGTTGCTTGTGGAGAATGCAGTAAGTAATATGAATGAGAGTCATCTATCTAGACATAAACTAACTAGTAGCTCTAGTTAGGAAACTACATCTCAGTGTCGCCATATGTCATGTCTATTACAATTGCTCATTAACTAGGTCTCCTTACTTATTTATCTCTGAGCAATATCTGTATTGCAGACTTCAGTCTTCACTCCATGTCATCTAGCCTACAAGAAATTTTCTGTATAGTATCCGGAACTGTAACAAATACATCCAGCATCACCATATTATATTATACCTTTCCAAGTTCAGTTACATGTGGAGATACAATTACTGGCAATGGAAATAACTGTACTATTCTCCCTCCACTTTCCACACACAATCTCCATTGTGCATTTCCAGTGATATGTGATGTAGAAAAATAGGCCTATAAGGTTATTTGTTTGAAAGATGTTAAAAAATTAAAATCCCACGCTCATCGATTTATCATCCAATTGGGTCACAATCTTGTGTTCTTTCCCATGGATAAAATCCAAATCTAAACCAGTACAGTACATGTCATGTTTATTTGGTGGTCACCATTGTTGTCAATATAATTATATCAGAACATTGTAGCCAATCACTGACCTTAGTATCCTTGTGCAATACACTACATTAGGGGTCGGCAACCTATGGCACGCGTGCCACTCTTGCCTGCGAGGCATATTTCCCTGGCACGGCAGCGGACTCCTCACCCAGCAGTTTCGATCGGACCAAACACGTCCGAAACGAAACTGCTATTATTATACTGTGGGGTCTCTTCAGACCCCGAGTATAATAAGCGGAGCCCCCGGGGAGGTAATGAAACATAAAAAACAATGTTAACTCACCATTCCACGCTCCGCAGCCGCTGTGTACTCTTCAGGCGCTTCTGCCTGAAGTCAGCTGACAGGGCCTCAGGGGTCGCGTCTGCATCTGACATCATTACGCATAATGACGCAACGTGACCCCTGAGACTCAATGAGCGGTCGCTGACTACAGGCAGAAGCGCCCAAAGATACAGAGCGGCTGCGGAGCGTGGAATGGTGAGTTACATTGTTTTTTATGTTTCATCACCTCTCTTTGCCCTCTACTTATTATACTCTGTGGTCTGAAGAGACCCCACAGTATAATAATAGCTAGTGAGTGTGCAGGGGCCACTATAGAGCATAATACCGTGTGCAGGGGCCACTATAGAGCATAATACCGTGTGCAGGGACCACTATGGGACAAATACCGTGTGCAGAGGCCGCTATGGGACAAATACTGTGTGCAGAGGCCGCTATGGGACAAATACCGTGTGCAGGGACCGCTATGGGACATAATACCATGTGCAGGGACCGCTATGGGACAAATACTGTGTGCAGAGGCCGCTATGGGACATAATACCGTGTGCAGGGACCGCTATGGGACATAATACCGTGTGCAGGGACCGCTATGGGACATATACCGTGTGCAAAGTCCGCTATGGGACATATACCATGTTGCAGGGGCCGCTATGGGACATATACCGTGTGCAGAGGCCGCTATGGGACATAATACCGTGTGCAGGGACCGCTATGGGACATAATACCGTGTGCAGGGACCGCTATGGGACATATACCGTGTGCAGAGGCCGCTATGGGACATATACCATGTTGCAGGGGCCGCTATGGGACATATACCGTGTGCAGGGACCACTATGGGACATTATTCTGAATAACGGTGTGTTCTCTATATTGAGGATCTGTTTTTGCACAGAAAACTCTCGGCTTTGTTTTTTTTTGTGCAAAAATGCACCAGTTTTACATCGAATGAAAAAGTTCCAAATATAGCTGCATCCAGATACATAGTGTGTTTTCACCATAAGACTGCCGCCATACGGTGCTCCTGGACACATTTACCACTAATTGGCGGCTGTACATGGACTTTCATTGCTTCTAATCAGAAAGTACAGGAGCGTCCCAGGAAATAGCAGTAAACGCATGTGTCCTAAAGCATCTGGTGGCAGCACTTCTGTGTTATGGTTTGTGGTATATGACTTTAGTTTAGGGGTCGTCAGACTTACAATTATTGACCGGCACTCCGAGTACCTCATCTTTGATTTTTTTATTAAAATCGGCACGCCGAACAAAAAAGGTTGCCTACCCCTGCACTACATGCTAGCATCACTGCTGAGACCAGTGGTTGGCTGCAGAAATCATGTGGATGTATGGCGTCTTGTAGTGCGGAGATAAGGCAGCACTGTAAAGGCTCATCTCATGTGGGTGCACATTCTTGGATGGACTAGCCACCTTCTCTTAAAATGCCGGAGCGGAACAATAGAACAGCACTCCAAATTTGATCCAAATATTTCCAATATATTTTATTCCAAAGGACACATCAAATACATAGTAGAAATGACAATACTGCTCACAGAATGTATGTTTTAATAAGTGAGTAGAGATGGGCGAACCTCTCAAGATTAATTTCATGTTTGGGTTCGGTGGCTCGCGTCCCTGATTCATTTGAGTTTGATCAAGTTCAGTATGAACCACACTTTACATTGACTCAAAACTTAGTGTAGAACACTCTCAGAGCTCCTAGGAACCTATCTATTCAATTTTAAGCTCTCTAAGGCAAACAGCTGAAATTATGTCAAAGTGAAAGTGATGTTCTATGATGTCATAATCCTCATATATGACGACAATGACATCACAGAAGCGCACCGGATATCACCAGGAGAGCACTGGACGACCCAGCAAGGAGGCACAAAAGAGTTAAGGGAAGGTGAGTATGAATGCTTTTTTTAATTTTTATACCTCCCCTATTAGACACTGGGGTCTCTTCAGACATAATGCTATCCCACTGTGCCAGTTGGTCACTGTTAGTATTGTATTTGTTTTGTATATTTTATGTACTGTATGTAAACCCTCAAATGTAAAGCACCATGGAATTAATGGTGCTATATAAATAATAATAATAATAATAATAATAATGCGGCAGCCATTTTAGTTTGCCTGAGACAAATCTTTATTTTTTTTTTTTGTGAAAAAACAAGCAATTTGGAATATTCGGGTCAAACGCGGCTCAGTAGGAACCGATTCACACATCTCTATAAGAGAGTATAGCTTGTTTTTCTTTTTGCTTTTCTTTTGTTTGTTTTTTTATTTCTAACATTTCCTGAGAATTTCTTAAAATCCTAGACAACCCCTTTAACTAGATCTCCATCTCCAATTCTCCCAAAATTGTCATCTGCAAAAATATCTTTTTCTTCATTACATTGAGACTTCCTTGCTTTTAGCTAGGATTACATAAGGTCTCCAACCTTAAGTTGATAACTTCAATTTTGAAGCAGCAGTAAGAGAGTTCTACATTGATTTTCTGCTCATATTTGTCATCTGGGTTTTTGTAACATATCTTGGGGTCCCCAGAAGAAATGTGGGAGTGAAACATATGTTGGGGCAGGCAATTATACATTTATTCCATCCTTACATTGTATGTACAGTTGTGCTAAAAAGTTTACATACCCTGGCAGATTTTTTGTTTTTTTTGGCCTTTTTTCAGAGAATATGAATGATGACACAAAAACTTTTTCTCCACTCATGGTTAGTGGTTGGTTGAAGCCATTTATTGTCAAACTTCTGTGTTTTCTCTTTTTAAATCATAATGACAACCAAAAACATCAAAATGACCCTGTTCAAAAGTTCTCATACCCCATTTCTTAATACCATGTATTGCCCCCTCTAACATCAATGACAACTTGAAGTCTTTTGTGGTAGTTGTGGATGAGGCTCTTTATTTTCTCAGATGGTAAAACTGCCCATTCTTCTTGGCAAAAAGTCTCCAGTTCCTGTAAATTCCTGGGCTGTCTTGCATGTACTGCGCGCTTGAGATCTCCCCAGAGTGGCTCAATGATATTGAGGTCAGGAGACTGAGATGGCCACTCCAGAACCTTCACTTTCTTCTGCTGTAACCAATGACAGGTCGACTTGGCCTTGTGTTTTGGATCGTTGTCATGTTGGAACGTGCAAGTACGTCCCATGCGCAGCTTCCTGGGTAATGAGTGCAAATTTGCCTCCAGTATAGCTGATAACGTGCTGCATTCATCTTTCCTTCATCTTTCCTGTGCCTTTGAAGCTCACACATCCCTACATCTCCAAATGTAACGTTCATGGTTGTGGCCAAAAAGTTCGATTTTTGTCTCATCACACCAAATTACTTTGTTCCAGAAGTTTTGAGGCTTGTCTCTGTGCTGTTTGGCATATTGAAGGCGAGATTCTTTGTGGAATTTGCGCAGTAATGGATTTCTTCTGGCAACTCGACCATGCAGTCCATTTTTTTCAAGTGCCTCCTTAATGTGTATCTTGAAACAGCCACACTGATAGTTTTCAGAGAGTCCTATATTTCAGCTGATGTTATGTGTGGGTTTTCCTTTGCATCCCGAACAATTTTCCGGCAGTTGTGGATTCAATTTTGGTTGGTCTACCTGACCGTGGTTTGGTTTTTACAGAGCCCCTGAGTTTCCATTTGTTAATCACAGTTTGAACACTGCTGACTGGAATTATCAATTCCTTGGATATCTTTTTGTATCCCTTTTCTGTTTTATGCAGTTCAACTACCTTTTTCCTTAGAACCGTGGACAATTCTTTTGCTTTCCCCATGACTCACAATCCAGAAACGTCAGTGGCTGGAGGAAAGATGCAACAGTCTGTCTGGATCCCAGAAACTCACTCAGCTTTTATGCACACACACTGATTACAAGCAAACAGGTCACAGGTGAGGATGTTACCTTTAGTAGCCATTCAAACCCCTTTGTGTCAACTTCTGGGCATGTTATCAGGCCAAAATCACCAGGGTATGTGAACTTTTGAACAGGGTCATTTTGATGTTTTTGGTTGTCTTTATGATTTTAAAAAAAGAAAACACGGAAGTTTGATAATAAATGGCTTCAACCAACCACTAACCATGAGTGGAGAAAAAGTTTTTGTGTTATCATTCATATTCTCTGAAAAAAGGCCAAAAAAACAAAAAATCTGCCGGGGTATGTAAACTTTTTAGCACAACTGTATGTGATTTGCACGTTTGGTATTATGGGTTGGTATAGTCTTGTTACACTACAGCCTCAGCACCTTTTGTTATGTGACCTTTCACCATTTTACTTTTTTTATTTTATGACTAATGCTTTATGACTAAAGTCTGTATTTTTATTATGGATTTTGTCATTTTTGGTGTTTTGTTTGTAGTGGGCTCACAAATCAACTCTGACAATTGTTACGCTGTCATTTTCTGATTGGTTCTGTAATCTTGGGTTCTATAAGATTTTAGACCATGTCTAACATAAGTCGCTTTCTATAAAACCCTATGCTTGTATGAAAAGCTGAAAATATGTCCTTAAAACACACATGTATGTGTACAGTATATACGACATTCAAGGTAAGAAACTTGAAAATGATATGTATATCTTATATATACATGTATAAGGCAGTAGTATGTTGGGCTGTCTAGATTTGCCATACATGATTTGTTCCATTGTGTTAGTATATGACCTTGATAAAGTCAATGTCACCTTGTAGACGATGGGCTGTTACTATAAGGCATTCACTCATCTTAGAGGCAGATCTCAGTAGGCACAGTAAATTATTGGCTTTACCCCCTGGGACCAGGCGAAGCATGTATTTTTATCCTTTTTGTGTAAACTTTGCCAGTAGCAGGTGAGACAATTAGTCTCAATGGATGGTGTCGTTATGGCAAGGTGAAACTCTCTGGTCCCATGGCACTTCGAGCGATTCTGTCGGTAGAAAGTCATTTTTGATGTTGCAATGAGCTACTAACCCAGATTTCTGATTGACGTGTGTCGAATAATTCATTTATTTTAAGGACAAACATTTCTTCACCAGAGCTAAATCCTAAGGGACTTTATAATATTATCATTTATAATTGTAATAATATTATACTATATTAGGCTCCACAATATCTCTGTTTTCACAGGGTAACTCAGGTTTTGCTACTGGAAATCTTTAACTTAAATGTTTATTTTCCCAGGTTTCAGACCCATAATGCTCCTGGAATAATAGTATTAGTGTAAATAGACACTTAGAAGTGGCTCAACTACATTTGGAATTTATAAAGAATCATGGTATAGTTTTATTTTCTCTTCTCAGATGTATTCAGGCTTTATTTTTATTTCCTTTAATTGTAAATTGTGTACTTTTTATGTTTACTACCTTTAATTGGTTTTCCTACCATAATAAGGTATGGCACATTGCTAGCATACATCCCATCTTACCGCTATCTTACCACTTTGATTATTACCACTGGAACCTCCACTAATCCCTATCATGGAGAGTCCATGACCCAGCTGGCTTTTTCCCACAGCACTGCTCCCAACCAGGCAAGGTGAATGGGACAGGATCTACTACAACACTGGGTTGGAAATTGATTGTTGGATGAGATTTATTAGTGCTGTTTGCCCTTTATTCTGGGGATTAGTGTCAATCTATTGGGTGACCTCCTTCCTGATCCTAGCAATAGGAAATAAGTAGAAATCCCCTGGTGACAAAATGTGCAACCTATGTTCAGTACATCTATTTACCGCCTGTAATGATATAGCAATCCCTTTCCAGATCTGTACCCCCATACACTTTAGAGCAAAGCCAAATAAACCCAAAGGTGTATGGAACATTTAGACTTAAAGGGAACCTGCCATGCTGAAAATGCAGTCCAATCTGCAAGCAGCATGTTGTAAAGATAGAGGAGCTGTTCAGATTAATATATAGTTTTGTAAGAAAAGTTTCAGTAGAACTTATATTTTAGTCATTTAAATACAGGTGCATCTCAATAAATGAAAATATTTTTAAAACGTTCATTCATTTCAGTAATTCAGTAATACACAATCAGCAGTCTTCCATGATTGTGTGTCCTTCTGAACCAAACTAAGGTTTAGGAAATCTTGGCATGTCACTCACTGAATTTACAATACTGAACTTTTTTACAATATTCTACTCTTCTTAGATTTGGGTTTTCATTACCTGTAATCCATAATCAACATTTACAGAAATAAAACACTTGAAATAGAACACTCTGTGTGTAAAGAATCTAGAAAATATAGGAGGTCACTTTTTTAATTTAATTACTGAACGAAATAAAAGTTTCAAAGATATTCTAATTTATTTAGATGCACCTGTAACTGCTTATTCTGGGTTTAGGAGGATGATTGTACTCAGTAAGTGATATCAGTGTATGCAGACTTATACAGGAAACATTGTCACTCACTGAGTAGAACCGCCCACTGGACTCCAAACACAGAATAAACAAAGATTTATAGGGAGCCTATCATTAGCATATCAACCCAGTCCTACAAATAGATTAGGGTCACCTGAATCAAACAGCGTTTCCCCTTGTGAATCACGGACTCCATTGATGAGATATCGCTGTTTTTGTCAATATGAAAATGAGCTCTTTGGCGCAAAGAGAAGATTTCTGCTTTTCTCTTTGGAGCAACAACAACACCCTTATTGCTCCAAAGATCTCAGTTGCATATTGACAATAACAGTGGTATCTCAGAAACAGAGGCAGCGGTTCACAGGGGGAAACAATGTTTGATTCAGGTGACCTTAACCTATCTATGTGCAGGGCTGAGTTGATATGTTGGTTTCTGGTAACAGGCTCCCTTTAAATGAGTGACAAGTTATGCAGATTTTTTTCCCTATAATACTATATATCAATCTATATAGTTCCAACTGCTTTATAACATGATACCTGCAGATTAGACAGCATTTGTCATGTGACAGGTTCTGGTACTATATGGCAATCAATATAATAAGAGACCCCAGATATATCATACCGCATGAGCCACTATTATACATTTTGTGCCTTCTGCCTGCCTGGTCTAGCAATGAATCTCTTCCAATATTCTTTTGTCAGCTGATTAAAAATGTAGAAAAATGAAGTGAATATATTTATTTTAATAAGTTACCAAAATATTTAGCTTAAGATATCAAAATGCATTGGTCTCCTTGCAAAGAACATATGGTCATGAAAGGGTTGTCAATATAATAAGACTCTGAAGAGTTACATCTCTAAGGACACAAGGTGTAAGCCACTAGTATTGCTGACAACATTGAAATAATTACCTTTAGGGCTTATACATATGGGGCAGTAGAGGGACAGAAAATGTAAATGCTGTATTCCAATAAAATCTTTATTTCAGCAAATAGGTCCTAATACCACGGGGCTTGATTGTAATTTATCCCTTTGCTTTGTACACCTTTAGGCTAGAATCACATACAGCCTTTTCATAGCAGTTTTTGATGCAATTTTTAGAGCCAAAGCTAGGAGTGAATACAGAAGAGAGCAAAAGTTTCAGCTTTTCCTTTAAGCTTCTCCTTCTTTCTGGATCTTCTCCTGGCTTTGGCTCATAAAACTGCATCAAAACCGGGCACAAAAAGACTGTGTGTGATTTCAGCCTTGTTGTTTAAACAAGATTAGTTCACAATAAGCTGATAAAGATTTTGCTTGAGTCAATCCCTATGGTGCAAATGCTTTTCCTGTGACCAGTGGGCAATATATAATGAATATTTTGTCAAGCATGGAGACAGCTGACAGTACTGTATACTCATCTGATTTAAGCTCTATTCAGATGACCAAGCCTATTGTTGCCAGAGTTTTTCACGGCCAATTTGCGTTCCATGTGGGATCCATTTTTTCCTGGAGCCATCCATATCAATAGGCAAGACAGGTCAGTGAAAATGGACCAGTGTGTCTGATCCATGAAAAAATACGCCAACTCCTATTACTTCATGGATTACAGATATCACGTGGCCAAGAAACTTAGTTGTCTGAATAGAACCTAAGCCCCATCAATATATCATTGAACATTGCCCTAAATGTTAATGGATATTTATGAGATCGATCCCTCTTTCTTGTATACTTATTTTATATTACAACTATGCTGCATTCGAAAACAGACAAGAAAAAGATGAACACTATGAACTCCTCTTTTATCATCCAGCAGGTCGTTCAAGTTTTGTATACATGTACATTACTACATAGTCCATTAGGACAAGGGTATCTGTACCATAGGGGACCTTTCAGTGGCTATAGAGCTCTTGTAGAGAAGTAGGTCTATAATTTGCTCAATAGAAGTGGAGAACTAACCCAAAAGGCAAGAAATAGATGTGAAGGGGTGATGATGAACCCATTATGGTTTTGGCTGTGGGCCCCTTCTATGTGTTCCAGAGGAAGTATTTGTTTTTAAAGATGATCAGATGAATCATGGAAACATCTGGATGTCACTGTGCGTACTGGTAAAGATGTGTCCACCATTAACTTAGCTTCAGTTGGTTAAGGATTCCAATTTAATTCTCTAGAAACCAATTTAATACAATATGGCAACATGATAACAAAACCTTTAGAATGCTAAAATTCACAGAACAAACAATGGGTGGCCAAACATAGATACATATAGGATATCACTTTTTGACACAATACCCAATAAACCATCATCTTGTGACAAACATATCTCAACATATTCATTCTTATAAAATAATACTTCTCTGCACAAAATATGATTCTTTTTCTGTTGAGCATAAACTTTTAATCTCTGTCATTCTATTTTAGATTTGGGTCTGTACACTTCTTTACTTCGTTACTTTGTGATTATGGAGCATAATATATTTGACAGACGCTTTAGGTAAAAATGGGGGCAAAATTATAAAATTAGAGCATATTCATACAAAATTAACTAATGCACTTCCAGCTAAATCTACAATCATGCATGGCAGAGCACTGCTAACTTTTGTACTTTCTGACCTATATTCTCAGACATTTGCAGGACCGTGTAGTCAATGAATAAACAAAAGGAACTCAGAAAATAATTCTTGGCTTGACTTACTATTTAAGCTGCCATACACATGAGATATTTATCTGCAGATGTTTGGCAGGTCAAGTTAAATTTGGTGAAGTCGGTGGAGAATCTGATGTCTGTGGTGATTAAACAAATGGGATCTTCAACAGATGTTACTAAAATGATCTGCAGATAAATATCTTATGTGTGTGGCCAGCTTTAGAGTTATTATCAAGCGTCTAATAAAGAGAGAAATTAACCTATGATGAATTCACCCATTATGAAATATTAGTCAAATAAGTATTTGCCCATCCATGGAGAAGCATGTGTTCTATAAGGTAGCTGAGACTACTGCTTACAAAACAGAAATTAGAAGACAGCGGGAAAGGGTCAACATGAATAGTGAAGTAGTAGTGTGTGAATGTGGGTTCTGGGTATCCAGACATCTGTGATGTATTAGGCACATGCTGCCAGTACTATAATGAGTAGAGCTACGCCCCTGTCTGTTTATACAAGTCTCGGGCCTGTCCTATTACAGCCAACAGTCAGGGAAAGCCATGTTATGGTGCCCAATGATGACAGGTCACAGATTAATATTGTGTTTAAGTGTATCCATTAACCTCTCGGAAATCAGAGACACAGTTCCAAAAATATTACATGTCGGAAAAGAACCCTGACTGTGATAACTGTGATATTAGACAGAAATTCATGTATGGGGCACAGACAACAGTGTTCTGCACCCTATCATTTGCAGATAAGAGAACGAGACTTGAAGTCCAGAAATGTTACGTTTTAATCTAATTTTCTCAGTAGAATGCATTGTGGTCAGAGATTTGCAGTCTGGAGGTATAACATCTTAAATATTTATGGTGATTCTATTTTAAAGTATTATCACAGTTCTTCTGGCACCAAAATGTCTTGAAGCCTCCATGAATTTATTATGATTATTACTGTTTTTAATTCATGTCCAAATGCTATTAGAGGATATGCACCCAAACACATTTCTATTATCAATATCTTCAACACCACTTTAGAGGAACACTAGAAGGTGAATATTTTCTATAAGGCTGATGTCCTGGACACCCTACCACTTGCTGTTACGATATCAAAAAGGTCTTTCCATAGTGAAGATGTTTGATCAGTACCTATATAGATATAAGATGTAGCATGCAAATAATAATATAAGAAAGCAAATGCAATATAAACTACATACAGTAGTAGATACAATCCAGAATGAATTTATAATCTATTTCTCCATTTCCATCAACTCTAGTTTTTTGCATCCTTTAATAGGTGCCACTCCACTGATTCAAGTGCATCTAGCCCTGAATATTGATCGGTGCAGTTACTTTTTGTGCCTGATATACTTATTGGGTTCTGTACTGTCAAGTGGGCAGTCTCAGTGAGGAGAAGGCAAAGGAGGAATGACTCAGTGCTCCAATCAGAGGTGGACAGTGTCAGAGATCAGAATCACACCCCTTGTCTGCTCTGGCCAAGAACCACCCACTTGACAATATAGAGCCTAGTTAGCATATCAGGTGTTGAAAGCTCCTCTTTATGAGGCTTGTGCTACATGACATTACTTTTGTACATTTTTGTCAGCTTACAGTTCTCCTAGACAGAATCGCCTTATCTGAATACCGAACACTGCTTAGGAATACAAGATATAATAATGCAAAATTATATGTGACAAATGTCACAGTAGTAGATGACTGCACTCTTATCACGCTTACTTTTTGCCATTTGTTAATATAGCTGCTCAGGTGTGCAACAAACTCCCTATTATGACTATGTCATACCAGTTAGGCTATAGTTACACATGAAGCAACTGAAGAAGATTGGGTAATGATAGCTCTATGTTATAGTTTTAAATCTTGTCCTTATCTTTTTCTTTTGTTCTTCTTTTTTGTGTGTGTGGAAAAAGTGCAATTATCATCTCAGATTGCATCATTCTGCTTGTAGTTCATTATTCCCTATGGGAGTAGTTTGTGAATTTGGGAGTTGTTTATTCTCTAAATGCAGTAAAATGTAACCCAGGAGCTGCAGAGCAGTTGCTTTATGCTGCACTTAGGACACACTGATGAATAATTTGTTGTCGTGTTTTATACCATTATGGTGATTGTTTATTGTGTATATATTGTGTATTGTGTATATTGTCTATAAAAGAGATCATTCACTAATTTCTTGGTGAGCCTGTGATAGGCTTATTGTTTATACACAGGAGCCAATCTGAGGAGGAAGAGCTGCAGAGAGGAGCTGCCTGAAACAATGATGAGACAGGAGGTGTGTCTCAGACTACCACAAATTCCCATCAGGTACAGTAGCTAAACTGTAGTCGCAGAGCTGAGTTAAAAGCAGCTAAACAGCAAGATCTGGAGAAAATAATTAGCATATAATCTGGTCCTGACATGTCATTTTTGGGCTCACATCACATTCACCTTAAAATGCCATGGAAAAGTTGATACAACCAATCACCATCACTAGTCTCCAAGGTTAGCAGATTTACTGAGAATGCTTAAACGTTTCTGGGTCATTTGTCATTATTGGCGTGTTCATCACATCTATGATAATCCACCAAAATATCCCATTCTGGTCAATGTTAAAATGTAATGTTTACTTTGATACTGTTCTAAATCTTTCAAAATATGTAAGCATGACCAGTATATGTAACAGATATGTAACAGTATATGAGACAGATGTTCTGATATGGAGTCTGGTTTGTGGTCATTTGAGTTTGGATAATTCTTTGCATCTACTCACTTCAATAGCTCCTTTCTACCTATCCCATGATCCCTGCTGGTCCCTCTGAACAGACAGAAAATGATCTTTCAGCCAATCACTGGTCCATGAATAATCCATCTCAGTCAGTGATTGGCTGACTGGTCACTTCCTCTGCGTCCAGAACTAGAGATGGAAAGTATTGGAATGGGAGGGATAGGGGTTCAGTGAGATAAATATTGCTTAATAAACAAAAATTGTCATCTGAACAAAACCTAAAATGCCATATGGATTTAAGAGCTACTTTAAATTAACTTTAGACTGATATGTGTATATTACTACGCACTGCCACTTACTATGTGGCACTCCTGTGACATTTTCTTTATAGGTGGTCACTCTACCCCCTTTTGCCAGTTCCCTGGGTTGTATGGATGGCGCTTCCATCCATATTATATTGGCGGCTGCATTACCATGTGACCATATAGGTCAATAAGTCTCCTTCACTGTACCTATAGAGAAACTGTTGCATAGAGGTCAGGAGCACCACATAGTAAGTGACAGATCCTATTCAGATACACACATCAGCCTAAAAGTAATTTAAAGCGACAAGCCCCATTAGTTATATATTCTAAAGTCATTTTTGCTATATAAAACAGGAGCAGACTGAAAATCATCTCGGTCATCAGCTGTTTAAGCTCATGGGCTCATTGCCACCATCTACAGCCATGATATAATTGATATTATTGTTATTATATATTTATTGAGATCATATATTTTTATTCTTATAGCGCCAACATATACCACAGCCTTTTAAAAAGCATAAGGTTCTTGTACAGACAAAATGAGACAATACAGAGTGATAAATCAATTTTCACAATAGGAGTGATGGCTTTGCTCACAAGACCTTACAATCTATGAGGTATAAGGAAGTGCTTATACTTAGTGATAGTGGTCCAGCCATTTTCATGAAAAAGGTTACTTTTAGTTATGCGAGTAAGTTATGCTATATGAGCTGTCACCAGCCAGTGTCCTTTTATGTGCAGATCCAAAGTGCCTGGACATACATAGTTACATTCAGATAAAAGATTTTTTAGCACATGCAGCACTCATTGAGGGCAGAGAATTAGGATTCCATAAGGTACGATTGTTAAACCAACATAAACGATATCTAACTCCACTTTGGATGACATATTGGCTTAACCCCTTCCTGAATTGCTTATTGCCCTCAGGGTTAGTTGATCTTACCTTCCATATTTAAAATGGTAACCCAGTGGATAGGAGCCGGGCCTTTGTGGTCCATAAACAGTCATCCAAATGCACTCGTACAAGGGTTTATTTATTGGATGTATCACTTTATAACATCATCAGATATTGTTCTCATGCCTGAATGTTCCGCCCAGTCTAATAAAATTTAGTTGATACATTCTATGAAGTTTTAGGAGATAGTGACATGTAGCTTTTTAAAGCAAATTTATCAAAGGAGACATACTTTACTTGGTGCTGATCTAAATATAGAAATGAGAAACCTCATGTCCATTTTGTTGTTTTTTTTTGTACATTGTACACAGAGTACCTTTAGACCAATAAACCTGTGGACCAATATTTCTCATAAGGGACTTAACAAAATGGTCCTTTACAAAAGATCTAGAGAACACCATTACTGTTTCCCAAGTCATGAAAAAGTAGGCTTCTGTGTAAAGGAAGTCAATCTCCCTTGAGTGTCTTTCTGTAAGTTGTTTAACTAACAAGTGATGTCTTTGTGTGCTTTGCTGTACTGTCACTTTAAGGGCAAATGTTTCTTTCTCCCCTCGGGCTCTTTAACCTGCATAGTAAGTGGTGTTCTGCCTATTGGGGGACCTGTGAGAGCGGGTTGTTAGCACTTGCAGCGGGAGCGGCTCCGGAGTAGCTGACGATATGTGAACTAATCAGGAATTAACGAGGCACTAGAATTCTGTGTTCTAGAACAAAGGCCGAAACTGAGCCTTAAAGTGTTGCTTCCAATTGAAAGATAATTACATCCTTGATGGGAGAAATCGTGCGTCTGCTTCTGTCCCAAAACAATTGGATATAGATCTTTGTCCCCCCTACTGGTCACTTGCCACGACAACTTGTAGAGGGCTCCAGCGCAATCTGTAACTGCAGCTTATGGTGGTAACAATAATTACCTCATAGAAAGCGCGGCTACGGCTCCCAGCCCTGTACTCAGCACAACTACAAAAGTACAAAGCCTCATTATTAGAGTAGTTTACGACTCCTAGTAACGCAGGGAAGTAAACAGATTTTCCCACGGTTCCAGCAGCAGGGCCACTTATTATCCAGAAATGTGAGAGAAATGCTAAAGCTCTACCTAAAATAATGTACATGGAAATGTTATGGCCGCTGGTGGACAACACCTTCTCCGCGTTTTATATGTAAAATAGAACAATTTGGCAGCTTGAATGTAACCGCTCTAATTAACTTCATCATTGAGCCAGTCGCACAAGGGTCTCCTTAATGCTGAAGTAGAAACAGGCACTCAGGATTATCTAATAAGGCTGGCTTTATCGCCACTATAAATGTAGGACAGAATTTTCATGAGCATTCAAAGAATCTCTTAAATGTTATTGTTTTTGCCCTGGTGTCTCTATTTATATTAATTGGTATTGATATTAATATTATGTGAATGTGATAACTGATGAAAAATTACATAACCTTGATTATGTAATTGTTCAATAGCTGAGAATTTCTAAAGCTTGATTTTATTTTATTTGGTAAGTTCAGTACATTTCTATTACACTTTACTGTTGCTTGTAAAGAAAGCACATAAGGACCATCTATATTTGGTGTCTGGCAGTCCGGCAATAAAAGTTGCGTGTGATTTCTGTTATACAGTGGTATAATCTGTGCCTAATTCTTTCAGAAAAGTATTTAAAGAGAGTCTATCACCTCCCCCAGCCACTTTAAACCACTGCCATAGTGCTGCGGAGGCTGCAAATACAATTCAAACCATACCTTTGTATGTTTCTGAGCCCCAGGGATGCGCCTAAAATGCAGTTTTACTCTTTATGCAAAAGAGGTCCACGAAGCATAGGGGGCGTTGACTGAAATTGCCAAGCACATCTGCCTCATCGTTAAACGCGCCCATCCTGGATACTAGTATGTCTCTCTGGGCAGTGGAAGCTGATCTCGCAATGGCTTTGACATCATGGAGGGTCAATACGAAATCCTTACACAGTACAAAAGATTGTAGTCGATGATGAGGCAATTGTGCTCGGCGATTGCAGTCAATGCCCGCTGTACTCTGTGGACCCTGTTTTCATAAAGAGCAAAACTGCTTTTTAGACACATCTCTGGGGCTCAGAAACTCTACAAGAGTATTATTTGCATTGTAGTCGCAGCCTCTTCCTCACTATTTCCATTTTTACCTCATCGACTACTACTAAAGGCAATCTTTATACATAGCTGCCACTACATTGAGGCATTAGTAGCAACTACAATGGTACAGATTTTTCTAAGGTCCAATAGAACTATTATTGTATGGGATCTAGACGTTCTATGGTAAAAGTAGTTCCTGGTATCTGGTGCCCAATGTTTCAAACTGTGCTAAATTCTTATGTTCTAGTGCTTGATTCATGGTGGTCCAATAATAAAGACATTTGCTAAACTCTTATGTGCTAGTGCTTGATTCACGGTACATGAGTGGGATACATCACTATTATAGTTGCACAGTTGATAAGGTTAAAAAAAGACACAGGCACCTCGAGTCCACCCTATAACCCACCTAGAAAGGTAAAAAACCTCTACGAGGTGGATGCCAGGCAATAGGGGGATAAATGTCTTTCTAACTCCAATATGGCAATCAGAAAAAATCCATGGACTAGCATCCTTTCTCAAACTAGTGTCCATAACTTCTTATATTTTTTCTTCAAAGAAAACATCCTGACCCCTCTTCAGCTTATACAATGGATGATACCCCATCTATAATAATGGTATAATGAAACCTTTTCTCCTCTGGATGTAGAGGACGCCACTTTGTCATAGTTAACAGCCTAGAACCAAAAGATCATCAGAACTACAGTACCCCTGTACTAACCTGTCACATATTTGTACATGTACATTTTAATTAGATCACTCATAAGCCTTTTTTGCATTCTGAATATGCCCGGGTTTTCACTAAGTTTTCTCGATACTGGAGTCCATCTTTTCCATAACTTACTGATGTTTCCCTCTGCATTCAGTGTGTTTCCATTACTGTATAGCCTTCTTATTCACGGGTGCTCAAAATTTATAACTTAAATGTCAACAGGGGTTTTCTATGCAATATTCATACTGATGACAGAATAAGCCATAGGCCGACATTTGGACCCTACGCTGATCATCTGTTTCAGCTGCCTCTGGGGGTCAGAAACAGGAGGCACCATATGTTGCATGGTGTCTGTGCCTCAGTACTGCAGCTCTGCTTATGCTAGGTTCACACTAAAGCTGGGCTTTGCATCATTCGGGTCCACTGGGGGACCAGAATGACGGAGAGCTGGACTGCTAAAACAGCAGTTACACAAGGACACTGCCAAACCCCACTGACTATAATGGGGTCTACCGGGTGTCCATTGGGGTTCCGCTGTTTTTAAAACTGAAAGAGGCGGAGAGAAAAGTCCATGCACGCCAACGATGTTCGGTGGGTTGTGCAACAGAGTCTACAACAGAGACTCCGACACAGATGTGAACCCAGCCTTAGTTTCCTCTGTACCAATATCCCCAAGTCATTTTTTAGAGGCAGTGCAGTTTTACCGAGTAATACATAATTGTAGAACTTGTTTCCTCCTTCTGACCCATTAGTAGCATCAGCCAGTCAGTTGTGTCAGGAAAATAGACTACAGCAGTGGCTGACACAAAAAGCAGACGGGTGTGCAATAATTACTAGGCAAGCATGCTATAAGCAAGCAGTGATCTTCAGTAAGAAACAGACCATCTATTTCTCCCTTGATAGCTGCAATTGTGAAAAAAAACCTTTTCTATAAATGCATCATCTCATACTGAACCATATGGCTATTATTAAAGATCATTTCCATCTAAAGTAAGAAACAAATCACCAGTAAATGCAGGTACTTATCTGTCAAGTTGTTAAAAAAAGCTATTCAGCCTTTTCCAATATAGATCTGTTTCCTACCTCTCTGCTTTCTAAAAGTGACAACAGGTAATGGCCACTAACAGGTCCTGCTTAAGGGATTCGCTCACCTTTCCAAAATTCGTGAATTGTAAGTCATCCACAGCACAATTAGATGGAATTGCCCATCATCTGGAAAAATCGGGGTGACAACCATTGATTTCTGTTAACTGAGTTTTTCAAGTTTATTTTTCATGACTATAGTTATAAAACCTTGCTTTATCAGAACACATTGACTGTGCCCGCCTTAACAGGAGCGAGAATGCAGCTGCCAGTCACAATTGCATGCTGATCAGCTGTGTTTAACCCTTTCTATATCACAGTCAATGCTCACCGCAGCAGAGACGAAGGAAAACCAATGGGGGAATTCAATTTGTAAACATCATAGGGACAATAATAATAATAATAACAATAACAATTTATATTTAAATCGTGCTGAAAATACATGCAAAATTTGCATGTATTACATGTGACTTTGTTGAGAATTTTGCTGTGGATATGCAGCTGAATTCACCATATTCATCGCAAAGAACAAAATTCACTATGAAAATCCGCAGCATAACTTCATGTGCAGAGAATTTCAAATTTACACCACAGGTCAATTTCCACTTTTCCAGACTTTTTGCACAATATGTTCAAACCTCTTCTGGCATTAACAGCTTAAAAACATCACCAGATAAATGTCAAGTGTTGGATTGAGTGATGTAACGCATGCTGCCATGGGGCCCTGCAGTAACAGAAATGTCTTCTATGGAGTGATGAATCATGCTTCTCTATCTGGCAGTTTGGTACCGCTACCTGTCTGACTGCTTTGCAACGCTTGGTGGAAACAGGATAACGCTAGGGGTTGTTTTGAGGGGTTTATTTATTATGCTTACTTATATAACACCATCATATTCCGTAGCGCTTTACAGACATTGACAGTCGCTGTCCCATATAGGGCTCACAATCTACATCCTCTATCAGTATGTCTTCGGAGTGTGGGAGGAAACCGGAGTACTCGGAGAAAACCCACGCAAACACGGGGAGAACATACAACCTCCTTGCAGATGTTGTCCTTGGCAGGATTCAAACCGAGGACTCCAGTGCTGCAAGGCTGCAGTGCTAACCACTGAGCCACCGTGCTGCTCTCTCTTTAGTTCCACTGAAGGGAAATTTAATGCTTCAGCATACCAGGATATTTTTTGATAATTGTATGCTTACAACTTTGTGGGAACAGTTTGGGGAAGGTCCTTTTCTGTTCCAGCATGACTTTGCCCAGTGCACAAAGCAAGGTCCATAAGGGCATGGTTGGTTGAGTTTGCTATGGAAGAACTTGAGCAGCCCCCATAGAGCCCTCAACCCCATCAAACAACTTCGGGATGAGCTAGAATGGAAATTGGGGCCAGACCCTCTCATCCAACATCAGTGTTTGATCTCACAAATACTAACCTGGATGAATGGGCAAAAATTCCCATAGAGACACTATAATAATAATAATAATACATTTTTTGATTAATTGAAAGGTACTATCCAAGATGATGATGAATGGTGTAATGGACATTCCTTATATTAGCTATGTTAGGATAACAATAGCGTAGAGACTTTACGTGTAAAGACAAAAACAAAACAGTTTGATGGATCCTAAAGTCCAAGTTCTTAAGGGATTAAATGTTATTGGTTATTTCATAAGCAATATGATGCATAAGACTAGAAACCTTAGTTTTGCATCCAAACGTCCATACAAATTAGGTTGAATTGTTAGTTTGTCGGCTTTAATTTACTATATTTACATGCTTTATACTGGTTCAGATTATGGACTAAAGTTGAAGTGACTCATTTTAAAGCTATTTTATAACAAAATCTTATTGTGATCAGATTGGCTAGATATTCCAACCTTTCTTTCAAGGAGGATTTATTCTAGACTAATATGGAGAAACTAACTGATGTATCACGATATTAAGATAAGAAGAAAGAACATATAAGAATTGATACTTGTCATTCACATGAACATCAGGTGTCTTATATGTTACCGCCAGCATAATATTTATGAATGGACAATAAAGTGTCTTCCATAGGAGGACATCACAGGTGGTTGAGTGTCTGTCACACGTCCAATGGTCACACATGGGTAGAAGGGTAACCTCACACAGATGGCCACCTTGATAAACAGACAAACACCTGGATGCATGGCCAGATGGTTTAATTATATGATTTGTACAGTAACAGCAGGGAACAGGTGCGGCGGCAGAGGGTGAATGACAGTGTAGCAAGGTAAATGAAGTTATCTTACAGAAGATAGCAGCATTTCATTGTATATTTTATATTGTCCTGAGTCCTCAAGTTTAATAAAAATTCTTAAAGGAAAGTAATTACCCTCCACCTCTTCAGATAAGACACAAGAATGAGATTAATAAATGTTAACACTCCTCTTTTTTTGTCATATTGTATTTGATTTCTATTTTCCATCTACTAAAATTCTATCAGGTTGGTATCAGATTCCACCAGCAATAAAAGTGAATTGGGTATAGGCTGTCCAAATGTAGTAATTGGTATCTGATCCTGGAGACTCAAGGCTCAAAGGCCTCTCTACAACACAAGAAGATAGCAGCATTATAGATAGTTAGGTAAGTGGGGGCCCCATTACATACTTTGCATTGGGGCCACGGAGCTTCAAGTGACACATCATACTGGGTGACACAAGCAACTAAAACAAGAACACTGCTGAAATAAGGAACTGCGGGTCCTATTAGAGAAGGAGTTGGACAGAACTGCCAGAAGTCAAGCAGAGCAAGAGCCGCTGCCACTAACCTGAACAAGTGTGCAAGCTGCCATCTATGAGTAGTCGGGCAGGGTGCAAGCTGCCACAAATTCTGGCAGTGTTAAACACTACCAAGGACTGTTGTATAAGTTTGATAAAATGAAAGGTGAACTGACATCTTAGCCATGTGTCTAAACCAAAGTGGGAAAAGTCCCTATACCTCAGGCTAAAGTAAACCTATGAAAGCCCCCCTTAAGACTGATTCAGTGGTGTAACATGAAGCTCCTGGGCTGCATTGCAGAATCTGTAACAGGGCCCACAATTGCTATATGCTATGGATAATACCCCCTATAGTTACATCCCTGGAATGATTGTAGTCATGATGTCCACGCACATTATAGACTGCAATATAGTAGTTGTTCCAGCTGTCAAGCATTTGAAACTTTGTGCTTTATAAAGTAACCAACAAGACTGTGCAACCACTAAGCATTTGAGCCTCTCATGAGTAAGGTTTGCATTTCTGTAGTCTACTCAAGTCTGATCTGCCACTACATCTTGCTCCATTCCTCTTGGGGATACTATTAGACTCCTTACCTCAAGAACCCCTGAATCAGTTATAATAGATATACACCAAGTACATAGTCCTGATAGAATTCCATTTGGAAGCTTAGTTTATAGCATTACACATAAAGCAATGGCTGAATTACACATCATGTGAACTGAACAGAATCACTTCTATTTAGAAAAAGACAGCTTTTCTATGTATTCAATACTGACACAAAGTCAGACTGTGCCTTTAAATTTAACTATTTAACCTCAATCAAAAATTATACACGACCCGAAATAACAAATGCTAATTGTAGAAATATGCATATAAAGGACCTATAGCTGGCAAAGAAACAAGAACAAGATTTAAAACTAATGGCTATGGAAAAGTTAATAGCCTCTCAAGATGCTCGGCTGTCTATGGTTATTATTTAATAACACCTGGACCCACAGCTTCTCATCTAATCCAGACCGCAGTTTAATTGTCTGGGCCCATCAGCTTGAGGGAAAAAGACTAACGGTTCCAACTGCCTACAATCTGTCAAATTCCTATTACCAATTATTACTAGCAATATAAAATATGGCCAAGTATATGTGAGTCCTAAAGTTATAGGAGTTACAGTCTATGACACCTTCATGTCCTGACAGATGTCAGAGCTAGTTTTCTCCTGAATAGACTGCTATGTGACTTCATTAATGTTTTTAATAGTGATGTTACATTCAATTTCCTAGGATATAGATTCACGGCACTGAGAGACATTCACATTTTATAAAATTAACAGAGAAAAGAAATGTTAAAGATTCACAATTAGTTAAATAAAACCAAAAAAACTTTAAAATATTATTTGTACTATAAGTTACATACATATAAATTAACTGTATTGAAGAAGCTGTTTGATCTGCATAAACCTTCACATCAGAAGTTGACACGGTTCCTTGACTATAGGAAGTCCATGTAAAGGGGTAGTCCAAGTAAAATTTCTAAAAATGCTTAGAATATTATAAAATAGTGAAGGGGTACTGATACTTACAAGTTCTCTTCCAATCTCTGCATTCAGGCCTCCATTGATGTCCCATTTTGTACATTTAACTTGACCACAGTGATGACAGCTCCCATATGCGCTTGTAAGATGATAGCCAATCTTTCTAACTAGTGGTCAAATGTAGTGTAGGAAAGCTGGGACATCTATTGGCACTATCCCCTCAATGAAAATATGGTGTAGGTTTTTTTTTTTTTTTTTTTAATAATAAGTTAGTTTATTTTGTTCACATTTTTTATTTCAGCAAAAAACCTACTATTGCTTATGAAAGTTGTAGACAATAGCTTTCTTTTTTAGTTTATTCCTCCACTGTTTTTACTGTTTTTTTGTAATGATAATTACCCTTAAATATATAAGATATCCAAAAAGAAAATATTAAATTATTTTTCAATATTGGTCATTTATACATAAAAAGCAAAACTTCATAACTCACATTATTGTATTTACATTTGCAAAATTGTTTGACAGTTGAATTTCTACATCTACATGATGGCCAACAATCAATCTGAGAACTAACAATATATATGCTCTTTAGGTTATTGGACATTGGGCATATGTGAAATCAATAATTAATTTTCTCAAATTTTGCCACTGCAAAAATAGGATTCTTTGGGTAATTGTTGCAGGTTGGTCTCTGCTAAGGAAAAAGATCATGGTGAAAACATACACCACTAAGGTGGGTCTCAATGCAAAATCTGTACCTGGCTCCACAACTATAATGTATCACTCATAGTACTGGACTCCTCGTATTTGTCAGAGACACTACATGGGCCCCCTAAGGCTACTGGGTGCGACCACACCCTCTGCACCCCTGCAAGTTCCGTAATGATATGCTGCAACTTTCAAACTCTACAGGTCAGTTTGTACTTTTTCATTAGCATGTGGATAAAATTTGTTTAAATGTCACCCACTTTTGCTGCTACTGTACATCATAGCAGATTAGCTATACACCCAACCTAAAGGGCATCACTTTCTGACTACTGGGGCACTCACTGCTTTACCTACACTGATCCTGAGAATCCTGGGGCCACACTGCTGCTTCAGCACTTCATCCTCTTTAAAGTGGCACTCTCTTCCAAATTTTCATTCTAAGGATTGATGAGGGAGTGAGCAACTGTACCCCAATAGATCAGAAAGTGGTGATATATCTTTGTGGTATGCCATTGCAGCAAATCGGTAGAAGAGGGCCAGGAGGTTGGGAGTAGAAGTAATTTAGTTCATGTTGGTGGTAATCTCTAGTACTCCTCAAGGGCTGGTGCAGTGAAGAGGGGGCCTGCAGTGTGGAAGATGGTGGCCGTGGTATTCCCTTGGACACTTCCCTGTAGTAAACCTCCAAGAGTCTGATGATGGTTGGAGCAGCCTAGATGGTGAGTTCAGAATGGAAAACTCAGGAGATAGGTGAGAGAAAATAAAAAAAAGTGTTGCTCACCTTGCTTTACCTCTCCTGGGGATCCTCGTATTGCGTCTCTGTCTCTGCCAGCTTCTTCTTCAGGTCTGCGGCTGATGTCACACGTTCCAGACGTCACCCAATCACAGGTTCAGCAGTCACGTGGGACACATTACGTAAATATGAATGGCCCTCAGCGATGAAGTCTGGAACTCGTGACGTCAGCTAGAGGATCAAAGATGATGCTAGATGCCCAGGAGAGGTGAGTAAAAATGTGTGTTATTTTTAAAGACCTCCCCTGGGCAGGGACTTCTATTGGAAAGGGGCCCCTTTCCATTATTGGTGTGACCGGGCCTGACTCCATGATCCAAAGTCATCAGGCTCCGGAGCCCAGGTGACCCCTTTTGGGATGGGAGCCCCGGGCAGTTGCCCAGTCTGCCCACCCCCTATCGCCAGCCCTGCCTAAAGGCACAGGGCCAACCGGGGATTCACCGGTCTCCCGGTGGTCCAGTTCGGGTCTAGCAGAACAACACTGGGGTTGACTTGAAGCTGACAAGGTCTCATCCTAATTAGGGCTTTAGTTTCCTCCCTCCCGAGCAGCAAGCAGACTCTCACACTCCTTTGTCCTAAATGGGGAAAGAGAAAAGTAAGTCTTCCAACCTAATGGTGCTTTATAGGCATAACAAGGCACATTTTATTAAAATAGCAGTAACAAATAAATGCAATTAAACAGTTCATTTTCCTAGTGTTTCCCCTGGATGCCACACCATCACTTTATTCGATAGGAACACTGCTGTAAAGTTTACATCTACTGAAATGAATGAGAAATTCTAGGCATAAACATTCATAAAATATAGCAAGACATAGGGGCAGATTTACTAAAGATAATGTGACAGAACTCATAGTGGAATAAACACTTTTTCAAGCATGATCGGGGTTAGGCTTATCAAGAAAAGGCAAGGCTTATAAAAGTGGCATGGCCAACATTGCAACACAATGCAAAAAAAAATGCAATACATTTTGGCGCAATTTTTTGTCAAAAACTAAGCCAATAGATAGATGGTGTAATGCTAGACTAGACAGCCTTAAACTGTCACCTTAAGAGCCTTAAAAGTATCTAAGGCCTCATTCAGATGACAAAAAGTTTTGGGGAGTTGGAGGTCTAGGTGGAGCACAAAACTTATGAATCGGTTCGATCTGAATTGGTTTGTTCATCTCTAACTAGCACCAATTATAGCATGGGGAAAAAAATGTTCTCTACAATTAGGGGTCCTTTATCACCCTGTACATAGTGAGATTGGGGTCTTCCATATCCCTGCACCTCAGGGGCGCACCGCTGAGGCGAAGAGAGGCGGCTGCCTCAGGCGGCACTGTCTGGGGGGCGGCATTTTTACTATTCAATGTAAACCAGCCCAGGACAGGCCACTTTAAAAAAAACAAAAAAACAATGCTGAGTGGGGCCTGTCCTGGGCTGGCTTACGAGACGTCGCATCACAGCGCAGTCGGCGATACAATGACATCATCGCACCGCCTACGCTGAGACACAGACGTCGCGAACAAGAAGAGGAGGTGGCGGCTTCATCAAGGCATCCCAGGTAGGTGAGGATAACTTTTTTTTATATATAAATAGGCTGTAACCTGCTGGAGTATTGGCCTATTTATTTACCTACCCCGTGTATGCTCGTGGCCGCCTCTGCTTCCCCTTCTGCTATGGGACACAGAAAGGGAAGTGGATGCCGCTGTGAGCAGCCACGGGCATCGGTAAGTGAGGCCGTGGCCTCAAATACTACTATTATTATACTCTGGGGTCTTTTCAGACCCCGGAGTATAATAATCGGAGGCCCAGGGGAGGTGAAGGAACATAAAAACCAATGCTACTCACCTCTCCTGCGATCGGTGTTACTCAGAGCAGGCTTGGGGCCTCTGGTGACGTCATCAGGTCGCATTGCCAGCCAGATCACGTGACGTGTGTGTGCAATTAAACAGGGCCGAAAGCTGCAAGGAGTGCACTGGTGCCCAGGATAGGTAAGTAACACTGGTTTTTATGTTTGTCACCGCTCCTGGGTCTCCAATCATTATACTCTGGGGTCTGAAAAGACCCCAGAGTATAATAATAGTTCATGGGTGGGCCACTATGGGGCATAATACCGTGTGCAGGGGCCACTGTGGAGCATAATACAAGTGCAGGGGCCACTATGGAGCATAATACCCTGTGCAGGGGCCACTATGGAGCATAATACAAGTGCAGGGGCCACTATGGAGCATAATACCAGTACAGGGGCCACTATGGAGCATAATACCAGTGCAGGGGCCACTATGGAGCATAATACCAGTGCAGGGGCCACTATGGAGCATAATACCATGTGCAGGGGCCAATATGGGGCATAATACCGTGTGCAGGAGCCAATATGGGGCATAATACCATGTGCAGGGGCCACTAGGGAGCATAAAACTGTGTGTAGGGGTTGCTGTGGAACATAATACCATGTGCAGTGGCCACTGCGGGGCATAACACCATGTGCAGGGGCCACTATGGAGCATAATACCGTGTGCAGGGGCTGCTGCGAGGCATAATAGAGTGTGTAGGGGCCACTATGGAGCATAATACCGTGTGCAGGGGCCAATATGGGGCATAATACCGTGTGCAGGGGCCAATATGGGGCATAATACCGTGTGCAGGGGCCAATATGGGGCATAATACCGTGTGCAGGGGCCAATATGGGGCATAATACCGTGTGCAGGGGCCACTAGGGAGCATAAAACTGTGTGCAGGGGTTGCTGTGGAACATAATACCATGTGCAGTGGCCACTGCGGGGCATAACACCATGTGCAGGGGCCACTATGGAGCATAATACCGTGTGCAGGGGCTGCTGCGAGGCATAATAGAGTGTGTAGGGGCCACTATGGAGCATAATACCGTGTGCAGGGGCCAATATGGGGCATAATACCGTGTGCAGGGGCCAATATGGGGCATAATACCGTGTGCAGGGGCCAATATGGGGCATAATACCGTGTGCAGGGGCCAATATGGGGCATAATACCGTGTGCAGGGGCCACTAGGGAGCATAAAACTGTGTGCAGGGGTTGCTGTGGAACATAATACCATGTGCAGTGGCCACTGCGGGGCATAACACCATGTGCAGGGGCCACTATGGAGCATAATACCGTGTGCAGGGGCTGCTGCGAGGCATAATACAGTGTGTAGGGGCTGCTGTGGAACATTATAGTGTGTGTAAATGGGGCGCTATAAACAGGGGCTATGGCGCCTGTTTATACAGTATTATCCGCTGTCTGTTTATAGTGGCCGTGTGATGTAATTCCAGCCTTGTCACATACTGTAGACATGTACAGGACGAGGCTGTAGTTACATTACATGGCCGCTATGAGATGAATGACACTATGTAAACAGCGAAGCAGTCACGGCGCTTACACAGGTACCATTCAAACAGCTGATCAGTGGGGGTCCTGGGTTTTTGAGCCCCACTGATTAGTTTATTAATGACCTGGAAAACCTTTTAATTATTTAACACCTGGGGCACTATTTATACAGGGTACACACGGACATTATAAATATAAAGATGCACTTGGGAGTATTATTCATTATGGGGGGTTATATCATATATTTTATAATTGGGGTAGCAGCAGGATGGGTGTGCAGGTGAGGACAATGTGGGTCCCTGGAAAAGTAAGGAGCCAAAAATGTCCGTGTTGCAAACTTTACAGAGACAAGTCACAGCTGGAAGAAATGGTCATGGCAGTCCAAAGGGAAGAGAAGGGAAATGTGAAGGATTAGTCAGAGACGTCTCCTGTAAGTCACAAAATGTTACTACACTGTATTCATCTAAATGATAGAAAATAAATACCTGATTGATAGGGGTCTGTCTGCTGAGACCTCCACTGAAGCTGAGAATTGTTTCCCCCCACTGGGTGGGAATTCAGCCTGACCGCAGCCATATATATAGGTGTGTCACTTGGTGGATGGACGAACCCGCGTGGCTCTCATTCACTTCAATGGGAGTGCCAAAGATACCCGAAGTCCAGTACTCAGCTATCTGCGGCACTCCTATTATATAGAATGGGGGCCACGTGGGCTCGTCCATCCACCAAGCAGAAGATGTGTGAAGTTATTGTCATTGTTAATGCTGTGTTGTTGATCTGATACTGAAGTAATACAGGAAGAAGAATTCTTAAAAACTGTTTTATAACTTTGTGTATTGTGTATATTGTGCGATGATAACAGTGTGTTAAACTAGTAGCATGGAAACTCAATTTTTTTTTGGGGGGGGGGGTGGCGTCTTTCTATAGTCCGCCTCAGGCAGCAAAGAGGCTAGGTTCACCACTGCTGCACCTACCAAGGTTTAATCATATATCGTAATACCATACCTCCCAACTTTCAAAGAACAGCGCCGCTTCTATGTTGACTCTGCCCATTCTCATCCATTTTTCTTTGTGCCCCCACACAGTATAATGCTCCGACAGTCACTCTAACATTATATGCCCCCACATTATAATGTTCCCCTCCAATTGCCCCACAGTATTAAGTCCCTCTTCTGGTGCCCCAGTTGAAACTGGTGGAAACTAGCGGGGGACATAAACTGGGGCAGCTGGAGGGTGACATTAAACAGTGGGGGTAGTTGGAGGGGGACAATAAATTAATGGCAGCTGGAGCTGGAGTGGGGCATTAAACTGGAGGAAACTAGAGGGGGACACTAAACTGGGGCAGCTGGAGGGGGACATTAAACCGTAAGGGTAGTTGGCGGGTGACATTAAACTGGGTACAACTAGAGATAGACATGTCCCCCTCCAACTACTCCCACGGTTTAATGTCCTCCTCCAGTTTCCCCCAGATTAATGTCCCTTTCCAGTTGCCCCCAGCTTAATGTCTGCATCCAGTGACTCCCATTGTTTAATGTCCCCCTTCATCTGCCACCAGTTTAATGTCCTCCCTTCATCTGCCCCCAGTTTAATGTCCCCCTTTCATCTGCCCCCAGTTTAATGTCCCCCCTTCATCTGCCCCAAGTTTAATGCCTCCAATTCATCTGACACTAGTTTAATGTCCCCACTTCATCTGTCCTCAGTTTAATGCCCCCCTTCATCTGCCCCCAGTTATACGTCCCCCTTCATCTGCCACCAGTTTAATGTTCCCCCTCCATCTCTGCCACCAGTTTCATGTCCCCCCTACATCTGCCCCCAGTTTCATGTCCCCCCTTCATCTGCCCCCAGTTGAATTTATCCCCTTCATCTGCCACCAGTTTAATGACCTCCTCCATCTGCCCCCTTCATCTGCCACCAGTTTAATGTGCCCCCTTCATCTGCCCCTAGTTTCATGTGCCCCCTCAGTTTGCACCCAAAGTTTAACATAAAAACACTGATACTCTCCTCTCCTCGCTCCCCTGCTGCTCTGTCTGCAGTCTCAGTCACAGAGTGTTCTGGGAGCTGCGCACGTAATATGAGTGACATCATCAGTGGTGTTAAAGTATTTCATTTTTTGGAAGCAGGTTAGGAAATGATGGCTAAGTGCTTATTGGTTGCCGCGGTAACATTATCCCCTTTTCCTGTTACACAGATAGGATACACAAGGCCGGGTTGCCCTAGCTAAATAACCTTCTTCATCACTTCATGTAGCCAAGTAACATCATAAAAGTAACAAAGCAGGGTAGGTACTCAAATTAATGCTTCAAAATAAGATGCGGGTATTGTAAAATCCTTAAAGAAATAATAAATTATGTGCATGTCTAATATATTCTCTCTAGACACATTACTTTGCCAGTCTGCAGAGGAAAGAACAATAGATTGGCGTAGATGAATATGTTGCTTAGCAACTTTATAACATAAAGCAGACAATCATATTGGAGCATCTGCTGTACACCAAGACCCTGACCAAAATGTCTGAATGGCAAAAATATGACAAAACTACAAAAAGTAATATATCGATGAGACTTGTCACACAGAATAATCCTAACTTGTTTCTTGCATTAGATTGCATTATTTCTATTAGTCATAGTAAACTGTCTTGTAGACAGGAACATATCACACTATGGTGGGGGGGGGGGATTTATCAAGACGGGCATTCCCTGTGCCGCCGGAGGATTAGTCTGATTCATGACAAGGCACATCCTTCAGTTGGCCATGCATCTACAATGAAATCTATGCCAGCTTGTAACTGTCGTAGATTTCAGGCATCATTTATGCTAGAAAACTGGTATAAATAATGATAAACCTTGTGGGGTTGATAGTTTGCACACAGCGCGCCATCGCCATTGTACTTGATATAAGCATCTTACATACGAGCACAAGTATTTCAAAAGTGCTTCAATGAGGAGCTCAATTCCAGGTACAGATAGAAATGCACATGCTAACTCCTTGATATACATGCTAACTCCTTTGAGAATCATGACCGCTTGAGAAAATCGGGATTACTGAGACCACTGGGGGTATTTACTAAGCTTGACCCCCAGTTTTCTGGAGCAGAAGTGGTGCATTTTGGGCACAAGATAGTTTGCACCACTTTGTCCATTATCCAAAATGCTCACCACTTTTCTGACAAGTGGGCAAGTCAGGGACGTCTTGGCCAAATAGATTTACTATAACTCATCCCAGAAATCTACATCATTCCCCAAATAGTGTACATTTCAAATTCTGGCTCATGGAACCTCTTAATAATTCTGGCTCACCTGCCAACAGTGCTCACAATATTAAGAATGGTGCATGATTCACTGGTCTTAATAAATTCCACTGACTGTTCACAAACAGTACAACTGCTATAGGCAGGACCATGACATGAGGTAGGCAAATTAGGCAGCTGTCTAGGGCACTATATGGGAGGGACTTGCAATTTAGGTATGTGAAAAATATAAAACCAAAATAAATCTCTTGTGCTCATCTTTTCTTTATATACTGTATATGTAAATCTTAAGTGCACACTCAGCAGAAATAAATATGCACAAAAGATTGATAAGACAACTGTCTGATAAATGATCACTCATCCGGTAAGCATCACATTAACATTCTGAAACTGAGTGTAGGATACACATTCTAAGAACCTATGCCTTATTAATTATTAGTAATTATTTATTTATATATCAACAACATTGTTTGCAGCACTTTACAGATCAAAGGGTATATGAGCAGACATTATGAGACATTAAAGTGTAACAAAATGAATATTATCATATCAAACAATAGGAGTGAGGAACCTGCTCACAAGAGCTTACAATCTAGAAGGTAGTATACGTGACACAAGAGGTAGTAGTGCTTGGCTGATGCACCAGTCCAGCTCTATTTTAATCATTTAATACAAATGAAGCTGCATGAACCAGTCACCAGTCTATATCTGTGAATATACAGATACTAAGTGCATGGAGTGCAGGGTAGCTTTCAGATGGAGGAGTCAGGTTCTGAGGAATAAAATAGAAAGGAGAGAGACGAGAAATAGTAGCTTAGTGTGAGGAAATGTAGAAAAGTGTGTGTGATAAACCAGTTTACAATGATATGATTTTTAGGGCACGTATAAAACCTGAAATGCTGATTTTAGGTGCAACTCATCCAGCTGCTACCTACAGAAGTATTCTGACGACTCTGCAATAGTAGGCCTCATCACAGACGATGATGACAAGGAGTACAGAGAATTGAACCGGTTTTTTGTGGACTGGTGCCACCAGAACCACCTGAAGATTAACGCGGGGAAGACCAAGGAGATGGTGGTGGACTTCCGTAAAGGCAGATGCCCTCCAAAACCAGTGGACATCCTGGGGACGGGCATCGAGATTGTGAACACCTATAAGTACCTGGGTCTGCTCCTTAATAATAAGCTGGACTGGGCAGATCATATGGAGGCCCTGTACAGGAAGGGCCACAGCAGGCTCTACCTGCTTAGGAAGCTGAGAGCCTTTGGAATCCGGGGGGCACTTCTTAGGACTTTCTTCAACTCGGTAGTGGCATCAGCCATCTTCTTTGGAGTGGCCTGCTGGGGGAGCAGTATGTCAACCAGGGACAGAAATAAACTTGACAAGCTGATTAGAAGGGCCAGCTCTGTCCTGGGGAGCCCACTGGACCCAGTGCAGGTGGTGGGTGACAGAAGGATACTGTCCGTGGTGAGCTCCATGCGGGAGAATAACTCCCATCCCATGCATGAGACTGTGATTGCGCTGAGCAGTACTGTCAGTGACCGACTGCTCCACCCTAGGTGTGAGAAGGAGCGCTATCGGAAGTCTTTCCTCCCCACAGCGGTTAGGCTGTACAACCAACACCGACCTAAGCGGAGATCATTACATACAGAGAACTGAAATATCTCTCTGCCTGTTAAATCCCCCCCCCCCCCCCGCTACGTCCTATCTATCTGTCTGCTATTAATGTAATGCCTCTCACCTTGGAACATTCCTGTACATGTTGTATTTGTATTTGTATCTGCTTATCTTATCTTATCTTTGCTGCTGTAACACACTGAATTTCCCCACTGTGGGACTATTAAAGAACTATTATTATTATTATTATTATTATTAAATATTGGCCAATCTGATTGCCTGGTGTAGAGCATTCTATAGAAACAGTGCAGCTCAAGAAATGGATTGAAGATGGGAGTGGGATGTTTGAATGACAGAGGATGCAAGTCTAAGGTCATTGTCAAAATGGAGAGGAGGGATAGGGAAGTAAACTGAGATAAGGGGGGAGATGTAGGTAGGTGCGGCACTGTGTGAGAACATGATACAGGGAAACAGAGGTAGTGGCAGATCTATTCACTGGAGATTTTTGGCACAGAAAGGGTGACCTGGCTAGAGTATGTGAAAAACACTGCTGTCACAGTACAGTGCAGAGGTTCTCCCCACACACCTATGATTTTTCTGTCTATCTATCTAAAATTGATTATATCAATCAAAACTGTGCTCCAGAGTCCTCCTCTACTATAGTTCTGTAGTGCTATGGCAATATTGGTGTTTTCCACTAGCTATGTATTAGCAGCAATTTATTTGAATCATGAAGTGATAAGATGTCTTTACCAAGCTTTCAGTATCACAAAATGGTTCTACATCATCCTCTGCACCATCCTATATGCTGATATGACATCAACACTATAACCCCCCCACCTACCACTTATGATTGGCTGAGAGGCTGTCAGGTGATACCAGAAGCACCTCCAGGTCACAGAGACCATGGGATCCTCCTAGTCTGCTATTCTACCTTGAGAAACATGTGATGGTGCTCATTTTAATTTGTCCAAGATTAATTACAAAAGTTTTGATGTAGTTAAAAACCAAAACTTTTTGAAAATTCAGGTCTAAACCGGTTCCTTCCAAACTGGTTCACTCATCTCTAGTAAATACATCTGTGTGGCAGCTGGACAGAAAGATGAGTTTGGCTGCTGCATTCAGGATGAATTGCAGAAGGGAGAGCTTAGTAAGTGGAAGACCAATTATTCACAAATTAAAATAGTTAAGATGAGAATGTATCAAAGTAACTATAAGGGGTTTTGATGTTTCCACAGTAAAAAAGGACAGATTTTGGAAATGTTTTTGAGGTGCAGAGGACATGAGTGTGCAAATGATTGAATATATTGAGTGAAAAAAAAATATAGTCAAATATAACCCTAAGGCAGCAGCATTTTTGTTTTTTTGTGATTGCTTTTATCATGGGAATATAAATACAAATTTAAGTTTCAGCAGCTTCATCCATCATTTAGTCTGCATAGAATATTCTGTAGCTTTGTGTATCTTAAAGGGAACATTCTTTAGACTCTAAACCATCCATGAGTCTTTATAGACCAGCCGTTTAAAGGGAGTCTATCATTCGCAAAAACACTTTTAAGCTAATGGCACATTGGAATGGACTTTAAAAAGGCCATTCTTCTCCTACCTTTAATTGTTTTCTTTTCCCAGTCGATTCCAAGATAAATCATTTCTTCATGTATGTAAATGAGCACCACGAAGCACCCGGGGCATTCCTTCTCTTCTGCGAGCACCCATTGCGTCATTGCTTCTCACCGCCCCTTCGGCCTTTGCGGTGACTCCCCTCTTGGGCTTCTCTGTATCTTCTTTCTTCTAAGTCCTCGTACGCAGCACTGTGCTCATGCGGAATCAGCTCTGCCATGCTCTTGTGACAGACCGCCGGAAAATGGCAGCCCGATTGCGCATGCGCAGTCGCGAGAATTTGCTGCCAGCGAGAGCTGAGAAGAAAGAAGACCAAGAGGGAAGTCACCGCAACGGCCGAAGGGGCGGTGAGAAGCGATGACGGTGCTCGCAAAAGAGAAGGAACGCCCCGGGTGCTCCGTGGTGCTCATTTACATACATGAAGAAACAAATTATCTTGGAATCGGCTGGGAGAAGAAAACAAGGAAAAGTAGGAGAAGAATGGCCTTTTTAAAAGCCATTGCAACGTGCCATTAGCTTAAAAGTGTTTTTGCAAATGATAGACTCCCTTTAATGTCCCTAATACCTACTCCTAACATTGTCTAACCTGAGCAGATTTTCACTGGAGCCAGGGAAGTATATCTCAGCTTCACTGCAGATGTGTCCCAGGTCTGGCATACGTGTACTGAAGCCAAGGTGTACTATGGCTATTTGGGGCACTATACCACTGGTTCATAAGGACCTGTGTGTGGTTTAGTGTCCCAAATAGCCCTGACAAGTTCCCTTTAAGTAATAAAAACAGGCACTAAATGTCAGAAAATTGTATGCATGCTGCGTGCAAAAGTAGTCAAATACTTTGACTTGATAAATCTTTTTATCTCTTCTGGAAATTTATGTTTTCATTTCAGTTCTGCCCTGGCCACCAATAGAGCGATAAGTGCATCAAGCCTTGGAGACAGTAACTCATAAGATCTGAGCTTTCTTTTCTGTTGAACACTCCCACTGTGCCAGACTCCGTATGTTAGGCTAATGTGTTCTCACTGCCTTGTGGAAAAACAGTAGTTAATCTAACCATGAAAACCTATAATCCATTAAAGCAATGCACTTCTCTGTTGCTTATTGGGGTAACCTCCAAAAATAAAGGAAGGCCGAATCAGACCCCACATGCAGAGGAAGCTGAATGGAAGGAGAGTTCGGACCCCTGCCTCAGTGATAACATCTTGTTAAAACATTCATGCCTGAGTTTGAGCTCATGAAACATTTAGATGCAGCTGTGATAAATGATGAAATATTTAGATGGCTCCCGGTAGCTAATTGCAGACAGAGCGGTCAAAATTAAACAAGAAAAAAAGCGCAATAAACAAATAATAAATAAGGCTAGTAAAATACCCAGGCTCAAGAAGAAACCCGGAAATAAGCCATCCTGCGCCAAGATCCCTGTATTCAACCTCTGTCTGACAAAATATATGGGTGTTTATTATGGAAGTGATGCAATCACCATCGTAATCCACTATATATTAAAGAAACATAAGTCATTCTGGAGAGTTTTCTATGAAACTAATTAAAATGGTAACCTGGTCACTTTAAATCAAGATCACAATCAATGTGTCTAAACAACTGCTGGGAAGAAAGTATTACAAAGTAAAGTGAAGCCAAATGGAAGATTATTTTAACCACTTCATGACTTCAAGATGTCCTCCAGTTATTCTACACTAGACTTTTAGTTTAAGACAGTAGGTAAGATTTACTCAAATGTGTCAAAATTCTATTTTAAATTTTTTGAAAAAATGTCATGTGCTGCATTTATTATGTAGTTTTGCTTACCTGTTGTCTGTTTAGAAAAATATCACGAGAAACTGGCATAGCAAAGAGTAGTTGTAAAATGTTGTTAGTTTTTGGTGTACATGTATGTCAGTCATGATATGGTCTAATTCAGATGGATGCGTTACAGATCACTATGAGTTTAGCTCAACTGATCCACAACCTGTCCAGGAATGGGACTGCTACATGGACTTTATTACCCAGACCACACATGGCTGTCTGAATAAACCCTTAGGAAGAGAGATTTTTCTAATATTGCCTTTTTCCAAAAGTCACATGTGCCGTTTGGATAAAATTGGTGTAAATTGCTAAATTTTTGTCAGCACTTCAAATTATACTTCTTACAAAAGTGTGATAAATCTCCTACCAGAATTTTAAAGGGATTATCTAGGCTCAAATATTGAAGGCTATCAATATCAGATTGGTCAGGACTTGACTCTGGGCATGCCTGCTGGTAACCTGCTTGAAGGGGCCCCAGCACTCTGGCTAGTATTCCAGTCTCTTCATTGTTTACATTGCTCTGTGCACCTGCATGCAGTATATTGCAGCTTTGGATTGACCATCAGTATTGTGAACCCAGATAAAGCCTTGAAACAACACTCTACCTTTGGCTTTCTTCTATTATGTACAGCATCTATTCCTCCAATGTATACAATTCAGTTAGTATGACCTTTTTTAGTTATTCCTTTATATCTGATTTCATGAACTCTGCTGGTAATAATATGCCTTTCTGTCTCTCCAAAAGTCACATTACAACTTCCTGTATGTTGGATCCACACAGGAACCCTGGAGGGGATTCGGGGTGCACAAACTCCTATCACAGCTACTGTTGATAAGAAAAGGCTCTTGTCATACGGTTATAAAGAAGGAGCTCACAGCTCAGCCTCCCTAACTATACACTGTATTTATGATGTCTTACGCTATTTAGGAGAATATAGAAGAGCAATTACATTGTCCCCAGCAGAAAGAGCTGGTACTGTCTCTAGCTGCTGTCACAGAACAAGATAAAAACTCAAGCAGACAGAAGGGTAAACTGCAGGGATATGAGTACAATATGCATAATAGAAGTGATGGAAAAATATACTGTTTTTGGCTTCACACACAGGGATATTCTGAAGCTTTGCAAGCTGCTGTAGCAAAGGCCACCTGAAATTGACAATAATTGGTGTGTTGTGGGCTTAATGACACATTCACATGACCAAGTTTCAGCCGTAAAACTCGGTCCATATATTGGCCAGATTTACCAGTCTCATCTTATGCCAGGAGAGGGACTTCTACCAGTAGAGTTATCTATGCTGCTAGGATTCCCTGCATCTCAGAGACATACTGTCTCAAACTGTAAGGTGGCATAAGGTGCAGGCCAGTAAATCTAGCCAACAGAAGGACCGAGTTTCATGGTGGAAACTCGGTTGTATGAATGCTCCCTAAAAGCTGCAGCACAAGTCACTTTGCACTGCTGGTTTTAGTTGGAGCACGTAGGTGACATTTGTTAAGTTAATTTGTGGCAGCTAGCCCACTGTAGTCCTTGCCCATGTGGCCCCAATCTTACATTGTTGTTACATAATTACTCTCTTTTTGAACAACAACAAAAAACTGGTTAATTTCATATAATATCTAGGCGTAAGAATAAATGAATGACATTTGCTACATTGATGCAATTATAATAACCCTAGATACTGATTGCAAAGTGTAACCATCTGCTAAGAATATGTATACCAGATATGTAATAACTGACTTTTATGTGTTTTTTAGGGGCAGCACTGTTGCCTTGAAGTCCTAGGTTCGAATCTAACCAAGAACAACATCTGCATGGATTTTTTTTGTAATGTTATTTTTGTGTTTGGGCAGATTTTCTCTGGAGTGGATACTCCAATGTTTCCCACATTTGGAAAATATAATAATAATAATACATTTTATTTTTATAGCGCCAACATATTCCGCAGCACTGTACAATATATTAATAGGTTAATAGTTTTCTGTAAACCTGACCCTAGTGTGTGTTTCAGAGATAGGGAAATTAGATTATATTCCCCAATGGAATAAAAACCGGTAGGAATCTCTGTACAGTGCTATGGAATATGTTGGTGCTACAGCACCAGGAAATAAAAATGTTCATTTCAGTTTTAAGAGTTATAGTCCGTTGTCTTGCTGTGCATCTATTGCATACTTTAAGGATTTCCTTTTTTTCACGCAACTCTTTTCAAATTGAGTTGACCTGAGAGGTTTCCCCCCCCCTCCTGAGGCCAATGTTTATGACATGTTATGTCTATTCTCACCTCTACACTAAAAACAAAGCATAAAGGGCAATGGTCACTACTACAAAAACCTAGGCACTCTGTGATTTACTACAAGCTGAGAGTAAAGATCTCCATTGGTGAGGATCCTTTACTGCATATAAAAGATGTGGAAATATTTTTGATATATATTGTATATCTTACTATCTTACTATGAAGAGATACAGATACATTGAATTTATAGGCTTGCAAACCTACAGCACAACTGCTGTACACCCAGGGTCCCCATGATAACACTGCATGTGCTCTGACATTTTACCCTTTTCTTGACTTTGAGAACTTCAATTTCTCAAGAAACTTATTCAATACTGTGACATGCTAGGGAGATCCTTGACAGGCTGCAATGCGCATTGGATAACTTGAAGCTTCTGGGTCCCAATGCAAAATAGGTAATAGGACCCCCACCTACCATATGCTATCTATAATACTGGTGTCTTCTTATCTTATAGAGAGAACTTTGGGGCCCTTGAGGCTTCAGGACCTAGTAGCGATTTAGTACCTCTGCACCCCCTATAGCAATGCCCCTGACTGAATGGCCATACATTGAGACACATAGCATAAATTACTCTTGACAGAGGATTGTAAAATCAGGATTTTTAATTGTTTAGGAAACAGTTGAGTAAAATGGTGAAGAGTTCAAGGTGTTGACTTCAAATTCCCCAGAACTCAAACTGGTCATATCTGTGGGATGTGGTGGAAAAACATACAGTATAGTCTGGTCTATTGAGACCACATCTCCACACCTAAGGGAGATTTTCTGAGTAGTTAAAAATGAGCCCAAAGACAGGAATTGAGATAAAATGAAAAATAAGCTATACTTACCACCTTATCTCCTGCAGCACTGCAGCTGGATAATGCTTATTTGTTTGGAGCAATGACATACATAGTCACAGCGGCCATTCATTGACCTCATCAGTCTTGTGCCATTTACCTACTGAGGCCAGTGATTGGCTGCGGTAGGCATTACAACCAATGAGGTAGACACTGCAGTTTTGTCATTGGTGTTTCCATGTAAACAAAGACCAAGAGTGGGGGGGGCAGAGATGCACCACTAGAAGGACAACTGGTGAATATAACTTCTTGTTTTATTGTGTGAGAATTCCTTGCTTAAAGGATCAGCTTGTCTTGATGCTAGATTCAGTAGCACAGAGAACTGTCTTGTGGAGTCCATGCCTTTGATGAATTAGAGCTGTTTTGGTGGCAAAAGTGAGACCTATATAATTGAATACAGGCAGATTTAAAGGGAGTCTGTCAGGAGGAAAATTGGTATCAGACTAATGACAGTACATCTACACTTTCCAAAATGTCTTTCTTATTCTGCATTGAAGCTCCATTTTCATGAAAATCAGAATTTTATTATTATATAAATTAGTTGTAAAGGGCTTTAGGGGCATTTCTTCTCCTGCTGCTCTAGGTAATCACTCTTAAAGGGGTTGACCACTTTCAGACAAGTATTGAGAAATCTATATTATTGTTTGCATAATAAAAAGTTGTACAACTTTCCAATATACATTCTCTATAATTTCCTCATGGTTTTATAGATCTTTGCTTGCTTTCATTTATTCAGCTTACTTATAGTGTATAAAAATCAGTCCATGGTCATGTGATATACAGTCCATGGTCATGTGATATACAGTCCATGGTCATGTGGAATGAAATACTGAATTACAGAATATAAAAGGCATCCTTGGAAAGTCTAGAAGCAGCCCTACAAGCTACTGTCATTAGTTTGGTACTGATTTTCCTGCTGAAAGAATCCCTTTAATGTTATAGGTCATTGCGACTGTTATGTTCCAGATGTAACAATTCCCCTCCCCCCGTAAAATAAACTGCAAAAAATCTAGAAATAAGACCTAATATATACACAGTTACACAGGAAGCTTCATAAAAAGGTAATATAAAGTGTTAGGTCCATGATGTACAGTAATGATTCTGAGTCACAGACTATTACTAGTGAATCAGAAGATCCTTGTCACTTTCTCACCGCCAATATGATCACTGCAGCAAAGATGAAGATGACACAGACTTGCTGCATTGTTATAGCAATTCTACAAAGTTGGATGTGAAGTAGCCGAAAGACAAAGTCCTATTTTGCTGAGCTGTAGTCTTCAAAGTGATAAAGAAGGGTTGAACCAGTTGTATAGCAGTGTTTTTGTTGTGTCGTGATAAAGCAGAGCTGGAACCAATTGTATAGCAGAGCTGTAACCTTGTCGCAATTAAACAGAACTGTAAAAGTTGTATGACATGGCTGTAGTCTTGTTACGACGAAGCAGAGCTGAGCCAGCTGTGTAACAAAGCTAAAGTATCTTGACGCAGCAGAGTTGAGGTAGCAAGGCACTGTAGAGCTCTATTGCACTGCTGCAGAGAAACTAGGTCAAAGATAAATGTCATGAACACAAAGCAAGGAGATTCCTTAACAATCAAACATGTCTTCCATAAGGGAATAGAAGAAACGGCTGAACGGGGCCCAACCACACATTCTTCTCCGTTTGTGACACTCCTAATTTATATGTACATTGTGATCATACACGTCCAAAATCTATGTATCTGAGGATTGAGCTGAAGCATAGGAATACACAGGAATACATCAAACCTTCTATAGTCAGAGTTCAGTGATGTTGCCTAAAGCTGTCTGTGGCTTAGGGGAGATCAGATAGTCATGACTGGCTCTGGTTCACATGGTAATAGGATGCATGTGTCTGTGGGAATAGTTTTGGTCTTGGTTTGCTAGCCGTGCCTGGCAGGAAGACTCTCTAGCTCGTGATTAGATATGTTGGGCAGTGTGGTGACTATAATTTCCCAAGGTCACTGTAGGACAGGCAGGAAGTTGTCCACCCACAGCATTCTGGGACTTGTAGTATTCTAGCATAGCGTTGCTAAGCAGAACTCCATATGAGAACACGAGTTATGCAGAATTCATACGCAGTAGGCTCATAACATCAGCTGGACATCAGTTTCTCGGCAAGTGTAGTTATCTGTAATTCACTAGAGAGACCAAGGTTTTACACATTTGTCACAATTTCCTAATTTATGACCTAATGCACAAAAGTATTTCATTTGCTGTATGTTTAGCGAATATCATGCAATCGGTTCATTTTGCCCAGGCTTTTATGATAATATTCCTGAGGTTACTGGGGTTATTTAAAATGCAAATATACTGTGTTTCATAATGTGTGAGAGGGAATGCCAATATTTGTGGATGGTGTTACACATGATAAACTGTGATATGCTAAAAGTAATTATGGTACTAAGCAGACTTTTTTTTTTGCGAACCCCCAGACTTCCATTACAACTTGTTCCAGCGACACTTTGTTTCTGTAGAGTTTACTACACACACATCTTTGGTTCTTCTCTTTTTCAGTATCTTTCTGATCTTTTCCTTACTCTCTATCTTGCATTGACCCACAATTATTTTGTGCCTCTTACTGCCCATTTTCCCCTATTACTGTACATTCTGTGTGGCACATTACACCTACATACTTTAAATATAATGCTGTTCTTACTCCCCAAATATACTGCCACAGAAACCACAACCCTGAAAACAAGTTTCCGATACATAGTGTCCCTAAAAATAAGGCTAAGGTCACACCTGCGTTCGGTGACTGTTTGGGGATTTCATCCCCCATTCCACTTAAAAAATGCGGAGAGAAAAGTTCTCAGCATTTTTGGTGCGGTGGACCCCATTAAAGTCTATAGGGTCCATGGGTTTCTGCAGGTAACCGCTTTTTAAGTGGATTGGGTTTCGTTGTATAGGTGTCCTGTAGATGCTTATACAATTAAAAGTGGCACTCTCTGGGATCTCTAGAGTTAACAACAACTCAGATGAACCTTACCTTTAAGTAACAGCAAATGCATCAAGAGGTTGGAGAGTCTGGAGGAATGAAGGGAAAGGGGAAACATGATCAAAACCTTTAAATATGTGAAAGGTAGAAATAAGGTTTGAGGGGAGTTGTTTTGAACAGGGGGACACAAACTGAAATTACTTATGGGGGATTAATGTCAGAAAATATTACTTCGCTGAAAGAGCAGTAGACACTTGTAAAATACTTCCAGCAGATGTGGACAAGGCAAACAAAGAATGGTGTCTGGTCAATGGATGAATGTCACAAACACTCTCCCATGAATGCAGACTTGCTTTTGCTTAGTACTCCACCTGACCTTACTTGTAGTATTGAGTGAAACCTATGACCATTTAATACCTACCTCTTTTGCCCTGTCGTTTATTTTGCTTTAGCATCATAGCCTATCCCCTATTGTCGGATACAACCTGCAAGAACTGCATGTTAGATTGCTGTCTGACCAATTTCTTTGGCTTGAGGGTCAGTCATGTTACAGAAAATCATGTTGCTGACAGATGCATTCAGGAATGTACAGCATACAGGTACCAACATATACATCTTTTGTACCAAGAATAACATTTTCATCTTTTAACCCATTAGACGAGAAGTAGTCTGTATTCCATACAGGAATTTGGAAGAGTCAGCGCTACGCGGAATGAAGTAAGTGTATGTAAATATAAATCCATCCTGCCAAATGATTCTGTGACATCTGATCGATCTGTGGTTTTCTATTTTATGAGGCTGTCACATTACAACAAAAATTCTAAAAATGTCCTGTATGGCATCCAAAGGAATACATTTCACGACGTGGTACTGCATGCTTCCAGACTATGCTACTGACCTTTCTCAGGACAGATAACCGGTAATTTTAGGAACTTATGCGAGCTTTGAAGTCTAGAGGACAAGATGTCCCCGCACAGTTAGAAGCATTTCATTCTGACCATGGATACTAGTGCACCACATCTATTGTGCTTTCTCTTTAAAGTGAGTCCAGATGAAAATAACCCCACTGCTAACAATTTAAAGCTGTCCAGGGAATGTGAATCAAAAAGACATCTTCATATAATTTCACACAAGTAAACATCTGCTTCTGAACAGGATAAAGGAGATTTAAGAAAGAATGACGGCCAAACCACATTTCTTAATTTTGTTGCTTTGACCCTATTTACTTGGTTTGATTTGGAATGCATAAAATGCAGGGAACAATGCAATAAATAGGTGGCAAAAGGCTTGAGAAACTAATAGAAACATTGAGAACTAATAGATGGATGACAGGTGCATGTGTCATGTACATAGCACTGCGATGTATGGGAGGATAGAGGGAGGGAAATGTGGATAGAAAGATATTACAGCATAACAATAAAGTATGTTGCTTGAAGAATATTACAAAGATAAAGCAAGGAGCATTGAACTGAGGATGTGAGCTACTTATACGCAAGTATACACAGTATAATCAGAATGTGGACATAGAATGCAAGGGTCATTTTGTGGACCACTTGGACAACTTGCACTAAGAAAAGTTAACAGTTTGAGTGTATGGGCTATCTTTTCATATATCATTTGAGTTTCATTGGTTAGATAACATGGAGTGGTAATGCCACAGAAAATGACAAAATCCATTTTTTTACTCTTGTACCTTTGGTACCAGCACTACAAAAGCGTTTCTACTATTCTGGCTTTCCAATGTACAGTAAAGTGGTGTTATTTCTTGACCTGTCTATATGGTTGCATCAAGTGAGTCCGCCATCCTGGCCTTGGCAATATCTTGCATGCGACACCTCAGAGTGCACCTGGAACTGCCAAGTGACGGAGGTCATGTTATTTGCATTAATATATTCAGTCAATCATTCATCAGGATGTCATTCAATTAATTGGAATTATTGGAATTAAGACATTACTAATGTTACAGATAGCTATTACTGCTTCAAATAACTAATTTATTATATTTAATTCACAGAAGAATGCATAATTCTACTTTCTGTAGCCTTTACTCCAATGTTAAAATAACAAATTCTCTTAAGTCACCCTTAAAGGGGATATTCTCATCTACGACATCTATGATATCCACAGAATATGCCATAAACATCTAACAGATGCTGGTCTGTCACGTATGGTCCGTCCTAGCACATGGCTTTGGAGCAACTGTCAGGGGTAATTCAGTCCATTCACTCAATCTTGCACTGACCCTTCACTCAGGCTACAAATTGAGTATAAATCACACCCCAACACAGTCCAGATACACTCTGCTACCACCTTCTGATTTTGGGTAGTAGGAACCCACCTCACATGTGCAACAGTCAGACAGCAAACACACTTTAAAAGGCAACGGATCCTTAGAGCATACCAGGACCAACATTAAAGTGAACAATTTAATACAAAAAGGTTCAGTGCTTACAAAAAGAAACAAAACAAAACGTGACAGAAACAGCAAAACAGGCAGAAAATAAAAAAGGGAGAAAAACAGAAAAACCTTACAAATTCCAGTTCTTCTGATTCCATGGAGCTTAGGAAGAATGGTGGCCGCCACTCAACTGTTGGCTGGCTATACAAGTGTGACAAAGTTTCTCCTGATATGAACAGTTTTCATAATGTTAGGCCTTGTCTCATGTTTCACAGATGCCCCCCTCATTCACTATTCCTATGCTTTTTTTTAGTTCACCTCCCTTTCTCTGATGTCTAGTAAGAAATTTGTTTGTCTTGCATTTATAACCTTCTTTATTATGACTGGGCTGACTTCATCTTGTAACACCATGGTCATAAAAACCATAAAACTTATCTGTGTTGTATGTTCAAAAAGGGGATACCATTCACAGACCTAAAGTCAGAGGTGACCAAACCATATGGATTCTCCTATGACCACCAGTAATTTACATGGTGATCATAAACTCCAAAATATACATAATATACATCCTGAACACCACATATACGCAAGTATATACAAGTAGGGTTCACATCTCAAGAACAGGATCCCCCTGACCTTCATCTTATGGCCACAGTGACTGGAAAGGTGGCTGCCCATACAAGACTCTTTCCATTTGTTTCCATGGGAGTTCTGAAATTAGCCAAGCAAACATGCTCAACTAATTTCAGAACTCCCATATAAGTGAATGGAATGAGCTATGCACCTGCCCATTAACAACGGCCAAAAGTCAACAAGACAACAAGACACAGCAAGACACAGTTGTGAAATGATAATTTCATTTGTCCCGGAAAAAATACAGATACAGTGAACTTGAGCTGTGCCTCAATCTCGCCAAGAATCCCATAGTACCTGCACGGTCTGCCCCTTGTGAGAGTCAACTTAGGGTAGAAAATCCATATCTACTAGTTAAGAGGCTCTAGAAACATACAAAAATGTTGTCTAAAGTAATAGAGTCACTGTAATACAAATTTATTGTAATGTATTGGGAAAGTGTAAATGAAAATATTTGCAGTATACGGGACATTAAGTAATATTATTATTATGCAATCTGCTAACACACTGTGCAGAGCTCTACAACAAGGCTGTAAAGCAAATATACATTAATGCGAATACAGTAACATAAATCTACATGAAAGGATTAGGTAGAGTGTAAGTAAAGAAGAAGGAGCAAATTTGTTGAGTACAGCAGCAAATAAACGGTATATGATAACCAACCACATGAAGATTTCAGTCCGCAGTGTTTCACAGAAAAATAAATAGCCAAAGATATTGTGAGTTTATATTCTCCTCTCGTCCTGACACATCATGGGCTCTTTGAGGATTACATTACCAAAGGGTCTCTTTCACATCTGGATATCTATAACGAAATACAAACTAAGAGGTTTCAGAACTGTCCCGTCTGTATGCTGAAATTGTCCATAATTATTATTTTCTACATGTCTTCTAATGAAAGGTGGCCTGCTTACCAGATGCCTGGAGCCCTACTTGGGAACAGACATTTACTTTATTCTCAGAATAGTTACTCCTCATAAAGACCAAAGATAAATGGCGCATTCTATGTGCAAAGCGCAGTCATTGTTGGGAAATTGTAGTTGAGAACAATTTGTCCTATTTACTCCACATTAATCCACTGAGTGAATAAACAAAGACAATGAAGCCTACAGGAGATCTACCCAACAAGTCCTACAAGACATTCCGCCATGACAGTTAAGAACCTCCTTAATGACCAAGCAATTAATTAACTCTTACTTCCGTACAGAATTAGGCAACTGCATGTTCATTAAAGAATTAGTAAAATTGCTTGTGTTCTGGAGTTGCCAGGAGAAGTTAAATACATCTGAACTATGCAAGTTTTCCACATCACAGTTACATATCCGGTGACCAATCAACAGGAAACAATGTTACACATTATTCCCTGATATATGCATCATATATTGAATATGTAGGGTCAATAGCTCCAGACTTAAAACATCTTTAAGAAATTGTAAATTGTTAAAAATTAAAGACAATATATTAGGAAAAAACATTTCTTTAGTGCAACTGTACAGGGGACCTGTAGGAGAGGGGGCCTGTCACCTTTAAAAAAAAAAAATCGATAAAGTTACAGTACATTCCACTAGTTTGTATGTAAATTACTACTCACATTGACATTATTCCCATAGCTTACAGTTTGCAGTTCACTTACAAAATTGGTCAGGGTCTTTCAAGAGAGCCAACAATAAACATAACCAACTTCACTCACTTTACTCCCCTCTCCCTATTTAGAACACATGCACACATGGCTGAGTGTACATGTTTATAGGGGAAGGAGGTCAGGAGGAATAGCTGACAGCTATTGGCTTAATTTGTTTGATCTACGTTTCAACCTCACATGCATAAGATATGGCATCCTCCATAGACATCAGATTGCTTACAAATCTCATCAATTTAGCAGGTACAGCAGAAATATATCCTCTGTGTATATGTGGCTATTAGTATTCTGCACTATCGTTACCATAGACTTGTATTGACAATGCAATAAAATACAATTCCAAGATATATAGAATATACAAAGACACAGAGAGTGAAACAAAAAGACTAAAATAAAGTGGTTCCATTTGGGTAAGTTTATATTAATCCATCATGCTAATAATTATTATTACCATTACTCTTGTATTATGCAAATTTGGCAGCATTCCTACACAGTTCCCCTTACTTTTTGTTCAAGTAAGCCGCTCTGGTATGTATTTTAGATATTAAATGGAAGTCAGAGCTCTTGTAAACATGTGTGCTATTGAAAACTGCACAACACACATGCACTCCTATGCCATTCACTGCCCGCTGTTTAGTTCTAATGGCCAACCCTCACAATAAATTGTTAATTATGGACCTGCACGATGCTTGGCATAGAGTACATATAACACTACAATAGGGAGGCATAAGAAAGCAGTCTTTGTCTAGTACACTATGAGTACCAAATGTATTATACAGTGTGCACCATCTTAATAAATTTGGCACAACTTGAACCAAATTAAGTGACTCAGTCTCCCTTTGTAGTGTAGTTCTAGTGATTAATGAGCTCCTGTGTGTGTCCCGGTCTTATGTCCAGAGAATCCAGACACAGAGCATCCAGATGTTTGCTGTGAGTAAATAAGAAAATCTATGTATTCCTAATCACATCCTGCAGTACTAAGATTGGCCATTTTAATAGTATTCTGTAATGTCTAAGTCTAACAAATTAAACTCCTACCATACTCCTGACAAAGCATACTCTCAAAAAGATCAGCATTAGCAAAACTGTAAAAATGGGGACCAGGTGTTTTTAAAAAAGCGCAAGTGCACCCTATTTATAAAGTTTAAATGTATTCTAATCTATGAATGTATCCAAAAGGAATTGCTTTATCTATAGGCACTGTAGGCCTATACCTATAGGTAGTCTGTAAAAACGGGAACCCTGCTAAAGGGAAATTTTTACAAATATCTGCTTTATGTTTTTTAGGGCAGACAAATATTTTAAAGCCAAACCTCCTGAAAAAGTAACATGGCTTGTAAAGCTGAAGCCCACCAAGTTTAGTCTATTATCCTGCAATGTTGATCCAGAAGAATTCAAAAACCTTCATGAGACAGAAACCAATTTTCGTCATTTTAGGGGAAAAATTCTTTCCTGACTACAAATCTGGCAATCAGAATAAATCCCTGGATCAGCTTCCCATTTCCAGAAATCCCATAACTATAACCTGCAATGTTATATCTTTAGAGTAATGGATCCAGGCCTTTCTTGAACTTTTTAACAAATTCACCATTGAATTCTGTCATTTTTCAGAGAATTCCATAATCTGCTCTTACATTAAAACAATCCCTTTAAGGATAAGGTCCCACTTAGCTAAAAGCAGCTAAAAGCAGCTAAAAAACGCTGCAGAAGAAAAATGCATCAGATTTCCGGAATTAAACCTAAAGAGAAAATGCCAGCGTTTCCGCTGGTATAACTGGCATGCTGCAATTTTCAAAAACATGGACATTTTTGAAAATGCAGCTTTTCCACTTCAGATTTTTTTTTCTGCAGTGTGTGGATGGGATTAGCAAGATTCTCCTTCACTTTGCAGGTAATGTAAAATGCAGCATTTTTTGCTACGGTGTTTCCGCGGCAGCAAAAACACCTTATGTTGGTGTAAGCATCTTCTTTTGTAAATATAGATTGCAAATATAACAAGGGAAATGTAGGGGTTGCCCCCTTGTTATATTTACAATCCTAGGTATATATTGATTATGGGATAGATTTTTGTATTGACCTTTTTATACAGCGTCACCTCTCTTTTTTCTACAAGATACTAAATTTAATAAACCATTACTTAAAGGGAATGTATCAACATTTTTTATTTACTTATTAAAAACTAGTGAAATATATCACTTTTTATATTTTTTTATTTTCTCCTTGTAGATATATAAAAAAACAAAAAACCCAAACCTCTGCTCTGCTAATAGCAATGTAGTGTTATCCTTTACAACAGTCTCATGACCATAAGCAGCAATAGACTGGAGCTGACTCATTAAGGTCTATGGGAGAGTTTTCTAGACATGATCTGTGCAGGGATGGGGGATAGATAAGATGTGACATCATCTATTATCCATACAAGATGCAATGATGAGTCAGTGGTGCTTTCTATAGCGGTGTTATCTTCCATTATAAATTTGCCTGTCTTGTCTGTAGTGTAAATTAGGTGACTGCTGCATGGAAAATTTCTACAGAATTGACAATTGTCAGCCTATTATTAAGCATAGTTGCTAATTCTGAAGGATTTTTATAAAATGTAGATAATAACATGGAACATTTTTAAAAAAAATCATCAGAAATTCTTTAAAAATAAGACATAAAAACTTGTTTTAAAAAATTGGTAATTTGCTTATGACACTTCAAGATGTGGCCTATGTGATAGGTGGAGTCAGGCATCAAACTATCTGTGCCTACAGGCACCTACGATGCAAATCCAGCCGTTGTTGTCCCCCATTTTTAGTTTTTATTTACTATGGACCACTTTGTGGCTTTTCAGAATGCAGTGTTAAAATGTGCCAGATGGGTCACAGTGACTGATGTTGGATGATAAATCTAGTGTACCTTTAGACTGCCTAGTCTAAGTTTATACCACCTTTTTGTTGGCTTACTTTAATCTTACTGGAACACAATGTATGGGGAACTGTGTAGGAATGCTGCCAAATTTGCATAATACAAGAGTAATGGTAATAATAATTATTAGCATGATGGATTAATATAAATTTACCCAAATGGAACCACTTTATTTTAGTCTTTTTGTTTCACTCTCTGTGTCTTTGTATATTCTATATATCTTGGAATTGTATTTTATCCATCTTCTTTGGAGTGGCCTGCTGGGGGAGCAGTATATCAACCAGGGACAGAAATAAACTTGACAAGCTGATTAGAAGGGCCAGCTCTGTCCTGGGGAGCCCACTGGACCCAGTGCAGGTGGTGGGTGACAGAAGGATACTGTCCGTGGTGAGCTCCATGCAGAAGAAGAAGTCCCATCCCATGCATGAGACTGTGATCGCGCTGGGCAGTACTGTCAGTGACCGACTGCTCCACCCTAGGTGTGAGAAGGAGCGCTATTGGAAGTCTTTCCTCCCCACCGCGGTTAGGCTGTACAACCAACACCGACCTAAGCGGAGATCATTACACACAGAGAACTGAAATATCTCTCTGCCTGTTAAATCCCCCCCCCTCCTCTGCTGCTACGTCCTATCTGTCTGTCTGCTATTAATGTAATGCCTCTCACCTTGGAACATTCCTGTACATGTTGTATTTGTATTTGTATCTGCTTATCTTTGCTGCTGTAACACACTGAATTTCCCCACTGTGGGACTATTAAAGGACTATTATTATTATTATTATTATTATTATTATTATTATTATTATTGCATTGTCAATACAAGTCTATGGTAATACGATACGATACGATAGTGCAGAATACTAATACACAGAGGATATATTTCTGCTGTACCTGCTAAATTGATGAGATTTGTAAGCAATCTGATGTCTATGGAGGATGCCATATCTTATGCATGTGAGGTTGAAACATAGATCAAACAAATTAAGCCAATAGCTGTCAGCTATTCCTCCTGACCTCCTTCCCCTATAAACATGTACACTCAGCCATGTGTGCATGTGTTCTAAATAGGGAGAGGGGAGTAAAGTGAGTGAAGTTGGTTATGTTTATTGTTGGCTCTCTTGAAAGACCCTGACCAATTTTGTAAGTGAACTGCAAACTGTAAGCTATGGGAATAATGTCAATGTGAGTAGTAATTTACATACAAACTAGTGGAATGTACTGTAACTTTATTGATTTTTTTTTTTTAAAGGTGACAGGCCCCCTCTCCTACAGGTCCCCTGTACAGTTGCACTAAAGAAATGTTTTTTCCTAATATATTGTCTTTAATTTTTAACAATTTACAATTTCTTAAAGATGTTTAAGTCTGGAGCTATTGACCCTACATATTCAGTATATGATGCATATATCAGAGAATAACACACAACTGGTGTAGATTTCATTCAATGATTAGGAGCCACGGAAGCAGGGCCGCAAAATCGGACAGAAATAGGACCTGTTCCATATTTTGCAGCCCGGACTGTCGACCCACACAATTCACGGTCATGTGTACGGGCCTATAGAAATGAATGGGTCAGTGTACTATCCAGGAAAAACGCAGATAGCACACTGACCATTCTTTCAGTCGTCTGCAAGGGAGCTTACATAGAGGTGAAAGCACAGACAGTTCCAGCACTGAATGCAGCTATAGTTGTATTCAGAAACCCCATGTATCAGCATCGTAATATTATACAGTAGCTTGCAAAAATATTCATACCCCTTGAACTTTTTCACATTTTGTCACCTTACAACCACAAACTTAAATGTATTTTCTTGAGATTTTAAGTGATAGACCAATACAAAGTAGCAGATAATTGTGAAGTGGAAGGAAAATGATACATAGTTTTCAAAATTTTACTCAAATAAACATCTGAAAAGTGTGATGTGCAAAAGTATTCAGCCCCCTATAACAATACTTTTTAGAGCCAACTTTCACTGCAATTACAGCTGCAAGTCTTTTTGGGTATGTTTCTACCAGCTTTGCACATCTAGAGACTGAGATTTTTGCCCATTCTTCTTTGCAAAATAGCTCAAGCTCAGCCAGATTGGATGGAGAGTGTCTGTGAACAGTAATATTCATGTATTGCCACAGATTCTCAATGGGATTTAGGTCTAGACTGTGACTGGGCCATTTTAACAACCGAATATTCTTTGATCTAAACCATTTCACTGTCGGTTACTACATTGGCTGCCTATTCAATACAGAATACAATATAAACTTATGACCCTCATTCACAAGGCTCTCCATAATGCTGCACCTCCCTACATTTCCTCCCTCATCTCTGTCTATCGTTCAACCCATACTGTCTGTTCACTCAATGACCTAAGACTAACATCCTCTATTATCAGAACCTCCCACGCTCGTATACAAGACTTCTCCCGAGTTGCACCACTTCTCTGGAATGCTCTATCCCGGACTATCAGATTAACCCCCAATTTCCACAGCTTCAAGTGCAAACTAAAGACATATCTTTTCAGACAGGCCTATCATAACTCCTAATGTAAACCCTTCCATAGTTAGATTCCTAAAAACGTACCCTCTGTTCCCGCTCCCACATTACCTCACAGGATATGATGCCGTATCAGACTAACTTTATATGTCCAGGCACCGTCTGCACGTTAAAGGACACGACTGGTGACGGCTCATACAGCTTTATATATGTGTAATGACAGCAACCTCTATTACAAAATTGTCTGACCATTGTATAAGCAATGCTACCTCCGATGCCACCCCTGCTACCTCCTGTGTCACCTCCTCTACCTCATAGATTGTAAGCTCTTGCAAGCAGGGCCCTCAGTCCCAGTGTGTTAATTGACTATTTCTTTGTAATGTATCTTTTGTCTGTACTTGAACCCTACAAATTGTACAGTGCTGCGGAATATGTTCGCGCTATATAAATAAAATGTATTATTATTATTCCACTGTAGCTCTGGTTGTATGTATAGGGTCATTGTCTTGCTGGAAGGTGAATCTCCTTCCCAGTCTCAAGTCTTTTGCAGCCTCCAACAGGTTTTCTTTCAGGAATGCCATGTATTTAGCTCCATTCATCCTCCCCAAAGCATGATGCTGCCACAACCATGTTTCACAAATGGGATGGTGTGTTCAGGGTGATGAGCAGTGTTACTTTCCCGCCACACATAGCGCTTTGCATTTAGGTCAAAAAGTTCAACTTTGGTCTCATCTGACCAGAGCACCATCTTCCACATGTTTGCTGTGTCCCCTGTATGGCTTGTGGCAAATTGCAAACGGCACTTGGTAAGGCTTTCTTTCAACACTGCTTTTCTTCTTGCCACTCTTCCATAAAGGCAAGATTTGTGGAGTGCACGATTTATAGTTGTCCTGTGGACAGATTCTCCCACCTGAGCTGTGGATTTCTGTAGCTCTTCCAGAGTGACCATGGGCCTCTTGGCTGCTTCTCTGACCAGTGCTCTCCTTGCTCAATCTGTCAGTTTAGGTGGATGGCCATGTCTTGGTAGATTTGCAGTTGTAGAATACTTTTTCCATTTTTGGATGATGGATTGAACAGTGCTCCTTGGGATGCTCAAAGCTTGGGATATGTTTTTATAACCTAACCCTGCTTTAAACTTCTCCACAACTTTATCTCTGACCTGACTGATGAGTTCCGTGGTATTCATGATGCTGTTTGTTCACTAGTGTTCTCTAACAAACCACTGAGGCCTTCACAGAACAGGTGTATTTATACTGAGACTAAATTACACACAGCTGGACTCTATTAACTGATGAAGTGACTTCTGAAGGCAATTATTGCACTGGATTTTATTTAGGAGTATCAGAGTACAGGGGGCTGAATACTTTTGAAGCACGTCACACTTTTCAGATTTTTATTTGATTAAAATTTTGAAAACCATGTATCATTTTCGTTCCACTTCACAATTATGTGCTACTTTGTGTTGGTCTATCACTTCTCAAATAAAATACATTTAAATTTGTGGTTATAAGGTGACAAAATTTGAAAAAGTTCAAAGGGTATGAATACTTTTGCAAGCCACTGTACATATTATATACATATTATATATACATTGCTGGCTGAAAACAGGTTACAGATCCTACAGAACCTACAGCTAGGCCACTAGACAAATGTGCAGTAATGCAGTGGTTTGTCTCTTCTATTTGTAATGAATACCAGTATACCGCACTGACAAAAAGCGTAAAGTTGGGGTCCCCTTTATATATTATCTAACCCATCATGTATACTGAATCTTTTGCAATTCCACATTTACAATACAGGGTCAGATTGTACATTTGTAAATGCTAATACTAATGTGGTCTAGGTTGTCTTGGCCATACACTTAGCATGTTATTGGCATATCACAGCTGTAATTTCCTGAAATAAAGCAATACATATGCTGACCAGATAGCATTCTTCTTGAAGATATAAATGGAAGTCTACCTTGGTACACACTGTTATCTCTCTCATTGGTTTCCTTAAAATGTACATCTGGTTCGTTTACAAAGAATGTACAAGACAACATGATTCATCAGAAACTCTCACAAATCACAGATTTCCGTGCGGCTAATCAGACGAGGATATAGTCAGCTGTATGCTACCAATCCACCAGATGTGTAAGGGTTAAGACAAAAAAAAAAATTAAGCAGCTTTTTCTTGCAGGAACAGCAGGGTAATTAATTGTCCTTTGTGCACTAGTGAATAGCGTCTGATAGAGAATGCTGCAAAATATCTGAGCTCACCCCGGTAATTACAGCCTGACGTTTCCAGAGACGCCAATCACAGGGGAAGTCCGTTAATTCCCCTAAAGTGGGGGGTGGTAGGGGGGTGCCACGCCTGATCTTTTGTCCTGCTCCTTTAATCACTTGGCTTCAAAAATAGAGGAGCAATCACATGATACCTATACAAAGCAATGTACTGCTCTTGCCAAGGTCTATGTAACCCTCTGCTTTTGACATACCAATGAAAATGAGATCTTCTCTACACAAAGGTCCTTGTGTACCAAATCTTAGATCTTAGAGAAGGACCATGCATTTTTGCATAGCGAATCAGTGTGAAGTACTTGTAAGTCCAGCTAAATATAAGTAAAAACATAATCTGGGTCAAGGAAACCTTTTGCAAACGGCTTTCTCCTATTGTCCTCCAGATCAATGTATGGATTGCCGCTCATTGTTATTACTACACAGAAGATTCTCATGATCCATTTTTATTTTAAAATACATTGTCCTGTCCAAACATCTCTTCCACCTCTTATAATTTAGGTTTAGCCTATTATATTATTTTTGTAGTTTTTTTCTTTCTTTCTATTTATTAGCCATTGTGGTCAAAGATTGCATCGCCAAATATTGTGGCCATAGATGTATTTCTAATTCCAAATAATAGAAATGTGAAGTGCAGAATCAATGCTGTGCAGTGTCCAACTGGGGCGATTTGGGGCCACTAGAAGTAATGCTTCTGTGGGACCAACTTTTGCCCATGCAGAAAAATAGACCAAAGTGGCATGTTTGGCAAGACAACCTTTAAAGAGGACCTTACTCCACCTCTTTAGTCCAGTTCTTTACATCATTTAATAGATTCTGTTCTACTGTTTCTGGCACAGTTGGAATTTTTTCTCTAGCCCCCACTGTGCCCCAGCAATAAACGCTGTTAGTTGTGATACCTGATATACTATTTAGACTCTGTACTGTCAGGAGGGAAGAGTCAGGCAGGAGCAGGCAAGGGGTATGATTCTGAGCTTTGACACTGCCTGCCTCTGATTGCATCTCTAAATAATGACCCCCAGCCTGACACCGAACTTCTGACTAGAGATGGGCGAACCCCTCAAGATTTGTTTTGTTTAAGGTTTGGTCGGTTTGGGTCAAACAAGTTTGGTAGGAATCACACCTTAAATTGGATTAAAACATAGTGTAGAACACTCTCAGGGCTACTAGAAAAACCTGACACTCCTGTGGGCCAATCACAGGACAGCCGCTGCCGCTACTGAATTCAATAGTGGCAGTGGCTTTTTCTGTGATAGCAGGACCATAGCAGGGCTGATATCATGTATCCCTGGGGCACTATGATGTCACAGTATAGGGAAAGTAAAAAAATAAATAAATAAAAAAAAATGGCAATAGTGGGTGAAAAACAAAACAAAAAAAATCATAGGGGAGCTAGTGCTGCTATTGCTGTTGGTGGCCACACTATGTATAGACACTTTGGCCCTTTAAATTTAGCACCAAAGAACCTGCTCTGGTGCTAAATTGAAATGGGTGAATCACAGAAGAGCCATTGTCGCTAATGAATTCAATAGCAGCAGTTAGTCTTCTGTGATAGCGGTGGTCCCATTATCACATAAGAGCCACTGCTGCTATTGAATTCAAAAGCAATAGTGGCTCTCCTGTGATTCGCCCATCACAGAGCTTAAATAGCACATCAGGCCCCAAAATTAACTGCACTTGTTGCTCAGAAATGGTGGGGGAGAGAAAATTTATATGGTCTATAAACAGAATATAGTGATATGCTTTATAGCATAGACATGGACATATAGGGACCTACCTTTCAATAGGTTCTACTAAATACTGTTTTGCTGTTTTAATCAAGGGAAACATATTTATATATTCTTCCCCAGAATTGCTAGAGGGGCCTGCATGTCCTTTAAGGCTCTTTACTCCAGGAAAGATAGTCTATAAAAGGAGACATAGCACCCCTCCTGACCTACAGGCACTATGTGTCATATCATCCCTCTCTTTAGATGCTATATAGCCAAAAATTTGCTATTCTACTAGATAACTGAATATGAGAATCCTTACCAAATTCTTACAAGTCTGTTTTCAGACACTTTAATGAAATCAAGAAAATATTAAAATGAGCTGTGATCCCTAATGAAGAAAGCCTTGCCATAGGACCCAATGAGAGGTTCCATTCATTTCCAACTACAGCACCACTTAGTTAATTAATATTTGCATTTTAAGACAAAAACATTGATAAAAACTGATATAAAAAGTAACAGATAACAGAAAAATACTAAATTCTACCATTAAAGTGCATTCCATTATTACCTTCATCACAACATATTCACCATTTTCCAAGCCCCCTCACAAGCTCATATTAATCTACTTTGTAGGATTTAGCCGCATCCATGGATTTATTTAGCAATTCTCTCCCAGGAAACCACGTTATTTATAGTGATTATAATTAACAGAATTTCAAGTGATAATTGTACAAAGTTCACTAAAGTCCTATTGTATGTGAACGCTTTAATGAAGTGATAAAAATAATTTCCGCTGCATTTGCTGGAATATTCTGTGTATGATATGTTTATTGTCTTGTGTTATCAAGTACAAACTGTTAAAAATAAGTATACTACAAAGAAATAATATACTTTATATATACTCTAAACAATAAAAATAAATATACACTTTAGAGCAAACTAGAAATAAGAAATTTTAGCCAAAAATTGTTGTTTTCTGACAAGCCTAAAAAGGTTTCATGTTTTGAAATATTTTTGTAGTTTTTATACATTGATATTTAAACTATATCTTGGCTAAAAAAACTGCACTAAGTTTACCTTAGACCCTCATGGACAGTACCATTGTACATTGTGCAAAGCTCTTCAGCCATTTGTGCTACAGACCTCTTATGCTGGATAGAGTGGAGTTGATACATTACATTACAGAGTGAATATAAGATAGACCTATGGTTGTCAAGGGGGCATGTAATTTTTATACTTGTCATGATGGCAAAATAAAATGATTCACCAATTCCTAATGTACAATTGCCTCCCTTATGGAGACATAAGCTCGTACACCAATAGTAGGGCTTTGTAATATTATTTATGGTAACACAAAAGTATAGTGGTCTCACTTGTAGGAGTGTTTTCAGCTATACTAACCATGAAAAATCAGCCTACTCCTGGCCTCCTATGCGGATATTTTATACTGAATATTAGACACCTATAAAGCAAACTAAATTATAAATATATACAAGGGATATCCATTCTGAATGTTTTTTCAAGCCATACAATACTGATTCTTTTCCCATAAATGCACACATTTTGCCTTCTACAGTACCTGACTTGTACCTAGCTTAGCTGTCTGGAAATGCAGTAAGTCAAATGGCAGCCAGCCCAATAGGACAGCTGCCATAAGGTGTTTAAGCATTTTGCCGGTATTTCAGCTAATGATAAAATAATAATAAAACTAGTTTTACTTGAGTAGGAAAATTTAATAAACTGAGTTCATGGTGGCTTTACTGTTTTGCTCACAAAAATGGCTTTACACACTACAAGCAGACAGACTGAGCAGCATAAAACATGAAATACATATTCTTGAGAATGTCCAGTCAAAATATAACAAGTTAGAAGACTTACAGACAGATATACTTTTGAAACCTTATTTAACTGAGAGATTCCTGAACACCAAGACACAAGAGAGGTCCACTGAGTAAATTGCTCTAAATCACCAATTGCAAACATCCCATCAACCCCAACATTATTAAAAGCATTATTAAAGGCATCTAGATGAAGTTTAACAGAAAATGACCTCAACAGGACATCCATAACATTGACAGTCACATAACCCTTTAGAGGTGGCAGAACCAACATAGCAGTCACAGGAAGAGAATCCCTAGATACATTGCCTGCTACAGGATACCCTTAGAAGGAACTGCAAAAGGTTTCCTCAAGCATAGTGCCCTCCTAAAGAAGCCTTTCCCAATGAAAAATGTAAGTTTAGGCAGAATTTTATTATCAGACAGGGCAGTCCAGCAATGGCTTTGGGTTGCTGCAGCAATCGGGCCCCACTTTCTATCGTTGCATCACATACAGCACCAACAAATTTCATAATAATTCTCACATGTGCCACTTGTGACATGTTAGCCATGTTCTCAACACCCACGTTCTATATTATGCACAGTATCTACAATATATAATGTTAAGTTGGAAGTTTCTACACCTGTTTATATATGATAAAGCCATGGGTGTAGGTCTTTCACACATTTATGACATATCCTATAAGATGAGAATCCTTTTAAGACTATAAACCTTTCCAATACAGCAATTGCATTGAGAAAAAAACTATGTCCAGCTATCCAATGTTAGTGGAAGGGAATTTATGCAATAAACAATTCACATATTGCAGTTTCCATCTGACGCAGATATAGAAGTAGCAAAAAAATCCACAGTACAAGAAAATTCTACAATAGAGTAAGCACCTAAAATTCTTTATTTGACCAAAAACAAGAAACCCAAAATCATCCACCAACAGCAAGTGGGAAAAAAATGATCAAAGTTTTCAACGATATGGGCAGCATGTCAGCAGTCCCAAGCTAACAAGTTTTATGTTGCCTCCGAAGAACCTGCAGCTCTGCCAAACCTGGTGTAAAAAAGCAGAAATAAATAAGCGGTTTTAAAACGTCCGAGAGACAGAGGCTGCAGTAAAGATGTCAGCCTGTTTACACAGGCAGGCTTTACGCAGGAGTTATTAGGCCTTGTAAATCCTGCCATTTATCCTCAGCAGCCAGCCACTGCCTGCGATGTTCATGAAGAGAACTATTACTCTATTGGAACCCAACAGCTGTCTTTAATTGGATGCAACTGCTCAAGCCTTGACTTCCTATTGGCTAGGTTCCCATCATGTGGAGATCGCCTACTGGTCTATGGTCAAAGGATTTTAGGGCGTTTTACCTTCATAACATACAACCTTATGTCTTATCGGCATTGTTTAGGCTTCTTTTTTATCAGAATGCATTTTTCTATAATCAGATGCAATACAATATATTCTATATCATTTCTACATCCTTTTTTATCTGTACTTATTAAGAAATTGAACTGTGTATATACAGTACTGTGCAAATGTTTTAGGCAGATGGGTGAAATGCTTTCAAAATAGCAGTGTTAATAATTTTATCAATTAACAAAACTACACGAAGGAACAAAACAGAAATATAAGTCACATCAATATTTGGTGTGACCACCCTTTGGAAGAGGAGTCTTAGGCCAGGGCCCCAGGTTGCGAAAACGCTGCGTTTTCAGTACCTGCAAAGTGAACGGGATTCTGGCTAATCTCATCTGCAGCGGAAAAGCTGTAATTTCAAAAACACTTGCATTTTTAAAAATCGCAGCATGTCAAGTATACCTATGGAAACGCTGGCGTTTTACGTATAGGTATAATAGGGGTAGAAAGTCCACAGATGAAAACTCTCCAGACTTTCTGTGAAAAATGCTGTGGAAAAAATTGCGATGCATTTCTGCTACCGTCTTTTCCACAGCGTTTTTTGACTGCGGCTTGCTACTTGAGGCCTTAGCCTTAAAAAGTGAAGATATGGGCCCCACAGAGCCCAAAATCATTGAGTCTGTCTGGGATAACCTGGAGGACAGTGAAATTTGTGCCAGCCTACATCCACAGAAGATCTGTGCTTAGTTCTCCAAGATGTTTGGAACAACATTGAGATCTGTTAATCTCAAAAACTCAAGCAAGTGGGATTCTGGACTGATAAAATGTCGATTATCCAAATATGTGACAAGTGGGACATGGGACAGCAGTAATATGTGACAAGTGGGACATGGGACAGCAGTCCCATCACATGCAGGATTCCTTCATACCAGGAGCTATTTAAGAAGTCATAGCACTGTCTCATCTGTTATTAACAATGAGTGTCGGGGGGCGTGGCCTGGACGCGCATGGAGTAGGTCGCGTGCAGGACCTTCTCCGCTCCACCGCTTGCAGCTGAGACCCGTGGACCCTTCAGAATTGCACTCATGGGCAAGCGCTTACCGAGGAGGGTGGCCCCAGGCACTCCAGCGCCTGTGGAGAGGTCTGGGAGAGCCACCCTGGATGGCTTCCTCACTCAGCAGCCTTCTCTGCCGGGCCAGGCTGCTGCGGGGCGGCCATCTTGGATTCCCTCCGCTCTTCAGGCACAGGGGTCGCAGCGCAGCCTTTCTCCTCCCACGCTCCCCCTGTCAGCCAGCGGAGCACCGCTCCAGCAGAGATCCCTGTCGGCGCCTGGGCAGCCCAGAGCTTCTCCAGCACGAGTGCTCCCACAGTCTCCTCACCCTGGGATGTCCCAGCAACTACACTTTGCCTCACCAGCACTTCTGGCAGAGCGGCATGAGAGGACCCCGGATGTCTCCAGCTCTCCAAGGGGCTCTGAGGTCAGTGCTCCCTCCCACACCGCTGATGAGTTACAGCCTGTGGCCACAGAGCTGGTCTCTGTGGCCCCCCACCTACTATCTTCCCCCATCGCCCCTCCCCTCCATAGCTCAGGGGGGGATGGCACGGTGGAAGGCGCTGGCGTAGGGGCTCCTCCGCCCCACACTCCCAAGGATTATGGCTCCCCCCTCCAGTCCTGTACCCCCAGAGCTGCCTCCCAGGTCCATCTTCAGCACCGCCACCTTTGGTGGACCTCCTTCCTCAGCTACCAACTAAACAAGACCTTAAAAGTATGGTTGCGGAAATCACAGCATCCTTCCGATCTGAAATTGCTACCCTCCGCACTGATTTACACTCCATTGCTAACCGAATGGATACGCTGGAGAATGACCATGACACTACCAGGGACTATGTTGCCTCTCTGCATGATACTACCGCTAACCAGGGATCAGCTATACGGGACATGCAACGTCACTTAGAGGATCTTGACAACAGGGGTCGGCGCAACAATATACGCGTCAAGGGACTCCCGGAAGCTGACCAATCTGAGGATCTGCCTGCTCTGCTGGAGGCTGTCTTCAACACTATACTGCAGGAGCCCCCGTCCCACAAAATTAAGTTTGACAGGGCACATCGAGCCCTTCGACCCAGAGGATCCTCCGCTGCACCCCGTGATGTCATCTGCTGCCTCCACGACTTCACCCTTAAAGAGGCTATAATGAGCAAGGTGCGCAAACTCAAAGACTTTGAATTTGAGGGAGCTCAACTACAACTTTATCAGGACCTTTCGCTAATCACCCTCCAGAAACGCCGCCATCTCCGACCCCTCCTCCAGATCCTTCAGGAACACCAAATTCCTTACCGGTGGGGTTATCCGTTTGCTCTCATTGCACGTAGGGATGGTCGCTCCGCTACGCTTCGCTCCTTCTCGGATTTACCTCTCTTCTGCGACCTGCTGGATGTCCCCTTGCCGGATTTAACAGACTGGGAGCTAATCCCTCCACCCCCTCCCCCACCACCGGTTTGGCATCGACTGGAGCCCAGATGACGTCATGCACCCTCCACGGCGGCGACCGCTCGGAGGCCCCGACTGGAGACTGGTTCCTGAGGAGGATGCTCCTCCTTGAGACGTTTTTTTTTTTCTTTTTTTTTTTTTTTTTCGGTAGTGCTTTGAAAACTGCAAGCCTTAGCGTTATGTTTGCTTCTCTTTTTCTTTTTCTAGGTCTACGGGTCTCAACTATTATGCTTATTATTGGATTGTTTTAGCGGAGTGGGGCGGGTTGGGGTTCCGGTGACTCCCCTTCCATCCTTCTTTTTACTGGTGGTTGGGGATCTGCCGCCTCCCCCTCCGACCTCTTGTCCACGCTCTCCCCCCTAAGGGGATACTTGGACTGTGCGGCCATTGATCCTGGTTGGACCTCTGGCTGTCCTCACTGGTCCCCAGGCGAGTGACTTAGCCTCGCCCACAAAGTATTGTTTAATTGAAATACTTCTTACTTTGTCATTTATGTTGTCTTTTGCCTCCCCCCCTTTTCCACCCTCCCTCCCTGATCTAGAGACCTTGCCTCGACTTTGGGTTCCTGTTTGTGGATCGCCCTTCTGCCTCTTCGAGGGAAACCTGCCAGCGTCATGTGAGATGGGTGAGCTTATTGCAATCCGCCACTGTCCTCCAATCCTGAGTCCCAATGGTTAGGTGCGTGACAATTAATGTTAAGGGCCTGGGTTCCAACACTAAAAGGCGCCATGTCCTTAGAGAACTCCGCACCTTACGAGTGGATGTGGCGTTTCTTCAGGAGACTCATTTTGACCGCTCCGGTACCTTTGCCTTCGCTAAGCACTACTTTCCCATAGCCTTTTCGGCCTTCCACGATCGACGCAGAGCTGGGGTGGCTATCCTTCTTTCCCGTTCCTGCCCAATTACAGTGACGACCTCCCACATAGACCCAGGGGGCCGATTTGTTATTCTGGAAGGGCTCCTTCATGGTGCCCCGATTGTTTTATGCAATGTTTATGCCCCTAACTCAGCGCAGATCCCATTCTTGCGTCGGGTATTCTCCCGCCTGCGCGCTCTCCCGGCATCAGCTTGGCTTGTGGGGGGAGACTTTAACATGGTCTTCTCTGAACGGGCGGACCGATTGGCATTACCCCAGGGTCCAACCCCCCATAGGATGGCTCAGCTTGTACGGGAGTTCCGTAAGCTGATCCGCGCCCATTCTTTGTACGACCTTTGGCGAGTGGACAACCCTACTGCACGCTCTTACACCTTCTTCTCTCACCCTCATAACACTCACACCCGCATTGATTATTTCTTTGGTAATGCTCCCGCCCTTCGTTTGCTCAGGGACACGAACATTGGCTCCCTCACCTGGTCTGACCATGCCCCAGTTGTGGTTACTCTATCTACGACCCCAGTGCCTACTCGCCAATGTCATTGGCGTCTTAACGAAACATTGCTCAAATCACCGACCTCCCTCGAGATCCTGCGCACACACTTGATGGATTATTTCAGGGACAACTTAGGTTCGGTAAACTCTCTTGTCATTCTCTGGGAAGCCCATAAGGCGGTCATGAGAGGACATTGTATCGCATTGGCTTCTAGGCTTAAAAGGGACAGACAGGCCCAGGAACAGCTTCTCCAAGCTCGTATTCGGTCCCTTATGACAACTTTGGCAGCACATCCATCCCTGGGGGTTCTTCGCCGTTTGGTTTTGGCACGGGCTGACCTCCGTGATTTGGAGACCCGCCATGTGGAATGACTTCTCCTTTATACTCGCCAGAGGTTCTTTGAACGAGGTAATAAGTCTCACACCCTCCTGGCAAGAACCCTCAGGGATCATCAGGCCTCCTCCACACCACACTCTGTCCGTGACTCCACGGGTACCCTTCAACACCACCCTGACGCTCTGGCGCTGGCGTTCCACTCTTACTATTCTAAGCTGTATAACTTACCCCCCCCCACGAGCACTACCCCCTGGGGATGACTCAACACTGCTAGAAGACTATTTAAAGGATTGTTGTCTCCCACGCCTGCCTCCTGAGGCCTTGACTTCCCTAAACACTCCCATCACCAGGGTCCTCCTGAGGGACCTCCCAAATGGGAAAGCCCCGGGCCCAGATGGGTTCACTTACAATTATTATAAGGTTTTCCAGGGTGAACTTTCTGCTCATCTATTGTCCCTCTTCAATTCCTTCCTCTTAGGCTCCCCCATACCCCCGACTATGCTCTCCTCACTGCTCACATTGGTCCCTAAACCGGGTAAGGACTTGCAGGACTGTGCTAATTATCGACCGATTGCTTTGCTGAACGCGGACCTGAAACTCTTTACCAAACTCCTAGCCAATAGGTTAAATGCTTGGCTCCCTCTGCTTGTCCATAAGGACCAGGTGGGATTCATCCCCTGTCGTCAGGGTGGTGACAACACCAGGAGGACTGTGGATTTGGTGGAGGTGGCCAATCATTATTCTACCCCGGCCCTTCTCTTGAGTCTGGACGCTGAAAAGGCTTTCGACCGCATAGATTGGTCATTTATGCATGCTACGCTTAAGGCGTTCGGGCTCACGGGACCTTTCCTCACAGCTATCCAGGCCCTCTACTCCCTACCCACAGCAGCAATCAAGCTTCCCCATGCATCCTCGCCCTTCTTCCCTATTCGAAATGGCACTAGGCAGGGTTGCCCCCTGTCTCCCATCATATTTGCCCTCTGCATTGAACCGCTGGCAGCCAAGATTAGGCGAGACCCTAATATCAAGGGGATCATGGTCCAGGATAAGGAATTTAAGGTCTATCTTTTCGCAGATGATGTACTCCTCACTCTCACCTCCCCTCATACTACCCTTCCAAACTTGTTGCGCTTGCTGGAGACCTATAGCGATCTCTCAGGATACAAGGTGAACCCTGCAAAGACTGAGGCACTCCCACTCAACATTCCACAGGACCTTCTCCTTCTCCTCCGCAGTAATTACGATTTCCAGTGGCGGGAGTCCTCTATCCGCTACCTGGGAGTCCATATATCCACCTCCTTCGCGACCCTCTATTCGGCAAACTACCCGCGGTTGTTTTGTGAGTTAAGCGCCCTATTGGACAAATGGCAACCCTTACCCATCTCCCTTTTAGGGAGAATTGCCGCGGTCAAGATGACTCTCCTTCCGAAGCTACTGTATTTTTTCGAGACACTCCCGGTTGCGATTCCTCGGGGAGAATTACGGAACATGCAGAAAGCTATTTTTCAGTTTATCTGGCAGGCAAAACGACACCGAATACCCAGATCTGTTATGTTGGCGGATAGGGGGTCTGGGGGTATGGCCGTCCCACATCTGCTACATTACTATTGGGCGTCCCACTTGCGCCATATCCCACTTTGGGCGGCTATGCCAGCATATACTAGATGGGTGCAGATAGAGAAGCTCTGGCTGGCTCCCATGCACCCTAACGCGCTTCTGTGGGTTGGCTCTCCCCCCCGCTCCCCCTGCCTCGTACCTGCTGGGCCCTATTCGGTTTACTAGATCTATTTGGTCTGCCTGTCGTACTAGATTCTCCCTGATGTCCCAGCACTCATCTATGGTCTCCATATTATACAACCCCCTTCTTCCGGAAAGCCTGACCTCTGCCATGACTAAGGTGTGGTCTAAAGCTGGTCTTTACCGGATTGCGGACATGGTTGATTCTGGAACCTTGGAACTCAGGTCCTTTGCCTACCTTATAGCTAACCAAAACCTGCCAGGTTCTGAATGGTTCCATTATTTACAGGTGGTTCACTTTGTCCGCTCCCTCCATGGGTCCCTTAAAGTGTCACTGCCCACCGCTTTTGAAAAGATTTGCCGTGCAGGTACATCCACTAGGGGCCTTATATCCTCTATTTACCAACTTCTTACCTCACAAACTTCAGGCTCCCCAGTTACCCATCGCTATATGCTTAAATGGGAGGAGGCGGTGGGTAGACCCATCTCCCAGGAACAGTGGCGGATTGTATGGTCTCGGGCCCAGAAATCATCTCAGTGCATTACATTTCGGGAAGCGCAGTATAAGTTGTTGATGCATTGGTATCATACCCCGGCTCTCCTCCATGCTTTAAACCCATTGGTTCCCCCATGGTGCTGGCGCTGTGGAGCTGCGGTGGGTACCCTGCACCACATCTTTTGGACGTGCCCTCTCATCCTGGGTTTCTGGAGGGAGGTCAGGACTTTGACGACTGCTCTCTTTTTGCAAGAGGTCCCTCTTGACCCTCTGGTCTATCTCCTGAACCTTCCCCCCAGGCACCTGAGCAATAAGTCATCCAGGCTTTTCTTGCACCTTTGTACTGCAGCTAAAATTCTCATAGCTAGAAACTGGAAGAAAGTGAGTCCCCCATCTGGTCTTGAACTTATGGCTAGAGTGAAGGATGTGAGGAGTCTTGAATGCCTGACCGCGGGCCTAAACAACTCACAGGAGGCCTTTGGGGCTATCTGGGCGCCCTGGGATATGTATTGTACATCACAGGGTCTCTGATCTCTAGTCCTCTTCTCCCCTCCCCTCCTTTCCTCTGCTTCTACCCTTGTCTTCTTAATCCCTTCATCCCTCCCCTCCCTTGTTTACTGTCTAATTTGAATGCATATTGCTTAAGGGAGAAGAGGTGGATAGCCTCTACCTACCTCATTGTTTTCTGCTTGTTTGATCTTTTTTCTCTTTATACCTTGTTAATGAAAAATTTTTTCAATAAAAATTACAGTTAAATAAAAAAAAAACAATGAGTGTCAAAGAGAAAAACAAGTCATTTCTGATACATTGAAAGTTAACCTGACAGGCATGACAACAGAATAAACATACTTTCTGACCCTTTGGCCCTCATCATGCCGCCCTGGAAGCATTTGGATAATTGATCCAGTGATATATTCACGCTATATAAACCAAGCATAAAGATGATTTATAGATCCCTGGGTTCAGGGATCACTAATGCAGCTTTTTATTAAGTGTCTGGTAAATAAAATCAGTATAAAGTAGAAATAATAATGGCTTAAGGAAGGTAGAATATAAAGTTTCTCTAGTTCAAGAAGGGTTTTGCTCTGTTTAGCTATAGAGTAGATGCAGTACATAATATACCACTTCTTATAGAATTTCTATACATTGCATCTAATTTCCATGGTTATTATCACAGGTCACTCTCAGGATTATAAAAGAACCGACAAAGACGATTGTCCCAAATACATAAGGGAAGAAACCAGGATAAGACAAATAAGTCAAACAATGTGTGGTGGTGAAGTAAGGCTGTATTCACACCAGCGCTTGAAGTCCATTCAGGGTTTCTGTCCCCGAACCCGCTTAAAAAATGCAGAGAAGAAGTCCTACAAGCATTTTTTCCTGCATTTTTCGAGCGGAAACTTGGTGGACCCCATTATAGTCTTTTGGGTCCACAGGTTTCTGCGGGTAACCATTTTTTAAGCGGGTTGGCTCTCTTTTTTTTCGGGTCCCCAAGCGGATCCAAAGAACGGAAAGCTGAACGCTACTGTGAACCTAGTGTTAGGAAATCAATCTAGAAGTATCAAAAATGGGAAAGATCAATAATGTTATATTCATGTTCAGTCATCAGGTTCAGTCTTGGTTAATGAGTAGTTTGTTTTCCTCGTGTCCACCCCACCTAACTTAAAGAAAAAGGTTGAAACGGTTTCAGGGACCCAGAAATAATAATAATTATAATACATTTTATTTATATAGCACCAACATATTCCGCAGAACTTTACAAATTGTAAGGTTCAAGTACAGACAAAAAAGATACATTACAAAGAAATAGTCAATTCACACAAGGAGCTTACAATCTATGAATGTTAATATTAGCGAGAATGATAAGGACAGAGGGATAATGTGAAGCTGCCATGCACATTAGATTAAACCTATTTCAGTGGAATCAGCTGACTACCTAATGTGTATGGAGGCCATCCAGTGGCAGATTTCAGGGATGATTTGCCCATTGGATTTATCTTGTCCAATTCTATACTGACATGGGTGTCAAGCAGTGGCTTTCTACGTTGCTCCCATTAAGAACATATATATGATTGGCTGGGTCGAGCATGCAAGGGAGGTTATGAGGAAGAGCTGTCAACTGGATGAACATTTGCCTGACAACTATCTGACGTGTATGGTGAGCTTCAGTTTGTTGCATGTAATGCCTCTTATCTAGGTAAGGAGGTTATTTCTGTTGTGTGACATTTGTGGAGCATTAGGAGACATGGTGTTTGGATAGTAGCTGAATGGCCTCTAGAAATGGTTTACTTGTATCATATTATAGAAATAAGATTGACCAATGAAAACAGCATCACAAGTGTTAGACTGAGCTGAACTGCTAGAGTGGATCTCTAGAGTACCCTACAACCCCAGATGATCCTAGTTCTGCTGCTTCATTCCTCTTATTGATGACTTGAACAGGACCTTTCACCAATGCTACATAGTGTATGGAGTTGTACTGTATAGTTCTGGTACACTGCAGCCCCGACAAACAGCTGATTGACAGGAGTGCCTGGAGTCAAACCCAATTGTTCTTATATTTATAACCGATCTTAAGGACCCCTTTTATGGATGACCTTTTCTTCTTTGCAACTCTAGCATCTGGCATTTGTCTGTTTGTCTCAGCACCCCCAGGCCCTCCTTCTTGTGTCTGGCGATTTCAACCACGCCTCTCCATCATCCACCCTTCCCAGTTTCACACAGTATGTAGCCTGCCACACAAGAGACAACAAAACACTGGACTTGTTCTTTGCCAACGTGAGGGAGGCATATAACTCATCAGCCCTACCGCCCCTGGGAAGATCGGATCACAACCTAGTACATCTCCGACCTGTGTACAAGCCACTTGTACGTAGAGAACCAGCTGTCACCCGCACAGTGAGGATATGGTCCGAGGAGAGTGATGAGGCTCTGAGGGATTGTTTTGACACAACCGCATGGGAAGTTTTGCAGGATTCGTATGGAGAAGATATAGAAGGACTCACACACTGCATAACGGACTACATTAATTTTTGTGTGGACAACACAGTACCCACAAATGTGGTGAGGTGCTTCTCCAACAACAAACCATGGATTAACTCTGATATAAAAACACTACTTAAGGAGAAAAAGATGGCATTCAGGACAAGAGATAAGGAGGGGTTGAGGGAAGTACAAAAGGAGCTGAGGCATCTAATCAGGCAAGGAAAATCCAGTTATAAGGAAAAAATGGAAAAGCAAATGGAAAGAAAAGACATAAGGGGGATCTGGGAGGGGCTTAAGTCAATTTCGGGTCATAAACAGTCGGTCTGCCAGATTGAGGCAGATGTTAACTGGCTTAATGAACTAAACCTATTCTTCAACAGATTTGATCACACACCAGCTCCTCCCACCCCAGCATGTCCTTCAGCTCCCCTCACCACAATGACTTCACCCCATTCACCCCATGTGGCTACTTCCCAACAGACCAGTAAATCCAGAAATCTGTCTTTATCTGACCACAGTCTGACCTTCACACGGGCCCAGGTGAGGAAGGAGATGAAAAAGATCAAGGCGAGGAAAGCCGCAGGGCCAGATGACATCAGTGCAAGGCTAATTAAGACTTGTGGGGACCAGCTGTGTGGTATAATTACATATATGTATAATATGAGGCTGAGGCAGGAAATAGTCCCTGAATTATGGAAATCTTCTTGTGTGGTACCAGTTCCAAAGAAACCTCACCCTATGGACCTCAACGACTACAGACCTGTAGCACTGACATCCCACTTGATGAAGATCTTAGAGAGATTGGTTCTCACACATCTTCGCCCTCTAGTGAGCCCCGCTATGGACCCTCTCCAGTTTGCTTATCGACCGGGCATTGGGGTAGATGATGCCATCATCCACCTTCTGCACAGGGATCTGTCTCACCTGGAAAAACCAGTGAACACGGTGAGAATAATGTTCTTTGATTTCTCCAGTGCTTTTAACACCATACAGCCCAGGTTACTGAGAGACAAGCTGGGCCTTGCTGGAGTGGACCACCACCTCTCCAACTTTATCCTAGACTACCTCAATACGTGAGAGCCCAAGACTGTGTGTTAGGTACCGTGATCTGTAATACGGGGGCACCTCAGGGTACGGTTCTCGCCCCTTTCCTCTTCACACTGTACACTGCTGATTTTAGGTGCAACTCATCTAGCTGCTACCTACAGAAAGTATTCTGACGACTCTGCAATAGTAGGCCTCATCACAGACGATGATGACAGGGAGTACAGAGAACTGAACCGTTTTTTTGTGGACTGGTGCCACCAGAACCACCTGAAGATTAACGCGGGGAAGACCAAGGAGATGGTGGTGGACTTCCGTAAAGGTAGATGCCCTCCAAAACCAGTGGACATCCTGGGGACGGGCATCGAGATTGTGAACACCTATAAGTACCTGGGTCTGCTCCTTAATAATAAGCTGGACTGGGCAGATCATATGGAGGCCCTGTACAGGAAGGGCCACAGCAGGCTCTACCTGCTTAGGAAGCTGAGAGCCTTTGGAATCCGGGGGGCACTTCTTAGGACTTTCTTCAACTCGGTAGTGGCATCAGCCATCTTCTTTGGAGTGGCCTGCTGGGGGAGCAGTATATCAACCAGGGACAGAAATAAACTTGACAAGCTGATTAGAAGGGCCAGCTCTGTCCTGGGGAGCCCACTGGACCCAGTGCAGGTGGTGGGTGACAGAAGGATACTGTCCGTGGTGAGCTCCATGCGGGAGAATAACTCCCATCCCATGCATGAGACTGTGATTGCGCTGGGCAGTACTGTCAGTGACCGACTGCTCCACCCTAGGTGTGAGAAGGAGCGCTATCGGAAGTCTTTCCTCCCCACCGCGGTTAGGCTGTACAACCAACACCGACCTAAGCGGAGATCATTACATACAGAGAACTGAAATATCTCTCTGCCTGTTAAATCCCCCCCCCCCCACTCTGCTACGTCCTATCTGTCTGTCTGCTATTAATGTAATGCCTCTCACCTTGGAACATTCCTGTACATGTTGTATTTGTATTTGTATCTGCTTATCTTATCTTATCTTTGCTGCTGTAACACACTGAATTTCCCCACTGTGGGACTATTAAAGGACTATTATTATTATTATTATTATTATTATTATTATTTCATTACCTGTCACTCTACTACAGTCTCCTGAGCCCTGAATGTACTGACAATATAGTAAGTTGTGACATGTCCATAAAAATGATCATTTATATAATCGATTGTTCCCCACAGTTTCCAATATTGTCTGTAGCACATCCCCTGTTTATTAAATGGAATGTTCTGCCAATACGCAATGATTTTTAGGTGAAATATGGCTGATCATTTGGTTGCTCCTCAGACCCTAGAGTATAATAAGTGGAGGGCCAGGGGAGGTGAGTAAAAATAACAAACATTATACTTACCTTTGATCCAATGTCATGACCCTGGGGTGTGTGATGTCAGCCAGAGGTCGAAAGAGGACACATGGGGACCTCTGAATGCAGCAAGGATGTTCAGGAGTGGTCAGGCAAAGTGAGTATAAGTGTTTGTTATTTTTTCCTCACCTCCCTGTGCCTCCACTTGTTATAGTGTTGGGGTCTGAAGAGACTCTGAGAACAGCAGGTACAGTTTGTGCCGAACAAGTTCAGCTGGAAATGATCCAGAGGGCCAAACCTCATGAATGCTCACTTTTAATACCACTATGTCTTCCAGATAAGACACTACACTGCCAAGAATGAGGCAATAAATCAATTAACAAGCTGACAGCAGTCTCCTACTCCACCCCTTCCTTCTCCATAGAGTTGTGTGTGTGAGCAGGTTATGGAAACCGGTTCTATGTAAACAGTCTGAGTGGAGATAAGGAGAGGGAAAGCAGCCTAATAAGTGTAAAAGGAAACAGATTTCTGTAATAATATGTATTGTAAAGTTTCTTATATTCACCTGTACTATTCATTTATGAAAAGTTGTTTATAATTGGAAGTGGGCTTTAAAAGGAGTCTGCAGGGGGGCGGAGCCTACTGTGGAGCGAAATGGCCGCATAGTTGTAAAGCTCCAGGCCTGAGTCTCATACAGCGACAGAAATAGCGACTTGCCCGTGGATTACACCTACCCAAACAACAACGGGAAAGCTCCATACCGTCAGGGATGCCGAGAAAGAGAAAATCTGCGGTAAAACCGCAGAAAATCTCAGATTTCTACTTCCCCCATGGCGGAGGGGAAGATGACAATGGCGGCGGTTCGCGCTCCAGCGCCGTTTCCGGGGCCTCAACTCCATCTCGGGACCCTCCGGAGGAGCTCGCTCACCCTCTCCGCTCAGCGGAGAACGTTTTCAGCGCCGTCGATACCGCAGCTGATGGAGTGCGGGGGTCTGGAGGCGTCGGAGCCTTCTCCCTGGCGGGCCGGGGGCGAGCGCGGCTCCGGGGCCTTCTCCTGTGGATGCACCGAGGCCTACAGGCCTAAATAACGCCGAGAAACCCCACTCGCCCACCGCCTGCCCGGTCAAACAGAAGCCCAGGCTCCAGCATACCGAGTCTCCAGAAGGGGAGGTGAGCAATACCACACAGTATGTACCGCCATCCACTGACTTTTTTGCAGATATTCCAGCAACAGAAAGTTTGCTCACTGAGGCCTCCATGAAAAATATGCTCATGGCCTTCTGTAAATCACTGACAACAGACATGTCCTTAATGGTTAAACCGCTAGATAGAGACCTCCAGGAATTGCAACAACGCACGGTGCATGTGGAATCTAAAATGGCGGAATTTGCTGCATCGCACAATGTTCTTATAGACTCTCACTATGAGGTGGAAAAAGATGTGTCGTTTCTAAAAGCTAAAATAGCAGACCAGGAGGATCGCTCGAGGTGCAACAATTTGAAGTTTAGAGGGATTCCAGAGTCAGTACCTGCGAGTAATCTAACAGTTTTCCTCCAAGACCTGATACGCACGCTAATACCAAATCTCACGACAATGGACTTAACAATTGATAGAGCGCATAGAGTCCCAAGGCCTTCACACCTGGATGAAGCCGTACCCAGAGATGTCCTAGCAAAGATCCATTTTTACCGTACTAAAGAGCTGGTGCTGCTGACCTCACGGAAAATTGGCCGTCTACCTGACCCATACCATAAAATATCCATCTATTCCGATCTTTCGACCGCAACGCTACAATTAAGACGGCAATTCATCCCTATTACTACAGCTCTACGCCAACATAACATCCTATATAAGTGGGGATTCCCGGTCCGAGTGATCGTATCCCGGGACAACCTTACTCATGTTATCAATTCTCCGGAAGATGGCAAGAAGTTGCTAAATAAATGGGACATTCCGATCCTAGACCCGACACCCAAATTACCACCTGGCCAAGTGTCTGCTGGATGGCATTAAACGAAAACCCCAAGGCGTCCACCAAAAGGGCTGCACAGCTAGAGACTCACCTTACAATGGATTTCGTATGTCCACTACTGATGAACTTATCCCCCCAGGATTACAACAACCGCTGGTCCGCTGTACCACATTTCTTTTCTTTGTTTTGTTTGGGTGGCTTACCCACTGGTTTCATTGTTTCCATAGTTTGTTTTCTCCTCGGTTTTGGCACATGGGGCGACGTGACTACACAAGGCGGAGACTAATCTGCTTCCGATTGCTACTGGTAACTTCTGATGTGGGTGGTTGTGGTAAGATCTTTGAAGCATTATTAACTGTAAAGTATGGTACTTAAAATTATGTCAATGAATGTCAGAGGCTTGAACTCCCCTCAAAAGAGAGCCAATTTGTGGCAGGAGGCCCGAGCTCAAGGCTGTGACATTCTTGCAGTTCAGGAGACACATCTTTTGGAGGTAGATGCCACTCGCATCAGGCATTCATCATATCCACATATATTTCACGCTCATTGCTCCTCCAAGCGCAGGGGAACACTAATTGGAATCAGAGATTCAGTGGAATTTCAACAGGTGTCCCTTTATGCCGACCCTGGAGGACGATTTGTCATATTGGTGTGTATCCTTAACAATGTCACATACACATTAGTTTCGGTTTACGCCCCAAACAGAAGACAGGTGTCTTTCTTGGGGAGACTCATGATAGCAGTGGAGCGAAGAAAGCAGGGATGCCTAGTCTTTATGGGAGACTTTAACATGGCTCCGGACCCAGTGGCGAACACTACTTCTGGCATAGCGACACGTCATCCTTCATTTTCGCAGGCTATATGGCGCCATAACCTATTTGATATATGGCGTATCCTGCATAATACCGAAAAAAGATTACACCTACTATTCAACTGCACACAATAGCTATTCACGAATAGATCTATTTTTAATGGAACAAGCTAGTATTCCCCTTGCCGCAAAGTCGGATATTTCACAAATAACATGGTCAGACCATGCAGCAATAACCTTGACTCTCAGAGAAAAATATGAATGCCCTAGAGCGTACATATGGAGGTGTAATGAATTCTTAATGTCACAGCCAAAATATAAAGCAATTTTGGAAAATGATTTGAAGGAATTCTTTCGGACCAATGCCCCCTCTGCCCCTAGCCATGACATATTGTGGAATTCCCATAAAGCTTTTATCAGAGGAACGTTTATTCGCCTGGGACACATAGAAAAGAAAACTAGGTTAGCAGAAATTGATCGACTATTACACCAAATAAAATCTATAGAGAACAGTAACAAAAAATCTCCTTCCCCCTCCAATGCAGCAAAGTTGGTGACACTACGCCATCAACTGACAGCCTGTCTACTACATACATATGAGAAAAACTTGAAAAGGGCAAAAGCGACTTATTATTCTCAATCTAACAAGGCGGGTAGGCTTCTAGCGTCCAAACTTAAACAAAAACATGCAAGGTCTAAAATCCCGTTTCTTCAGAGTAAAGATGGCACTCACAAAATCTATGATCCTAGTGGCATCGCCAATGCCTTTAAAGCTTTTTATGAAGGTTTATACAATATTAGAGAGGACTCCTCTGTGACACCTCCAACGAAACAAGACATTGCCAATTTTCTTGCAAACACTCAATTACCCACACTCACAGATATACAACTGGACTCTTTAAACGAGCCCATCTCACCAGCAGAATTGCTGTCAGTGGTCAAGTCGCTGTCACCTCGGAAATCCCCGGGCCCAGATGGCCTTACTAACGAATATTACAAAAAGTTTTCTCCGATCCTGCTAAACCCGCTGCTGTCCTTTTTGACAGCTGTGGTGGACTCTGGCACTATTCCGAGGGAAAATCAGGAGGCCCTGGTGGAGACGTTGCCTAAACCGGGCAAGCCTGCCATCAGCCCCCAAAATTTTCGACCAATATCCCTATTAAACTCAGATTTAAAAATTTACGCCAAAATTATAGCGAATAGAGTGGCAGCTTGTCTTCCGAGCCTAATAAATCACGATCAAGTGGGATTCGTGAAGGGGAGGCAATCATATGACAATACTAGACGCATTTTGAATATTATACACCATATTAATTCTAAAAAGATGGAGGCAGTGATTCTTGCATTAGATGCCGAGAAGGCGTTTGACCGCATTTGCTGGTCGTATGCCTTCTTGGTTCTTAGGAGCATGGGGTTCACTGGAGCTATCTTAAGAGCAATTGAGGCGTTGTACTCTGCACCATCTGCAAGAGTATTTACTAATGGGGTAGTGTCGGATCCCTTTTTAATAACGAACGGGACTAGACAGGGGTGCCCCCTCTCGCTGTTGATATTTGTTCTCTCGATGGAACCACTGGCCCAGACACTTAGACTGGACCCAGAGATAGGTGGCATTGCTATACGGGACAAAACTCATCTGATATCACTTTATGCAGACGATATCATTCTTACTTTGTCCAAACCACAAGAATCTATTCCCCGACTTATGGAGATTATTGCCAATTTTGGACACTTATCATTCTATAAATTAAATATGGCCAAGTCACAAGCCCTACCTTTGTATATTCCTCCCTCTTTGCTTCAACCCTTACAATCGCAATATGACTTTGACTGGAGGAAAGATGGCGTTCAATATCTGGGGATACAGGTGACACCCTCCACAGGGGCCCTATTTAGAAATAATTATACACCCATGTTGAAAATACTGCAAGATGAGATGGAGCGAATGTCTAAAATAGACGTGTCTTGGATGGGACGTGTCGCAGCCTTCAAAATGTTATTATTGCCTAGACTCTTGTACCTGTTTCGCACACTGCCGATATCCGTCCCGGTTTCATTTTTCGAAACCATGCAAAGGATGATCTCAAAATACATATGGAATGGAAAGAGACCCAGAGTTAATAAAAGCTTCCTATTTAAACAAAAAGAGGCGGGAGGTTTGGGAGTACCAGTGGTAAGGAATTATTACATAGCGTCCTTAGTTACACAATGTGCTAGATGGCGATCAGCTGATACCTCGTTTCCATGGATGCACATAGAGCAATCGTTTATATATCCCTTAAAATTGGCGGATGCCCTGTGGGCGCCCTTTTGGAGCATTCCTATGCCTGATTCCTCATCCCCAGTCATGCAAGCAGCAGTGACCGCATGGAAGCTGCTTCATGGGAAAGCAAATCCTACAAGTCATTTTTATGCATCAGAGATGCCTTTGTCACTTCTGGCCTGGGCGATAGAGGACCTGGTAACTTCAGAATGGGAAGCGAAGGGGATTACACAGGTCTCCCACTTACAGTCCGATACCAAGCAATTTTTATCACTTACAGATCTAACACAGAAATTTGGAATTCATAGTGGTGACTTCCTTAAATACTCTCAAATATGGCACTTTATATCTAAAAACCCGATATCGAAAGTACCCCACAGTAGCAAGATATTCACCTGGCTGTCGACTAAGATGAGGGGATTACGGTTTCTATATGACAAAATGGATGGAGTGTCGACTTTTACTAGATCTACACCATTCCGTTGTTGGGAGAGAGATTTGGGAAGAGTCATTACTTCGGACGAGTGGGAACAAGCAATCAAACTAAGTCACTCATCCTTAAAATGTAGTACCCACATAGAAACAGCTATGAAAATTACTTTAAGGTGGTACCGAACCCCATCCACTTTACAAATGATATACCCTTCCATGTCTGGGAATTGCTGGAGAGGGCGTGGAGGGAGAGGAACCCTTCTCCATATTTTGGGACAATGCCCCATAATTTGTGGATATTGGAATAGGATTTTTGACATGCTATCAGAAATATTTAATTTCCACCTCCCCTACACCTCACCTTTGGCCATCCTATTAATTGGAATTCCCGAGGAATGGAACAAGCATAAAAAACTCCTATGTAAAATCTTTACTATAGCCAAATTAATGTTGGTACAAAGTTGGAGATCAGTGACCCCTCCGTCTGACTCCACATTGTTGCTAGCTATTAACAATACCTATACCTACGAGAGGGTACTTGCATTGGGAAATGACACATATCATAACTTTGAAAAGGTATGGGACGCGTGGATTAATTCTCGATTTGTTGCATAATGGAAGGCACGGAGTTATATGGCATCTGCTCCTATACATCGCAGTGGACATGGCGGTGTTGGGAACGGAAGTGGGGTAGAACATATGACAGATCGTCTCTGAGGTGTCTCACGCTAACCCTAGGAATGTGCCCACATGTTATTGTTATTGTTATTGTTTAACGCATATACAATCGTTATCTTTTGTCTCATTGATGTACAATTCAAAAAAACATACCCTGGACAAATGTATATCAGACTCTATATTGCAATGTATGTCAATACTGTGTCTTACATTTATTGTGAAACCCAAATAAAAATTATTGAAACTAAAAGGAGTCTGCAGGAGGAAAATCAGTATCAATCTAATGATAGTACCTTGTAGGGCTGCTTCTATAATGCTGTATTGCAGCAACATTTTCATGAAAATTTGTGTTTAATTTTTATGCAGATTAACTGAAAAGTGCTTTAGGGGCATTTCTTCTCCTGCCGGGCCTTTGTTCTCTGCTCTAGATAACCAATCCTAACTGCCACCCAGCTCTGCCCCCCATTGCTTGAGTGACATGTCCCACTTTGTCCCTCTGTCTAAAGTTGGCCTCCTGCTCTTCCGGGTGCAGCCTGATGTCATCAGACAAGTGCACTGCAGTCAGTCCTGCACTTGTCATGGCTGATCCAGATGATGAGTACAGGGGAGAGATGTCACTCAAGCAATGGCAGAACACAGCTGGGCAGCAGGTAGGGATGATTATCTAGAGCAGGTAGCAAAGGCCCAGTAGGAGAAAAAACACTTCTAAAGCTCTTTTCAGCGAATTTTCATATGAAAAAAGGATGATATTCATGAAAATGATGCTACAATACAGAATAGGAAAAGCATATATGAAAATCGTTGAGGCCGCTTTACAAGGTACTTTCAATAGTTTTACACTGATTTTCCTGTTGACAGACTCCCTTTAATGGTAAATTGTGTTGTATCAGTTCTCTACTAGTGGGAGCATGCAGTCATCATTTATTACCATTACCTTTCCTGACACAATTTGTCTCTTATCTTTCTTTTTCCATAACTTGCTCTTAAGCCTTTGATGTAATACAGCGTTCTTTGCCTTTAGTGAATCTTGTGGTTACTGCTTTTTCTGCACCCTTTCCCCTTTTACAGCTATTTAAGGATATCATCTATTATCACTTTACAACCTTTGCATCAAGCAGTACTAGGCTTTTATAGCAGTCTAACCCTTACATTATCTACTACTGTCTTTGCAGATTTATGGGTTGCTGTTAGATACCACACAGATATTTACACTTTTCCCACTGCTTTAGACTCTTCGCATATTTGTGTATTTATGTAATAGACCACCAATCTTGAGCTTTAGGTTTTCTGATTTGAAGGAGCATATCTTCTTTTCCATAGTTAGTTTGTGTATCTTTAGAGTATCAGAGGAATACATGAAGAAACATAGTACAGTACAGACCAAAAGTTTGGACACACCTTCTCATTCCATGAGTTTTCTGTATTTTCATGACTATAAAAATTGTAGATTCCCACTGAAGGCATCAAAACTATGAATTAACACATGTGGAATTATATACTTAACAAAAAAGTGTGAAACAACTAAAAATATGTCTTATATTCTAGGTTCTTCAAAGTAGCCACCTTTTGCTTTGATTACTGCTTTGCACACTCTTGGCATTCTCTTGATGAGCTTCAAGAGGTAGTCACCTGAAATGGTTTTCACTTCACAGGTGTGCCCTGTCAGGTTTAATAAGTGGGATTTCTTGCCTTATAAATGGTGTTGGGACCATCAGTTGTGTTGTTCAGAAGTCAGGTGGATACACAGCTGATAGTCCTACTGAATGGAGTGTTAGAATTTGTATTATGGCAAGAAAAAAGCAGCTAAGTAAAGAAAAACGAGTGGCCATCATTACTTTAAGAAATGAAGGTCAGTCAGTCCGAAAAATTGGGAAAACTTTGAAAGTGTTCCCAAGTGCAGTGGCCAAAACCATCAAGTGCTACAAAGAAACTTGCTCACATGAGGACCGCCCCAGGAAAGGAAGACCAAGAGTCACCTCTGCTGCGGAGGATAAGTTCATCCGAGTCACCAGCCTCAGAAATCGCAGGTTAACAGCAGCTCAGATTAGAGACCAGGTCAATGCCACACAGAGTTCTAGCAGCAGACACATCTCTACAACAACTGTTAAGAGGAGACTGTGTGCAGCAGGCCTTCATGGTAAAATAGCTGCTTGGAAACCACTGCTAAGGACAGGCAACAAGCAGAAGAGACTTGTTTGGGCTAAAGAAGACAAGGAATGGACATTAGACCTGTGGAAATCTGTGCTTTGGTCTGATGAGTCCAAATTTGAGATCTTTGGTTCCAACCACCGTGTCTTTGTGCGACGCAGAAAAGGTAAACGAATGGACTCTACATGCCTGGTTCCCACCGTGAAGCATGGAGGAGGAGGTGTGATGGTGTGGGGGTGCTTTGCTGGTGACTGTTGGGAATTTATTCAAAATTGAAGGAATACTGAACCAGCATGGTTACCACAGCATCTTGCAGCGGCATGCTATTCCATCCGGTTTGCGTTTAGTTGGACCATCATTTATTTTTCAACAGGACAATGACCCCAAACACACCTCCAGACTGTGTAAGGGCTATTTGACCAAGAAGGAGAGTGATGGGGTGCTACGCCAGATGACCTGGCCTCCACAGTCACCAGACCTGAACCCAATCGAGATGGTTTGGGGTGAGCTGGACCGCAGAGTGAAGGCAAAAGGGCCAACAAGTGCTAAGCATCTCTGGGAACTCCTTCAAGACTGTTGGAAGACCATTTAAGGTGACTACCTCTTGAAGCTCATCAAGAGAATGCCAAGAGTGTGCAAAGCAGTAATCAAAGCAAAAGGTGGCTACTTTGAAGAACCTAGAATATAAGACATATTTTCAGTTGGTTCACACTTTTTTGTTAAGTATATAATTCCACATGTGTTAATTCATAGTTTTGATGCCTTCAGTGTGAATCTACAATTTTTATAGCCATGAAAATACAGAAAACTCTTGGAATGAGAAGGTGTGTCCAAACTTTTGGTCTGTACTGTATATCATTGTTATGGAGTCTGGTGAAAGGGTTAATTAACATGTATACAAGTGGCCATATAAAAACTTGGGCAAGAGATCATTCTGTGCTATGCCTTCTTTCAGCAGTGAGACACAAGTGTAATCCAACCTAAAGGAGGTGTTAGGATATTTATGATGATAATGGGGGGAAGAGGTTATTATTGAAGCATACCAGTTTCTATTTTTCTATGTGGCTCTCACTCCAAAGTGTATAGGGACACAGAGCAAAGGTTTGAACTTGCCAAGAAGGTTGCATATAGCGTCTCTAATTCATAAAGTTTTTAGTCTCATTTCTTCTGTAATTTTTTTAAAGTTTCTTTGCTATTTTTTGCTTACTTATATAGCGCCAACATATTCTGCAGCACTTTACAGAGATTGTCCCAAATAAGGAGTAGAAGAAAACCCACACAAACACGGGGAGAACATACAAACTCTTTGCAGATGTTGTCCTTGGCTAAATTTGAACCTAGGACTCAATGCAACAGTGCTAACCACTGGGCCACCATGCTGTCCACTATTGTAGCTGCCCCTGCAGTATTTATTTAGCTTACTTACATAGCACCATCATATTCCACAGTGCTTTACAGACATTGACAGTCACTGTCCCATATAGAGCTCACAACCTATCCCTTTTAGAATGTCTTTGGAGTGTGGGGGGAAACAGGAGTACCCAGAGTAAACCCACGGAGAACATACAAACGCCTTGCAAATGTTGTCCTTGGTAGGATTCGAACCCAGGACTCCAGCGTTGCAAGGTTACAGTGCTAACCACTGAGCCAACATGCTGCCCGACAGTCGAATAATAGTACTTCCAGTTTGTGCTGAACAAGTTCAGAACTGAAACAAACCGGAGGGCCAAACTTCATTAAAACAATTTAAAAAAAAAAAAGTTAAAAAAAAAAAACTAAAAGTTCTAAATCAGCCCCTTTCCCTAGAATACATATAAAAGTAGAAAATGAATGTGAAAAACATACAAAAATGCCCGGTCTACAAACTTATAAAATATTTTTCCGTAGGCTGAACGTCATAGTGGGGAAAAAGTATCAAAAGTGGTGAACTACCGTTTATTTCGCTGTTCCACCTCTGATTTGAATAAAAAGTGATCAAAGCAATATTCCCCAAAATGGTATAACTAAAAAGTACACCTGGTCCCACAAAAAAAGACGCCCTATACTTCCCTGTATAGCTGCAGTGCCACCTGTCAATGTGGCCTTGCAGCTGTTGTAAAACTACAACTACAATATTTTACCACATTTTTTGCTTCAAAATTTTTTTCCCTATTTTCCTCCTCTAAAACCTAGGTGTGTCTTATGGTCCGGTGAGTCTAATAGTCCGAAAAATATGGTACATGTATCATAAAACTTTATCATTTAGAAATACAACACACCCGACAAAAAAGTGTTTCCAAACTTTGAGACCCATAAAATAATTAGAGAATTGCAGGTATTTTTTACACAGACCCCTCAAAAAATTTTATAAAAGCTAAGCGAAGCATTGTATGTCACTCAAAATCTAAATGTACCTCATCTAAAAATACAATATCTAATGTACCTCATCTAAAAATACAACTCATCATGTAAATGTCAACCCCTCATATAATAATAATAATTATATTTCCAAGACCAAGAACAGATCATTTAGTTACATCACATGGTACTCTTGTTGTAAGTATCTGGTGTAGTAGTTTGGCTATTTTCTTTTCTAAATGTCAAAACCCAGTGAACTTATATACTCTACCTCTTTAATTGATTATTTTTTCTAAAAGCAGTAACTGTAATGTTTGGCCTATTTTTTCTTTGACAGATACTAAAAGCATAGTGAAATTGTAAAAGAAGTAAAAAAAAAAAATTTCTACACTTCAGTGTTTTTAGACAAACTGTTTGTTACCACAAGTTACCATGCATTTACCCATAGCCAGGGGTGGAATGTGTTGACTCTCCCTGGTTCTGATGATCCAGTTGTTAAAAGTACAACCAGATCACCGAATCAGGGAGAAGAGGAGCCCCAACCCCGGTTCTGTTACTGGTAGAGCACGAAACCATAGACTTCTTGCCCTATTCCTTTCCAACTTGTAGGCCACAGGCCACATCAGACCTGTGGTCTACAAGCTACGGGTAGCAAGAGTGTGAGTATAATGCTTAACTCTCTGCCTCTGGGAGCAGGGCTGTAAGTAGTGCACTAATACTAAAATATTGTATGGGCGCCACTGATGGCGGACACTGTATGAGGGCTACTGATGGAGGCAGTGATGAGGGCATTAATGGTGACAGTGATGGGGATCTCTGATGGGAGCAGTTATGGAGCAGTAATCGGAGACACTGTATGGGGACACTGATGGAGGCCATTTTACTGTATGGAACAGTGATAGGATCCATTATACTGTATGTGGGCTGTGACAAGGCCAAAATCCTGGGTGGACATTAAACTGTGTGGAACAGTAGAAGGGAGTATTAAAGGGCTTATCCACTTTTGTAATATTGATGGCCTATCATAAGGTTAGGTCATCAATATTACAAACACAGGACAGGGAACACTGTGGGTGACAGGAAGCATTGTAGAGAGTTTCAAAAGGGGTATGGTTTTGTGCTCCTCTGTCCTCTAAATATTTTGTGGCATGCTTCATGCCCCTCTTCATTCCCCTACCCCCTTAGGATTTGCGTGGCACACTTCACATGCTGTCAGACCCCCCTCCTTTTTGGTACCTGTTAAAAAAAAAATTGAATCCCTCCACTACCCATAGCTTTATCTGTTGCTGTCAGTTTGTTACATCTAAGGCTGTGTTTGTACTACAAGTCCGCAAAGTGTCACACAGATTTTAAAAAGAACTTATTTGCACTTCAGAGCGAACCGACTTGGACTAAATACAACTTTCGATATGAACCTACAAACCCCAATCAAATCTTTGCTCATTTCTAATTATTTGGGTGCCATCCACTGAATCTGCTCTTCTTCAGTCGTAACCTTCTTACACACAGCTGGCCAAAACTGTTCACAACATTCTGAGGCCTAGCCTTTGAGTTGTGTAGAGGCAAAACTATGCTCTTACCATGAGTTTGCCTTATTATATATTATTTGCCTTATTATAGTATTATTTAGAAATATCCCCAAGTCTCATTCAGTGGCAGCTTTATTCAGTGTTCTGTAATAATAATAATAATAATAATAATAAAACTAATAATAATAATAATAATAATAATACTAATAATAGTAACAAGAAGAAGAAGAAGAAGAAGAGCAGAGTATAGTTTATTGGCCCAAGTGAATTACCTTACCCATAACCCCATCTTAATTTTGTTGGGTGTTTTTGTCTTGCAGATAAACTGATTACTGAGATATTTCTGCATGGATGTGCTAAGTATTGTACATAAAAATCAATATCCTCAGCTTAGCCATAATTTCTGCTGCAGAGACTTGCATGTATAAAAGCAACCAAGCAGCATAGCCATGGTCCCAATAGTATCTTGAGAACTGAATTTCCCCCTAAAGTACATGACACAGTTTTAGCAATTTTAATACTCAATTACTGTACCTGAACAATATTTGCTGAAACTTTATAACTCCGTTTAGGCTTTGGGTAAGTTCAACTCCTTAAAGACTGTACTAAAGACTGTGCTGACTCACAAGCAAACAAATGTACTTTTCATGCATCAGGTGGCCTTTGATTAAGTCCGACAAGGGACCATTTCCACATTTGCGCAGATCCCAATATCATGAATGAGAATTATAAATCAAAGATGAAACACAAAACACATGTTGCAGCTGGGCCGAGCTGACTGACACTAATAGCTCTGTATAGAGATGTCTCATGAGCGTATACTGCTGACATGATGTGCCGGGATTGGCCTTGACTAGCGATATTGGACTTGCCTTCTCATTCACCTGTCACAGCAATCTGTGTTCATCCCAGAACACTATCCGCTTTCCCGTTGTATTGTGAGATTTCAAAGGCAATGTCATTTCATTCTGGGAGTTCTGGAAGAAGTGTCTCCGTAGAATTTAATATATATTCACACATGCTCATATCTTCTTGAGACACCGGAGAGGGCTGACATGCTTGTTCTGTTTCCAGCAAAGATTGATAATTTAATTACTTTCTCTCCTTTCAATGCAGACGGGATAAGCCAGGAAACCTTACAATATGACCGTTTGCAACCATATTATATTTTGATAAGGCCATTTTTACTAAGATCTGAAGCTCACAAAGAATATTTAAGAGATCAACTTTTCAGACCTTGCTTGTAAGGACTCACATATATTTGTTCTGTGTATTTCCTTTCTTATTCTTTTGTGAAAAACAAGACTGGATCTCATTAGGAGGAATGAGAGGTTTTCCTCCTTTCTTCTTCTAGGATCCAGGGCTCAGATACGCTTACGTGACAGAGACCCAACTTGAAGGAACTTTGAAGTATGGGTGCTAAATCCTCTACCTCATATAAAACACCATTAGTAGACAGTGATTCTCAGTAATTCATTCATGTACTATTTTAAGGTATACAGAATATCTGAAGACTGAAGTCATTTATTAGACTTGGTAGAATTGTTATTTCTCTTTTTTGCTGAGGCAGACTGGTGTATATATATATATATATATATATATATATATATATATATATATATATATCATAGAAGATAATAGATGTTAGTATCCCATATACCAGACAATGTTTCAGCTTCAAATAAAGCCTTTCTTAAGCCTTTTTATTTAATTTCGGAACATGGCTTATTGTATGGACTCTATAAGGCAGTATTTACATGATTGAGCCCATCTCGGAAACACGGTCCATGTGCGAGTCATACTTCCCACACTGAACTCAGCTGTGTGAATTATACTCACTGCATCATAGTAAGTTATAATGCAGTGAGCTTCTGAATGGCTGGATTGCTATGGTACTGAACTCACATAAAGCAGTCTGTTCAATACAGCCGGGATCCAGCCATTAAGGAGCTCATTGCATCATAACTCACTATTCAATTCACACTGTTCAGCCCAGGAAATATGGTCCGCACATGGTCTGTGTTCCCTGAGCCGGACTTGTGAATACAACCTAATATGAATTTATGAGCATTTTCCTTGATGTTGAATATATATAATATATTATAAACATTATAATTATATATATACAGTCATATGAAAAAGTTTGGGCACCCCTATTAATCTTAATCATTTTTAGTTCTAAATATTTGGGTGTTTGCAACAGCCATTTCAATTTGATATATCTAATAACTGATGGACACAGTAATATTTCAGGATTGAAATGAGGTTTATTGTACTAACAGAAAATGTGCAATATGCATTAAACCAAAATTTGACCGGTGCAAAAATTTGGGTACCCTTATCATTTTATTTATTTGAATACTCCTAACTACTTTTTACTGACTTACTGAAGCACAAAATTGGTTTTGTAACCTCACTGAGCTTTGAACTTCATAGCCAGGTGTATCCAATCATGAGAAAAGGTATTTAAGGTGGCCAATTGCAAGTTGTTCTCCTATTTGAATCTCCTCTGAAGAGTGGCATCATGGGCTCCTCAAAACAACTCTCAAATGATCTGAAAACAAAGATTGTTCAACATAGTTGTTCAGGGGAAGGATACAAAAAGTTGTCTCAGAGATTTAACCTGTCAGTTTCCACTGTGAGGAACATAGTAAGGAAATGGAAGACCACAGGGACAGTTCTTGTTAAGCCCAGAAGTGGCAGGCCAAGAAAAATATCAAAAAGGCAGAGAAGAAGAATGGTGAGAACAGTCAAGGACAATCCACAGACCACCTCCAAAGAGCTGCAGCATCATCTTGCTGCAGATGGTGTCACTGTGCATCGGTCAACAATACAGCACACTTTTCACAAGGAGAAGCTGTATGGGAGAGTGATGCGAAAGAAGCCGTTTCTGAAAGCACGCCACAAACAGAGTCGCCTGAGGTATGTAAAAGCACATTTGGACAAGCCAGCTTCATTTTGGAAGAAGATCCTGTGGACTGATGAAACAAAGATTGAGTTGTTTGGTCATACAAAAAGGCGTTATGCATGGCGTCAAAAAAACACAGCATTCCAAGAAAAACACTTGCTACCCACTGTAAAATTTGGTGGAGGTTCCATCATGCTTTGGGGCTGTGTGGCCAATGCCGGCAGCGGGAATCTTGTTAAAGTTGAGGGTCGCATGGATTCAACTCAGTATCAGCAGATTCTTGAGAATAATGTACAAGAATCAGTGACGAATTTGAAGTTACGCCGGGGATGGATATTTCAGCAAGACAATGATCCAAAACACAGCTCCAAATCTACTCAGGCATTCATGCAGAGGAACAATTACAATGTTCTGGAATGGCCATCCCAGTCCCCAGACCTGAATATCATTGAACATCTGTGGGATAATTTGAAGCGGGCTGTCCATGCTCGGCGACCGTCAAACTTAACTGAACTGGAATTGTTTTGTAAAGAGGAATGGTCAAAAATACCTTCATCCAGGATCCAGGAACTGATTAAAAGCTACAGGAAGCGACTAGAGGCTGTTATTTTTGCAAAAGGAGGATCTACTAAATATTAATGTCACTTTTCTGTTGAGGTGCCCATACTTTTGCACCGGTCAAATTGAAATGGCTGTTGCAAACACCCAAATATTAAGAACTAAAAATGATTAAGATTAATAGGGGTGCCCAAACTTTTTTTTTTTGATATATCTAATAACTGATGGACACAGTAATATTTCAGGATTGAAATGAGGTTTATTGTACTAACAGAAAATGTGCAATATGCATTAAACCAAAATTTGACCGGTGCAAAAGTATGGGCACCTCAACAGAAAAGTGACATTAATATTTAGTAGATCCTCCTTTTGCAAAAATAACAGCCTCTAGTCGCTTCCTGTAGCTTTTAATCAGTTCCTGGATCCTGGATGAAGGTATTTTTGACCATTCCTCTTTACAAAACAATTCCAGTTCAGTTAAGTTTGATGGTCGCCGAGCATGGACAGCCCGCTTCAAATTATCCCACAGATGTTCAATGATATTCAGGTCTGGGGACTGGGATGGCCATTCCAGAACATTGTAATTGTTCCTCTGCATGAATGCCTGAGTAGATTTGGAGCTGTGTTTTGGATCATTGTCTTGCTGAAATATCCATCCCCGGCGTAACTTCAAATTCGTCACTGATTCTTGTACATTATTCTCAAGAATCTGCTGATACTGAGTTGAATCCATGCGACCCTCAACTTTAACAAGATTCCCGCTGCCGGCATTGGCCACACAGCCCCAAAGCATGATGGAACCTCCACCAAATTTTACAGTGGGTAGCAAGTGTTTTTCTTGGAATGCTGTGTTTTTTTGACGCCATGCATAACGCCTTTTTGTATGACCAAACAACTCAATCTTTGTTTCATCAGTCCACAGGACCTTCTTCCAAAATGAAGCTGGCTTGTCCAAATGTGCTTTTGCATACCTCAGGCGACTCTGTTTGTGGCGTGCTTTCAGAAACGGCTTCTTTCGCATCACTCTCCCATACAGCTTCTCCTTGTGCAAAGTGTGCTGTATTGTTGACCGATACACAGTGACACCATCTGCAGAAAGATGATGCTGCAGCTCTTTGGAGGTGGTCTGTGGATTGTCCTTGACTGTTCTCACCATTCTTCTTCTCTGCCTTTCTGATATTTTTCTTGGCCTGCCACTTCTGGGCTTAACAAGAACTGTCCCTGTGGTCTTCCATTTCCTTACTATGTTCCTCACAGTGGAAACTGACAGGTTAAATCTCTGAGACAACTTTTTGTATCCTTCCCCTGAACAACTATGTTGAACAATCTTTGTTTTCAGATCATTTGAGAGTTGTTTTGAGGAGCCCATGATGCCACTCTTCAGAGGAGATTCAAATAGGAGAACAACTTGCAATTGGCCACCTTAAATACCTTTTCTCATGATTGGATACACCTGGCTATGAAGTTCAAAGCTCAGTGAGGTTACAAAATCAATTTTGTGCTTCAGTAAGTCAGTAAAAAGTAGTTAGGAGTATTCAAATCAATAAAATGATAAGGGTACCCAAATTTTTGCACCGGTCAAATTTTGGTTTAATGCATATTGCACATTTTCTGTTAGTACAATAAACCTCATTTCAATCCTGAAATATTACTGTGTCCATCAGTTATTAGCTATATCAAATTGAAATGGCTGTTGCAAACACCCAAATATTAAGAACTAAAAATGATTAAGATTAATAGGGGTGCCCAAACTTTTTCATATGACTGTATATATATATCTATATATATATAGATATATATATCTATATATATATTGTGAGAGTGTGAACCTAGAGGGCGCTGGTGAGCGACCCAAAACCAGGGTTAAAAAGGTCCTCAACCACACCCATGGGGGGGTTTCACAGAGGGAGTGCATACAGCAGAGGAGTGCTGCTGAGAACCTGCAGGGAGCAGGTAAATGGTGGACCAGTTGGAGACAGACAAGGGGGTCTGTCCCAAGAGAACTGGACTCCACAAGCAGACTTGATGGGCTCAGTGTGAGCCAGATTGCTGAGGAGAAACCTCAGCAAAGCATCTTGCCCTCAGAGAGTAGTCAGGGTTCAAGAAGTGAGGTATTGCCCTGTGTGTGGGCTAGGCTGTTTTTTTTTGTTTTTGTTCCTGTTATCACTTACTAGCTGAATAAAGCCATTCTTTTGGATTTGCATTACCTGATATGCTGTTTATTTGTCACCCAGCGCCACAAACACCTCTGTTAAGTCCAGGAAGCTCCTACCTTTGATGCTAAACTACCCTCAATTGTCACATATATATAAACATTACTTTGTTATCTCTATATAAATCATTGGAAATGGAAAAACGTTGACAAGTTATTGACTATCATAAATTATCCCTGTATCTTGCTCTTGCTATTGGGTATGGGCATGGTTTGCCAGATTTGCACCATTACCATGCATAGTATGAAGAATGTTTCCAAATTTATTTGGATTGTCACATTTTTCACCAAAAAATACTGACCAGGGAAAAAAGTGGGCATGGTTTGTGTGACTTAGAGGGAGTCTGTCACCCAGAATCTCAATATCAAACCATCCACAATCAATGTTAGGGACATTATGCTGTGCACTATTATACCTGTAGATACTCCAATAGATGCACTATTGCCTTGAAATAGACTTTTTTTTAATATGCAAATGAAGCTCAAGTGCAATAGGGGCAGGTCAGAACTACCAAGGTTTCTGTATTCAGATTTGAAAACCGGAGGCTCTCACATGCCCCAAGAAAGAGTACTACGGTACCTGATCTCCTCATATGTATGAGACCAGTGTGTTCATAAAGGGGGCACGTTCCCTGCCCCTCTCACAAGTGATAGATGGGATGCTGTGTATCTGCATGTATACATAGCAGGTGAGAGGAGCAGGGGGAGTGCTCACCTCATGAATACAGTGGTCTTATAACTATGAGTCTGCTGTATTTTTTGATAGCTCCTATTAGCCAAATTACACAATATTTTCTGTTTGACCTTTAGTCAAAAAAGAAAGCATATATTTCATGACATTGCCGACAGATCCACTTTAACATTGATCACACCTTGTTACAACGTAAATTCTACTATTGGTGTCCACATCCATTTGGATCCATGCTACTTGTGGTTTTAGATGTGTATATAGCAGGCTAATGTGGCTTGCCAGCAGACATCTTTCTCCTACAGTATATTTTCTGGACTGTATAATAAAGATCCATTCTAGTGGAAGAAAGTTTCACTAAAACTAAGTTTTCTTATTATAGTCTTACAATGTTAATTATCATACTATAGTAGAGCTTTTATCATAATGTTCCATCTCTATCTGTTTTGTTCTAACCTTGAAAACGCCTGTTGTAACCTCGAGTCAGACATACTTCTTTTTTCATTGCGGGATTGTACGGATATTACACATCCTTTGTTAGTGTAACCTCAGAGTACTCCTTAAGTGGTTTCATTTGTTAGGGACAGCCTGCAGAAAGCAGTCATGTTCATAATGTACCCAGTCAGTGTTACAAACAATATAACCAGTCTGTGTTACCATGTCAGAGAGTAGCTAGAACAGCCCTGCAGGTGATTAAAACAACATAACTGGGTCTAGTGGAGAGGCAGAACAGGGGACTGTGTGTCTTAATGGAGCATCACAGGAGATCCGGCTATTTAATGTTCTATTTTCTTTTATTGCGCCTGCAAGATGTATTTATGCTGTGTGAGCTGTATATGCAGCCTCTGCGTGGAGCTGTGACAGCCTGCTGAGAGGCTCCTGCATTAGGTAACCCACTTCCCTGGAATACAGGAGGGATTGAGAGATTAACACATATTTGGGAGCAGCTGTGAAGAATGTAAATTGCCAATTTAGAATGGAGGGGTGTTCTGTGGGAGCAGAGGCCACGGGAGGAAATGTTGACTTTGGACCAAGGCTAGAGAGTCCACGAGTGACAAAGCGCCTCATTCACTTCCTAATATTTATGAGGTTTGCAGTGCCCCATACTCCGGCTCTGCAGCCCATTGCTCCGTATGTGTTCCCTGTAATTACTGTCACACTGCCCTCCAATTTGTTCAGGCTGTAAAGTAAGGGGACATTGGCCTTAACCATTTGCTTTTTCCAGTAAAGCATTATTCAGAGTGGATGCCTGGTGTTCTCAGCTGCTTAAGAAATGTGACAGATGTCACAGAGCTTTGCAGACTGATTCTTCATATCATTGTTCTAAGATGTGACAGAACGCTGAGAACCTTCCATGATTGTTTGTGTCCTTGCAAAGCTTAATATATTACTGCATTGTTTTCATCTGTGGCCTGCTAAATTGAAAAGCATATTTTATTATAAAAAGATAAAAAGATGCCTAATGGAATGATTTTAAAGAAGCAATCCCCCTACACAATTAAATGCATTGTAAATTTTTTGACCTACCCCTCCCCATTTCTAAATGTGTATTTCAAAGTGTAAAAAAATGTACTATGTGCATAGATTCTGACTCACCTCCATAGTGTCGCTGCCCGATGTAATCTCTTCTTTAACTTGCAGATTAACAAAATGAATCAGGGATCTCAATGTATTCTTATGGGAGCCAGAAAGATTCTCATAGAAATGTATTAAGAGTTCTGACTTCTGGTTCACCCATTTTTGCTGATGTTCAGAACCCAGCTCTGCCCTCTAACATAAACATTGATAGGTCCCAATGTGCAGTGGAGAAATGGAGGGAAAGACAAAGTAGGCATCTGCCTAAGGTTCCATTGAAGGGAGGGCCCAATTCATGGATTCAAAATAATTTATTTATAGAAATAAAACAATGATGCATTTCTTAGGGCAGCCAAGTGCAAGCGACAGATAAAGCAGCAACTGCCATGGTTAATAGGGGTTTCCATTAATATTTTAGAGACAAAATAGCTCCTGCCATAAAAATACATGATAGGACAAGTGGCTAGATCAGTACTAAGAAATGCAAATGTGCATATTAAAGCAGGTAAGTTAATAGAGCAGTATGTATTATACTCCTTTACCAGCAATCCAGTAATCTTTATCTTTATCCAGAAATTGTGTCCTTGACGTAATATGGAGATTGGAGAATAACCACAGTACAAATTAAGAATATTTATTGCAGATAAATATTCTTAATTCGTAGTGTAGTTCTCTGGTTATTCCCCTCTTTTTCGGTATATTACGATATCTTTTTATTTTTACAATATTTATTGACTAATATTTTGCTGCACCCAAAAAGCTGCAGCATGCTTCACTTTTTTCTGTTTCATTAGATTTCCCCCATTGGAGTCATTCCCCACCAGTATCTTTTCCATTTGAGACTTTGAATTTACCAGGCGGATGATCTTCCATGATATTTGCTGAGTTGGAGACACAGTTGGAGACACCACTTCGAGACACAGACACAGACACAGTTCGAGACACAGTTGGAGACACCACCTGATACTCCTCTCTAGGTGTATAGCCTTCATACATTGAGTGGAGCACAGCACTAGGAGACTGGCAGGCACACAATCTTCTATTGAGGCTCAGGTGAGAGCGATACCGCAGACAATCCATTGAATTTGGTGAGTGGTACTTTTAGCTAGGATTGGATTTTGGATCTTATTATACATATTATGTTACTTTACTTCACAAAGGTGATGCCTTTTTCTCTGCGCTTTTGTTTTCAGATGACATAAGGTGGAATCATTTCTACATTTGTTCATTTCTACATGCTGTTAAGACCAAATATAACTGGATGTCCAACAAGGATTATGACCTATTGTTAATTTATGGGCAGACTATAGAAAGTCACTTGGGCTTGCTATCGAAATATTGGAATTTAATATGCCCAATCAGTTTCAACCTAGTTCCCTATCAAAGGGGGTCCATCACCGCCCCCAAAGCATATTCAACTACTACCGTATGTAAATGAGGCAGTTAGTGCACTGGGGTGAGCCTTCAGCTCTGGGAGCACTGCGTTTCTGCTTAGGTAGGATAGCTGATGTGAAGCAGTAGGAGGATCAACTTCTACTGCAAAGGGTGAGTCAGAAGAAGGTAGAGATATCAGACATACAGTGGGGAAAAAAAGTATTTAGTCAGCCAACAATTGTACAAGTTCTCCCACTTAAAAAGATGAGAGAGGCCTGTAAATGACATCATAGGTAGACCTCAACTATGAGAGACAAAATGAGAATACAAATCCAGAAAATCACATTGTCTGATTTTTAAAGAATTTATTTGCAAATTATCGTGGAAAATAAGTATTTGGTCAATAACAAAAGTTCATCTCAATACTTTGTTATATATCCTTTGTTGGCAACGACAGAGGTCAAACGTTTTCTGTAAGTATTCACAAGTTTGGCACACACTGTTGCTGGTATGTTGGTCTATTCCTCCATGCAGATCTTCTCTAGATGTTTTGGGGCTGTCGCTGGGCAACACGGACTTTCAACTCCCTCCAAGGGTTTTCTATGGGGTTGAGATCTGGAGACTGGCTAGGCCACTCCAGGACCTTGAAATGCTTCTTACGAAGCCACTCCTTCGTTGCCCTGGCGGTGTGCTTGGGATCATTGTCATGCTGAAAGACCCAGCCACATTTCATCTTCAATGCTCTTGCTGATGAAAGGAGGTTTGCACTCAAAATCTCACGATACATGGCCCCATTCCTTCTTTCATGTACACGGATCAGTCGTCCTGGTCCCTTTGCAGATAAACAGCCCCAAAGCATGATGTTGCCATCCCCATGCTTCACAGTAGGTATGGTGTTCTTTGGATGCAACTCAGCATTCACTCTCCTCCAAACACAACAAGTTGTGTTTCTACCAAGCAGTTCTACTTTGGTTTCATCTGACCATATGACATTCTCCCAATATTCTTCTGGAACATCAAAATGCTCTCTAGCAAACTTCAGATGGGCCCGGATATGTACTGGCTTAAGCAGGGGGACACGTTTGGCACTGCAGGATCTGAGTCCCTGGCGGCGTAGTGTGTTACTGACGGTAGCCTTTGTTACGTTAGTCCCAGCTTTCTGCAGGTCATTCACTAGGTCCCCCCATGTGGTTCTGGGATTTTTGCTCACCGTTCTTGTGATCATTTTGAACCCACGGGGTGAGATCTTGCATGGAGCCCCTGATCGAGGGAGATTATCAGTGGTCTTGTATGTCTTCCATTTTCTAATTATTGCTCCCACAGTTGATTTCTTCACACCAAGCTGCTTGCCTATTGCAGATTCAGTCTTCCCAGCCTGGTGCAGGTCTACAATTTTGTTTCTGGTTTCCTTCCACAGCTCTTTGGTCTTCATCATAGTGGAGTTTGGAGTGTGACTGTTTGAGGTTGTGGACAGGTGTCTTTTATACTGATAACAATGTCAAACAGGTGCCATTACTACAGGTAATGAGTGGAGGACAGAGGAGCCTCTTAAAGAAGAAGTTACAGGTCTGTGAGAGCCAGAAATCTTGCTTGTTTGTAGGTGACCAAATACTTAGTTTCCACCATAATTTGCAAACAAATTGTTTAAAAATCAGACAATGTGATTTTCTAGATATGTTTTCTCATTTTGTCTCTCATAGTTGAGGTCTACCTATGATGTCAATTACAGGCCTCTCTCATCTTTTTAAGTGGGAGAACTTGCACAATTGGTGGCTTACTAAATACTTTTTTTCCCCACTATATGTCACTGAGAAAGCTGAGAGAGAATGTCCAGGAGAGATAAAGGAATGTGAATATGAATGTTTTTTTTTTTTTTTGGCAGACTAAATACTTTTTTTTCCTCACTGTATCCGGATATCAGGCAGAAGAAGGTAGGGTTCTGAGTGCCAAGATCAGTGCTCAAGGGAGCTCAAAGCTCATCTCTAGTGCAGCAACTGTCCCATCTGCAACTTCAGATTTGTTTTTCTCCAAATCTACAAAAGTGACATACATGTATGTACACAGGTATCTTGTTTATCACTGTAATTAGAGATGGGCGAACCTCCCAAGATTAATTTCAGGTTCGGGTGGCTCATGTGACCACTGTGATCCAATCTTGACCTCAGCGGTGACCCCCAGCAAATGACATCACCAGGAGAGCACTGGACACCGTGAGGAGGCCCAAAAGAGGTGAGGGAAGATGAGTATAATTATTTTTTTCACCTTGCCTGAGCCTCCTGAATAGACCCCAGGGTATAATAATTTACAGCAATGCATGCTGCAGCTGCTATTTTACAAATCCCAATTTTTTTCAGTTTCATTAAAAAAACGAACCATTTGGGATATTCGGGTAAAACCTGGCTTGTGCCGAAGTGGTTCACCCATCTCTAACTGTAACACTCTAACATGACAGAATTTCAGTTCATACATGTTTAAAATTACATAAAATTCTATATAGAGTGAATTGGAGAGACATCATTAGCAGGATCTGAGTGAAAGGAGAGACACAGTCACAAAAAGAGGCTGCTGGAGATAAATAGGAAGTTTGTATTTCACCCTAAGTGCTTTATTGACATCAGTACACCTCTATAATACCCTATATGACCCTGATAATGCTTCTGAGTGATATAATTAAATGAACAGACTCCCCTTTACTTTCTGTATGCAGTGTATGGGAGCTATCATATCAGGTAGACTCTACCTCCCAGCTTGGAGACAACTGAGAATTAGAGATAGAGCCTGTGGAGGGAAAACTGCTAAAAATAAAGAATATAAGATATATAATGGGTATGAATAGTGTTCTTCCTTACATACACACTGTTTATGAAATTTTGTTGAACAGTTAAGTGCAAATTAAACCGATCTTTTTTATCTAAGCTAACTTCCCCCCACCCCGCCTACCTTCTAAATTACTTACTGTACCAAAAAGCTATATTTACTATATTTACCAAGATTGCCGCACATTTTCCGGTGACGTTCAGTTTCCCCAATTCGGGAAATGGAACATCACCAATACTAACCAACCTCCCCCCACCCCATCATCTTCCTGTCCGGATCTTCTGGGCACGGGATGTCACTTCTGGGCTGTACACCGGCTCTCCGGCTCTATTGCGCAGGTGTGGATGGCCAGAAGACATCACGGAGGTGTTGGCTGTCCAGGACAAGTGAAGTCCCGTGCCGAGAAGATCCTGCCCAAAAGACAGGTAAGTATGATGGGGGGGTGAGTTATTAGTGTGTGGACAAGCTAGAGAAACAGGGAGGGGGTGTGAGTGAGAAAGGGAGGGTGAGGAAGTCAGCTCTAAGTGAAGCACAAGGCATCATGGTAGTTGTAGGAAAACAGAACAGGAGGCTACCCATGTAAGCAAATGCAGAAGATGCCAAGAGCTCCCAAAGAAACCCATAAATCACTCAAAACACTGCTAAAGGTATTTGGTTGAACTTATTAACCTATTAATAGCACTAACCGACCTTTTTTGAAAAATTATTTTTTGCCTGGAAAACCTCATTAAGGATACTAAATGTCTCAAGATATCCCTACTGCGATCTTTCAAATGCATTGTTTTGATCTGTCTTAGAGTGAGAGTAGTGGACTGAAAAGCCGAAAGAATGACTGGAGCAGATGGAGCACCCTCTGTCTGCATTGGTCTCCATTCACTGTGATATTAAAAAACAAGACAGAAGCCATTCTTCTTCCATCTCATTTGTTGACTGTCCACTCTACAGGACTTCTTTTCTTCCATTGGAAAAGTAAACCAGCAGGATGTTTGACGTTTTCTGTCTTTTTTAGCTTTGGAGTGAATAGAGACAGATGCAGACAGAGGGTTCTCTATCTGCATCAGTCATTCTGTCAGCTTTTCATTCTGTTGCTCTGATCCTATGATGGATCAGAACAATGGAAATGCAAATCAGCAGTGTGAATGTACCCTATTTTATTATTTTTATTTTTTACATTTTATTTATTGCAAATTTATTTTCTAAACAGTATCAGGAGGCAGGTAAATTTATTCTTAGGGTACTATCAAATATCTGAAATGTTGCGGACAGATAAGTAGGCATAAATCTGGCTAGCTCAGATGCCTTTGAAAGACAGAAGGTACGGTTGATTTGAAAAAGAGGTTATTTGAAAAGCGTTATCTTTGTACCTTTTTTCAATAAATTTATCAGACTTTATTGGATGATTCTACTATTCTTTCATCTGCCATCCCACACACCCTATGAGGGTTGAAGTGAAGAGCGCCTAATATTGGTCTCTGCCTGTAAAGAGTTTTTTCCCCTGCAACTTTGTTTGCTGTGGATAGAAAAATGTTTTCTTTTATTATTCCAATATAATTAAGATAAGTTTTTTGGGTCTACACATTGTTACTATTTTAATAACCATTAACTGAAATATTTTTGAGTAGAATCTGAATGTTGCCTTCATTATCTTTCATTGCAATGTGTCAAAACTGAAAACTCAACTTTTAGGTTACAGTTAGTGCAGTTAGTTTTAGGTTACATTAGTAATCTTTTATTTTAGCCTTATTAGGTGATACTTCTTGGGAATACTCTTTATGTAGTTTGGTTTAGTACATCTGTAATCTAATCATCTCAGTCTCAGAGGCCCAAGTTGTTTCAATGATGCAGTCTCAAGTATAGGACGATATTTTATTGGAAAAGGAAAAGATTCCAATGGAATATTGTTGTGATAAATATTGACTAATCACTATGCCATACAACTGTTCCAGTTGTCCTTTGATATATAGGCACTAGTGAACCTCTGCTGAGAGTTAAGCTTTGGGTTAGGAAAAATAACCTCATAATAGTATGGACTTCAACATTCCTAGGTGACCAATTAGGCCCACAGCAAACAAGCTAAAATATGAGTACTACTAAAAGGGTTTTACAGGGAACAAAGTCTGTGTTTTGCTGCAAAAACTTTCCATGTGAGTCAACTGTCGGCACATTCTAGCACATCGTTTTAAAGAACACTTAAGCATGGTCTTGATGACAAACAAAAGGAATAATAAAATAGGAAAAAAACAAATACATGCAAAAACAGTGGTAGTGGGTATATAATTCAATACACAAACAAATCCCACACAGTAATAGGTCACCACTGGTCTTTTTGGCACTAAAGGGGTTACTGATTTCTCTGACTCTCATGGGGAACACAAAAAAGCCCTCGAGAAAACAGAACATGATTATTTGAGGTTGCTTAATTGGGAGGGAGATAATTGGGGTAGAACTCGCAACCAAAGAACACAAAGCATTTAGCTCTGAACGGAAAGTGAAGCTAATAATTACTCAGACAAAAGACCAGCTCAGGAGGGCACAATATGATTGAAAAAAATGAAAGAAGAAAGAAGGGGGATTTTATGAGGAGTGAGAGAAAAGGACTGTGGGAAGAGGTTTAACCCTTTCTGGACAGATTTTTTTGGGAAATCCCTCCTAAGGCACAAACATTCCAGTTTTTAGGTTGAGATTCTCTTTGAAACATTTCTGGTCTTAGACATCTTTATGTGATGTACTGCCGAGGGATTGATTTTTCTCACTGTTGGTTGTATCATAGTTTTTGAGAAATGACCTGTGTCTTTGAGCCATTCAGAAAGGTCAGAGGCACAAACACTAAAGCCTAACACCCTCTCTCCAGGAAAAAAAAAAAGATTTATTTACAATATAGTTGTCAAAATACCACTATATTAGAGAGATTATACTGTTACTGCACAAAACAAGCTATACAAAAACCCATACAGTATTAGAAATGCAAGACACAAATCATACTACTATACCATGACCATTTCCACTACAAAGTAATTCAATAACAGTACCATAACAAATATAAAAAGCACTGTACAAAGACCAATATTACTACTTTACAGTGACTATACAGTAGTAAATATAATTTCTTTTCATGCAATCTGTAGACTCTATAAATGCGTACAGTACAGCTGAACCCACTACTCGCAGTTGATGTGTTCTCTGATTGTAATCATTCACTTTTCCTGTTTTCTCCTTCTGGCTGAGACCACCATGAATTCTTCTGTATGATTTGAGTCAGCAGAGTTCTCTGTCCAGACATTCTCCTCATTTTTCTAGCACCCATTCTACCTTCTCTCAACCTAAAAAAAACTTTCTATCCTACTGCTATCTGTGCCCTTAGGTGTCCTATTTTCCCCTATTGCTATACCTTCTGTACTGTGTAGTGCTTCCAAATACTGTACTTCAGATTGCGATAACTGTACCCCTCAAAAAATGGTGGGACATAGACAGCATCCCTGAAAAAAATTCCAATATTTTAATAGTGACAAAGTGCTGCATATTGTGTGAGGATATCAGAAATGAGTGGTGCATCGTAGGGTAGCCCCCTTCACGCCCTTCCCATCTAAAAACCCTAGAAAACAATAAAACTTTTGGTCACCGTACCTAAATTCTACTTGGGCAGAGACTCTAGGGCCTCTTCTTGCCTGTGAAGTCAATGGCATGATGTAATGATAATGATAATGATAATGTTTTGGTATGCTGGCATTCTATGCATGATACAGTTACCTTGTAGGCCTCAGGCCTAAAGCAGCAAATGGCCTACGAGAGACAAGCCACGGAGCATATCATCTACTAACTGGATTCTCATAAGGCTTTTTATCAATTGGCATAAATAATCAACATCTCAGGAATAGAAAATGTACAACCTCTTAGTGTGATGTTTTAGGGCACAATCACTCATAGTGGTAGTTTATAGTATCGTCAAAAGTCTTAAAAGGCTTTACAGTGATTTACTGTGGCTATTCTATGTGTATTCTATTTTTTGTATGAGTACTTTACCATCAGATTTCTATTGCTTTGTAATGGTCATAATAAGATAAGCACGTTGTAGTATACTTTCCATGAAAAAATGAAAGAAAACAAATCTGACAAATATCCTGAAGGTGGGATTATTTAATAAACAAAAATGATAATATCTTGGTCATTCCTATACATCAAAGACCTTGTAAAAATGAAAGTTTTGATTCCCTTGTGACTAGAGCCTTATTTACAAAGTTTAAGTTTTTTATAGGCTTTGACAAACTTGGTTCAAGAGCAGAAGCATCACTAGGGGTTCAACATGGGGAGAGGTGGGTGGACTGAACATGTCTAAATGGACTCCCAAGTCAGGTATATCAATATTATCACAAATTGGTTACCATATGGTTGTAGATAGTGGGTGTATACAGGTCTTTAAAGGCTGTTTAGTTGAATACAGTATTGACTTACAGGTGATGTCTATAATCGTGTTGACTGTAATCGTTCACATTTCTCGTTTCTTCCATCTGGACCATCATTCATGACCACTTCTTCCTACAGTGACTTGTCTCTGTAAAGTTTGTATCAGAGACATCTTGGGCTCTCCACTTTTCCAGGCACCCGACCCACACTGTCCTAACCTACACAAGGTTCCAATACTGCTGCTAACCCCACTTATAAAATATATATAATATAAAAATCACCTGGAAATGAGTAATACCCCCATGTGCCTTTTTAATTTAATAATGCTCCTATATGTCTATTTTAGTTAATAGTATCCCTTAATGAATAATGTCCCCTAATTAATAATGTCCTGTGTACCACTTAAATCAATAAGGCCCAAGTGTCACTTACTGTACATGAATACTGTCCAATTCCCCTATTAATTGTACCCTTGTATAAATTATGCCCTTGATGCCCTCTTACATAAATATTGCACCCTAATCCCCTTGTATTAATAATGCTTATTAATAATTGATATAATGGGGTTTTTCATAAACAGGACAAACATAAAGGGGGACTAGGTAGATGAAACAAACAAACAAAAAAATCATGCTCACCTCCCCAGCCCAGTTTCAGACACCATTGAGATCACTGGTTGGCCTCAGTGGTCGCATGCTGTGCAGGACTTCTGATGGGAAAGGTACGCCGCGCACAGTGACGGCGTACATCAGAGCATTAGGAACAGGTGAGTACGATTTTTTTTAAATGTTTACCTCCCTTAACCTCCTCTGTAATTTGTTCAATTCCTGAACAACCCCTTTAAGTGCTTAAAAGCAACTTTTATTATTCCCTGGAATACCCCTTTAATTCTGCCCTAAAGCCCCCTTGTTATTGCCCCTTATATTCATACTGGCTCTACTGACCTCTCTGATAAATGATGATCACTTTTGTAAAGCCCCTAATGCCTCTTTGTATTAATTATGCCCCTTATATTGCTAATGGTCCTTCCTTAAATTTACAATGGCAGCAATTGCCCTCCTATATGTAATACCCCTCTTCTATTAAAATGACCAAAATGTATAAAAAAAAAAAAATTAAATAAAAAGTTATACTTACCTACTGTAACTCTGAACCCCAATGCATTTAGAGAGCTACTTACTGCAAAGCACCAGATCTACAAAGATATCTGCATCCTGGTGCAGAAAGCGGAGACAGTGACATCATCATCGGACAGACTTATCAGGGCAACTCATAGGCTGTAGACCTGAAGTGTTTTGTGGCTTACGAGTTACTTAATAGTAGAGCACGAAGCAAGACGCTTCCTTCTTTACTATGCATTTCAATTACATCTGTGTCATGCAGATGCTGATACAGTTGTATGTATAGTTTGTGTTGCGTCAGCCCCAGGGTGGTCCCCACAGAGCTGCGCTCACTCCTATCTATGCCTCTTGTTCAAGATGTCGCATGGTTTTCTCAGAAATGGTCAGCTTTTTTGATGGCTAAAGACTAAAGAAAAGTCTACTGATTTGCTACATAAGGCCTTGTACATGGCAGTGACTGGAGGCTATATGGAGGCATACGGAGTACCTGTGGCTCTGCATACTGCCATATAGTGCTCTGTGAAATTCTGTATAATGTAATTATTTTAGTATCTATTGGATTTACTCAGAGGTATAAAAATGTACAAACAGCATGGATGCTTGTACAGAACGGTAATATGTTTGTGTGCATGAGTCCAAAATGAACATTGTTGGTTTTGGGGTTACTGAGGTATTTCTATCAAAATTATACAAAATAAAGAATGCTTAACAACAAACCCTCAGTTATTATTGTAACATCCACCAATGAACTGTAATCAGAAGCTCTTGGCTTTATAGAAGTAACACTGGATGCCCAAGAATGAAGGAAGCTTTCCCAGAAGAATTTGTTATTGGATTTGGAATGGATTATCACCATAATGATCCCATTTCGAGGCTTGTTGGTAGGAACAGAAAACTTGCTTTTCTAAAACAATGTAAGGCCGTATTAGACATTTATCTAGAACAAATTTTCTGGAAGTATGCAACACAGAAAGTGACTTAACTTACTTGTAAGGTAGTGATCAAGGGTTCCCCTTTAAAGGAAAAGTTGCAAATTGTATTGGTTAAAAAGGAAAATTATTTTTTTACTATTTCTTTCTTTACAGGGCAATGGCACACTAAAGCTTGGGGGTTGCAGTTCGCTATACGTAAGTTATTCTTCTATCTGCTACAGGGACAGGGCATGGGGACACTGCCAGGCACTATGGCCATCTTTCAAAGCAACCAGGCCCTAAACGTGTGCTGCCAATGTATGGTACATACTGACAGTTCAAGATACATTGAGTGAAATTTAACAAAAACAGCATTACTGATAAGCCAGTAATGATCTCCTTTGCTTCAGAGTGAGATGTCTCTGGTTTATTAACCCCTTCCCTCTGCAGGCATTTTTCGATTTTCATTTTTGACTCCCCATCTTCCAAACCCCATAACTTTGTTATTTTTCCGTTCACAGAGCCATATGATGGCTTAATTTTTGCAGGACAAATTGTAGTTTGTAATGGTACCATTTAATATTCTGTACAATGTATTTTGTACAATGTACTGGTAAGCTGGAAAAAATTCAGCGACTTTTTTAGGGGCTTTGTTTTTACTGCTTTCATTGTGCAGCCAAAATGACATGTCACCTGTATTCTATGGGTCAGTACAATTCTGGGAATACCAAATTTATATAGTTTTTTTTTTTACACTGAAGCCCCTTTAAAAAAATCCAAAACTTTGCAAAAAAAAATTTTTTTCTTGGAGTCGCCATAGTCTGACACCAGTAACTTTTTAATATTTACATGTATGGGGATGCATAAGGCGTCTTTTTTTGTGAGGCCAGATGTACTTTTTAGTCACACCATTTTGGGGAATGTCTGATGTTTTGATCGCTTTTTATTCAAATTTTTATGGGAAGCAAAATGGCGAAAATACAGTGGTTTGGCTTTCCAGGCGTTTTCAGACATGGGGATATATAATTTGTTTATGTTTGTTTATTTATCTTTATTTTGAATCTTTGAAAAATGGGTAAATTGAACAATTTTTTTTAATTTTTTTTTTCATATTTTGACTATATATAATTACACTGTATTGCAGTCTATGTGAGATTCACTACATTACTCTCGAGGCCGGTCACAGACTCTGATTGTGGGCATTAGCTCTGGGTCTCCGCTGTACATTACAGTGGAGACCCAGTAGCTATGGCAGCTACTCTGCAGTAGAGAGGCCGTCCATCTTTAAAGACCCAACATCCGCCGTAATAGTATGGCAGATGTGGGGAATGGGGTTAAGAAACTCATGCCTGTTAATAAATTAAGTGCCTTTCTTGCCCTTTAAGCACCAGCAACTCAAATCTGTGCCAGTTTCTGTTGTAAATTATAGTAAATTTCTGGGGCCACAGAGACCATGATCCCTGCCAGGGGCATAATGAGTAACTATAGGGACCCCACTCTACCATGACCACTTTAAGCAGGAAATTCATAACTTGATGCATCATTATTTTGGTTTCCTATAGAAACAGTGATAATGCACATAGTGATTTTACAGTACAGGTAATGCACACAGTAATGTGACAATACAGAGATAATTAACACAATAATGTCATAGCACAGAGATAATTATCACAGTGATGTCATAGTACATAGATAATGTACACTGTGACATCACAGCATACAAAGATGGTGATTATATTGATGTCACATGCAGGCATTATGATGTGTCAGTAAAGTAATGGAAGTGCATTCAGTTTTACACTTCTTTCATCATCCACAGTTATCACAAATTGCACTTTAGATCTCAGTGGAAATGACTCCCCCCCCCTTAGTTTTTGTGTCCCATAGCAGCTACTATGTCTGCTCCCCCAGTAGTTACATCCATGTCACCTCCTGCTTCCGCCTTGTTCATCCCCTGCCTACTCCAGAAAAACACTGTCATGAAAAAGTAAAAAGTCACAAAAGCTGGTTTGTGCAAAAATGTGTAACTTTTTAACATAGTGACCATAGTAATTTCACCCATTGTATTTAGATGTACAAGTTAATAATGATGACAAAACAAAGCAATTGAACAGTCTCTTAAAGAGGAACATAGATTCTTTATTACCTCAAGGAGGAGTATAACATGTACTCATACTCACACTTGCCCCTTACATGCTGTCTCTTTGTCCCTTGTCCTATGGGCCACTCTACCACATGACAGGACACTGGTAAGGCCCAGTTCACATCTGCGTTCGGGTTTCCGTTCGAGTTGTCCGCTTGGGGACCCCCTGAACGGAAAACTATACGCATAGAAAAGCGGTTATCCAAGGAAACCCGCGAACCCCATAGACTATAATGGAGTCCGTGTGGTTTCCGCACGAAACATGCGGAGAGAAAAGTGCTGCTTGCAGTACTTTTCTCTCCGCATGTTTTGTGCGGAAACCGAGCGGAAACTACACAGACCCCATTATAGTCTATGGGGTCCGTCGGTTTCCTTAGGTAACCACTTTTCTTTGCGTATAGGTTTCCGTTCGGGGGGTCCCCATACGAACGGAAACCCGAACACAGATGTGAACTGGGCCTAATCTAATTTGTACATAGTAAGATGAGAGCACTGTTACAGATTTCGCTTCATCTCTGGCCTGGGATTCTGTGGCCTAAAATTGGACATAGGAAATAAGGGTATATTCTGACACTGCATCAGTGCTTGCACAATGCAGACAATATGCTGCAGTACTATTATCTAAGGATCTAATAATAGAGTCAAAACAATAAATGTGATTATTGTAAGAGCGTTGCAGATAACTCTGTCTTCAGTGAATTGGCCTGATTAGATTTTATTGCAATATAGTTTCCATATTTTACTCATTTTCTATTCCTAAGAGATAATGAGGTATTAGCACATTTCTTACGGACTGGATGAAGATTGGCAGGAACGTCACAATATCTCTGATTTAAAGAAATGGAAATGAGTTCAGTGAATAATATGATGTGTTATACATATGTAGAACTTATTTCTAAGGATTTGGTTATGCTTTGTTTAAATGCAATGGATTTAAGCAGCTGCAGCTATTGATGTGTGCAAGCAGTACTACTACCATTAACAACTCATTTTTGTCTAGTTGTGTATAGTCATAATGGCTGTGCTATTATATATACTTATGTATGCTAACTTTTCTATGTTATTTAATGGAGAATAGTATCAGAGAACTATGTTCAATAACCTTAACACATAACTTTTGATAATATTGTTAAAATGGCCAATCAAGTTATACAAATAAAGACAAACACAACATAAAAGAGCTAAAATCCAGCAATAGTTGCAATAGCACAGTACAATAGTAATAATAGTAATAGTAATAGCAATAGCACAGTACAATAGTAATAGTAATAGTAATAGCACAGTACAATAGTAGTAATAGCAATAGCAATACTAATAGTAACACTAATAGTCATAGCAATAGCACAGTACAATAGTAAGTAATAGAAATAGCAATAGTAATACTAATAGTAATAGCAATAGCACAGTACAATAGTAGTGATAGTAATAGCAATAGTAATACTAATAGTAATAGCACAGTACAATAGTAAGTAATAATAATAGCACAGTACAATAGTAGTAATAGCAATAGTAATAGTAACACTAATAGTAATAGCAATAACACAGTACAATAGTAATAATAGTAATAGCAATATTAATAGTAATAGCACAGTACAATAGTAAGTAATAGTAATAGCAATAGAACAGTACAATAGTAGTAATAGTAATAGCAATAGCTATAGTAATAGTAACACTAATAGTAATAGCAATAGCACAGTACAATAGTAGTAATAGTAATAGCAATAGTAATAGTAATAGCAATAGCACAGTACAATAGTAAGTAATAGTAATAGCAATAGTAATACTAATAGTAATAGCAATAGAACAGTACAATATTAGTAATAGTAATAGCAATAGCTAAAGTAATAGTAACACTAATAGTAATAGCAATAGCACAGTACAATAGTAGTAATAGTAATAGCAATAGTAATAGTAATAGCAATAGCAATAGCACAGTACAATAGTAAGTAATAGTAATAGGAATAGTAATACTAATAGTAAGAGCAATAGAACAGTACAATATTAGTAATAGTAATAGCAATAGTAATAGTAACACTAATAGTAATAGCAATAGCACAGCACAATAGTAGTAATAGTAATAGCAATAGTAATGGTAATAGCAATAGCAATAGCACAGTACAATAGTAAGTAATAGTAATAGGAATAGTAATACTAATAGTAATAGTAATAGAACAGTACAATAGTAGTAATAGCAATAGCAATAGTAATAGTAACACTAATAGTAATAGCAATAGCACAGCACAATAGTAGTAATACTAATAGCAATAGCACAGTAAAATAGTAGTAATAGCAATAGCAATAGTAATACTAATAGAAATAGCACAGTACAATAGTAAGTAATAGTAATAGCAATAGTAATACTATTAGTAATAGCAATAGCACAGTACAATATTAGTAATAGTAATAGCAATAGTAATACTATTAGTAATAGCAATAGAACAGTACAATAGTAAGTAATAGTAATAGCAATAGTAATACTAATAGCAATAGCACAGTACAATAGTAAGTAATAGTAATAGCAATATAACAGTACAATAGTAGTAATACTAATAGCAATAGCACAGTACAATAGTAAGTAATAGTAATAGCAATAGTAATACTATTAGTAATAGCAATAGCTCAGTACAATAGTAAGTGATAGTAATAGTAATAGAACAGTACAATAGTAGTAATAGTAATAGCAATAGTAATAGTAATATGAATATTAATAGTAATAGCTCAGTACAATAGTAAGTAATAGTAATAGCAATAGAACAATATAATAGTAGTAATAGTAATAGCAATAGCTATAGTAATAGTAACACTAATAGTAATAGCAATAGCACAGTACAATAATAGCAATAGCAATAGTAATACTAATAGTAATAGTAATAGCACAGTACAATAGTAGTAATAGCAATAGTAATAGTAACACTAATAGTAATAGCAATAGCACAGTACAATAGTAGTAATAGTAATAGCAATAGCACAGTAAAATAGTAGTAATAGTAATAGCAATAGTAATAGTAATACGAATATTAATAGCAATAGCACAGTACAATAGTACTAATAGTAATAGAAATAGTAATAGTAATAGCACAGTACAATAGTAAGTAATAGTAATAGCAATAGAACAATAAATAGTAGTAATAGGTATAGCAATAGCTATAGTAATAGTAACACTAATAGTAATAGCAATAGCACAGTACAATAGTAGTAATAGCAATAGTAATAGCAATAGCTCAGTACAATAGTAAGTAATAGTAATAGCAATAGAACAGTACAATAGTAGTAATAGTAATAGTAATAGCAATAGTAATAGCAATAGCACAGCACAATAGTAAGTAATAGTAATAGCAATAGAACAGTACAATAGTAGTAATAGTAATAGCAATAGAACAGTACAATAGTAGTAATAGTAATAGCAATAGCTATAGTAATAGTAACACTAATAGTAATAGCAATAGTACAGTACAATAGTAGTAATAGTAATAGCAATAGTAATAGTAATAGCACAGTACAATAGTAAGTAATAGTAATAGCAATAGAACAGTACAATAGTAGTAATAGTAATAGCAATAGAACAGTACAATAGTAGTAATAGTAATAGGAATAGTAATAGCAATAGCACAGCACAATAGTAAGTAATAGTAATAGCAATAGAACAGTACAATAGTAGTAATAGTAATAGCAATAGTAATAGTAATACTAATATTAATAGCAATAGCACAGTACAATAGTACTAATAGTAATAGCAATAGTAATAGTAATAACACAGTACAATAGTAAGTAATAGTAATAGCAATAGAACAATGCAATAGTAGTAATAGTAATAGCAATAGTAATACTAATATTAATAGCAATAGCACAGAACAATAGTAGTAATAGAAATAGCAATAGTAATACTAATATTAATAGCAATAGCACAGTACAATAGTATTAATAGTAAAAGCAATAGCAATAGTAATACTAATAGTAATAGCAATAGCACAGTACAACAGTAAGTAATAGTAATAGCAACAGCAATAGTAATAGTAATAGCAATAGCAATAGAACAGTACAATAGTATTAATAGTAATAGCAATAGCTATAGTAATAGTAACACGAATAGTAATAGCAATAGCACAGTACAATAGTAGTAATAGCAATAGCAATAGTAATAGTAATAGCACAGTACAATAGTAGTAATAGTAATAGCAATAGCACAGTAAAATAGTAGTAATAGCAATAGCAATAGTAATACTATTAGAAATAGCACAGTACAATAGTAAGTAATAGTAATAGCAATAGTAATACTATTAGTAATAGCAATAGCACAGTACAATAGTAATAGTAATAGCAATAGTAATAGCAATAGCACAGTACAATAGTAAGTAATAGTAATAGCAATAGAACAGTACAATAGTAGTAATAGTAATAGCAATAGAACAGTACAATAGTAGTAATAGTAATAGGAATAGTAATAGCAATAGCACAGCACAATAGTAAGTAATAGTAATAGCAATAGAACAGTACAATAGTAGTAATAGTAATAGCAATAGTAATAGTAATACTAATATTAATAGCAATAGCACAGTACAATAGTACTAATAGTAATAGCAATAGTAATAGTAATAACACAGTACAATAGTAAGTAATAGTAATAGCAATAGAACAATGCAATAGTAGTAATAGTAATAGCAATAGTAATACTAATATTAATAGCAATAGCACAGAACAATAGTAGTAATAGAAATAGCAATAGTAATACTAATATTAATAGCAATAGCACAGTACAATAGTATTAATAGTAAAAGCAATAGCAATAGTAATACTAATAGTAATAGCAATAGCACATACAACAGTAAGTAATAGTAATAGCAACAGCAATAGTAATAGTAATAGCAATAGCAATAGAACAGTACAATAGTATTAATAGTAATAGCAATAGCTATAGTAATAGTAACACTAATAGTAATAGCAATAGCACAGTAATACTAATAGTAATAGCAATAGCACAGTACAATAGTAGTAATAGCAATAGCAATAGTAATAGTAATAGCACAGTACAATAGTAGTAATAGTAATAGCAATAGCACAGTAAAATAGTAGTAATAGCAATAGCAATAGTAATACTATTAGAAATAGCACAGTACAATAGTAAGTAATAGTAATAGCAATAGTAATACTATTAGTAATAGCAATAGCACAGTACAATAGTAATAGTAATAGCAATAGTAATAGCAATAGCACAGTACAATAGTAAGTAATAGTAATAGCAATATAACAGTACAATAGTAGTAATAGTAATAGCAACAGCAATAGTAATACTAATAGCAATAGCACAGTACAATAGTAAGTAATAGTAATAGCAATAGTAATACTATTAGTAATAGCAATACCACAGTACAATAGTAAGTGATAGTAATAGTAATAGAACAGTACAATAGTAGTAATAGTAATAGCAATAGTAATAGTAATACGAATATTAATAGCAATAGCACAGTACAATAGTACTAATAGTAATAGCAATAGTAATAGTAATAGCACAGTACAATAGTAAGTAATAGTAATAGCAATAGAACAATACAATAGTAGTAATAGTAATAGCAATAGCTATAGTAATAGTAACACTAATAGTAATAGCAATAGCACAATACAATAGTAGTAATAGCAATAGTAATAGTAATAGCTCAGTACAATAGTAAGTAATAGTAATAGCAATAGAACAGTACAATAGTAGTAATAGCAATAGTAATACTAATACTAATATTAATAGCAATAGCACAGTACAATAGTACTAATAGTAATAGCAATAGTAATAGCACAGTACAATAGTAAGTAATAGTAATAGCAATAGAACAGTACAATAGTAGTAATAGTAATAGCAATAGAACTGTACAATAGTAGTAATAATAATAGCAATAGCTATAGTAATAGTAACACTAATTAATAGTAATAGCAATAGCACAGTACAATAGTAAGTAATAGTAATAGCAATAGAACAGTACAATAGTAGTAATAGTAATAGCAATAGCAATAGTAATACTTATAGTAATAGCAATAGCACAGTACAATAGTAATAGTAATAGCAATAGAACAGTACAATAGTAGTAATAGTAATAGAAATAGCAATAGTAATACTAATATTAATAGCAATAGCACAGTACAATAGTAGTAATAGTAAAAGCAATAGCAATAGTAATACTAATAGTAATAGCAATAGCACAGTACAACAGTAAGTAATAGTAATAGCAACAGCAATAGTAATAGTAATAGCAATAGCACAGTACAATGGCATCAAATGGAAAATTCTTACCCACATATAGATCATTTGTTCAGTGAGCCTTGCATGCCATGACTATATCCAGAGACTGTCCAGGGGTACCCTATGCCATTACTCTTGGAAGGTGATAGGTGGCCAAGAACCCTAAACTGCATCCCATTGTGACCTCATCTTTCACCTTAAGACTGTTGCCCCAACAAAGTGAAAAAAATTTGTGTGACAGCTGTATTTTTAATAGTTGTTTTTTAGAACAAATTGGGAGAGAATTATTACTATTTGACGTCAGTTTTCTAGCGTAAAAAGCCGAGTTTACTACTTTTTAAATGTCGGTGGTGGCATAAAATGTTGCAACTGCCATTTTAGCGCTACTAATACCACTTTCCCCAGAAAGGGGGCATGACAAGGATGTGCTGGTGGCAGGGATATTGGCTTAGCCATATTTATTATCATTTATTCCACAAAAGTGGTGTAAATGATGCTGGAAATCTACCGCAGCTATGATTTGTCAATAGGCTCAAGTCTATTAGGAATCTGTGAAAGGATGCCCCATGGCTGTAAAATGGTCATGAAAAAAACCCGAAGTTGCATCCGTTTTTAACATCTAAAGTCCCTGTGGTGGTAGAGTTGGAGTAGAGCCCTAATCCAAGCTCTGCTGCTGTACATGTCACACTCTTAAGCTGTAACAATTTTTCCATGACAGTCCAAAGTTTTTAAACCACACCCTTTACCTGTGACACCCCAGGCTGCGATAAGCAAAGTGTAATTGTTATTTTGTTTGTCAATGGTTCCGAAACACGCAAGGTACAGTAAGAAGAACCAACGCATATTTGTGAGACGCCACAATCAATAGAAATACTTCTTGCAGTTCTCCTATTCATCTTCCCTTCTAATATCAGGCAGACGCCTTTACTCCCATAAGTGTCTGTTACGTTTAGTTGGTAAATAAATAGTGAATTTTCCGTATCTAAGTGAGTGTGGAGGACAAATGGCTGATGAAACAAAAAGGGAATTAAAAATGCATTAAAACATATGTCCCCTTTCAGGTCAATTAAACTTAAGATCATGCCTGATGAGTGGGCCTGCCTATTGACGGAGCGTATGACACATCTTTTCAGAGAAGTTTTCCTCTCTAGTTTCCTGCAGTTTTCAGCACCCATTGCCTGAAGGGCTTATGACACAAACACTCTGCTTAATGTAATGCGTGCCTCTTTGAAACAGGGAAACGTCAGATCTTTTCTATAGAACGTCTTACCTTACAGCTCACATGGATGTTTTCTGGTAAAGTGGTAATGGATATGTCCTTTGACACTGAAGTTACATGACATTGGCACTGAGGATGTTGGCTTTTCAACTATCCTATACTTACCAATGCTGCGACCTCACCTTCCACCCCCCTACCCCCATACCGTACTCTACCTGAGAAAAAAGACAAACACACGTGGGGTTGGATTAATTGGCCACAGCAGCCATTTTATTACATAAACAGTACAAATATATATATATATAAACTGCAATTTTCAAACCCACCTGAATAAATAACGTTAACATAACCCCTTATAATAATAAATACATAAATAACAATTTAAATAACAAACTAACCAATTAACCCCAACTTTCAGAAATAAATATATTTTTTTGAGGGGGAGGTCCTTGGAGCTCCACAGATCTGGCCGCCAAACTGTCCATCACACCAAGTTACCCCCAGCCATAAACCACAGGCTCAGGGGCACCATAAACACCGATGGCAGTCTCACCACATATATCACAAACCACTCCCCGGGACACCACCCAGCAGGAGCCCAAAAGCGGCCAGACCAACCAAAACCGTAGTTAATTGTAGGGGAAACTCACCACCATGTTTCCCTACCCCCCGAATTTTTACCAATTCCAAGGACCCCCCACCCCGCACTGCTGCGACAAAATAACTTACACTGACCTACCACCAACCTTCCCATCACAAGGGCGGGCGGGCGGGTCAATGGCTCCTTCCCAGCGGTGAATGACCGCGGGAAGCAGAGCCGGTCCCCTATATCCCCTGCCCCTAACAACTCCAGCCACGGACCTACCCCTCCCCCTAGTAACCCCAAGCCCCACCGTCAGGCCCTGTCATGCCGGCCTTCCCCTAGTCTGCGCCCTGGTCCGGCCTTCCTTTAGTAGGCAGTACCTGCAGCCATCCACCTGTAGCTAATGTTTGTGGGTCCTAGATCCCATATACAGATGCACTATATTCATGAGACCCACAAGGCACTGCAGCATGTCCTAATGGTATGGACTGTTTTCTTTTTTTAATATATCATAATATATTATGTTTTTCTTGGTATTATTGCAGACTAGCAATTGTTACTTCACCTTTCACATATCTGCATAATTGGCGTGCTTTGATATAAGAAAAAGTTTGTACAAGCCATAGAGCAGAGGTCAAACTATAGTACCTTGTGAGCCACATTGAATGGCAGTGCTTTACATTAAAATAAAATGGAGGCTAGGTATATTAAATGTGGAGAAATAAGAATTATGAAATTGCAAATATTATTTTTGTATGAAATTGACAATTTACTATTTTACTGTCCTAATTGCCAGTGCTGAAACGTAGTGCATATGGCCACAACTGAGGTCTTTATCCGGCTTCTGGGCTGCTGTTGGGGACCACTGTTAGGATGAGACTCCACATTACAGAAACGCAGCTTTTTTTATGTTGCTGGGGGCACAGATCAAGCTAAATCTGCACATGTTTCCTATAGGCTATATGAACCATTTTACAAAATAGTAGCTGTTTTAACAAACATTTTTTCCACCAGACAACCTGTTTCTCATACCAGTGGCAGACACAGACAGTAAAGGCTTCCTGTGCAGAACAGTTTTTGGGCCCTTGTTATTCCATATCTTACCATTGAGCACCACCTGTATATCTCTGTGATAATGTATTAGAATTTGTTAGCCATGAAATTATATAGCTCAGAGATTTATATACAAGTAACCAGTATAAAACTGCATTAGGCAAAGGTCACACATAGCGAAATATAGCATTTTTCATTGCGTTTTCACAGAGTTTTCCTCTGTAGACTTTCTGTCCTTATTTATACCTATATGGAAAACGACAGCTTTTCCACAGCTTTTTTTTTTTTTTTTTTACACAGTGTGTGTTTATAAGATGAATTAAATCTCATTCACTTTGCTGGTACTGTAAAATACAGTGTTTTTTTTCTGTTGTGTTTCTGCAACAGCCAAAAATGCTTTGTTTCTGCAATATGGGGGTTCAGCCTTAAGGTACATTCACAGAATGATCTTTGTCCATTTTCACAGATCCCTCCATACATTGTAATGTATGGGGTATCCATGAAACCGACTTCCCTCAGGTGCAAGACTCTGGGAAAAATAGACGTTTTTCATGGCTGTTTTGCTCCTTGGTCATCTGAATGTAGCCTTATGCTAGGTTCAGACTATAATGGGGTCTTCCGGGTTTCCGCCCGAAAAATGCAGAAAAATGAGGAGAGTCCTGCAGGACTTTTCTCTCCACAATTTTTAAGCAGGTTCAGGGACGGAAACCCTGAATGGAGATCAAGCGCTGGTGTGAACCCAGCCTTAGGGTTACCTATTCAGCCCCAGTGTAGCTGCACAGGCGGCACCAATGTACTTGTACTCATAGCAAACCTATTTGGACTAAAAAGTTGCCATATTTTACAGTGACACAAAAAACTATACAGTCTCTTGCTGGTTTTACTTCAAACTCTTCACTAGCAGGGGATTAGTTAACTAACAAATGGATCATTACTCACCTTGTAAATCCCCAGTTACGCTGATACCCTGCTGCTTTCTGGTGGCTGCAGCTACCAATCACTGGCCTCAGCATTGTGGCTGCAGCAACCAATCACTGGCTTCAGCAGTGTGGCTGCAGCAACCAATCACTGGCCTCAGCAGTGTGGCTGCAGCAATCAATCACTGGCCTCAGCAGTGTGGCTGCAGCAACCAATCACTGGCCTCAGCAGTGTGGCTGCAGCAACCAGTCACTGGCCTCAGCAGTGTGGCTGCAGCAATCAATCACTGGCTTCAGCAGTGTGGCTGCAGCAATCAATCAATGGCCTCAGCAGTGTGGCTGCAGCAACCAATCACTGGCCTCAGCAGTGTGGCTGCAGCAACCAATCACTGGCCTCAGCATTGTGGCTGCAGCAACCAGTCACTGGCCTCAGCAGAATGGCTGCAGCAACCAGTCACTGGCCTCAGCATTGTGGCTGCAGCAACCAGTCACTGGCCTCAGCAGAATGGCTGCAGCAACCAGTCACTGGCCTCAACAGTGTGGCTGCAGCAATGCTCTCAATGGGACATCACCACCGTGGCCTAGTCAACATGACCTCACTGCTAAGGCCAGAGATTAGCTGCAGTGGTCACATGCCATCAACCTGATGTCACTAAAGTAGCTGATCAACTAACAACCCACGGGGAAGAGTATGCTGAGTGGTGGAGAGGCAGGGGAACAAATGCTAAGTTTTTTTTAACCCCCAGTTGTAGCTTTTTAGCCAAAACTGAACAACCCCTTTAAACATATGGTATTGTCACCATTTCCTTCTCAGAATACTTAATCCTCCCCTCCATTACATGCATTCTAAGTAGCACATAATACTGCTAGAAATATTATTATTAGATTGTATAGCTATTTGTGACTTCAAATCCTAACTCTAGATCAAAGCAGGGAGTTCCTTGCAGGTAATATATTGCTACATTTTAGGACATTTACATCATATTATTTCAGAAAATATTAAAACTGCACATACCCCGGTAGCTGCAGCTACTTTCTCTTTGGCAGTGGGGTCTGTTCTTTCTCAAAGACACCTTCTTCTATCCCACATGTTGCCTTTTATCAGCTGGCCTATGATAAAGGATGTAGATTGAAATCAGATGCTGGAGATTGACGCACAGAATGCGCTTATTGAGGTAAAGCCTCTCAATAAAACGTACCATTCCGCAGGACTCTTGAAATCTAATATATTTCTGCACTGTGCCCGGGGCTTTGCAGGGAAATCACTCTCACCCTGGCATATGTACAGATGGAGGGTATGATAGCTATAGTTTTTATTTTATAAAATATGGTATATGTCAGGGATACAGTTTTATTCCGATTACAATAACACAACCATAGTTACCATTATTCAAAATTGTACATTTGGTGGTAGGGGAGGCATTGTCTCTAATGACTCTCTTGGTGGTATCCTCATGTCATCTTGTCAAGTGGAACTCATTGGCAAAGTTATTTCACACCTCAGACCTTCTCAAGCTGAGAACCTTCCTGTTCCATTTCCTGTTACTATTATGCAAAGGGCAACAAAAAGTAAGGTCTATACTCTTAAGACCCCAGAGTATAAGTGGAGGCCCAGGGAAGGTGTGTAAACATAACAAACAGTATACTCACCTTCCCTCACCTCTTGTGGGCATCCTCACAGCATCCGGCGCTCTCTCGGCGTCCTCTTCCAACTTCCTTGGTGACATCATGCAAATATCATGACATCGGTGCACTTTATCTGACCATTGAGGCCCAATCACAGGCCTCAGAGGGCAAATGACGTTTTTTTTTATATTTCCACATTTCCCCTGGACCTTCACTTATTATACTCTGGGATTTGAAGAACTATACTATACTAAACTATAATAATTTCACTTCCTATTCATGAGTGTTGAGGCCCCAAAGTTTTGGAAAATTTGAGTTGAATCTGGTTTGATGTATTCAGAGTCACTCATCTCTAGTAAGAACCATGTCAAAGATTAACCACTTCAGTACCGGGTCCAATTTCTGGTTCAGGACCAGACACATTTTTGGGTTTTTTCATATGTGCGGTTTTGAGGGCTGTAACATTTTTATCACTTGCGTTATTCAACTAATTTCTGCGTCTTTTTTCAGTGACACATAGGGCTTTATTTTTATGCTGTTTTTATTTTTGCATGTGTTTTAATTTTTTTTATATCCGGGAAAATATAAACAAAACAGGAGGGAAAACATGTTTGTTTTTCACTTTTCATTTTTTTTTATTTAATAACACAAAGTACTACTAAAAAACTTTTTAAAATAATTTTTACTCTCTCTTACAGTAATTTTTATTTTGTATGGTGTCGTCGGGGGTGGGGCTATAACCTTTAATAAGGGCGTTTTATTGGCGTATTATTTTATTTATCTTTGTAATCATTTTATTTACTTTTTTTTTTTTTTTTTTTTCTTTTCTATTCATTTTTAATTTTTTTTTTACATTGTGTCCACATAAGGTCATAATAGACCTTTGAGGACATCTGATCACTTTTTTTTTGGGGGGGGGGAGGCTGATTTTCCCTGTAACTGGGACTGGTACATTTAGCCCGTTGCGGGAGGAATACAGCCTCCTGCACGTTACTATAGAGCTGATTTGGGTCCTGTAGGACCCAGCAGCTCTAGCACATGCTGATCCCGGCGGATCACGTATCCGCCGGGTCAGACGGGAGCCACAATATGGCGGTGCCCATAGCGCTGTACTGTATACACAGCGATCGGGATCACAGGGAAGGTAATAAACTTCCCTGCCTTCTCTCTGGGAGCTCTGGCTGAAGTTACAGCCGGCTCCCCGTTTTAGCAGCTGCACAATTTCCTTGCAGAACTAGACAACACTTTCCGGACGTATATAGTCTATGGGCAGTCCAGAAGTGGTTAAAGAGGATTTCTACCAGTGACTTAAAATTGGCAACATACTAGTAAATCAAAGTTTAGAGAAATAGTCAAATTTGGTAATTATGTTCGATTTAGTAAAATTAATATTAACAGCCATTTTTGTAAAAGTGACAACAGGAAGTACAGCCATACTGCTTGTCACTTTTCAATTATCTTCTCAGAAACTGATGACTGACGGTGACTGATTCGGTTATTCAGTAAGAACCCAACTCAGCAGTGAGGGCAAATATCATCCAAAGTTTGCTTACAGCATTTAGGTGGGCTTCTTCTTTAGGCTGGATTCCCACATATCGTTTCAATTCAGTTTTTGTGGCATTTTTAGTTTTTTTGCTGCATAAAATATGTGAAAGGGATCTTTTATTTTGCCGATTGTGAACATTTCACATTAGGTAAGGTTATATCAAAATCCTGAATTTTAAAGGGGTTATGCAGAGAGAAATAAAGCTTATTGTGCATTCCCTGAACTGGATAAGATTTATTACTAATATATATGGTAGCCCCCAGAGCACCGCTGTTTACCTTTACAGACTGCCGTGTGATGCCGGAAGTTTCTGCTCGCTGCCTCTTCAGCTGCAAAGGAACAAGACATTTGACTTCCCCCACTTTGCTCTGCTAGGGTAATAACTGGGGCTCTGGGGGACCTGGATATATATTAGTAATAAAGCTTATACAGTATAGGAAATGCACTGTTAAGCTTTATTTCTCCCTTCATAATCCTTTTCAACTCTTCAAGGGAGTATGTCAGGACTAAAATGTCTCCCAAACCAATAATAGTGCAATATAGGGGCCTTTAATATTAGCAGGAACATAGCTACAATCTGTTGAAACAATGCAGAGATAACCTTTTATGGATATGCAAATCAGTCTGCAAATGCACAGGCAGCAGACCTGATCTGTAAGATTTGCCTACAGACAGCCATAATGCAGGCAGATGCTGAAATATCAATCATGGCTAAAGGGTATGTCTGGTAAATCTGGTGCCATAATAAGTATGGCAATGTGTATAATGTACCTTGGACATCCATGATTATAAGATGCGGCACTATTAGTGCACTGTGTGTATTAGATGGCATGTAATAAATCAGATTACCTATTTAACCTAAGGAGTATGGTAGATTATAATATCGGCTGTTTGGGCCGCTTCCTGGGGCCTCGAAGCACCTGGGGGCCCATAGCCACCCAAACCATTCACCAAGTTTTATATAGCCCTGTACAATTATCCAGTAGTGGGGCCTCCAGTCCTGCTTACATCTGTGTCAGCTCAAGATACAGACATATGCAGGAGCAGTTCAAGGACATCCAAAGGTCCTTAAACCTCGGCATTAATCTGACAAGAGACAAAGGAAATGGTTGTTCCTAGAATATATGGGCTCCTAGGAGGTTCTCATCTGGCATTATCCAGTAGATGGCACTGCTTCAGTTGCAGGCGTGTTAGTTGTGCTGTATGGTGGGCTGCGTCTGCCAGCCCATTACAGTGGACACATCATCCACCTGTTGTTGATGCAACATGGTCCAAGTGACAATAAGTAAATATATTTCTCCTAAATGCAACCCTAACCCTAACTGCCTGCCTTCACATAAACACAGGAGATGGTGCCTTATACTAACAGTCACATGGACATGAGGGGTGGTGCTCAAACTTCTTTGGAGCCCATATATTCTGGGATGTGTCTAAAGGACATGTGTGAGGTGTTTGATTTTATGTCTATCTGTCTATGTATATCTGTGTGCTTACCCTTGCCCTATATGTGGTCACTTCACAGCACAGTACAATTACTCTTATCCTGCACATATGGGCACTGCACAGTACCACTTCCCTAATGGAATATCAACAGAAGGACACCCATTTTAATCTTTGAAATAAGAATAGTCCTGATACTGTGTCAATCCAGTAATTTTGGTTCTCGTACCTATTCAGGCAGTAAGAGTCAAATCATCTTAAAAGCTTTACACTGATGGGGTCCCCAATCTATATTCTGCCCAGGGCTCAAGGGCTTAATCCACCCCTGCATGCAGCTCCCAAAGGATCATAGGGGCAATAAGGTGGTATAGCATGTGATCTACGACAGTTACATAATGTGATTATCACAGTGCATGTTCCCACTGTGGAACTCAGGTCTAATACACTTAACTGAAACTATATAAATTTGGTAGATCTGAAAACCAGGTTGTGTGATCTTCTCATTGATGTGCCCAATTCATCGTCCTTGCTGCAGCAGACTTTTGTCACTGTAGAAATCAGAAAACAGGATTATGTAACTTCTGTGCATGCCATTGTTAGCATCTGTGAGGCAGATGTACTGCATTTAACTCTTCTACTCTTCTGTTTTTTACAGAGAAGCTCAACAAAAACCAAGTCTGTATCAGCCGTCTAGATAGGATTATGTTAGACAAAGCCCGAACACTTGAACTGTTTAACATATTGCACGTAAATTTATTCTCAGCAATTATACTCATGATTATAAAGCAGCCAGAGGACTGGAACCATGTGACAGACAAGCGAAGCCATTTTATACACTCCCTAAAGTCATTGTATCTCACTGTGTAACAAATGAGACCGTAATCTCTTCCTGCCAGTAATTCATTATTCATTCCTTGCAAGTTTTATACACAGATCACAAACACCCTGGAAGGTGTCTTTAGTTACATTTCCCACTTCACTTACTCTGAGCATGGATGTAACCCTTTCTGACCAAGCCCATCAAGTGCAATACTCTGTACATAGATTTTTGGAATACTTTAATGGGGAAGGAATGGAAATTTAGTGAATACTTGCTGTTATTGAATATGGAAGGACCACTTTTTTATACCAAAGAACAGAGCTCTCTTAGGGTGTACAGGTCTCGGAAATGTAATATGTCAATGTAACTTATTTTCCCTTCTTGGTTTCTAAGTAAAATCCCTTATTATACTTGTCAGCTGTAAATTAGAATGAGGTGTTAGTTTACAGAATGCTTAGTTCATCTAAGACAGATGTTTCACAAAAATGTATTAGCTAAGGTAGATATGTATTCCTTTGTAGTAATTTATACATCCATTAAGTGTAAGGGAAGTAAGTCAGCAAGTTCCCAAGCTCGGTAATGCCACTGACTGTATAGGTGAGAGTGCGCTTATGGCATAAACTCACCTGTGAGTCTTTAATGTCTCCCTTTACACACCTGCCAGTGGCATGCCAGGCCTGACACCAACTTGTGCAATACTGCTATAGCAACTGGCAATGATGGATGATATTATCACATGTCACTCATGGTTCTGTCAAGTTGCCAAATAACTCAGAGCTGCTTGATAACAGCATTTCTGATACTCAGCAACGGAATACTATCTATATTTACTCCCGCCAATCTTAGACATTTATGGCATAACCATAATCCAGAGTCAGCAATATTTACAATACTTAAAACTCCCATAGAGTGAATGGAGAAAGCTGTGTATGCTCATCCACCTCTACATTAACAGTGACTGCAGCAAGAGACAGGATGGCGGGGTTCAGAGGACTCCCATTCTGGAGACAGGTGCAAGTTCAAGTGGTGGGATCCTGTAGATATGCCATAAAATTCTAAGATGTAAAAACCCCTTTATTGGGGGTTTTCTACTACTACTACTACTAGCACTCACCCCACAATAAGCCTGAGAATGGTGGTTCCTAAGTGAACAAGTGTGGCCATCACTCCATTCACTTTCATGAAACTTCCAAAATTGTGATCTCCATGTTGATCTCCTTACGCATTTTTTAACCTTTTTTGTTAAGACCAGATTCTGGGTCTCTTTGCTAAGTCTGGCATGTTAAAGATTGGATTGTTCATAGAATATGTCTGACTTGCCACAGTGTTCAGCCTTAATCTGCCTCTGGAACATACCCAGAAATGCTTGCACAGTAGTTTTTCCTCATTGGTCCTCATTTTGAATATGACTGCCTTATACAATATAACAAACATAGACAAATTCCTCTTTTTATTTATGTCCTATATAATGCATCAAAATAAAAAAAAAGTAGAAAAATTGGCAGCAAAGCCAACATAAGCTACAGACAAAGTAACAAATAAGTGCAGTGACAACAGCTGCTTTAAATAACAGGTTGCATTTTCTTCCTTTAAAAGCAGGAATATGGTCTTAAAATGATATTATGATCCAGCTTTGTTCCCCCGACATTACTATGTTATTTCTTTTTCAGAAATCCCCAATGTTGAATGAGCTGTTGATGACTTCCTCTCTCTGGCTTCAGTAGTTTCAGTTACAGACCATTTGACTTTATCCCAGGATCCTGTTTTTTCTTATGTTTTCAGTAAATACTGACTGTTTGTCTTCTACAACACCAGCCTCGCACACAACGCAGCGCACACCGCCTCAGTCATAAACTGCTGATCATCTAATTTCACCACTTGAGACACTATAATACTAACGGCTGGGATTTCAGATGTGTTTACTTTGCATACTAAAAGCAAAGTCTTTTTCCAAAATAGCTTATTTTTCCCTTTAGCCCCAATTTAATTTACTTTGATGAACCCTCTCCAGTGACTTGTCCAAGGTCACCGTTCTTGCATTCAAACCAGATTCGCCCACTTCAAACACATCTTTCTTACAAGTTAAGCAAGACTGTGCAGTGTTCTGTACTGGTATAACCCTTATCACGGGGCTTGTATATCAGCACTAAACAGAACTATTGCCACATACAATTGATCTGAATGCAATTTATATAAACATAGTAGTGACAGTGATTGAGTTTGTCATTTGGAATAACTTGGTGAATAACAAAATGTGTTACCTGTGGTTTTGTGTAGATGAACATGGCCATACACCTTAGATGAAAGATGGCAGAGTCTGCCAATGCAGAAGTCAGAGTAAAGAAAGGTCAGGCATGATAAATTTCAACATGACCAATCCTTTTAATCTAAAGAGAGATAAGGTACATCCATATCTGGTAGCAACCTATTACACTGTCCTGACAACCTGTAATGGTGCCATGCACAAACACTCCACCCCATTACACCAACCTACCCAAAGAGATGAATAGGGAATCCGTTTCCCCTTCTGCACCAGTGCTTCCAGAAGGCAGGCACACCAACACTCATAAGTCATGGTTTCACCAGGCACTTTACATGAGATAGCTTTGTGGTTCCAGCAGGATTCCACAGCAATTCACAGAAGTTTCACAGAACGCAGGTCAAGGGCATATGAGAATATAGAGATAGTAATCGCTACTGGGCCTTAGAGCCTCAATCTTCTGGCTTAAAGTGAAGTTTTCATGAAAAGTTGAAGTATCTGCAGGGTCTTGCTGGGCAATCTGTTCTATGACTCTATAAGCCTTCATACGTGGTGTCCTTTCAGTTTTTATGCTGTTTATAATCACATTGTGGCTGCAGCACATTTTAGTTTTTGTCTCTAAGGCAGAGAACATGTACAATAAGGAGCAGTCACACATATCCATAATAACTAGTTTGGTTTTTAACCAGGAGTAACTGTACAATAGCAAACAAATAGCTGAGAAAAACCCAAGTGAACATATTATAGGAGATCTAGGACCACTAATCTGCAAGTATAGGGAAAGCTAAATAGATCCTTGACATAGGAAAAGAGAAATCTCTAAGCACAGTTAGTAAAGCTGCATATTGTCTGTGAATAATATCCCGTCTTTAACAACAAAAGCAATCAGATGATACAAATACATAGGAGACTTTTCTTAAATTGCAAGATGTGCAGAATGTTCAGTTCAGTGCAAAATAAAGCAGCTTGCAGTTTCAGTCCAGACAAAGCAATCTGCAGAAGTGTGTGTTGGGCTGAGTCTAGAATTGAGTAGCTTAAGGCTGAGACCCCACGTTGCGGAAATGCAGCTTTTTTTTTTTTTTTGTTGCGGTTTTTTGAGCCAAAGCCAAGAATGGCTACAAAAGTAATGGAGAATTTATAGGAAGCTCTTATACTTCTACCTTCTGCTCAATCCACTCCTGGCTTTGGCTCAAAAAACCGCAACAAAATCTGCAACAAAAAAAGCTGCGTTTCCGCGATGTGTGGCTTTAGCCTAAATCAGATGTGTCGTGGATTCAGTAGGTGGTGTTGCCTTGGCCCCGGAAGTATTAGCTTGCCACCCACCAACTGTTACCTAACTGTGTTCTGTTGAGATGTCACATTGCTACCCTTCATCTTCAAGTAATAAGCCTATGCTTGATGAAGGAACCTTGAAAAGTTGCAGCAATAATGGATAATTGTCTTCTTTTGTTGTGACTATTTTCAATAAATCATCTGTAAAATACTTTGGAATGCCATCACATATCTTCTCTGTTATTAGCTGCATAGTCTGTCAGGCTTTGCCAGCCCATTACAGCAAACACACCCAAATCCCCTGCATTTTCGAGTGTTGCATTGGTGAAATAAAGGCTAACTATGCCTCTCCTATTTGCAACCCTAACCTGCCTGGTTTGATGTGGATACATCAGTTGTTGCCTCATAATAACAGTCACAGGAGGCAGCCCTACCTACTGGTTCCACAGCATACCAGGCAGCACCTGATTTTACCCACTACATTCTAGCATCTACCTTGTGTGGATGCAGTGAGGAGAATCAGCCCCTCCCATCTGCATTCATTGTGTGAAGACAGAACAGACCTTCACTCACTAGGAACTTGTCTTGCAGCTATGGACTGGACCTCCCCAGTAACATTGAGTGAATTACAAATTAGCTAGAAAGGAGACACCTAGTGGCAGGAACTTTAGAGAGTTTTTCAGACAGAAAGCTGGAACATTTTTAATTAAAGTGCATTATATTTTGGTCCAGAGTCACGTGCTCTATTAAAATAGACTAAGTTGTCTGAAAAGTTAGTGATCACTTAAAATAGAAGCCCAGTTTACACTACAGGCACTCCGCACTGACAGGTAACCACACTTGTCACATCAAATTTCTAGGCTTGACTACTGAGAGGCATGAGAAAACACCTAATATAGGTTATTCCCTCCCACCCATTGTCACTGTAAAGCATCAGGGTGTAGAGTACATGGGCTGTATTTTGCAAAGTGTGAAAAGACAGAGCCTGCAATGCAGCCAGTAGGCAAAACAACATTTACCCCAGAGGGAAATCACACTGCCTCTTGTCTAGAAAGTACTAGAACAAGAAGTGGCTGGATTATTCAGCAATAACGCTAAAGTGAAAGACAATGTGCAACATGCACAGTGCAGAATTTAGCAAACCTTACAGTATACAGCAAACACTTTATTGTTACAACTCAAAGAAACTACGAAGGCTCATGAAAATAGGGAATATTTTTGGTGAAAACTTCAGCTCTGATTTATCATAACTATAACTTACACACAGTTTTATTATCTACATTCTCAAATTCACATCTTTAAAAATATATATTTACTGTAGGTCACAATATTTCATCAGAAGACAAATGTGTATAATCGTACCACATATCAGCTCTTAATATACCACTATAATCTGGGTGTAAACTCAGGTTTAGGGCTCATGTACACTGCATATCAGTACATGGAGCCTATGGGAGTGCATGGAGGCTATATGGCTCATGGAATGCTATTGGGGTTTGACAGATTATATGTGTACTGGGATCAGGGGTGGATTAAGGGTACCATAGGCTCCATGCTGCTAAGAAAGTATACCCCCCCCCCCAACATAGTCACTACAGATTAAAAAAAAAAAAAAACATGCTCACTAGAGATGGATAAACCAGTGGAAGGAGGAAGGAGCTGGCCCAATTTACCATGGGAGTTTTATCTTGTCCAGCCTCAAACGTAATGGCTGAGAGGGTGTTCATTGCTGCCGATGGCATTTTAATATCTAGACCAAACTGTCCATTGCTAGCGTGAAAATAATTACTTTCGTCAAAAGGAATCAGGCATTTGATCCATGAGGATTTTCACATACCTCCAAATAGAGCTGCCACTGTTTCCTTGTATCATCTACCATTTACTGTACTGCTGATGCTGCCTGCCACTCCTAAGAAGCCGGACATCACCTCTTGCGGCCCAGTCCATCACCTTATTCCATGCTGTACTGCCACTCATGTCTCCCATCACTGACATCACTCCCTGTGGCCTGGTCCACCACATTCCACTATACCACTCTCTTGGTGCCACAGTGTTGGCAAAAAAACAAAAATAGATTGTTAAAGGTCCCCATGTCAAACAAAACCCCATGCCATGGCATCTTTCAATGCCAACGTATTGTGATTTCACATTTGTTCCTATAAAGCCACTTCTATTGGAAAGCCACTTCTATTTCATCACTTTTTAACTAGGCACACAGTCAAAAATTTGTCTCCCCAATAACAAGCCTATAGCACTTCCTCAGACCGCAGAGTATAATAAGTGACGACCCAGGGGAAGTGAATAAACACTCAGTCTTACCATCTGGGTGCCAAGTAAGACTACAGACAGGCCTCAGTGGCCCCCTGCACCACTGATGTCATTCAAGAGGCCCAAGAGGACAGGGACCCAGCACCCAGGACTGTTTGTTATATTTACTGACCTCCCTGTGCCTCTGCTTATTATACCCTGACTCTGAACAGGTACCACAGTTTCTGTTTGAAAGAAACTGCCAAGAAAACCTCGCAAATATTCATGATATAAATCTCACAAGGTTCTCCAGACACTAATATTCACCTCACTTCATTCCATCCACTGCCTGCGATGTCATGCAGGCCTCAGGTCTTTTCTGGCATTTGGCATGAACTGTCGTAGCCTGGCTCAGTTGGCGTGATGAACTCACCACCCCACCTGCGCCACTGATCCAGCTCACTCATTTGCCTCAAGTGGCTATAGCTTATAAGAAAAAATGGCGATCCATAGAGAGCAGTAGACTTCCATACCCTGCCACAGTAATCAACTATATCGGTAGATTGCAATACAATTAATTATAATGTTGGATTATAATGGGGGCAAATAGCAATTACTTTCCATTTGGGTCCCTTGTCAAGCAATATAGTTAAGTGGGTGTCCTGGCAAATAATATTGATGACCTGTCTTTAGGATAGATCACCAATATCAGATTAGAGGGCCCAACATAGCTGCTATACAAAGACCAGAGTTGAAAGCAGATAGTTCTCCATGTAGTGGCTGCTCTGAGTTACTGCATCTCACTTCCTATACAAGTGGACGGTGGCTGAAATGCAGTAACTCAGCATAGCCACTACACAAAGAACAAAGCTATCTACTGAGGACAGCTGATCACTGAGGGTCCCAGATGTTGGACCGCCATAGTTCTCATATTGATGACCTAAGGATAGGTTGTCAATATTATCTGCTTGTATAAACCCTTTACGATTAAGCACACAGCTAAGTGATTGTAGCATAAAATTTGACACACATTGACTAGTTTTCCTGCTGTGGTGATGGGAGGTATTGCACTATTAGAATCCAGATAATTTTTCTGATGCAGGGTGGGTTGGGGTATTGATTGACCTTTATGACATGTTTTCCAGACAAGAATTTATGGATCAGGTTGCTCTCTGGCGATCAATTCCAGGCATTCCCTTTCCATTTACTACCACAGATATGATGGTTACTGAACACTTGCAAAAGGCTTTATTTTCATTGGATTTCTTCTATGAAGGCACACTGCCACTTGGTGTCAAAATGCAAGAGAGCTGGTTACAAAAGTATCAATCACCTTTGGCTGAATCCTCTTCCAATGTCTTCATTGCCGCCTTTGATCTTGTTGTGTTAAAATTCTGCATTCTTCCATGCTCCAGCTCCTTGCTATGACACCATCAAAGAGTGCAGGGGTCGGAGAGAGGCTGTGGGGATTTTGCTTGTCACAATGTATTGTGTCAATACACTTGAAGAATGTGACAGCCTAAGGATGGGAATCTGCAGCAGGCAGGCATTAAGGAAGACACATACCATATGTGGTCAGAGCAGACCTGCTATGCCATTGGTTCTAAATGGGACTTAGGATAATACAGATAACACTCTGTAAATTTGCATGTAACTTGTGGAATCTTCTTACAACTATTATTAATATTATTTTACATATATTATAATGTGAAGTTTCATGAATTTTTATAGCAATTGTGTTACTATTGTATTCAGAAGGTAATGTGCTATGTGAGTTCACACATCTTCAGATCACACACTTCTTATCTCACTCATATAAGTTAAACAAAGAAAGATAAGGAATGTCATGACCCACAAGAAAATTTCCATACCCCTGTGGATGCAGAAAGCAAGAGTACATGGAAACATGCAGCATATAACACAAACTGTTTAGAATGACACATGTTGGAGATTTGTACATCCATTAGGTGAGAATGATGTCCTTCACCTGGTGGTGAAATATCATTCTGTGTTATTGTTCAACACTGGGATCTGGATAACACTGGATATCATCACTTCCATAAGAAATATGTTATCCTCGCTCTTATTTACTTGATTTTGAAAATAAATAATTCCTTATAGTTCAGCCCCTCTAAAAAAGAAGGAAATTACATAGTAAGGATAACAATTATTTTATGTGAGTTCTCTAAAGGCAGGTCAGTGTGGAATAGTAAAAGATACAGAGGATGTTAGACAATTTTTAGTCCCCTTGACACTTTCTGTAGAAGGTTGTGCAGTTGTAGACCATAGATAGTATGCATGTGGTCCTTAAGTTGGCCAAACATATTAGACTTTGGTCAGACGTGATGTGGCCATCCAATTGATGATATAATCATTCGTACAAACAGTCCCACCATTAACATGAAGAGCTAAATGGCCCAATAAGGGGGCTTTCTAGTTGTTAAAAAAAATAAATAGTTAAAAACTAAAGCACAGTACGTTTGCACAGTTGTCTAATAATCGGCCCTTTTTAGTTGATCATACCAAACACTGATATTTTTGGATGAATTCCTCTGAAAATATTCAGCATGGATGATTTTAAATTGGCAAACGAAAGTCTGCCATCATGAAAGGTTGTTCGCAGTATTTTCATGGCCAATTGCCATTGGCCATTTCAGCCAATGAAAGTCTGTTGTGTATGAGCAGCATTAGTAACACTGACTTTGAGGACACCAGAACTATGATCATCTTCCTCAGGCTTCATCTCTAGGTCCCGATTAATATAAATTCATTCCGCTCATAAACTATTAGCCATATATGTACCAAAAGAGTATGTTGGTATACCTTTGCCTCAACTACAATACATACAATAGATGCTGGTGAAGTCAACATTTTTAATACAACCATGCAAAAAATATTAAGCATACCTTAGTTTTTTTTTAATGACATCAGTGCCTATAGAACTTGATATTAAACTCTACTGTATATATAGTCATATATTTTATTACATAATGTTAACGAATATGAGCTCAATATACATTATAAGGATATGTTTTTTTATTTTATTTATACTTGAAAATAACAACAAATTTCTACAGAAGAAATGTGTATATAGATGCGTGTTATCATGTCAATAAGTGTCCCCAGGTGGCCAGTCTTAGCCCTGTATTTTGTTCTTGGAGACTTCTGTTTGTTGCCCTGGCTGTCCCATGCTGTGTTTAGCTATAAGTCTGACTGCAAGACCCTGTGGTGTTGAGTGACAAATTGCTCTGAGTCTTAGACTAAACATGTTTAAAAAATGGAAGTCCTGTGAATACCGAGAGCAGATCCATCACTCAACTCTCCTCTGAACGTTGTCCTAGAGCTATCTATCCATCAGGATAATACCGAAGCGCACCTTACCTGACAGCAAGCAGCACTGGCAAGGAAAAGTGAGGAGCAGCTGAACGTTACTGAATACTGGGCAAGTCACAAAAAAAAAAAAACCCTTGTGTGTAAAAACTCAGAAATAAATGGCAAATATACCCTCACTATATGTGGAAGTTTGTGGCACAAAAAAAAAAAAAAAAAAGTGCTTCGAAAAAGCTTTGAAAAGAAATAATCCAATTATCTCCAACAACTTGGTGCTTTTGATACATATACACAAATTTATTAAAAAGGGGCCCAAACATACACACTGAAAGTACTTTGGGATAAGCCAAACCCCTGCTGCCTGCTGTGCCATTTTGCGACGGCAGTAGTTGTGGTAGTTATGGGGACAAGTTAATCACCAAAATGTGCTAGAGTTCTTCGTCAAAGAGAGCCAAAAACTGGTGCACATGTCATGTATTACATTTATTACTCACTTTTGACACTTTTTTGCACCTCACTAGACGTTTAATAATAAATTTTTACTAATAAGTAATGCATTTTATTTATATAGTGCCAACATATTCTGCAGCACTTTACAAATCATAGGGTTCATGTAAAGACAAAATGAGATATTACAGTGTAATAAATCAATTCACACAATAGGAGTCAGGGCCCTACAGAGCTTATAGTCTATGAGGTAGAGGGGGTGGCACTTTCATAAAGTATCTAAAAGAAAGGAGTTCAAGCTTAGATAATTCATAAAAAACACCAGCTTTATCAATCTGTATGCCATAATTTTTGCACAAAATAATGGTGCAAAGTCAGCCAACCAGGAGGTGGCATAACATACTGAAATGTATCTAATATTTTGTGCCAAGATGCTCCACATCTACTACACTGAGTAATACATTTGGAACGTCTTCTGTCTGTCACATCTACTTTTAAGATTTCTACAGTTAAGATATCATTAATAAATCTGCCCCAATGCATCCTACTGTTGTAATGGTTTGGTCTTACAACCTGAGCTTTAGGACATGAAACATCAGTAACAGAACGAAGATTGTCTCTGAAACGCCATTTCTGACTTCTGCTGATAATACTGTCATCATTAATCATCAAAATACTTGCTTACAGGGAGAGGTATATTGTACAAGGGGCACGTTGACCAATGCAGTGTAATAACAGAGGTAAGCTCAGTGCATTCAGCTCTGAAAACAGAGAACACTGAGAAATTGAGCTGAAGCATACTGCAAATGCAGCAGCCTCATGCAGCTGGCCTGGGAGTGCGTCTCCTCTACAAGGAATTACATAGGTGTAATATAACCAATAGGAAGAGAACAACAGGTACTGTTTGAGGACAAGCTGTCCTACTTTAATTGTGTCTTTCCGAGCACTGAGTGTATGCTATTTAATATTAATAGAAGCGAATAAGGTGAAAAACACAGGAAAACACTTTTGTGGACATTGTTATTGTGTTTGTGCATTCAATTTATCAAATGAGAGAAAAATGCAAAAAATTAACAAAAGCAAAATTGCAATGTTGCCCTGAGCAACCATTCAGGTATAAGACAACACTTCTGTAATACTGCCGAGAAAATCTAATCCACTATCTCTTTTGATGGCTGCGGCACCTTCTCTTCTTTGGTACATAATCCTGAAATGGCATCTGTAACTTTATCTATTGTGCAATTCAGTCTTGCATAGGTTAAATCATGTAAATGAGAACATAGTAAATACTGCTATATAATACAAAATTATGTATTGCTGTACAACCCCAATTCCAATGAAGTTGGGACGTTGTGTAAAACATAAATAAAAACAGAATACTATGATTTGCAAATCCTTTTCAACCTATATTCAATTGAATACACTACAAAGACAAGATATTTAATGTTCAAATGGATAAATTTATTGTTTTTTTGCAAATATTCACTCATTTTGAATTTATCCCTACAACACGTTCCAAAAAAGCTGGGACAGGGGCAACAAAAGACTGTGAAAGTTAAGGAATGCTCAAAAAACACCTGCTTGGAGCATTCCAGAGGTGAATAGGTTAATTGTAAACAGGTGAGTGTCATGATTGGGTATAAAGGGAGCATCCCCGAAAGGTTCAGTCGTTCACAAGCAAGGATGGGGCGAGGTTCACCACTTTGTGAACAACTGCGTGAGCAAATAGTCCAACCATTTAAGAACAACGTTTCTCAACGTACAATTGCAAGGAATTTAGGGATATCATCATCTACAGTCCATAATATTATCAAAAGATGATATTATGCCACCGGCTTTTCTGTGCCCAAGCTCATCTGAGATGGACTGACACAAAGTGGAAAAGTGTCCTGTGGTCTGACCAGTCCACATTTCATATTGTTTTTGGAAATGGACGTTGTGTCCTCCAGGCCAAAGAGGAAAAGGACTGTCTGGATTGTTATCACTGCAAAGTTCAAAAGCCAGCATCTCTGATGGTATGGGGGTGTGTTAGTGTCCATGGCATGGGTAACTTGCACATCTGTGAAGTCACCATTAATGCTGAAAGGTACATATAGGTTTTGGAGCAACATAAGCTGCCATCCAAACGAAGTCTGTTTCAGGGACGTCCCTGCTTATTTTTTAGCAAGACAATGCCAAGCCATATTCTGCACATGTTACAACTGCGTGGCTTCATGGTAAAAGAGTACAGGTACTAGAATGGCCTGGTGCAGTCCAGACCTGTCTCCCATTGAAAATGTGTGGTACATTAAGAAGCGCAAAATACGACAACGGAGACCCCGGACTGTGGAGCAACTGAAGTTGTACATCAAGCAAGAATGGGAAAGAATTCCACCTACAAAGCTTCAACAATTTGTGTCCTCAGTTCCCAAACGCTTATTGAGTGCTGTTAAAAGGAAAGGAGATGTAACACAATAGTAAACATGCCCAGTCTTTTGTTGCCCCTGTCCCAGCTTTTTTGGAACGTGTTGCAGGCATGTAATTCAAAATGAGTGAATATTTGCAAAAAACAAATAAAGTTTATCCGTTTGAACATTAAATATCTTGTCTTTGTAGTGTATTCAATTGAATATAGGTTGAAAAGGATTTGCAAATAATTGTATTCTGTTTTTATATATGTTTTACACAACGTCCCAACTTCATTGGACTTGGGGTTTCTAGGCAGGTGTGGAAACAATGCTGCAAAGTAAGAATGATTTCTTAATAACTAGAATAAATGACTAGTCCTTTTTAACTTCTGGCATTCTTTTGCCATATTCCATCTTGTAGCTGACCATCTATTGCATAATTGTTGGAATAAATGTATATTATATTATTGCTGTGCTTGAAGCTATTGATAAGAGATCCTCTAAGATGTCTTGCATGTTAAACAAGTCCAATTTTCTAGAAAAAATCTTAATTCTTTAGGTTAGGTTCAATAAAGAAAGTGAGAGTCCTGCTTACCTCACCTACACACAGTGATTGACAGCTTTCCCTGTATTAGTGTGTGTACATTATTATTATTATTATTATTATTATTGTTTATATATATAGCACCATTAATTCCATGGTGCTTTACATTTGAGGGTTTACATACGGTACACAGGATGTACAAAACAGAAAATACTAACAGTGACCAACTGGCACAGTGGGATAGAGGGCCCTGCCCGCAAGGGCTTACAATCTATGAGACATCAAGAATGTCAATCACTGTGAGTGGGCAGGGTTAGCAGGACTCCCTCTTTCACCCCTAGGAGTCCAGTCAGGATTTACTCCAAACCTGTAAACCTATATATTGCAGGGCTCAGTTTATTTTTTCCTATAATAGCCTGCTCTAAGATAGGGCAGCAGAAATCACCTGACAGGTTTGCATTAAGCTTTAATGAATTCTCCAGCTGACCAAATGGTCAATCCGCCCCAGTCTATTTCACAGTTAGGACAACATAAATCACCTGGCAGACTTGGGTTAAATCTCTGGGACCTGCTTATAAGAGATATCTTTTTCTTCACAAACCATATTAAAATCTATTGAGCAGGTTGTACACCATTTAGAGAAACACACTGAATGTGACATTCCCTTAAATGAATGGAGAAAACACTGCTTAGCCAACATTCACAATTAAACCACTGGATGAAGAACTGCTAAAGCCCAGCAGTAAGCGTTTTATTTTTTTTTTAATAAAACTGGACATTAATGTTGCCATTTGCCAGGAAGTCTGTCTGTAGGTCCCTAAGCCCTAGTTGGCCCAGAGTCCTGTGACACAAGGAAAATAATGAAAATTACTTCATTTCCTTCCAACAACTCAGAAAAAAAAACTTTCAACTCTAACATCATACATCCGCTGCCATTCCTTCTTTTACTCCGTCCCAATTTAGTATAAAGAAATATGACTGTATGCTTCCTAAAATAAAGTAGCCTAATATTACCAGAGCTACAAGTCTGCACAGCCTAGATCACCTCCTTTTTCTGCAAAAGCTATGCTATTCAATAAACAGGGTGAGACATAGTGTTCTTTCTATTCAACCTATCAACTTAAACAATCAAGACGACAAGAGTTGTAAGTATAGGTGGTTGTAGTGCTAGTAAAATGATTGGCTATTTGAAGCATATTCTAGTCTCTATTTTGTTTTCTAGGCTCCATTTTGTGCCTTAAGCAGAATTTCTCATTGCTGTTTTAACGCTATTATTCTTGCATACCTTTGATAGTTTAGTTATTTTGTTTATTTCACAGATCCGTGTGAACAAATGTATGAGATCTTCTTCACCCAGGAGGCTATTATCATTTTCTGAAGGTTGTTTTGGCTCCCTTATCTGAGGCTTTGGAACTGGCCATTCCATGGTATCAGATGAGGTAGACAGCACCTGCACAGTTCAGGCTTATTCAACAGTAGGTTGTATCAGCCATTTTGTTTAATAAGTATAAGAAGTTGAGGGGGCGCTGATGAAGTCAGAAGCTCTGTACCCGTTTGTAGAGGACGCTCCTCACGGTGTTGTTTCCCAAGGGTTCTCTGCCTTCGCCAGTCACTTCCACAAATAAAATTGTGTTATATCCTAATTGACCAGCCTTCTTTAAAGCGTATCTAGAACCTGTGTTGATAAAACTTGGCAAAACAGTGGTGCAGGGATGGCAGTTTCACCAAGGCTCCGAATCCTAAAGGGCACAAAGGCCACTCAACCACACGTTGACTAACCACAGATTTTAAATTGGGGCAGAGAAACTACAAAAGGGACAACTACTGTAAAAGCGACAAGAGACCAGTGTAATAGATCCTCTATTGCAAAAATGAAATACCGCAATGTGAGCTCCTTCATCTAAGACCTCTTCCATGTGACAAGACATGCATAGGCACCCCAATCCAGACATTTATGGCCCACCCCTAAACCTGATATGATAACCCAAATTAAGGCATGCTTTTTCACCCCTTTTTCCAAGCTTAGACATGCCTGAATTTGCTGGTAACAATTCAGATCAAATGTGTGAACAGTATTGGCCATTACAATGTAATTTAAGGAGATACATTTGCATATACTGCCCTATCCTTCCAAAATGATCTTTGGCAGTACATAGTGGCAGATAGGGAGTCATATACATGCAATATTATAAATACGTAACTTGCATTATAAATACCAAGTGAAATACGTGGAGTAAATGTGTGGGGAATAAGTCGACAGTGACAGAAAGGATACAGGTATGGATGGTAGAAAAACCCAATATAGAAACATTTGGAGGAATAATAGATGTAATATAAGAAGGAGCAGTTAAACTTGGTGCTTTGAAGGTAAAGTTGAAGACAGTGTAACAGTATAGTGCAAAACAGAGTGGTGGACTAAATGACAATACTGACCACAGATGTGAAGACAGATTGTAACAGAGAAAGGTACCAAACAGGTGCATTAAGCCATGAAGCAGAAGGTTTTCCTAAGCTTTTTAAATGTAGCTTATAGGCTTGCTTAATGCATATCTAACCTTTGAGATGACCTTTCAGGATAAGCTGCCATGTGTGTTTACATGAGGAATAACAGAATTTCTGGCCATTTCAGCAAACGGCTTGTATTTTTAGTTGCTTTCTACTCTGCATTTCTAAATCTCAGTTGTCCATGAGCTAAATTATGGAAACTAGATATTATGATGTCTTCCATACACAGCACCTGAAGAAAAACTCTGTTCCCTAACTTTCTCTTACTCGATCAGGAGCAGCATGGAGGACATTATAGAGAATAACTGAATTGACTTGCCTACTAAACCATCAAAGTAATACTAACTGTATTACAAGATTTCTCCCGAGTTGCGCCACTTCTCTGGAATGCTGTATCCCAGACTGTCAGATTAACCCCCAATTTCTACAGCTCCAAGCGCAAACTAAAGAAATATCTTTTCAGACAGGCCTATCATAACTCCTAATGTAAACCCTTCCGTAGTTAGAATCCCTAAAACGTACCCTCCTCTGTTCACGCTCCCACATTACCCCACAGGATATGATGCCGTATCAGATTAACTTTATAGGTCCAGGCACCATCTGCACATTAAAAGACACGATTGGTGACGGCTCATACAGTTTTATATATGTGAAATGACAGTAACCTCTATTACAAAATTGTCTGACCAATGTATAACCAATGCTACCTCCGATGCCACTCCTGCTACCTCTTGTGTCACCCCCTCTACCTCATAGATTGTAAGCTCTTGCGAGCAGGGCCCTCATTCCCATTGTCCGAATTGATTATTTCTTTGTAATGTATCTTTTTTGTCTGTACTTGAACCCTACAAATTGTACAGTGCTGCGGAATATGGTGGCGCTATATAAATAAAATGTATTATTATTATATTATTATTTTGATCCAATGAGTCTGAGATACCTACCGTAGGTCATAATAATAATAATAATAATAGTCCTTTAATAGTCCCACAGTGGGGAAATTCAGTGTGTTACAGCAGCAAAGATAAGCAGATACAAATACAAATACAACATGTACAGGAATGTTCCAAGGTAAGAGGCATTACATTAATAGCAGACAGACAGATAGGACGTAGCAGAGGGGGGGGGGGGATTTAACAGGCAAAGAGATATTTCAGTTCTCTGTATGTAATGATCTCCGCTTAGGTCGGTGTTGGTTGTACAGCCTAACCGCGGTGGGGAGGAAAGACTTCCGATAGCGCTCCTTCTCACACCTAGGGTGGAGCAGTCGGTCACTGACAGTACTGCCCAGCGCAATCACAGTCTCATGCATGGGATGGGAGTTATTCTCCCGCATGGAGCTCACCACGGACAGTATCCTTCTGTCACCCACCACCTGCACTGGGTCCAGTGGGCTCCCCAGGACAGAGCTGGCCCTTCTAATCAGCTTGTCAAGTTTATTTCTGTCCCTGGTTGATATACTGCTCCCCCAGCAGGCCACTCCAAAGAAGATGGCTGATGCCACTACCGAGTTGAAGAAAGTCCTAAGAAGTGCCCCCCGGATTCCAAAGGCTCTCAGCTTCCTAAGCAGGTAGAGCCTGCTGTGGCCCTTCCTGTACAGGGCCTCCATATGATCTGCCCAGTCCAGCTTATTATTAAGGAGCAGACCCAGGTACTTATAGGTGTTCACAATCTCGATGCCCGTCCCCAGGATGTCCACTGGTTTTGGAGGGCATCTGCCTTTACGGAAGTCCACCACCATCTCCTTGGTAGTGCACTGATAAAAATTCCTTTAAATGGTCACTAGCCTTTCAACAAACTTTGCATAAATTAACATAAACTTTGCATAAACTTTGTGATATACAGTGGGGAAAAAAAGTGTTTAGTCAGCTCACCAATTGTGCAAGTTCTCCCACTTAAAAAGATGAGAGAGGCCTGTAATTGACATCATAGGTAGACCTCAACTATGAGAGACAAAATGAGAAAACAAATCCAGAAAATCACATTGCCTAATTTTTAAAGAATTTATTTGCAAATTATGGTGGAAAATAAGTATTTGGTCAATAAAAAAAGTTCATCTCAATAATTTGTTATATATCCTTTGTTGGCAATGACAGAAGTCAAACTTTTTCTTTAAGTCTTCACAAGGTTGGCACACACTGTTACTGGTATGTTGGCCCATTCCTCCATGCAGATCTCCTCTAGAGCAGTGATGTTTTGGGTCTGTCGCTGGGCAACATGGACTTTCAACTCCCTCCAAAGTTTTTCTATGGGGTTGAGATCTGGAGACTGGCTAGGCCACTCCAGGCCCTTGAAATGCTTCTTATAAAGCCACTCCTTCGTTGCCCTGGCGGTGTACTTGGGATCATTGTCATGCTGAAAGACCCCGCCACGTTTCATCTTCAATGCCCTTGCTGATGGAAGGAGGTTTGCACTCAAAATCTCACGATACATGGCCCCATTCATTCTTTCATGTACACGTTCTTGTGATCATTTTGACCCCACGGGGTGAGATCTTGCGTGGAGCCCCTGATCGAGGGAGATTATCAGTGGTCTTGTATGTCTTCCATTTTCTAATTATTGCTCCCACAGTTGATTTCTTCACACCAAGCTGCTTGCCTATTGCAGATTCAGTCTTCCCAGCCTGGTGCAGGTCTACAATTTTGTTTCTGGTGTCCTTCCACAGCTCTTTGGTCTTCACCATAGTGGAGTTTGGAGTGTGACTGTTTGAGGTTGTGGACAGGTGTCTTTTATACTGATAACAATGTCAAACAGGTGCCATTACTACAGGTAAAGAGTGGAGGACAGAGGAGCCTCTTAAAGAAGAAGTTACAGGTCTGTGAGAGCCAGAAATCTTGCTTGTTTGTAGGTGACCAAATACTTATTTTCCACCATAATTTGCAAATAAATTCTTTAAAAATCAGACAATGTGATTTTCTGGATTTGTTTCCCCATTTTGTCTCTCATAGTTGAGGTCTACCTATGATGTCAATTACAGGTCGGCCTCATCTTTTTAAGTGGGAGAACTTGCACAATTGGTGGCTGACTAAATACTTTTTTTCCCCACTGTATACCATCATAGAAAAATGCTTCTTTCTCCCCTTAGGCTACATTCACATCTGCGCTGGAGAGGTGGAGTGAGCAGGAGATGGGTGAGAGAAGAGACATAGCCACAGATGAATGTAATCATTAATGTTAATTAATAATTAATAGTTAATAATCAATGTCAGATTAATGTCACGTGTCTTCGCCATGTGTGTTGCGCCTTTTTTTACAGGTGTTCGCAATGTACCGAATTTATCAAAAAGACGCAACTACATAATAAATATGGCTCAGACACAGAACAGAATGGTATTTAAAGAAGCAGAAACAAGTGACTTCTCTGGATCCGCCAAAATGGCTTCAAATCCATTCAGCTTGTCCAATGAAGAGAGCTCTTCTGATCTTTCTGTCTCAGAGCAAACTTTGACCACAAAATCCAAAAAGAAAAAGAAATTCTTAAAAGAAGAGCGTGGCCATGTCTGCCGCACCCTCTGCCCCTCGCTAGCTACGCTTCTGCTCTGTTTTCTTGATGCAGCCTGCAGCCATGCAGTTATGTACTTGAGTTGGCAATGCATTTTAGGATTTATCACAAATAATTGAATATGATTTATAAAATTGATGTAAGTGTTAAGTGTGCATAGTTTTGTGTGTGTCTTATGATTCTACAATTGTTTCCTGTAGTCTGTATTGTTTTGTAAGTGACTCCCAGAGTGGAGTGATTTTGCACCTTTTTATGCATCTCTTTTAAAAAGGCACAAATAATAAATCCGGCGAAGACATGTTCCTCCGAGCAGCCACGCCTACTTTTCTAGCCAAAATCAGAAAGTGTCGGATAGGGAATTCTCACGTAGAAAAAAAGGCGCAAACACTTCATGAATCCAACGTAATGACGTAAAAGGCACAGCATAGGCCAAATTCAGGTGCAAACATGTTGATAAATGTGCCCCCATGAGTCTGTCGCATACTGTAAAACCAAAATAGCACAGAGCTGGGTACAAAAGTAGCATGACACTCTCCCTGAAATTAGAGAACAGATCCGCTTAAAAGGGGTTATGCTGGGGTATAAAAAGCTTATCAGTGCATTCTCTGACCTGGACAAGCTTACTTACTAATATATATTGAGGACCCCTTCACCCCTATTAGTTTGCAGAGTGCAATAGAGTACCAGATATCTCTTTGCTCTGGCTCTTTATAACGTCACCCTCTTGGCCATGTGACCAAGAGTTGAAGCATCAGCAGAGGAGGCAGAGGCATGAGACTTCTGGCCTCCCGCCACGCTCTGTAAAAGTAAGAATGGGGGCGATGGGAGTCCTGCATACATACAGTGCTGGCCAAAAGTATTGGCACCCCTGCAATTCTGTCAGATAATACTCAATTTGTTCCAGAAAATGATTGCAATCACAAATGCTTTGGTAATAATATCTTCATTTAATTTGTCTTCAATGGAAAACCACAAAAAGAATTGTCAAAAAGCCAAATTGGATATAATTCCACACCAAACATAAAAAAGGGGGTGGACAAAAGTATTGGCACCCTTTGAAAAATCAGGTGATGCTTCTCTAATTTGTGTAATTAACAGCACCTGTTACTTACCTGTGGCACATAACAGGTGGTGGCAATAACTAAATCATACTTGCAGCCAGTTGAAATGGATTAAAGTTGACTCAACCTCTGTCCTGTGTCCTTGTGTGTACCACATTGAGCATGGAGAAAAGAAAGAAGACCAAAGAACTGTCTGAGGACTTGAGAAGCAAAATTGTGAGGAAGCATGAGCAATCTCAAGGCTACAAGTCCTTCTCCAAAGACCTTGAATGTTCCTGTGTCTACCGTGCGCAGTGTCATCAAAAGTTTAAAGCCCATGGCACTGTGGCTAACCTCCCTAGATGTGGACGGAAAAGAAAAATTGACGAGAGATTTCAACGAAAGATTGTGCGGATGGTGGCTAGAGAACCTCGACTAACATCCAAACAAGTTCTAGCTGCCCTGCAGTCCGAGGGTACAACAGTGTCAACCCGTACTATCCGTCGGCGTCTGAATGAAAAGGGACTCTATGGTAAGATACCCAGGAAGACCCCACTTCTGACCCAGAGACATAAAAAAGCCAGGCTGGAGTTTGCCAAAACTTACCTGAGAAAGCCAAAAACTTTTTGGAAGAATGTTCTCTGGTCAGATGTGACAAAAGTAGAGCTTTTTGGGAAAAGGCATCAACATAGAGTTTACAGGAAAAAAAAAGAGGCCTTCAAAGAAAAGAACACGGTCCCTACAGTCAAACATGGCGGAGGTTCCCTGATGTTTTGGGGTTGCTTTGCTGCCTCTGGCACTGGACTGCTTGACCGTGTGCATGGCATTATGAAGTCTGAAGACTACCAACAAATTTTGCAGCATAATGTAGGGCCCAGTGTGAGAAAGCTGGGTCTCCCTCAGAGGTCATGGGTCTTCCAGCAGGACAATGACCCAAAACACACTTCAAAAAGCACTAGAAAATGGTTTGAGAGAAAGCACTGGAGACTTCTAAAGTGGCCAGCAATGAGTCCAGACCTGAATCCCATAGAACACCTGTGGAGAGATCTCAAAATGGCAGTTTGGAGAAGGCACCCTTCAAATCTCAGGGACCTGGAGAAATTTGCCAAAGAAGAATGGTCTAAAATTCCAGCAGAGCATTGTAAGAAACTCATTGATGGTTACCGGAAGCGGTTGTAAGCAGTTATTTTGTCTAAAGGTTGTGCTACCAAGTATTAGGCTGAGGGTGCCAATACTTTTGTCCGGCCCATTTTTGGAGTTTTGTGTAAAATGATCAATGATTTGACTTTTTTTTTCATTCTCTTTTGTGTTTTTTCATTGCAAGCAAAATAAATGAAGATATTATTACCAAAGCATTTGTGATTGCAATCATTTTCTGGAAGAAATTGAGTATTATCTGACAGAATTGCAGGGGTGCCAATACTTTTGGCCAGCACTGTATATAGTGGTAAGTAAGGAAATTCACTGGTAAGCTTTTTCTCCTCCATATTTCATACAGATCCTTACTTTCTGCATCTGATATGCTTTTAATTGTTTCTTTCATCATTTGTCTGGGACAAACTGCAGCAGAAAGACTTCCCAAGATGTATTATTCAGTCAGCCACTTCTGTCATGTTCTTCATACCCGTAACACATAGACTGTGCAATTTGTTAATGTTTTCCTTTGGTTTCTGTGATCTAAGCTCCAAAATGTTGAAATCCTGTTTTCCATGACTCCTTTTAGTTGTCTTTAATGCAGATTTTGATCATATCACATTACTGATAACCAAATAGATTTGTCAGATCTGCATTACATATTCAAGAAACTGCAACATGGTGTATGACAGCTTAAAGCATGGCACCCCAACAACGATAATCTACACCGTATTACTGACATATCGAAACCAGAATTCTATTTATCAATGTAAATTAAGATAATAATAATAACTTTATTTCTATAGTACCAACATATTCCGCAGCACTTGGCAAATCAGAGGGGACATGAACAGACAGTAATTTAAGATGTATAATTAAAGGTTTTACAATTATGAAAGAGCATAAAGGGTTAAAGGGTTCCAATTCATTTTTACAGCTTTTGTTGTCCTCCATTTGCCAAATTAAGTTTTTGTATAAAGATGTCTCATTACTAACAGAATTTGGCAAATTTGTAATATCACTGTTAACCTATCCTGGGGGGTTAAGCAGAAGGTCAGAGAAAAGCTGGAGAGCTAAGAGAGACCTTTGCATCATAGGCCAACATCAAAGTGAATGCACCATATGGAAAGTGCAGGTGCAATATATCTAAACTAATAATCCGACAGCAATAGTGGAGGTGGGGGCACAGACTAATTTTACTTGTGTCTTGTTGTCTTTGAAAGTTTGTGGATACTCTTTGTCACTTGTCAGACTTTTACATTAAAGAATAAATCACAGAACAGACAGAATGGTCACCCCATGTAAAGTTATATATTACTGCCACCATCATTTCACCACTGCTACATACTGCATTGTACTGCATATTATATGCTATGGATATTCCATAGAGGCATAATATGAAATGTTTCTCCTATTTCTTGGAATCAAGGTAGCAATTTCTTCAAAAATTACAGTCCCAATAACCATACTAGAAGCAGTTAAGACAACAATAAAAAATATATAGATAATTATGATAAATAACACAATATTGTGGCAAATAATACACTCATATCGATATTAAAAGAACCAATAATAAACAATTAAAAAGATACTGAAATTAAGTGTCTTTGAGTATGGCAGTGCCAATTTAGTCCCCTAGATGTTATACATTATTACTGTTTTGTTATTGCAATAATGAATATGCAAATGTTTAAATGGAACCTTTATTTTTATGTATGTGACATCTATAGGTGGCTTTCTGATGTATATTTATCACTCGTCACCTACAGGGTATGCTCATGAACCTCACCGCACCTGAACAGTTTGATCAAAATTCTACACATATTTAATTTTCTCTCACCAGACAAGAACTCTAGCGCATTCGTGATATAAACAAGGGAGCTCCAGTCTTGTTGGTTATATCATCCATACACAACTTGTTCTTATTTGCAGTTTGGCATTTCTTATGTTTAAATGTTCTAGTGGCTGGATAAGTTGGTAATCACTCTAGCAGGTGGATCAGCCAGGAGTCATTCACCTGAATGAACTCCACATTCAGGCCAGTATTCCAATTAGTTCAAATGAGTATCAAACCAACCACATCAGTTCAATATTGGATCAGCATCGTATCAAATTCAAACCAGACGCATTTCGGATCTAACAGTATATACATGGACAACCCCTTTAAGTCTAAACTATATTTATCATGGGATTATAAATGACATGTTTTAAAAAGCAAAGGAAAAATCCCCAAACACACAACCTTACAGATAATTACTCTTTCTCCTTTCCTCTTGGTTTGACATGCCCAGATATGTGTATCACGAGATGAACAGCTATTCAAAACAACATGATTTTGCAATATTCTTTCATTAGATAGCTATGTGCCTATGTGTGGCCACCCAATAGTTGTGTTATGGAGTGTCGCCTGTCAAGGGTATTACTAGAAAATTGTAATATTCCATTGAATTGATCTAATGAGAAATCTGAGGCCTTAGGGGTTGTTCACACTACTGTTAGTAGTGTCCATTGCTAGCATCCATTACAAAATGTTAACAACGGACACTAACAGAATCGTCATGAATCAGTTAAAAATCCCATTGATTCCAATGAGATGTTATTTGTTGTCTGTTAGAATCCATTAGTGTCCATTTACACCAAATCTGTCACATGTCCATTTTTTTTTTTTCGCAGACATAACAATGCGGGGTGCAGGAGTTTTGCATCCTTAATTTTTTAACATTGACATTGGCTATGGCTAACAGACAGTAACGGACAGGCGTCTGTTATACTGTCTGTTATGACTGTTCGATTTTTTTCTGCGCATGCTCAGAAAGCAGAACCCCCCCCCCCCCAAAAAAAAACAGAAAGTATAAAAATAGACACTAACGGACAATAACTGCTTTTAATGTGTCTGGTTTGTCAACTGATCCATTAAATGGATCAGTTAAAAAAGCGGACACATTAACATCAGTTAGTGTCCGTTAGTGTCTGTTATGATAGGTGTCCGTTTTTTTTTTTTTTTTTTTAATGGACACTATCAGAACGGACATCCAACAATAGTGTGAACGCCCCCTTAGGCTGGGGCTCCACGTTGCAGAAATGCTGCTTTTTTTGTTGCAGATTTTGCTGCGGTATTTTGAGCCAAACCCAGGAGTGGCTACAAAAAGAATGGGAAATACAAATGGAACAATTAAACTTTTCCCTTCTGCTCAATCCACACCAGGCTTTGGCTCAAAAAACTGCAGCAAAATCTGCAACATAAAAAGCAGCATTTCTGCAACATGAGGCCTTAGCCTTAAAGAGTTTTTTCATTAAAATAACCATACTTATATTTGTAGATAATTAAAAGATAAACGTTTTGCTAATATAAATAATTAAATGCTTTACAGAGTTTTAAAGATTTTCTGTAATCATCTTAGTGGTGAAAGTTTTTGTCTTGATTGGTTGCCAATGGATACGACCATGAATACAGAACCTTTCCATGATCTGGGACTTAATGGAAAACTAGTTGTGATTATCTTATTGTGGCAGGGTTATCTTCTTGTATATGCACTGTCCCTGCCTACTTCTGTGTAAGGAATAAAAACTGGGTTTTTGACAAGTCCCAGAGCACAAAAAGTTCCTGCAATCATGGTTCTATCCATTGGCAACTGACAAAAAGACAAAAAACTGCCCCCACTAAAATGGTTGGAGAAAATTTTTACAACTCTTCATTCTTTATTATTTATATTTGCATAAATATTTGATTAGGTTCAGCATCCATTATGCTAATTATGCTTTCTGCTGTCAGTTGGGCAGTCATAGACTGTCTGCTTCTGCCCAGGGCCACGAGCCTAACAGTAGCAAGCCTAATTAACATATTGGGTGTTGAACCTAACAGCACAGATTGCTCAGGAATGGCGGGAGCTAGTGAAAAAATTAAAACTCTACCAAAATCAGAGAAGAACCACTTATTAAAGAATGCAAAGAGTTGGAGTTGGCAAAGGTGGTGAAAGGTCCTCTTTAAAGGAATCCGCAATAAGCGTAAACCTGACGTAGCAGTAGCTGTGTTAATTGCTGTATATTTATTAGCTCTTCCTTATAATAAAAAGTCAGTGGTAGAATATATTTTGTGTAAAATTAAGTAAAATGGATATAAAACACCAAAACAAGTCAAGTAGAAGTGCTGTCAAGAAACACTAAGACAAGTGGGAAGCTAATGGCATGTTGTAAATGATTCTTCCAAGATTTGTTTTGGGTCAAATTTACTAGGTTCAGGCTTCAGATTAGTTTGGGACCAAATATATTCAGTTCATATTGAAAAACCATTTTCTCATGTACAGATAATCCAAGATGTGCCACAATTAGAAATATACATCTCAGGTAATCCATACACCAGAAATTGGTCCTGGTGGGGTAAAGGTTATTTGTAGTTGTTGACATACTTCAGAAAGTAGCTTAATAATTGTGTGTGTGTAATGCGGACCCCATATGCGGTCTTAGTCACTTGTGCTCAATGACCATGAGTATCCCGGACCATCCATAAGTGATCTAGATCTGCCAACGGCATGAGGTTACTCTTGGCCAATAAATGTAGGTTAATAACCCAGAGTCAAATGGTATCCAGCTACAACTAGTAACTAATTATTTCAAAATTGGTCGCCTTTTTGAAATATTTGTGAAAAACAGATCCAAAAAGTTGCTTATCTCTAATAGGATCTTATGGGTCAAAGAGTGGATCTAATAACCTGAATTTACTAAGTTAAATGCCTGACAATTAGCGGGAAAACATCCATAAGAGCTTAATCAAATCAGGGTGTTTAAAGATGAGATAATTCTAATTATAATCCTTTAAATATATACATAGATGACAAATTTATATATAGCAAAACAGGGCAAAGGAATGTCAGAACATATCACTTCAGTTCAACATGCAACAGCGAGGTGACATAAAATATTAACTTTCTGCTCATTAAAAAAAAAAAAAAAAAAAAAAAAACTGAGTGGTCACCTACTAAAATGAGAACACCTTCTACAATATCTATTTCTTTTCCACTGCCAATTTACCTTAATTGAAATTTGGGGTGAGGCCAAAAGCCAATCAGTGTAACTTTGCCCAGAACTTTTCGTCAGTGATACTTATAACAGCCGCCCTCATTTAGCATCCTTCATATTTTGCCATTTCCCATTTCTGGCCTGAACAGTCACCAGTGAGCTCCATTAATTTATAGGTTTCAAGTCTTTTTGACAGCAAGACTAGAGTTGTATGTTGTGCCATTCATGCTGTCAAAAGTGGCAGAAACCCCATTGGAAACACTAACAAAGGCTCTAAATGCTAGCTTGAACTGAACCTAAAAGGTGGTATAAATGGTAAGGAAACACAATTAGATATTTTGTGCATCATATACCGCATTCCTAAAAAATGGCAGATTAAATGCTTAGTATTTCAGGGAATTTCTGCTGCAGAATTGTTGTCAATGTGTGCAGGTATGCAGATTCTCACCAAGTTTTCCAAAAAATCAGCCCCAATGAATTCAATGAGATGCCTATGTTATTTACGGCATTTCATATATTTTGATGGTGATGTTTTTGTCACCACATGATTGAGAAATTTTCTATGTATAATGAATTCAGTGACAGAAACCATATTTATATTTAAGGGATATGCATGTGAACAAATTCTTCTAAATTCTTCTGTGTTCAGCCATCATGAAAAGTCAATATAATGACATTAGACTGTAAAAAATATACCATTATTATTCAGTGGAGTTGGCAAGTGTAAGTTTTAATTCATCAGAACGCTTCCATAATGAACAGAAACCATGGTTATAGTGCTAACAGAGGCTTGCATGAACATTATCTGATCAGGAATTTCTAAAGTTCAGAAAAGCATAGAAGATGTAATTATTTAGCCATACATACACTACATCTATCTATCTATCTATCTATCTATCTATCTATCTATCTATCTATCTATCATAACAAGTCTATAATATACTATTACCAAGGAAGTAATTAGTAATTATGCTTTGGTTAAATGCTCCAAATATGAGGTCATACCCAGCGATGCTGCTGGCGGCAGCTGTTCTCCATGTAACGCTCTTGTAAACTCTTCCTTTTATATGCATTTTGTAGGACTTGTAAAGCAGCATCCAATTTACCTCCCCATCTGACATGGTAATGCTTCTGTTTTTCAATCATTAAATATTGAAAGACTCACATCAGCCTTTTAACATCTGCCAGTAACTCACTCTCTGGGCTGTAATGCTTGTCTGTGCACCTTCTGGCTTTGTTTTTGTCTTCCTTCTACCAACTAGTATATATTTTATTTGATATATTATAAGTATCTGAGGCCAGTATTCCTCAGGCCACATTTGTACATAAGGTTCCTTTACCTGCAGAGTGACTGGTGTCCTTTAGGCTGTGTATATGATGTCCATTCTCTTGTATTAGCAAATGTACCTAACTATAGTTTGATGTGTTCCTCTAGTCTTGAGCTTTGCTTGTCCTGGTGCACCATGCTTCTTCTGTCACATATAAGGCTAATTGTTCACTCATTTTTGTGTAGGAACATAATTTAGTCACCCTTAAAGGGAAACTACCAAGCAATTTCTGCTTCTCTATCTGAGAGCAGAATATTATAGTATAAAGTAATATGATGTGATATATAGGTTTACATGATTTGGAGAAGAATTCCTGAGCTAAAAGCAGAGTAATTTCTGACAGGACACTTAGGATAGACAATGAGAGTCCTACTTGCCCCGCCCACGCTGGCTGACTGACAGCTTTATCTTACACACTGAAGCAGTGAAATCTGTCTATCACTGTGTGGGTAGGGCAAGCAGAACTCTCACTTTGTCATTGGGGTCATGTCAGAAGTTACTCTGCTTTTGGGCTTATTCACACAACGAGTTTCTCATCTTATGTGCTGATTGAGTCCACACAGACTAAATTATGACAACATACAGACCCACTGCCATAAATGAGAATATACACAGCTCAATTTTTTAAGTAAAAAACTTGTCCTATTCTGATCTGTTTCAGCACATTGCAATATGTAGTCCAAGATTTCCTGATACTGCACATCAACGAAGCCCAGAGATGTACCCATTTCTTTTATAGCCCATAATTTTCAGAGGCACCATGAATGCTATAGCTACCATCTGTGTAAGTTCTTTTGCACAAAGATTCTGTTCCCTATCATATAAATTCATATATAACACAGCACTTATATTTATATCATGCCCTGCTCCCAGATACATGACTTTACCTGAAATGTTCACTTTAAAAGGGAATGCGTCACCAGAAAATGACCTCGTCTTTAAACAAGTGTTTACGTTAAACATTTTTTTTTAATTCTGATCTTTTTTTTCCATATCACTATATTTTTTAAAAAATTAATGCATCCTGCAATTTTCACTATGTCCTCTAAGCCTAATAATAAAGTGAAACTTGCCAATTTTGTAAGAGTTTCTTTGTCACCTCATTTACATCACAGTCAGATAGAACAAGCAGTAGTATAATAGGAAATAACACAACTATAAATAACACCTCAAAGCCATCATTATATCCACTACTGACAATAGATGATGTCACAGTTTATTTACTCCCTCTCCCTGCACTGAGCATATCTAGAAAACTCACTGATAGCCCTCACTGAGTTGGCTTCTTTTTGCTACTGTCTATGGCCATAACTATACTTTAAAGCATATCATTAAATGCTGTTAACAGAGTAGAGGAGAAGCTCCGGCAAAATGGTTGCCTCCATAATTCTCTACAGAAAATAGAATTTCAAGAGACCTACAGTCAGAAAATTAAAAAGTTTTAGAAAAACATGATATACTTACAATTTGGTTTTAAGAAATGAATAAGGTGGCCTGGTTAATTGCTGAATCTGCTGCCTCCAAATACATGCCCTGTATATCATTATACATGTACAGCATGTGTGAGTCAAGACCCTGCTGAATACGGTGACTGTGGCAGTGCTAGTAAAATCTGAATTATTTGTGATAATATTGAAGGCATACAAAGGTTAACATAAGCAGAGTATGTTTATGAGACTTTAATGAAGTAATTAGAGCGACAACAGTCTGATAAATGGACATGTCACGCTGAAGAGGAAGATGAGAGGTGGGAACCTAGGATTGTAACCCAGCCTAGGGCCCCATTTTGTCATTATCCAGCTCTGGTTGCACAAGTAGGGAAATTCTTGTTGCAAATATTAGCCTGTCATGGAATTCTTCATTTTCTTAGTTAAGTCAGGAATTTGGATCTTGTACAGATGACAATTCTGTGTACCGTTAATTATAAACAGTCTTACAGTCGTTTTCAGTCTTCTGTCTGGATTGAAATTTACACCAACCTTCAGCAGCCACTGTCAAGGCTCCCATAGTCTTATATTTGATTTGTAGTTTTCTGTAAGTGATTTGCCTACAACTTTCCCTATATTCCCCAACATTATAGCTGCAACAATTTTTATTAACAGTTCCTGTGACAAGATTTGCCACTTTGTTTACAGGGACTTCCTTTAATTTTAGTTATATAAATAATTAAAACTGTGTAAACTGAGTCTAAACTGAGTAAAAAGACAATGACGGATGGCAATGACAGAACAACCAAGTCATGAAGAGTTACCCATGAGGAGGAAACCATGAGAAATAAAGTATAGGATTGCTTTTCTTTGATCTTATTTAATGCCATTATGTAATTTTAGATGATCCATAGACATTAATTTAATGTTAGGTGAAACCACAAAATTTTGGGGGGACTAGTCAAAAATCAAATTTGTATGGCTGTGTTCTCTGACTCCCTCATATGAAAGATATTGGAGGAAGAAAAGCTGGACAAAAGTTTGCTCTTAGGGAGGATAAGCTGCTGTTGGAGGTATCAGTCAGAAGCTTACTCTTATCTTCCTATTCAGAACACATGTATGCTGGGCAGGGCTGAACATGCATGTATATACAGTATGGGATATTCTGGAGGAATAGGTCATTTTGTTGATAGTGATTTCATTCAGACAATATAATCTAACACAGATTTAGTGAGTCTAAATTAAAAGTTTAGTTTTCAATTATTAAATATTGGAGATTGGTGAAGCTCTCATGATTCATTTGTTTCGGGTTCGTCCGGCTCAGATCTCTGATTTGTTTCGGGTCAAACAAGTTTGGTACAAACTACACTTTAAATTGGTTTGAAACATAGTGTAGAACACCTACACCTGAGGTCGAGACTGAGGCCTGTGATTGGGCCTCAGTGTGCCCATGTGACCGCCGGTGACCCAATCACAGGCATCAGCAGAGATCCTGGGCACATGACATCACCAGGAGAGCGCCAGAAGCCATGAGGAGGCCTAAAAGAGGTGAGGGAAGCTGAGCATGAATGTTTTTTTTTTTCACTTTTTACACCACCACCTATTATACTCTGGGGTCTGATGAGACCACAGAGTATAATGTGACAGCCATTTTAGTTCACCCAAGATGAATCTCTATTTCTTTTTTACATAAAAATCTGAACAATTTCGAATATTCAGGTCGAACCCGGCTCAGTACTATCGTCTCATCATAGTTTAGACCAAGGGTATTGAAAAGGATTGAAAGAGATCAAACATGAGCTAAGAAGATGTTAAGTAAACCATAACCAACAACGCCTCACACACCTTCCAATTTTGAAGTTTAGACTGACCCACCAGATTATTAAAGGATCCTATTGTTGGCCCAGACTTTGATCAATGAACACAAAGGGTCCATCAGAAGACAGACCTCCTTGGAGATGACTTTGGAGTCAACCACTCACCTATTAGACCTCAATGATGATCTGACATGTATAATGATAACAACAATGTTTACCATACTAATAAAAATGTGATGTGCATGTGTTTTGTACAGATAGACAGTGGACTCTCAAAACAATTTCCTTTGATCGGCCCAAGGAAACATAGTCTGTATTGCTAAAAAAATTCTTGGTATGTTTCATGGATGTCTCATTTTTTTCTTCCATACGTGTCTTCTGTTAGATGTGAAAAGCTTGAATATAGTTATGATGCATTAAACCAGGTTAAATCTTGTCTGAAACTGAATTAGAGGCTCATATCGGACCAGTATAAAATTCCCGCTCTTCATTTTCATGTCTACAATAAAGAATTCATTTTTTTGTATAAATGTTTGGCTGAGATTTTGAGAATCTTCTAGATTACTGTACCTTGAACTCCAGCTTAAGTCCCTCCATTATCAATCACAACTAACAAAGGTAGACTTGACAGACTCGGCAGCTGGGTATCTGCTTGGTGTTCATACTGGTCTATACATTACACTGTAGAAGGTTATAAATATAGATGGATAAATAAAGACATTGATTGTTTAGACTCTGTTCAGTGATGACATTGCTAAACAAATATGGCTTCACCCTCACGGCTTTGGACATAACAGAAAAGACGCCATTGTATACCTCATAAAGTTCATGTCTGTTTTTGAGCCACTAGGAATGTGGTATAGTCTGCGCTTGACAAAAAGAAAGAAAAAAATTATAAAGTTACATATTTGTTTTCAGACTGACTTTAGGAATCTTGGAGCCATCTGGACTGACTTATTCAGGTCTCTCCCAATCTAGTGAAAGAGTCTATACAGCTGCCAACCTCCTGCAGGAGTACTGCTGCTACGGCCTTATGTACACGTATATATCATACGTATATGCTGAGAAAAACTGAAATGAAAGATGGATTTTTCCATCGGAGAAAAAGTTTAAAGGAAACAGGTGTTTGGGAGTAAGAGGTCTTACTCTCCTCTGGAGTCGAGGTCTGTTTAATAAAGTTTTCACATTCAGACCCGAGAGTGAATATAACTCAGAGCAAAGCAGATTGTGCAGAAATCTGCAGAATGACTCTAGGGCAGATAGGAGGGGCTGAGCAAATCTGTATTTGAATTTAATAGTAAATGCAGATTGATGTTGCAGTCCATATGATAAAATAGATCTATCTCTTACATAACTATTACACACACACGCACACGCACACACGCACACACACACACACACACACACAGACACAGACACACATCTATCTATCTATCTATCTATCTATGTATCTCTCTATTGTCTCTCTCTTCATATATATATATATATATATATATATATATATATACAGTCATATGAAAAAGTTTGGGCACCCCTATTAATCTTAATCATTTTTAGTTCTAAATATTTGGGTGTTTGCAACAGCCATTTCAATTTGATATATCTAATAACTGATGGACACAGTAATATTTCAGGATTGAAATGAGGTTTATTGTACTAACAGAAAATGTGCAATATGCATTAAACCAAAATTTGACCGATGCAAAAATTTGGGTACCCTTATCATTTTATTGATTTGAATACTCCTAACTACTTTTTACTGACTTACTGAAGCACAAAATTGGTTTTGTAACCTCACTGAGCTTTGAACTTCATAGCCAGGTGTATCCAATCATGAGAAAAGGTATTTAAGGTGGCCAATTGCAAGTTGTTCTCCTATTTGAATCTCCTCTGAAGAGTGGCATCATGGGCTCCTCAAAACAACTCTCAAATGATCTGAAAACAAAGATTGTTCAACATAGTTGTTCAGGGGAAGGATACAAAAAGTTGTCTCAGAGATTTAACCTGTCAGTTTCCACTGTGAGCAACATAGTAAGGAAATGGAAGACCACAGGGACAGTTCTTGTTAAGCCCAGAAGTGGCAGGCCAAGAAAAATATCAGAAAGGCAGAGAAGAAGAATGGTGAGAACAGTCAAGGACAATCCACAGACCACCTCCAAAGAGCTGCAGCATCATCTTGCTGCAGATGGTGTCACTGTGCATCGGTCAACAATACAGCACACTTTGCACAAGGAGAAGCTGTATGGGAGAGTGATGCGAAAGAAGCCGTTTCTGAAAGCACGCCACAAACAGAGTCGCCTGAGGTATGCAAAAGCACATTTGGACAAGCCAGCTTCATTTTGGAAGAAGGTCCTGTGGACTGATGAAACAAAGATTGAGTTGTTTGGTCATACAAAAAGGCGTTATGCATGGCGTCAAAAAAACACAGCATTCCAAGAAAAACACTTGCTACCCACTGTAAAATTTGGTGGCGGTTCCATCATGCTTTGGGGCTGTGTGGTCAATGCCGGCACCGGGAATCTTGTTAAAGTTGAGGGTTGCATGGATTCAACTCAGTATCAGCAGATTCTTGAGAATAATGTACAAGAATCAGTGACGAATTTGAAGTTACGCCGGGGATGGATATTTCAGCAAGACAATGATCCAAAACACAGCTCCAAATCTACTCAGGAATTCATGCAGAGGAACAATTACAATGTTCTGGAATGGCCATCCCAGTCCCCAGACAAGAATATCATTGAACATCTGTGGGATAATTTGAAGCGGGCTGTCCATGCTCGGCGACCATCAAACTTAACTGAACTGGAATTGTTTTGTAAAGAGGAATGGTCAAAAATACCTTCATCCAGGATCCAGGAACTGATTAAAAGCTACAGGAAGCGACTAGAGGCTGTTATTTTTGCAAAAGGAGGATCTACTAAATATTAATGTCACTTTTCTGTTGAGGTGCCCATACTTTTGCACCGGTCAAATTTTGGTTTAATGCATATTGCACATTTTCTGTTAGTACAATAAACCTTATTTCAATCCTGAAATATTACTGTGTCCATCAGTTATTAGATATATCAAATTGAAATGGCTGTTGCAAACACCCAAATATTTAGAACTAAAAATGATTAAGATTAATAGGGGTGCCCAAACTTTTTCATATGACTGTATAGTTTTTTTTTTTTTTTTTAACTATTACCTATGTACTCTATCTATCTAGCAAGGCAGTCGAATTAAATTCCAGTATATATTCCTCTTTAGGACCTTATAGAAAAAAGAAATGGAAACAGCCAGAAAGGCTTCCCCTATCTAAAGGCCCCAGAGCAGCCACATTGTACATCTCTATGGTATATGTACCCTAGCACATATTGGCATTGTACGTAGAATGGATGCAAAGGGACATTCTTCCATAAACATATCTATAGCCACAATGTAGTGAAAGTGACATGATGCTTAAATTTTGGTGGGTTCAGAAATATTCCTAATTACCACAGCGTATAGAATACAATGTAAACTTAAACATATTTTTACATCTTTATAGCTTAAACCAGCTGCAGCCACAATTCCTTTGTTAGGATGCCCTTTTAACCCTTACAACAATAAGTTTTTCTTGTTCTATTTCTACAAATATGGTTTTCATTTTAAAGTTTATCCATGGAAATGACTGTCTCCTCTATAAGGCCCTTCACCAGCTTTGCGAGATACTGTGTAAACATCCCATAAAATTAAATCATTTTATTTCCCCTGCTTCTCCCAGTCTTATCCCAAATTTCCTTTTCTGCCAACTTTCAACTGCTATGAGAGAACAGTAGGCGCATATATGAGGATTTAGAGTGCTACAAAGGAACATTTACAGTATCTGCGATATTTTATTTGTGATGTTTACAGAGAGTTGTAGACTATTTCCCCGCGGAATAATGCCTCACCATAAGAGACAGCAGGATCTATCAGATATTATTCATATATGGAATGAAAATACAATTACATGGAAAAACCATAAATGACCAGGGCCATGACTGTGACAGTGAAAACCTTTGGAGGGTCCTGTTGGCTTCTGATTCCACTTGGAAGCTCAGCCAATGCAGCTAAGGCAGGTCACCTCTGTGGCAGTGACTGGCTGAGCAGCATTTCCTGTGTGTCAAGACCAGAGGGGATCCAGGAAGCATCGGAACAGGTGTGGCCGGAATAGATGGAAGCAAATATGACTTATGCTTTTAAAAATAAATCCACTGCACAACCCCTTTAAATCTTGCTTCATGTTTATCTTCATAGCGTGAATGGTATTTTGGTGACAGAAGAGTGCCGCTTTATCAGCTAGGTCTCTTCATGTCTCTTTATGAGGCTTACCGGTATAGTGGCAATAAACTTTCTTCCAACTTATCAACTATAATGGTTTGTTATAACTCATTTAATATTATTTTCTTTATTATTAGGGCTTACATTCATTGACAAATCTGCATTTCATGTATGCTATTTCAACTGTTTTAAGCAGTTTTATTGTGTGATGTTCCCTTCTGGTTTAAATGATGGCCCCCAGTCTTCAATGACCACAGAACCTAGTCTCCTGAAAGAATCTCATACAGACTGCAGCCAGTCTTTGAAGGGCTCAGCATTTCAAGTATCATTAAAGGGACCTTCAAACCAACAGGCTTTATCTAAAGTAGACAACTGCTCAATATACAGGAAATAGAATTATTCTGAAAGGACTGTAAAAAGAAAGTCCAAAAGATTGTCACTCCTGTCTTTAGAACCCACATCTATGGGTTCTAAGATATCTAGGAACGCTATACACTGATTCACAGGTTCACAGTGGATAACTTGCAGAATGATGGGGCTCCCCCACCGTTCACACGGCTCCACACGGTAGTCACATGGAGGTTGGGCAGTGCAGGAACCACTCCATTCATTTAGTAACCATGAAACAATTCAAAACAGGGGGAAAAGAATGTGGGGATTTCCTGATCAGTGGGTGCCTGAGCAGTTGGTCTCCCGCTTATCTGCCAGTGTTCCCCTTTCCTGTGCCTTTAACATGGAAGTCTATTGTTGATAAATACAACTCTATGTCTTTATTGTGGCATCAAAGGCATCTATCAAAAGTACTGTATACAGTGAGAAATCTTCTGGCAACCACAGCTCTCATCATAGGAATGTTCACAATTACCTCCATAAATGCCTGCTTCAAAACATAGCCTTGCATTTATCTCTTTTACAGATTTAGACAGCTGTGCTCAGATATCCTGATGTCCAAACACGGCACTTTAATTTCTCACCTAATACTCTGCACATAGCCATATCAGACACAAGAAAACCCTCTGCACTTACAACGTGACATTGTGTGTTTGTTTGTCTCTCTGTATGCTACAAGATAATTAGATTGCGAGCACCGCTGGGGAAAGAGGCAGAACTGAGTGCATTCTCTATACAGCAAAATATCAATAAGTGGCGTATATAATACATACACAATGTACACCAGGGTGTGCTATTGAGGAGAAACATTGAAATAAGGCTCCGTTCAGAGACAAAGGGCTCAGATATTGAGTATGTCACTGTATAGGCATACAGTGGTTTACATTACCTATTGATTCCTACTGTTATGAAAAAATAGTTGTTTTATAAGATGTTTCTAAGTGAAATAGTATGTCTACTATGTTATTCCATGCACTAAAACAAAGACATGCTGATACATCCCAGCCCAATGGATGCCAAAACTCTTTTGACATACTGTATGCCATGTCAGTGGGTCCTTTGAATCTGTTTGGCAATTGCACTGTGGGCTTTCCTGGCATATACATTAAAACATAATGAACAAATGTGAAGTGAACACACCCTTAGAGTCCATTTACACTGGCGGAATTCCTGTCTGGTAGCAATTGCCATGTTTACCTTGGGGCACACATGGTGGCACAACCCTCCGTCCTCTCTTCTGCAATGTTTATTTAATTATGGCTTGTTGTTCTATTGTTCTAGTTTTTTCCCCCCTCCTCATTTTATTTCGATAGTGGCACTTACCAGCTCCTAGAGATACCACATGGTCATTTGTGTGTTGGCACCAGCCAGTCTGGAATCTTCTGTCTCTAGGCTTACTGTGAGAAACGCTGTGGAAAAAAATGCGATGCGTTTTCATCCGCAGTCTTTTACGCAGCGTTTTTTGACTGCAGCTCACTACGTGGCGCCTTAGTCTAAACATTTTTTTAGTAGCACAAAAAGCATGAAAAATGTGAAAAAAAAGACACACGTGACCTACTTTTTTTTACATTCCCTCAGATATTAAAATAAAGAAAAATACATGGAAAATTAAAAACATAAAAATAAAGCCCTATTTACCACAGGTGCAAAAATTATTTGACTACCTGTTTAATTTGACTAATTATTTGACTAAGAAAAAAAATTTGACTAATTATTTGACTAAGAAAAAAAAATATTTATAGCCCTCAAAACCACATATATGAAAAACCTGAAAACATGTCCAGTCCTGAACCAGGAAAAATGGCTCGGTCTAAAGTTTGTCAGTCTGTGTAAAAGGTTCTTTACTAAGGCATACTGGTCCTGCACTTTCTCTTTTTCTCTGACTCAATGCCTAAGGCCACATGCACATGACCAAGTGGGACTGAGTTTGCAGTGGAACGCATTCAGATGACAAAGTGACAAACGAGTGCATTCTGTTATGTGTTCACGCATATGGGGGCTTCTAATTCGTTCTGTTCCAATGACACGGAGCAGGATAGGATCTGCTCTACAATCATCCATGTCATTGGAACGGAATGGACCAAAAGCCCCCATAGACGCAAATGCATCATGAATGCGCTCAGATGCTGAGTTCGGTCACACATCGGAAGCACACTCAGTCGTGTGCATGGGGCCTTAATTATAGCATTTCCAGAGTTGTATAAGCTATAAGATCACTACAGCAAGGAAGGGGTTGAATTCCTGTGAAATGCATACATAGCCCCCTTCTCATATGCAGAGCTCGAATCTGCTCTCAGGTCCTGCCTGCTCTCTCCCAAGATAACATTATCTTATCTCATATTAGGAATTCCCAGGACAGCTTCTATTACCCAGCGCTGATCCTGATTGCATTTGGTCTCTGAAAGCCACATTGTATCCTGGGCAAAACAGGCTCCACAAAGTGCTTTGTAACATATTTAACAGAAGACCAGGCACTTCCCTTTGCTTTAAATCAATTGCAATCATTTTTTTCCCTCTTTCACTCGGCCTGTCTACTTTAATGCTGACAAAATAAAGAGAGAGAGAATTCCATGCATATCTGAGCAAAGCCGGACTGCTTCTTACTCTTGTCAAACCCTAATCTCCCCTAAAATGGACGGGTCCACAGGGGATTGGCCCGATTGCCTTTTTTGCTGTCATTCCATCCCTTCTCACTAAGGGAGGTTTTGATCCCTCTTTGATACAGGGTGCCAGCCCAGAGGTGATTGATTGACTCCTGGCTGGATATTAATAAGTTGCACTATTCCACGTTCCGCCCAGCTGGAAGCCCCCGCGCATCTGAAACTGAGGGGGGATTAGAGAAAGTGTTGGATTTGTGTCTGGGAAAGGGGGGAGATGCTCAAATCCACATAGCTTCAGAGATTCTGAAAGTGTTAGACATCTGTTTAGACCTCAAATTGATGGGGTGACATATTGATAAGAGATCTCCTATAATATCTTTAGGATACTTTGTATGCTCTCACTGTGCTGGACCTGTTAGATATATTCCATATCCCTGGCCCTTAATCCGCTCAACTCACAAAACAATGAAATTTTGGCGTAATGTGAAGAATATAAAAGGTATGAAGAGTTTAACTTCAGACTAAAAGTAAGTTATTTTCTTGACTGTGGTATCTTTTAATGGAATAAATTTATCCCCGTATTAATCTGTATTAAAGGTGTTAATCTGAGCATGTGCAGCCCAGACGGAGGTCACTTCACTAGACTACTACATCACAATAAAAAATTAGTATTAAAAAGAGAAAAAGGATATCTAAGAGTGCTAAGTCCATACCATATGAACTGTAGCATCGTCTGGGAGCGTTGAATCCCCCGTGCTGGATACTGCTTGTCGCAGGCACAGCTCATAAAATATGTCATTGGGGAAAGACCTAATTGATTGCAGAGAAACATCAATGTCCCTGCATTCTTAATGTCCCTCCAAGTCTTGGTCAGTAAAACTTCATTGAGCTTTTACTCCTGACAGTAACCAACATGGGCCACATGTATTTTACTGTACATAAAAGAGATTATCTGGCACTTGTATTTCTTCACTAATACGCTGTAATGCTATGATGTTGTTTGACCTCTCCAATAACAAATAGCTCACAATTGTGTACACAGCAATGTGTACAAGTGATATGAAAAGTAAACCTCCTCTTTTAGAGGAACTGTATAAAGACATAACACATTATGGCTCAGAGCCTGGGAACTGCTGGAGCCAAGCATGAATTAGCAGCCGAGACTGGAATGGAGCACTACACTCCAGCATGTGCTGTGCACAGATCCCCGGCCTCCTGAGCACTGCAGATCTTTCAGTGCCGGCACTTGGGGCTTTTGTCCCTGTTACAGCCCTCAGCTCTTTGGCACTGGCTGAGGGTCTAATGCGTTCCCCTGTGAATGGGACGGATTCTTCCTCTCCGCAGCTTTCCATTACAGCATGACAAAGCCACCTCCTGCTTTTCGTTTTCTTACACGGCTATGGATCTAAATGCTGTTACATTTCTGCCTTATTATTTTTTATTTGTCTTCCAGACTTTGTGTTCCAAAAAAATAATGGAAGCAGATGGGAAAGTCGAGGAGAAATGCAGTTATTTCAGATCCAATTCAACACTTATTCATCTATGATCAGAGGAATTTGTACTTAACCCACTTTTTGATTGATTCAAGGGTCGTGGTGTTCTCATGCCTCAGTTTAGAAATCAGTTTATGCATTATCCCTGAAATAAGACATAACTGTGTGCATTAAGCTACTGTGACATCACTGTGTGCATTAACCTGGTACTGTGACATCATTGTATGCATTATCCTAGTACTGTGTCATCACTATGTGCATTATCTGTAATGTAAAATCACTATGTGCATTATCCCTGCGGGTAAAGGAGAACAAAATAATCAAACACTTCAAAATTTGAACTTGCTGTTTAAAGGCAGTCTACCCCCTCCCCCGCATATTCAACTGCCACCGCTGTATTACAGAGCACATTACAGTGGTGAAAAACACATACCTTTGTTATATATCTCACTATTGTAGAGTTAGAGAAAAGTAACTGTGAAGTTTTTTGCAAATTAGGCAGTTGGTGCACTGGAGGCTGGCCTTCAGCCCTGGAGCACTCAGACCCCTACCATCTCCTGCCTTTGCCACCCAATGCAGTGACAGTGGATACTCCCACTGCTATGACATCACCCATACTTCTTGAGCCATAAGAGCAGTGCTCCCAGGGCTGAAGGCCTGCCCCCAGTGCACCAACTACATCATTTGCATAAGACAGTTGTTTTTCTCCAAATCTACTTAAGTAACATAAATAACAAAGGTATGATGTGTATCACTGTGATGTACTGTACTCTGTAAAATGGTGTTAACATTTGAATATGTTTGTTGGAGGTGACAGACTACCCCCTTTTAAGGTGGTCATGATAGAGTAGGGACCCATTTTAAGTTTTGCTATGAAACCCCATGGTGACTTGTTACACCCCTGATCATCATGTCGTGTTACTCATCAGATTCGGTGCGCAAAATTCGGCAGATACATAGACCAGGGCTCTAGACCCAAACTCAGCTGTGTGAAACCGGCCTAACAGAACACAGGAGTTTTACGGAATAGTACACCATCATCATCTTTCATGATTCAAAGGCATAACTTGAAACCCCTTGGACCCAATGTAAAAATTTTAATTGGCAAAGGGGTCTTTGGGTCCCCTCAGGCTCCAAAGCCTAGATGAAATAAAAATACACAAAAAATATAGTGAAAAAAAACCCTACCATTATCATGCCCACATCACAGGTCATAAAAATGACTGTAATGTAGAGGGAAAACTATTTAAACATTTTTTTAGCAGCACATTGTGCTATTAAAAAAATAAATTAAAAAAATGTGAAAAACAGACACGTTTCCCCTCTTTTTTTGTTTACAGAGCAACATAAAGATGATACCCTATTTAACACCGAATAAAGATCAAAAATTATTTGAATAACCCAAAATATAAAAATGTTATATCCCTCAAAAATGAATGTACAAAAAAAAACCTGAAAATGTGTCTGGTCCTGCACCAGGGATATTGGTCAGGCCCTAAATGAGGAAAGTATGGGAACCGCATGCCATAAATATACAGTAGGTGGTTCTTCAGGTTGGGTACAAGTGAATGCATTATTTTTTTACCCTGTTTTAGGGTCGAAGGTTGGTTTTTGTATTTTCTTAACATATTGTTTAACAGAATCATTGCCTTTTTAAAAGTAAGGAAAGTAGATATAAAGAGCTGAGGGGAATTTCACATTTCCTATGTTGCTTTGCAGTAGCTGTCAGTAGAATACAGAATTCTGTTTACTGCAGCATGTATATTCTCAATGCTGACACAGACTGTTGATCCTTTGAAAATAAAAATTTTAGATTCCCCGCAGCTCTGCATGTTATTATCACATCATTTCCAATTATAAATAGAACAATTTTGATAAATACATTACTTATATTACACTGATGGAATTCCTTAAAGCCCATCTCCACTGAAAGGGTAGAAAAAAAAAAGAATCTATAATTTTTTCAACCCCTCTAGGGTTTGCAACTGCCTAGAAGACAAGAGACCTATAATAAATATGGTACTTATTTCTATGTATATTGTAGGAACATACAATAACAACATCTAAATCCCAATTGGTGGAACATTATATGCCTTGCCCCCTGCATAACTGATAAAGATATTCAAAGGGAGTGAATAACCACTTGTTGACTTATATAATGCTCTATAGAGAGAGACTGATATGTAAGAGGGATAAATACAGTGCACAGATTATCGTGGTGCACTACAAGTAAGAGCACCTTAGTTGTACTGTATTTAAGTGGCGAAAGCTTGACTGAAGTGATTAAAGAATACCACTTGAAAAAAAGGGAATTTTGGAAAGAGTATGCTGTTTACTAGACCAAGTAGATCCCACTGCAGGGATGAGTAAAGGGCTGAGGCTACGCTGTGTAGGTTGCTAACAAAAGGAATGGATTTAGGGTTAGGGAACTGTTCAATGTAAACTAGATGTACAACAAGGATATTTTGTATGATGGTCTTCCATATGGCAAGAATTGATTGTATGATTTGAAAGATGTAAAGGACGTAACAGACATAACTAAGGGGATCAACAACTGTGTTTATTATCCACATACTGTGATCAGGGCTGGTTTTAGATAAAGTGAGGCCCTAGGCAAGTTTACATGTGGGGCCTTAAATTCTAAGACATACCCAGTGGTGGAACTACCGCTATAGCAGCTGCTATGGGGCCCGTGACCATAGGTGGCCTGGTGGGCCCCTGCTGCTTTTGTTTTTTAAATAGGCCATTAACTGCTGCAGTTACTCCAGCGGGTAATGGGCCCTATTTACTTACTGGTCCCAACTTCCACGTCCTCCAGCTCTTCCCCTTCAGCCCTCCAAGGGACCCCATACGTCCCATATCACGTCGCTGATGCTGAACAGTGTCAGGACTTTGCTGACAGGGACATGATATGGAATGCACGGGGATCAGTAAGTAAGACTGCGGTATTAGGTCACAAGATCCATCTCGCGAGGTTTGCCTGGCAGTTTCACTCCAACAAACTTCTATTATTATACTCTGGGGTCTTTTCTGACCCCGGAGTATAATTTTCAGAGGCCCAGGGGAGGTGAAAAAAAAAAAAACGGTCTTACTTACCTCTCCTGTGATCCAACGCGAATTCCTGCTGTCTTCAGCCCTCTTCAATGATGTCACAGATGGTACGCGGGTCTGACTGGCGTCACTGACGCACAATGACGCTGACGTAGCCCACGTCTGTGATGTCATCGAAGACAGCAGGAAGTAGTGCTGGAGCACAGGAGAGGTAAGTAAGACTTTTTTTTTTTGTTCATCTCCCCTGGGCCTCCAAACATTATACTCTGGGTTCTGAAGAGACCCCAGAGTATAATAATAGTTCATGGGTCATGATCCCCAAAAATGTTTGGGTTCTGCCGAACTCAAAATTTTTGTAATATTTGCACCAAACACCATAGAGGACATTATGTTGTGTGAAGGGGCCACACTGTCAGCTTTCTAGCCTTATATAATACCACGAGTGCCAAAGGACGTGAAAGCTCCTCTTTGAGTTTTGAAACGGCGGACGCCAATCTAGTCAATGGGATCCACCGGTGTCTGTGTGTAACCTCTAAAACAGTGGTCCAGTTGACGGAGAGGCCGGAGCAGATGTGAACCTAGCCTAAGAGTTTTCCATTCATTTTAAAATTAGAGTATTTATCTGGCCTTCATCATTTACATACTGTATATAGCAAGAATCTTAGGAAATACAGTGGTGATCATCCTGACAAATGTAATGCAAAACTAAAGTAAATACTGACAGCATAGCAAAGCAAATATAGATTAAATTCTCGTTCAAGTTTTGGATACCATAGGAAAACTATATTACTACACACAGACACACTCAGACACAAGACAGAACATGTAAACACACACACCACATGCACACACACACAGACAGAACATGTGTATACACACACAAACACACACACACATAGTCAAACACAGAACCTGTACACAAAACATACCTGGAGCCGAGTCAGGGATTGATTACACTGGGCTGCAGCAGCCTAATATAATTGATCATCCTCTGCACAGCAAGACTGCCAGAGGAGGAGGAGGAGCTATGCAAGAAACTTGGTAAGGGTGGGTTCACACTTGCGGCGGCACTCCGTCCGCCGCAAATTCGACCTAAATGTCGGAAAACTGGATAGCGACTGGATAGGGGAAGGTTTGCGACGCATTTCTTAAAACCCCATTCACTTGAATGGGTTCTTAAAGCAATGCACGGGTGTGCGCTTACACCCTCTGTGCCGCAAAGCCAGTTTTTTTGCTGGAAACAAAGTCGGACATGCGACTATCTGCAGTGCCCCCACTGAAGTGAATGGGAGTGCCGACCACTACCAGTCCCGCTCACATTGACCCTGGCTGCCCTCAGGTTGAATGTTGAGTGGGAGAAAAGTCCAGTAGTCTTCACTTCACAGGACAATTCCTTGAATCCTGTACTGTGACACCACTGTATGCATTATTTCAGTACTGTAGCATGAGTGTGTGCATTATCCTGGTACTGGAGCATGACTACTGTGACATCACTGTACATTATACTGCTATTTTGACATCATTGTGTGCACTATCCTGGTACTGTGGCATCACTGTGCAATTATCCTTGTGTGTAAAGGAGACCACAGTAATCTGCACTCTTCAAATTCTGAACTTGCTGCTTAAGGCGATCATGGTAGAGTAGGGCCCCATGCTTACATGTTATGCTGCTGTATGAAAATCAGGCAAACTTATTTATTTATGGTGGCGTCAAAGGAAACAAGGATCAGGCTGATGGATTTCAACATGCCCAGTACATAGTTCACTTTTGAACTATGTGGTCACTGAAGGTGTCTGGCAGGGGTGTATTACCTTCTTCCTACTGTGAACACATACACACTTGGCTGAGAAAGTGTGCACGTGTTTGAGGGAGTTGAGAGAATAGCTCTTGGTAAAATAAGGATTTTTATCAATGGCTATCTATGGGATTTATTATTCTTAAATTGGTGATGAAAATGTTTATCTGTCAGTTTTCTAGATGTCCAGTTTGCAGGAAGCCAAAAAAGCAAAAAAAAAAAAAAAATCCTGTGGGGAACTGCATGTTCAACATTTCAACTGATATCCTTATATTCAACTGAATTAGACTTCCTTCTATTTAACAGCATCAATCCATGTATGACCTTTTTTGGGGATTAAATTGGACTTAATATGGATGGTCCCTGCCACATTGATAATGGACAGGGCATAAATGAAACAATTATACAAGAATACCCAGGTAGGTAGCTTTACTACTTTACCGTTTTTTTTTTTTGGAACTTCTTTCACTAACTACCAAACACGTAATTTTGTTGTTCACAGTAGATAAGGTTCTGCTGTTCCACACAATTTTGCAGAACTCTAGAGAATAAAAGTTATCTGCTTTCTCTAGAGATTAGTACTGCTGGAATATACAATAGGTTTTAGAGGATGGTTTAGCCACTCTTTAACTCTTTAAATTTATTAAAACATACACTATAATCCAAGAGTTAACATTAAAGGGGTTTTCTGGGCAAAAAAATCTTTTTTTAAAAAAAGATCTGTTAGTGCTAGTTATGGGCTAATAAGTATACCCATATATCTTTAGCAGTGTTTTGAGTGATTTCGGGGTGTCTGTGGGAGCTCCTAGCATCCTCTGCATTTGTTTACAACTTCTTGCTATGTAGCTTCCTGTGTACCTTTTACACTACCTCCCTCTCACTTCCCCCTCCTCTCTCACTCCGTTACACCCCCCCTGTCTCCCTAGCTAAGCTATCCCGCCCACTACAAGTTCCCCCTCATCACATCATACTTACCTATCTTCCTCTATGGGAGATGGCTCCTCCTTTATCCTTCACTGTGTGCAGACTGGAGACGCTTCTCTTCCACTTTCTTAGCCCGTGCACAGACCGGAAGTACCTGTGACGACTGCACAGTCGTCACCGTATTATCAGAAAGTGTCCCTGGGGCGGTCATGGGTAATTATAGATTTTTAATAGAAGTAAATTAGAAGTTAGGCAGGGGGAGGGGGTTAGTTTAGGGGTTAATTCCTATTTTATCCCGGACAACCCCTTTAAGGGGATACATTTTATTGATTTATTTTTACGATTCTACATATAGCACAACATGCACAACACAGGGGTGTTTGTCCAATAGCATAGAGGCACTGAGGTGGATGCTGGTGTACAATGTTATTTTATGAGATTTAGGCATTTGGACTGGACTTTTGAGCATTGTCCTTCACCTGCTTGTGTTGTCCACATTGGTATTTATGTTTAATGGGGTTATCTTTGGGAAGACATTGATGACATATCATATTACACAAATATATTATAAATCATAAGAACTAGATTTTTGTAGATAAGATGTTCATCAAGGGATTCATTTGTATGGCCAAATTTGGAGTTTGAAAGGAATTTTTCCCTAAAATAGTAGCAAGTAGTGTTTTTGTGGCAACAACCTTAGGTTAAGGACCCACGTAGCGAGCCGCAGCCAAAAACCACTGTGGAAAAGACTGCATCCCCTATTATACCTATACGGAAAGCACCAGCATTTCCGTAGCTATAATTGACATGCTGAGATTTATAAAAAGGGAAGTGCTTTTGAAATCACAGCATTTCTGCGGCAGATTTTTTCTGCAATGTGTGGATGGGATTAGCCAGAATCCCATCCATTTTGCAGGTAATGTGGAGCACCAGCCTTAAGGCTAAGGCGACACATAGTGAGCCACAGCTAAAAAGCGCTGTGGAAAAGACCGCAGCAGATACAAAAAGGACTGTGGACTTTCTGTCCCTATTATACTCAGTATTTCCGTAGGTATGATTGACATGCTGTGATTTACAAAAACAGTGTTTGAAATTGCAGCTTTTCCGCTGGGGATATTTTTCTGCAATATGTGGATGGGATTAGCCAGAATCCCATCCACTTTGCAGGTACTGTAAAAGGCCACAGTTTCTGCCACGGCCAAATTGCTGCATTTTTGCAAAGTGGGGCCCCGGCCTATAGAGGTTTTTACCTTTCCCTTGATCAATGCTGTAGGATTATAGCTTGAACTTGATGAACCTGTTCTTTTTTCAAGTGTATTAATTATGAAACTATATCCTGCTTCAAATGCTTGGTGAGAGTTCCACCTCTGTGCCTCCCGCTGACCGATGAAGTGTCAATGGCAATAGGAAAGCATTGCGCCACTTTGTTTCCTGATGGCTCTACTTGGCTTTCTCTCGTAGGCCACATGATTGGCTATTGACTATTAATGCTGATAATGTGGCCACCAGTGAGATCATGAGACATGAGATCAAGTGGAGTAGAACTTTCCTAGTAGGACTACACCTCTTGTTCTTTTGACAGTCACTGTGATCACTGTCATTGTGGACAACAGAGCTCCAGGGACAGGTGAGTATGCTTTTTTTCTTTACATTTACATTATCCTCCAGTCGCCCCCACGGGTTGCTCCAAATCCTTGACAACCTCTTTCATTTTCTTCTGAGAAAGAACTTTTAAATATGCTCATGTTTTGTACTATTTTCCTATCATATTGTATGTCATAAAAGCTGCTAAAGGGAAGTTTTCTATGTAGAAACCTAGACACATTGAGGGAACAGCAAGAGTAGTTTTCATATACATGCTGTAACCACAACAGGTATTCTGGTATCTCCTCCTGTCTGCACCAAAGGACTGTTCTTTGCTGTTCCATCTGGAAATAGCCATGTGGTTTAAATGAGAATAGCCTGTGAAATGGGGTTAGATGTTTCAGTTGTTGGGGAGTAGAGGCGGGAGAGTCCGGAGGGAGGACGGGGTGACAAATCCTGGAACAAAGAGTGAGGCATTTTATTTATGAGCATCTTATTACAGGCCCTGTTTTGAATTTCTTTTTAAGACAGTCGTGTCTGGAAGAGTAAAATATGAGGGGAACATTGCCAGAGCAGTGATGCGGGATTTCACATCCTCTGACACAGAATAAAAGGGGCCTTGTGCTCAGCTGATACTCTGTATGTTTTAACCTCCTCTTTGTAACAGAAATAGACGTATCCTTAAAAAGCATGCATAATTTTTACCCCTGAGCTGAAGTGACGGATACAATTATTGCAGGGCAGGAGACAGCGGTGAATTTTCTAGATATCCAGATAGTTTTTTATTTCTAGAACTCTTTTGTTCATGATTCCAAGTCAGAGATTTCCTGATTCTCATTTGAAGGGAGTAATGTTTTATATGCATTAACTTGTAACCTGAATTTCTCAAATATCTCGCTAATAGAATTTTTTGTAACAGTTAAAACTGCTATTAGAATTCAAGGTTCTACTGTAATATCCGTGTATAACAGCGGCTTCATTTTTTTTCTAATCAGACAATACACTTACTTAATTTTTTTCTCCTCCAAAAACATTCTGTATATCATTAAGCTAAGGTTTTTTTTTATAAAATCCAAAAACCTCAACAAAAAGTTGAATCAGAACAGGAAAAGGAACCTATAGACTTAATGATCAAAAAACTTTAGTATTTGGCCTGTGTGTCCTTGCCTAAAGAGTGAAATTGGCAATGAAAACTTGCAACATAAATTGACATGATATAGTTTGAAAATCCGCAGCACAGATGGGTAGATTTTATCACCACAGATTAGTAGTGTGTAGTTGAAAACTCTGAGCATATACGCAATGTGTGAACATACTTTTAAATCCTTTAATGCATTTTGCAGATTGCTGAACATTAAAAATCCTAAATCTTTGTAAATGACTAGTACCAAGTTTACAAAACAGAACAAAGAGATTGATCTTGGGCGAATTAAAATGGCTGCCGCATTATACTCTGGGGTCTCTTCGTCTCTTCAGATCCCAGAGTATAATAGGTGGAGGCTCAGGAGAGGTGACAAAAATAACAAAAAATTTATACTCACCTTCGTTACCTCTTTTGGATCTCTTCGCACATAACATCTGGCAATCTACTGTGGCGTCATACTCTCGGGATAACCAGTGAGGCCTGTGATTGGGCTACCAGTGGTCACAGGCAGAGACAGAGCCCTGGATGCCGCGAGGAGGCCCAAAAGAGGAAACAGAAGTGAGTATGAATGTTTTCTTTATTTCTAATACCTTCCCTAAGCCTCCACCTATTATACTCTGGGCTAATGAAATACAAATTCCAAACGCTCTGTGAGTCAATTGGATATAGCAAAAACCAAAAGTAGAAACCCACAGCACAAGCATGTAAAAATTCATATTTATTAGTTAAATACATAAAAGTGGAGACAAGAAAACAAGGGGGAGAAGAGGAAAATTCGACAAAAAAATTGAAGATTCCGGAGGATTGTACTGCGTAACCAATACATATCATAAAGTCACAAAATAAGCTAGACTCCACAGCAACAAACACTGCATGTCATAATAATAAGACTGCACAGTGTGCAAAAGAAGCATACTAAAGTAATACAATAATTATATACACAGTGAGAGGCGGAGAGAAGCAGAAAAAAGGAATATGTATGACCCCATACAAACCATCCAGGATGAAGGCGCTGTTCAACCTGGATGGTTTGTATGGGGTCTGGCACAGTTGTGTGAATATAAACTAAGGGCTCATGCACATGCGACCACCCCGGGAGAACCGTGCAGGAAGCTGGACTGTCACGGTGACCTTATAGGCACCAGAACTCCCAGGAGAGGTGCACAGGGTAATAGGGAGAGTCAGTTAGATGTGATGCCAGTTGGAGTAAGGAGACACCTGCAGGTACCTGGGCTGAGATGGTGATTGGGTGTCAGTACTCCTCGCCAACTAGGAGCTGAAGCCCAGGGAATAGGTGTAAGGAAGGCAATGACCAGGCCAGGATCAGTTGAACTACTCAGTGCTTTATTGGAACAGGAATCTGTAGGTTCACTTGTCCTGTAGCGGTGAGCTGTGGCAAAGCGGCTTGTAGCTGGCTGAAACCTCACCATGAATTAGCAGAGAGTCTTAAATGTCTGCAGGTCCAGCTTCTGGTCCACTGCAGGAGTTCAGGTAAGTTGTAGAGGTAGGTGCAGGCTGCCAGGGTTGTAGGTCTGCTCAGCCTGATGTAATCCTGTCCTCTTACTGATAGTAATGCAGGGTGCTGTAACACAGCTTCTCTCCCCTGCTGCTTCTCTCCCAGAGCACACAGTATCTGAACCACAAAATGGCTACTGCCACACTACTTGCTGCTTCTTCCCTGCTGCTGTTGTGGTACTTCCTTACAGCACACAGTGTCTGAACCACAAAATGGCTACTGCCACACTACTTGCTTCTTGCTTGAAAACATTTCACAAATGAATACAGTATGAACATGACAACATATACTAACAATCATAAGATATAAGGCACTTTTATGGCCAAATAACCATTAGTAACTACTGTGAGGGGGTTACACACACATCTGTTTTTATCCTGATTGCTCTACTCCCATTCAAGTCTATGGAGCAATGTACACATCTGTTTTTCTTAATGGATCGGTATGTCTGTTCCGTTTTCCATACAACATTTTTCACTGAAGATTTGGCCCATTGGTCTATTGAATCAGTGAAGAAATAAATGAAAAGGATAAAACTTGAACGTTAAAAACAGACACACTGATAGAACATGGATGTTTACAAATGAATGTCATTGTTCTATCAGTAAAAAAAAAGTCTGTCCATAAACCACTGGACATCACACAGCCATTGTTACAACAATAACAGTAATTGAGTGCATTCACATGTCTGTCTTTTTGAAGGCCAGAAGTAAAGAAATGGTCCATTAAAAACTATTTGGCATTTCTCTGTTTTGACAGACACACGTACCAACAGAAATCAAGGGGTCCAAAAGGCAGGAAAGTCAAAAGTTCCTTGAATTTCCCCAGTATTGGACGCACTTGAGGATTACTTCAGGAATTCCATTAGACATACTAGTCTAGTAGTATCCTCTGTATAAAACCAATGGCACCTGCCCAGTAAACCAGTGGCCCAGCAGTGTAGTTACTGTATGAAAAAAATGCAGCAAAACCTCACACATGCATTGGCCTTGTCAACATAGCCTTGCTATTGTGTGAGTTGACTTGTCACATGGACCAGCATGAGAAAACTTACCTCTGGTCTACTGTAGAACTGGGCTTGTCTAAGAAAGAAGTCCTGTTTAGCTATGGGGCAGCACCTGTAGTGCATCAGATGATGGTACATGCCACCCGGTGGTCCTCCTCACACACTCTAATCCAGAACTTTTAGATGAATGACCGCACATTTGACACCAGTTCCACTACAGAACAGTTCTTTGTTCTAGTGAAGCAGCATTCTGGCTATTAAAGCTTTGTCCTGCACTCGAGAGCTATGGTAGACAGGAGATATTCTTATCTTGGAACAACAATCTTTTTTATATGGCTGTAAAAGTTTGTATACAGTAGAGGAGCCTATGCATACAGTATATTCCCCATTCACTCAGACAAAGGCATGACATATATCAGGAGTCGGCAGCTCCAATACAATCTCAATGTTAACTTCAAACCCAAAAGTGGCACAAATTGTAAATAATTCATTTCTTGAATATATTATGAGCATACCTGAGATGTTTTTTTAATAAATGTTCATGGTTGTTTTTCATGCTAAATTTCTGGTGTCGTTGACTTAGACATGCCCCATCTTTCTTAAATGCAGATTTTATTTCCCTTTTAATGGACAATAAAATGTACAAAAAAGAAGAAATATTGTGTGCAAGAAAACATGTCTTCTCTGCTCTGCTGTCTTTTGATGTTGCATTGCACATCTACTTAGTCTGTTCTTGGAAGAATACATGAATTTTATAATGCCATAAGAACAATCCCTGGCATATGTTCAACTACAGAATTATCCATCCTTAAAGGGGTATTCCCATCTCAGTATGTATGGCTGTATCTATAGGATATCCCATAAATACTGAGATAGACTCATAGTTTTGAAGATCCTACCAAGCACAACATCTGCAAGGAGTTTGTATCTTCTTTCCATGTTTCCGGGTACTCTGGTTTCCTTCCACACTCCAAAGACATACTGATAGAAAACTTAGATAGCAAGCCCTATATGGGACAGTGACTGACAATGTTTGTAAAGCGTTGCAGAATATGTTGGTGCTATACAAGTAATATAAATAATATGCCAATGAGCAATACAGTATGTACATGCAAAGGTTGGTATCACATGTTGCACTATTTACTTTTATCTATCTACCTATCTATCTAATCATCAAAAATAGGCAGCACTCCAAAATAGTGAAAAAGAACTGATGTGAATTTATTCCAAGAACTACGATTTGGTCCTAGGAGTGTTGGACCTTTCTCAAGCTTGAGCTTTACTGGTGGGATCAACTGCTGGACCCAATGGATTTGCACCCACATTTGAACTTTTACATGGTGCTTCTCTAAATACTATGTGTTTTTTTTGTATCTATCTATTTATCTATCTATCGATCTATCTATCTATCTATCTATCTATCTACCTAGAATAGGATACATCATGTATCAGAATTTTTTTATGCAAGTGTAGAGAAATTGTCACCATTTTTATCCTATTTGTGTAGAACAGTGATTCCTCCTTTACCCATCTATTTGATATTAAAGCATCCATATTAATGGCAGTTTTTGAAGTGTTCCTCTTGTAGTATATATTATGTTAAAGAGCTGGTATTAATCACTGTCTTTGGCAGCTCTGAAGCCCCATCTTCCATAATATGCATAACATTTTCTCCCTCAGGCACGGTAATGGAGGCAGTGGATATTGTCATTAGTCTGATTCCCATGTAGAAGTGTCAGTATCATCTCCCTATTGAGGGGGCAGATATTCAGGAGGGAATCAAAAGGATAATTTTGTCCTAGTTTACACATTCAGGTTTGCCATAATTATACTTAATTAGATGCAGAAAAGAGAGCCGGCCCCAAGCTGAGGAATTAGTGCAGATTCCTATAAAGTAAAGGAATCCCACAGAGTCTTTCCAAAGTTAGGGTGACAAGCAGGGGGTGTGAGAGACTGGAACTATGGGCGTCAGGGGAAATACTGAGGAAACTGATGTAATCTTTTAATTACACAACAATTCCCTTTATGTGCACTGGAAACGACATCTAGTTAGGTGCCCTAAAAAATCACTCGTCTGAATAAACTTTATAGACAAAAGTTCCTGAGTATATTAGCGAGGATTAAAGAAAGAGCACATGAGGCAGGAGGCAGCCATCTTTCATCTATACAGTGTACACAGATGAACCTCTAATGTTTCGGGGTCTGTGGGGAACCATCCACGACCATCAATTACCCTTCATCTCTTGTTTCATTTGGCATGAATAAAGGAAAGCAGAGGTTAATTCCTGGCTAGAATATAAAGAATCCAGTGATTCTACCATGGCATTTCAATAGACTGCTTTCCTTTGTCTATGTCAGACTTTATAGGCATAAATCGAATTATGACAATGTTAGTAAGCTATGGAGTGCAATAGGATTATTAAATACTTGGATTGGCCATTTAGAGTTGGCACACATTCAAGTGGACCGCATTATCAAGTAGAACTCTAGGCCAGCAGTCAGTTCAGTCGCCTCCTATGTTAACTTTTTTTTTTTGTTTTTTATAAGTGATCATGGGTTTATATCATTCTATACCTCAATTACAAAAATCTACTGACTTCTGATGGCATGTATAGCGCTTATACTACAGCAAATTTGTAAATTTAAAGCATACCTAAATTTTCATATAACTTTTCGTGGTAAGCTGTCCTGGCCATTATTTGACCCGTATTCTGCATTTTAAGCAGTTTTCCTATCTGCAGGCTCCATCATATTTGGTATGTAAGATCTTGACAAGATGTTGGCTATATTTCCCGCCCCAAACACTGAGCCAAGACCCAGACTCACAGCATCATAGTCTTCTATGATGTTAGAAGCACTGCCTCCACATGGGAATACTGTCCAATGCTGAAAACATGACTATAGTACAGGATAATAGTCTTATGGAGAGGCAGGACCTCCTAGTATCATAGGCGACTATGATGCTGGGATTCCAGGTCCCGGCTCAGTGTTTGGTCTAGGAAATACGTCCGATATCCAGACAGTATCTAATGGAACGAATATATCCGTGTGAAGTTAGCATAATTCTCAGTTGTCCTGGATCTGGTGGGAGGAGACTACCTGCGGTGATGTCTCCAATAGACAACACATGGGGAAAACAGGAGGTTTGCTCCCTAAGTCTCTCTCATTAACTCAGAAACATTAAAGAGGGTATTATAGGGAAATACTTCTGTGTATAAAGCCCTTGTGGTGTGATAGAAAACTTAGCTTCAGCAGTCTGTTTGTCTGCGGCAGTGCCTTTGTCAATCCTTCTCTCTCACTCAGCCTCTCCTCCTCACCTCCACTCTCCATATACTTTTACGGAGTGCAGCAAAAGAGGTTGAAAGGTTTCTTATATTCACTTGTATGGTTCATTTAGGCAAAGTTAATGACCATTCATTTTCCTGCTTGGTATCTGAATCATTGGAACTGGTAGATTGCCCTGGTCACTAGAGGGGCACTTTCACTAACACTATCAGATACAATTTGGCTGGTAATGATCATTTTGTGGTTGAAACTGACTGGTGGTTTCTTTTGATGTAGGCACTTCAGCGAGCATTGTTCAAGACACTATGGCTTCCACTTATGGGAGCACTGGGGGTGGCAGTGATGAACACTATGGCTTCCACTAGTAAGGGCAGTATCGTTGCACTCATGAGGGGGGGACATAAATTTATTTATTGGCAAGGTATTAGCATGGAAGCATTTTTAATGCCACTGTTATGGAACCACTGGGGAACAACATGTCCTTATGTGCCCAATTACTGTTACTGTAATGGCAGCACTGTGGCACTCACTAAGGTTCTCAGGGTTTCCATGATTATTTATGTACCACAAAGCATGTTTGAAGCAATGGTGAAAAATAACAATGATGGGCAAGCATTTCTCTAAGACTAACCAACATTCAATGAATCACTGTTGAAGTTTAATCGTATTTCAAAAAAGCCAGAAAACAGAATATTCATACCCAACTTCCTTAGAAACAACACATGAAAAGTACTTATAGGATGTGATAAGCAAAACTTGTAAAGAAGTTGCAAATGATGCCACAGATGGAAAAACTTCTACTGCTATTATGTTATGTCAGTAGATAAATCATACAAACCAGCCTGGCAGATTCTTTATACCACTTTTGATATTAGATGATTTCCTTCGGTCTTACCAGATTGGAAAAAATGGTTGTCACTTGTGGTTGTCAGGTCCTTGTTGTGATCTTTTTATTTTGTTGTTTACCTCCCATAATCTACTGCTAAAACTGGGAATTGTCTATTTTTTACATCTCCACATCCAGCTTTCTTAAGTAAATGTGTTAAATGTCAGTAGACACACCAAGGGACTACAGTCATGGCCAAAAGTTTTGAGAATGATACAAATATTAATTTTTACAAAGTCTACTGCTTCAGTTTTTCTAATGGCAATTTGCATATACTCCAGAATGTTATAAAGAGTGATCAGCTTAACAGCAATTACTTGCAAAGTCAATATTTGCCTAGAAAATGAACTTTATCCCCCAAAACACATTTCAACATCATTGCAGCCCTGTCTTAAAAGGACCACCTAACATCGTTTCAGTGATTGCTCCATTAACACAGGTGTGGGTGTTGATGAGGACAGGGCTGGAGATCAATCTGTCATGATTAAGTAAGAATGACACCACTGGACACTTTAAAAGGAGGCTGGTGCTTGCCATCATTGTTTCTCTTCTGTTAGCCATGGTTATCTCTAAAGAAAGATGTGCAGTCATCATTGCACTGCACAAAAATGGCCTAACTGGGAAGAGTATTGCAGCTAGAAAGATTGCACCTCAGTCAACAATCTATCGCATCATCAAGAACTTCAAGGAGAGAGGTTCCATTGGTGCCAAAAAGGCTCCAGGGCGCCCAAGAAAGACCAGCAAGCGGCAGGACCGTCTCTTAAAAGTGTTTCAGCTGCGGAATCGGGCTACCAGCAGTGCAGAGCTTGCTGAGGAATGGCAGCAGGCAGGTGTGAGTGCATCTGCACGCACTGTGAGGCGGAGACTCTTGGAGCAAGGCCTGGTCTCAAGGAGGGCAGCAAAGAAGCCACTTCTCTCCAGAAAAAACATCAGGGACAGACTCATATTCTGCAAAAGGTACAGGGAGTGGACTGCTGAGGACTGGGGTAAAGTCATTTTCTCTGATGAATCCCCTTTTCGATTGTTTGAAACATCTGGAAAACAGCTTATTCGGAGAAGAAGAGGTGAGCGCTACCACCAGTCTTGTCTCATGCCAACTGTAAAGCATCCTGAAACCATTCATGTGTGGGGTTGCTTCTCAGCCAAGGGAATCGGCTCTCTCACAGTCTTGCCTAAAAACACAGCCATGAATAAAGAATGGTACCAGAATGTCCTCCAAGAGCAACTTCTCCCAACCGTCCAAGAGCAGTTTGGCGCTCAACAATGCCTTTTCCAGCATGATGGAGCACCTTGCCATAAAGCAAAGGTGATAACTAAATGGCTCAGGGAACAAAACATAGAGATTTTGGGTCCATGGCCTGGAAACTCCCCAGATCTTAATCCCATTGAGAACTTGTGGTCAATCATCAAGAGACGGGTGGACAAACAAAAACCAACAAATTCAGACAAAATTAAAGCATTGATTCTGCAAGAATGGACTGCTATCAGTCAGGATTTGGTCCAGAAGTTCATTGAGAGCATGCCAGGGAGAATTGCAGAGGTCCTGAAGAAGAAGGGTCAACACTGCAAATATTGACTTGCTGCATTAACTCATTCTAACTGTCAATATAAGCTTCTGTTACTCATAATATGAATGCAATTATATTTCTGTATGTGATAAAAACATCTGACAAACACACATAAAAACCAGAGGGCAGCAGATCATGTGAAAATATAATATTTGTGTCATTCTCAAAACTTTTGGCCATGACTGTAGACTGTGAAAAGATTGATTTCTTGAGCTTTTGCTTAGTAGAAGAACCTGGTTATTGTAACACAACAGAACTGAACTTGTTGGAAAAACATTGAGTAGTATCAATCTGGATAAGACTGTCTCATCAGAGTTAAGGCCAAAAATTGTATAGATGATATCATTCTCAAATACAATAGCTATATCCATAATGGAATATGACTACTGTATGCGCTAATACTGGATATATTTCTGATGTCTTTCTTTAAAAGGGCAATAGTAATATCCAGCTGTCCCTCACAAGACATGTAGTAAAGATGATTTACTCTGGTGACGTCTTAATTATAACTTGACTTTTGCGAAGAGGAAATGAGATGGCACACGGCTGACTGTATGCTGTTAATAAGATATTTCACTTTGTACTATTGGCACAATGAAAACAAGCTTGACAGCAGCTGAGAAAGTAACTGGTATATGCAGTTAAGAAAAAAACAAAACACAATATGACACCTCTTATTTTGATGTATTTTTATTACAGTCATGCTAAGCCCCATGCTTTGTCAGTGTATTAGATGTGTTTCTCACAGCTAGCACACTGACCCATTCTTCTTTTATGGCCCCATACACCCAACAGTTTATTATCAAGGGTGGGTGCAGGAGCTGTGAAACTAGAGGCAAAACTCAGAAGGACAGGGCCTATTTTCATCTGTTTTGCTGCCCAAAATCTGATGAGATAGTCTTATTCATAAAATGTATGACTTCATGGAAGTCATGGACTGCACAATGATAACATCCATGTTCTGTCCATGCCATTTTATCACAGATCAGTACTATAGGTTCATGTGCATGTAGCCTTAGTGTTGTGGTGTTGGATTTACCTCCAGTTCTAGCTGGTCCCAATCTTTACCTTTTACATACTCAGGGTGGCTGGACTGCCATCCCAGTACTATAGATAGAGGATGATATAAAAAAAACTTAAAGGGGTTGTCTAAGACTCGATATGTTTTGGAAACTGATGACCTTGATATCTGATCGGTGGGGGTCTGACACTTGGACCCCACACCGACCAACCGATCCAGCTGCTGTAAACTTTATGTAGGATATATGGCCAGAAGCCGCATTCACTGATCTTATTCAAGTGAATGGGTGCAGAGCTGCATTACCCTAGGCTCACTTCTATGGATCCATACGGTGTATAGTACATGGGATCTTGGACAACCACTTTAATAAACAAGAAGCTATGTTTAAGTAGTGAAATATCACTAATAACATAACCAATAGACACAAAATCAGATGTTATTGAATGTTTTGTGAAAAATTTAAAGGGAATGGATCAATTTTTTTACTAAATAAAAATCTAAGCTTAAACACACTTTAATCTAATTTACTTTTATTTATAATTTTTATTTTTTCATTTTTACATGTTTATGGAGACAGCCAACTTTCATGACCTGCTGCATGCTCCTGCCTTTGCAGCAGTACTTCTCTTTCCCATTGAGCTGTTTCTGGGGTTTGCCAGTACTCTCCGCTATAGAAATGCAGGACTGGAGTTTCTTTAGATCCTTGAAGCATAATTTGACATTCCAGGACTTCACTTAAAAATGTTGGTCCCCACCTACCAAGTGTCAGTCATAATACCTGTCTTCTCATATAATAGGAACCCTTCATGCATTTGGGTTGGGATATGACTGCTACCTCTGTACTCCCTATAGCTACTCTTCTGATTTAGATTACTTTTTTATCATCATAAAACCTTCACAGCTTCACTTCTAATTGTACTGTAAACTTTATTGTTATCACTGAAGATAAAGGGCATATTTAGCAAGGCTTACTATTTTTTCTATATACAGTGGATTGCAAAAGTATTCATACCCCTTGAACTTTTTCACATTTTGTCATCTTACTACCACAAAATGAAATGTATTTTAGGCCTGCTTCACATCTGCGTTCGGGTTTCCTTCGGAGAGTCCACTTGCAAGCAGCAGTTTCCTCTCTGCATGTTTCATGCGGAAACCAAGCGGAAACCACACGGACCCCATTATAGTCTATGATGTCCGCGGGTTTCTCAGGTAAACCACTTTTTTATGCGTATAGGTTTCCATTCGGGGGGTCCCCAAGCGGACTCCCGGAACGGAAACCCGAACGCAGATGTGAACCGGGCCTTATTGAGATTTTAAGTTATAGACCAACACAAAGTAGCACATAATTGCGAAGTGGAGTGAAAATGATACATGGTTTTCAAAATTTTAATCAAATAAAAATCTGAAAAGTGAAGGCCTCAGTAGTTTGTTAGAGAATACTAGTGAACAAACAACATCATGAAGACCAATGAACTCACCAGACAGGTCAGAGATAAAGTTGTGGAGAAGTTTAAAGCAGGGTTAGGTTATAAAAACATATCCCAAGCTTTGAGCATCCTATGGAGCACTGTTCAATCTATCATCCAAAAATTGAAAAAGTATTCATCAACTGCATACCTACCAAGATATGGCCCTCCACCTAAACTGACAGATCAAGCAAGGAGAGCACTGGTCAGAGAAGCAGCCAAGAGGCCCATGGTCAATCTGGAGGAGCCGCAGAAATCCACAGCTCAGGTGGGAAAATCTGTCCTCAGGATAACTATAAGTCATGCATTCCACAAATCTGGCCTTTATGGAAGTGGCAAGAAGAAAACCATTGTTGAAAGAAAGACATAAGAAGTGCCATTTGCAGTTTGCCACAAGCCATAAAGGGGACACAGCAGACATGTGGAAGAAGGTGTTCTGGACAGATGAGACCAAAATTGAACTTTTTGGCCTAAATGCAAAGCGCTATGTGTGGCAGAAAAGTACCACTGCTCATCACCCTGAACACACCATCCCCACCGTGACACATGGTGGTGGCGGCATCATGTTGTGGGGAGGATTTTCTTCAGCAGGGACAGGGAAGCTGGTCAGAGTTGATGGGAAGATGGATGGAGCTAAATACAGGGCAATCCTGGAAGAAAACCTGTCAATGATCCTAAACATACAGCCAGAGCTAAAGTGGAATGGTTTAGATCGAAGAATATTCATGTGTTAGAATGGCCCAGTCAAAGTTCAGACCTAAATCCCATCTGTGGCAATACATGAATATTGCTGTTCACAGTCACTCTCAATCCAATCTGGCTGAGCTTGAACTATTTTACAAAGAAGAATGGGCAAAAATCTCAGTCTCTAGATGCGCAAAGCTGGTAGAGACATACCCCAAAAGACTTGCAGCTGTTATTGCAGCGAAAGGTGCCTCTACAAAGTATTGATATAGGGGGCTGAATACTTTTGCACGTCACACTTTTCAGATTTTTATTTGATTAAAATTTTGAAAACCATGTATTATTTTCCTTCCACTTCCCAATTATCTGCTACTTTGTGTTGGTCTATCACTTACAGTATCAAGAAAATACATTTAAGTTTGTGGGTGTAAGGTGACAAAATGTGAAAAAGTTCAAGGGGTAGGAATACTTTTTCAAGCCACTGTACTTTGTATTTCTGAAGAGACCCCAAAGTATAATAGTGTTTTGTGGGTGTCAAACCCAAAAATTTTGGTTTTGGGTTGAACCCGAGACATTTGGAAAATTTGGTGGAATTGAATTCAGTCAGAATCGGTTCACTCACCTGTAACAAGAAATGATCAGGACAAGGGGAAGTTGAAGAGTGTCTTAGACTTGGTCTATTTAAGTACCAACCAAAATATCATTTCAGTGTGATGTCCTGTGAATAGATTAACTAGTGGATAGTAACATTTACATGAACAAGTGTATCACAAGTGTGATATGGGAAAAGAGCTCTCTAAATCATGGCGATTTTCATAGGCTCTATTGTAGGAGAAAAATAGGGCTCATTACTGGTAACACATATTTATAGCATATTTTCATCTCGTCCTATATAGATCAGTCTTGGATGTCAATGCTACATCTTGCAAATAATTAAATTTTCCTAAAGTGCTTCTGTTTGAGCTAAGAATCTACATTATTGTTATTGCCGGCCTAATGTTCATGTATTCGCAGCATCTATTCCCAAAATGGCAGCTGAAGTCTGGAGCTAATGCACTAAAATGTGTTTTGTTGCCTGCTGAAAGAAAAGCATGATAACCACAAATATGATACGATGCCTTTACCATGCATAAGTTGCCTGTTGCCGCAGATGTAAGCTGTATTTTTCATTAGTAGCCTCCTATATGGGAACATCCATCCAGAGGAATAATGGCTAGCACTATTTTGTCCTGAGCAGAAGAGCTGTGATATATGCGATTGAAGCAATGTATCTATCCAGGCTAAGTGTTGCTACTTCTAACAGAAGGGATGACTAGATGTTTTATTGCACTGGCTCAAGAGGCTCTGAAGATGAAGCCAAGAGAATAAATGAGAGGAGGGTTCAGGTAGGCGGAGGAGGTTTGATCTCAGCTCGTCTTCCTTTCATGCCAGCTTCACGTCAGTTTCACAAATTGTTTTCAAGCTTTATACATTTTTGAGATAACAGTCACTGATTTATTTAGATGCTATAAGAGCCAACTACCTGGTTTTTGGAGGGGATAGCCCAGATGTGCTATTACAGGAGGGGCGTCTGCCTTCTATCAAGCAAACATCTTAAAGGAGATATAGCCCTGCACGGCTCATACCAAGCCCCCGGCTTTTATGGGGTGCTAATATTATAAAACAGTTTAGCATCTACTTATGACTCATAAGTCCTGTGTGTATATCATCTACTTTAAAGCGCCTTTTCTAAAAATGAGCATTAAATCTGCCCCTAACCTGAATTACTTTTAACTCCTTGGTGAGGCTTCTAGTCATAATGTAATAATAATACTAATAATAATAATAATAACAGCAAAAATAATATTAATAATAATCATCATCACATTATCATATTAATTATTGTGATTATAATAAGGTAATGCTCAGACATGATGGATTTTCAGTACTTTCTATGCTTTTCTATATTCAGAGGATACTTATTATCTCGAGGACTGGCATCATATTTGGCACATTTAGATTTTGCCATGGACAGAGCTGAGATTTAGCCTGGCTTTCCATTGCATCTGAATGTAGATCAGCTAGAAACTTGAAGCTCCAGGTCCCCAGTGCAAAATCTGTGATGAGTCCCTTCCTACCTTGTGCCATTTAGAATAATGGTATATTTTATGTGGCAGAGGGACATTTGGGGCCCCCTCAGGGGCCATGACCTGGTAGTGACTGCTACAATTGCACCCCCTAAAGCTATGCCCCTGGCTACAAAGCAAAAACTACAAAGTCTGTTTTTTCACATTGCTGGCGGTAGTTTATCACAGGACTGAGAACGACACAGCAAGACTGTGCACAGTTTGCTGGAAAATGCTATGAATATGATACATATTCATAGTAAGTACAATTAAAGCACATGGTTTCTGGAACTTCGGAGAGCAACAGCAGACATAGTACTGAGGGAAAATGCAGCAAGGACAGTATTCAGAGATTCAATAACAGGCATACTAATAAAAATGTGGACCAGAATTTATTTTTTATGGTCTATCCCATCTTATCGATGTCCCCCACACAGATCAGCTGTACAGGATCACTTCCAATACCCATACCATACACAACAAAGGGCTGGAATCAATTGGCTGTATGCCTGGTATAGGGACTTCAATGGAAGCCAAGTTGCAGTATAGGCGAACATCCACTATACAGGGACGGGTGCCATGTTGTGTATCATGCGAGCAATGGAAGCGACCCTATACAACTGTACAACATATCAAATAATAGGAGTGAGGGTCATGATGATGAGAGAGTACAATCTATAAGGAAATATGGAGACACAAGAGGTAAGAAGGCTTATTTGGTACAATGGTCCAGCCATCTATTAATGGATATGCTCATATAACTGAAGCTGTATGAGCCCATCACCATCTAGTATTTGTGAATATACAGATATCAATTGTGTAGAGTGTAGGGTAACCACTAAATGGAGGGGTCAGGTTATGAGGAATAGAGTAGGAAGAATAACTTAGGATAAGAAATTTTAACTTAGTGTGAGAAATGTAGAACAATGCGATTGTGTGTTTCATGATGTTTTTATATATAGTTTAATAATTGAACATGTTAAGTATTAAAAAATAATTAATTTAGTTATCAAACAATACTCTGCCAGAATCCATTCAGGTTCTTGTTACAGTGTAGCACATAGGCTTTCTGGTCTGCCCATCAAGGGATGCATGTTGCAGGAATCTCCCTCATACCATAGCACAAGCTCATCTGGTCTATGAGATAATAAGACGGGTCACTTATTATAAGATGACAAGGCCTAAGCCAGTGTAATTGTTACTTAGAATTTAATTAAGCTCCTCCGAGTTGGAGGTACTGCTGACATTCCCAAGAGGAATGACCACAAACAATCATGGAATATAGACATGGAATGATAGATAGACAAAGCAACTGAGAGAAAAGCAGATAACAAGAGAACAGAAAAACATTAGAGGACAAATGAACCTTTGCTGTTCTTGTCTTTCAATGTCAAGGTGAGAGTTTTGGCTTCATGCAGGTTAACACTTTGGTGCCAACAGTGGACTTGATATTTTTAAATGAAATTTCTAAATGACAATGCTGACTGTGCCATGCAGATGGTATTGTTTTAAAGCCTGGTTCACTATCATAACCTACTAAAGCTTGAGAGAGATTGGATTGGTTATAACATCTATATATTATCAATAAGATTAAGACCACATGGGACCAGAGTAGCTTTGAAGTTTTATCATTTATGGCTGTAGACTCATTTTAAATTTATTGTCTTCAGCCATTTACTAAAAACAACCCCATATGGATCCCTATCCTGCCCATTCTATCTATTACAAGTGGCCACACATATATAATTTGGGGTACAATCTATCTTGCAGTTATATTAAATTCTAAGATGAATTATCCCATTCCCTCCCCTGGCAGTTTGTGAATATATATAAAGTATTTTTCGGACTATAAGACACACCGGACCATAAGACACACCTAGGTTTTAGAGGAGGAAAATAGGGAAAAAAAAAATTTGAAGCAAAAAATGTGGTATAATATTTAATAACATATGGGAGTTGTGTTTTTGCAACAGCTATACGGGGATGCATAGGGCATCTTTTTTGCGGGGTCAGGTGTACTTTTTAGTTATACCATTTTGGGGAATGTCTATTGCTTTGATCACGTTTTATTCAAATCAGAGACAAAACAGCAAAAAAAAAAAAAAAAAAAAAATGGCAGTTTGGCACTTTTGATTTTATTTTTTTTCCTGCTATGACGTTCACCCTATGGGAAAAACATTTTTAGAAGTTCATAGAATGGGCATTTTTGGAGACAGGGATACCTAATGTGTATGTGTTTCACAGTAATTTTCTACTTTTACATGTATTCTAGGGAAAGGGGAGTGATTTAGAACTTTTAGTTTTTTAATTTTATTTATATTTTTTTAAAACTTTTTTTTTCACTATTTTATTAGCCCCCCCTAGAGGGCTTGAACCTGCAGTCATTTGATTCCAAGTTCCATAGACTGTAATGCAACTGTATTGCAGTCTATGGGAGATTCTGTACATTACATTCTGTCATAGACCAGCCGCAATAGTAATATTGCTATGACAGGCCTGGGAGCCTTCATTAGGTTCCCGGCTGTCACAGGAACAGGTGGACTCTGATTGCAGACATTAGCTCTGGGTCTCCACTGTAATGTTCAGCGGAGACCCGGTAGCTATGGCAGAATATCTCAATCATAATGACGGAACCCGTGGAATCAGCCACGTCGCTAAAAATAGGCCATACTTACTAAAACAAATTTAAGACACCAGTTCACTGCACGATGCAGACAGGCCTTTATACTGTATGATAGAGGTGTAAATTACTGCTGAGAATACACACACCCTCCATTCATGAAGGGTGTGAATGCATAGTATTATGAATGCATGGATATAACTTCTGTAAGGTGCCAGTCACATGATTACATGTAGTACTGCAAGCTGACAATACTATTACACCAGCTGTCCAACACCTAACAAATACTGGTACCCCTACCTCGCACAACAACGCAATGCCTGGGTGCATTCTGCAAATAGATTATTAATATTTGGTATTAGTTGATAATTTGGCCAAAATGTGAAATCTCACAACCTTCATTAAGGGTCCTCACAGTCTATCAACCCACCTACACTAAAACAAAACAAAAAAAAAACAGTACTGTATAACTAAAAAGTGTTATACTTACTGATACAAGGTTAAAACACTGGTTCAAATGACATTCACTGTAACATCTCTGCTGACTTCTGTCTTAGTCTCTCAAGACAGATTTACGTGTGGTCATACAGGTCTATGGAAAAAAACTGAGGAAGAGTGTCTCTTCTTTTCTTCATGTGCTGCCTGTAGAAGACATCATAGAACAAGCTAGTATCTATCTAATAGGTCAAGGACAATTGAGAAAACTGCCAGTTTAGTCTACAATATATAATAGAAGAATTTATCTGAAGGATAAGATGTGACAAATGCAAATGTTATTTATTTGGAAACTTCAAGTATACTCGGTATATTTTCATTGAACAGGTCATCTGAATGGCAACCAAAATTATTAGAGGAATGGGTGGATTGGAGTACAACGATAGATTAACAAATTTGGGGTTATTCAGTTTAGAGAAAAGACGTCTACGGGGAGATCTTATAACAATGTACAAATGCATGAAGGGACAGCACAAAGAACTTTCTAATGATCTTTTTACCTCTAGGCCAGTGACAGTGACAAGGGGACATCCTCTACGTCTGGAGGAGAGAAAGTTTCAGCAGCAACATAGAAGAGGATTCTTTACAGTAAGGACAGCGAGGCTATGGAACTGTCTGCCCCAGGAAGTGGTGATGATGGATTCATTGAACAAGTACAAAGAGGGCCTGGATGCCTTTCTCGAACAGAACAACATTACGGGTTATGGGTTCTAGATTTTAAGGGCACGCTGATCCAGGGTTTTATACTGATTGCCAGATTGGAGTCGGGAAGGAGTTCTCTATAACAGCACTTGTAACGTGTATGTACAGTAAGTCAAGAAATTCCATTGTGGAATACTCACTTTGTGCAAGTAGATTAAGAGGGAAAATGGCGTTCAGATGTCTATTAAAACATGCTCAGAAGCTGCAGTTACTCCTGGCATGGATCTAATATTTATCTAATCTCTCTATTCAGGTATGGCATCGTCTCCATACTCCATTCTATCTGTCTGTCTGCCGAAACCACCTTCTCATCTGTGCAAAGTTTAATTCCTGGTATAGCATCAACTCCATACTACATACTGTCTGTCTGCTGAAGCCACCTTCTCATCTGTGCAAAGTTTAATTCCTAGTATAGCATCAACTCCCATCAGCCTAAATCATCTGATGTTGTATTTGTTTGTAGTTATAACCTGTGTTTTATGATGCTTGAAGGCCTGCAAGTCTGTTAGTCTTTCTGTGCATATCTTTCTTAGTTCATTTGTTGAGTTTAGTTGATTAATTGTTTTACAAGCTAATTTAGCTCTACATCTAAGCATAAGTGAGGCCGGACAGAAGGCAAAGCCTTGAAGGGGAGGCCTGCATGACAGGAAAAGGGGGGGATTGGAATGGGTTAAAATGGCCGTTGCAGGGGAGGTTAAGAGGATGCTAGGTGAGGAGAGGGTGCTGGAAAAGGGGGGAGAGGGTAGGGAAAATTCCCGACACTTCTCTGGAGGAAGTACAGGAGCAAGCCACCATCACTCCAGCAGCTTCAGCGACTCTTGCCTCCGGATGGCCGAGGTAGATGCCCTCATCGCCCAACTCCGGGCTGAAGCTGAGCAGCGTGGGCCTCAGTGGCTGCAGTCCCAGCTGCAGGGACTGCTGTAGGGGTCTGGAGAGGTGGACAGCTTCTCGGCTGGGGGGCAGGGTTTCAGCAGGACCAGAGGAGGTACGTGGAGCAGAGGCCTGGGATCGGTGCTACAGGACCAGGATAGATTGGTCGCTGGGGACACAGCACCCAGGCACCAAGGTGAGACGAGTTTTTATTCTGAAAGGGGCTCTGTTAGCTGTCCCTGAGGGGGGGGAGTTAGGGGGGTCCTCCAGGGGAGTTAAGCAGGCTCTTATTGTCACTCATGGGGGTATTAGCGTAGGCGGTCAGTGGTATGGGTAGCATGAGCAGTGGCGCGCTATCGCCGGCGTCAGCCTGGGGAGTGGGGAATTCGGAGTTAGTGTCGGTTGCGGCATCCACGTCGGCGGCGGGTGGGGTTTCTGTTTCAGTGCAGATGCAGAGTGAGGAGAAAAATGACACACCGCATCTGGATGACACAGCTAAAAGGGAAGTTTATGTGTGCTTCGAGGGCCCCCTGGGGGTGCACTTGAAGCAGGAGGTTAGGGAGCGTATATGGAAAGGGGAATATGTGGACATATTTTCCTTACTACCGTTAGAGAGGTTTAACCTGGATAGGGCCAAAAAAGACGAGAAGAAGGTGGAGGAGGAATAACGTCGGTATAGGCTTATACCTAGAACGTTTACGAACTGGCTGCACGCTTTTGCCATATTAGCCAGTGTGATAGGTGAAAAGGCACCGAACAATTGTCCGGTGCTCTTCTGTTACTTGAATTCCATCGGTGAGGCTTATAGGATTTACGGGGGACAGGCATGGCTCCAGTATGACGAGCAATTTCGTCAGCGGAAAGCGGTTCGGCCCAGCATATGCTGGGACCATAAGGACTTTACTTTGTGGCTGAGGATTATGGTGCAGGCAAAGTCAGGGTCGTCCTTTTCAGGGGGAACCGGGGACTCTGAGACTTCGGGGTGCTCGGTCGCCGCACAGAAAGGACTCTGCTTTTTGTTTAACAAGGGAGGCTGTAAATTTGGCTCAAAATGTAAGTTCAAGCATGAGTGCTCCTCCTGTGGGGACACTCACGGAGCCAATCGTTGTTTCAAGAGTAAACACAAGGGGTCAGAGGCTGCTGGGAAAGGGGGCGACACTGGTTCATCTGGAAAGGATGGTGCCGTTTCTAAGTAGGTACCCGGATAGGGACGCGGCGGTGTTGTTGTCTGAATGGTTTAGTTGTGGGTTTCGAATTCCGTTCATTGTGGTTGAAGAGTCTTCGGTCAAGAAAAATTTGAGGTCGGCGTTGGAGCATCCGGCAGTAGTCAGGGAGAAGATAGATAAGGAAGTGGCTCTGGGGTGAATGGCAGGGCCTTTTTCGGAGCCTCCCTTAACGGGGCTGAGAGTATCGCCTCTGGGGGTGGTTCCAAAGAAGGAACCCAATAAGTTTTGCTTGATACATCATCTTTCATTCCCAGAGGGTACTTCCGTAAATGATGGGATAGACCCTGAATTGTGTTCGGTGGTCTATACGTCTTTTGATGCTGCAATTTATTGGGTCCGCCGTTTTGGTAAAGGGGCACTGCTGGCGAAGACGGATATTGAGGCGGCGTTTCGACTTTTGCCAGTTCAACCTGATAGTTTACACTTGTTGGGCTGTTTTTGGGAGGGGTCTTATTTTGTAGATAGTTGTTTACCGATGGGTTGTTCACTGTCCTGTTCTTATTTTGAAAAGTTTAGCATTTTTTTGGAGTGGGTGGTTCGGGACATATCGGGTTGCCAATCGGTCATTCATTACTTGGATGACTTTTTGTGCATAGGGAGGGGGATTCCTCCGTATGCTCAGTATTGTTGCATTCGGCGGAGAGGGTGGCGGCAGATTTTAGGGTCCCGTTGGCGTCGGGTAAAACGGAGGGTCTGGCGACAGTGTTGAGTTTTTTGGGAATTGTCATCGACTCGGTTCGGATGGAATGCCGTCTACCGGAGAACAAACTGTTGGGGCTGCGGACTGAAGTTCAGAGGGTGTTAGGCAAGTTGAATTTCGCCTGCCGCATTATGCCCATGGGGAGTGTATTTTCCCAGCGTCTCACGGCCGCAACGGCGGGGGTGTCGTACCTGTCTCACTTTGTCCGTTTGGGGCGGGAGCTTAGGGGGGGGATTTGCGAGTTTGTGATTTATTCTTGGAGCAGTATAATGAGCACTCACTGTGGATGGAGGAGACGGTCAACGCGGTGGATTGGGATTTGTTTACTGATGCGGCGGGAAGCAGGGGTTTTGGGGAATTTTTCGGTGGTAGTTGATGCGTGGGAACGTAGCCAGATGAGTGGACAGTGGGGGGTTTTACTCGCAATTTAGCTTTGTTGGACTTGTTCCCGATATTAGTGTCCGTGGTGGTATGGGGTGAATTTTTCCGTAATAAGAGGGTGCGTTTTCACTGCGACAACCTGGGGGTTGTGTTGGCAATCAATAGGTTGATAGCTTCGTCTCCCCCGGTGGTTAAAGTGTTACAACTGTTGGTATTGGAATGTTTGCAGCTTAATGCCTGTGTGGTGGCTGTGCATGTTCCAGGGGTGAAGAATGATGTTGCAAATGCCCTCTCTCGTTCACAGTGGGAGCGGTTCAAGAGGTGCCGGAGGCGAGTGGCCGTTGGAGCTGTGGAACGTGCCGGTCGAGCTGCAGAGCAGTTGATGCGCGCTTCGCTGGTTGATGGTACTTGGGCGACATATGGGCGGGCCTGGGAGCAGTGGGAGGATTGGTTGGAGTTTCTGGGGGAGGGGGAGGGGGATTTGGAGATGCAGTAGTTGATTTTTGTCGGTCACTTCAAGGAAGCTGGCTAGTCGGTTGCTAGAATGGTTGCATGGCGGGACTGGCGTTTGGCTTTAAGAGTAGAAGTTTGCTGGATTTTACCAAGTCATTTTTTGTTTGGCAGGAGATGAAAGGCTGGCGGTGTTTTCAGGTAGTTAATGATTCTTAGCGCCCGGTGTCATTTCGGTTGTTGCAGGATTTAGGAGGGGCCTTGGCGTCGGTGGGGTATGGTTCGTGGGAAATTCGGTTGTTCCGCCTGGCATTTTCGTAGGCATTTTATTGAGGATTGCGACTGGGCGAGCTAGTTAGTGGTTCTAGGTCTCGCCCGGGGGGCCTTTTTTGGGAAGATGTTGAGTTGTACAGGGGACAGGGTGGAGTTTCGTTTGCAGAAATCAAAAACGGACCAGGAGGGTAGGGGTTGCATGGTTTGGCTGTTTTCCGTCCCGGTTCGCTGTATGGGGGAATTTTGGGGGACTAGGGGACGGGCGAGGGGCCCCTGTTAGTTCACGAAGACTGCTCATTTTTGTCTAGATTCCAGTTTGTGGCTGTTTTCAGGAGGTGCTTGCGGGTCTTGGGTATTGAGGATGGTCAGTTCGGGAGTCATTCCTTTCGAATTTGGGCGGCGACGGAGGTGGCTAGGAGGGGCTTGGGGGAAGACATAATTTTTTCGCATTGGTCGCTGGGAGTCCGTGCGCTTCCGATCGTATGTACGGCCGGGCAGAGTTCTTAGGTAAGGGGTTAAGGGTCGGGTACGGGAGGCGGTTATTTGTTCTTGGGGTCATATTTGCTGTTGCTAATAGTAAGCAGTTGCTGATGTGTGGTTCTGGTTGTCTGTTTGGTTGTTTTTCAGGTCCCTGTTTAGTCTGGGTGATGGGCCACTCGTACGTCTTCTGGAGGGGATTGCAGGCCGTTGTGCGTCTGGATGGTCATCAGCTGGGGTTTGACAGACAGGGCATGGTTTTGCAGTGGCTTGGGATGCGAGGTATGTTGTGGGGGAGGGTGCTTCCTGAATTCCATAGATATGCCCGCTTGGATCGCCCCCCCGGATGTGCTTCTGCTGCACATTGGGGGAAATTATTTAGGGATTCGCCCATTCAGGAAACTGATTAAGGACATTAAATTTGACCTGCTGAAGTTATGGGCGATGTTCCCAAAGATGGTCATGGTATGGTTAGATATAGTACCGCGTAAGTCATGGAGGGAGGCATGGTCGGTGGAAAGCCTTAACAAGGCACGGATAAAAGTCAGTAGGGCTCCGCGACACGCGGAGTTGGAGTCGTGGCGATGGGGGGTCCTCGAGGCTGGTGGATTTGGTAATGCTTTTGGTGGGGAGGGCCCCATGGTAGGGGCTGGACTCCCCAAAACCATTGGCAGGGTTTGGTTGGAATTCGGTTCTGGCGTAAAGTGGTTCAAACGGTTTAGGCCAAGGGGACAGAGTGAGCACCAAGGCGCTTAAATAAATTGGTGCTCCCGAGCTGGTGTGGAACGGCTGGGGGTAAAATAGCTGGTGCTCAAAGGGGTCATTAGTTCAAATTGGGTTTTGGGACTCAAGGACCTCCGTCGTCGGTGGTTTACAGTTAAGGGCTGGCTTAGACACAATGGGTGTTTACGGTATTTACTGTTGGGAATGTTGGTTTTATTTTGCACTTGGTTATTTATTATTTTATTTAATGTACAGTCATGGCCAAAAGTTTTGAGAATGACACAAATATTATATTTTCACATGATCTGCTGCCCTCTGGTTTTTATGTGTGTTTGTCAGATGTTTTTATCACATACAGAAATATAATTGCATTCATATTATGAGTAACAGAAGCTTATATTGACAGTTAGAATGAGTTAATGCAGCAAGTCAATATTTGCAGTGTTGACCCTTCTTCTTCAGGACCTCTGCAATTCTCCCTGGCATGCTCTCAATCAACTTCTGGACCAAATCCTGACTGATAGCAGTCCATTCTTGCAGAATCAATGCTTTAATTTTGTCTGAATTTGTTGGTTTTTGTTTGTCCACCCATCTCTTGATGATTGACCACAAGTTCTCAATGGGATTAAGATCTGGGGAGTTTCCAGGCCATGGACCCAAAATCTCTATGTTTTGTTCCCTGAGCCATTTAGTTATCACCTTTGCTTTATGGCAAGGTGCTCCATCATGCTGGAAAAGGCATTGTTGAGCGCCAAACTGCTCTTGGACGGTTGGGAGAAGTTGCTCTTGGAGGACATTCTGGTACCATTCTTTATTCATGGCTGTGTTTTTAGGCAAGACTGTGAGAGAGCCGATTCCCTTGGCTGAGAAGCAACCCCACACATGAATGGTTTCAGGATGCTTTACAGTTGGCATTAGACAAGACTGGTGGTAGCGCTCACCTCTTCTTCTCCGAATAAGCTGTTTTCCAGATGTTCCAAACAATCGAAAAGGGGATTCATCAGAGAAAATGACTTTACCCCAGTCCTCAGCAGTCCACTCCCTGTACCTTTTGCAGAATATCAGTCTGTCCCTGATGTTTTTTCTGGAGAGAAGTGGCTTCTTTGCTGCCCTCCTTGAGACCAGGCCTTGCTCCAAGAGTCTCCGCCTCACAGTGCGTGCAGATGCACTCATACCTGCCTGCTGCCATTCCTCAGCAAGCTCTGCACTGCTGGTAGCCCGATCCCGCAGCTGAAACACTTTTAAGAGACGGTCCTGCCGCTTGCTGGTCTTTCTTGGGCGCCCTGGAGCCTTTTTGGCACCAATGGAACCTCTCTCCTTGAAGTTCTTGATGATGCGATAGATTGTTGACTGAGGTGCAATCTTTCTAGCTGCAATACTCTTCCCAGTTAGGCCATTTTTGTGCAGTGCAATGATGACTGCACGTGTTTCTTTAGAGATAACCATGGTTAACAGAAGAGAAACAATGATGGCAAGCACCAGCCTCCTTTTAAAGTGTCCAGTGGTGTCATTCTTACTTAATCATGACAGATTGATCTCCAGCCCTGTCCTCATCAACACCCACACCTGTGTTAATGGAGCAATCACTGAAACGATGTTAGGTGGTCCTTTTAAGGCAGGGCTGCAATGATGTTGAAATGTGTTTTGGGGGATAAAGTTCATTTTCTAGGCAAATATTGACTTTGCAAGTAATTGCTGTTAAGCTGATCACTCTTTATAACATTCTGAAGTATATGGAAATTGCCATTAGAAAAACTGAAGCAGTAGACTTTGTAAAAATTAATATTTGTATCATTCTCAAAACTTTTGGCCATGACTGTACTGTATGTTCTCCCCGTGTTTGCGTGGGTTTCCTCCGGGTACTCCGGTTTCCTCCCACACTCTAAAGACATACTGATAGGGAATGTAGATTGTGAGCCCTATATGGGAATATGATGGCACTATATAAGTAAGCATAATAAATAAATAAATAATAAATAATAAAATGGCTGCTGTGGCCAATTTGATCCAAGAAGGTGTCGAGTCTTTATTTCAGGTAATAAGGGGTATGAAAAAAAGAAAAAGGATCGAGTTGGCAATACCCTGGTCATGTATCCTATATAAGTAGACATAGTATTAGGGGAGGCACGAGTGCTGGGGTTGGCACGATGCAATTCAATGCTAAGTGATTCAATCACAAGTGTGTAGAAGCTGCAGTTACTCATGGCACTTAGACAGGGCAGAAGACAGATCAGCTGAGTTATCACTCCAAAAAACTTGTAACTTTCTAAATACAATTGTCTCACCATGTTCACTGCATATCTTTTGATTCTATTTGCTGCTTTTTTACAAACTTACTGCCCATTCCCACCTCCTGTTCTATCCACATCGGTCCCTCTCTCCTTCTCTCTCCTATGTGCAGCTCCCATTCTCTGTTCACCTTCCTCAGCCACTTTAACCCACCTTGTCCTTCTGTGCAACAAATCAGACGATCTCACAAGTCATTTAACCATCTGATGTCTCTTTCCATTCTCCTTCTACTAGCTGCTGGTGACATCTCTCCAAACCCTGGTCCTCCTTCTGTTAACCTCAACTCTGTGCCTGTCTCACCAAGAAACCCTGCTAACTTTATTAATATTCGCTGTCTGCCATCTCCTTCTCCTTTTCCAGTCTCTTTCTCTTGTGCTTTCTGGAACGCCCGCTCAGTCTGCAACAAACTTGACATTACTCAAGATCTCTTCATTTCAAAGTCTTTTAACCAGCTGCCTGTCACTGAAACCTGGATTAAACAGTCTGACACTGCCTCTCCTACTGCACTCTTTTATAACAGCCTTCAATTTTCACACACCCCTAGACATGGGGATAGGGAGGGGTAGGTGTCCTTCTATCACCACAATGCACTTTTCAGGTCATTCCCCCAGTACCATCGCTCTCCTTCCCTTCTTTTGAGGTCCACACTATCAGACTTTTCCGCCCTTTCTCCCTGCAAGTAGCTGTCATCTACGTCCCCCTGGCTCACCCTCCTATCCTCTGTTATCCGAACATCCCACTCCCGTCTCCAAGACTTTTCTCGAGCTGCACCAGTGCTCTGGAATGCTTTACCCCGGACAATCCGATTAAACCCCAACTACAGCAGCTTCAAACATGCCCTAAAGTCACATCTGTTTAGGCAGGCTTATCACATGACCTGATCACAGTGTAGTATGTGGAGGTTTAGAACAATAACACCTTTTATCCTTCCTTCTCTGCTCCTCAGATCTTGGCCCCTCCATCTAGACATTACCCTGCACTCCTTGAACTTAGTATCTGTTTATTCACAGATACTGGCTGTTGACAGGTTCATACAGCTTCAGTTACATAACCTTTTCTGGACCATTGTATCAAACAAGCCCTCTGACCTCTTGTGTCCCCCTATCTCCTCATAGAATGTAAGCTCTTGTGAGCAGGGCCCTCATTCCTATTGTTTGATATGTTTATTTCTTTGTCACATTGTAATGTCTCATATTGTCTGTTCATGTCTATTCATGTGTCTGTCCTCTGATTTGTATAGTGCTACGGAATATGTTGGTGCTATATAAATAAAGTAATTATTATTATTATTATTACTATTATTATGCTCACTATCTTTACATGAGGATTGCTGTTGATTCATAAACATATACATGTTGCTGCTGTAGAGAACTTCCAAATATATTTGAAACAACGATTCTTTTGGACTTTCCTTTTCCTCTGTGTGCCTTCACAAGTAACAGCTTGTATATTAAGCTGTGCACCAAGGTATAGTACTTGGCATTATAGTACATAGGCATTATTTTTATAGCATTTTTGCTTCTCTCTCCCTCTGCCAGTAAAATCTTACTTTCTGTATTTTGTACCCTATGGAGTTACCTGCTCTAACTTCATAAAATAGACATAGCACTAAGAGAAAAATTGTAGCACAGTGCAGATGGTCAGTTTTAGAAACTGGGTCATACTCTATGACAAATATTCCATGGATAAATCTTTCTGCAACTAAGAAAATTCAGCATACTTGGTAGCTGTTCTGTTCCCAGTTTAAAAGGGTGAAACATTTAATATAAATCATTGAGACTAGAATAAGATAGAAGAATGACAATAAATCATCCTCTGTCTCACAGGAGAGCCATGGATCAGCTCTAACCCCTCCTGCTAAAGAGAAAAAAAAACTCACAATTCATGTCTTGGGGGAACATGCGGTTTCTGATGTTTTGCAGACAAGGCTCACTCTCCCTAGGTGGTCATTCCACAAATAGCTCCCCAAAATTAATAAAAGCCTACCTCTAAGCCCAACCAGTTCATCCCTTCAGGCAGATAAAGAAAGAATAAAACAGGTTTGTTTTATATCTGTCTATGTCTAGTACTGGTTTGTGTAGCAAATAATACTATTGTGCTTCAGTTGGCTTTGACAGCAAACATGTAAAATGATTATATTTTTATGATGCAACCCATGATTATTTATCTAGGCAGATTCTTTCTATATACAGGAGGACATCCCCCCATGTCAAGAGACCATCACTCTTACACTGCCCATTATATGCCTCTAAATATTTCAGGAATTTTTTATGTGACTCTGTTGAGTCTTGAACCCAGGAACTCTAGTATGCAAGCTAATATCAAAGTAAAATGACTGTCTTAGCCCTTGGTGGAGGAAAGAGTTTCATAAACGCCTCAATAGCAATGTTCTTCTTTACAGGCATATAGTTATTGCTTTTACACGTCTAAGATACTGGCACATAGAGGTATATCTCTATATACCAATATTTTGTGCCTGTAAAAAAGACCATAGCCATTGTGGCATTTAGACGGAGAAAATCCTCCTTCTAGTAAGAGAAGAATGTGTGGCTCACCTCACTAAGTTGTTGTCTTGCAGAGTTCTAGACTCAGCAGAGACATATTATAAAACATGAGTGAGATTTCTGGGATGTCATGGTCTCCTCCTGTTTCCAGAGAGAAGGATTCTGTCAAGAAAGCATCAACAATTCCAGCCTTTCTGCCATCTTAAACATAACTGACATGTTGCAAATAATAGCCAATGTCCATATAAAAATACCAGCATACTTACGCCATGTGTCTGTCATGTCCCCCCGAGAAACTGCCAAGGTGTATGTGGGGATAACATGTCTGCAGAGTTTCTGCCCCCTGCAGTCGGGGATAGAAGCTACCTACAGAGACATGCTTATCTCACCACACGGATGATTTCCCTGATTACAATTATTAAACATAAAACAACTGAATATATTGCTTTTGGCTTCTCTCTCACTCTTTCTACTTATATATTTATTTCCAGGCCTTGCTACTGATAAATCACACAACATGTTCCCTTTGGTAATGAGCTGTCTGCTGTTCACTCTTATCTGAGATTCCACAATATTTTTTCTTACAGTTTATTGATCTACATTTAGTTTAATCCTTCATTGGACAGAATTCTTTCTGAACTTGTATGTTTATCCCTCACTATTACTTCTGCCAATGAAAAGAGGAAACTGGGCAATGTAAACAGATTCTGGTTCCCCTGTCTTGATTTTTCAGATAAATGGATGAAAAGAAAAGAACAAGTAGAGATAAATGAATACTTTTACAAATACTAAAATAGTGCATACTAAGTTCTTACTGATGGAAAATATTTCCAACCAGGGGTCCCCAGAACTTGGTAAGGGGCCTATCAAAAGATAGCAGATGATGATTGGCATTCAGTCAGGCAAATAAGTTAATAATAATATAGTGCTGGATAAGAATGATAAAATATTTTACTTACAACTTTAGGTGAACCTGTCAGGTGATTTCTATGGTTCTATCTGAATTCACTTTATGACAGAGAGGAACAGAAGCTGAGTTCATAGTTTATAGGATTTGGTGGAGAATTTCTGACAGGACTCCTAGTAGAGACAGTAAGAGTCCTGTTAACTCTACCCACTTAACACAGTGAGAACAGGGAAAGCTGTAAATATGCCTGTGTAGGCTGGGTTAGCAGGACTCTCATTACCGGTCCTAGAAGTCCTATCAAAAATCCTGCTCTAGATGATATACAGTGGGGGAAAAAAAGTATTTAGTCAGCCACCAATTGTGCAAGTTCTCCAACTTAAAAAGATGAGACCGGCCTGTAATTGACATCATAGGTAGACCTCAACTATGAGAGACAAAATGAGAAAACAAATCTAGAAAATCACATTGTCTGATTTTTAAAGAAATTATTTGCAAATTATGGTGGAAAATAAGTATTTGGTCAATAACAAAAGTTCATCTCAATACTTTGTTATACATCCTTTGTTGGCAATGACAGAGGTCAAACGTTTTCTGTAAGTCTTCACAAGGTTGGCACACACTGTTGCTGGTATGTTGGCCCATTCCTCCATGCAGATCTCCTCTAGAGCAGTGATGTTTTGGGGCTGTCGCTGGGCAACACGGACTTTCAACTCCCTCCAAAGGTTTTCTATGGGGTTGAGATCTGGAGACTGGCTAGGCCACTCCAGGACCTTGAAATGCTTCTAACGAAGCCACTCCTTTATTGCCCTGGCGGTGTTCTTGGGATCATTGTCATGCTGAAAGACCCAGCCATGTTTCATCTTCAATGCCCTTGCTGATGGAAGGAGGTTTGCACTCAAAATCTCACGATACATGGCCCCATTCATTCTTTCATATACATGGATCAGTCGTCCTGGTCCCTCTGCAGAGAAACAGCCCCAAAGCATGATGTTGCCACCCCCATGCTTCACAGTAGGTATGGTGTTCTTTGGATGCAACTCAGCATTCACTCTCCTCCAAACACGACGAGTTGTGTTTCTACCAAACAGTTCTACTTTGGTTTCATCTGACCATATGACATTCTCCCAATACTCTTCTGGAGCATCCAAATGCTCTCTAGCAAACTTCAGACGGGCCCAGATATGTACTGGCTTAAGCAGGGGGACACGTCTGGCACTGCAGGATCTGAGTCCCTGGCGGCGTAGTGTGTTACTGACGGTAGCCTTTGTTACGTTAGTCCCAGCTTTCTGCAGGTCATTCACTAGGTCCCCCCTTGTGGTTCTGGGATTTTTGCTCACCGTTCTTGTGATCATTTTGACCCCACAGGAGATCTTGCGTGGAGCCTCTGATCGAGGAAGATTATCAGAGGTCTTGTATGTCTTCCATTTTCTAATTATTGCTTCCACAGTTGATTTCTTCACACCAAGCTGCTTGCCTATTGCAGATTCAGTCTTCCCAGCCTGGTGCAGGTCTACAATTTTGTTTCTGGTGTCCTTCCACAGCTCTTTGGTCTTCATCATAGTGGAGTTTGGAGTGTGACTGTTTGAGGTTGTGGACAGGTGACTTTTATACTGATAACAATGTCAAACAGGTGCCATTACTACAGGTAATGAGTGGAGGACAGAGGAGCCTCTTAAAGAAGTTACAGGTCTGTGAGAGCCAGAAATCTTGCTTGTTTGTAGGTGACCAAATACTTATTTTCCATTATAATTTGCAAATAAATTATTTAAAAATCAGACAATGTGATTTTCTGGATTTGTTTTCTCATTTTGTCTCTCATAGTTGAGGTCTACCTATGATGACAATTACAGGCCTCTCTCATCTTTTTAAGTGGGAGAACTTGCACAATTGGTGGCTGAATAAATACTTTTTTTTCCCCACTGTAAACTTATATTTTACAGAGCTTAGCTTCTAGCCCTCTATTGTATCCTACCCTCAGATAAGGAAGCAGAAATCACCTAACAGTTTAATTAAGTTTCTTTGGGGTAGGAATGAGAATAGGGGCTATCAAAAGGCAGGTGGAAGAAGTACATGTCTTGTTAAAATGATTGTAGGCTCTTTATTTAATGCTTTCCATACCACGAGCCATGTGATAATCTAACGTCTCGCTGCTCATCATTCATGGAATGCAGGAGACATCTGCAATGAACTGCTTTGTCTTTGGTGATTCAGATGCTTGTTCTGATGCCTCCTCTGTAATGTAGGGAATAGCATACCAGTGAGAGGGCAGCTATATGTTATCTAAGCAAACAGACAAAGCATTTTACCTCAGTTAGTGTGCTGGCACGTGTAGTTCTGTATGCGGCCATAGTGCTAGTGCTAACTACTTATTAATTCAGGAGAGGAGGAGGAAAGACGAGTGACTTGGGGGACAGGGGGCTGGTTCCATTCATGTGACCCAGTGTCACATATGGACCACCCCAGCATGTGACATGGGTGCCGCTGTCAGGGGTTAATTCACTCCACTCATTCAATCTTGCACTCAATCTTCACTAACGCTGTAAACTGAGTGTAAATCTCACCCCCAACACAATCCACGCACCCCAAATACAGACTGCCACACTGCATATAAAAATACCTGAGTTTTTAACTAATGATATCTCTAATTCAATCTTGGCAGCATATGAAAGCTGAGATTCTCAGCTTCCATTTTTATAGGTGGTATAAATACACAGATACAGCCATTTGAAATGACCCCCCCCCCCTTTGGGTCATTAACTGGCACCTAGTTATACCAATGGGCACCAATGTAGCAATGGGAACTTTACCGCCTGTTTTGTATTAAAAGGAAGTTTGATCAATTAATTATTATAGATTAATTAGATTAATTAAGTATATTACAAAAATGTTCACCACACCCTTAGCCACCCACCTACACGACACAATAACAGAAAATGAAAACGAAAAACATAAAATAGGAGTTAGACTTTAAGCATGGCTGGGATAAATACATATCTATCCTAAGATAAAATGGCAATAATATAAAGGCAAAGTAGATGGACCAAGTGGTCTTTATCTGCCATCAGTCTTCAATGTTTCTGTGTTACTATGTATATTGCAAAATATACCAAATTCTACCACCTGAAAAAGATAAACCAACATTTAAAACTGTTGCATTTCTCAAAGATAAATAAAGGTGTTTGTTAATTTATATGGTTCCTTATAACTAGTGTTGAGTGAACCCGATCTGCACAGTTCGGGTCTGTGCCGAACTTTGTTCGTTTGGGTATCCGACCCCGAACGTCAGCGCTGAAGTTCGGGTCCAGGTTCGACTCATCCCTAAAGCTGGTTGATTGACTGCTGAGCAGCCAATCAACCAGCTTTAACTCCGTGCGATCACAGTGGGAGCCCAGCTGTATCTGACAGCAAGGCTCCTGCTGCAACAGCAGGGACGGTGATAATACTGATCCCCGCTGTTTAACCCTTAAGATGCTGCGGTCAATAGCGACCACGGCATCTTAGGTGTTTGTCAGGGAACTGAATGCCTGCTTCTTAACCCCCTGGGTCATCCAAGTGGTTCCACTATGCCAAACATCCCCCTCGGCACCTCCGCGGCGAGATCGGGGGGTGCCCATATGTATCATCTGCAGCCTGGGGTCTGGCCAGTGACCCCAGGATGCTAGGAGCCTCCAGTACCTGATTGATCCTGCCGAGACTGAGGAAGTCAGCCTATGCATATTGCATTGCAGTCTATAGTGCTGAACCAGCGATCAGTGTATTGCTGGTTCAGGTCCCATATGAGGGAAAAGTTTTACAGCCATTTTTGGGTCACAAAGTTCGGGTCCCCACTGATTTCAATGGGGATCGGTTTCGGGTACCCGAACTTTTGGGCAAAGTTCAGCGGAACGTGTCGAACCTGAACTTCGATGGGTTCGCTCAACGCTACTTATAACCTTAGTACAGATAACCATGTCTCAAATCGTAAGCCAACAGGTAAATTGCAGTACCCTCATATGGTATCCACATACAGGACCTTACATAAGGGTTGAAATGCACGATACAACTAACAAGATTGCTGGGTTTGGCTAGACTTTTACACTGCTTTTATATTATGCCATTCTACTGGTTTTAGTTTATAATTTCTTCAATATCATATACTGTAACAAATAGTATGTAGTACTATAGGATATTATTACATAGTCAAGAAATACAAGAGTCTATGAGTAGGAGTCTAGGAGTAATGATATTTAGTTCTACTTTAGTATTTTAACTCTACTAGTGCTGATCTTCAGGGTTCCGTCAAGCCATTGAATACAAAGCCACAATATGATCCTCATAGCAGTATTTGAGGCCATACTGTATCTCCATATTCCTGTAATTTCATACATATCTCTGTTGGATCTATATGGAATCTGACAGACAACAATATGTGGCATGCTCCATGAAATGTTTTATTATGAAGATATTTTCCCCTATAAATATTAGGACTCCTTGTGCATACGAGCTTCGGGAAGATAACTTTTTTGTGTACACGAGGCCCTACTATTGTATGGGCATTAGACACTCGTGACACATAAAAAGGGCTAATTCTAACATATCTACACACCAATATCAATTTGCTGTTATGGTGGCCAATATATCATCAATAGCTGCCAGACAAATGTTCATTTGGTGGACAGTTATTCCTCCTGACTTCTCACTTCCTACACATAACACATACATACATGTTTGTCTCAACAGAGTATGTGCCCTGAATGGGGAGAGGAGAATAAGCCAGCAGACTCTTTTGATGTTAGCTTGTCTCCAATGAGAACACAGGATTGTATGTTAAAATTCAACAGGCCCCATTCATAATCTGTCCGGGAAACCCAGGAAGCCCCCAAATTTTCTCTAATATGTATGGAGGAACCCCAGCCAGGTGGATCATATTGGGGTTTGATATCTACTTTTATTGTTTGGTTTACTGACAGCATATCCTTTATTACTATTGGCACCTTATATATTATATTGTTTACAATCAGTGGCGTAACTAGGAATGGCTGGGCCCCAAGGCAAACATTTGACATGGGGCCCCCCCCAAACCGCCGCCCCCCCCAACCCCCCCCACACACAAACCGCATTCCTGCGCACACTATTATGTCCCATAGTGGCCCCTGCACACGGTATTATGTCCCATAGTGGCCTCTGCACATGGTATTATGTCCCATAGTGGCCCCTGCACACGGTATTATGCCCCATAGTGGCCCCTGGACACGGTATTATGCAGCATAGTGGCCCCTGCACACAATATTATGCCCCATAGTGGCCCCTGCACACAATAGTTTGCCCCATAGTGGCCCCAGCACACAGTAGTTTGCCCCATAGTGGCTCCGACACACAGTATTATGCCCTATAGTGTCCCCTGCACACACTATTATGCCCCATAGTGGCCCCTGCACACAGTAGTTTGCCCCATAGTGGCACCTGCACACAGTAGTTTGCCCCATAGTAGCCCCTGCACACAGTAGTTTGCCCCATAGTGGCCCCTGCACACAGTAGTTTGCCCCATAGTGGCCCCTGCACATAGTAGTTTGCCCCATAGTGGCCCCTGCACACAGTAGTTTGCCCCATAATGGCCCCTGCACACAGTAGTTTGCCCCATAGTGGCCCCTGCACACAGTAGTTTGCCCCATAATGGCCCCTGCACACAGTAGTTTGCCCCATAGTGGCCCCTGCACACAGTATTTTGACCCATAGTGGCCCCTGCACACACTATTATATGTCCCATTGTGGACCACCCATGAACGATTATACTCTTGGTGTTATTATACTCTTTTCAGACCCCAGAGTATAATGATCGGAGACCCAGGGGAGTATACAAACATAGAAAACACTGCAACTTACCTCTTCCTCGTTCCGGTGCACTCCCGTGCGCTACTTCGGCCATCTTCAATGTTGGACCGGATCTCGCGCGATCCAGGCCGGCGTCGCGACGCATAATGACGTCGGCTGACGTCTGGGACGTCACCAAACAGGCCCGAAGCCTGCGGAGAGGTGAGTTACAGTGTTTTTTATGTTCGCTCACCTCCCCTGGGCCTCCGATTGTTATACTCTGGGGTCTCAAAAGACCCCGGAGTATAACGATAGCAGTGTTTGTGGGGTTCGCGATAGCGACTGCCACAGGGCTCCGGGCCCGTAATGTTCCGGGCCCTGTGGTGGCAGCCGCTACCACTGCTACCCCGATAATTACGCCCCTGTTCACAATACAATTGCTTGGTTGCACATATAGATTTATATACATGTTGGCTGCTAGTTAGGTACTTGTACACACTGTTGTCATACCTTTGTCAATCATCTGCGCTATTTGATATTGCCTTTTACCCTCTATATTTCCCCCATGACTATTTATCTTGTGGTATCACCTGTGCTCATGAATTCCCCCATCTATGTATATTGTATGTCTTCATTTAAATGTAATTAATAAATATGAGATATTTTTACTTAATTTTGGGCATGATTTGTTTGTACAACTGCTGTCATGATGCTGCGGGGCCCCTGCGGCCATAAACATTATGCCCCTGGTAGTTGAAAGCATTGAATGTTTGTACAGTGCGCTCTCATGGAAATAGTTTGCACTTGCTATTTTGTGAAACAAAATACCCCACACACATACAATACTGGGATATTTCTTGTGTTGAACTGCTGCTGGCTTCTTTTAAATACACTCAGCACAGCTAATGTAGCCAAGTCTTTTCATTATCATGCCCACCAATGCTTATATGTCTTTTCATAGTGTATATATGTCAGAGGCTCATAGCTTAGCAAGTAAACAGCCGAGACCAAAGGTATTCATCACAAAAATGATGTTCCTTCAAACAAGTAATTCAACACACTGTCATTGGATGGTTTTCCCAGTCTTTGATAAGTAACCCACATAAATCAAGTTAAATGCCCCTGTGAGGCAGAACAAGAGAAAAAGTCTGTATAAGGATGTGAGAGATGGATATGAATTGTTTCTGATCTCTCTCCGCAGACACAGTGTGCCAGTGCTCATAAATACCAAGCACCCATGCACGGTATTTGCCAGTTCTTTGTAAACAGTGCATTGCATTCCCTGTGGTCTACAGGATGAGAAAGGACTGAGCATTCTGGCTGGGCACGACTGATCCGTGAAGCATTTCCAAGCTGAACTTTCATTGAAGCTTACAGGAGATCTTTTGTCCATGGATTCATGTAAATGTAAGCCTCTGGATAGGGTGACATAGTTCAGGATTAAACTATTTGTTCTGCTCTTATAGTCTTAAGGGATATTTATTTAAAAGATTGAATTATTTCATTTTTTTCTTGGTTTCTATCCCTAGCAAAACAACAGGAGTATCTGTTAGTACTTTTTTTTTTTTTATAGGTGATCATCACTGAGGTGGTGCTTCTATGTTGTCCAAAAGATGACATCATACGGCACTTCATTATACAACCGTATGTTTAGGACAATAAACTGCTCATAGCTGCATATGTTACTGTTTGCTCTGTAGAATATATACATACATGCATCAACAAGGCACCTAATATGTGAATAAGGCATGATGGTGGGATGGCCCAATAGAGTACCAGAAGATCCTTTGTGGACCTAGGCCGTGATAAAATAATGGATCCTGCAGAAGGCAACCGCATTTGGAACTGACCTAGGAGTCGATTACTTTCCACTAGAATATATTGCTAATGGGTTGATTTGCAAATAACTTAGTAGACCTTATTAGTTATATGTAATGGGTTTGCAGTCATAACAATAAATTCAGTAAATACTATTCATGTGACTGTGCATATACTCTATATAGATGGAATGTGGGTCCTTACATTCAATAGGTGGTAAGTGAACACACAATCATTCATCAGCAATTCCTTCTGATTCGCCCCTCTTCCTTTCTTTTTCCCTCTATGCTCATTCTCTTAGGTTGGTATGTCCTGAATGGTGAGAGGGGATAAGATGAGGCCAGAAACCTCTGAAAGTGGCTTATCTTCCCTGAGAACAAAAGAATCAGGCAAAAGTCAGGGCACCCCTATACAGGAGTAACATCATCGTTACAAACAACCAAAATCAACTGGTTCCATTTATATTAATTGAATGTGTATGGGCACCTTTAGATTTATTGTGAGCCCAAACTTCCCTTTAACTCCACTTTTAAGAATTATAAGAATTACAATACAAAGGATGATGGAAGCTGGTCAAGTCTATTTAGCATATGGGAATGGTTTGACAGAATGTGAGTCTTACTTTTTTGAGAAAAAAAAAAAGAATTATGCTGGTTACTAATGGACTACATATATATATATATATATATATATATATATATATATATATATAGTATATAAAATAAAAGTACTTATTAACATGATATAAAACTGAAGAAAGAATCCCAGTAGAATGATTTAGTTACTTTATAAAAAAGATTCAATCACATTAGGTTTAATAAACACAATTAAAGTGTTTATTAAAGACAATAAAAGTAAGGTGAGCTCTTCCCCTTACCTCCCTGGGTGGTAGAACCCCTCCTGGATTCCTACTATTGCTTTAATGTACTGCCAGGTCTCACAAGTGTGAACTGTCATCAGTGTTACATCCACTTCATTCTAGTTATCCAAGCAGAGTGTAGGTAACAAAGATGTCTCCTTAGTACATCAAATTAGAAATGCCTCTACTCTGCCATGGATCTTCTGACACTAAAGCATTAGGTATTTCTACGATTTTAATCATCTGCCTAATTCTTGCAGACTTTGCAAAGGACAATAAATGTTCTCTGAGATTTGCAGCATGCTTTAACCCCATATATAAATGAGTGGTTGTCTCATACTTGTCTTAAGACTCCCCTCTGTAAGCAAATAGTGGTATTACATGGTATAACATTCATTTCAACTGATCACCCTGAGTTAGACAACTCAGACCTGTGACAAACAGTTTATAGCTGGGAGATACATCTAGTGGACCACAACACTTAGGATAGTAGTCCATACAAATAAAAAAAAAAAAAAAAAAAAAGCATCACCCTAAAATTTAAACTTTATTTATAAGTATCATGAAAAGCTTGAGACTTCAAATCCCAGAAATCCACCCCCATACTGAGAGTACACAGATGCCTTCAAGAGGGAGAACACATTGGGGTCCTTTACAGTGTCCCTTCCCAATGTATTGTTTTTTATGTTTTATTGCTTATGATAAAAAAACAATTGGATATTAAATCATGACCAGCCCTACAGATCGGATTTAGGTATCAGAACAAGTAGGACAAATATCCAGCGATCCAGTGCACATAGTTCATATATCTAAAGCTGTTGCAACAATTATTGTTGTTAGTTACCACTCGGGGAATAGCTACACCAAATAACATAGAAGAAGGCACCAAAGTCCAATGGGCCACAAATAAATAAAACTAGTAGATGAATAGTCGCATTTGATGCAAATTGTCCATAGATAGTCAAATATGGGGTGAATTTCCTAACATTTTCCCTCTGGAACAGTTTTACCATTTTACCATAATTTTAAGTTGAGGAAGGACATTTTAGAGGACCCCATGTGTATCCTCCTCTTGAGGGCACCTGTGTATTTAAGCACAGCATTACAGGGTTAGAACAGTATTACATCACAAACACAAAAAGTTGCAACAGCACTTTTCTAGCAGCAAGAGCATTACTGCAAATACCTACTGTATATAAAAATACATGAAAATGAGGTTCTTGGTTTGAGAGTTGTAGCTGAATTCCATTTTGGTTCGTGCACGCCACCAATCTGCACAAGGTTGATTTTAATTTTAATTAGGGCATAATATGGGTGGATATCCTGACTCATAGTCATTTGAAATCCGACATCAAGGAAGACACCTGGCTAGATAGATCAATACCAAATGGTACGTTCAAATGTGGACATTGTAAAGCTTGCCCCTTTATCAATAAAAGCGTGTCCTTCATGAGCGTATCTACTGGCCGTTCCTATGACAATCGGGAATTCATCAATTGTAAATCTAAGGGTGTTATTTATTTGGCTACCTGTACCTGTCCTAAAAATTATGTTGGGAAGACTATTAGGGAACTAAGGAGGAGGATACTGGATCATATTGGGAATATTAATAGGTGTGAAGATCAACCCATTAGTAGACATGTTTGGGAAGCCCATGGGGGGATCCGAATCAAATCTCCTTCCAGGGCATTGAACTTATTAAACCCAATATACGTGGGGGTGATTTGGACCGCAGAATTCTACAAAAAGAAGCTCAATGGACATACCGACTGAAGTCGGTTAAACCTTTGGGCCTTAATGAAGTGATTTCCTTCACGTCCTTCATTTGAATTCTGTAGGTTACTCCGGTCTCCTTCCCTCTTTATAAATCTGTCATCCTCATTATATCTGAAATGGGATATTTTTCTTTTTTTTTTTTTTCCCTTCTTCTCCATTAATAATCTTATTTTTGTCTAATATCAGTCCCTACATATAATTAAGGTGGGATATGAAAGATGGGTGGTTTATAGCAAATGGCTTATTCAATCGCTTATTTGTGCTTTTGATAGCCATATAATATTTACTACTCCACTTGAGTCATATATATAGCAAGATCTTTTGTTATCATTATGGATCCATGCTCCGCTATCCCAAATGTTTTTTACTGTAGAGCAAGTACATTTGTATGGAATAGGATGACTGTTATGATCCGTTCCTTCTTTATCTTTAAATTATGCTATTTGAGCAATATCTGATGACAGTGGCGTAACTAGGAATGGCTGGGCCCCAAGGCGAACATTTGACAAGGGGCCCCCCCCCAAGCCGCCGCCCCCAACCCCCCCCCCACACAAACCGCATTCCTGCACACACTATTATGCCCCATAGTGGCCCCTGCACACGGTATTATGTCCCATAGTGGCCCCTGGACACGGTATTATGCAGCATAGTGGCCCCTGCACACAATATTATGCCCCATAGTGGCCCCTGCACACAGTAGTTTGCCCCATAGTGGCCCCAGCACACAGTAGTTTGCCCCATAGTGGCCCCGACACACAGTAGTTTGCCCCATAGTGGCCCTTGCACACAGTAGTTTGCCCCATAGTAGCCCCTGCACACAGTAGTTTGCCCCATAGTGGCCCCTGCACACAGTAGTTTGCCCCATAGTAGCCCCTGCACACAGTAGTTTGCCCCATAGTGGCCCCTGCACACAGTAGTTTGCCCCATAGTGGCCCCTGCACACAGTATTATGCCCCATAGTGGCCCCTGCACACAGTAGTTTGCCCCATAGTGGCGCCTGCACGCAGTAGTTTGCCCCATAGTAGCCCCTGCACACAGTAGTTTGCCCCATAGTGGCGCCTGCACACAGTAGTTTGCCCCATAGTAGCCCCTGCACACAGTAGTTTGCCCCATAGTGGTCCCTGCACACAGTAGTTTGCCCCATAGTAGCCCCTGCACACAGTAGTTTGCCCCATAGTTGCCCCTGCACACAGTAGTTTGCCCCATAGTGGCCCCTGCACACAGTATTATGCCCCATAGTGGACCACCCATGAACGATTATTATACTCTGGGGTCTTTTCAGACCCCAGAGTATAATGATCAGAGACCCAGGGGAGGATAGAAACATAGAAAACACTGCAACTTACCTCTTCCTCGCTCCGGTGCACTCCCGTGCGCTACTAAGGCCATCTTCAATGTCGGTCCGGATCTCGCGCGATCCAGGCCGGCGTCGCGACGCATAATGACGTCGGCTGACGTCTGGGACGTCACCAAACAGGCCCGAAGCCTGCGGAGCGGCGGATAGGTGAGTTACAGTGTTTTTTATGTTCGCTCACCTCCCCTGGGCCCCCGATCATTATACTCCGGGGTCTCAAAAGACCCCGGAGTATAACGATAGCAGTGATTGTGGGGTAATGTTCCGGGCCCTGTGGCAGTCGCTACCACTGCTACCCCGGTAGTTACGCCCCTGTCTGATGATGTAATTCAGAAACAGCTGATTATCCGTGGCAGTTTCACCGACGCTAGGGTTTTAGCGTCGGTGTTTCTAGGGTAACGGCCTCGCTTTCATCTACCAATGAGAGGAGGTGGGTGTGAAGCTTCTGCCACACCCATCGAATGAACGAACGGGATTGGTCAGTGGCACGCAGGCATTTCACATATATAGATCGCTGTGAAGCGCCGTATCCGAGGCTTAACATTGAAGTACCGGCGCCTACCATCTGGGCGTCGGGAACTGTGGTTTTTACCGCATTTTCTTTGCTATCTGTGCATTTTTTCTCCATGAAGTTTGTAAACTCCCCTGATGAACCTGGTGTTATGACTATCCGCTGGGGGAAACGCGTAGGGAGATGAGGGAGAGAGGAGATTTTCATGTCTTATTAAAAAGGAGGACTTGATCAAGCATTTGGTTTATCATGCTCTCTATAGGGCCAATGGTCTCCTGCCTTAGTTCAGTCTATATAGAGTTTGGGTGTGGTGTTTTGAGCTTTACATTGGCGATTTGAAACTCCACTATTTTAGTATATCATACATACCATCTTTGGCTCCTATAGGATAAGGATATATTGAGCGCTTTAGTGAAACTTACTGCAGCTTTATAGCATTGTGCTGCGGTGTTTCCAATTATTTACCGCAGTTTCATAGTATTTCTCTGCGTTTTTTTTCCTATATTCCTGGATAATCATAATAAGGGGTTAAAGAAGGGTATTTGACCTGTATGTACTCCCCTTAATCAGGATAGGTCTATTCAGAAGATCACTTAGGTTATGTGTGGGTGACATCTATGTCTTTGGATGTCTGTGTTTTAATTTTTCTAATAAAAGTTGAGTTTTATATATATTTTCTCATCTATACATTTTGGCCATTTTTCTTTATTTGATTTTATAATATGGGTGAACTACAATCCCCTATTTATTCAGAGGCAGAGGTCTAGAGAGATGAGACTGTTTGTGGTGTATGCTAGGCATAATATGGCTGAAATATATTTGCCCTTAATTCATGGGAGGCCCCATAGTGTAGGGACTCATCTAAAAGAGGTTGCCTTGTCACTGGCAGATGGGCTTAAATACAGTTTCATTAAAATGTAAAGCCAAGAACCTTATGTATTTTCATATACAGTAGGTATTTGCAGTAATGCTCTTGGTGCTAGCAGAGTGCTTTTTTAACTTTTTGTGTCTACATTTGTATTGCAGCCATCGCAACATGCCGCTGCATTTCTTGTTCACATTGTTTGGCAGTGCTGATCAATTTTTGTGTGTTTTTAGTATTACATCAGATATATATCTTAACAAAACAAATTTACTGACTACCCATTAATTCCCATAATTTCTATAAGGTCAAATCATTGTGAAAAACCTTACAATAGTCACAGCCTAAGCATTTTACCGAATGGTTGTAGCCCTTTCAATATTCCAGAGTTGTGGCTGCCCCCTACCTAATTTTTAAGATTAATCTGTTAGCTTGATATACTGCACTATGTATAGAATGCTCTAGGCCATTTGGAGCATTTATGAGATTTATTATTTATTTACTTATATAGCACCATCATATTCCATCGCTTTACAGACATTGATAGTCACTTTCCCATGTAGGGCTCACAATCTATATTTCCTATCAGTATGTCTTTGGAGTGCGCAAGGAAACCCACGCAAACACGGGGAGAACATACAAACTCCTTGCAGATGTTGTCCTTGGAAGGATTTGAATCTAGGACTCCAGCGCTGCAAGGTTGCAGTGCTAACCACTGAGCCACCATGCGATGTGAATACCCATCATCTATTCCTATCCTACAAGACAGTGAGTTACAGGCTGATGTCTATGCATGTATACACAGCAGCCTGTCAATCACTGCAGAGAGTGGCGGGAGTAGGCGGAGAGAGGCAGAAGGGCAATTTCCTCATGAATACAGCAGACTCATAAACTATCCATGCTGTTAGTAGCCTAAAGACACATTTTTGTGCCATTTTGGCTGCTATGAGAACAAACCTGTAGCTCTAATATGCTGCCTTTACTTAAGCAGCATATTATGCTGACACATCAGCTTCAATATAATGATCACTTTATATGTATCTTCAGAACCAAATGTTCCGTACATTTCAAGAACAGGTTTTACACATCACCATGCCCTATTTTTTAGCATTCCATCAGTTGTGTGTGATATTCCCTTGCAATTTGCACTATTTAATAATGCTTCTGTAGTCAAGATGCCAATTTCTGTCATGAGACTGAATTTCCTACAACCTATTTACTATTGATTGCCAATAAGTATCATGGTAGAAATGCCTGTTACACCTCTATTAACAGCTCATTTATGACAATTGTTATCATAGTATGGACAGCCTGCCATGAGGGTACAACCTGAATATAACTAACATTGTTCTGTGCATCATTACCTGACTGCTTCATCTTAAGATTGGCCCACACATATGAGGAAAGGGAAGAGAGCCAGAGAAAAGAATGAAGGATAAGCTCATTACAGGGAATTGATCACAATTAGTCTTGTAATCGGGGTTAATCTACGCTGTGTTTGGAGAGCTGTTAATGAGTGATTACTTATCTATGTGCTTATCCCTGCTTGAACAAATGAATGGGATTACAAATGAATGTCTGACAGTTTCTCTGCATGACTTCCTTCTAAGGAGGCTGCAGTGGTGATATACTCCCAGCTGAGCCAAAGGACTCTACCTGGTTTCTGCGGAGTATATAAATATCACTGGACTTACTGTGCGGTAATGATTTCAGACAGACTACAGTCATGGCCAAAAGTTTTGAGAATGACACAAATATTATATTTTCACATGATCTGCTGCCCTCTGGTTTTTATGTGTGTTTGTCAGATGTTTTTATCACATACAGAAATATAATTGCATTCATATTATGAGTAACAGAAGCTTATATTGACAGTTAGAATGAGTTAATGCAGCAAGTCAATATTTGCAGTGTTGACCCTTCTTCTTCAGGACCTCTGCAATTCTCCCTGGCATGCTCTCAATCAACTTCTGGACCAAATCCTGACTGATAGCAGTCCATTCTTGCAGAATCAATGCTTTAATTTTGTCTGAATTTGTTGGTTTTTGTTTGTCCACCCGTCTCTTGATGATTGACTACAAGTTCTCAATGGGATTAAGATCTGGGGAGTTTCCAGGCCATGGACCCAAAATCTCTATGTTTTGTTCCCTGAGCCATTTAGTTATCACCTTTGCTTTATGGCAAGGTGCTCCATCATGCTGGAAAAGGCATTGTTGAGCGCCAAACTGCTCTTGGACGATTGGGAGAAGTTGCTCTTGGAGGACATTCTGGTACCATTCTTTATTCATGGCTGTGTTTTTAGGCAAGACTGTGAGAGAGCCGATTCCCTTGGCTGAGAAGCAACCCCACACATGAATGGTTTCAGGATGCTTTACAGTTGGCATGAGACAAGACTGGTGGTAGCGCTCACCTCTTCTTCTCCGAATAAGCTGTTTTCCAGATGTTCCAAACAATGGAAAAGGGGATTCATCAGAGAAAATGACTTTACCCCAGTCCTCAGCAGTCCACTCCCTGTACCTTTTGCAGAATATCAGTCTGTCCCTGCTGTTTTTTCTGGAGAGAAGTGGCTTCTTTGCTGCCCTCCTTGAGACCAGGCCTTGCTCCAATAATCTCCGCCTCACAGTGCGTGCAGATGCACTCACACCTGCCTGCTGCCATTCCTCAGCAAGCTTTGCACTGCTGGTAGCCCGATCCCGCAGCTGAAACACTTTTAAGAGATGGTCCTGCCGCTTGCTGGTCTTTCTTGCGCGCCCTGGAGCCTTTTTGGCACCAATGGAACCTCTCTCCTTGAAGTTCTTGATGATGCGATAGATTGTTGACTGAGGTGCAATCTTTCTAGCTGCAATACTCTTCCCAGTTAGGCCATTTTTGTGCAGTGCAATGATGACTGCACGTCTTTCTTTAGAGATAACCATGGTTAACAGAAGAGAAACAATGATGGCAAGCACCAGCCTCCTTTTAAAGTGTCCAGTGGTGTCATTCTTACTTAATCATGACAGATTGATCTCCAGCCCTGTCCTCATCAACACCCACACCTGTGTTAATGGAGCAATCACTGAAACGATGTTAGGTGGTCCTTTTAAGGCAGGGCTGCAATGATGTTGAAATGTGTTTTGGGGGATAAAGTTCATTTTCTAGGCAAATATTGACTTTCCAAGTAATTGCTGTTAAGCTGATCACTCTTTATAACATTCTGGAGTATATGCAAATTGCCATTAGAAAAACTGAAGCAGTAGACTTTGTAAAAATTAATATTTGTATCATTCTCAAAACTTTTGGCCATGACTGTACTGTTGCCTGTATACATCTTTGTACTTTAATTGTCTAGGTGTTATAATAACCATTTTTCTTTTTGATAACAAGACCAATCTGACATTGAGCTAAGCTGGTAAAATATATTAGATATCAGTCGGGCACAGCTACTGTATTTTGCCTGATTCCTCCATACACATACATATTCGTCCAAGTGGTGCCTATGTTCTGAATGGCGAGAAAGGAGAAAGCAATGTCTTTAGAAAGATTTGAGGCTTATATTCAAAAAGATATCTTCACAAAAAGCTGTTGAAAATTAACTGTTCTATATCCCCATCACCCACCCATCTGGAGAAGATGCAAGAGACCTCCTATCAGTATGGACCATCCTAGCATTTGACAGTGTGGCTGTCATGGGTCAGTTCACTCCACTCATTCAATCTTGCACTCACCCTTTACTCAGGCTGACAATTGAGAGTAAATCACACCCCAACACAGTCCATGCACCCCAATTTTAGAGTACATATTATTTAGTTAAAAAAAAATGTTTATTGCTTTTAAACATAGGAAGCATAAACTTTTTTTTTTTACTGCAGAGAGGTTTTCTACACATGGGTTTGCTCTAACACAGAAATAAAGTGAACACTAGGGGGATTCAACAAACATCTCATACAGAGGAAGAAGGTCCTAAGTCTGTGTCAAGTTCTCTTTCTATGACCACAATAAATACCCATCCATTCCTGGTTAAGCGTCAACCTGTGGAAAAGGAAAACATATACCTGTCCCTGAATTCAGCAGGTCTGAGTAGCCCAAGTCCTGTTTTAAAATTTTGAAAACAATGTATGGAGTTTTGGTGCCAGCGTGTAAAGGAAGAGCTCTGCAAACCTGAAACACCAGATTTGTAGAATGGAGAGCAGTATGGACATATGCAATTGTAGATGGTATTAAAAATTAAAGCATCTCCACATATCTAAAGAATGAGCTTGTATGTGGGGAGTGCTTGGACAACCCCACAGCAGGGGTCCCACATAAGACCTCTAAAAGAGTAGGATGTTGTAAGGAAATTGGATTGTAAAGATCCCCACTGTGGGATCTCCATCTGTGTAGATACAGTGGTCAGTTGGGTTACCTGGGTATTAAGGTAATACAAAGCAAATTTAGGTACAGAGAAACCACCCCTTCACCCTTCTGTGAAAAAACAGACATTGGGCAATTGTAGGACATTTGCTCTTTCATATACATTGGGAGATCTGAGAGTGTATGGTGATGAATATTCAAATGATATGGGTAAGGGTACAGACCTGAAAAGGTACAGGAAATTGGGGAGAGCTACCATTTTTTATGGCATGGATTCGGCTCAAGTCAAACCAATGGTATGTCCATCCAACAGGCGTGCCAGAAGAGAACTTCTACCATCAAGTGCTGTGGTTCAGCTATTTTATTTCCTTATCTGCTGTGGTATCTTATAACCAATAAAGAGCATTGTAGTGAAGGCTCTGGTGTCTCCAATGTTTGTCTTTTTTCCTACGCAAGTGAAGAGCTCTGGGTTAGTTGAGAGAGGGGTATTGTGGTTGGGTGGCTGCTCTTTGAAGGCTGACTATGTGCGTGGTTTTCTGGCCCCAGAGGAATACAGAGCTGGGTGTGGCCAGGTGAGTGCCATATTGTGCACCATTCCATCAGTGCAGGAAAAGAGCTGTAGTGTGCACCAGTAATATCATCATTCACTTGCATAAAAATTGTAATTTTATCTAAACAGATACAGTAACTGCAAGCTACCTGTGTGCCTGTAAAAAGAACATATTAGTTTATTGTGTCCTGTGATTATAGCAGCATCAACACAATTTCATGCAAGTAGTCTCATCAGTGAGAGTGAGGGGGACTAGTGGGTGTAAAGCGAGCCACCATGCTTTTAGAATAAGTTACTGCTACTGAGCAGACAATATCTCCTTTTAATTGTGTTTAAAAGAAGTACAGGAGAACAGTTCTGCAGCTAAAATGGCCTCCCCACCTGAAAAAAGAGATGTCTACTCCATCAATATTCATGAGGTCCTATGAGTGATTGTTTTGAAATAGATATTGAACTTTTTGGTGACTGCTAGTAACTCTAAGGCCTCAGACACACATTTGTTTTGATCTTCCGTCCGTTTTTTTTCCACTGATAGATCCATTCAACTCTATGGAGCAGTGTACACATCCATTTTTTAAAGGATGCCTGAGTCAGTTCTGGTTTATATACACCATGTCCTATTCTTGTCCGTTCTTCACTGATGACTTGACCCATTGAAGTCTATGGGGTGAAATTCTGAAGTTAAAAATGGACAGACTAATGCAATATGGATGTTTAAGAATGGATGTCAGTGTTCTAGTAATGATAAGGTTGAACAGAAAACTAAAGATAAAAACAGATGCATACATGAGGCCTAAGAAATGCATTCTTTCTATGACTGGGATACTATAAAGAAATATTTTTGCAAAGGTTCCAAATTTTGGGAAATACTTAACAAGAAGTAAATGAGTTAGTTATACCTAATATTGTTACATTAATTCATTACATTAAATCATTGCATTTCAGGGAGATTCAATATACTTTCAAGAAGCATTTGACTGGGGGACTAAACAGTAAGCTAAGCAGACTCAGACTTCCTAGAGCCTTTACCATTTTACAAATCCAGCTAAAACATATGGTCTGCAAGAATGTAACACCTTGTTTAACAATTTAGTGCTAACTTAATAGTACATCATATATATCACAGGCCTAACAGCAAACGTTGCGGTATACTTTATGTGCTGTACACTTAGAGTTAATGGGACCAAACAGCTACAAGAGCAGTGACAAGAACTGATACCACGGAGTAGTTTAGATTAAGGCAAGCTAAAAGGCCAGATTGCTGTGGAGTTTCCAAATGTCTGGTCTTCCCATTTGTCTACTGTTTTTCCAATTTGGAAATATCAACCTATCTTGTAGACAGACCAACTACACGTTTTCATATTGAGTTGTATTTTTCCAAAGTAGTTATGACACATACATAAGATGCACTGTGCACATGCTTATAATTTTCCTCACAACAAGCATCAGCAAATCTTTTTGGGTTATAAAAAGTTAAAAGACAAACTACATCATGACTACAATGCAAGACTGGTCTGTTCAATTTCACAAAATGTGGTTTTGCAGGATGCAGCTCTTCCTCTTCTTTACTTAATACCTTGTCTTTCCTTCCTTCCCTTCCATTTACCTCTTCTTTTGTTTTCTACTGACCACGGCTGTTCAGTTGGTAGGCCACAAACCACCAACTTCTACTCAGATGCCTCTATTTTTTCTTAGACCAACTCTAAATCCAACTCCTGCTCAGACTCTCACTTCTTAAAAAATGGTTTACAGCCAAGGCCAGACAGCAGTAACGCTCCTCTAATTCATGCAAAATCTAGTGACTGAAGAAAGTAAATATACAACAAACTACAAATCTAAATATATAATATCATTCATATAATCGTATAATATAATTAAAAATGATTAATCATTTTATTTTGAAGCTGGAGTCAGAGTCACAGAGTCAAATGAGAATAAATTTTTCCAGACTCTGACTCGGATTCTACCCAAAACAGACTCTGACTCGGACTGTACTCAAAACTCTGACTCCACATCCCTGCTACTGACCAGCATTTATAATTTATATCATATTTCTTGGTTATTTGAATAAAAGGCTGACCATACACATTAGAATATTGTTGGCTATATGCTTGTTCAGTCAAAAGCTATCCCTCTCAAACTTCCCATACACATGTACATTAATCTTGGCCAAGCAGATATGTTCTTAATAAAAGAGAAGAGGGAAAGCCAGTGCCAGACACCTCTGGCAATAGCTTATCTCCCTGAGAACAATAGGGTCAGGAAGTTAATCCTTTCCCAACATTTGATATACATGTTTATCATAAGCAGGAAGCTGTTCCCACAATTTGCCATATATGTACAGCAAGTTGATCAAAAATGTACTGAAGCTGTGCCTGTGTGATCACTATGGTATCCCTGCTGCAACTAACAGCTGGGGTCCTGCTCCCATCTGTTTACCCCCTTAGATGTTGTTCACTACCTTATAGAGGGAAGGGGTCCCACCTATTATGCCATGCATCACTAAGCGATCACAGGGTACCAATAATTTCTATGACAGGCTCGGCTATAGGCCTGACAATGGCCTCTGGGTCTGCCAAGTCTGAGGCAGAGCCTAATAAGCAGACTGTCAGTTTAATACACTGCAATGCAAGTACTGGACAATGTTACTGATGTTCAACCTTCACAGTTGGACTAAAATAAAAAGTAAAAAAAAGTTAGAAAAATAGTTTGAAACAAACAAAAAAAAAAGAATATAAAGTTCCACTCACTATGCAGGGCTGTGGAGTCGGAGTCGTGGAGTCGGAGTCGGTGCCTATTTTGGTGGAGTCGGAGTCGGAGTCGGTATAAAATGGACTGACTCCGACTCCCAAAATATATAATAAATTGGTACAGTTAGTAGTACAATGCAGTATGTGCTGAATATATTTTCATAAGAATTTGGGAAAATGATGAAATGTTGAAAATGATGAAATGTCCTGTAAAGGTCTGTTCTATTCCTCATATAATGATGGGACTGAGGTCTGAGTGAACCTATAAGGTTTAGCAGTGCCAGGGCTGTGGAGTCGGAGTCGTGGAGTCGGAGTCGGTGCCTATTTTGGTGGAGTTGGAGTCGGAGTTGGAGTCGGAGTCAGGGGAAATTGAGGAGTCGGAGTCGGAGTCGGGGCTTTGGAGTACCGACTCCACAGCCCTGTCACTATGTAAAAAATAAAATGTAAACAAACATGGTGTCATGTAGCATAAAAAAAAACCTACATATTTAATGTAAAAGTTTTTGAGTACATTATATGTACCTCAAAATGGTGTTATCGAATTCCATTTATCTCAACGAAAAACACTGACAGAAAAATATAAGTTGTGCAGCTCTCAGAAGGTATAGAAACAAAAACTAAAAAAATTCATGATGGCATAGAAGCCTAAACTGTCTGTGAATCTACCCAAATCATCAAGTGTTAGTGTCTTTTTTACTGTTGCCATCCAGGGTTATCTTATACCCAGATAGTGTCTGTACTATTACATGTTATGGTATTTTTTTATTAATAGCCCTCAAGCTATTGTCTGCTAAGTAAATACTGTCAGCCTGTCTAGATGTGACAATGGGAATCTAAATTGTATCCTTGCATTTGGAATCTTGTGATTCTTATTGCATCTTTGCTTTTTTTCTCCTCCCTTCCATCCCTTTGTTATTTCCGTTATTGGCTCAATAAAAATACAAAAAGGAAAAACATAATAAAAATCATATTATGCGACACACACAGTGCACCAGAGATGTCGCACAAACACAATAGCAAATGAAGGCCAATGTCTTGTGTATGACTTGTCTGTATATTAAAAAAAAAAAAAATGTTCTCCCTATATTTCTGTAATGGTATGATCCACATGACTATCTCCCTTGAAACTGCTGGTGATTGTTATTTTTAAGATACTTTTTTTTTTTTTTTTTAAATATACCAATTGTTATCCAATCGCATCTTATTCTGGTGTTTGTTGCACCTTAACTTAGGTATGATATCGTAAAACTTTGAATGTAAGATCCCTATAATTCTTTTTGCAAAGTGAATGTTTTTGAAGGAAATTTTAGGTATTGTTTGATTGTACTTGCCATTTAGCCACAGATTAAACTCTTTCTTACTGTTAAGAAGTTTGGCAAACCAGATATTAGATCCAGATACCAGATATTTTCATCTATGTCATATAACTGTAACTATAGAAAATGAAGAAAGTATGACATGAGAAAGAGACGGTACAGTCTTAAATAAACAATGAGAAGGGTTATCCCTGTGTATACTGCAATCCACTAAGCATTGTAATAGCTGCTCTCACTAAAATCAGTCATTAAAGATAAGAATATTTTTGTATTCTCTACCGATTCTTCAAAATGTCTGTCTGTTTTGCTGCGAATCTCATACCTCAACTATGATGAATCACTTCTACCATCTCTGCTCACAATTCCCATGTCCTCCTCCTGTATATAGTGATATGTATGTTATCTGCATATTGGTTCTACTAGATTGGTGATTTATTTATTATCTGTTGTAAGGTATGATATACACATATGTCATCCTGAAGCCGACTCAGAGATCGAATTTGGATGAAAACATTATACTGTGGATCTTGATTATACAGATATAGATCAGAGATCGGCAGTAAGAACTGACACTAGGATGATTATGTAGAAAGGGTTTATAGAAATATTTAGAGATTTTAGCTATTATATTTTATTATAGATTGATTTATAGGCTTTTTTGGCTCATTTATACATGGTATATATATATATATATATATATATTGATGTAAATATAAATCATTGATGAATTGATGATGTTTGGCTCATGTAAAATGTGCTATGGTTGGTTATTTGTCCTTTTAAATGTTTGTGTGGTGTTTGTGTGGTGCTCAATGCAATTGATAAAGGCCCAATATGTGGAGTCATTTGGCATAATTAAACGATCTGTATCTGGACCAGGGCCAGCATCAGCAGATAATGGGGCCCGTAGGGTTCAAAGGGGCCCACTTGGCTGGGAGCTGAAAATATCAGTTTTATTAACAGAACAGCCTTTTAGTCAGTGTTTTATCTTCCCAGCCTTGCTGTTGCCCGTCCACTGCCCCTGTCTGCAAATGTTTCTCCTCTCACCCCTCTGTGGCTGCTGTCTTTAATCCTCTCACCCCTCTGTGGCTGCTGTCTTCTCCAAGTTATATAGTACGTTTGTATCTGACCTGCACCCATGCTGGACAGTTTGCTAACATTTATAAATCATTCCATTTTGCATTTTTTCTGCCCTGGGATTTGTAGTACCTCATTTTTGTTATACAGTTGTCTAATGTAAGTATCTGTAGTTGTAATGAAGAATCATAACAACAAATGTCCCGTGTAAAATAATGAAATGATAAAAGTCAATGTCCCCATTGTAAGTCAATGGGATCTGTCTGCCATGAGATGAAGCTAACACAAGTTGTAGTTTGTATTTATTACAGAGATCACAATGCAGATGTGAAGAGAGCCTTAAACTGTAGTGTTTTTTTGTTCTAAAGAATTCTTATAAAGTATATTGAGACTGCAACTAATCTTTTGATATGTATGACAGTTGTATTGATGTATATAGCAACCAATATTTATATTACTGTACAAGTAAGTCTAGGTTCACACACTGACGCTGTTCAGTCTGAACAATGGCTGAAACTCTGACAGAATGACGGATGCAGATGAAGTCTCAGTTTACATCCGTCACCATTTACAGAAATATTGAAAACAAGATGGAAGCTTTCTTTGCTATTGTAAACACAAGATAAAGTCTTGCATGCTTTCATCTTGTCTTTAACATTACAGTGAATGGTGACAGATGCAAATGGGGAGTGTTACATCTGTTTCCATCATTCTGTCAAAGTTTCAATCCAGTGTTCTGATCCTATGACAATGGACTGAAAAGCAACAGTGTAAACCTAGCCTAAGGATGTGTATCTATTGTCAGTATATATCATATTGTACAATATTATCAGTGTCGCTCTGATTCTCTCTTGTCTTCACTATTGCAATTCTCTTCAAATTGGGCTTCCTCTTACTAAACTCTCCCCTCTACAATCTGTCCTGAATGCGGTCGCCAGACTCATCTTTCTGTAAAACCGGTACACAGACGCATCTACCTTGTGTCAGTCGCTGTATTGGTTGCCCATCCATCACAGAATACAATATAAAATTATCACACTGACCCACAAATCCATCCATAGTGCTGTGCCCCCTATATCTCCTCTCTCATCACTGTTTACCACCCTAACCGTCCTCTCTGTTATGCCAATGACCTTAGACTTGCATTCCCTGTTATCCGATCATCCCACTCCCGTCTCCAAGACTTTTCTCGAGCTGCACAGATGCTCTGGAATGCTTTACCCCAGACAATCCTATTAATCCCCAATTACAGCAGCTTCAAAACTGCTCTAAAATAACATCTGTATGGTCAGGCTTATCAAGTGACCTGATCACAGTGTAGTGGGCAGAGGTGCAGAACAGTAACACCTTTTATCCTTCCTCCTCTGTTCCTCAGATCCTGTCCCCTCTATCTAGACATTACCCTGCACTCCTTGAACTTAGTATCTGTTTATTCACAGATACTGGCTGGTGACGGGTTCATACAGCTTCAGTTACGCAACCTTTTCTATTAAAAGATGGCTGGACCATTGTAGCAAACACGCCCTCTGACCTCTTGTGTCCCCCTATCTCCTCATAGAATGTAAGCTCTTGTGAGCAGGGCCCTCACTCTTATTGTTTGATATGTTTATTTCTTTGTCACATTGTAATGTCTCATATTGTCTGTTCATGTGTCCTCTGATTTGTAAAGTGCTACAGAATATGTTGGCGCTATATAAATAAAGTTATTATTATTATTATTATCAGTGTATATACTATTGTACATGTATGTTTGTAATTTTGTACATGTAAACCAGTATGTTTGTATGGGTAGGTCATGTAGAACATGACAGTGTATTATTGATGGGTACCTGAACCCAGATGTCTGGATGATCATTAGTCTCAATATGGGTGCAGGTAATACACAACTTTCCCTGACTGCCTAGTGAAAGAACAACTGTACAGTACTTCTGGCCCTGGTGTATGGACTAGTACTGAATTAGCTCCTGGCCATGGATATCTGGGTGGGTGAGTTCAGAAATACTTGGTAATAATGAGCTCCTGTAGAAAAGAATCTGACAGCTGACAGAACTTTCCACAGCTCGGTTGAAATCTGCACTGTAAATTCTGTTTTAGGCTAAGGCCCCACATTACAGAAATGCAGCATTTTTAGTTGCAGATTTTAAATGTATTTTTGAGCCACAGTCAGGAGTGCATTTAAAAAGAGGACCTTTCACCACCTCTACCAGTTTAAGTTCTTGCCATCTGCCATTGCTCCACTGATTCTAGCACAGTTGGATTTTTTTTTTCTAGCCTCCACCATTCCTGAGTAACAAGCACAGTTAGATTTGGTGCCTGATGTGCTATTTAAGCTCTGTAATGTCAGAAGGCCAGTGTCAGGCACGGAGCGTGATTCAGAGCTCCAATGAGAGGCAGCCAGTGTCAGAGCTCAGAATCACATCCCTAGTCTGTTCCTGCCCACCTGACAGTACAAGGACTAAATAGCATATCAGGCACCAAAACTAACATATTGATTGCTCAGGAATGGTGGGGGCTAGAGAAAAAATTCAAACAGTGCCAGAATCAGTGGAGGGGCACCTATGAAATGGTGTAAAGAACTGGACTTGTTGAATGTGGTGAAAGGTCCTTTACAACAGAAGGGAAATGTCTAAGAGCTTCCGTTATATTTTCCATTCCTTTTCAAACCATTCCTGACTTTGGCTCAAAAAACACAGCAAAATCTCCAACCAAAAATGCTGCGTTTCTGCAATGTGGGGATTTAGCCTTAGTGTTCCACCATAGGAGCAGGAAAAAAACTATTTGTAATGGATCATTCACATAACAGAAATCAGCAGCACCCAATGGGGTGACGCCTATAATAGGATCTGTTCTAATCATGGAGTTAGTCATTTTACTATTTAAAACTAAATGCTGCAATATTTTTTTCCATAAAATGTGTTAGAATCTCCAAAGAATCTACCATCAGTAAAAGCATATATGATCCTCTTTAAGAATCACAGCACTCAATGAATTATATTAATTGTGCCTCTTACCATGACAGGTGGCCCACTCAGACGCTGTCGCCCAAGGGCTCTCCAAAGCAGGAGCTGGCCCTGATCTGGATAGCTACATGCTGATGTACTTTTTCCTTCTCTTTTCTGGTTGTGTATATTCAAGTTGGAAATTGAGTGACCGCAATGTACTATAGCACTTTTCTGCTTGGTGCTATCTCCCCTGCTTGGATTTTATGCATTCCTATGGATATACCACAAAAAATTCTACAAGTCTATGACATTTCAAATTTTTCAAAAGCTATCTAAAAAAAACTAGAGCTGCGCATGGATCAGAGCTAGATATTTTGTAAGTACATATTTCTCAGTTTTTCTGTGCAGCTTCCTTTTAATGGCAATGAATAATGAACAGATGAGTCATTTCTGTCTAGAAATGCTATAAAATCTATTAAAGGGAACCTGTCACGTTGAAAATTCAGTCCTGACTTCACGATCCATGTTTTAGAGCAAAGTGAGAAGAGCAGATTGATATATTTCTTTGTGGGAAAAGACTCATTTCAACTTTTGCTCACACTGGACTTAGGTATCCGGTGGATGGTCCTACTCAGTGACTGACTGCTATCTCTGCCTGCAAAGTCATACAGGAAAGGATGTCAATACTTGGACCGCCCACTGGACTACTAAGCATAGAACGAGTAGACGTTTAATTGCATAAATTACTAGTTGTACTAGGAAACTTATTCCACAAATATCAATCTACTCTGCTCCTCTTGATCTATAACATGCTACCTGCAGACTGGATAGCATTTTCAACATGACAGATTGTCCTTAACGAACAGGTTTGAATAGGAATATGGACCTGATTTAGGGAAAACTGAGGCTAATTCAGTTAGAAACCGTACTGGGTATGCCTACCTTCTTACCTGAAATGCAATAACTACTGATTCTATACAATACAGTGGTTCAGTCATTTAGAACTTGCTAGGGTTGGTAATATCTTGATACTGTCTACTATATGCCTATATGTACTGCTTGATATGGTGACTCGTAGGTAAGGTGTCCCATATATACTGAACAGATTGCCCAATGCCATCCTTGTTTGATCATGACTTGCTATTGACTAATGAACTTGCTTTCATGCACTTTGTTGCTCCTCAGGATAGTTATTGCTCTTTCAGACAAGCAACGGGGATTGCCCATCCTTTTGCTATTATTGCCCCCCCCCATGTTTTGCCTGTTTGAAGGTCCTGATGGGATACGACTTCTGCATCTTTAACACTATGTAAGTCTGCTTTGTATCTAACTGGTGGTCAAGGAAATTAAGATAGGGACCACTGTCCCTACTAGAGGTTGACATATCACACTGTGTGGTGAATTTGGTGCAGATGGGAATACTTGTGGTGTATCTTTGGCCTTTTTTGCACCAAATATGTGCCACTTTGCTCTTTCTGCACCCACTTTTCACTAAGAAAATCACTGATGGTGATTTCCATTGGAACACATGGGAGTGAACCATTAAGACACCAGAGCTCCAGTTAGTGCAGTAAGGTTAGCACCAGTTGGGGACTTCATGAAAACTGGTGCACAGAAATTCTCCCCTCTAGTCTCAACCTATTCAACTGCTCAGGGACACAGTAGGTTAATAGGTGTCCTTACAAGCTCCTTTCATGGTAGATTGTTAGAAAAACAGAAGGGATTCACTCTATGATAAGCTATTAGAGACCAAGGGGCCTGTATACATTCTTGCACAGGGGCCCTATGATGTCTGTGGCCACCCGTGCCCACAACATATTTTCAGACCATCAACTATAACAGAACTTGTTCTATATTCAAAGAAACCACCGTCAAAGAAATCAGCCATCAACCAAAGAAGATCCGGTATGGCTACATCTCATATTCCATATCCTCTCCTTTTTATCATTTCCTTTTATATTCATTAAAGCTATTCCATTAAAGCTGATAATTCTGCACTTACAATGGAGACTAATTTGCTATACGCAGTGATTGATATAAAAGCCTGCCCCTCCCCCACCCCTGGTAATTGTGTCTTAGCACTCTGCCTCTGTTCTCCACTCATCAACCTGTTGAAGAGTCAGCCATCCGGGCTGAAAAATAAAGAATCATCTCTGGGATTTATGTTTCGACATAACGTTAATTAATTAGAATTTATGCTCTGCAGGATGGCGTTCCAAGTCTATCAGATATAAATCCTCAACAAAATCTGTCCAGGGGCCTCGGATATGTGCAGTTAATGGAGGGAAGATGACAGATGAGTCATTTGGTGAGGGTAGCGTGGCAGACAGACAGCTGCACAAGAGATGGCACTTGGTATATACTAAATAGCAGTGGATATGTCATACTGAATTGACACGCAGATATTATTGTCACTGCATTGTTGACAGAGTATTCAGACATTGCCTTTTTATGCTGAGCAATTTTCATACACATTGTGAATATAAGGCGGCTGTCTTTTCTATTGCTGAAGGCCAGGAATGCATGATTTTGCTTGCCTTATCCGCTTTAATGTTAGGCTCATCGTCTTGGGTGGAACAAACAATATTCCTGTGTCATGTAGGTCATAAGCATAGGTTTAAGTCGACAGGTGTATTTTCTAGGTTACAATACTGCTGGCCCAGTACTGCCCCCTCAAGCATTAGGGCCTAAGCATAACTGCAATCTTACCCATTAGTCATGGTAATTGGTCTTAACATTTAGAGTAATGTAGAATGCATTTTGTTGATATTTATGATAAACATATTTATCTTATTAATTAAAAATAAATGTAACAAGATCCAGCAATGGTTGTGGACCCACTAGCTATTGGCATAGGGATTACCATGGTTTCGATCCAAGTTATTGTGTTCTTTGCCCTTGATCCTCACAAGGAGATATATACTTTACCACTGCGAATCTCCAGGTTTGCACCACTAATGTTGTCTCCATGTGCAACAGATGATGTTAAGGTGATTCTGAGTAACAGTAATAACAGTACAGGAATAACAGGAAATTCTTCTAGTCAGATAAATAAAGGTCAAGGTAGATGTAAGGGGGAAGGATTAAGTAGTGGTTAGGACAGGGAACAGACAAGTATATGAGGTCAGAAACACAAGGACCCTAATAAAGTCCGGCCAGATGACTATTGACTGGGTTCAGGTGCATTTAAAGTGCATTGGCCCTATAAGACAGAGGGAACCAGCACATGTGTGACACAGAAGTTGGAAGGGGAATACCGAGCATGGCATTGAGTGAGTCAGCACGACATGACAATAATATGGCTGTCATAACAACTTTCACAGAAGCTTTCACAGTTGTTCTAGACTCATAGATGACAAATCAATTTAGATATGCAGTTCTTTGTCACTTGCACATATACTGAAAAATAACTAAAGATTCTAGAAAATCTAGAACATCTCAGTCAGGGATGGATACGTGGTCACATGTGACCTGTAAGCCTTTTTCCTGCCACGTCTTACTCTCCAAGTCCATGATTTACAAGAGAAACGTTCAAGAATTCAGAGCACAGTCCTGGAATACCACACTTTTGCAATGATTTGACTATAGAAAGGGTAGAAAATAGATAAAGTATATTCATTGGCAAAAACACATAACACACCCAGATGAAAATGTTGGATTGCTGCAAAACTTGGCATGATGTCGAATCTCAGGAAGATATGTAAATGATTGCAGGTGTGGTCTGATTAGACACTGGGTCTTGCCACAAGAGGGCGTAAAAAGTGCTTCCTCCACTACCCTATAAAAAGGCTATAAGAGGCTACCTTTAGGTCGTGTACCTCTTGGTGAGAGATTGTTGACTGCCAGACATGTCTCTATGATGCAATTGAAGACATTTTCCCCAGTTGACAGACTTTGACAGGGGAAGCATTGGACTGAGAGAAGCAAAATGGTCATTTCAACGATTTGCCTTCAATCAAAACCATTTTGATTTAGCTGTTAGGAGGTGTTGGGGGCAGTGGTTACATTAGGACACACACACAGCTAATAGACTTCAGACAGCCCAGACAGACCACCACTAGACAGGATCAGTTGATTCACTGACAAGCTCTTACAGTTTCTTTGTCCACCATTGGAAACTTCACCCCTTTCTCTGCTCAGAGCATTTCCAGGGCCTTAGCAGAAGGAAATTTGGTGTCACAGTGCCAATTACATGTCCTGCCATTGACATCCAGCCTCCATCACTTTCATTTTTGCAGTGGTTCTGTTTGGGATCTGACGACAGACAGGTTTCAGTATGGAGGCCTCATGAGGAGTGCCTCAATCCTGCATTTGCTCTTGAAGGAAACACTGCCCCAAATGCCAGTGTGATGAAGTGCGGAGCCATTGTACATGACAGTAAATCATCTCTAGTAGTGATACAATATGTGCAGGACATTCTGTGGCCATATGTGTTGACTCTCATGGTATGGCTTCCAACTGGCATTTTTCAGCAAGATAATGCTGACCCACAGCAAGGATTTGCCAGGAATGTCTCTGTCAGATTTCAACGCTTCCTTTGCCTGCCCAGTCACTAGATTTATCACCAATTGAGCATTTATGGGACCAGCTGGGACGCCAGCTTCAGAAACCTACGAGTGTGCAGAATCTATAGAATTTGCAGGCAAAATGTGCTTCAGAATATTATGAGGAACGTGTATGCCTCCATGCATCCTCTAACAGGGTACTAGAGTCTCCTGTCAGTTGTACAGTTTAACCCAATAAACTTATTTTTTGCTCTAATATTGTAATCATTTACATATATCATCTTTCTTTACCTTCACACATAAATTTCATTTGACTCCAATGACTCTTTTTTTGTAATTTTTTTTTTTATCTTATCACAAATTATTAGCACTTACAAGAATTTTCTTGCTTTGCAGCATATTTTCCACTCCTACCGAAAACTTTTGCACAGTACTGTACATTGGGATGGGGGATTCAGAAAAGAAAATCTGGACATAGCCTGGAGTCTCCTAACTACATATAAAAAAATGCACTGTAAAAATTCTTCAGGAATGGTTTCAGGAATATGACAAAAAATGTAAGGCAATTTGCTTTATGCTATGAAGCCCACTTGTCTGTAAGTATAGCATTGTTAGTAAGCAGATCAGGAGGGAATAGATAACCATTGACTGTAGAGCTGCATTGTTTTTCATTTATGTAATAGGTATTGGATTTTGAAATTATTATGTTGAAGAGCATGGATTATGTGTTCTCTTTTATATCACACATGGGGGGAGAACTATTGGTAGCATGTAGCTCATCACACGTTATAATAGAAGGCACTCAGTGTCAGAAGCAGTACATATCTCTCAGGAACCCTGTTGTTAAAATTGAGCCTCTTGTTAAGTATTTATCGTGCCATATGGTGGAGTCATGTAATCTAATGTCTCTAAATAAAACACAGGGATTTGGAATGAGGTTTTCCTCTTTAGTCATGAATGTATAAGTGGTAAGTAAAAGCCTCTTACATAGTATAAAAGTGACAAAAGTGGATCTACATTGTTATGTATTGTGTCTGTTGCTGCCATTAATATGTTTCTTCAAACGTGGCAACCTTTGCAGAAGTGGACATAGAAAGAGTTATGTAGAATGCAATTTAAAGGCAGTGACTTGAAGCTTATAGTACTGTGGAAGTGTCCTGTGTACACTAGAGCTGACCTTACCGTGCTATAAAACCAAGTTGTCTCACAATTTATTATGTGCTTATATTCTATAATGCAAAATGATGCGATGTACAAATGTACACAAGTGGGGTTACAGGGTCAAAGCTTTCCCTAATGCATGGACAGCATTGCGTGTCAGAGGTCAGTGCCCTGGACCAAGGTTGTGTGCACTTTAATCATGTCAGCAATTACAGGATGCTCTGCTCCCCTGACCACCATTACTGACGTTTATATTGTACTTCAGTGAAGCCAAGCAGTAGGAATTTCAGCCTTTCAATGATTTTGTTGGCATGTTGTGATATTGTGAGAAATTGTATTCCCTAACTAAACTGGAGATCACATAAGTGTGGGCACATTTTATTTTATTTATTTATTTTGCTTACCTATATAGCGCCATCATATTCCGCAGCACTTTACAGACATTGTCAGTCACTGTCTCCTATAGGGCTCACAATCTACATTCACTATCAGTGGGAATGGAGTGTGGAGGAAACCCATACAGAGAATACATTTATACTGCTCTCTGAACCAAGCTGAACTTATACTCTAATTTTCCTAAACACAATGGGAACATTTATTAACAATTTTCCTAATTTTTATGTTGTAAAGAAGTAACAAATCCGGGGTTTGCAACTATTTAGACACTGCTTATGGATACAAAATTGTTGCAAGTGGCATTTCTAAACACCCTCAGCACTTTCCTAAAAGCGGGCATGGTGAGGACTGAAGCATGGGTGGATCCTTGATGCCAGTTTACTGGTGTAAATGATTCCTGAAATCTACACCATGACATAGATTTTAGTGCAGGCACGCGGCCCCTCAGAGGTTCTGCTTGTCTTTTGTGTAGGAGCGTGCCGGTGCAGGAGGTATGAGGACTGACATTGAAAACGCCAAGCTTTTTAGAACTCCCCTATGAACTAGAATCAATTTTATAGCAAGTCGGTTAAATTTTACATGACAGTAAATGAAGTCACCTGGTAAAACAACATATAAACAATGTGAGAACATGCAAACTTAGCTCAATCTTCATCCTCTAACCAGTGGGTGGCAACAGTTCTGACTACAATGTTACTACTATTAATACTAATGTCAAATGTTTTATATGCAGATAATCTGTTAATGCATTAAAACTGATAGTACATTTTGTGATACATAAAATGCCTCTGGATGATAGTAAAAAAAAACATCTTGGGCATATGACATTCGTGTACCTGGCCAAAATGCAGAAGTCCAAAGTAGTATTGATCTCTCTTAAAGCTGAACTTCATGAAACATTGGGGGATTCATCAAACTCAGTGTATTGCATGTTGATCTTGACTATCCCTGCGCAAGCCTCTTAATAAATCCGGCGCATCCTTTAGCAGGTTGTTCACCTTACTGAAAACTATGACAGATCATAGCTGATGTAGATTTCAGTCATCATTTGCTCCATAAAACTGTCATAAATGATGATGAATCCATCCTCAGCACACTCTCACCATGCACCCTTTTTGGAAAATGTCAAGGGCAGCTAAAAAATGCAACATTTGCAACATTTTTTGTCTCAAGAGCAATTTTAAAAGTTAAAAACTCAAGGTTTGCAACTTTTTACTCCACTTTTCTAGCTTAGGGACTTAGTAAATGTGCCCCATTGTGTAGTAAGGACCTGCTATATGTTGGAGTCAGATCACAATTGCTTGCTCTCCGCCTCAAATAGCATGAAGAATATCCCATTTTAAAACAAACTGTCTATTATTGGGAAACATGAATACAATTTTATTGCACCAACAGTAATAGTGGAAAAGAAGCAAAACTTGCTGCCCATTTAAGTGAATAACTATTCACCTAATGCATAGACTCTAAGTCAGGTGTAATAGCTTTCAGACTGAGGCCTCACGTAGCAAGCCACAGCCAAAAAGCGCAGAGTTTTCCTGTGCAGACTTTCTGCTTCAATTATACCTATAGGGAAACTGCCAACATTCCCGTAGATATAATTGACATGCTGCAATTTACAAAAACGCAACGGTTTTTGAAATCGCAGCATGTCCACTGCAGATATTTTTCTGCAATGTGTAGTTGGGATTAGCCAGAAGCCGATACACTTTGCAGGTACTGTGAAACACAGTGGAAAAATCAGTTTTTTCCCGGATAGCACACTGACACATTAATTTCTATTGGCCAAGCCACATGACTGTGTATTACACGGATCAGTGTGTGGGCCAACAGTCTGGGCCACAAAACTCAGGACAGGTCCAATACATCTGTGTGCCACCTGTGCGCTGGCCATGTCGTTCAATCATGGCCGGCGGCCAGCCCATAGTTGTCTGCAAGGGGCATAAATTTCAGTGACTTCATGTTATACTGGTGCATCTCAATAAATTAGAATATCTTTGAAACGTTCATTCATTTCAGTAATTCAGTAATTTAATCCATAATCAGCGTCTTCCATAATTGTGTGTCCTGCTGAAACAGACTGAGGGACCATTTAAAGGCTTAGGAAACCTTGGCAGGTGACACACTGAATTTACAATACTGAACTTTTTTACAATATTCTAATTTTCTTAGATTTTAGTTTTCATTACCTGTAATCCATAATCAACATTTACAGAAATAAAACACTTGAAATAGAACACTCTGTGTGTAAAGAATCTAGAAAATATAGGAGGTCACTTTTTTAATTTAATTACTGAAAGAAATAAACGTTTCAAAGATATTCTAATTTAATGAGATGCACCTGTATATGTTAATCATTTGGAACAGTGGTTTACATTTACTAATAGTGCAAACTTAGACTGACAGTCTGAAAATGCACAAGATTTATTACAGTGGCTAATACTAGATGATAAATCTGGCGCATTCCCCTGACAACAATCATATTTCACATAAAAGTACTTTAACTTCTTAACACTCTGCGCCATGCAAGTGCAGCATGGAGTGACGTAATATAAAGCTCAGCACTTTAAATGTATGGCGCTGACATGGCAATGGCTCAGGAGTTGAGCTGGTGCAATAGGCAATATGTCTATGTAGCGTACAGTTGAAACCTGGCTGATTGGCATGTAGATGTTTAAAGGGAGTCTATCACTCTCAAAAGCACTTTTAAGCTAATGGCACATTGGAATGGCCTTTAAAAGGCCATTCTTCTCCTACCTTTCCTTGTTTTCTTCTCCCAGCCAATTCCAAGATAATTTGTTTCTTCATGTATGTAAATGAGCACCACGGAGCACCTGGGGCATACCTTCTCTTCAGCGAGCACCCATCGTGTCATCTCTACTCACTGCCCCTTTGGCCGTTGCGGTGACTCCCTCTTTCTTCTTACTTCTCGCTCTCAGCACAATCAGGCCGCCATTTTTTGGTGGTCTGTCACAAGAGTGCGGCAGAGCCGATTGCGCATGCGCAGTCGCGAGAATTCACTGCCAGAGAGAATCAAGAAGAAAGATGGCCAAGAGGGGAGTCACTGCAATGGCCGTAGGGGCGGTGAGAAGAGATGACGCGATGGGTGCTCGCTGAAGAGAAGGTACACCCTGGGTGCTCCGTGGTGCTCATTTACATACATGAAGAAACAAATTATCTTGGAATCGGCTGGGAGAAGAAAACAAGGAAAGGTAGGAGAAGAATGGCCTTTCCAACGTGCCATTAGCTTAAAAGTGCTTTTGCGAATGATATACTACCTTTAAGCCCTTAGATACTGTGGTCAATAGTAACAGCGGCATTTAAGTTGTTTAGTGTTATGGACCCCATCAATGATTCCCCTGTGCTGCAGTCTGGGAAGCCAATGTGCTTCTATAGCAACCCAGGGCCCGATCAAGGCTGTCAAGTCCAGGTGAGGCTGGACCTGTTTGGCTTGCTGTCAGCCACGTGACACCCAGAATACAGTGAAATATAATAGTACTGCAATATAATCTGTCAGAGATCAAAAGATCCCATAGCCTAGTCCCTTAATGGGGCGAAACATTTTTCTAAACAAAAAAGAGAATTAAAAATATATTCACATTCTTTATAGTGTAAACACGTTACATTTTACAGTACTGCCACAGTTATAATCACACATACTATAAAAGTAATATAGTATTTATCAAGCAAGGTGAGTGTTGTAAAAAAAAAAGTCACCAAGAAACAATGCCAGAAATGCTGTTTTTTGGTCAGGTCACAGCACAAAAAATAAAATAAAAAGTAATCAAAATGTAGAATGTATCCCTGAATAGTATAATAAAAAGTACAGATTGTCTCACAATAAATAACAAGCCCTCAACCAGCTCCATCAATGAAAAAATAAAAGAGTTATGGCTCTCTCAACATGGCATCACAAAAAGTATGAATTTTTCCAAAATGTGTTTATATTGTGCAAACTGAGTAAAATGAAAAAAAAAAAACTTCAACAGTCTTCAATCACACACATGCAATAATAATTTGTTTCTTATACTGTATAGTGAGTGGTGCAAAATTAATGTATAAAACTAGTCAAAATTGGTGTTTTTTAATCACCGACAGAAAGGGTTAAAAATTTTGTCAATAAGTTATAGGCATCTCAAAAATGCTCCTTTGAAAAATGTAATGACTGTCACAAAAAATAATTCCTCAAACAGGTATGTAGATATATAAATATAACATTTTGTTTTTCAGAATTTTGGCAAGAAAAAATAGAAAAATTGTCAAGCCTTTAAGGACAAAGGGTAAAAAAATAATTTTCCCCTATTAAAAGTAATAAGTAAAACGGTCACTAAAAAAGCCCAATGAAATTGCTCTTTCTGTAGCAGCAGTTGAGCACTGGATTTGTCCTGTAGTCCATCTTCATCCACAATGAGCATTCTCAGTTTCTCATATTTCTTCCCTATAGCTCTTTCTTAAATTCCCTCTTGTAAAGTCAGACACAAACAATGGCCTAAAACTAGATGCAACTAGGGATGAGCGATCTGATTTGGAACAAACTGGATTCAACCTGAATTTTCCAAATGTTTTGGGCCCATCACCCACAAAACACTATTATACTCTGAGCTCTCCTCAGGTCTCAGAGTATAATAAAAAAGTTATACTCACCTTGCCTCAGCTCTCCTGAGCAGACATCAGGGAGCATGATGTCAGTCACAGACTGGAGAGGACACCAGGGGACCACCGAACACCATGAGGGAGGTGAGACAAAGTAAGTATAACTTTGTTATTTTTGTCACCTTCCCTGGACCTCCACATAGTATACTCTGGGGTCTGAGGAGACTCCAGAGTATAATAATAGCACTTTTGGTTTGTGCCTAATAATTTCGGGCTGAAACGAACTGAAGGGCTATGCATCACGAATATGCATCTAAACAAATATTTTGAGGTTCGTCCATCTCTATCTGCAACTTTATGCACCTAAAAATCTACTATTTAAGCCACAATTCAAGTGCAGACACCATGGTACATACCCTCTAATGTATCTGAGAGATTCTTCTTTGAGCATGTCTTATTTGATCATTCTCAAATAATAAAAAAGATTTCTCAGCAGAAAAATATTCAGAACTTTATATGCAGTAAAATGTAGAATATGACCAAGAGTGCAGTCAGACAAAAAACCTCCAAAACATTTTTATATTTTCTCTGAAGCCTAAGTTATCATCTTATATCAGACACTAAAAAGCCGCATAATAATATCTGCTTGTACTCGGCAATAAACCAAACAGGATGTCATTCTGCTGAGAGACACTGTCTTCCCCCACCCCAGCCCACCTCCAGCTAATGGGACCAGAAAATGTATGGCTTTCCCTCTCTCAGTGCTGCTATCAGCAATGCTTTATGGCTACCGTTCTGCACATTTAATGCAGTTTAAAGGTTTTAAGTAGAATGGCAAGTCACAACCAAATCCTCAGTGAGATTTATTACCAGCCCTGATGCTACAGTGAGATGAGATTTGTGTATTCTTCATAAACTCATCTCAAGCCTCCTATCCTAGGGGATGTGTCCTGAGCTTTTGTTATTTCCAGCATTGTATTAAGAACAGCAATGGAGAAACATTCTGTCTGGTCAACAAGGCAGGTTACAAACTAGTTAAACAGTCACTAACTTTTCAGACAACTTAGTCATAGTCTCCAGTATGTGATTCTGGAACAAAATGCAATGCACTTTAATTAAACATGTTGCTGTTTTCTGAAGGAAAAACCTCTCTGAAGTTATTTCAACTAGGTGTCTCCCACCTTCCTAATTTGCTGTTGAATCCCTATTGCTAGGGAAGTCTGTCTATAGAAACTAACAGTCTCTGCTAGAAACTGGAAGAGTGTGACTCCCCCTTCAGGTCCTGAGCTGCTGGCTAGAATGAAGGATATGAGGAGCCTTGAGTTTCTGACGCTAGTCTTAATAACACCCTAGATGCCTTCCAGTCTATTTGGACCTCCTGGGACATGTATTGTATTTTACGAGGTTTCAGATTCTGGCCTTCCCTCCTCTGCCCGCCCTGTTCTCTCCCTCCTGTTCTTCCCTTTTGTCTTGTGACCGTCTCCCCCTTATCCCCCTTTTCTTAGCCTTGCTGCTTTGTTTATGTGATTAATTTCAATTTGTTTGGAGACGCGGTGGTTAGCCCTTCCCTCTCTGATACCCCTGTTAGGTTTTTGTACTTTATATTTAAAACACTTTAATAAAAGTTACAGTTTTTAAAAAAAAAGAAACTAATAGTCTCAAGGTGGGGGAGGGCAGGTCTGTATCCCTGCTGGTCTGTGCTTCCTACCTTTGCACTGCTCAGAGAGGAGTCTGCAGCTTCACAATTAAGGTTCTTGATCAAGGTGCATAAGCCCACTAACCACTCCATGTTGTCCTCTATATAATACTGTGATGAGCAGCTCATGACTTTTTAAAAAAATGCTGCAAAAACACAAGCAGATAGTCAGAATTAGATAAACTCTCCTTACTTTCACTGTTGTTGATGTTGTTGATTTTGCAGAGAATCATAGATCAATGTATAATACTGGGTTGTGTGATTCATGTTTTTTTCTAAAAGGTTAGTGTGTTATATTATGTACACTTGGGCTTTTATCCGCTATTTGTTTGCTATTTTACAGTTACTTCTAGCAGAATAACATGTAAAGAAACAGCAAAGAGTAATAATAATGTATAGGGGGAAACCGCTCTGTATTATACATGTCCCCTTCCTCAGACAGAAATGTAAAATGTTCTGGAGCCATATTGGGACTATAAGCAACAGAACTGATAGGATGCCGTAGATGAAGGTTTATACAGCTAGAGAATAGTCCAGTCCAGCAAGACCCTGGAGATATTTCAACTTTTGATGAAAACTCAGGTACCCTATAAATGCTATATTTGCCTAACAAAAGTTCTGTATACCCTTTAGTCTCCTCTTGGTTTGTATCCTTAAACTATATGATTTTTTAGGCAGCCTTCTTATTCTTCCATTTTTCTGAAGTTAGACATACATTAGGCACTTGAGACATTCATTTTCTGAACAATGTATTGTTCATAGCTGGTGAAATTTGTCATTTTGGTTGACAAAGCCATAAGTCAAAACACCAATTCACCATCAATCTCTTCCATGATTAGTCTGGTCTTCCATTGATGGGATACAGAGCTGTAATTCCATATGAACTGCTTTCCAACTAGAGCACCCAACAACAAATGAAAAACTGTTGTAGAAAAGCAACTTTTACACATATATCTGCACATTTGTGTAATCAAAAAATGATGATCCATGACAGAAAATGGTCTAAATTGACACTTTTTTGTATTTAAGAAATGTGTAGTTTGTGACTAGCTTTAATCTTAGGTTCTTAACCTGTGGTACATAAATCCAGGAAGTATACTCCATGACTTTACAGGTAACTTATACTGTTTTCTTGCTATGCTTTTAATAAGCACCACAGTGCTGCTAAACTAAACTTTGAAACAACTTTCTGGCAGCATTTGCAATATTAATATACTTTAATAACTAATTTTGGCGCCTTTCTGTGAAATCCTCCCTGTTTATTGCTAGCTGAAATCTGAACACTGCTTGTAACTTGATTTCAAGTACACAGGCTCATACATAGTGTGCAGAAGCTGAGAATGGGGGGGGGGGGGGTCACTTCAACTAAGGTATTTTATAACACAGAACAGTGATTCTGGTGTGAAATGAGAGATGGTTCTCATCTTTCATTTGACACCAAGATCAATATACCCGTATTACTCTGCAGCTATCACCAGTTAAAAACACAGTTGGGATTGAGAACAACTGAATATAAATGTACCAATTCCAACTGTGATGAGGAGATTCTCAATTTGCATATGACACCAAGATCACAGTTCTACCCATATTATTTCTAGAGATACCAAGGATAAATCCTTTAAAGTGGTTGTCCAGGAATTGGAGCAACCCATGTGGCGAGCAGGAGGTGCAAAAAAAAAAAAAAAAAAAAAAAAAAAAATATATATATATATATATATATATATATATATATACAATACAGACCAAAAGTTTGGACACACCTTCTCATTCCAACAGTTTTCTGTATTTTCATGACTATAAAAATTGTAGATTCACACTGAAGGCATCAAAACTATGAATTAACACATGTGGAATTATATACTTAACAAAAAAGAGTGAATCAACTGAAAATATGTCTTATATTCTAGGTTCTTCAAAGTAGCCACCTTTTGCTTTGATTACTGCTTTGCACACTCTTGGCATTCTCTTGATGAGCTTCAAGAGGTAGTCACCTGAAATGGTTTTCACTTCACAGGTGTGCCCTGTCAGGTTTAATAAGTGGGATTTCTTGCCTTATAAATGGGGTTGGGACCATCAGTTGTGTTGTTCAGAAGTCAGGCAGATACACAGCTGATAGTCCTACTGAATGGAGTGTTAGAATTTGTATTATGGCAAGAAAAAAGCAGCTAAGTAAAGAAAAACGAGTGGCCATCATTACTTTGAGAAATGAAGGTCAGTCAGTCCGAAAAATTGGGAAAACTTTGAAAGTGTCCCCAAGTGCAGTGGCCAAAACCATCAAGCGCTACAAAGAAACTGGCTCACATGAGGACCGCCCCAGGAAAGGAAGACCAAGAGTCACCTCTGTTGCGGAGGATAAGTTCATCCGAGTCACCAGCCTCAGAAATCGCAGGTTAACAGCAGCTCAGATTAGAGACCAGGTCAATGCCACACAGAGTTCTAGCACCAGACACATCTCTATAACAACTGTTAAGAGGAGACTGTGTGCAGCAGGCCTTCATGGTAAAATAGCTGCTAGGAAACCACTGCTAAGGACAGGCAACAAGCAGAAGAGACTTGTTTGGGCTAAAGAACACAAGGAATGGACATTAGACCTGTGGAAATCTGTGCTGTGGTCTGATGAGTACAAATTTGAGATCTTTGGTTCCAACCACCGTGTTTTTGTGCGATGCAGAAAAGGTGAACGAATGGACTCTACATGCCTGGTTCCCACCGTGAAGCATGGAGGAGGATTTGTGATGGTGTGGGGGTGCTTTGCTGGTGACACTGTTGGGTATTTATTCAAAATTGAAGGAATACTGAACCAGCATGGTTACCACAGCATCTTGCAGCGGCATGCTATTCCATCCGGTTTGCGTTTAGTTGGACCATCATTTATTTTTCAACAGGACAATGACCCCAAACACACCTCTAGACTAGGTAAGGGCTATTTGACCAAGAAGGAGAGTGATGGGGTGCTACGCCAGATGACCTGGCCTCCACAGTCACCAGACCTGAACCCAATCGAGATGGTTTGGGGTGAGCTGGACCGCAGAGTGAAGGCAAAAGGGCCAACAAGTGCTAAGCATCTCTGGGAACTCCTTCAAGACGGTTGGAAGACCATTTCAGGTGACTACCTCTTGAAGCTCATCAAGAGAATGCCAAGAGTGTGCAAAGCAGTAATCAAAGCAAAAGGTGGCTACTTTGAAGAACCTAGAATATAAGACATATTTTCAGTTGTTTCACACTTTTTTGTTAAGTATATAATTCCACATGTGTTAATTCATAGTTTTGATGCCTTCAGTGTGAATCTACAATTTTTATAGTCATGAAAATACAGAAAACTCTTGGAATGAGAAGGTGTGTCCAAACTTTTGGTCTGTACTGTATATATAAAAATAAAAAAGCATACTCACCTGTCCCTGGCACTACGTTGTCCACCACCAGTGTCCATTCAGTCTCGTGTCAGCGCCTTCTTGCTGGGAGTCCTGCACCTCATCTGACCACTAAGACCAATTAGGTGCAGGATTTCCAGAAATGAAGCACCACCATGAGACCGAACAGACACAGGAGGGAAAAGGGGAGTATGCTTTATAGACAACCTCTTTAAAGGATTTGTCTGGGCCCAAATTTTTTATGGCCACTTCACTGGTCCCCCATATGGAGAACAGTGATGGGACCATTATATTGTGTGGGGGCAGTTATGGGGGGACCTCTGGGGGGGACATTAAACTGTCTGGGGCATAAGTCCTTAAATATAGTTCATAGTCCATAAATACCTAATCAGTAGGGGGCTGATACGGCCCCATCAGTTGTACAGAACCACTTCTGGCATCCATTCTGTACACAATACAGGGCCAGAAGCAGGAATCTCCATCCGCTGTATAGCAATCAGACACCTTCACTGCAGCTCAGCTCCCACTGACTTCAATATATGCTGAGATGCAGTGAAGGTACCCAGGTAATATACAGTGGACAGAGCTTTATACTTCCAGGTACCGTATTGTGTACAGGATGGTCACCGAAAGTGGCTCCGTATGGCTGATCGGTCCGGGGGCTGGGTGTCGGCCTCCTACTGATCAGATATTTATGACCTATCCTGAGGATAGACCATAAAAAAATTATGCCTGGACAACGCCTTTAGTATACCCCCTAAATGCCCAATACTTTATAGAGGTTGTCCAGCATAATTTTTTTTTATATAATTGGTTTTTTTAAAGAAAAAAAAACAAAAAAAAACCCAACACACTCACCTGTCCCCAATGTTCTGGTGTCCTCCCCAGTTTTTTTTTTACCCACCCCTGGCCTAATTAAAAAAAAAAAAAAAAAGTGTTATCGTGCACAACCCCTTTAATGTACCCCACAGGACATTGGCCCCCATCACTGCCTCCCACAATATAATGGCCCTATAAATGGTCCCCATACAGTATAAGGGACCAGTGAAGGGGCCACTCTATGGGGGGGCAGGTGAAGTGGCCACTGTATGAGGGGGAATAGTGAAGGAGCCCGGAGCAGGAAGAAGCAGGAGGCGAGCAGTCAGGTAAATATTGGAACTTAGCTTGTAAGCCACAGTCTCAATGGGGCCTATGGCCTACAAGTCTGTGAGTGGTAGAGCAGGCAGCCTGTGGCTTTCTGCTCTATTAGTAGCAGAACCGGGTCGGCAGCGCCACTTGCCTCTCCCCGCTCCTGCTCGCAGAATCTCCTCTTCCCTCTTCAGTCTGGGGCCTGCGCGCTGCACATCATGTCGCAATGACGTGCGCCCCTTGGAGACTGAAGAGGGAAGAGGAGAGGCTGGGAGCATGAGCGGGGAGAGGTAAGTGAATGGGGGCCATTACCGCACCTCCACTACCTACTAAAAAAGCAGTGGGGGTTACGGTAGGACCCCTAGAGACACGGAGCCCACTGGGGGATTCACCGTTACCCCAATGGGCCAGTCCGACCCTGGAGCCAAACCAACAAATGTCTTTCAAAATGAAAAGTCACCCATCTGCAGACAGCTGTTTTGGGGTTCTTGGACTTCTTTGTAAACCAGACATGTGCTTATAGGGAGCTACCTTTCATAAGGTGGTGCAGGAATAGAACTAATTTAATTTCTTCTCTCAGAATTTCTAGGGGGGCATGCATGGCTTTTTAGTCAGCTCCCTACACACAAACAGGTGGTCTCCCTTCCAAATATTTATATGTTGAAATGGTGCTCAGAGTTTTAAGGGCTGTGGCTTAATTGGCTTATCATGGTGAACTGGGTATTAAAATGAGTGAAGCAGTAGACCATGCAACACAAAATATTTCATTGAATCTCTCCTGTACAGTACAAACAGTTCTTAGTTACCCCTTTAGTATATAATTTATGGCTTTCTTTCAATTTTTTACAATCTGTCATATTAGCGAACTCATTTTTATCACTATGTGGAAAGGCTGAGTTGACGTAAAACAATAATGAATCACAGTAGTTGTCACGGCTGATGTAACTGTCTATTTTTACAAGTTTTAAGATCTGTGGTTGAGTCCTTATTCACTAGCTGGTCCCAATATTTAGTCCTGGACCAGCATGTCTAATCACCTGGCATGTAAGAGGTGTTCATATGGAAAGCACTCTCTTCATCTATGTGATCAATGTAATTCTAGTGAGATTTCAGTGAGAGCCAGCATTGTGCAGCTGGGGTTATGCAATGGTACTAGCTGATCGCTATATAAAGCAATATAATGTACTGAGCCATGTGTGTAGACATGAGCATTTGGGTGGGTACCAGCTACTATTTTATGACAGTCTATGGAGAACACTGTCAGGCTGACTTCACTTGAGCAATGTAGTGTCTTGTCACCTTTATTGCTTTATGAATCTATCTCCTTCTCTTTTTGACTATATCTCAACCATGCATAGGCCCCCAGGAGATTTACTGCGGGGATTAGTCCGCCTGGCTGGGGAGACAGAAAGAGATTTTTTTTTCCTAATGTTTTCACCTTGATTTAATGCTGAGATCTGGAAGTTATTTTTTTTTTTTTTTTACAATAAGGGAGAGTTCTGCCAAAGAAAACAGTTGTGAATGTCAGAGCAGGTCAGTGACTGGGGGATCTGAGAGATCCGGCCTCCCCCTGTATGCTATGGGGGGATTTGTCTTTTAATTGCAGGGCTGGGGATGATCTGACAGGAGACTCTGAACAGCTTTACAGCACCCACATCTTTTTGTCAGTAACAGAAAGGCTAATGATTCCAGTCCTTACCTGGACCGGTTGTGAGAATTAACCAATGAGTGACATCACTGCTAATAGGACAGTGCCTGCTAATGAGTGATACTAACTGCATATGTCAGTGGCTGCTTTCCAATGGCAAGATTCACTGCCTGAAAACTAGCTTTTCTCCGTGATAATCACCACTGATGACATTTCTTCTAGAGAGTGAAAGACCACATCAATGCATATATTTTCCTTGCAGACTGTGATGGCATATACAGCTTCTACGTGCTGCGGAAACCTGTCCTTAATTCACTGATAAATGATGTGCCGTTAAATGAGGCACTTGACTATAACTAATATATTTTACTTATAAAATAACCTCATGTTTTATAGTGCTGTCCAATATACAAGGGCAATAAGTGCTGAGTCCTCACTGGCAGGTGTAAATGCAGGCAATATGATTGATGCCCTGGGTGTACAATCGCCCTTGTGATGACAGATGGAAATGAAAGCATTGAGAATGTTCCATGAAATATCTTCATAGTGTAATTGATAACACATATAGGAACCATCTTCCTCCAGTTTTAACTGTCATTGTAGCGGCTATCTTGTGCTCTGAATGATAACATTGGCTGGAAAAATACTGGCAACAATGTAACCAGGAGACAACTTAAAGTTTCAAAGTTGTTACTGGGGTCAGAGAGATGTGGTCTGGTGCGAGCCTGTGTTAGAGCTATAAGGCACTTTTTATTAGTAATTTGAGCCATTTTTATAAATATCCCCCTATGAGTCACAGAAAGGAAAGTCACTCACACAGTCCATTCAACAAGTGTAAAAAGTCTCTACTGGGACTAAAGTTACCAGCAAAGCAAAACAGTTAACAACTGGTTGCTGTAATACAGAAAGTCACCAACCCTAACTGGTATAAATGTCATTTCATGGCACATGCACCACATGAGATGCAGGTGCATGACTGTAAATAATTTGGTGCATCTCACTCCAGTGCACCCATTCATTTAGAATGGTATACAATATGCCAATCTTAGTCATTTTTTATCTATTTTCTATGTTTCTATTTTACCTTAGAGGCTTTATATCTATCAATACTGTTCAATACTTCTCTATGATGTCCTCCATGAGTGACCAAGTGAGCAGTAGAGAGATTTAGGGAGCAGAATCCGTTTTCTCCAAGATCTGTCTATAGGAGAAACCATAGCATCTCCTTTACCACCACCAAGACAACTGAAATTTATGGATAGAGTCTGCAGAGAGGAAAGCTGCCATACAATACAGGATACACATTGGGGTAATGGTCAGAAATGGTTTTATTGTACACATATGACAGCTTATACAAAAGGTTAGGTATACTTTATCTTAACACATCCTAGATGGTACCAGATTATGTAAATTGTAGGTCTTAAACCCTTAATAGCAAAATATATAACAACCCCCTCTTTCAGTATGTGCCATTTATAGTACTCATCTGAAGATACTGCCACCTCTGGCACCTGTGCCAGCTAAAACTGCTGCCTCTTCGCTACCTAGTTATGCTGCAGAGGGTTGTACTACTCTCTTGTTTTAGGCTCATAGTAAGTACCCAAGTACCTGAACTGTTAGTCTTCCCCTGAATTATGAAGAAGCTGATAATGTATAAGAAATTCATATCCACAACGCTGTTCTTTCATCCATATCCTCATCTTAAACACAATGGCTGTCATCATTTCATTTGGTTTTTTATTTCTGAAATTATTACTAGGGCTCCTTTTTTCCCAAAACTAATATTATTCATAGTATTAAATGAGAAGAAGTGCCCCTTTATATCGTTTCTACTTTGCATGAATCCACTTAAAGAACAACATGCAATGAAGCAAAATTGAGATTTCCTGCTTTAATCTCAGTTTTGTTCTATTACCGTTGAACATGTAAAAGGCATCTTGCAGGGCAATAAAAGTGGATAATTAATCTGTTTAAGGCAAAAGCAGAATAAAACATAGAGAAATCCTGTAAAACAAAATGCATTGTCTGTATTCTCTATGTGATGCCCTAAATTGTCACTAACACCTGCTTTTAGAGTTGCTGGGTTCCTCATAGGGATCAATTATTCCTTTTCAAGACCTCTCCGAGATGGATTTTTGGCAATGCAGTTAATTGGAATTACACTTAGATAGACGGGCGATACAGGCTTTATAATGGTGGCATGTGAATGAGATACTCAGTTTGCTTTGTCTTTGTATTTTCTTGAAGATACTCACTATATTCATCTAGCTGAGCTTTTATTTAGACATTGGAGATTAGGATCACATGAAAACCAGAGTAAATAATAATAATAATAATTTTATTTATATAGGGTCAACATATTCCGCAACACTTTGCAAATCAGAGGGTACATGGACAGATAGTATTTGACATTACAATGTGACAAAGAATTAACTTATCAGGATTGAGAGCCCTTCTCGTGAGATCTTACAATCCATGAATTTATGTTGCACATTTTATTATATAATAAATGTGGCTTCTCCAAACTCTGATATGCTTCACACCTCTAGGGCTTATTTCACAAATGTGGCTATATACAGTGGGGAAAAAAAGTATTTAGTCAGCCACCAATTGTGCAAGTTCTCCCACTTAAAAAGATGAGGCCTGTAATTGACATCATAGGTAGACCTCAACTATGAGAGACAAAATGAGAAAACAAATCCAGAAAATCACATTGTCTGATTTTTAAAGAATTTATTTGCAAATTATGGTGAAAAATAAGTATTTGGTTAATAACAAAAGTTCATCTCAATACTTTGTTATATATCCTTTGTTGGCAATGACAGAGGTCAAACGTTTTCTGTAAGTCTTCACAAGGTTGGCACACACTGTTGCTGGTATGTTGGCCCATTCCTCCATGCAGATCTCCTCTAGAGCAGTGATGTTTTGGGGCTGTCGCTGGGCAACACGGACATTCAACTCCAAAGGTTTTCTATGGGGTTGAGATCTGGAGACTGGCTAGGCCACTCCAGGACCTTGAAATGCGTCTTACGAAGCCACTCCTTCGTTACCCTGGCGATGTGCTTGGGATTATTGTCATGCTGAAAGACCCAGCCACGTTTCATCTTCAATGCCCTTGCTAATGGAAAGAGGTTTGCACTCAAAATCTCACGATACATGGCCCCATTCATTCTTTCATGTACACGGATCAGTCGTCCTGGTCCCTTTGCAGAGAAAAAGCTTGAGGCAGGGCTCTCACCCTCAAGCTATGATGGCACACATTTTCCCAGGTACTGTGGATGCAATGAGTTGCACCCCTGGTCTCTGGTTTAGATGGAATGATCTTTTGTTCTCCCATGAAATAAATCAGAGGTATCTACCCAAGTTGGGTAGTTTTGATTTTTTTTTTTTTTTAAATATGCAGCGGTAAATACATATTTTTTCACAAGAGGGTTCACACAGACACACATGAGCTCACCTGCACTGAAATTTTATAACCAAAATTAGCCATTGTCAGTTCCCCAAGAATGCAATGAGCAATAAGTAAGATATATTACCCTCATATAAGAGCCAGCTGTAGTGGCTCGATAACAATGCCATTCAGTTCCCTAATAACAATTTTATAGAATTTTCCAATTACCATGCACGGTATATTGCAATTCCCATTTTGGCCAGTGCCCTATTTCAGAACAAGTTACAGTTACCCCATAACAGTGCTATCACAATGCCTTAATTTCAATTTCTGCCCTCATTATAAAATAGTGCATAAGAGATCAGACCTTACCAGCATCACTGGTAAAGCATACTTCTAATTATAAAACAGCTTTTTATATATGACTAATTCAGGTGAATATAAGAAACATTGTAATATATCTTATTAAAGAAATACGTTTCCTTCTACATCTTTCAAGCTGGGTTTCTTTTTAAATAAAAGTCTATGAAGAGGGAAGGGGGAAGAACTGTTTGAAAAGACACACAAATCACTGCAGCTGCTAAACTCTGGTACACTATGAGTAGAGATCTTTTGACACTACTATTTTTCAAGAAAAGACTCGACCACTGTGCAGAATGAGGCAATAAATCAATCAACAACCTCCTCATCCTCCCCCTCTCCATAGACTTCTGTATGTGAGGTGAGTACAGAAATGGATTCTATACAGATAAATAGACAAAGTGATGAAAAGTAGTAGTAGGAGAGCAGCCTAAAAAGGGAAAAGAAAGATATTTCTTTAATAAGACACATTACAAAGTTTCTCATAGTCACTTGTACTATTCATTTATGGAAATCTGTTTTATAATTGGAGGTACACTTTAAGCAGGTGCGTTGAGCTCAGGGCTCCACTTGAGGATTGCACAGTGTTTTATTCAGACACAGCAGATCAGCAGGAACAGAACTTTACTCAGTATTCTATATTAATACTATTACTTTTATATATTAATACCATTACTTAGTATTATATAATGTAGGCCCCATGCATGCAAGTGTATTTTTGGTAAGTGAGCTATCCTTTTTTTTTGTAATAGATAGCACACTGACCCATTCTTATCTAAGGCCCCAAACACAAGACCATATTTTTCAAGCATCCATGTGGTGGCTGTTATTTGGGATCGCACAACTTAGGACATGTCCCATTCCTATCCATTTTGCAGCCTGGGCTCATTGATTGAAGTGTATGGGCCCGTGGAGAGCAAGGACGGCACACAGATGTTATCTGTGTCGTGTCTATTCCATTTTTCACAGACCTGAACAGGAATCATGGTCATGAGAATGTAGTCTAACTCAGTAGAATCATTTTTTTTTCTAAGCAATCTAGAAAGTCATAGGCTGGCTCTCTGTAGACCTTGTAACCTGCCCCCTGTAGAGGCCAATGGTGACAAATTAACTTTTGTACACACTGCACACACAAAAAATAAATGGAAGTGGTTTCAGAAACACAGGTAATGTATATACACTGTACATAAAGATTTTATGGATAGATCAATCAGGTTACCTAAAGTTCATGGACATATATGCAATGTATGCTTGTTCAATGGTTTGTAACATTTTAGTTTGGAACAACTTTAAAATGACTCAATGGCACAAAGTATTTTTTTCACACAAGTATCATCTATAGATGTAGCAGGTGCCAGGCTAACTGTTGGTGCTTGCCATCATTTTCATAAAATTGCTTTGTGATGGCGTAACATGGGGCATTTGCAATATGTTACTATTTTACAATGTTTGCAAATTATGCATTTTTAATAGGAAGGGAATAAAATCTTTATATGTAATGCTTGCATATGCCAGCTGTACCATCTGTACTTTCAATAGGGCACCTAATCTATGCTTAATAAAGCATTTACTGCTTTAGTCAAAATCTAAAATCAAATTTTCTGGAGAGGTTTCTCTTAAAGGAATATTCCATGGGTATAACACTGATGACCTATCCTTAGGCCAATGAGCTGTTCAATGGCGCTGCAGTGCAATGGAATGAGCAACAGCTAGTAATTGGCACTGAGTTTGCAGTACCTTGCTGTATTAGCTCCAGTGCACTGCATCTCCCTCAAAAAGCTGAGCAGCACACATGCCTGCCCGTGACCACCGATCTGAAATAGTTGACTGATCCTATAATGACCTATCCTAAGAATAGATCATCAGTATTAAAGTGCTGGAATATACATTTAAATAGTACAAACTCAATGACAAACATCATCTGATAGGAGCTGTACCCCGGAGCATTTTGGTGTTTTGTTTATCCAAATCTGTTCAGCCATTCCAAAGATATAAGCCCTTTTAGTTTTGATGAAAATTAGGTTATACTAGCCTAGTGGGCGGTAACATTGTGGTTTCTCTGAGGGAGCCATCTGTGTGCTGTATGTCCTGTAGTGTTAGCACCTTCTTGGCTAGTATATCCTAATTTGCATCAACACTAGAAGGACTTGCACACATGGACAAAATTGTTGGTACCTCTCGTTTAATGAAAGAAGGAGGACACCATTATTGAAAACAAATCATAAAAAAGCCAGACTGGAATTTGCCAAACTACATGTTGACAAGCCAAAAAGCTTCTGGGAGAATGTCCTATGGACAGATGAGACAAAAATCGAAATTTTTGGCAAGGCATATCAGCTCAATGTTCACAGATGGAAAAATGAAGCATATCTTGAAAAGAACACTGTTCCTACTGTGAAACATGGAGGAGGCTCTGTTATGTTCTGGGGCTGCTTTGCTGCATATGGCACAGGGTGTCTTGAATCTGTGCAGGGTACAATGAAATCTCAAGACTATCAAGGGATTCTAGAGAGAAATGCGCTGCCCAGTGTCAGAAGGCTTGGTCTCAGTCACAGGTCATGGCTCTTGCAACAGGATAATGACCCAAAACACACAGCTAAAGACACCCAATGAAAACATTGGACTATTCTGAAGTGGCCTTCTATGAACCCTGACCTAAATCCTATTGAACATCTTTGGTAGAAGCTGAAACATTCCGTCTAGAAAAGGCACCCTTCAAACCCGAGACAACTGGAGCAGTTTGCTGATGAGGAGTGGGTCAAAATACCTGTTGAGAGGTGCAGTAGTCTCATTGACAGTTACAGGAATCGTTTGATTGCAGTCATTGCCTCAAAAGGTTGTGCAACAAAATATTAAGTTAAGGGAACCATCATTTCTGTCCAGGCCTGTTTCATGAGTTTTCTTTTTTAAAAAAATCTGTTGAAGCATGATTGAAAAGCAATGTGTGACTTTCATTTGTTCATTTTCATAGAATTTTTATATATTATTACTTTTGTCAGATTCAAGTTATTTCTGTGACCATTTGGGGTTTTTCTTTCATTAAATAATACTAATAATAATAATAATAATACATTTTATTTATATAGCGCCAACATATTCCGCAGCACTGTACAACTTGTAGGGTTCAATTACTGACCAAAAAGATACATTACAAAGAAATAGTCAATTCACACACTGGGACTGAGGGCCCTGCTCGCAAGAGCTTACAATCTATGAGGTAGAGGGGGTGACACAAGAGGTAGCAGGGGCGGCAACAGATGTAGCATTGTTTATACAATGGTCAGACAATTTTGTAATAGAGGTTACTGTTATTACACATGTATAAGCTTTATGAGCCGTCACCAGTCGTGTCCTTTAACATGCAGATGGTGCCTGGACATATAAAGCTAGTCTGATACGGCATCATATCCTGTGAGGTAATGTTGAAGCATAAACAGAGGAGGGTATGTTTTAGGGATTCTAACTATGGGAGGGTTTACATTAGGAGTTGTGATAGGCCTGTCTGAAAAGATATGTCTTTAGTTTACGCTTGAAGCTGTGGAAATTGGGGGTTAATCTGATAGTCTGGGATAGAGCATTCCAGAGAAGTGGTGCAACTCGGGAGAAGTCTTGTATACGAGCGTGGGAGGTTCTGATAATAGAGGATGTTAGTCTTAGGTCATTGAGTGAACAGAGATGAGGGAGGAAATGTAGGGAGATGCAGGATTATGGAGAGCCTTGTTAAATGAGGGGTACCAACAATTTTGTCCACGTGTGTATATCTTTGGAACAATTTAAAGGACTTGGATAAAAAAAGACTACAAAATGCTCAGACTGACAGCGACTATTAGATGATGTATGTCAATGGACTTTACACATTGGCCAAACGCAGATGCATGACATCATAACACAGCAATTAGAAGTTCAGGTCCTAAGTTCCCACATAGTTTTCCATATTTGTCAGCCTGGAGTTAGTACTCGATTTATGCATTACCACTTCTACTGTTCAAGTATTAATACTGCCAGCTCCTAAGTACATGACCTCTCGTCTGTAAATGTCACAATATTTGGATGTAAATTAGTAATGGAGCCTCTGTAGGAATCCAGATTTCCTTCCAAACAGTGAAACATTACAGACTGATGTTTGTGATGGAAAAGGCATGATATTCTCTACCACATATGGAGCTTTGACTGATCGCTCTCACTCTGGGCTTGTAATCTGAACACCCAGCACACAACGAACAGTTGGAAAAATAATAACCTTTCTCATACCTGCAGAGTGTATAGTGGTGAGAAGGATTGGGGGGAGCAAAAAAATTCTGGGGGTGGCTGAGAATACATCAGAATGTATAGAGTTCCAGACGTAACATTCCTCCATCTGTTAAACAGCTACCATGGATACAAACTAGTCTCATATGTACAATGTCAAAAAGGGTGACCTAGAGAAGCAGCTTAGCATAGATCTCTTCCACTTTTCCATTCATCATGTGTCTAATATTGCCTGCTATTATAACTATTTGAAAAACAATATTTGCTAATGATATCTTGGGTATGGATAGGATTCTATGAAGAGGATGAGTCAGCCAGTGCTATAGCCATTACTGAGTCCTGTAATTGATGACATGTGCAGACTATGATCCATCTGGGCATGAAGAATAAATTCCAGGCCTATGGATATGTATCCTAATATGCTGAAGAATTCTTTACTGCAGGAGAGCACTGATATCAACCTACAGTATATCACAATTTCCACTGAAGCATCATAAAGTCATAGAAGAATAATGGAGCTGGTGAGAGCTTCAGCAGATGTTATGGCCTATTCTTTAATGAATGAAAACATCAAACCTATCTGTACCCTTTTATGTTGACCAGGGCAGGTCCCAAGATACACATATTAGGACCTTTGCTTTAATTTGTATTCACCCTTTGAGCAAGCCTACTGCCTGATTCCATTCTGCTATGTACCCACCATTCTCAAAATGGATGCAGGATGGGCAGATGTTTTCCAATCTGGTAAGTAATATGTAAATGTATTAAAATACAGTATCAGAAGAAAGAACTAGCCCGATGAAGGTACTAGACCAGTTACAAAACACATAGTTATACACCAATAATACATGATTCTATAATAATTTCCATGTGTTCTACTATACCTACCAGAAGCACTATTGGCCATAAACCCTATAAAATATATCTCTTAAATGACGAATATTTGTATTGTGTTTTTCTCACAAAAGGTCTTGCAGGGAGAATTGGTGAACAGAGAAGTCAGTGGCTGCCATATAGACTTATAGGCAACACACACTAGAGTCAGTTTTCCATAGACATATAGCTATCAGTATATTTTGGTATGTGGGAGGACACCCACATAAGCACGAGGACAATATATGTTGTATAAACCCAAAGCAGATGTCACCCTTGGTCGGATTCAAACCCATGACCCCAGTGCTGCTAACCACTGATTCACTGTGTTGCCCTTAAAGTCATCACAAGGAGACAGCTGAAAACACTCACACAGCTGTTCCTGTGTCTCCCATAGAGCAGAATGGAGAGTGACTCTTTGCTGCAAAGAAGGTACACATGACATTGACTGTAATATGCGGCCCAAGTTCTGCATTAGAAGTCCCTATAATGTCATACTGTAGGTCGTCCACCACTGATCTACAGAATAGAAATATAACTAGTGCATTATACTGTACATTGCCCATAGCAAAAGTCTATTCATTACACGAAATACAATTATTTTACAAAGTAAAGCTGAAAAAAACAACTTCAAAAACACATATCTAGATAAATATACAGATATTTCTTATATATTTGGCATCCATATGACTAAATAAATACTCAATAACAATGATAGACTCTAGTGCATTGTGCCCATAATAGAAATAAAATAATTACAGGGGTTTTCCAGGCTTTATAATTGATGACCTATTCTTTGGATAGGTCATCAATTAAAGATCATCAGGGAGCTCCGGCCAATCAGCTGTTTGAAGAGGCTACAGTGAGCGCTGCATACTGTTCAGTACTTACCAAGCACAGCACCATACATTTGTGCAGCAGCTGTGCTTGGTATCGCAGCTCAGCCCATTCAGACCATATGACCAATGAATGTAATGTAATATGGCCTGAGGAGCAGAAACAGCTAATCTACGAGTATCCTGGGTGTGAGACCCCAATGGATCTTCATTTGATGACCTATCCTAAGAATAGTTCATCAGTTTAAAAGTCCCCAAAAATCCCTATAAACACTACCAATTCTGTAAAACAAAAATAACTAAAGAAAAGAAATGTTCATCATCATCACCATCACCAAAACATGTAGTCTATATACTGTCCTTTAATATGGGATAATATTAAGGGTTTTTTTTCCCCTGTGGTCAAATATGGCAGGTGTGTGGTAGAAATTTCTGCAAATGAAAATCTGCTCTATAGCTCTGAATGAGGTTGTTTCTACAACATGTCTATGGATTCCCGCAAGCCTTACTCAGATGAATACATTCAGAAATTTCATTAAAAAATCTGCTGTCTGTCAATGTACATTATGGATTGAGCTTAACAGGTTTAAGTCTTATTTTAGCCTATATTAGTTTGGTTTACTAATAAAATTACTGAATATATACTGAAAATTAAATCAATAGTGTGTTCACTATGGACATAGTAGAAAGCTGTTCAAGTCTCAGTGGATAGAAATACCCTATATTTATTTGGACAAAAGAGCTGTTCTTTAATGAAATGCATGATGGTATTATTGGAGCATAGTATGGTGCTATGTCTTGTTATTCACTACCATATGGCACAGTTTCTGTATGGCACTGATTAGACACTATATGGTATAGTTATTGTGACCTCCATGATACTTTACCGAATGAAGCAAGCCCTTGTGATACGTGTCTAGTTTCACCTGTTATACAGTAACACAGAAGAAGACATGTATGGCACTCAAAGAATGAATGATAACAGCAGAGTTAACTCTTTAATGATATTGATCCATTCCTCCATGGAGAGCAATGCTTCCTCCACATTTCATATGCAGAACTCAAAATTCCTGCAAAATATGTCAGAGGTGTGGGGAATGTTTATGTGCCCTACCTGTGCTGTGTATCTGAAGATTTAAGGATTTAGTTTCCAGTCCTCTCAGTCTGGCACTTTTCACCTGCATAAAATCCCATTTTATAACACAAAGGAAAAAGAATATAAAACCTGCGATAAAAAGGAACAGGGCTTGGAGATTTCACAGGGCTTTTAGGCTGCTTTTATTGTTCGGTTTATAGGAATGTTCCTTTTAAAGCTAAAACTCATGAAGACCAGAGAAAAACAGAAGGAAAGATCTTTCTGTCCATGCCCTCAACACATGCAAAACCAGCTAGTGAAATCTCTTCCATGCCTACAGTCCTTCCAGAGAACTGGAAATGCTTAGAGAAGGTTGTTAAAATACGGCTTACAGAAATGAGTATGGGCACCAAATGCTTTCTCTTTCGCAGTCAGTGGGGTTCAACCTATTTCTCAAGAATTGCAAGTGGCCTTTTGGCATTATCCTAGGACACTAACCCGGAGCTTCTGTACCCAAGTGCAAAATCTGTGCCATGGTCCCCTATGACCAGTATAAAGGTGGCTCCTACCTCTGCCTTCTGCACTTTGCTTTGGATCTCTAAAGAAAAAGAGGCATATATTGACTGAGACATAGTATTTGATATTGAATTATGTCTAGTTTTTTTCAATTGGTTGCTTTATATAGGCCCAAAGAGCATGTGCAACAAAGGGCTTTGTGTTATTTGCTGAAGTTTTACTCTTGCAATGCAGCCTATGAGTATATTTGGCCTTGTCCATACTAATATTTGGCAAATGTCTGAAATGGGAAGCATGACATTTGACAAGATATGCTTTAGTTTTTTTTCCCATAGACATTCAGGTACAGTACTTGTGTTTTAAAGGATAGTGTAATGTAGCAGACTATGATAACAGAAAAGTCCCACTGAAATCAATGGAACAAGTGATGAAAATGTGTCTTTTTTATTTTTGTTAGTAAACCCCACATAGGATAAATTCCCTGGTGGCAGAAAAGGAAACCTTTAAAAATGTGAGTTCTTAAAAATGAAACAAGAACAACCTCCCCAAAAGCTTACTAATCTTTGGAGTGGCAGTCACAGAAAATTGTGAATCAGCACATACTGATATTGATGAAGTGGACATTATTTCCCTTGTCTATTAGCATGTGTGTGCTAACTTATCTGTAGTCTACGACAACACAATTCGTTCGCACTGGATGGTCTTTTATCATTTCTAATAAAGGTTACATTTTATATATTTTTGGTCTGGTAGGGACCCACAATTTTCTGTGACTGCTAGTTTTATATTCGGGGACCCTTTTACCATCTGTGATTCCAGTCCTTGGAGTTGTCCAGTGTAATATCTCAATATATCTGCTCCTTCTTGAGGTTTTGTTAATGCACATTCCCTAATACCCAGTTAATAATTGTAATACAGGAAGACTTTTCATTTTGCATCACTGACTTACAATTTTTTGGGGAGGAATTTATTAAGACCAGAGTTTCATGTACTGGTAACCTGAAGTGTGCTGGAGTAGGATTTACCAAATTTATCTTAATTTTGTCTGTGAGCCACAAAATGAATTATATTCCAGTTATGACCTGTCAAAGATTTGTGCTATAATTTATGCCAATATCTGGTGTAAATTATAGTAGATTTGTAGGACAGTAGAAGGCCAACCCCATCCCCTCCTACTAGATGCCAAACATTTTCTCAAATTAACCAAAGAAATGCAGGAAGGCAAAAAGGTATAAAATTGTACCAACATTTGTGACTTTTTTATTTTATCTTATATGGTTTAATATGATCTACTGTTTATACAGGAGTAGGTGCTGTTGGACATAGGAGGAAAACTGCATGTGGGAATATACATTAGGAGCATAGGATTTATATTTTATATATGTGCAGGTGTGTTATTCCTTACCTGTTTTCTCGGCTGGGCATGTCCAGATATGTATATGACATTATTTTGTGATATATTATTATCATCACAAAGTGATATGCTAAATATCCTACAGATGTATCCTACATACCTTTCTGCTTGACTGGACATGTCTAGATATGAGTGTCACAAGCAACGTGATCTCCTGATAAGTTAACAAAAAATGACATGATAACTATTTTATGTGTGTCTATACTGTGCTGGCCAAAAGTATTGGCACCTCTGCAATTCTGTCAGATAATACTCAATTTCTTCCAGAAAATGATTGCAATCACAAATGCTTTGGTAATAATATCTTCATTTATTTTGCTTGCAATGAAAAAACACAAAAGAGAATGAAAAAAAAAGTCAAATCATTGATCATTTTGCACATAACTCCAAAAATGGGCCGGACAAAAGTTTTGGCACCCTCAGCCTAATACTTGGTAGCACAACCTTTAGACAAAATAACTGCGAACAACCGCTTCCGGTAACCATCAATGAGTTTCTTACAATGCTCTGCTGGAATTTTAGACCATTCTTCTTTGGCAAATTTCTCCAGGTCCCTGAGATTTGAAGGGTGCCTTCTCCAAACTGCCATTTTGAGATCTCTCCACAGGTGTTCTATGGGATTCAGGTCTGGACTCATTGCTGGCCACTTTAGAAGTCTCCAGTGCTTTCTCTCAAACCATTTTCTAGTGCTTTTTGAAGTGTGTTTTGGGTCATTGTCCTGCTGGAAGACCCATGACCTCTGAGGGAGACCCAGCTTTCTCACACTGGGCCCTACATTATGCTGCAAAACTCTATGTTGATGCCTTTTCCCAAAAAGCTCTACTTTTATCTCATCTGACCAGAGAACATTCTTCCAAAAAAGTTTTTGGCTTTCTCAGGTAAGTTTTGGTAAACTCCAGCCTTGCTTTTTTATGTCTCTTGGTCAGAAGTGGGGTCTTCCTGGGTATCCTACCATAGAGTCCCTTTTCATTCAGACGCCGACGGATAGTACGGGTTGACACTGTTGTACCCTCGGACTGCAGGGCAGCTAGAACTTGTTTGGATGTTAGTCAAGGTTCTTTAGCCACCATCCGCACAATCTTTCGTTGAAATCTCTCGTCAATTTTTCTTTTCCGTCCACATCTAGGGAGGTTAGCCACAGTGCCATGGGCTTTAAACTTCTTGATGACACTGCGCACGGTAGACACAGGAACATTCAGGTCTTTGGAGATGGACTTGTAGCCTTGAGATTGCTCATGTTTCCTCACAATTTTGCTTCTCAAGTCCTCAGACAGTTCTTTAGTCTTCTTTCTTTCTCCATGCTCAATGTGGTACACACAAGGACACAGGACAGAGGTTGAGTCAACTTTAATCCATTTCAACTGGCTGCAAGTGTGATTTAGTTATTGCCACCACCTGTTATGTGCCACAGGTAAGTAACAGGTGCTGTTAATTACACAAATTAGAGAAGCATCACATGATTTTTCAAAGGGTGCCAATACTTTTGTCCACCCCTTTTTTATGTTTGGTGTGGAATTATATCCAATTTGGCTTTTTGACATTTCTTTTTGTGGTTTTCCATTGACGACAAATTAAATGAAGATATTATTACCAAAGCATTTGTGATTGCAATCATTTTCTGGAAGAAATTGAGTAGATGTGGACGGAAAAGAAAAATTGACGAGAGATTTCAACGAAAGATTGTGCGGATGGTGGCTAAAGAACCTTGACTAACATCCAAACAAGTTGTAGCTGCCCTGCAGTCCGAGGGTACAACAGTGTCAACCCGTACTGTCCGTCGGCGTCTGAATGAAAAGGGACTCTATGGTAGGATACCCAGGAAGACCCCACTTCTGACCAAGAAACATAAAAAAGCCAGGCTGGAGTTTACCAAAACTTACCTGAGAAAGCCAAAAACTTTTTGGAAGAATGTTCTCTGGTCAGATGAGACAAAAGTAGAGCTTTTTGGGAAAAGGCATCAACACAGTTTTTACAGGAAAAAAAAAGAGGCCTTCAAAGAAAAGAACACGGTCCCTACAGTCAAACATGGCGGAGGTTCCCTGATGTTTTGGGGTTGCTTTGCTGCCTCTGGCACTGGACTGCTTGACCGTGTGCATGGCATTATGAAGTCTGAAGACTACCAACAAATTTTGCAGCATAATGTAGGGCCCAGTGTGAGAAAGCTGGGTCTCCCTCAGAGGTCATGGGTCTTCCAGCAGGACAATGACCCAAAACACACTTCAAAAAGCACTAGAAAATGGTTTGAGAGAAAGCACTGGAGACTTTTAAAGTGGCCAGCAATGAGTCCAGACCTGAATCCTATAGAACACCTGTGGAGAGATCTCAAAATGGCAGTTTGGAGAAGGCACCCTTCAAATCTCAGGGACCTGGAGAAATTTGCCAAAGAAGAATGGTCTAAAATTCCAGCAGAGCATTGTAAGAAACTCATTGATGGTTACCGGAAGCGGTTGTTCGCAGTTATTTTGTCTAAAGGTTGTGCTACCAAGTATTAGGCTGAGGGTGCCAATACTTTTGTCCGCCCCATTTTTGGAGTTTTGTGTAAAATGATCAATGATTTGACTTTTTTTTTCATTCTCTTTTGTGTTTTTTCATTGCAAGCAAAATAAATGAAGATATTATTACCAAAGCATTTGTGATTGCAATCATTTTCTGGAAGAAATTGAGTATTATCTGACAGAATTGCAGAGGTGCCAATACTTTTGGCCAGCACTATATATATATATATATATATATATATATATATAAAATTTAAATCTATTTGAGGTATGTTGGGATAAAGGGTTAACGGAAGAAAGAAAATGGTAAAATGGTGAAACAACTTTATGTATTGATTCTCTAGCCTCATCTCAACACATAGTAAGATATGGGTCAGTGGTCAGGAAGCGGTCTCAAAAGAGATTGTGACTTGGTCACCTGATGCACACATATACATCTGGAGAGACCTCTTTTGCCAGAGGCATGTCATTTCTGTCATCATCATGGGACAGAGTGCAAAGAAGCATGTGTAATGGTCAGAAAAATATGCAAGGTGACGTCTTTAAAAGGTTCATGACATTGGTTATGTAAGTACTGTTATCTTATGATTGTACATATATACAAGTATAGCATAAAATTATGGAAAGAACACTTGACTAAATTTTAGATTAAGATTAAAGAAATGTAATACTAATGGCTTGAAAACAAATCTGGTGTCTCATCTTGATGGTCAGTGACACTCTATCTACATTGTAGAAGCAGAAGATGAGATGTGGATAATCCAGAAGATGAGATCTAGATAATCCATAGGTCTAAGAGCTGTTGAATTTAGAGTTTGGTAATGCCATGTAATGTGGTTTAGTTTAATATTAGCTGGGGACCCATTTCCTTCAGATTTTGGTTCTAACTACAAGGCTAGCACTTTGAGGGAAGGTGCTGAGTGCTGTCATCCTATGATAAGCCCTGCACATTGTGTGAAATTGGATTGTCACTTACTGAACTTTCCATGAGGCCTTTTTTTCACAATGTAAGAGATTTGGTTACTATTTCATATTTTGTTCTTTATGTAAATGATATTTAAAACCTTGTAAAACCAGCAACTGGCAGAAGACCCGGGTGATCAGCTGTATCCCTAATACCCTGGCAGGGAATATGTGCCACACACTCATAAAACACATCATAGGAGCAACCATTTCTGAGATTTCCCACATTTTCGCAGGTTTAATGTGCCGTAATTCAAGCTGCTTTATTAAAGAGCCGCAGCCGCACAGAGGGATTTGGTGGAACAAGAGGAAGGAACAAATGAGAAATCACATTATTTTATGATGAGTGAGCATTATACCCCGCCAGGACACCGGTTCTGTGGTAAAGGTGCACTAGAGGTTTCATGTCGTACATTGGAATATGCTCCATGAAAAGCTCAGGTTGCAGAATGATTGAGCTAAGTAGGTGTAACAATGATGTGCTGCCTCGTATCATGAGAGGTGTTAATGAACACGCGTATTTCAGTCATGCTGTCACAGTCACGCAGGAAGACACCTGCATGAATGGTCTAGAGATTCAGTCTTTCAATGTCTAATACGCTTTCTGTGCTGGTGATGGGCACAAGAGCTGAATGTGAACAGTTCCTCTTAATTAAGCACATGTGGGCACAAAAGCGCGCATTTACTCATGCCTGTTCATTTGTAGGTCAATACCCAGAATCCTCTGCAGCGCAAACACTATTTGATGCCTCTATAGTTGACATGCAAGGAAGCCTTCGGGAATGTCAGATGTGCATGTAAGATAGGAAACCGTGTCTTAGAAACAACTTATGCTGTTCTCCATTAGATAATTTACCTCATACTTTAAGATCATTTGGAACCCTTAAACACCTGTCTTGTGTAATAATTGGAACTACATACACTTGGATGAATAGAGATTACTTTATGCTGGTCACAGTTCAGAATATTCAGATATCTCTGAAGAACAGGCATAGCTCACGCTGTCATGCACAGAGCTAATATTTGGGGGATATTAAGTATTACCCTAAAATAAACACAGTTATCTACGTTGTCATTTTGCAATAAACATTCTATTCAGATCTCACTGCATTATCTTAAATGGGTTGTACAGGGTTAGAAAAATATGTCTGCTTTCTTTCAATAACACAGACACACCTGTGCAAAAATTGTGGGCTATACACAGGTGTGACACTGCTTCTGAAAGAAAGCAGCCATGTTTATCTAATCCTGGAAGACCAACACTAAAATTCTTTGATCACACATTGGTTTATATGGTCTGCCTTCTAACACCATATATAAATCATACTTATGGTCTTCTATGAAGAGTTCAGCTAGGATTTCAGGCTCTTGTCAGTAGAGGTCAGTGAACCTGATCACTAGCCAATAAAGGGTTGGTGATCTGACCTGTTGGTGTCCTGTAATTCCCCTCCTCACTTAGACATGACAGCCACAAGACATGTGTATCAAGTATAAATTGTGATAAGCACAGCGCCTGACCTGTATGAGTCTGTGAAAAATGGAACGACAACATACAGACCCAAACACTTACTTCAATAAGACTGGACCGCAAAACAGGCAGGAATAAGTCCTGTCTTGGGTTTGCAGCAGGGGCTTAAGGCCTCCACACGGGTCTATGAAAAAAAAAAACATTTGTGTAGCCGGGCCATAGAAATGAATGGGTCCTTGTGAAATCCATTACCCAAATAGTCTGTGCAAAAATATATTGTTATGTGTATGAGGCTTTACAAAAGTAGACTATGTGGTTCATGGTTGAAGACATTTTACCCAAACTATACCCTTCTTATGTTGGCCCCATCTTTTGCCAATGTAACAGTAAGAAGTCTTGTATTTGTAATACTGGGAAACCACTTCAAGAATGTGCCCTCTATGTTTTAGGAAGGGGTAAAATTGTTAGCCATGATTCTTCCTCTGTTTCAATTTTTTCTTAAGCTTTGTAGAAGGTCTTGTTACCGTGTGGCACAGGAGTGAAAGTCACATTTCAAACCAGTGACCAGTAAGACATGTATGTCACACAGACACTTTTCTCATATGTATATGTATATCTTATATGTAAGAGAGGGGGACCAGGGGGTATGTGAGTTCAGTGTATGTCATAATAGGCAACTGAGGTTAAGTGACTACTTAACATAATTTTTCTTATAATGTTTTATTTCATACTTGTTTATTATATTTTCTTATCTTAAATCACTTATAGTAAATCAGTGGTATTGGTTCACTATTCCTTTGAACTGACTGTAAAGCACATGCCATCCTTGGTCCCCGAAATTCAGCAAGATTATAGATAAACAATTATTAATTCAATTGCCTCCTTTTTGCTCCTTCTTCATAAAACACTTATGTTATTAATTTCTTACTCATAATGCATAATTCTTATTTCTCTCCACTCTCTTGTGCAATTCTTTGTCCCTTCCTGCCACAGCCATTTTTCATTTTGGCATTTTTGTTTTTTACTCTTTTTTTTTTTCATTCACAAAATCCTATGAGTACTTATTTTTTGCAGAACAATTTATAATTTGTAATGTACAATTTAAATTTCCACCCATGGCAGTATGTAATAGAAACATAGTAGTGATGGGCCTGAGAACCTTCAATAGACTCCTGGCATGGTAATAGATCGCTGCCCCCCAAATCTTGCGATCCTCCTCAACATGCACCATGGCTCTTCAGAGAAATAGGGGAAACCTAATAGTTTTGGTGCCTACTCAGCTACAGAATGACACCATGTTTAAAGTCCAAATATGCTGGGATAGCTTTAAAGGGGATTTATGACCTTATAAAGTGATGGCAACTTTATGATTACTTGGACAGCACTGTCCCCTTCTATGTCTTTTCTACAAGGCACGTGGGATGAGTACCAGTACACAAGGAAAACCAGTGAATGCGAAACAGAACTAGAGCGGCTCTGCAGTCCTTTCAATTTAGGGATAAGTAAGGGTTCCAAAGATAAGACCCACACCGATCATAATCTAGGGCATTTCTTCATAAAATGAAAAATGTATACAAAACCCCTATTCTACCTATCCCCTGACCTTGGTTGTCACCTCACTGAACAGCACACAATTTTCTGCTGTTATGCCCTGTTAACTTTTATGGTTCCTTTTACTGTTGTCACTGTTACTTTTATATAATTTTTTGTCAACTGTTATTGAACCATGCAGATCACAATGAACATGATTTAAGAGAAAACTGCTCTGCTATGCATGGAACTGTAGAAGAATGGGTTAAAAAGAAAAGGAAATGATAGGATGAGTGTTTTTTTCTTTTTAATAAAATCATCAGTAAGCGATGCAGCATCGGTGGTGGCAATTTATGGGGCCTCCATGAATAGCTCTTTAATTATTCCTCTGAAGGAGAAGCCAACTGCACTAATATATCCTGCATATTTATAGATAGTTTTCTTTTCTGTACTGGATTTGGTGAAAAGTCGTTTTCACAGAATGATAGAAAAAAATAATCAAGTAAAATGAAAATAACTTGCTCATAAGAGAGAGCATATGCCCGCTGCGATGCCATAGATATGTAGAGCCTGATGTATGCAAAATGCAAAAAAGATTTCCTGACTGTGCAGTAAAGAACTCTGCTGTAGGTACTTTTCTGCACTAACAATTTACTCCCCCATGAGTAGTTGTACTTTATCTTCGGCCGGTGCCGTCCCATAACTACAGCCCCTTGCTTCATCATCCTCATCAGTCAGGTTCCCAGGGAGAACAGCTTTTATTACAGGCTTGGCTACAGGACTGTAAGCAGTTCTCTTTTAATACCTGCTGTACTTCCAAGTCGTTACTGCATTTCCAGTCTATACGTTCAGCTTAACCCATTATATGATCTCCCAGCATGCTTTTCTATATAACATCTGCCATTGTATTTTCCAAATGCATCCTGGGAAAACTTCAAGATAAATGAGTCGGCGGCAGCTCTGCGCCAAGAACTACACCCTTGATGTTGCTCAAAAACACATTGTTATATAATATGCGTCCAGGTCTGTTAATAATTTCCCTAGAAGTAACAGTAACATTAAGGATTTCTGATTCAGCTTAATCGACATATACTAATGTATATTGTTTTAGGAATGGGCACGTATTTTTACATGGTGCTATGCACTCCCATACAGTTTCCTATAATGACCCCTACAAATTACACACACACTGTACAGTCAGTACTGACGGCAGCTTAGAATGTTTTATAAGTACGTGTTTCATTGCCATCTGCGTAACGTCACAGTGCTTCCCTGCTCCTTGTTAGCCAATGATACATACTGATATATATTTTATGTTATCATTTATTTTTACAACTCGGCTATACTTAAAATCTGAATTCCCATGTGTTAAGGCTTATGTTGAAAGTATATAATTATGTACAAAGCCGTGGAAAAGGAAGCTATTTATCGGCTTTGTTCTCCTATACTCTAACTAGACTCATGTTTTTCTAATGTTCCCTAACATAATGCTTAATGGAAATGACAATGCATATTGACACGGCGGGGCTGAGCCTTTAATTAACAATTATTATTGTCCTGCTGTTATGCAGAAAATGACAACATGCCGAGGAAAAATAGCAACGGCGGTTTTGTTCAGCATTAAGGGACATTCAGATGGGAGGTTTTATCAGCTCCATGTATTAAATGAGTCAAATTCTTTTGTGGTTAATATTTTTTTTATTATTATTTTATCACCATGTCGGAACTCCTGCTTTTTAATGTTCAGGGGAAAACACAACAAAGAGGTTTTGATGCTAATTAATAATCACAGAAGGAACCTGGACTGTGGCCAGCCGAGTCTTTCAGCGCAGTGATTTACTATGAAATCTGGGCCTGGGCTGAAACCTATGCTGTGAGATACCATGCTGCAATATTACAATGCAGTTCCCATCTGGATCAGCTTCCATCAGTCAGCCTTTTCACTTCTTTGCTTTCCTATTACTGAGATCTAACCCCTGACTTTTCAGCCAGTCAATTTCACATCTCATTTGAGCATGCTGGGTGGGCCAGCAGGTAAACTTGTTCTCAGAAATTCTTATTTTTGACACTAAGCAATGCACTTCTCTCTGAATATTGGGAAGATCCAGCCCTAAATGATTTCAATAAATTAAAAAGAAGCTAATGAGATCATGCCAAGAAAGCTGAATGGAGATCGTGCCAGGACACACAGGGATACAGTCAGAATAGTTCCCGGTTTAAGCTCTTTGACTCATTACAGATGTACTTCATGATAATTCATACCAAATTGTCTTCTTAGTTTAACTTGAGTAAAACCATGAGACAGACGAGAATGTGGACGGGAAGGTAATGATGGGAGTCATAAGACAATGTCTCCATTGTGTGGATTTTTGTGATGTGACAGGTAATAATGAGACTGTAAACCATTATGTACAGCTGAAGAACTTTTGTTGTCCCACACAAATATATTAGAGAATTATGTAACTAATCAATCTTCTGTTTTATTTCAATTTCCCAGAATGAAAACATTTTTCTTTATTTATTTTTGCTTTTGCATCGATGCGGCAATATATAGAATATGTTGTTTCTACATCTCTACATTAGGATAGGTCATCAATTGAAGATCAGTCGGGATCCAACAAGTGCTTGGAGAGGTCATCAATTGATAAATCTGAAAAAATCCCTTTAAAGCATAACTAATGTAACTAAACTTTTATTTTTAATCCATAGCGCTGGTCACTTTTTTGCCTCCTTCTGCCACTGATCAAATCAGTACAATAGAAGTCTATTGGTAAGAGAGGGAGAGCAAGAGGATAGTTCTTCAAAGCAGAGAGACATCTGCACTATAGGGAGATAAATTTCTTTCACAGTATGGCCAGGTTATGTGGAATCAATATCCAGCCCTCTCCTGACGTGACTTATTTAATGTTCTAGGCATCCTGATATCTTTGGCTTTCTAATCCTCTTCCCCCTCCCCTCTCCATAGTTTTCATTGTAAAGTGACACTGCTTGTGTATGGAGTACAGACAAAATTACACTGATAAGAAGTTAGGCTAATGCCCCACATTCTACCCGCAATGCATCGTGGTTCTTTCCGCAGCGCTTTTGACAGAAAGTTCCTCTGTGGACTTTCTGTTTCAATTATACCTATAGGGAAACCACTGGCATTTCTGTAAGTATAATTGACATGTTACGATTTCCAAAACCGCGTCGGTTTTGGAAATCGCTGCATGTCTGCAGCGCATATTTTAATGCAAAGTGGGGGCCCAGCCTAAAAGATACAGGCACTTTCTTTAGTGAAACATACATTTTCTATCTCACCAGTGTGAACGGATGCAAGGAAGTGCCAGACAGCCAGTGCACAAGAGAAAGAAAGTAATCCAACATCAAGTCCAATAAATAGATGTATAAAACAGGTTTTTATTTATTGGATCCTTAAAACAGCAAATACACAAGACGCTGACATGTTTTGGGCTACTGTTATGTTGTGACTAAGGGCAGACCAGTAGCCTGAAACAGATTATTGTTTTATGTCTTGTGTATTTCCTATTTTAAGGATCCAGGAAATAAAGACCAGTTTTATCCATCTATTTATTGGACTGGGAGCTTTCTCCTTTTCTTTAGTGAAGTATATTGCTACGTTTCTTTCCTTCATTTACACTATTGATGAAAAAAATAGTTTACTTACACTTTAAATAAAATATATTTTGTGTCAATTTTAACTTATGTTTAAATTTACTTTAAAATATTTTAATTTTTCTTACTACTTTTTGGTCCCATTAAGGAATTTAACTTCACTTGGATTTTTTATGTTCAATATACCATTATACTTGTGTATGCTAATATGCTGTATTTTTCCATTGCTTAGAAGTATACAGTACACAGGTATATTTACAGTAAAAAGCTTTTTGACCTTTGTCAGAACTCAGGCTGACTTCATAGTGGCATTCTCCAAGTGGTCATATTGCTAAAGCCAATGGTTCTGCCCTACAGCCAATGTACAGTGCCATAAACAGGTTTGATCAGGCACTGAAGGTGTTAACTGCAGAGTTTAACTGGAGTTTTCTTCAATCCTGGCACTTGTAACTGGAGTTTGGAAATATGACAGCCATTCTCCTGCCAGTGATCACATGACCACAGCGCCAGTGCCCGCACACCATCACCGCACCCATCACCCTAGAGCTTTCTGCAATCCTGACTGTTGTGACTGGAGTGTGGCTTTGTATACCAATCTTTCTCCCACTAGTGATCAAATGATGGCAGGGTCAATGGTTGTGCAATCTCTTTGACATAAGAGTAGTGCCCATATTACCCTGGTACTTTATGTACTATTATATCAAAGTGCAGTTAAGGATTAAAGATTATTGACTATGCAATAAAAACTTTCTAATAAGCGTCATCCTCTGATTTTTAGACTTTCAGCTTTTTTCAATGCAATATAATATCCTTGCAAATACAGAGAAACCTAACCTAACTTCATGATACAATTAGATACTACATAGGCATTACTTTATGAACTAGACACAACAGTAACACAAATCTGAGGGGTCGCTACAATGTATCAGTGCTGGTAAAAAACTCAGCCTGGTGTACAGACAGGCCACTGGGTCTACAGTCATGGCCAAAAGTTTTGAGAATGACACAAATATGATATTTTCACATGATCTGCTGCCCTCTGGTTTTTATGTGTGTTTGTCAGATGTTTTTATCACGTACAGAAATATAATTGCATTCATATTATGAGTAACAGAAGCTTATATTGACAGTTAGAATGAGTTAATGCAGCAAGTCAATATTTGCAGTGTTGACCCTTCTTCTTCAGGACCTCTGCAATTCTCCCTGGCATGCTCTCAATCAACTTCTGGACCAAATCCTGACTGATAGCAGTCCATTCTTGCAGAATCAATGCTTTAATTTTGTCTGAATTTGTTGGTTTTTGTTTGTCCACCCGTCTCTTGATGATTGACCACAAGTTCTCAATGGGATTAAGATCTGGGGAGTTTCCAGGCCATGGACCCAAAATCTCTATGTTTTGTTCCCTGAGCCATTTAGTTATCACCTTTGCTTTATGGCAAGGTGCTCCATCATGCTGGAAAAGGCATTGTTGAGCGCCAAACTGCTCTTGGACGGTTGGGAGAAGTTGCTCTTGGAGGACATTCTGGTACCATTCTTTATTCATGGCTGTGTTTTTAGGCAAGACTGTGAGAGAGCCGATTCCCTTGGCTGAGAAGCAACCCCACACATGAATGGTTTCAGGATGCTTTACAGTTGGCATGAGACAAGACTGGTGGTAGCGCTCACCTCTTCTTCTCCGAATAAGCTGTTTTCCAAATGTTCCAAACAATGGAAAAGGGGATTCATCAGAGAAAATGACTTTACCTCAGTCCTCAGCAGTCCACTCCCTGTACCTTTTGCAGAATATCAGTCTGTCCCTGATGTTTTTTCTGGAGAGAAGTGGCTTCTTTGCTGCCCTCCTTGAGACCAGGCCTTGCTCCAAGAGTCTCCGCCTCACAGTGCGTGCAGATGCACTCACACCTGCCTGCTGCCATTCCTCAGCAAGCTCTGCACTGCTGGTAGCCCGATCCCGCAGCTGAAACACTTTTAAGAGACGGTCCTGCCGCTTGCTGGTCTTTCTTGGGCACCCTGGAGCCTTTTTGGCACCAATGGAACCTCTCTCCTTGAAGTTCTTGATGATGCGATAGATTGTTGACTGAGGTGCAATCTTTCTAGCTGCAATACTCTTCCCAGTTAGGCCATTTTTGTGCAGTGCAATGATGACTGCACGTGTTTCTTTAGAGATAACCATGGTTAACAGAAGAGAAACAATGATGGCAAGCACCAGCCTCCTTTTAAAGTGTCCAGTGGTGTCATTCTTACTTAATCATGACAGATTGATCTCCAGCCCTGTCCTCATCAACACCCACACCTGTGTTAATGGAGCAATCACTGAAACGATGTTAGGTGGTCCTTTTAAGGCAGGGCTGCAATGATGTTGAAATGTGTTTTGGGGGATAAAGTTCATTTTCTAGGCAAATATTGACTTTGCAAGTAATTGCTGTTAAGCTGATCACTCTTTATAACATTCTGGAGTATATGCAATTTGCCATTAGAAAAACTGAAGCAGTAGACTTTGTAAAAATTAACATTTGTATCATTCTCAAAACTTTTGGCCATGACTGTATATAAGGCCTCATGTGCAGGACTGTATTAGGGATCCTTAAGTACACTGTATGATGTACAGAACAATCTATGAGAAAATAACTGTGATGTGCTCCATTGCATGCTATATTACTCTAGTGTAGTATTCTCCCCTTGACGCATTGCTTGTATAGGAAGGAACCTCATAGAGACAACACATGGCTGCACACTGAGCGCTTACAGGTCTGTAATAATTCACTGAACGCAAAATCTTGTACAATGTAAAGAACTGAAACACAAAGGGGAAGATTTATAAAACTTGTCAAAAAGAAAAACTGTCTTTGTTACCCATAGCAACCAATCACAGGGCAGCTTTTTGTCTTAAAGTGTGCCTGAAAATTGAAAGCTGCGGCATTATTGGTCACTGTACGCAGCAAAGCGAGTGTGTCTGCAAAATGTACATATTTGTGTGTGCAAAAGGCAAAACCAGAGCTGCTACCTGTCTACTGTATGTCAGGATCGCCATCACTTGGTAATATCACTTCACCGTCCTAATCCATTTGGTGAAATCACAGTTAACCAACGATTCCCTAATACAGAGTTATTATTGAAATATATCCTCATAATACACATAGAGGAGTTTCGTAATTCTTATGACATCTAGGGTACATGCACACCATCAGGATTACACCTGAATTTCAATGTGGAAAATAAACCCAATAGTATTACAGTCAATACGAAACGCGATTTCTCATGCAAATGATGGGGATTTTTTTCTACACAGAACTTGACCTATGATGCGGATTTTAAAAAAAGAGCAGATTTTTTTTTTTTTAGAAAAAGGCTTTAAAATCCACATCAATATCCGCATATATATGTGTGAAAATCTGCGCCAGTTAATTTGGATTTTCGTTGTGGATTTCCAAGCATATACTGTACATGTGGTTTACAGTGTGGATTTTCCACTTGTAAATCCTGTACCTGTGCTTGTATCCAGAGGCGTAACTTGAAACTCCTCAGCCCCAATGCAAACTCTGAATCAGGGCCTCCACTTGCCATGTGCTATGCTCTGATACTGATGTCTTAATATACTGTAGACAGCAGGGACGTAACTAGGAATGGCTGGGCCCCAAGGCGAACATTTGACATGGGCCCCCCCCCCCCGAACAGCCTGCACACAGTATTATGCCCCATAGTGGCCCCTGCACACAGTATTATGCCCCATAGTGGCCCCTGCACACAGTATTATGCCCCATAGTGGCCCCTGTACACAGTATTATACCCCATAGTGGCCCCTGCACACAGTATTAAGCCCCATAGTGGCCCCTGTATACGGTATAATGCCTGATAGTGTCCCCTGCAGACAGTATTATGCCTCACTGTGGACCACCCATGAACAATTATTATACTCTGAGGTCTTTTCAAACCTCACTGGAGAACCAGGGGAGGATACAAACAAAAAAACCTACCTACCTCTCCCTGGCTCCAGCGCACTCTGGCGCTACTTCGGCCATCTTCAATGTTGGACCAGAAATCGCGTGAGCCGGGCCAGCGTCGCACCGCATAATGACGCATGCCCCACCCACGTGACGTCACCAAACAGGCCTGAAGCCTGCGGAGCGTAGGAGAGGGAAGTGACAGTGTTTTTTATGTTCCTTCACCTTCCCTGGGCCTCCGATCATTATACTCGGGGGACTGAAAAGACCCCAGCATATAATGATAGCAGTGTTTGTGGAGTTCGCGGCACACGATCTCATTTACTGTTCCTCGTTCCTGCTCACAGTCGCCTCCGCAGAATGGGAAGTGCAGGCGGCCATGAACAGGAGTGGGGATTGGTAAGTAAATAGGGCTCGTTACTTACTGGGGTTACTCCAGCAGGTAACGGCCTATTAAAAAAAAAAAAAAAAGCATTGGGGGCCCTCGGGCCCCGAATGTCCCGGGCCCTGTGGCAGCCGCTACCGCAGCTACCCCTGTAGTTACGCCCCTGGTAGAGAGGCCTTTGACACCTCTCAGCCTCCATGGCTTAGTAGAAACTGCTACTTCTGTGCCCTCTATAGCTATGCCCCTGCATATACCCCTACAGGAAATTAATATATGTATGTTATATATTTATTTATATGTATACGGTTAGGGGAATATTAAGTGGTAATACTCCACAAACTTTACAAATCTTAAGTTAAGAAAAAGTTACAAAACACATATTTTACATGCTTTATTTATTCTCCAAAATAGATAATCCTTTACATCATTATCACCACCGATGACTCCATATTGCGTTGTCAATTCCCCGACTCCCCCTTCCAAAACACATGAAAGTAACAAGCAGAATGATCAGAATCCAGCACTGGCCCATCATCCTACAACAAGGAATAACACAATACACGTGGCTTCCTTTAGAAACATCTCATTTTCTATGGATCATGAAGCCTAACGTGTTCTCATGCTCATAGCATTTCCAGAATCCGTCACAGAGAACAAGCGTGGTTTATAGTCCACACTACAAATGTAGTAAAGAAATGAAAAATACTGCACGGCAAAATAACATCTTGTAAACTGTGCCAACATAGTGATTTCGGACAACAAGTATATCCGCTGCCAAAGAACTAGAAGACATTGGCAGCACCGGCCCTAAGTATGGGTTGGAAGAGTGCCCCATCCTCAGTGATTCATGATCATTTACACAGCTCAAGCAAGAAAAATAGGGTAAGTATATTATTTTATTAAACAAGATGCTAACAGAAAATGGCAATAGAAAAGACTAAAGTGAAGTGGCAAATTCAAGCTTCATCCATCCAGCTCCTAAAGAACATGTTCTCCTAATCTTAGCTTTCCAACATACAAACATAAACCCCTGAACTTACTGTTATGATGAATTTGCAATGGCGACCTATCTGCCATCTTATTATGTCCATTTACATTGTTCCAGAACTCCAGCTATTAGCGCTTCATTGGATCTCTGAACACCCATATTCCTTCATTATTTCCTAAAAGTGAGTTGACAGATCCTGCTCTAGAGACTACTGTGATGCATTTCAATCCATATAAAAAGCCTTTATATACAGTAAATGGGTTTCATTTTCAGGAACGTTATATAGCATAACTAACTGAATGAGTGAACTATAAAAATGCAGATGTAGCAGAGCTGAGTTTGGCAATAGTACTACATATCATATTATATACTGTACACTTGTATGTAAAACCAAACATGAGAAACAAAAATCTCAGAAAAATAGTAATAAACATAATAACCACTGCCACATGCGTATGCACATGTGTCGGTAGCACCAGAAATGAGTCTGATGTGAACAGTGGACACATCTCTATGACTGATCTCCCTCCTAGTATGTATTCAATGCTTTTTTAAAAAGAATCTTGGGGCGGAGCTAGCAAGGGCATGTTTGGGTCACTAAACCACCCATGCTAGAGACATGCTGAAGGTTTAATGTCCCAAAACCTGCTGACAGGTTCCCTTTAAATAATAACATTTCAATGAAGCATGCTTAGCTATGCTTCTTTTACCTATACTGTGACTATACTGCTTATGCAGAGATGCATATGCCTTAACTATGGTCAGGACATCTTGTAGTCCATAGATTTATGGCTTATGAGCCTACAGGTTACAGAATGGTAGAGAAGGAAGCCAACTGCTTCCTCCTCTACCATGTATTTCAACTGTGCAATGTCTTGTAGAAACTACAAATAACACACCAATACTGCATATCACCTATCCATACATGATAAATGCTATATTAGAGGATTACTACAATGGGAAACCCAATACATACTCTTTATGACAGCATGGACTATAACCTAGAGGTATGGAGTAGTGGCCGAGCATGGTACATTACAGTTATAGAACAGTTATCCATAGTTTATATTTTAGAACAGCAATGTCATTTGGGTGACATGCTCCATAAATTCCTAGTGTACAATAAAATTCTTTCACTCCAACATCCAATAGTCAAGCGATTCAGATTGTCTGGCACTTGTTCCTAGCACCCAATTGCAAGGTAAACCATAACCTCACAAGACCTGAATATCATATTATTCTAACCTCTTCATGGAAATGTTTACATATTTTCCTATAGCCACCTGTTAATCCAGGATGCCTTGTAATCTGGCATCTCTTTAATCCTCTAATTGCTGAAGTAAAGTAATTTTATAGTATTTACATACAGAGAGACATGACCATTGCTCCATGTCTTATACCATCTGTTATTACAGTATCAATTTGTTAACCAAGGCACGCGTGGTAATTACGCCCAGTACGACTCAATACCTCTTTGTGATTATATACAGGATTTCAGGTAGTTGACCCAGTTTTGCGCTAGTTTATTTGTGTCCTATAAAAGTCTAAACTGGAGCGCTCATAGTAGTTCTCACGTTACATACACTAATGATACTAGTCTGCGTAAGACATGAAAACCTCGACAGCCCTCTCCGGATAGCTTTATTTATCTATTTCATCTAGGGCCGGTGTCGTTTTTAAGCTTTTGCCTGTAATAGTATTATATTTGCTTCAAATGTTCCACTTACATGGCGTTAAGCAATATATTGAAGCCTTACAATGCCAGCTATGTGAAGCGTCTGTATTATTCCCAGTATTTGTTTCCACTTTTGAGAAAATTTATAACAGGCTTAATGATGAGTTAGTAGGAATTCTAAGGTATAGAACATGTTTATTGCCTTTGAAAAGTGAGGCCTCTGATGTTGAGCTCAGCACATTACAGCAGCATCATGCAATGCACAGCACATGCTGTTTTAGTTAATGCGAGCAAGATCACAAAACACATCTAGGAAAAAAAATCAACCGTGTTGATTTTGTAGACGCCTGCTAATAAATCATTCTGTGTCAATATCCATAGGAAATCACTGACACATTCACAATACAGTTCTCCCTTAATGTATGTTAATGATATCAGTACACAACTGTGCTGTGTACATGTAAATCTATGTGTCTGGGGATGCAATCATCCTAATAATGTCTAGATTATCCAGGAGCATGGGGTCATTGGGGAAAAAAATAAAATCAAGTACAAAATTCCCATTATTTTTTGGGATTTTTTTCACTTTCCATTTTTTTTTAAACCTCTGAATCTTAATGACTATAATTCACAAAGTAGAAATTATAGTAAGGCTAAGGCCCCATGTAGCGAGCCGTAGCTGAAAAATGCTGCAGAAAAGACGGCGGCGGAAATGTATCACATTTTTTTCTGCAGTGTTTTTCACAGAAAGTCAGCAGAGTTTTCCTCTGTGGACTTTCTGCCTCTATTATAACTATATGGAAATCGCCAGCATTTCTGTAGGTATAATTGACATGCTGCGATTTACAAAAACGCAAGCATTTATGAAATTGCAGCATTTCCGTTGCAGATTTTTTTTCTGCAATGTGTGGATGGAAGTAGCCAGAATCCCTTCCACTTTGCAGGTACCTTAAACCGTGGCATTTTTTGCCGTGGTGTTTCCACCACAGACAAAACTCTGGGTCCCGGCCTTAAAAGGATTTGCTCTCTACTTGCTCAGCTACATCTCTATTCACTCTCTAACTGGATGTGGCCACCACTTCTTGCTGATCCAGAGTCAGTGGAACTCTGTTCTTCTGGTGATCGGGACCCAGAGGTGGAACCTTTACCTATCAGATATGTACGGCATACTGTGGATATGTTTTTAAAGGCAATATTTCATGAGAAACTAAAGGCGCTCATACACCTTCAATAGCAGCTATTTTTCCCAGCTCTCCCTTATGTATATGCATACTCAGGTCTAAATGGGGAGAGTCTGGAAGCAACTTATCTCCTGTGTGAACAAAGGATGAGGCATGCTGAAATGAAATATGCGTAATCCTTCTTTCCTCCAACATCTGCAATTGGAAAGAGTTGGTACAGCCCCATACACATACAATAAGATAGTTATCTAACACTACAAGTTCAGTCTAGATTGGTCTTATGCATGTAAGCACCTTAGGACTAAAACCCCATGTTGTGGAACCACAATATTTTGGCCACTGCAGAAACAAAGCAAAAAAAAAAAAAAAGCTGCCTTTTACAGTACCAGCAAAGTGAATGAAATTTAATTCAAATCATCCACACACTGTGGAAAAATAGCTGTGGAAATACACAACATGTTAGTTTTAGCTGTGAAATCTCAAGCGTTTTCCCTAGATATAATAGGGTAAGAAAAATCACTGAGCAAAATGTAGCAAAAACTCAATGAAAAGAATGCAGTGAAAACAGCTTTTTTTCCAACAGCATTTTTTTTTAGCTGTATTTAGCTATGTGTGACCTTTACCTAAAGGAGTTTTCCAATGAACATAACCATATTTAGATTTGTAGACAATTAAAAGTTAAACATTTTTTAAATATAAGTAATTGAAAATTCTGCAGGGTTTAAATATTTCCTCTAACCATCTTAGTGGTGATAGTCTGTTGCCTTGATCGGTTGTCAATGGATACGACTATGAATGCAGAAACTTTCAGTGGTCTGGCATTAGTCAGAAACCCAGCAGGCAGGGCCAAGGGTGTTTAAAAAAGAAAACCTTAGGTTTGCATTTTTTTATGCCACAAAAGTGGTGTAAATTGTCAATAAATGTACCCCTGTGCCTCCATGTTGTTTGACTGGATATGTAACCAGTAGAGAGAGTATTACAAGCTACACCTGTTACAGTGCTAACACCTAACATCAAGGGCACCCAACGTTTACCAACTTCCACCAACCAGGAGATGACTACCTGGATGTAGTGCCAAGGACAGCACAAAAAATAAAAAGCTGCAATTTTTTACACACACACAAAAAAAAATTGCTAATTTTTTTTTTACTTTTTATGCCTTACACACCAGAAAACTGGCATACAAGGCATAATAAAATTTGCTCCTCTGATTCTATGGCACCCTCTGTTCATTCCATCTCCGACATGCCTAAATCAAAACTACAGGAACAAATGCATACAAATGCAGAATGCACAAAGTCATTGTATCAATTGCCTGTTAACTTTACTAATACACTGTGACTGCTTAGATACTTACTGTAGATAACTGGCTTTGAAGAGAGTCACAGAGCATGTCCACCAGCACCCAACTCATTAGTTGGATGTGCACATGACTATACTCTTTGAACACTAGGTGGTGTCATACTATATCAGTAAATGTCATACCTCTTTTATAGACCATTATTAACAACATACAGTTGAAACCAGAAGTTTACATACATTATATAAAAAGACACATATGCATGTTTTTCTCACTATCTGACATGAAATCAGAATAAACCTTTCTCGTGTTAAGTCAATTAAGATTACCAAAATTATTTATATTTGCCAAATATCAGAATAATGAGAGAGAAAGTTTAAATACACTAATATTACTATGCCTTTAAACAATTTGGTCTTAAATAAAACAAGAAAATAGCACCGAGCAGTGCATAGTGTAATACTGTTTAACACTAGAAGCAATGGTAGATCTTAATAAAGTAGGACTCTCACCTTGGGGATTTGTGCGATAGGCCACAACTACCATTTTGGAACCGTTTCACAGAGGGTTCCTCTCTGGGTGAACAGGAGCAGCAGGAACCAGCAGGCACCCAAATGTGTCAGGAATGTAAGCAGGAGGACCAAATTCCAAGCCGGAGGGCTAGGTCAAGTAAGAAGGAACCACGTTCCACCCAGATAGAAAGTATCCGAAAATCTTTCTTTAAATCCAAACACTACGCGTTTCGGGGATATCACCTCTTTGTCAAGTGTACAGGTAGTAGCAGTGCTAACAAAAATACACAATCTGTGGTATTATATAGGAAATCAGTACAATGGTAAATGTCTACAAAGGGAGGAAAAGGGGGGCGTGGCCAATGACAGAAATACAAATACATGGGCTGAAAGGCCACTCTGCCAGGAAGAAGCCATTACTCCAAAAGAAACATAAAAAGCCAGACTAATGTTTGCAAATGCACACAGGAACAAAAACCTTCATTTCTGGAGACATGTCCTGTGGTCTAATGAAACTAAAATTGAACTGTTTGGCCATAATGACCATTGTTACATTTGGAGGAAAAAGGGAGAATCTTGCAAGCCTGAGAACACCATCCCAACTATGAAACACGGGGGTGTCAGCATCATGTTGTGGGGTTGTTTTGCTGAAGGAGGGACTGGTGCACTTCACAAAATAGATGGCATCATGAGGAAAGAACTTTATGTGGCAATACTGAAGCAACATCTCAAGACATCAGCTAGGAATTTAAAGCTTGAGCGCAAATGGGTCTTCCAAATGGACAATGACCCAAAGCATACTGCCAAACTGGTTACAAAGTGGCTTAAGGATAACAAAGTCAATGTTTTGGAGTGGCCATCACAAAGCCCTGATCTCAATCCTACTGAAAATTTATGGGTAAAGCTGAAAAGGCAGGTGCGAGCAAGGTGGCCTACAAACATGGCTCAGTTACACCAGTTCTGTCAGGAGGAATGGGCCCAAATTCCTACCAACTATTGTGAGAAGCTTGTGGAAGGATATCCAAAACGTTTGACCCAATTCATACAGTTTAAGGGCAATGGTACCAAATACTAATGATATGTACAGTGCTGGCCAAAAGTATTGGCACCCCTGCAATTCTGTCAGATAATACTCAATTTCTTCCAGAAAATGATTGCAATCACAAATGCTTTGGTAATAATATCTTCATTTATTTTGCTTGCAATGAAAAAACACAAAAGAGAATGAAAAAAAAAGTCAAATCATTGATAATTTTACACAAAACTCCAAAAATGGGGCGGACAAAAGTATTGGCACCCTCAGCCTAATACTTGGTAGCACAACCTTTAGACAAAATAACTGCGAACAACCGCTTCCGGTAACCATCAATGAGTTTCTTACAATGCTCTGCTGGAATTTTAGACCATTCTTCTTTGGCAAATTTCTCCAGGTCCCTGAGATTTGAAGGGTGCCTTCTCCAAACTGCCATTTTGAGATCTCTCCACAGGTGTTCTATGGGATTCAGGTCTGGACACATTGCTGGCCACTTTAGAAGTCTCCAGTGCTTTCTCTCAAACCATTTTCTAGTGCTTTTTGAAGTGTGTATTGGGTCATTGTCCTGCTGGAAGACCCATGACCTCTGAGGGAGACCCAGCTTTCTCACACTGGGCCCTACATTATGCTGCAAAATTTGTTGGTAGTCTTCAGACTTCATAATGCCATGCACACGGTCAAGCAGTCCAGTGCCAGAGACAGCAAAGCAACCCCAAAACATCAGGGAACCTCCGCCATGTTTGACTGTAGGGACCGTGTTCTTTTCTTTGAAGGCCTCTTTTTTTTTCCTGTAAACTCTATGTTGATGCCTTTTCCCAAAAAGCTCTACTTTTGTCTCATCTGACCAGAGAACATTCTTCCAAAAAGTTTTTGGCTTTCTCAGGTAAGTTTTGGCAAACTCCAGCCTGGCTTTTTTATGTCTCTGGGTCAGAAGTGGGGTCTTCCTGGGTATCCTACCATAGAGTCCCTTTTCATTCAGACGCCGACGGATAGTACGGGCTGACACTGTTGTACCTTTGGACTGCAGGGCAGCTAGAACTTGTTTGGATGTTAGTCGAGGTTCTTTAGCCACCATCCGCACAATCTTTCGTTGAAATCTCTCGTCAATTTTTCTTTTCCGTCCACATCTAGGGAGGTTAGCCACAGTGCCATGGGCTTTAAACTTCTTGATGACACTGCGCACGGTAGACACAGGAACATTCAGGTCTTTGGAGATGGACTTGTAGCCTTGAGATTGCTCATGCTTCCTCACAATTTTGCTTCTCAAGTCCTCAGACAGTTCTTTGGTCTTCTTTCTTTTCTCCATGCTCAATGTGGTACACACAAGGACACAGGACAGAGGTTGAGTCAACTTTAATCCATTTCAACTGGCTGCAAGTGTGATTTAGTTATTGCCACCACCTATGTGCCACAGGTAAGTAACAGGTGCTGTTAATTACACAAATTAGAGAAGCATCACATGATTTTTCAAAGGGTGCCAATACTTTTGTCCACCCCCTTTTTTATGTTTGGTGTGGAATTATATCCAATTTGGCTTTTTGACAATTCTTTTTGTGGTTTTCCATTGACGACAAATTAAATGAAGATATTATTACCAAAGCATTTGTGATTGCAATCATTTTCTGGAAGAAATTGAGTATTATCTGACAGAATTGCAGGGGTGCCAATACTTTTGGCCAGCACTGTATGTAATCTTTTGACTTTGCAGAAAGTAATAAAAATGCTTTAAAAATTCTCTGTCTCTCATTATTCTGGCATCTGGCAAATATAAATAATTTTGGCAATCCTAATAGACCTAAAACGGGAAAGGTTTATTCTGATTTCATGTGAGAAAAACATGCCTATGTGTCTTTTTATATAGTGTATGCAAACTTCTGGTTTCAACTGTATAAATGGTAAACAATGTTCATTTTGTATGATCTATACAATGAGTATAATATTTATTGGTGAGGCAACCCATATAACTGGCAAAGTCCTCCTTTCCAAAGCAGCCACCATATTATAAATAAGGAAAGGGGAAGCAGCCAAAAAGCCACAAATCCTTTCTTTTCTTACAAGAGCTAGATAAATAAGCACCAGAATATATTTACCAGCACCAAGCCAATGATTTGAACCAACAACAGAACAAGGCCTCACTTTGCCCTTTGTACCTTCTCTGATAGAACCTATAATGTGCAGATGTTGTACAAGGCAACGACAAGCAGGAATTAAGTTTTATTTGGTTTTTTTACTGATTTGAGAACTTTAATAACTTAACAATGAGTAAACAGAGGTAAATACCTCTTCCACTTTTAGTTTTTGAGCACTAGGCCTGTGCAAGGGGAGTCTCCCTCTCCCTCACACCAAATTCGTTGAGTTGCTACCACAACTGCCTCTGCTATACAGCTATTGTTGCTGGTGACCAAGACGCCTATGCACACTCCTCTGGTCAGTTTGCTTTCCTAGTCTCATGGCAGCCTCCTCCTCTCTGCGCACCAATTGAACACTGCACGCCAAAGTTGGGTCCTCCCATGAATATGCCCATCCTAGATTCCCATGCTTAGAGCACCAGCCAGATCTGTTGGACCTTTGCCATCTAGCTGCCAAAAAAGATGCACTCCTCACTACAAACCTATTTAGGTAGGTATTAGGTATTTAGTATGTGACTTTAAGGACACCTAGTCTAGATACACATTAATTGTAACATTATTCAGATAAGCATTTTAGCATTTGTACAAAGTAAAAAGCGAGGGCTATTCAATAAGCAGCAGAGATAGGAGTACAGTATCTAACAATGGGAGCAGCTGTGTGCATAGAGCATTCCTTGTTACAAGCTCTGCTCTGTTGCCCACCATGGTGTTACTGAGTTTAGAATAACAATGATGTATCACAGCAGACGTGTAGTACGATGGTGCTGTCAGTCTCATTTAGTTACGTTCTTGCACCGGTTAGTTTTGCATAGTAAGGTCAGAAGATATTAAACCCAATTGAGGCATTCATCTGCCGCCTTGTTCCTCCAAGGAGCTTGTTGAAAATGCTTCGTTACTTGCTTGATGAGGCTCCTGTACTAGGAGCAATATGCCAATGGCACTAAGAAGTAATAGTTATCTCATTCACCCAAGCCAGAGACGTGGCAGGAGAGATAATAGGGTTTGCAGCTAATTGAAGAAGATGAAGGGCTGTGTCTCAGCAGAGCTAAAGATGAAAAAGGACAGAAAGACCTTAATAAAGATGTTCATATAGGTCGACAGATTTCTTACTAGGTCTGAGAATTTCAGCAACCAAGAAATCTCCTTTCATGGTTAAATGAGAGAAGTAAAGTGCAATTTCTAGAGAGCAAATTATTGGAAGAATTACTTTGCCATTTTTTACATGTAAAACAAGATAATGGTGTCTTTAGACATAATTCTTGCAAATCAATTATAATCTTATAAATTACCATATTCCTATATATATATATATATATGGACACAGGCAGCCTACATGTAGTCTTGTATGTTAAGAGTAATAAATGTAAATTATACTCTATAGTACATATAGTCCTTAAAAAGGTTGTCCAGGAATATGGAGTTGGACTACTCCCAAGATTACCCTTCACCCAGTCTCCAGTCTTCACCCTTTAACCTCCATACAGGGATCTGGACTTCACTTCTACCTCTTAAAGTGGTCCTAGTTAAGGTGGCAGCTGAGGTGTGCACAGCAACAAAGCGACACGCAGAACATAGTATAGTACAGGCCAAGGAGTCATTAACGGGGATAAGCAGATTGAAGTCGGAACAAGCCAAGGTCAGTAACAGGTATTAGGCAGATCAGGATCAGTGTTTTTTTCTAGTTGTGCTTCACTATATGGGGATTTAGCCTAAAGCATAAATCCAGGGTCACCTTACTGGTCTATTATATATGTGAAACCTATTTACTTTAGGCCGAGGCCACAGCAGGAAATTCTGTAGCATGTTTCTCAAAATCTTGAGGTTTTTGCTGTGGCTCACCTTCAGGAAATGCTGAACAGCTTGCATTTTTGTATTGCAGAGGTTAAAAGCCACAGGTGAAAGCCACAGCAATAATTCACATGCTGCAGGTTTAATCCCAGTCTAGATCACTTTGTGCTCCAGGTTTTTAATCTCATCCTCAATGCTGCTATTGTAGATCATAGTGGGTTAGCCCCAGTGAGTTTACAGCAGCTAATCCGCACCAATCAATGCCTGTGTGGCCATGGCCTTGTAGTCTGTTTCTCCCTCAAAGTTCAGTTGCTTATAGTTTATAGTAACTACAGTATTGTGCAATAGTGTTAGGCAGACATAGTGAAAAAATGCTGCAAAGTAAGAATTAGAGATACACGAACCACTGAAGAGTCATTTTGTGTTTGGTTTGGACAAGTCCACCCTCCGGTTAATTTCGGTCCAAATTTGTTTAAAAGTGAAATTATTATACTCTGGGTCTCTTCAGACTCCAGAGTATAATAGGTGGAGGCCCAGGGAAGGCATTAAAAACTAACAAACAGTTATACTAACCGTCCCTCACCTCTTCAAGGCCTCCTCCATTTTTGAAAGCATTCTTACTTTGCAACATTTTTCCCCACACATGCCTAAAACTTTTGCACAGTAATGCATATCCTTGATGTTAATGAAAACATGTCTGACTATCTGGAGTTTGTGCTTTGTTAGCAGAAGTCAATCTTATTGCACCGAGCTGCAGCATAAAATCATAAGGGGAGAGAGCATAAGGTGGGTTCAGTCTTTAATGCCTTCCTTGTTTTTGCCCAAACTAGAGGTGGATCCATTATATTCATCCTTTTAGGGTCCACTCATGGCCTTGGTTAAACAACAACAACAAAACTAAAACAAAGTGTGACAAACTGCACTGTATAAACCTGGTTAAACATTAGTCTTCAATATGCTAGGTGTTCATTCTTTGGAAAGTCTCACTCCATAACATGAAGAAAGTGGTTTCCAGGCCTAGCTCCTGTCTCGGTGAGCAGCCTCTGTGCTGCAGACATTAGGATGTGCACAAATGCTTTCTGTATTTTATATTTTGGCTGCTCTCCCATTGCTAAGGCTTTTAATCTTTCAGCTCATACTGCAGTTGTGCATATGGTAAGCAAACTACTCCAGGTTGTGCTCTTTTAACAGGTCCGGCTAATAAGGCCCTGGTGTCCCCTGTGCAGTGTAAGCCTAATTCACATAGACAGGCAAGCGCTCAGCGAGGATGTGTGAAGGTGGAGGAAGTATCGTCAGTGCCCTTCATGCAGACTCACTGCCAGAAACATCTAGTAAGATGGGGAAGTGGGAGCCCCTGGCTTGTCAGAGAAGGAGAAGGAATTTTCCATGAGTGGTCATTAATTGCTCCAGTCTGTGGCTGCAATATGGATCTTGACATTTCCATATAAACTGAGCAGGGGCAACGCTCACTCTGCACCCTTACTTCACTTCAGTGCACAGGATAAACACCCGCTCTTTCACATCTCGGGCCCATGCTGCCATTAACACTTTCTGTACAGTGCAGCTCTATAAGCAAGTGGATTTGTTTAACAGCTCATACTTTGGGAATGCTGGCTAAGGATTAGCTATTATGTATGTCTGTCATCGCGACAATTTGAAATATGAGTATGTAAAGATTTATTATCAATATTTGAGCCAGAATATATTTATGCCCCATGTAATGTAATGTTATATTCCATACTAGGGTTATTTGTAATGATAGTCTTCCTACGCAGTGCGCCTGTCCTTCTATTGCACCGCAGGCTGTCTGTGAATGCAATGTCCCGGTATCTCCCCTCGGAAGCAAAAGATACTTGTGTAGTTGCTGATTTATACAAACCAGACAAACGGCAGCTAGGGCAGCTATAAAGTATATTCCAGTCAAGAACAAAGTGTTAAACCTATCAGCTATCTCCGATTGCAGGGACCCTCACTGCCCAGAATAGGGGCCCACCTGAATGACTTGAGGGGCAGTTGAGTATGCGTACCGCTGCCCCATTTATCTCTGTTGGACTAAGGAAGAGAAACTGGGAAAAGCATGTATGCTTGACCCCCCCATCCCCCATCACATGGGTCCTCAGTCTCATAATTTTAGGAGATCTCAGTGGTTAGACTTCAGAAATCAGACACATATCACCAACCCTGCAAATTTACCGTATTCTCAATAAGGTTATTGAATGGAGTAAAACCAAGGTACTCTCTTTTTTTTCTGGAGTCATATTCTTATAGATGTTTACAGGAAATCAGGCTCCCAGGCACCAGGACTTTTACATGTTTGGAGTTTTAAGATGTCAAGCAGATGACTGTAGCCAAAGGTTGGTCAATCGAAAGTCTACAAATTAACCTCCGAAGATCAAGATGTTCTGGTTTCTAATGTAAAGTTTGCACAGTGCCAGGGAACTAGATATATTGTCATTGTTCATTTCCTTTACTGTTTTATTGTTATTCATACATAAAATAATTTTATATCTTGGATGCTTGCCTGCTTTTTTCTGTCTTTTAGCATCTAATAGAAAACAGGTTTGTATGTATTTTATCAGCTAAAATTGATATGGGGTGAAATATTACTGGAATTTTCTTTTTCCTCCAGAAAAGGTAAATATTATCAAAGTAAGTTACTTTACAATCTTAAAGTGACACTCCCTGATATAGCATTGGAACTAATCCATTTCACTGTAGTTTTGGATCAATTTCCCTACAACTCCTCATAAGAAACAATCACAGAAAACGGCAACCTGTATTTTGTACTTGGTTTCACATATAATGTATTCCTAACCTTTAGTCAACCTTACCATACCTATTATCAGTGTTCTAGGCAGTAAAGATACAATATTAGCTTCTGTATTCAGAATCCTCCTAACATTGGAGAGCTGATGTATCTGTTCTAGCACCCACAGAAATGGAAGGGAATAGGTAGTTGGTGAGTTTCTAAGGCTGCTTATTTTAAGTCTGTTGTTCTGATCCATCATAGCTTCACAACAATGCGCTGAAATATTAATATAATATTAATTATAAAGAAAGAGCACATTCTCTCTGCACTTCACTGTAATGTAAAAAACAAGACAGAAGCTTTCTACAACCATGTGGTATCCGTGTGTCATCCATGCTTTTCAATGACCCATACATTGAATTGAATGGAACGAGCCGCAAATACGGACAGCTATAGGATCTGCTCCATATTTTGCGGCTCTTCACTACGGCTGTGTGTATGGGCCCATAGAAATTCATGTGTCCGTACTTTGATCCGCAATTGTCTCGTGCCACTTTTCATACTGAAGTTAAAGTCGTGCATAAACAATTTTTTTGTCAGTCTAAAACAATACCAAACAAAACTGAAGTAAGCTGCCATCTACTTTTTACATTGCAATGAATAATCATGGACGCAAAAAGAATGTGCTTCGTCTGCATCCATCATAATTATATTAGTTTTTCACTCTGTTGTTCTGATCCTAGGACGGATCAGAGCAATGGACTGAAATTAAGCTAATGTGATCTTAGCCTTATCCTAACTTACAAAAATAATAGTTCAGCAGCAACAAAAAATATTTTCCTTCCATTTATCCTGTATGGCTATTGCATTGTTTAGGTCTTAATATATATTTGTCTAAAGTTGATAAAAAATATTTTTAACCAAAAAAATTATTTATTGAGTGAAATTTAACAAGGAACTTTCATCGCTGATCAATGACAGACCGTCACATTTTTGAAGAAGTCAGGCATACTTAAAGTTTTTGCTTTGTCACTAATTCACAAAAGATCTTCCGATAAAAGAATATGTCCAGAAAGATTGTTCATCCTTTTCCTGGAGTCAATGAACAGATATGGTCAGAGTGAGCAATTGTAATGGCCAATATATAGAATAATATGGGTATAGTTTTATTGTTGGATCATTCGCTCAACAGTTGTTCCACCATCAACCTGCTTCTATGTACTGTAATATAAGTAGATGATGAAACAGGTTTACTAGGGACTGCTTTTGAACCTTTGCATCATAGGCAAGCATAGAGACATAGAGACAGTCCCTGCATACACCAGCCCAGATCTTTACTATATGAGCCCCTGTAAGCATGGCTTAAGTAGAGAAAAACTTTACCTGTACACAATTTATTAGCAGCACCTTTCTATATATCATAGCCAGTAAGCAAGTGATTCTCCTTTACTTAGCTATGAGGCTGGTGTCTTTTCTAAAATGTTGGTCTGGAGGCCTGTTGGACTGCTGAGTCTCTCCCCCTTTGGGTGCCGTATTGTAGACTAGAGACTCCCTATAATAAGAGGTTGCCCTGATCAAAATGTACAGTAAGGCCCTTGTGTTAATTTATGTAGATTTTGCTGAGAAGCACAGACTAATGTATAACACTTGGATGTGCAATCCAGGTCTTTCCTCTAAAATGTTGGCATTAGTTTTGGTGAATTGTCGTTGCTAGCAAGAAATAGGTATTCATCCCATAATATTGCTGAGGCTACACATGATAAAACTTATATGCTACATCATATAAAGTGAAACAAATTATGCTAAAAAATATGCTTACCAAATTTTCTTGGTCATTTTAAGCATTTAAGCCATTTCAAGCCATATTAAAGAACAGAAATATTAAGATTACAACTATAGATACAGTGGGGAAAAAAAGTATTTAGTCAGTCACCAATTGTGCAAGTTCTCCAACTTAAAAAGATGAGAGAGGTCTGTAATTGACATCATAGGTAGACCTCAACTATGAGAGACAAAATGAGAAAACAAATTCAGAAAATAAAATTGTCTGATTTTTTAAAGAATTTATTTGCAAACTATGGTGAAAAATAAGTATTTGGTTAATAACAAAAGTTCATCTCAATACTTTGTTATATATCCTTTGTTGGCAATGACAGAGGTCAAACGTTTTCTGTAAGTCTTCACAAGGTTGGCACACACTGTTGCTGGTATGTTGGCCCATTCCTCCATGCAGATCTCCTCTACAGCAGTGATGTTTTGGGGCTGTCACTGGGCAACACGGACTTTCAACTCCCTCCAAAGGTTTTCTATGTGGTTGAGATATGGAGACTGGCTAGGCCACTCCAGGACCTTGAAATGCTTCTTACGAAGACACTCCTTCGTTGCCCTGGCGGTGTGCTTGGGATCATTGTCATGCTGAAAGACCCAGGCACATTTCATCTTCAATGCTCTTGCTGATGGAAGGAAGTTTGCACTCAAAATCTCACGATACATGGCTCCATTCATTCTTTCCCTTTGCAGAGAAACAGCCCCAAAGCATGATGTTGCCACCCCCATGCTTCACAGTAGGTATGGTGTTGTTTGGATGCAACTCAGCATTCACTCTCCTCCAAACACGACGAGTTGTGTTTCTACCAAACAGTTCTATGACATTCTCCCAATACTCTTCTGGAACATCCAAATGCTCTCTAGCAAATTTCAGACTGGCCCGGATATGTACTGGCTTAAGCAGGGGGACACATCTGGTACTGCAGGATCTGAGTCCCTGGCAGCGTAGTGTGTTACTGACGGTAGCCTTTGTTATGTTAGTTCCAGCTTTTTGCAGGCCATTTACTAGGTCCCACCGTATGGTTCTGGGATTTTTGCTCACCGTTCTTGTGATCATTTTGACCCCACGGGGTGAGATCTTGCGTGGAGCCCCTGATCGAGGGAGATTATCAGTGGTCTTGTATGTCTTCCATTTTCTAATTATTGCTTCCACTGTTGATTTCTTCACACCAAGCTACTTGCCTATTGCAGATTCAGTCTTCCCAGCCTGGTGCAGGTCTACAATTCTGTTTCTGGTGTCCTTCCACAGCTGTTTGGTCTTCACCATAGTGGAGTTTGGAGTGTGACTGTTTCAGGTTGTGGACAGGTGTCTTTTATACTGATAACAATGTCAAACAGGTGCCATTACTACAGGTAATGAGTGGAGGACAGAGGAGCCTCTTAAAGAAGAAGTTACAGGTCTGTGAGAGCCAGAAATCTTGCTTGTTTGTAGGTGACCAAATACTTATTTTCCACCATAATTTGCAAATAAATTCTTAAAAAAAAATCAGACAATGTGATTTTCTGGATTTGTTTTCTCATTTTGTCTCTCATAGTTGAGGTCTACCTATGATGACAATTACAGGCCTCTCTCATCTTTTTAAGTGGGAGAACTTGCACAATTGGTGGCTGACTAATTACTTTTTTTTCCCCACTGTAGGTAAATATGGTATTGCAATGTCACACTGTCTTATGTCTCATGTACTTGGTAATTCCTTTTGGCGCAGGGACATAAGGAAACGTATTGCTGACCTGGTAAATCCCCTACCACTCCAGCGGTGCTGCTCTGGTGATCACCGCTGGGTTTGTTGACTTGTCTTGCGGTGATGACATCCTATACATGTAAGGCATGAGACCACTGAGGTCAGTGACTGTCTACCGCAATCATGTGATCGTGTGCATAATGCCATACCTGAAGGACAAGTTCTCAAGATTGTCAAGGACCTCTGGAGTAGTGGCACTGGAGTGGTGGGGCATTTACCAGGTGAGGGTTGTTTGTTTTTTTTTGTTTTTTTTTTTATACTTCTTGTTATCACCCTCTTGTACCTCTATGTACATAGATTAGGAAAATATATTGTGTTTTTAAGCTCTGGATATAACCGATAATGTTTTCATAGACAGCAAGCACAGATTCGGAAAAGGGCTAAAAAATTAAATATTCAGTGCTGTTATACATTTACAGAACACAGAAACTATGTACTCCATACAATGCAGTGTCTGGTAAAGGTGTGCACTGAACTCCTCTGACATGCACTAGTACAACTGGGCATTGTCTTGCACTACATACATGGACAAGGGTTATTCCTGCTACTATGAGCACACTTGGATAAATCCACATTAGATGTTTAATCAATAAAACCTGTATTTGTGAGACTGAGAGAAAGTGACAGGTTTCCCTTACTCTTCCTCCCCAGTAGAAGAAGCTGGGGACCAAGGTTATACTGGCACAGACTTGAGGAAATCATTAGCGTCTGTCTTGCTTTTCCACACTCCTTAGCGACTCACTGCTGAGGAGCAGCATGTCAAGCAGCAGTAGCTGGGCACAGTCTATGCCGTCTGGCAACCTCATTGGAGAAACGTAAAAAAAAAACGAGGTCAAAATCAAGGCAAGCTGAAATTGATCAATGTTTAATTCTCCCATAAAGGGCCACAATTTCAGTCGGCAATCATTGTGCCTCTAGAGAAGACAGTCTAAAACTTCAATACATGTGTATTGTACGGTAGCTCTCTTACATGACCATTAACATTGACATAAAAGAGAGCCGCCTGGCACCTGCGACTTCAAAATCTGAAGAATTTAAAGGACAACTAAAATGAGCAAATAGCTTCGTATGACACTCTTGAAACTGGGCTAGGGTAATTGACACCAAGCGATTGCCATCCTACTCTGAAATCCATTGAAAACTGTTAGATTTATTTGCTTTGTTACATATATTTCATTCTGTTTCTTGTGTATCCTATATTACATGTATTTCTTAATCATATCCTTTCTCCACAGTCATAGTGATAGCTAGGGCAGCCTGACAGCCAGGCAGGCCTCCTAATCACTCTTAGAAAGCCATTAGTGACTGGTACATGGAAGGCCTAAAATAATAATGTGCAGTGTTGCCCTAAGTATCGCTGTGTAGAAAGGATAATATGCATATTTTGCCTGCAGTCAAGTAACTTTTCTGGCAAAACCCATTAACCTGTCATGTCCTTTGGGAATTAACCCTGGCAGCCTTCATTAGCATTGGCCAGAGCTAGGCTTCTCATGGGGGGAAGGTATATTACACGGATCACGCTTCCTCGTCTAAATATTTCTAAAACTATTTCCCCCGCTTTCTCACAGTAGATGTGACAGCCTCAGCAGGAGCTAAAGGCACACTATACTAAGTGGCGCACCCCCTCCTATTATTTCTTTCTTCTAAATAGGGGGTCATTGTAAGTAACTCATTCCCAAAATTTCCCATTAATCAGGTGCTCTCTTACAACAATTGTCAGCATATATCTTATTCTTCCTTATGAACAAAACTGATAAATCATTATTTTACCAAAAAACAATCAATTATTTAGATGGGACTCGACTTTGGTCACCTCTTTGTATGTGTCAGTAGTGAACAACGAATAAGGACAAAACAAGCTTTAAAAATGATCTTTATGTCGCCTCAAGGTGATGAATCTGGCCACTATACACTATATAAACTGACTCCACAAGCTCTGTAAGGAGGATTGCACTAGATGTTAAGGTCGGCATCACTGCAGGTCACTTTGTCCGGTCAATCTTCAGTCTTCTGTACAACATTGGTTGTATAAGATGGTGGCAACATGATACAAGATATTTTTTTCCATCCACAGTTGACAACTGCTTCCTTCACGTCTGATTTCATAAAGGTCAAGGATAGACTAAAAACTCACCTTCTATTCTGGAATAAATGTGTACTACTTTGGAATAGAAATACTAGTTTATGTACGCCTATTTGTCTTATGTCATGATTAATAAATATATTTGGACTGTTCTGTGGATACTCCTTTATACTGATCTCAGTGACTGATCTCAGTAAACCACTTTATTGTATATATGTTTTCCATAGAACATGACATCATGATATTTGGTGGTATGTGACATAATTGGAGACATCTGATGTTATTGGCAGTTAGGCTGCACAGCTATAGCACCAATGCCAGAAATCTCAGGCTACATCTCTGAATGTATATAAAGCTGTTTCCTTGTCCTAAGAATATTAAAAATCTAATGACACCTAAAAAGATAATGAAAGGATACAAGGACAAATTTACCAAAATTACATGTAAATTTTAAGTTGATTATAGAACTGAAGTATTTATTCTAAGAATTGATTACCATGAACTGGATTACTGCAGTACTGGACTACAATATTGCAGTATTGATTATTGTGGACTGGGACTATTCCAGAAATGATTATTGTGGACTGGAGTATTCCAGAATTGAATACTGTGGACTATTCCAGTATTGATTATTCTGGACTGGACTATTCCAGAATTGATAATTGAGAACTGGAGTATTCCAGAATTGATTCCTTTTACTAGAGTATTTCAGAATTGATTACTCAGGACTAGACTACAGTATTACAAAATAGATTATGATAGACTAGACTATTTCAGAATTGATTACTGTGGACTGGTGTATTCTAAATTGACTACAATGGACTGGACTATTCAAGAATTGATTATTGTAGACTGGACTATTCCTGATTTACTAACGTGAACTAGACTATTCCAGATTGACTACAATGGACTGGACTTACAAGTAAGTGTTGTAGACTAGACTATTCCACAATTGTTACTGTAGACAAAACTATTGTAGAACTGTTTATTGTAGCATAATCTGGTCTACTATAGAATACAATATTGTATTCTAAAATTGATTACTTTGCATTAGATTATTGTAGATTGCAGATTGTTGCAGATTTTAAGATCTCCACATACAGTATATACAGTGCTGGCCAAAAGTATTGGCACCCCTGCAATTCTGTCAGATAATACTCAATTTCTTCCAGAAAATGATTGCAATCACAAATGCTTTGGTAATAATATCTTCATTTATTTTGCTTGCAATGAAAAAACACAAAAGAGAATGAAAAAAAAGTCAAATCATTGATAATTTTACAGAAAACTCCAAAAATGGGCCGGACAAAAGTATTGGCACCCTCAGCCTAATACTTGGTAGCACAACCTTTAGACAAAATAACTGCGAACAACCGCTTCCGGTAACCATCAATGAGTTTCTTACAATGCTCTGCTGGAATTTTAGACCATTCTTCTTTGGCAAATTTCTCCAGGTCCCTGAGATTTGAAGGGTGCCTTCTCCAAACTGCCATTTTGAGATCTCTCCACAGGTGTTCTATGGGATTCAGGTCTGGACTCATTGCTGGCCACTTTAGAAGTCTCCAGTGCTTTCTCTCAAACCATTTTCTAGTGCTTTTTGAAGTGTGTTTTGGGTCATTGTCCTGCTGGAAGACCCATGACCTCTGAGGGAGACCCAGCTTTCTCACACTGGGCCCTACATTATGCTGCAAAATTTGTTGGTAGTCTTCAGACTTCATAATGCCATGCACACGGTCAAGCAGTCCAGTGCCAGAGGCAGCAAAGCAACCCCAAAACATCAGGGAACCTCCGCCATGTTTGACTGTAGGGACCGTGTTCTTTTCTTTGAAGGCCTCTTTTTTTTTCCTGTAAACTCTATGTTGATGCCTTTTCCCAAAAAGCTCTACTTTTGTCTCATCTGACAAGAGAACATTCTTCCAAAAAGTTTTTGGCTTTCTCAGGTAAGTTTTGGCAAACTCCAGCCTGGCTTTTTTATGTCTCTGGGTCAGAAGTGGGGTCTTCCTGGGTATCCTACCATAGAGTCCCTTTTCATTCAGATGCCGACGGATAGTACGGGTTGACACTGTTGTACCCTCGGACTGCAGGGCAGCTAGAACTTGTTTGGATGTTAGTCGAGGTTCTTTAGCCACCATCCGCACAATCTTTCATTGAAATCTCTCGTCAATTTTTCTTTTCCGTCCACATCTAGGGAGGTTAGCCACAGTGCCATGGGCTTTAAACTTCTTGATGACACTGCGCACGGTAGACACAGGAACATTCAGGTCTTTGGAGATGGACTTGTAGCCTTGAGATTGCTCATGCTTCCTCACAATTTTGCTTCTCAAGTCCTCAGACAGTTCTTTGGTCTTCTTTCTTTTCTCCATGCTCAATGTGGTACACACAAGGACACACGACAGAGGTTGAGTCAACTTTAATCCATTTCAACTGGCTGCAAGTGTGATTTAGTTATTGCCACCACCTGTTATATGCCACAGGTAAGTAACAGGTGCTGTTAATTACACAAATTAGAGAAGCATCACATGATTTTTCAAAGGGTGTCAATACTTTTGTCCACCCCCTTTTTTGTTTGGTGTGGAATTATATCCAATTTGGCTTTTTGACAATTCTTTTTGTGGTTTTCCTTTGAAGACAAAATAAATGAAGATATTATTACCAAAGCATTTGTGATTGCAATCATTTTCTGGAAGAAATGGAGTATTATCTGACAGAATTGCAGGGGTGCCAATACTTTTGGCCAGCACTGTATGAAATAACTCCATGCCTGCTAATATCAACAGGATCACTGATGACTGCCGATGATCTCATATGTATAGTACAGTCCAAAAGTTTGGACACACCTTCTCATTCCAAGAGTTTTCTGTATTTTCATGACTATAAAAATTGTAGATTCACACTGAAGACATCAAAACTATGAATTAACACATGTGGAATTATATACTTAACAAAAAAGTGTGAAACAACTGAAAATATGTCTTATATTCTAGGTTCTTCAAAGTAGCCACCTTTTGCTTTGATTATTGCTTTGCACACTCTTGGCATTCTCTTGATGAGCTTCAAGAGGTAGTCACCTGAAATGTGCTTTCAACAGTCTTGAAGGAGTTCCCAGAGATGCTTAGCACTTGTTGGCCCTTTTGCCTTCACTCTGCAGTCCAGCTCACCCCAAACCATCTCGATTGGGTTCAGGTCTGGTGACTGTGGAGGCCAGGTCATCTGGCATAGCACCCCATCACTCTCCTTCTTGGTCAAATAGCCCTTACACAGTCTGGAGGTGTGTTTGGGGTCATTGTCCTGTTGAAAAATAAATGATGGTCCAACTAAACGCAAACCGGATGGAATAGCATGCTGCTGCAAGATGCTGTGGTAACCATGCTGGTTCAGTATTCTTTCAATTTTGAATAAATCCCCAACAGTGTCACCAGCAAAGCACCCCCACACCATCACACCTCCTCCTCCATGCTTGACGGTGGGAACCAGGCATGTAGAGTCCATTCGTTCACCTTTTCTGCGTCGCACAAAGACACGGTGGTTGGAACCAAAGATCTCAAATTTGGACTCATCAGACCAAAGCACAGATTTCCACAGGTCTAATGTCCATTCCTTGTGTTCTTTAGCCCAAACAAGTCTCTTCTGCTTGTTGCCTGTCCTTAGCAGTGGTTTCCTAGCAGCTATTTTACCATGAAGGCCTGCTGCACACAGTCTCCTCTTAACAGTTGTTGTAGAGATGTGTCTGCTGCTAGAACTCTGTGTGGCATTGACCTGATCTCTAATCTGAGCTGCTGTTAACCTGCGATTTCTGAGGCTGGTGACTCGGATGAACTTATCCTCCGCAGCAGAGGTGACTCTTGGTCTTCCTTTCCTGGGGCGGTCCTCATGAGAGCCAGTTTCTTTGTAGCTCTTGATGGTTTTGGCCACTGCACTTGGGGACACTTTCAAAGTTTTCCCAATTTTTCGCACTGACTGACCTTCATTTCTTAAAGTAATGACGGCCACTCGTTTTTCATTACTTAGCTGCTTTTTTCTTGCCATAATACAAATTCTAACACTCCATTCAGTAGGACTATCAGCTGTGTATCCACCTGACTTCTGAACAACACAACTGATGGTCCCAACCCCATTTATAAGGCAAGAAATCCCAATTACTAAACCTGACAGGGCACACCTGTGAAGTGAAAACCATTTCAGGTGACTACCTCTTGAAGCTTATCAAGAGAATGCCAAGAGTGTGCAAAGCAGTAATCAAAGCAAAAGGTGGCTACTTTGAAGAACCTAGAATATAAGACATATTTTCAGTTGTTTCACACTTTTTTGTTAAGTATATAATTCCACATGTGTTAATTCATAGTTTTGATGCCTTCAGTGTGAATCTACAATTTTTATAGTCATGAAAATACAGAAAACTCTTGGAATGAGAAGGTGTGCCCAAACTTTTGGACTGTACTGTATTCAGGCAAAAATATATCACAAAAGAGTAGTTACCAACACTAACTGGAAATAGGTGGGAAGGAGTTATGACCAAGCAACTATGGTCATATGTATACTAAAAAAATTCTGAAAATTTCAAGTTTGTGATTTGTTGTTCTTCTGAAATACACAGTAAGCCATTTCCAGATCTTTTCATATCTGCTTATTCCCCTATCCTCATTGAAATAAGTATGTATGCTATAGTGAACATGGATGCTTATGGTGCAGTCGGCAGAAATGACTGTTGGCTGAATGATCATTTGGATGACAGCTAGTACATGTGCATTGCCTGCTGTAGATTTCATTATTCTTTTTTAGTTTAGCTGAATCTTCATCTTTAATAGTCATATGTGCAGCTGGATAAAAAACAAAATGAATGAAAGGAACACAAAGAAGTAGGGTGGGGAAGCCATGCCCTTTAATTCCTGCATCTTGACGCTTATTTCAAAACTCATGGGATTAGTAAGAATTACCTAAACAATTCCACATACCAATGAAATGAGTATAATTTTTATGGGAAAAAACTAACAAAAATTTGAATATTTAATGTGCTGTTAATCCAGACCAGATCTGTGCCAAAAGCAACAACCATTCAAAAGAGATTTAAACAATTTTTAATCTGCAATAGTCTGATGGCAGTACATGAAACATGAGGAAACTTTACTAATTTAATCTGGAATAGCCTTATAGCCCAGGATATCTCAATTTGGCAAAGGTCAGCAAGAGAAATGATGACAAAGTATTTTGAAACTGATGACTCATTTTGTTGTGTTTTTATATATCTATTCTATTAGTGCTTGGTGCCCCTTTTACATCCTGTTTGGTTTAATAATAGAGTGAGAAGGAGTTGCATGCCACTTTACCTGCTGCCCCTGATGAGCCACATTATCCAAAATGCCAACCTGCCAAGTAGTTCACCACAATCTCGTTAATTGTGCATGCATCAGTCAATAACATTTTTTTTAAAGATGAAAAAATTCCAAAGAGGCTAAAGTTATTCAGGTTGGAAACAACTGATGTTAAAGAGGCTATCTAATCGTACATGAGATTGAAACCCATTCAATCTGAGAGTACCAAATAATTTGCTTAAAGAAGAGATCCCACGAACATAACCATATTTAGGTTTGTAAACAATTAAAAGTTAAACATTTTTGCTAATATAAATAATTTAAAATTTTATTTGTTTAATTTATTTTTTATTCTCTCTAATACACTTCGTGGTAACAGTCTATTGTCTTGATTGGTTGCCAGTGGATACGACCATGAATGCAGAAACTTTCTATGGTTTGGCACTTGTCAGAAACCCACCCATGTTTTCCTTATTGTGGACAGGATATCAGGCAGGGACAATATGTGTATTAGAAATAATCTAGCAACAAAAGAAAAGTAAATCATGGCTGGGTTTTAGAGTATAAAATTAATTCATGGTCATTTCCAATGGCAACAGAATTAAGACAGCAGACTTTCACCAATAAGATGGTTAAAAAAAAAATAAAAAATTTGTGGGCAGGGCCCCACATTGCGAAAACGTCGCGTTTTGGCCACGGCGGAAACGCCATGGCAAAATGCTGCATTTTACATTACCTGCATTATGGCTAATCTCATCCACACATTGTAGAAAAAAATCAGCAGCGCAAATGCTGCAATTTCAAAAACCCTTGTGTTTTTGTAAATCACAACATGTCAATTTTACCTATGGAAATGCTGGTGTTTTCTGTATAGGTATAATAGAGGCAGAAAGTCCGCAGAGGAAAACTCTACAGACTTTCTGTGAAAAACTATGCAGAAAAAAACCTGGTGCATTCCCGCCGCAGTCTTTTCAGCAGCGTTTTTTGGAAACGATTCACTACCAAAAACTCTGCAAAATTTTTTATTTTTTTTATATGTGCAAAAATGTTTAACTTTTAATTGTCTACAATTTTAAATATGGATGTTTGTGGGTATACCCCTTTAAGCTTTGGCGACCCTTGGAAAATAGCAAATTTAGCTATACAGAGGGTACAAGCTACAAAATCCATAGAGAAATCTATAGCACATGTCAACAATTGACAGCTTTTTAGTTAGCAGTTCTGTGGTTTTCGGTTTTGATATAAACTTGATTTTTGAATTCCATCATAAGTTTTCATAGAAATTATGAGTGAATGACAAGGAATAATATGATAATGTATCTAATGTGACTTCCCAGCATACTTGTAAATATAGAATCTTCATAATTTGTCACAACATTGTGTGCACTTGTACAGGATCAAGAAGGAATATTTGTGTGTGACTCCAGAGAAGAAGAGACATCTTTTTATCTTGTCTGAATACAAATCTATAAATTCAAACTTCTGACACATTTTCTATAAATTAGCTGCATAAAGATTTTGATGAATATTGCATTACAAGCATGGTACATAAAAAGAAGTCTGCTAGAAAATGAAGCATATGTATCATTTGTAAAACTCAAAGGAATGTGTGTGGATGTTTTTTCACATGCAGTAAGGTTCTTCAGTCTGGCCAGATTTGTTGAAATGACTCAGAACGGCAATTCTGCCAATATATGAGCCACTTTGTATCAATTTATTGCTGTTAGCATTTGCAAGGAATTGTGGGAAAGCTGGTAAGTGGTGCTGATGAAAAGCTGTCTGCTCCAGATCAACCGGTTACCATTCTTTCATTATTGTAGAGGTAAAGAGACTCTTTGCCTCTTCCCTGCTTCTTACTCTCTATTATCTTTCTCCAAATGTCTCTGAACAAGACTGCTGAGGCGGTAACGGAAAAGCTGTAACCCTGGAGGGGTTCACTTAGTTTGCACACGTTGGCTGAGGTGTGTGACTCAGGAGAACATCTGGCTCTGTTCTATTCTGTCTCAGTCTCTGTCTTTTGTTACACAGAGTGAGACAAGAAGCTGTCTGCGGATGTTTCCCTTGGCTCTACCCTTCCATTCCTGGGGTCAGATAGTCTCATCTGAAGAAGGGCCCATGTGTTATAGAAATATCTACAGGGTATTGCACCACAGCTCTGACTTGGGGCGCAATCCTACAAAATGAGTTATGTACAGATCTTGAGCATTCTGATATCCATTGCTCATAAGATTCAAGCCAGATGAAGCCATTGTAAAAAATAGTCAAAGTGCTATGGAAAAGCCAGACAGCTGCGAAGCAAATTCTCCTTATCATATGGTATGAATAAATGTACAAAATATTGATAGAAAAGAAATACTGCCACCAATAATGTAATGACTTCATATTCCAGTAGTGTTGTTGGTGGTAGAGGGAAGAATTGACAGTTTTTGCATACCACTTACTGTAGTGAGGGCTAATATTACTCTTAAAGGGATTTTCCCACCCAAAATAGATTTTTCACACTGATGACCTATTCAGAGGATAGGTCATCAGTATCTGATCTATGGGCATCCAACACCCGGTCTATGCACAGATCAGCTGTTACAGCAGTCTCTATGTGCCAGAAGATGTTGCAGTGGATGAGGAGCACATGCAGGCTGCTCCTATTCAAGTCATAGGCACTCCACTGCAATTCCCAGAAACCACCACTATACAATCGACGGAGTTGGATAGGTCATCAATATGAACAAGTCATTTGCGGCTGGAAGACACCTTTAAATTTTAGCTCCAGTAAATAATATTTAATTGTTAGATCAGTGGGGTTCTACCACTGGGACCCCCACTAATTGCTAGTATGGGAGCTTAGCACACATTTTTCCCCACTAGCACATGGATGGTGAGGAAGAGTTGGATGGAGTAGCACTGCACATGTGCCCTGCTGCTCCATTGTACTCCATGGAAGTTACAGAAACAGCTGAGTTTGCTCATCCCATTGATCTAAAACTGGTCATACATATTAGATTTTAGACCGCTGAAGTGGCAGATTTTGAACATACAGTGAATTATCATTTGTACATAGACCTGCAAACATTCATACATTACAACTACCCTGTTTCTCCAAAAATAAGCTCTACCCCACAAATAAGGCCTAGTTTGATATTACTGGGTTTTTGGAGTAGGCTTGAAATATAAACCCTACTCCAAAAATAAGCCCCTTGCTACAGTCAGTGCCTACGTTGTGTTATGTGACGTCACGGAGAAGGAGAATAGGCATACCGTAGCTCCCAACCATCCTGGACAAGTGCCCCACTACCTCCCTCCATGGCAAGGCAAAATCCGCTCACTCACTCCCAAGTCTCGCCTCCTGCCTGCCAAGTCTGCCTTCTAAGTGCCGCTTCATGGTTGCTACTATGCTATTGGCTTGGCTACCTATGTGACCAGACGTCAGGTGCCACCCCTGCTCGATCCCACAGACACAGCCACTCCACCATAGCACCGCCTCCTTAGCGTGAAGGAGAGGAGATAGATGGGGCACGGGGGCACTGCCACACAAAGTGTTTAGAGAGAGAGAGAGCGCCAGTAAGTTTGTTTAAAACCCACTGCACCATCAATTGTGAATGTAAGTTAGGGTTACTAACCCTAACCGTTTTACAAGATTCGTCCAGAGCGAATCAGAAAAGATTCTGATTTACTCCAGGGTCTGGAAAATTAGACCTACCCTGAAAATAAGCCCTAGCCCGTTTTTTGAAGAAAAAAATACCGGTAATATAAGACCCTGTCTTATTTTCGGAGAAACACAGTATCAATTAAAGTTGGTCACAACCAAAATGGGTTGTATTGGATTTTTTTCGGCAGTCTGTCAGCTGTAATTGTTTGTGTATGGGCTAGACTAACAAACCTGTGGGCGATTTGTGTATTGTGGGCATGTGTTTGTACTATTAACACACCCACAAAGTGTCCGTCAGTTTCTGTTTCCATTACTTCTTTATCATTGATCAACTTTCATCTGTTAATGTTCCAAGTGTTTGGCGTAGATGTTTCTTTTGAAACGTTCAATGTAATGTGTTTGGAACAGTTATCTGTACGAGCAATTGACAAACGTTTGTTTCAGGCGGACAATGGCAACCTAAAATGTTAAGCTGTTTATATACATTCAGCCTGAAGCTAAAGACCAAGTAGCTGGAGACAGACCGGGTACTCAGGATCTGCTGCATAGGTGAACCTCTATCATCTGGTCTGCCTCAAATTGGAGTGTCTCCGTTAAAGGTTGGTTTCTTGGGGGGGGGGGAGCATCTTGGCAGTAGTCATCATGTCATTCCTCTCAGTCAGTATTATTAATCAGATTTTTCTAAAGGTAAATCTAAATGCAAAAATATTTTAATAAATTAAAAAATGCTATTTATGGTGCCATAAACAGCCAGAGTAATAATAGGCGGTTGTGGTACATAGATGTACCCTCATCAAATAAAGCTAACACACGTTTATTTTGTGTTTTTGTGTAGTGGGACTGCCCATTCACTTTGTATGAGTGTGGTCAGGCATCACAATTTGCTTAGAGTGAAACAAATTTTAGTTTAGCAAAATGAACAGTCAGTGCTATGTAACTACATTACTAATGTCAGTACTAATGTCTATAGGCTACTTAAAGAGGTTGTCATGTACCCTTTGATGGCATTTGAACCATATAGCAAATACCCCTTTTCAGAATTTCCCTCTATTAGATCAGTTTGTAACCCACTACAAACAGCAGCTCTTTCTCAGATAGACTGACCATCCATTTTTAGCATGGTTGGCTTTTCATTTGAAGAACCTCCATGTAATACTACTTATCCCTCGATAATACAGCAGGATAAATGTATGGCGGGCTGGTGTCACACCCATTGGTAATAGATGAAATTGCAGTTTTTACATTGACTTATCTATGTAGACAGGATAAGTAGTTGTGTCATAAATACTGTCAATGCTATGAAAGGACAGAGGAAATTTCTACACCAGTCTCTCTCTACATCCTGCTTATCTAAACTGGTGGAAATTATACCTGAATTCTATGCCAGCTCTTATTCCGTGTAGATTTTAGTTTTTGACAGACAGGCAGCCCAAGATGAGCCACAATCATTGAAAAACATGCTCTTTAATAGACACTATATTGATAAATATTCTATTTTTTATCTTTGACTGATTTTGACAAAAAACATAAAAGTTTAGATCCAAGATAACCCTTTTTATAAAAGATAAATTATATTAGATGACAGTAAACTTATAAGCGAATAAAGAGGAAATGAAGGAAATTGCATTCTTAGACTCTGTATATTTTTTAAGGCTTTCTCCATGAAATGTAATCAAATAGATCTATTGCTACCCATAAAAATGGTTAGTATTCCTAATATGTGACTGTAATCTGAAAAAAGGGAGTCATGCTTAATGGGATTCTATCTAAAAAAAAAAAAAAAAAAATCGATTTACGCTCATGTAAGAGGCCACATCAAAATAGCCGACTGGACATGTGCAGTTGGCTCTGTCCAACCTGAAGTGGCAGAGCCAACAGCATGTGTGGAATTTGGATCCCGAAGACATGCTCGGCGGGTGCTGACATTGTGGAGACGCATCAGCACAAGAAGAGAGAGACAGCGCTGAAACCTATGATGAGCTTGTGCTTTGAGCACAGGGGGAACGCCCCCTGTCTTTTCTGAAGACCAATTTGCATAACGAAGAAAGAAGACAAAACTCAAAAACGGCGGTGCGGACCTGAAAAATAAAGGTAGCAGAAGAATAGCCTTTCTAAAGGCTAGTCTGACGTGCTGTTAGTTAAAAATCAATTTTTTAATTATAGAATCCCTTTAAAGTGTTAAGTGTCTGTGATGATTTATCATAAGATATTTTGCAGTCTTTAATATTTTCTAATATACTTTCTATATCAATTCCTCATGGTTTTCTAGATCTCTGCTTGCTGTCATTCATTCTAGTGGATAAACTTCTGACCGTGGTCATGTGATTTACGGTCCATCGTCATGTGATGAGCACACAGATGCATAGTTCGATACCAGGCAGATGTCTGATTACTGTGCTGTGATTATAACAAGATGCACCTTTGTGTTCATCACATGACCATGAACTGTATATCATTTGAATATGGTCAGAATTTCATCCACTAGAGGTAAACAGAATGAATAAGCGTAAGCAGAGATGTAGAAAACTGTGAGGAATTGATGCAGAAAGTATATTGGAAAATTGTACAACTTTTTATTATACTAACAATAACATTTGTCTCTCCATATTGGTCTGAAAGTGGCCAACCCCTTTAACTAGAGATGGGCGAATGGACATGTGCAGAGTCAGTTTTGACCCAAATATTACAAATTATTCTTTACGAAACCCAAGAAATGGAGATTTGTCTTGGACGAACTAAAATGACCACTACATTATATTCTGGGGTCTCTTCAGACCCCAGAGTATAATAGGTGGAGGCACAAGGGCGGTGAAAAAAAAAAGTCTCACTCCCCTCTTTTGGGCACTCTCTCTCGGCATCCGGCGCTCTCTCTCTCTCATGCGTCTGGGGTTACTGCTGAGGCCTGTGACTGGGCCACCAGTTGTCATGCTGAACATCATAGCATCATTATCCTAGGCGTGCCCATGTCACTGCTGAGGCCTATCACAGGTCTCAGTGGTGACCCTGGGTATACAGTGGGGAAAAAAAGTATTTAGTCAGCCACCAATTCTCCCACTTAAAAAGATGAGGCCGGCCTGTAATTGACATCATAGGTAGACCTCAACTATGAGAGTCAAAATGAGAAAACAAATCCAGAAAATCATATTGTCTGATTTTTAAAGAATCTATTTGCAAATTATGGTAGAAAATAAGTATTTGGTCAATAACAAAAGTTCATCTCAATACTTTGTTATATATCCTTTGTTGGCAAAGACAGAGGTCAAACGTTTTCTGTAAGTCTTCACAAGGTTGGCACACACTGTTGCTGGTATGTTGGCCCATTCCTCCATGCAGATCTCCTCTAGAGCAGTGATGTTTTGGGTCTGTCACTGGGTAACAAATGCTTTCAACTTCCTCCAAAGGTTTTCTATGGGGTTGAGATCTGGAGACTGGCTAGGCCACTCCAGGACCTTGAAATGCTTCTTACGAAGCCACTCCTTCGTTGCCCTGGCGGTGTGCTTGGGATCATTGTCATGCTGAAAGACCCAGCCACATTTCATCTTCAATGCCCTTGCTGATGGAAGGAGGTTTGCACTCAAAATCTCACGATACATGGCCCCATTCATTCTTTCATGTACACGGATCAGTCGTCCTGGTCCCTTTGCAGAGAAACAGCCCCAAAGCATGATGTTGCCACCCCCATGCTTCACAGTAGGTATGGTGTTCTTTGGATGCCACTCAGCATTCACTCTCCTCCAAACACGACGAGTTGTGTTTCTACCAAACAGTTCTACTTTGGTTTCAACTGACCATATGACATTCTCCCAGTACTCTTCTAGAACATCCAAATGCTCTCTAGCAAACTTCAGACGGGCCCGGATATGTACTGGCTTAAGCAAGGGGACACGTCTGGCACTGCAGGATCTGAGTCCCTGGCGGCATAGTGTGTTACTGACAGTAGCCTTTGTTACATTAGTCCCAGCTTTCTGTAGGTCATTCACTAGGTTTATTATTTATTTATTTATTTATTTATTTATTTATTTATTATGCTTACTTATATAGCACCATCATATTCCGCAACGCTTTACAGACATTGACAGTCACTGTCCCATATAGGATTCACAATCTACATTCCCTATCAGTATGTCTTTGGACTAGGTCCCCCCGTGTGGTTCTGGGATTTTTGCTCACTGTTCTTGTGATCATTTTGACCCCATAGGGTGAGATCTTGCTCCTTCAGACGGGCCCGGATATGTATTGGCTTAAGCAGGGGGACATGTCTAGCACTGCAGGATCTGAGTCCCTGGCAGTGTAGTGTGTTAATGACGGTAGCCTTTGTTACGTTAGTCCCAGCTTTCTGCAGGTCATTAACTAGGTCCCCCCGTGTAGTTCTGGGATTTTTGCTCACCGTTCTTGTGATCATTTTGACCCCACGGGGTGAGATCTAGCGTGGAGCCCCTGATCGAGGGAGATTATCAGTGGTCTTATAAGTCTTCCATTTTCTAATTATTGCTCCCACAGTTGATTTCTTCACACCAAGCTGCTTGCCTATTGCAGATTCAGTCTTCCCAGCCTGGTGCAGGTCTACCATTTTGTTTCTGGTGTCCTTCCACAGCTCTTTGGTCTTCACCATAGTGGAGTTTGGAGTGTGACTGAGGTTGTGGACAGGTGTCTTTTATACTGATAACAATGTCAAACATGTGCCATTACTACAGGTAATGAGTGGAGGACAGAGGAGCCTCTTAAAGAAGAAGTTACAGGTCTGTGAGAGCCAGAAATCTTGCTTATTTGTAGGTGACCAAATACTTATTTTCCACCATAATTTGCAAATAAATTCTTAAAAAATCAGACAATGTGATTTTCTAGATATGTTTTCTCATTTTGTCTCTCATAGTTGAGGTCTACCTATGATGACAATTACAGGCCTCTCTCATCTTTTTAAGTGGGAGAACTTGCACAATTGGTGGCTGACTAAATACTTTTTTCCCCACTGTATGTCGCTGAGAAGTCCGAGAGAGAATGTCCAGGAGAGATAAAGGAATGTGAATATGAATGCTTTTTTTTTTTTTTTTTTTTTTTTTTTTTACACCTCCCCTGGGCCTCTACCTACTATACTCTGGGGTCTGAAGAGACACCAGATTAGGGTGGGTTCACACTTCCGCTCGGACTCCGTCCGCCGTGAATCCGACCTAAATGTCTGAAAAAAGGATTGGGAAAGGATAGGGAAAGGTTTTAGACAGTTTGCTTAAAAACCCATTCACTTCAATGGGTTTTTAAAGCAATGCGCGTGTACGATTGCACCCTCTGCGTTGCAAAGCAGTTTTTTTCATCAGAAATAAAGTTGGACACGCAGGACTTTGGCTTTGTGGTGCAGAGGGTGCAACCGCACAGGTGCATTGTTTTAAAAACCCATTAAAGTGAATGGGGTTTTAAGCAAACCGTCTCAAACCTTTCCCTATCCTTTCCCAATCCGGGCGCAAGTGTGAACCCACTCTTATAATAATGTCACTTTCATTTTGAAATAACTTTGTGTGTTTTCCTTAGAGAGCTAGAAATTGGATAGATATGTTCCTAGGAGTCCTGAGAGTGTTTTATACTATGTTTTAAGCCATTTAAAGGTGTGGTTTATACCAAACTATCCAAAACTAATCAGTGATCCGAGACATCCGAACCCAAAACGAAACGAGAGGTTTGCCTATCTCTAGTTCCAACAAGTAACAAAAGGGGTCCCATAGCAAAACTTGGAATAGGCACTTACTCTACCATGACCATATTCTGAAGCAAATTCAGAATATATAAACATTATCAATCCATTGATTTCCATTATTCACAAAATTATGTAACCGTGAAGGGATGATGCAGAAAGTGATGTCACACTAAAGTCATAATGCACATCATAACATCATAACAAAGCACAAAAAAAAAAAAAATGATGTCGCAGGAAAGGTGTAACACATACAGTCATCACTAAGTGAACCTATACTGCACCCATTGCTAAATGGAGCTATAACAGGAGTCCCTGCACGGGGGTTACTGACAGTCAAGTCATGACCATGACTAACCCCTTCATAGAGCAGTGAGAACTTCAATCAGTTTGATGGAAGCACTCATTACTAGGCCAGGAAGCAAGCAGTACACATTGTTCCATGCTGTTTGCTCTCCGGTCATGAAAAGGTGGGGGCACAGCTGGGGTGCATTATATTTATTGCAGGGGGACTAGAAGGCATGGGAGGAAATACAATTATAATAGGGGCACGGGGGCACTACTATATCTTATATGGGTTACTCACAGTCATCAGTTGAAGAACTGCGAGTAACCCTTCCTAGCATGAGGACTCCAGCATCCCTGCCATAGGTAACCAGGGCCACGTGATTATAATCAAGTGATCCTGGCTTGTACTATGGATCACATTGGCAAGGCACACTTCTAGAGCAAGAGTGCTCTTCATCAGTTTGTTTGGTGATGGGTACATTCCGAGTGCCGAGTTATACTTCCAAGTTATTGGGCCTCAACTACTACTGGTAGATACTGTTATTTCTATTGATGGTGGGACAAGCTATTTAAGCATTTGCATCATTCAATGTTACAATTTTTCTTTTATACTTTAATCTCCCAGTTATCTGCTAGTCTATTAAACCTATATAGCGAGGCTTGAAACAAATACAAGACATTTCTTGGATTCTAAAAAGGAACACGTTCCTGTGATTTACAGAGCGTAGAAATTAGGAAATCATTTAATGGACCTAATTATTAAAATTTAGAACAATATTATAAGACATGTCTAACTGCCATAGACACATAAAACGTGAACTGCAGACATTTGTGATGTGTCTGACGCATGCAGTGAAGGACAGGATGTGAATGGCACGCTGTGTGCTGTTAATTTAGTCAGCTGAGAACATGAGCCCCCTGCTGTCCTTGAGTCCTCTCATGTTTCAGATGGTAAAACCCCACCAAAGACTTAAGCATGGAACTTCCGCTCAGTACTCCCTGCGGTGCCTTCCAGGACCTGCTCTAAGTGACTGTCTTACTTTCATCTGTCCAGTTTATGTCAGTCATTCTTTTAATGTATATATCCCCAGCCCCAGAATCTTCACAATCCCCCCTCCTCCTCCTGCATGCTATGTCACAGTTCTTTCTATTCACATTGAAGAATGTCATAGACACGCTTTGTAGGTATACATTCATATGAGTCTAACTTCTTTTACATTTACTATAAAGACTGCTACCAGTGTAACGTATAATGTACACTTGGTTTTATCTGTTATGTCTGCCTCTGAAAGCTAGTAGCTGCCAGTTCTAGCAAACCATGCTATATTTAACCCATTTAAAACCAAATTTGTTCTCTTTCAACATGGAGATTATACATTTATTTCTTCCTCTACATGCAGTATCGAATATACTTCATGTAATTTGTATATATATAAAAGGGAACATTATTAAGATAGTGTTAAATTACTTTTATCCTCACAATTGCCAATTAAATGGGTGTAATGTAATAAAATAATAGGTTTTTACCTCTTAATAAGTTCTTACACTTATAATGAGATCAGATTCTCTAACTTATTAGCTACAAAAGGTGGTGCTAGATGTAAGTTCCTTTTTTATTTACCAATTTGCATATTCCTTGTCCAAAATCAAAGCTGACGAAGTGGAATTCAATCTGAATTTCAGGAAATATTCGATTCACATCAAATCCGGATTTCCTCACGCTTCGTGGTAACGAATCGCATTTTTTCATAAAATGGCTGCTCCACATTAGGACATGGGGCAAGAAACTCTGGGAACATAGGATCACCCACAATGACATGCGTGCAGCCAATCAGCAGTCAGCCAGCCCTGTGATGTCACAGCTCTTTAACCCCCTTTGCGACCGCCCACAGCATCGGGAGCGGGTGTTAGCTGTAACTGACAGCTAAAACCCTGCTCCATACCCACCAGTCGGAGCGCAGCTCCGTTCGCATGTTTTAACCTCTTAGATGCTGTGGCGAGATCGTGGGGTGCCGATATACATCTTCTGCAGCCTGGGGTCTGGCCAGTGACCCCCCAGCTGCTAGTAGCCCCCAGTACCTGGTTGATCCTGCCCAGAAGTGAGGAAGTCAGCCTATGCGTCTTCCTCTATAGACTGCAACACACGTATATTGCAGTCTATAGTGCTGAACCGGTGATTCTATTCCACTTTTAGGCTCTCTGCAGTCAGGAAATAGCTGTTTTTGAACGCCATTCGCCGCAAGTTAATTTGGATCGAATCGAATTGTATCGGAAAATTTGGCGAAGCTGCCGAATCAAATTTTTGAAAAATGTGCTCTTCTCTAACCATTATATAACAAGACAATGAAGCGACATCACTTTATTATACAGCATGATTCTATTATACCATTATAGGATTATATCATTATAGGACAAGACAATGAACTGACATCACTTTATTTTTAGAGTATACTAAGATTCTACGTTTATATGAGTCAGAAGGGGCAATGTTTCTCATCATTACCCCTTCTGACCCACGTCGAGACCTCTCACACAGCCAGTCAGTACCGTACTTTACACCGATGAGAGGCAAAAACCTTGAAATTGCTGTTTGCAAATGGAAAACTCCTCCTTTTGAAGGAGTCATACTGGCTGGGCTATTATTCCCTTAGGTTTCTTTGAAAAACAGGTATCAGTCTATAGGGAGCTACCTTCCAATAGGTGGAGCTAGGAGCAGTTTACCTTTACAGTGGGGAAAAAAAAGTATTTAGTCAGCCACCAACTGTGCAAGTTCTCCCACTTAAAAAGATGAGAGAGGCCTGTAATTGTCATCATAGGTAGACCTCAACTATGAGAGACAAAATGAGAAAATATATCTAGAAAATCACATTGTCTGATTTTTTAAGAATTTATTTGCAAATTATGGTGGAAAATAAGTATTTGGTCACCTACAAACAAGCAAGATTTCTGGCTCTCACAGACCTGTAACTTCTTCTTTAAGAGGCTCCTCTGTCCTCCACTCATTACCTGTAGTAATGGCACCTGTTTGAAATTGTTATCAGTATAAAAGACACCTGTCCACAACGTCAAACAGTCACACTCCAAACTCCACTATGGTGAAGACCAAAGAGCTGTGGAAGGATACCAGAAACAAAATTGTAGACCTGCACCAGGCTGGGAAGACTGAATGTGCAATAGGCAAGCAGCTTGGTGTGAAGAAATCAACTGTGGGAGCAATAATTAGAAAATGGAAGACTTATAAGACCACTGATAATCTCCCTCGATCAGGGGCTCCACGGAAGATCTCACCCCGTGGGGTCAAAATGATCATCGGTGAGAAAAAATCCCAGAACCACACGGGGGGACCTAGTGAATGACCTGCAGAAAGCTGGGACTAACGTAACAAAGGCTACCGTCAGTAACACACTACGCTGCCAGGGACTCAGATCCTGCAGTGCCAGACATGTCCCCCTGCTTAAGCCAGTAGAGTTCCAGAAGAGTATTGGGAGAATGTCATATGGTCAGATGAAACCAAAGTAGAATGACAACGCGTCGTGTTTGGAGGAGAGTGAATGCTGAGTTGCATCCAAAGAACACCATACCTACTGTGAAGCGTGGGGGTGGCAACATCATACTTTGGGGCTGTTTCTCTGCAAAGGGACCAGGACGACTGATCCGTGTACATGAAAGAATGAATGGGGCTATGTATCGTGAGATTTTGAGTGTAAACCTCCTTCCATTAGCAAGGGCAGCGACAGCCCCAAAACATCACTGCTCTAGAGGAGATCTGCATGGAGGAATGGGCCAACATACCAGCAACAGTGTGTGCCAACCTTGTGAAGACTTACAGAAAACTTTTGACCTCTGTCATTGCCAACAAAGGATATATAACAAAGTATGAGATGAACTTTTGTTATTGACCAAATACTTATTTTCCACCATAATCTGCAAATAAATTCTTTAAAAATCAGACAATGTGATTTTCTGGATTTGTTTTCTCATTTTGTCTCTCATAGTTGAGGTCTACCTATGATGTCAATTACAGGCTGGCCTCATCTTTTTAAGTGGGAGAACTTGCACAATTGGTGGCTGACTAAATACTTTTTTTCCCCACTGTATTAGTAAGTGCAAAATTAAACTGGGATCCAAAATTTGGTCATTTTCCTTTTTGCTTTATAGAGATATTGCCTTTTTTTCGTTCTATTTTACTGGTGGGAGGCCAGTTTAGCAGAAAATACTGCCTTATTGGTTGTCACTTTTAAAGCAGCTTCTAGGTATGTTGTCACTTTGATGTGGCTTGAACATGATAAGTACATGTTGGATTTCAGCCTCTTAAAAGTCAGCTTAATATCAACCATTGTGGCTGAACTTTCTGCTTTTACTTCTGCAAAAAATAGTCGCCTCAAAAAACCAATAGCAACTTTGCTTTCACTTACATTAGGATTTTGAAATCCTCTTCGAAAATAATTTCTCTTCTGAGTCTCCAATTTGCTAATAACCTAGAATCTCAGATCACTGTATGAATCACAGTAAAATCTGTACAGTATATAACAAAATCATATGGCAATGTACAAGGACATGGCAGGGCTTAGCTTTTTTCTGTAATGCACTGTGGAATATGGTGGTGCTATATGATTAAGCAAAATTAATAAATTTGCGAACCATGCAGCCACACCTGCCTCAAGACTGTAAAGGGGAGGACCTACAAGCTAGGGGGCACAGTGGTGGCAATTTCTTAATTAGAAGTCAGAATAGGGGCATTTTTTAATCAGGGGCACAATTTTTTTCAGAGACACAGTATAGGGATATGAATCAAAATTGAGTAGCCAAAAGACATCTGGGTGACTGTACTTTGACCCAAGAAATAAAGCTAACTTATTATTTATATTTCATGGTACATGGCTTTAAAAAAAGTCCCATAGAACACTGGCATTTACCCTTTTAATTCTTTCCACTCCCAAAGGAAAAAAATGCAAATTATCAATAAATTATGTTTATCCAAAATGGTAAAAACCTCAACCAAAACAGACAATATAAAAAAGTTAGGACTCTTGAAATTAAATGATGAAAAAGAAATGCTTAGACCTTAAAGTGTAACTAAACTTTTGATTTTATGGCAGTATTTGTGTCATTAATACATTTTGTAATATACTTTATTAACAGGTTTCGGCTGTTCCTGCCTCTCACTGAGTAACTGTGTATGGGTTACGAGCTTGGATTATGGTGCTCTGTAAAATATAGAGAAAATGATGGTAGGGGGAGGGTCACTTCAAACTGTTATATCTTGGACAATGTATAACATACAAACTTGCTTTTGGTGTCATGTGAAAGAGGAGATTCTCCTCTTTCACATGGCACTAAGTTTGCCGTCCATTTTTATTATTTCTAGAGATATCCCTGGTTGAAAACACAGTCAGGATCGGGATATTTATATGCAGCTGCATAATGTATATGATAAACATCTCAATCCCGACTGTGTTTTCATCCAGTGATATCTCTGGAAATAATATAGCAATGAAAGAGGAGAGGATTTCCTCTTTCTTATGACACCAAAAGTAAGTTTGTAAGTTTAACACCTGAGATATACAGTAACTGGTTAAAATGACCCAACCCTTCCTTAATTTTCTCTACATTTTACACAGCCCCCTACTCCAATCCTGTACTCCATACACAGTAACATTCAGTGAGAGGCAGGAACAGCTCTCAATACAGAAGTAAGGGGAAGAGTGAAAAAATGCAGGATTTCACAGAAAGGATCCAAAATTTGTTAATAAAGTATATTACAAAATTTATTAATGACACAACAAATGCTGCCAGAAAATCTAAAGTTGTCTGAAAGTTTAGTTAAGCCTTAAGACCCCAAACCTTTATATACATACAGTGGGGAAAAAAGTATTTAGTCAGCCACCAATTGTGCACGTTCTCCCACTTAAAAAGATGAGAGAGGCCTGTAATTGTCATCATAGGTAGACCTCAACTATGAGAGACAAAATGAGAAAAAATATTTAGAAAATCACATTGCCTGATTTTTTAAGAATTTATTTGCAAATTATGGTGAAAAATAAGTATTTGGTCACCTACAAACAAGCAAGATTTCTGGCTCTCACAGACCTGTAACTTCTTCTTTAAGAGGCTCCTCTGTCCTCCACTCATTACCTTTAGTAATGGCACCTGTTTGACATTGTTATCAGTATAAAAGACACCTGTCCACAACCTCAAACAGTCACACTCCAAACTCCACTATGGTGAAGACCAAAGATCTGTGGAAGGACACCAGAAACAAAATGGTAGACCTGCACCAGGCTGGAAAGACTGAATCTGCAATAGGCAAGCAGCTTGGTGTAAAGAAATCAACTGTGGGAGCAATAATTAGAAAATGGAAGACATACAAGACCACTGATAATCTCCCTCGATCAGGGGCAAGATCTCACCCTATGGGGTCAAAATGATCACAAGAACAGTGAGCAAAAATCCCAGAACCACACGGGGGGACCTAGTCCAAAGACATACTGATAGGGAATGTAGATTGTGAGCCCTATATGGGACAGTGACTGTCAATGTCTGTAAAGCGCTGCGGAATATGATGGCGCTATATAAGTAAGCATAATAAATAAAAAAATAATAAACCTAGTGAATGACCTACAGAAAGCTGGGACTAACGTAACAAAGGCTACTGTCAGTAACACACTACACCGCCAGGGACTCTGATCCTGCAGTTCCAGACGTGTCCCCCTGCTTAAGCCAGTACATATCCGGGCCCGTCTGAAGTTTGCTAGAGAGCATTTGGATGTTCCAGAAGAGTACTGGGAGAATGTCATATGTTCAGATGAAACCAAAGTAGAACTGTTTGGTAGAAACACAACTCGTCGTGTTTGGAGGAGAGTGAATGCTGAGTTGCATCCAAAGAACACCATACCTACTGTGAAGCATGGGGGTGGCAACATTATGCTTTGGGGCTGTTTCTCTGCAAAGGGACCAGGATGACTGATCCATGTACATGAAAGAATGAATGGGGCCATGTATCGTGAGATTTTGAGTGCAAACCTCCTTCCATCAGCAAGGGCATTGAAGATGAAACAAGGCTGGGTCTTTCAGCATGACAATGATCCCGAACACACCGCCAGGGCAATGAAGGAGTGGCTTCGTAAGACGCATTTCAAGGTCCTGGAGTGACCTAGCCAGTCTACAGGTCTCAACCCCATAGAAAACCTTTGGAAGGAGTTGAAAGTCCGTGTTGTCCAGTGGCAACCCCAAAACATCACTGCTCTAGAGGAGATCTGCATGGAGGAATGGGCCAACATACCAGCAACAGTGTGTGCCAACCTTTTGAAGACTTACAGAAAACGTTTGACCTTTGTCATTGCCAACAAAGGATATATAACAAAGTATTGACGATGAACTTTTGTTATTGACCAAATACTTATTTTCCACCATAATTTGCAAATAAATTCTTTAAAAATCAGACAATATGATTTTCTGGATTTGTTTTCTCATTTTTTTCTCTCATAGTTGAGATCTACCTATGATGTCAATTACAGGCCTCTCTCATCTTTTTAAGTGGGAGAACTTGCACAATTGGTGGCTGACTAAATACTTTTTTTTCCCCGCTGTATTAGTAAGTGCAAAATTAAACAGGGATCCAAAATTTGGTCATTTTCCTTTTTGCTTTTTAGAGATATTGCCTTTTTTTCGTCCTATTTTACTGGTGGGAGGCCAGTTTTGCGGAAAATACTGCCTTATTGATTGTCACTTTTAAATCAGCTTCTAGGTATGTTGTTACTTTGATGTGGCTTGAACATGATAAGTACATGTTGGATTTCAGTCTCTTAAAAGTTAGCTTAATATCATCAACCATTGTGGCTGAACTTTCTGCTCTCAGTTCTGCAAAAAATGGTTGCCTCAAAAAACCAATAGCAACTTTGCTTTCACTTACATTAGGATATCTTGTTTTTCTTATGATAGACTGGAAGGGTAAGTATCCAACCTAAGGCCAGCCCGGTACAAAGGTTTATAGGTATCATAGCTAATAGTATCTGCCCCGTGTCCTCTATAGAGTTAAAATTCTATGAAATGTTCACAAAAAAATTCCATTGAAAAGTTCCAGAGGGAGAGTCTTATCAAAGAAAAAGGACAGAATACATGGTGGAACTGAAAAAAAATCCTAGGAAATCTGGACTTGGATAGGGTGTTGATCTTCTTAAAGAGGTGGCCTTTAAGAAAGGTTTCCATATATTTTTAACTTGTCCAATACATGCATTGTGTATATTATTAATATTATTATGCCATTATGGCACCACTTCAACCCATTTAGCCAGTCCAATCCATGTTGCTGTGAATTTTCTGATTGATAGATGTGTAGGGTCAATCAATGAACTAATCTGGTAAGAGAGACAAAATAGTAAATGGCTTGTTAAATTGTGAAATGAATGTGTTCTTAAACAAATCATTTTCACATCAATAGTGTTGGGCTTTTCTATTGATTCCTGTTGAGAACAATGAAGTCTTCTGTAAAGACATCTTGAAATGGCTTACTTTTAGCTTAATAGACCCAGGTAGTAAAAAGGCGAAAACTTAGGACTGTCAATTGTTACAAATTATTATTGGCAACTAGAAAGAAAAGTTTTCAATGGGTTTGAGATCTGCAGAAAAATTGAACTGTTTGTGGGGCTTGGTAGAAAAATGTCATATTCACTGTCATACTAATAGTGAGTCATACAGTATATTAAAGGGAATCTGTCAGAGAGATTTGGAACACTAAACCACCCACAGGTTCTTATAGCCCACAATAAAAAAAATCTTTATACTCACCCTACTGCTGTATTCCTTGTGCAGGCGCAGTTCTTCACTGAAGCCAGGGGAGTACACCTCGGCTACAGTGTGCATGCCCTGTACCTACAGCACTTGCGAAGTAAAGCAGAGGTGTACATCCTCAACTTCACTGAAGAACTGTGCAGGCCCCAGAAACACCAGAGATGAGTCCAGTGAGACATAGTATAAAGGTCTTTTTTAAAAATCTTGGCAAGGATGGATTGAAAACAGGGCAATTTGGAACACTAAACCCTAGGTCTATAAGGTACTGTGGGTGGTTTAGTGTCCCAAATTGACCTAATGGGTTTCCTTTAAGTGTTCATGTTTCCTTTAAGAAATCATGTAAGGCAGGACAAAACTCTACTATACAGCACCATCAGTGTGCCATCTTAGGAAGTAGGAAGAGAAACCTGCTCAACAGGTCAGCCATTTAGTGCCAGTGTACCATAGTCCTGGTACATTGTGCTATGTACTTCCTTCAATGTCTGGAATTTCACCTTAGTGTAAGGCTATGTTCACATTTGCGTCAGAGACTATGCAGGAGACTCTGTTGCAGTGTCCGCATAAAATCCATGGCTGAAAAAGTCCTGCACGCACTGATTTTTCGTCTGCATCTTTTAGTTTTAAAACAACAGTCACCTTCCAGACGCCTTTGTATTGAATGGGGTCCATTGGCTCAGCATGTAACCGCTATTTTAGTGGTGTGCCTGTCTGTTGTTCTGGTCCTCTGATGGCCCAGAACAACGGACAGGCGACACGAGTGTGAACCTACTGTTATAATAACCTAGGCAACACAAAAAGCAACAACAGTCCTTGATTCCACGACAACAAAATGCCATTTTTTTTTTTTTATCTGTGACATGAGTAGACAGAACTTCCAAATAACTAACTAGTGTAATTTTAGTGTTGTGTAGAATTCCAGTTTGCTCATCTTTGATAGAGCCATTGCCAAATATATAGTTAATGGAGTTGTTTGAGACATAAAATATTTTTCCAAATGAAGCAATAACAAAAAATACCAAAAGAGCCTATACTTACCAGCTAAATTGCTCATTGATCCAGCACTACCATTCCTGTGGCTCTTTGCACTCTTTTTTACATGGCTGCAGAATGTATGTGTTCATCTACCTATGTGATCACTACAACCTATCATTGGCTTCTGTAGTGTATGCCATGGGACCAGCGATTGGCTTAAGGGGTCATGTTGGTTGTCATCAAAATAAACAAAGGCCGATGGGGGCTAGTGGAGTGGTAGTGCTAGAATGGCGCGGATTTCACAGGTACAGTAAGTGACAGTTGTGTTATTTGTTATTTTATTTCCCCTTTAGTTCAATGTTACACAAAATTCCCAAGCTTTGTATATATATATATATATATATATATATATATATATTGTCAATGCGGGACCTTCCAGGGGCTGGTTACCAGGCAAGTAAGACACTGGAGGAGTGTGTGCAGATTCACACTAGTGCTTTATTGGCAGGAGTTCACAGAGTCCATAACATAAATGGCTTTCAGCCTCTGCCTGCCTACTATATATATGTTTACAATAATATATATATATATATATATATATATATATATATATATATATATATATATATATATATATATATATATATATATTTATTTATTTTTTTTTATTTTTTTTAAATAGATAGATAATGCTGTTTTGTTAAGGCTTATTTGCTATTAAACACAGTTTTGGCAGGGCTTATTTTATACATTTTTGTACAGAAGATGCAACAGGCGTGTCCTTGCTTCTTTAATCTAAGAGGGCAGAAGTATTGTTATTGTTGGATGTGTGAGAAAGTTCCATGTCAGTAAACAGGTGTTCTACGCCCCATACCCTGTGAAAAGTCTAGTTCTGTGCTAGTGCAAAGACTCCCTACTGCAAGAACTTAATGACTATTCAACCCCATCACAAAAAAAATAAAACCCTTTAACAACTTTTGTACACTATTTATTCCTGAAAAGGTGAGGTGAACCATAAAATCTCAGAGCAGAATACAAGAGCGTTCATGACATCAAACCATTGCCCTTTCAATGTGTTTTTTAATCTGTGAAGCATAGTTTAATGTATAGTGTAAAGATTTTTTTAAAGTATGAACTCAGGACTCTGTCAGGATTATAGGGCTCAGTTTCAATAAATTACAATATGAATAGAGAAAGACCTCTGCTGGAACTCATATTACAAGTGTGTCTCTCACCCTCTTCATCGTTTCTAATGCTTATTATTTTGATAGCAATACATTCAATGGTGGGATTTAGAGAGATTCTTGACATTAACCCTGTTATGAGAGAACTTGAATGAGTTGTCAGTTTAAGATGTATTATGTTCAATGGTATGTATTATGCATTTACTTTTCAAAAGAAACAAAGCAAAATCCACATCATCATGTGACCAACGCCACTGTGGAGACATGGTAGGCAAGATAGATCAATAGACCTGTAGTAAAGGCCACTGCTAGTAGTAAAGGTTGTGTTTAATTGTTGTACTGATGTACAACATGTTTTATGCTTGTTTATACTGTTTTTTTGCTCTTTATGTTGGTTCCTAAAGAATTAACCAGCCATTCTTATACTGCTCTATAAACAGGAGTGGATCCTGATCTGAGTTTTCTAGAAAGTGGGTGGAGTTAGTTCTTTCTTAGCAATAAAAGCCTTTAGCCAGGATTTGGGCTTGCAATGGTTAGTTAGCAAGTTAACTTTGGGAGTGTAATTGTGTGTGGGAGAGCACCTTCAGCTCCCTAGGTTAGTTAGTGGCAGTTACTGTATGCCACAACAGGATGTCTCACACTAATAGACTGCATAGCTTGCAGAAAAATGCCTTCTTTTGTAATCGATTATCTCCAAATGTTGCCTCTATATTATATACTGTATGTACATAAATATCAGATCAGAATTTATTGGTACATCTCTGACAGGTCCAGAGTAAATTATAATGCCATAAAGTTTCTGGAACTGTGATAATGATGACCTATAGTTTATCAGTATTACACTAGACATCCCACTGACCAACTGTTTGAAGAAGCAGCTTTGTTTGGGAGTCAGATATCAGGTCAGTGGTGTCACATTCATTGTTCACATGACCTAATAATAATAATGCATTTTATTTATATAGCACCAACATATTCCGCAGCACTTTACAAATTGTAGGGTCCAAAGAGATACATTACAGAGAAATAGTCAATTCACACAATGGAACTGAGGGCCCGGCTTGCAAGAGCATATAATCTATTAGGTAGAGGGGGTGACACAAGAGGTAGCAGGGTCGGCATCGGAGGTAGCATTACTTTTACTGTTTGTGATAGATGTTACTTTCATTACACATAAATAATGCTGTTTGAGCCGTCACCCGTCAGTGTCCTTTAATGTGCAGATGGTGTCTGGACATATAAGGTTAAAGTCTGATACAGCATCATATCTTGTGGAATAATGCGGGAGTGTGAACAGAGGAGGGTTCGTTTTAGGCATTCAAACTGCTAAAGGGTTTACATTAGGAATTGTGATAGACCTGACTGAAAAGATGTGTCTTTAGCTTGTGTTTGAAGCTGTACATATTTGGGAGTTAATCTGATTGTCCGGGGTAGAGCATTCCAGAGAAGTGGCGCAACTCGGGAGAAGTGTCTTGGATACGGGAGTGGGAGGTTCTGATAATAGAAGATGTTAATCTTAGGTCATGGGTTGGGTGATAGACAGAGATGAGGGAGGAAATGTAGGGAAGTGCAGCATTATTGGGAGCCTTGTGGATGAGGGTGATAAGTTTATATTGTATTCTGTATTGAATAGGTAATCAATCATCTAGCATCAGCCACTGTAATAAATTTGGTGCATTTTCAGACCGTCTGTGTACGTTTAAACTGTCTAACTATTAGTAAATGTGAGCCAATGTGTGCAATGTGTGATTTCTTAAATGTCTATTATTAAACAGCATTAGCAGAGGGGAAAAGCAGCTGATATATAAGCAAATTTAAATCTGGGAAGAAAAAAAAAATCTATTTTTTAGCAACTGCAATAATTGGGATTTTCTGTTGGATTCTGTTTGTATTCGGTAGATTGGAATCATGTGTTGGACGGTCTTTGCTTGAGATTAAAACCAATCTGCTTAGTACATTTTCTATGCAAATACATAGCACCAAATAGAGAGATGAGTCTCTGCTGATTAAGAAATCAAATAGAATGATTGGTAATCCTGCTGTGGAGGACTCTAAAAGAATTGAGAAAATCTCTTGAATCATATCACAGCTGTGACGCTCTGGAGAGGCCAAGCTTTGGCGCAGGCTTTGAGGAACGACAACGTAAATTACCATGGGCAAGAGTCTGTAAATAAAAGACTTGTGACAAAGTAGTCTACACGCTAAATTAGCACATGATTTTTTTATTCCTTTTTTTCTTGCCAAATGGTAAATAGCAAAGAAAAGAGCAGAGTAGTAGAGAGAGGAAAAAAATGAATTTATGTACGTACTTACTACTAATTTCTGTTTATTAATGAGACAGCTAATGTTCACTGACAGTGTTATTCATGGGTAGGTTTCCCAGTTCAGTAGCACTGAAAGAGAGGCCATGCGGAATCTTTTCTCCCTTGTCGAGACCCTTTCGACACTGGTGACACCAGGGGTGCACCTTCTATGAGGTGACCTAAGGTGATGGCTTCAGGCGGTGCCTCATGGAATAAACTGGGGGGCGGCATTCTTTTTTTCTAATTGGCCGCTATTTATTGTATTATTGCAATAAGTAGCGTCCGATACTTTTTACTCACCCATCCACACTCCTGTGCAGGCTGGCTCCTGTGCAGGGGTGCCATATACTGGGGGGGGGGGGTTGCAACAAAAAGGGGTCATATACTGTGGTGAGGCAAAAAAGGGGGTCGTACACTGTGGGGGTGCCAAAAAAGGGGGTCATATACTGGGGCCAAAAAAGGGGGGCCATATACTGTGGGGGGCTAAAAAGGAGGTCATATATTGTGGGGGAGTCAAAAAAGGGCGGCCGTATACTGAGTGGGAACCAAAAAAAAAAGGTGGTTGTGTATCATGTGAGGGCCAAAAAAAAGGAGTTGTGTACCGGGAGCGTACCTGAATTTTTTTTTGGGGAGCACATTTCTATAGTTCACCTCAGGCAGCAGAGAGGCTAGGTTCACCCCTGGGTAACACAGATGCTGAGGAGTGTGTGATTGTCCCCCTCACTTCCCTGAAGAATTTGCTATAGGTGTTCTCATCTCTATCTACATTCTCATACAGTACATACTGTATCATCTCTTCACCCTACCTCTGAAGGCTGCAGTAAGCCTCCCTATCTATACTTTAATAAAGTACAGCAAGCATGCTCTGCCCTCCCTAAAATGTGGATGCTTTTTCCACTATTTACAATCTCATCTACCAAAAAAAACCTCCTTCCCCCAACTGCTGCTATCTTTAACCCCAGCAAGAGGTAAAGGGGACAGGAAAAAGAGTTGGCACAGACAGAAGCAGTGTGCTATCAGATCTATGTCTGAGGCAGCAGCACAATCAGCTATTTGAAGGAGTTGTACAGCCTCTAGAGCAACAAAGTGGTAGAAAAATTTGAATGAAAGTTGCATAATTTTGCAATCAAAAAGCCAATCAACAATAATGGCACAAAAATGTCAATATTCATTAAGTGCATTGTATGGTTGTAGACAATTTTCTTTTGCACATAACTAGGTTATGTCCAGTGCACCCCCCTGGGGCAGTGCCTATAATGCCAAGGCAGGTTTCAGTTATTAAAAAATATTATATACAGTACAGTGGTTTGAGTAGCAAGCTCTCCTCTCCAGGCAAACTTAAACCAGTCACGGACTGTACTGCTTAAAGGGAAACTCCTTCAAAAATTTCTCATATGAATTTGCCATTAGGAACTCCTATAGACTCCTTAATGAATAACCAGACAGATCCAGAATATGTATGAGTCGTGTTCTAAAAGCAGGAAAAGAATGAAGCAAGTAACAAAGGTAAGATGTCTTACTGCTGTCTAGTTGCATCTCTGGATGAAAAATACTTGTGACTTGCATTTAAGATGCCCTTCCAACACTATCAACCCTAGATTTTTTTAAAAATCTTATTTCTTTATCGCCAACATATTCCGGAGCGCTTTACAGAGACTGTAAACACTAAAATAGGGCTCACAATCTAATATATGGAGAATATCCAATGATATTGCACATATGCTATGAAGTATATTTTCAGTTAACATTATAATTCTATGGAAAAGGCCTTCAATCCTTTACTATGAGATAAATAGATGGATTACAACATTATATTCAGTCTATGACAAAATGGGAGCTAAATAATTACTTGGAATGGATTCTGGGACTTTACATGTGGATCCTATCTTTAAGACAGGCCCTCAATGTGTGATCTTTAGGGGTACCATGTTCAGGACTCCAACGGATCATCAGAATGTAGGGACAGCTAAAATATTTTCTGGAGCCAAGAAGAATGGTTCAATAGTTAAGAAAATAATGGAAGAAATAGAATAAAAAGTCGGCACAGTGTTGATGCTTCAGCGGAAATGTAATTTACGGCACAGTAAAATACACATTTTTGTGATTCTCCCTTTTGCCCAGGTATACTATTATTCTCTTTGCATTAATAATAGTTATTTAGGTGTCAGTTTGGGGATATTTCTCAGTTTCTGTAAAGCATAGGGTATACTGACACCTAATAATTAGAGCAGCACCATCCAACCACCCATTGGGCATAATATTTAGGAGATCTATTTGGTTTCCACACTATAGGCCTTATGTGTAAAAATGAGCACAGACAATGACTTGCCCGAAGCTCCAAGATTCCAGATTTCATTTTCCAGGGAAGTCAGGAAGATATAATAGTTGTCTGTTGCCATAGGCGACTGCTTTTTTTGTCTGCAAGCCCAAAGTCTTTTACACGTATTAATGTGGGTTTAATGTTTCTGGGGCCGGAGTTTTATATTTTCCAGAAAAGAATTCTCATAAACGATAATAGAACCAAATAATTGTGTAAATGGTTCTAATTAAAGCCCACACTCATCAAAGGAATAACAGTGCTGCTATGAGCCGGCCAAGTGGGAAAAGATGTAGGAAAAACACAGAACAGCTTAAAGCAAACACCACTTGTGCACACAATGAAACAATGTGCGTAGATGGACAGGGAGGAGAATGGCGGCTGAGCATGTTATTTGCTAATATAAAAGAATGACACATCCAATATATAGTTAGCCCTCCTGGAGGAATCAGATAATGTGACAATATCTAAAATGAGGCTTACTGTACATTATTACATTATTACATTGTCTAAGCACAAGGGCTTTAATAACTAAACATCAGTATAGAAGTTATACACACTTTTACATTATTTTATTTTATTACTGAAAAAAAAAATCTCTCAGTTTCAGTTTCCCTTCAAAATTATAAAAATAATCTATACCTATAGAGTTAGTGACATTGTTATGTCATCCACAAGGCACTACACACACCTAATGGCCTCGGTATCCTAGGCTGACAATTGCCATTTTTTGTTCTTGTTTTGTAATTGTATCAACATCCTCATAGTTCCAGATAGAATAAAACACCAGCACACCTTCTGCTACTTCCTTAAAGGGGTTGTCCAGGAATTACAGAATTTTGCCAGGAGGCCGGGGAAGGTGAAAAAAAACAAAACGAAACCAAAACAACATATTCACCTATCCCCGATACTCTGGTGTCCCCCAACACTATCCGGTCCAACAGCACCCGGGCCTTGTTCCTCCAATAGTCCCTGCCACAAGTGTAATCAGTGGCATAAGTGGCCTAAGGAAAGGAACTGGGACATCACAGGTGACATATGTGAGTGATGTCGAAAAATGTTGTTCACACCAGATCTTATAATCCTTGCTGACAGCCCATGACTCACAGAGTGGCTCCAACAACGCATGTGCCACCAGTTCGCTGATGGCACCCGTGCTTCATCTTTTTGAGACTCAGATAGAGAGGTTCTGATGATCACCAACTGCACATGCGGGATCCTATCCTTTTGCACATGTGCAGTACGTTTCCCTAAACACTGATTCACTCCCGGGCTGTCTCAGAGCCGCATGAGCATGACTTTCATGATTATTCCTCACAATTATCCATTAACTAACTTGGCTCATTAATCCAATCCTTTATGTAATCCTATACTTTGGTTGTATTGTATATAAGCATTTTTACTCACTTGCCCCTCCCCCCAACTTGGCAGGAAGGGGCTATGAGTGCATTTCTGTTTAGATACCTGTGTTTTTACATATTTTGTTATGCTCTACTTGGTACATGCGAAAAGAGGTATTCCCAACCCAAAACGCGTTGTGTTGTTGATTTCAATAAAGTTCATCTTTTGAAATTCATGGGTCTGGCAAACTTAAAAATCTATCTATCTATCTATCTATCTATCTATCCCCAATTATTATATATTTACTGATGTATTTGTTTATTTATGTAGTCTTTGTCTGGTCTACATTACAGTATGAATGGCCCAACCCATTAACACCACTGCGTTTCTTTTGTTACAGGGGTTTCCCCTTAACATAAGTGACTGAGTAATGTAGCAGGATTCAGTGTAGCTCTAATGGCAAGAGGAAGAAGCCCTCTGTCTTATGGGCCCAATTACAGCTACAACTGATCACACCTCTTTAGCTATGCCCTTGTCTATTGGTGCTTTGCTAGCAACCATTTGTATTTGTCTTCTAGCATCTACTACCCAAGACAGAGGAGACCAATAACTGAGTAGGACATAGTGTACATAAGAGGACAACTCAGGGGCTCATTTCCTGGTCATGTCTGGTATTTAGGAGTTTTAGGGATATATGCTTTGTATATTGCATATCATTATGTAGCACCTCTATCTCACTCATACATAGTGTAGTTTATGTGTTCTATGTGGTTTAGGGCATAACTCTGGAGTATAGAAAATGAAGTGAAATTCCAACAGTTTAAGTGTTTTGTGTATCAGATAAATCTAAAATTAATGGTTTCCTCATCAAGCCTACATACCAGTGAAATGATATATATGTATATATAACAGAGAATGACTCCTCTGTCCTCCTCATCCTCCAACACAGATCAGATCAATGCTCCTGACCCATGCCCTTTTCAGGGAAGTTTATTTTACAATTATGGATGACAAATAAACCAGAATTAAACTAGGGACGATGTCCAAGCTTTGCTCCCAATTGTACATTGTATTTTGCTGTTCCAGAAAGTCTCACCTGACGCTGAGATCATTAATCTCTAGATATCAAATGTTTCCAACTTTTCCAAACCACAGAGACATCACATAAACCTAAAACCAAACTATGCAAACCAAAAACCTTCAAAAATTTACTCATTAACCTATTAGTGTTAACTTTACAGATTAACTTTCAGAAAAGTACTGTATGAAAAATAATCAATAAAAGAAAAATCTGTGATATATAAAACATGTTTCCCATTCAGAATTAATTGACTGGAGAATAATGCAAATTTAGTGGTTTAACGGCTTTGTGTGATATAAAAACAAACTAAAATGTGTTAGAAGAAACCATAATGTAACATACTGACATTAATGTTTTATGCTCTTCTTGCTCTGTGGAAGCCTGCCAGTCCCTGGTTCTTGATGTTTATGTACTTCCATATAATGTCACATGACTGGAGGCAGGAGGCAATGTATATATATACTGTATATATATATATATATATATATATATATATGTGACATTGGCAGGAGCAAAATGTCACCAGCGTAGGTCTTGTAAACTGAAGTTACATGGCAGCGGTGGTTATGTCATATGAAGTTACATGGATGTCATGTCAATGCGTACTACTGCAAGCAACCCAAGACTGTTTAGGAAAAACAAAGAAACAATATGGAAAATAATATTATAATTATTTTAGTTCCTTTTAACATTTTTGACACATTTCAGTTTTATTTTTAGGTCCCTAAAACTTGCTAAGAAGTAGCCCCCTTAGAGCTTGTGTATCCTTCAGCTAGGCCGTGGAACAGTAGGGAATATTCTCCCCATGTCAGTAATATCACACCTACGTATACATAGACTTATCTATAACAAATTATTTGTGGGCTTTATTAACTAATGACCTATGTTATGCGACATCAATTGGGTTAGAATTGAAGGGCCTAACCTAACAAATATTTTTCGAAATGAATCTCGTGTGGTTTGCCCATCTTTAGTCTAAGACTCAGCACTACAGCTCTAACCTAATAATGGAGCTGAGCTAAAAAGAAGCCAAGGAGCAAAATCTGCATAGTTTGAGCCTTAACCTCTTCCCGACATCCGTCTACTATTACAGGGGATGCCGGGTCTCTAAAGATTGTGGCTACTCTGCTTCAGAGTGGCTGCCATAGCCACCAGAGCTAATGCCTATGATCAGAGTTCACCATTGTCACTGGCATTGCATTCAGTGATCGCCCCACAAAGTAAAAAAAAAAAAGCCCCCCAAGGCCAATCCCCATCAACCCCGTACCTCTTCAGGTGCAATATGGCTCCCACATTCCAAGACCGTCCTGTTCCTATGACAGATGGGAGCCTAATGAAGGCTCCCAGGCCTGTCATAGTAATATAGCTATTGAAGCTGGCTATGTAGCGAAAGTCCCATAGACTGCAATAAAGGCTGGCTAATAAAATACCGTGTTTCTCCAATAATAAGACCTACCCCGAAAATAAGCTCTAGCTACATTTTCCAGGTTTTTTTGGAGTAGGCTTGAAATATAAGCCCTACTCCATAAATAAGCCCTAGCTAATTTAACCTCTTCCTGACATCTGCCATGTGATTACAGCGGATGCCGGGTCCTTAAAGATGGCGGCCACTCTGCTGCAGAGCGGCTACCATATCTGCCATACCGGGTCTCCACGGAGACCTGGAGTTAATGCCAATGATCACTGTCTACTCTGATCAAGGGCATTGTTGAGCGTGACCCCCTCTCCTGCCCACCAAAGTAGCAGAACCGCCGGAGTTAATGCCCGCGATCAGAATGGACTCTGACCGCAGGCATTGCTAAGCCGCTTCCCCCCGCAGACCCTAGGGCCGGTCCCCACCCCCTATAGAATCTCCCTGTACAGTGGAGACCCGCAGTTAATGCCCGCGATCAGAGTCCTCTCTGATTGCGGGCATTGTTGAGTGTGCCAGTCCGTGACTCCCCCCTCTCTAAATCGACCCCCCAAAGCAGAGAAGCTATCCCTGGGGCTGGTCCCCACTGGCCCCGTACCTTTCACGCTGCAGGTCGGATCCCACATGGCGAGATCGCAGAAGCCGACCTGTTCCTTTGACAGCCGGGAGCCTTATGAAGGCTGTCATAGGAATATTACTATTGAGGCTATGACCAGCCTCATTAGTAATATAGATAATCTATACCTCCCAACTTTCAAAGGATTGAAAGAGGGACAAAATGTGCGACACTCTATGCGTGTCGTGGTGAATTTAGCTCCACCCACTTCTACGTTGACTCCGCCCGTTCTCATCTATTTTTCCATGTGCGCCCACACAGCATTATGCTCCTACTGTCACATTAACATTATTTGCCCCAACATTATAATGTTCCCCTCCAATTGCCCCACAGTATTAAGTCCCTCTCCTCGTGCCCCAGTTTAAACTGGCGGAAAATAAAGGGGGGCATTTAAATTGGGGCAGCTGGAGGGTGACATTAAACAATGTGGGTAGTTGGAGGGGGACATTAAACTGGGGGCAACTAGAGGCAGACATGTCCCCCTCCGGCTACCCCCCACGGTTTAATGTCCTCCTCCAGTTGCCCCCAGTCTAATGCCTCCCTTCATCTGCCCTCAGTTTAATGTCCCCTTCATCTGCCCCAGTTTAATATCTGCCTTCAGTTTAACTGCCCCCAGCTCCCCCTCTTGCCTACACATGTTCTCTTCTCTCCTTATCTTCGATCACTCTCTGTTCCCAGCAGCTTCCTCTGTGTAACATCACAGTCTGTCCTGCAGTATCCAGAATAGCTCCGCCCACACAAGAATCTGATCACATGGTCATGACGTCATCAAAGGTCCTTTCGCCCACAAGGATTTAGCATCTACCGTTTAGCCTTTACCCGACCGTAATAAAGTTTGTTAACAGCAAAACACTTCAGGGGCATAGCGGGACAAACTGTAAGCTATCCGGGACCACTGGACAGCAGTGTAAAATTGGGACTGTCCCGCCAGATGCGGGACGGTTGGGAGCTAAGGATAATCTCCCATAGACTGCAATCATCTATGGGATGATTGCAGGTTCAAGCCCCCCTAGGAGGGGTTAATAGTAAAAAAAAAAAAAAAGATAAAAAACACAAAATAATAAAAGTTTAAGCCCCCTCCCACTTTCACTAGAATACATCTAAAAATAAAATATTACTATGAAACACATACACATTAGGTATCCCTGTGTCCGAAAACGTCCACTCTACAAACTTATAAAAATATTTTACCTCTATAGTGAATGCCGTAGTGAAAAAAAAAAGATCAAAAGTGCCGAACTGCTGTTTTTTCGCTGTTTCACCTCTGATAAAAGTTGAAATAAAAAGCGATCAAATGTGTGATTGTTGTTCATGGAAAAAATTAAGACCTACCCCGAAAATAAGCCCTAGCCCTTTTTTTGGAAAAAAAAAAATAATATAAGACCCTGTCTTATTTTTGGAGAAACACGGTAGTTCAAAAAAAGTTTTAAAAAATCTATAAAGAAACTAAAATTTCTAATCACCCCTTTTTCCCTAGATTTGAAATAAAATAAACAAAACAAGCATAAACATATTATACATCCCCGTATCCAAAAACGTCCAGTCTACAAACATATAAAAATATTTTTCCCATTTTGAGAAAAAAATCAAAAGAGCCATTTTGCCTCCCTGTACATGAAAATATAAAAAAAAAGTTTAAAAAAAAGTTACGGTTGCTGGAATATGGCGGCAAATTTTTTATTTATATTTTTTTTTTAATTATTTTGCAAAGCCCTGATTGGGCAGCACTGTGGCTCAGTGGTTAGCACTGTAACCTTGCAGCACTGGAATCCTGAGTCTGAATCCTGCCAAGGACAACATCTGCAAGGAGTTTGTATGTTCTCCCTGGGTTTGTGTGGGGGAATGTAAATTGTGAGCCCTATATGGGACAGTGACTGACAATATCTGTAAAGAGCTGCAGAATATGATGGTGACCTATGTCATGCCCACACCATAGCCTTACATTGACTGTGCAGGAATCACCGCCCACTACCAGCATAAAGCTAGAGACACACTTGCTATGCTGCTGCAATATACAGTAGCACCATAGTGGATGAGATTTCTTCAAATCTCATACACATGCTGCTACTGAAACACACAATGTAAAGTGACCCGCACTGTAGGTTTGTAGGTTTTCACATGTACCATGTAACATACCGCTGCAAGGCTGACAGTACGCCAAATTCAGCACACTCAGTTTTCCAGTATGTGCCCCTGTACCAGAGATATCGGTGCTCATTGCCGATCTCATTGCCGATCGATGAGGCCAGCCCCTCTGACAGTGCAGTGATAACGGTGCCAAAACTAATGGCTCTGATACCTTGCACACCAGGGTACATACCTGCAAAACTGCACTGTCAGCTTTGCAGCAATATGCAACATGGCGTATGTTAGAGGATATGAAAGGTCCTCTTTAAACCTGCAGCAAGTCAGTTATTACTGCAGATATCACTACAGGTTTCAATGATTTCTGAATTTTGTTGCCGCAAAATCCACTTACTTTTGGCTTTCAGGGAAAGATGGAAATTTAACAGCGTGTCTCCCGTCTGAATATACAAAGAGGTGTGGGAAAGGGTTATCTCTAAGCAATTTTTTTGTAAACTAAATACTTTAGCTAAACAAATCTCTCAGATAATTTTTTCAATGTATCAGTGTACAAAAATGTATAGAGGATTTCCAATACTGAATATAACTGGAAGAAACCCTGAGCTATAAGAAATATTATCTCTGCAGGTTTTTAGTCTTTAGCAAAGTTTCCATTCACTTACGATATGCAAACCCTGCACTACACCATAGCTCAGTGGATCAGTTTTTCCCAGATTTTTACTTTAAATTTAACTAGAGAACATTTTCAAAAACAGCAAAAAAAGGAAGAAAGCTATTTTATTTTTATGCCATGACGTTTGATATCTCTTGAGGTTTTTGGCAGTTGTTATCGGAACAGGAGTCATTGAAACTGTGTGGACAAACTTGGGAGGCACTGAAAGGTTGTGTGGAGCCTCTATCTCAGCATAGCTGTCATGTCTGCTTGTTATTGTACATCATTGCCAGAAACAATATCTCTTGTTCTCCAAGAACAATTCAGCAGCTTCAATCCAAATTTAGAACCCATTTTCCTTCTGGGAAATTTTTTCCTTCTGTGATCTTCAAGTGTCACAGTGGCCTGTAACATTCAACTATAAATTCCCTTGAGGACAGTGCCAACATGTAAAAATAATGCATATACCATAGATCTGTACAAAAACCTATAGCATTCTATATTTTAGGTGATTGTTTCCAAACTATTTCCTAACAATAATCTCATACTTCCCAGCTTTAAGAGCACTCAAAGAAGACACTTATGGTTCATTGTGTGAAAGATCTATATTTCATGTATAATGATTACAGATGGGTGAACCTCTTAAGATTCATTTCATGTTTGGGTTCAGAGGCTCAGGTCTCTGATTCGTTTTGGGTCGAACAAGTTTGGTATGATAACATCTTACATTGGCTTAAAACATAGCGTAGAACACTCTTAGGGCTCCTAGGATCCTATCTATCCTATTTCTAGCTCTCTAAGCCAAACACAGCCGAAGTTATGTCATTGTGAAAGTGACAGTATAAACAGCGTATAAACGCTGGAGTCTCCAGGGGAGGTGCAAAAAATAAAAAAAAAACATTCATACTCACCTTCTGTTACCTCTTTTGGGCCTCTTTGTGGCATCCGGCACTCTCCTGGTGACATCCAGTGCTCTTCTACGACGTCATCGCTGGGTCACTGCTGATGCCAGGCCGATGACATCACAGAAGAGTGCACAAACTCCCCAGGAGACCTCCCCTCGGCCTACACCTAATATATTTTGGGGTCTGAAGAGACTCCAGAGTATAATGCGGTGGCCGTTTTAGTTCACTATGCTATACTATTATACTAATAATGCAACGTTGGTAAGAACTGATTCGCCCATCTCTAATAATGATATGTTTGAATAGTTTTTTTAATTTAAATATTACCATAAAATCATATGAATAAATCATATGAATAAAGATATTTTTAAGGTTTTATTTGCACCAAATGATGACATAATATGTCAGGAATTCAGTTACCATTAGGAAGTGGTAAGTTTCTGAAGCAATATAAGCTTATTAGTACTATTTCCAAAGTCATAAGAGGGACATTTAAGGCTAAGTTCACATCTGCGATGGAGTCTCCTGTATGGAGGACTTTTCACCCCATTATATTTTACTTTTCACCCCAGAGAAACCACAGTGTTATCATCATCCACTTGGCTAGTATATTCTAATTTGCATCAACACAATAAGGATTTATATCTTTGGAATGGCTGAATGGATTTGGATAATGAAAAAAAAACAAAATGCTCAGGGTGACAGGGCCTATCACATAATATGTGGTGTGGTATATGTCATTGGGCTTTTTAGACCTGGTGACAGGCCGTGATATTTCTGGAAACACTTTTTCTTGGAAATATCATTATTGGACTAGTGATTATTGCAAGAAAATTTAAAATTTCACCAAATTCTTTCCAGAAGGTCTCTCAATGGATGGATAAAATGATAATTTATTTTTAAGTTTAAATTGACAAATCATTAGTTTGGGTAAAATTGTCCATTTTGATCAAGTTTTGAGTTTATGGCCATCTTAAGGGTTATTAAAATAGACAGGGAAGTGCTGGGTGTTGTTGGAATGATGGCGGTCAGACTATAATAAATTATGTGTTCCCTGTAAATGTATCTGGCTGATAAAGCAGAGAAAGGTTACTTAACTAACAATTACATAAGGGGCCCATAACTGTTCTTGCACAGGGCCCCTCAGCTGTCTGTATGTGTCCCTGCCATGCCGTATATATTTTTTTCTGGATGCCAATCCAAGGTTTAACACAGTCTGCCATACAGCAAGAAAACTGAAACGCCTATGGCTACACTAGAATGAAGGATTTACTAGCCTCTGTGAGATGAATGGGAGTCTATGGGTCTCCTTAAAGGGATCTTCTGGCCTCAAATGCATTTTTCATACTGATGACCACAGGATAGGTCATCAGTATCTGATCTGTGGTAGTCCGATATCCAGACTCTGTACAAATCAGCTGACCTGGCCTCCTGGCCCCAGAAGCTACAGTACAGTACGGGGAGTGGATGCAGTCTGCTCCTATTCATATAATAGCAGTGGAGTTACAGTTCCCGAAACCATCACTATACAGATGCAGTGCTGCTTCCGTTCCCCATCCACTGCAATAGCTTCCAGCACCCGGAGACTGACAGAGCAACTAATCTGTGTGGGGTTCGGTTGTTAAACCCCCACAAATCCGATACTGGTGATAACCTATTTACTGGTACTGATACTGGTAGAACCCATTTTAATATATGCTTTCCCAACACACAGGTTTAATGGAGACATTAGAAGCAATGTAAAAGTAGCCTAAGCAACAGTGGTGGAGGACACTTCAAGAATCTCCTTCCTTGGGCACTAAGAGAGCAAACCTTGCCTTTATGACATTTCATGTAGCCATTTCAGTTCTATAACAACAATTTGTTCAGTCCAACATTGCAGCGAAAAATAGCAAATGAATTTTATCTGTATAATTGTTCGCTGGACCCAAATATATCATTTAAGGATAACCCCTAAAGCTAAATAATTAACGTACACAATAATTAACAGTTTAGCTGTAAATCTGTTAGCAAATTGCTGTTATGGGTAAAAGCTTTATTGAAAATACCTGAAACATTAGACAGAAGCTATAGAAGCCGCAGTAAATCAATAGGTAATATTAGTCCCTGTGGCAGGTAGAGTGTTAATTGTTGCCTCAATTAGAAGGCCTGGTGACAATGTGGCGGAATGGGCTGCACTCTTACAATAAGGCCAGTTCTGTTTCCCGTACAGTACACAGAGAGTTCCCATGGGCTTAATGCTGGCAGAGGGAGGTGTTTGGGGACATCTGCTGTGTATTTTTGTCCTTTCTTAACACAAGAGATCACCAATTAAACTAAAATCTGTAAGGCTGCCTCCTCCTTCCCGTGTATTCGATACCGATCTCAGTTGCCTAATTAGTTGATATATTATCCGCCGTATTTATTTCTCCCTGTATTTCACTCCCATATCTCCTACTTCATCCTGTCTGTCTATATTCCCACGGGACTGAGCTTTGCTACTAGGATACAGCCAGGAGCTTGCAGACCCAGCTGGGAATCTGTTCATTTCACACTGTGTGTGTATATTCTTTCATTCAATAAAAAGTTACAGAAAATACATATCAGTCACGTTGTGTGCTGCTCTGTCCTATGATGTGAACAGACACTAATTAAAGCAATACTTTCTTCATTTCGATCCTATTATGGTGTAGCCCAGCACCCTTTGCAGCCCCGTGTGCAGAAACACAAGCTAACCAAGACCATTTTTCAACATATTTAATTAAATCAGGTTTTCAGACTATCAAGGCTGTAAATCTGTAAAACTAGGTCTTTGTGAAGTATGCCAAAAACCATATCCTATAATGAGACTGTATGCTGTATACCTAACAAAAGATTACGACAATCATTTTATAGAGAATTCTACTGAAATTTAATATTCCATGCCTTCCGAAATGTAATATATTTCCCAAAGGCACAACAAGGAGATATGTTTATTATAATCTCATTATTGTATATGTAGATTACGTTACTCCACACCCTTTACCATGAACAGGTGCAGATCTTACAGTGTGGAAAGCTTTGGTATATTCACAGTCCCTGAAATGTAGGCTTTATGCCAGTGTTTATAGCACCTGGTATAAATATAAGACAAAGGAACAGTGGCATAACTTGAAGTTCCAGGAGCTCAGTGAAAAATCTGTATTAGGGCCCCATCTTACCACGTGCTATCCATACTCCCTATAGCTTCACCCCTACTGCTAAGTAACTGAGGGTATGTGTAGCTATATTTTCTCTCTAAAAGCCCATGTACATTGCATAGAACTTTAGCTATTACCTGGTGAGGATAAACTAGTGATATGTTGCAGCAGAAGTCTAACAGTCCAGGGTTGAAACCATTTTCTTCTGCTTCTATAGCCCACATTTACTAATAGAGTGTTAGACAGGTAATGTGAAAATGTGCCAGATTTATCAGAGCGACTGATGTTGGTTATTAAATCTGGCATATCTTTAGACTATCTAGTTTGAGTTCATCACAATTTAGTTGGCTTACTTTGAGCCAGAATTTTTGGACATGATTTTGGTACATTTTTGGCACATTTAAAGCATGTCTCCCCTTTTCTGAAAAGTTACACCCAAATGTCTAGCAAGTTTGAAAAATTTTAGCTCAAGTTAAGAGGAGCTGAGATGCACCTAGGATGTGCCTAAGATGCGTCTCAGATGCATCAAATTTATGCCAGAGTCCAGTCATAACCACAATAAATAAATCTGGGCCTATGTGTTTAAAACAAATAAAAAATAGAAAATAGCTCACAAATAACCTTCATTAAAACTCTAATTTTTGTGCCTGCAGCTCTTTGGCAGAACAATGTGTATCCATGGGTACAGACTACAAACAGACTATGTGTAGTCTGATCATTCTGTCATGTGTCTCTTTCATCTGCTGCAAACATGTATATAGCCTTTAAGGGGAGTCTATCACCAAAAAACTCAATTTTAAACTAATGACACAGTAAACCAGCCTTTATGAAGATCCTCCCCTATTTTTTTGCACCTGCGCATCACGCTTGGCCACTTCGGGCAACTCCAAACAACTGCATTTGCAATACGCTCAGCCGTGACCTGAAGTGGCCAAGCGCACTGCGCTTGTGTGAGATTTCATACGCGCTGGACGTCAGAAGCTGTAAGTGACGCACCTATGAATAAGAGCAGGGGGAAGGCATCAACAGGGAAAGAGGCGTTGGAAACTGATGACGCGGTTGTGCTCGGAGCTGAAGGATAACGCCCCCTGTGCTCTGTGGAGCAAATTAGCATAACACTAAAAAGGTGATTTTTTACAAAACTACCAGGAGCATCTTCTTACAAAAGGTATACCTGGGCTAGCCTTTATAAAAGTTACTTTACTGTGTCATTAATTTATGGCTAAGGCCCCACATAGCGTCCCACAGCAAAAAAAAATTCAAATGACAAAAAAATAGATTGGTATATAATATACATATAAATCTTTATACACTGTGTATAAAATATATATTTTATATTGTTTTAATCCCTTACATATCCCATACAGATACACACACAGTATTATGCGGACAGTGAAGTAGATTCCATCAGATTTACAGAATAAACTAGGACACTCATTAGGGCAGTCATGACGTGAGTTAAAGAGAGGGTGTGCCTCTCCCACTGACTGGGTTGCAGCATGACCCAAGCAATAGTAGGAAGGAAACATTTGGATCACACACAGCTTAAAGGGAGTCTATCAGCAAAAAACTCAGTTTTAGGCCGGGTCCCCACGCAGCCTAAACGCTGCAGTTTGCCCATGGAGGAAACGTCGCAGAAAAAAACACAGTCACAGCAAAGTGGGTGGGATTCTAGCGAATCCCATGCTCACTTTGCGGAAAAATATGTGCAGCAGACATGCTGTGATTTCCAAAACTTTTGTGTTGCCGCTGCGGTTTTTCCCGCAGCGCTTTTCACAGAAAGTTCACAGAGATTTAATCTGTGGATTTACTGTTTCCATTTTACCTATAGGGAAACCGCCGGCGTTTCCGCAGGTATAATTAACATGCTGCAATTTCCAAAACCGCAATGGTATTGGAAATCGCAGTGTGTCCGCTGCATGTATTTTTCCGCAAAGTGCTGTGACTGTAAAATGCCTAAAACTGAGTTGTTTGCTGATACACTCCCTTTAAGCTGTGCGTGATCCAAATGTTTGAACCTTCCTCCCTACTATTGCTTGGGTCATGCTGCGGCCCAGTCAGTGGGAATCAGTGTGGCACACCCTTTCTTTAACTCACGTCATGACTGCCCTAATGAGTGTCCTAGTATATTCTGTAAATCTGATGGGATCTACTTCACTATCCACATAATACTGTGTGTGTATCTGTATGGGATATGTAAGAGATTAAAATAATATAACATAAATATTTTATACACCGTGTATAAACATTTATATGAGTGTTACATACTAATCTATTTTTTCATCATAGATATTTTCATTGCCTCAATATTACAGAAGCTACGGCAGGCATTAGTCCAAGTCATTATTGTTATTTTCAGGGTAACCTTATCCATTATTAGTGAGGGCTTTTCACCTCTAATACACACGTGTCCATATAAAGAACAACTTATCCATTAGATTAGCAACTAATTGCATGAAATGTTGTGATAGAGCTGCGGAAGTGGATTAGCCCTACACAAAGCCACCACATTTTTCACCAGATGTTTTACTAATATGTATAGATTAGAGCTAGGATGTAACCAAACCTCCCAAAATTTAAAGTTAAAGATGTAAATTAATAACATTCCTAAACGCATAATTAAGTTTTCCCTATTTAGAAAGAATATGAGGTAGACTATTGTTTTGTGTTATCCACCATTCCAGCTGCAGAGAAGCTGTGTATGTTATTTCCCAGTGCTATCGTATTATTCTGTAGGTCTGCAGCCACAGGTAAAGACTCACTAATTACATTAACAAATAGTTTTTTCTTTTTTACCTTTTTAATTATTTTTTATATCCATCACATTTTTGTCAATTTGTTTTTGCCCCATCCACTATTCTATTTAATGCATTATAATTTCAAAAAAAATGTATATAGGTAGGACAATAAGTTTCTTTGAAGACTTTTTAGTTGGAAGTGTCCCTTGACACTGGGTATCCTGTTCCTGGGGTCCCAGTGTTTGGTTCCAAGCTGTGGGAGAACCTAGCTATAAACTTTAATTTCCATTCAACTCCAGCACATGAGATTGCAAGCATTACAGAGTGCTCATTTAAAGGGATATATCTCCTGGATATTCCACAGGATAGGGAATAAGTGTTTGATTACTGCAGTCAAACTGTTAGGACTTCCAATGATCAGGAGAATGGGGGTCCTCGAATTCCACTGTGTGCTTGTGTGAATGGAGCAGTGGATTGCATGCCTGGCCACTCCACCGTTAGTGTCTAATAGGCCGTTACCTGCTGGGGTTACTCCAGCAGGTAACAGCCTATTAAAAAAACAAAACAAAAAGCATCAGGGGTCCGCCGGGGCCTCTAATGTACTGGACTCTGTGGCAGCCGCTACCGCTGCTGCAATGTATTTTCAAGCCTTGGAGAAGAAAGTACAATGGATGATTTTTTATACTGTGCAGAACAAACCCTAACCCTAATCGGATTAGTGGCTAAGACACTTGGTGTTTCTGTGAAGTTTTTTATATAGACAGCATGCTCTAGGTATGGAATTTTATGGAATTTATGGCAATTTTTTGTAGGAAAATGTGTATCCAAAGATTGCCACCAAAAATAAATTTCATATTGTCATTTTGAAGCCCAAAAAGAGTATGACAAGAAAAACTGTATGAGGCTAAGATCCCCTGGTACCTACAGTAAAAGTGACTAAGAAAAATCTACATTGTCACAGCAAGATGTGGGGGGGTCGTCATACTGGTTCTGTATTAACTATTTATTTATTAGGTCACTGGTCTGCAACCTGTGGCTCTCCAGCTGTGGTGAAACTACAAATTCTTAAGGTTATCCTGGCATGCTGAGACGTGTAAATCACAGGCTGCAGATCCCTGTATACCATGATATAAGTATACCAAGCTATTGGATAAGCAGAAATGACTGTGGTACCAGTGTATGCCTGACAATGATTTGTACTGTTAAGAATTGACATACAGTATGTGATTAACATAAAATAAGGAGCAATGGAGACAATTTTCAGGAGGAAACACTTCCTTTCTTTATGAGGGACAGTGAGAGTATAAATTCCCAAAGAGCCAAGAAAAACATTGGTATCCCGCAGATGAATAGAAGAAAGTGCAGCAAACAGAATGTCTCATCTTGTGCAATGTTTATTTATCTTCCAAGGAGGAGGAGGCAGTGATGCCTTAACCTCAGAGGTTTGCAGGAATGATGCTGACATAGCGGCACTTTCACTCTTGGACAAGAATAAATGGAAGAAATATGGGCGAATAACAATCTAAACCAAAATATTCCAAAGTCACAAGAAGTCACATCCAGCCTGTGACAGTGGCGTCACCTCTGCTGGAATCTGCACCCGCCAGTATTTATACAGATGTGGCTGGAAGTTTTTCTTTGAAATTCTATATAAATAAACAGTTTAGTGGACTTTTGTGTTTTGTGTTACTCAAGTTTTGCTCCGTGCTGGGTTCTGCTGGGATGTTGTGTATATTTTTAGATAACAATTGAGTAATTAATAAGAAATATTATTGCAGCAGTTATTAGCATTCACAAATATACACAGTGACAGTCATAATAACCAATGAACAGATCTGTGACCACACACAGGATGGACGCATGTTGTAGACCTGGTCAAATGCCTGGATTGTAAATCATTGTTTTTTGTGTTTCTTTTTATTCGATAGAAGGTTTCCATTAATTCTACCTTAAATAGCACAAAGTGTTTGATCAGGATCTGCATAAGGTATCTGGTAAGTAATCTGCATTTTAGAGATCATCTCTTAAACTGAAGCCACACGATGCGGAAATGCAGCATTTTGGGCAGTTGCAGAAATAAAGCAGAAGAAAAAGTAATGTTTAAAATCCCAGCAAAGTGAATAAGATATTTTTTGCAGCGGCTTTTAATTTCTTTTTGGTATGTATGGCCTTAGTCTTAAAGGGTTATTCCCAATTTGGCAAATCATGGTTGAGATGGAAATAGCTAGCAGCAGGTTCAGACCACTAGCGGAAGCCCACACGGCACAACAAATGCTCCTAAGGCCTCAAACTCCTAAAACTCATTAGCATAATTATAAAACAACAAAGTTCTCAGAACAAAAAAACTCAGACATAGTTGAAAATAGTGGAAGAAGCCCTACAAGGTGCTGTGAGTAGATTAATATCGATTTTCGTGCTGACAGACTCCCTTTAAGGAAACATCTGAACTGCTCGATGCTACTCCGTTTCCGAATCATACCCTTGTACTCGAATCATTTTTTTGCTATTTGGGTACTACAGGTTCACATTTTTGTGATGATTAAATTTGAAAAAAAAAAAAATAATAATAAAAAAAAAAAAAAAAAAAAAAAAAATAATATATATATATATATATATATATATATATATATATATATATATATATATATATACATACAGTACATATATATGCAGAGCTAGAGAGCCCATTTTTATGATACAGAATTTAAAGGAAGTCTGTCAGCAGGAAAATGAGTATTGAACTAATGACAGTACCTTGTAGGGGTGCTTCTACACTTTCCTGCCTTTGTTATTCTGCATTGCAGCTCTATTTTCATAAAAATCAGCATTTTATTCTTATGTAATTTATATTGCGCTAACATATTCTGCAGCACTTAACAAGTCAGAGAATACATGAACAGGCAATATTTCACATTACAAGGCGACAAAAAAATTAACATGTCAAACAACAGGAGTTAAGGCCCTGCTTGCAAGAGCTTACAATCTATAGGGAGACACAAGAGGTCAGAGGGCTTGTTTGGTACAATGGTCCAGCCATCTTGTAATAAATAAGGTCATATAACTGTAGCTGTATGAGCCCTTTAACAGCCAATATCTGTGAATATAAAGATACTACGTGTATGGAGTGCAAAGTAACTTCTAGATGGAGGGGTCAGGATCTGAGGAATAGAGTAGGAAGGATAGCTTAATTTGCATAAGAATGCAATCTAGATTTTCATGAAAATGAAGCTGCAATACAGAATAAGTAAGGCATCTTTAGAAAGTGCATAAGTAGACCTACAAGGTACTTAGCCATTAGTTATACTGGTTTTCCTGCTGACAGACTCCCTTTAAAGGGGTGTTTTGTGATTTTTATATTGATGACCTGTTATCAGGTCAAAGACCTTTTCACTGGTAGAAGATTCAAGCAAGACAGGTCCTAACACACAAGGCCAGGAAACCCACCACCAGGGCAGATAGCCAAGCAACGAAAATATCATAACATTGTTCAGGGTATCTCTGCACTTTATACTATGTACTGGGCAGAAGGCAGCATTATTTAAGGCATTTCTTCCCTTACAAGACAAGGACGTCAGTTTGGAGAGTCATGCAAGACTAGTTCTTGTTATATGGCCGCTAGCATATATGCATAGGGAGAACAAAAGACACGCTTAGTATAATGCTATAATATATAATGATGTATTTAAGGATGAAAAAATATTTTCATACACATGTGATCCGACTCCTCTTCAAATCCCGAAGGAGTGTTCATACGAAGTATGTGGCTTTGGATGTCTCCTGTTAATAGAGGCCAGGATTTTCCCACCACTCGACCAGAGCATACTTACCAGACTAAAATATACCGCTCCAGTGCATATAATTATAGACGCTGATGAAAATGATATGTACAATGCCAGCGACAAACAAATGCACATATTTTACTCTGTACAATTTGTATCAAGACATAACCTAAAAAATGATGATACGCTTGTTTCTCTTGGATAAAAGAGTTTACTTAAATGAACCTTTATTGAGCTTCATACATATAGTATTTGTATAGTAGAAGAGGGAAGGAAGAGTTCCCAATGTGTTAAGGTTGATTTCTTACTTACCATTCCTTCTGGCTTGAGATATCCTCACAAAACAATCGCATGTTGCTCATCTTGGAATATCTCCAGTTAAGAGGAAGGGTAAGTAAGGACACGTGTACATCTCACATGCACAAAAGGAGGGATCCGGGAGAAAGCGGATAGTTCATAGGAGGAGGTTACTTACACACGTGGCAATGAGACTTCTGCACCTCTCAACAGGTATTTTGGCCCACTCCTCATGAGCAAACTGCTCCAGTTGTCTCAGGTTTGAAGGGTGCCTTTTTCAGACAGCATGTTTCATCTCCTTCCAAAGATGCTCAATAGGATTTAGGTCAGGGCTCATAGAAGGCCACTTCAGAATAGTCCAATGTTTTCCTCTTAGCCATTCTTGGGTGTTTTTAGCTGTGTGTTTTGGGTCATTATACTGTTGCAAGACCCATAACCTGCGAATGAGACCAAGCTTTCTGACACTGAGCAGCACATTTCTCTCTAGAATCCCTTGATAGTCTTGAGATTTCATTGTACCCTGCACAGATTCAAGACACCCTGTGCCAGATTCAGCAAAGCAGCCCCAGAAAATAACAGAGCCTCCTCCATGTTTCACAGTAGGGACAGTGTTCTTTTCAAGATATGCTTCATTTTTCTGTGTGTGAACATAGAGCTGATGTGCCTTCTCAAAAATTTTGATTTTTGTCTCATGTGTCCATAGGACATTCTCCCAGAAGCTTTGTGACTTGTCAACATGTAGTTTGGCAAATTATTTTTGTCAGATTCAAGTTATTTCTGTGACCATTGTGGGTTTTTCTTTCATTAAATGAGGGGTACCAACAATTTTGTCCACGTGTGCATATGTGTTTTCCATTACCTTTTCTCACAGCTGGACATGTCCACATACAAAATGGGGCTGATTTATCATGGTTTGTGGGCCAGAAAATACAAGACACAAAATAAGTCACAATTTTTTGCACAAGTCAGAATTTTGCACACGCCTCATAGGAGTGTAACAGGGGCAGGGCTCTTGTCTCCATAAGATTTATTATCTTTTATGCCACTTTTCTAGCATAAAAAAAGCCACAAATCTAATCCAGCAAGTAACTGGTGTAGATTTTTGTTTAGGTGCATGGACCCCGTAGTATATATAATTTATGATGAGCAGTGCAACTCTTCATAAATTAGGTGCAAACTCTGGCGGGCAGGGATTAAGCCTGATATGGAATCCTATGTATGTCACAAGATGACCAGCTTTTCAAAACAACACAATTGTCCCAAAGCCAGTGTTTGTGTTGTAAGTTGCAACCTGCAAAAGGTTTTTCTAGCATGTTATAATATTGTATTGAATTAGTTTAATGTAGAATTGGACTCCATAACCAAAGAGCCAAGGAAAGGGTGGTCAAATCTGTTCATGACCCTCCTTTCTCTCCTGTATTACAAATTGCACAGCTTTCTCACAGTCAGAGAGAGACAAGGCACCCCCAATTTGGAATTATTTATAGCAGTCACTGTACTTCACAAATCCAACTACAAATATTAATATGCTTTTCTTACCTTTTATTGGTTTGGAATATTGGAGTTGACTGATGTGTTTTTTTTTACATATTGAATATTGTTTGGTATATTTGCAGATTATGTATAGTGGTGTATAGTTTAACCTTAAAGACAAGGCTGTCAGAAAATAACCCTTTACCAATGCACTGTTTTAATGTTTGGATATACTTTATATGTCTGCCGGGACTCCAATGCCTGGTATGCCGTAAAATACTTTATGTCTTTGAATTGCCGCTGACATTTCTGTGATATTTCTGACTAGAGGGGTTTTGATATTTATAGTGAGACAACTGAACAGTTTACCTTTAAAATATAAGAAAAAAAGGAATGAGAAAAGAACAAATGCATGATTATATCTACTTCAGTAAGAGTGGCCACTTCAAGTCTGCATCCCTACTGAGAGATGTTTTCTGATTGAACGTGACTGACCGAGTTCTCAACCGTGACGTCCTTTCACAGGCTTCTTGACAGAAACAAACTAGTCACTGTCCTAGCTGGTAACTGAGAAGTTTCAAATGTGTATTAATGAATACACAAGAAGACTCTTTCGTTGATATCGGATCCTGGCCCTGAAGCATTTTGCAAGACAAAAAGTGCGTACTGTAAATAAATATGTGGCCCCTGAAATGATTACATAGATATACACTATAAAATGGAGCTTAGCGGAAGGACCGGGGAGCAGGTTATACTAACCAGGTTAACTATCAATGATATGCTGAGTCGAGGGTAACGAACCCAATGGTGGTAATGGCAGTCATTATATAAGATATTATGCTCTTATTTACAGTACCATTTAGTTCTTACATATGATATGTAGAATGTATGTACAGTATGTATGTACATATGTTTGTGTGTATATAGTACTTAAATATTGTATGCAGAAATGGTTTGTAAGCTCTTTATATTCAGATGTAGTTTCTTATGTTTGGATGAAAGGTCATCTGGGCCAGTGGTAACTGTTCCTCCAAATATGATCTTAGACTATAATCATACAAAAATGTAATGACTGGTTACTTACAGTAAAAACAAGACATTCACATATCTGTTTTCTTTTATTATGGATACACTGTGACAGGGGGTCAGTGATATTGTTACCTTCATTACACCAAATAACAAACTGGCTTGTCTTTGACATTGTATCATTGCATGATCAAGATCAGGGGTATTGCAGGATTCTAAGTCACTTAGGGCACAGGTGTTGGGAAGGTCACAGGCACACTTGAATGTGGTTATTTCTTACAACAAAGCTAAACTTCATGTACAACATGACAGGATTCCTTAAGGAGGACCACATGTTCACCTCAATGCTTCACTTCACTTAGATTTATATTTTTAGACGTTAGGATTAAGATGTTCAACTAAGAATTAAAAATAAAAAAAAATCAAAGCACATTGGCTTGTTCTTTCTTTTTTGACCTTTTCACATGACCTCATGCTACCAGCTCACAGGTAAAATCTAAAAATACCAGGATTTACATCTTCACCATTTTCTCAAATGAATCTGAAAGAATACTTGAAAGCAGACATCTTTCCATATAGTAACATATGAAGCGAACATCATTCTATTGATCTACAAGAAGCGCAACGACAATAGAGAGAGATAACATGACATTTAGATGTTATTTCTGATATTGTGGCATCTTGTACAAGGATTTGTAATTATATGTAGATCATGACAACTAACAATGGAAAGAATATTTCGATAAATACAGTGTGACAGCTTGGGGAAATTAAACTCAAATGGTGGCTTTTCCTGGTCCCAACAGCCGTGGTTCGTGGTACTGGGCGCCGGTGAGACAGCGTTCAGATGGTGCCAATTTAAAACAAAGTGGCTTTATTACAGCTTAAGGGCAACATAACAAAACAACAAACAAAACCTAGGACGCCGTTAGGGCCCTAACTCACTTATAGAGCCCCTCACTAGCCTGACTCTTGCTCAGCTCTAGCAAAGAGTCTCTGTGGGACCCAGCCCTTCTGGACAGAGCCTATCTCTCTGTCCTAGCTGGTCCACTTGAGCAGCCGGACTAATGCTCCACTCAGCAAAAGTCCCCTGTGGACGCCAGCCCTCTGGCACAGACCGTCTATCTGTGCCGCTGGTCCACCACCTCCTGCTCCATGCAGGATACTCCAGCCTTCTGGAGTTGCACGCCACACCCTCAAAGGTGTGGCTGAAGGCCTTTTCAGGGCTGGGCCTGGGTCGCTCTACAGCGCCCTCTGGCTCACATACCTACAACAGTAAATGCATTTTTTAGGGATTTTGGCACCAACACGGGCATTGTGCAACAGGTTTCTATAGACATGGTATTGCACGCCAACTTGATCAAACCTGCCACTTAATACACAAAAATGTCACCAAACTATAACATAAGACCACACAGTTATAGGGATTTACATAAATCAACCTATACATTTAGGCTAGCAGTACACAGTAAGTTGTGGCTGGACAACATTAAGAACGCAAATTTTACATTGTTATTGGCAAGTAATGATGGTGAATGTAGTCATGCAGAAATGCGTGACAACAAATCTTTTCAAGCACGTTGCCAAGTGCAAAAATTTCATCAATGGGTGCTTCCAGTACTAGAGGGAAAGTTATAATGTATAAGTAGCCCATATAGTGCATACAGTAACCTAAGAGGATATGCTATGTGATGTGCATATCTCACTACATATATTTCTCTAATTTCTTGTTTTTAGCTCAGTGTATTGGCCACAGATGCCCTCCCACCATGCCCTAGTCTCAAATGTCATCACATATTGCTTCAGATCCCCCCTCCTTTGTTTCCTTACCCCAGAGGGCCTGCCAAAGATCCCTTTACCCTTTAAAGTGCTTGTAACAGGGTGAGATGGTCAGGAGGGCTTATGATTCTGTGTGGGGTGCCCATGACTAGAAATACTTCCATTGCAGGGGGACCCATTGAGAGGGTAATATTTTATCTGTGTATACATTGGCCCTGATTTCAAGCTCTGTAAACTTTTGTTAACATTTTTTTGCAATGTTACCTACTATTTTTGTACAAAGAGTAACTTATTTTTTAGGTTCATAAATTAAACTAAGTAGGAGAGAACGTCTAAAGAGAACAGAACACATTGTAGCTCTGTCTTTAGAGGTTAAAATACCAACATAGTTGGCACAGCATAAGCACTGAATATTGCTTCCTATATAGATATAGAATCTGCCAGCGATAACTTCACTATAACTTCATGTATCTAATAGCAGCGCTTTGTATCTCTATGTAAAGATTGGTACAGTAAAGGTGTGTCAAGCAAATAACTCATCTTTCTGGTGGATGATGTCCAGGCTATCCATAGATCTCCAGCGAGTGACTTGGTGAGCCTGTATTAATGCGTTCTCTTTGCTGCTCTTTCTTCAACAGTTCTCCCTCAACCTGCCTGTGTTAATCCAACCTGTGCCCTGAGCAGCTTAGTGACAAAGCCTTCCTCTTGTCTGCCGATGCTACTGATTCCTCTACAAAGTCAGCAATGAATAAAACAGGATAAAAGGAAATGAAGAAAGAAGCATTTCTCTGGCAGCAGAGGAGAAGCTGTCATCTGTGATTAAAGTGAGGGCAGGGAGGGCCGAGGTAGAAGACAAGAGAAAAATCTACCTGCTGAAAGATTTAAATCCACAGATTCCTGAGGCCGAAAACCGCTGCCACTCTTAGACCAGCTGCCGCTCTCAGTTCTGCTTGTTTCTTTTGGGTCTAAATGATGAAAACTTGAGTGGAATATCTAAATTAGACTAAATGAAGTATGGAGATATCCTGCAAGTTCTGAGCCAAATTAAACTTATGTGAATGTCCATCATTGTTTTACTAAAACAGACATGTCAGCTTTTTAGTCATGTCTGTTTAAGTAAATACTTGTATTCCCTTTTAGTCTGGGGCATCAGTTCCAAGAATACTGTTCTTCAACTTTGCATTTACTGTTCCTTCGAGAAATATACGAATAAATTGACTACTGGGTGTTACAATTCACCTTGTCAAAGAGGCGTTTCCCTAGACAGCCAGCGCTGATTGGACAGTGTCAGGCTGTGTAAGGCCATGCCCCCAGTTGGTAACACCCACATTTTAAGCGATTCATAAATTTCCAGGAGGGATAGCAGAAGATCAACACAATGCAAAGTTATGTCAAAAGTGCTCCAGAATTGTAATATTATTACAACTGTTTGCTAACTCAGACAAGTCACCTGGCAGGTCCTATTTAACAAGTCTAAAATTCAGTAATGGTCAATTTCTTAATATTACTTAATTTTGTTGAATAAAATAAAACAATGTCTTGTACAGGAGGGTCCAGAAATAGTGGGTATGATGTGAAAATAGGGCAGAGGGCAAATGGTATTATGCTTAACTTGGTGTGTTGTGTTAGATCAGACACAACTCTGGTAATGGAGTAGTGTCGGAAAACCTGCTAAAGGTGTGTTCACACCTGCGCTTCAGTCCGTCCGCTGCCAATCTGAGTGAAAATCTCGGGGAACGGGATCGGCATCGGATACCGACAGGTTAGCGACGCATTGGTTAAAAACCCATTCATTTGAATGGGTTTTTAAAGCAATGCGCGGGTGTCTGATTGCACCCTCTGCGCTGCAAAGCCGGTTTTTTTTCGTCGGACACGAAGTCCTGCATATCCGACTTTGTTTCCGACGAAAAAAAAGGATTTGCAGCGCAGAGGGTGCAATTGGACACCCGCGCATTGCTTTAAAAACCCATTCAAATGAATGGGTTTTTAACCAATGTGTCGCTAACCTGTCGGTATTTGATGCCAATCCCGTTCCCCGAGATTTTCACTCGGATTGGCAGCGGACGGACTGAAGCGCAGGTGTGAACCCACCCTAAGATGAGGGATGGGGGCCACAGCTGCTCCTTCCACATGCTAGTATATGTCTACATTGATTGCTTGTGTGTGACTGAGCTCTGTTCTTGGATTCTACCTATTTCCTAGTCCATGGGTTTATCTGCTGAAGTGAATACTTTTGTCTACTTTTGATCCTGACCTACTCCAAACTACTCTCCTACCTTGCCTGGGACTTGCAGTTTGACTATGGCCTCCAACATCTGGCTTTATCTGACTAGTACCAATTGGTTCTAGCCATAAATGTGCACAACCAAGCCATGTGCAAAGTAGCACCTTCAAAGCATCTGTATGGACACAAAGTAAACATATCATGCTGGTTATCTGCTGTCACCTTTACAGGAAGCTAAGAAGTTTATTGCATATTGTTATGAAATTGAATCTACAGGGGTATTTCCATCTCGAACATTTGTGGCATATCCATAGAGAGGTTAGATGTGCATGGAGAGAATCATCAGCATGCTCTTCACTCCCTCTTCTCCAAGTACATTGTACATGTGTCACAGACATATCTACGGGATATTTTCTGTGGATATGCCATAAAAGTTTCAGACGGAAACACACCGTTTAATAATAATCCAGTGTAAAGTAAGTACCCAGCTATGGCTCTGTAGGGGGCTTGGAGCTTTTTATCACATGAATGTTGCTATATAAGGTATGTATAGCAACAAATGAATCAGTACAGGATGTTCTACCTTGCAATGAGAGACACCAGAAAGAGAAATAATGCAACATTTTAAGATACACAATGCAGTGAATTAAAGATTTTTTACTGTAGATTTCATATATTTTAATAAGCAAAGTATCTGCCTGCAGTACTGAATCTGTGAAAGTAACCATTACATTGGCTCATGGACTGCCGCCGAGTCTCCCGTGAAATGATGACAGGACCTCTGTGACGTAATGTCCTGGGTTTTCCATCTCCCAGCTATGGGCCACTTTAGGCAAACCTACATAGACCTGCTGAGTTTAGGAAAAGGCAGACAAGCAATTAGACACAAAATTCTGAGCAATAGCAAATTAATTACTTTTACTGACAGGCTTGTGAACTATGAGTCAGAGAGTTGGCTGAGTGGCACATTTACCCAGATGCCCCCCTAGGTTGTCACTCTCTGCCAAGCCAGGTTGCTGAGGAATTTAAATCCAAGTCAGTTTGATGTTAAGATAAATATTTGCACGGGCTGTGAGCGCTCTCTTGGTTCTTTTCCTAGAGCATTGGCCTGAAACCAAAAGTCAGTTCTTGCAGAAAATAATTCCTCCATCCCTGAGGGTCAAATGGACTGTGCTCTCATGTAACCCCCGTTGACCTGTTCTTTGTTACTTTCTCTGTGTAGTTGTCCACCTGCCAAATTTAAAGTCATGTACAATAATGTTAAAAAGGAAAGACACTATTAGTCAAAGTGTTAGCTTCCTAAAATCTAACTGAGAGCAATGCCAGTATAGTGAAGAACAGTAACAATACTAATAACGTCCCTTTTTGAGAAATTTGTTCAGATTACAGTTATAAGAACACACAATGGAGTCCACACCAGATCAGTTCTGGGTAAGACCACTGAAAAAAACAGGTCTGTCTTTGTTCCAGAAATAGCTCCATGGTTGCCCAGGGGCTGTGTCTAAGCAGTGCAGTTTAGCTCCATTTAAGTGAATAGCAGTGGGATGCAAAACTAGGCATGGCCTATGGATAAGTTTGGAACTAATCTCATTCCACTCCATAACAATTGCTACATTTAAAAAAAAAAAAAAAAAAAAAAATGTAACACTCCATGGCCTCCCACCAAATACTCTCGCCCCCCTCCAGTCCACCTTAAATTGCGCCGCTCGCTTAATACACCTCTCCCCCTGTTCTTCATCGACCGCCCCCCTCTGCCAATCCCTTCACTGGCTACCCATTGCCCAGCGAGTTCAAATTGCTAACGCTGACATACAAAGCCATCCACAACCTGTCCCCTACATATATCTCCGACCTAACCTCCTGCTACCTGCCAGCACGCAACCTCCGATCCTCCAAAGACCTCCTACTCCGCTCTACCCTTATCCACTCTTCACACAACCGTCTCCAAGACTTCTCCCGTGCATCCCCAAACTCTGGAACTCATTACCAAGACACATAAGACTGACCCCCACAATCACAAGCTTCAAGAAGGCCCTGAAGACTCACCTATTCAGGAAGGCTTACAACCTCCAATAACGCTACTGTCACCACACCACCACCTGTACAGTCTCTCCCCTCACCTTCTGTCTCTATCCCTCTTCCCTCATAGATTGTAAGCCCTTGTGGGAAGGGCGCTCTATCCCACAATGCTGATAGTATTATATTTGTTTTGTATATCTTGTGTACTGTATGTAAACCCTCAAATGTAAAGCAGCATGGAATTAATGGTGCTATACAAATAAACAATAATAATAATAACACTGTACAATTTGAGAGTTGGGGATGGGCTTTAGGAATACAAATTTCATATACCCTGTTTAGGTAATTTGGTGATAATTAAAGGGGTCCCTGGTTGGGATCCTCCTAGCTTGATCATAGTAGAGAGCACCTTGGAGGAGCTGTCCTGTCCTCCGTTACACATTGAATTGAATTGAGTCCTTACTGCTAGGTTCAGCTAGTATTATTTATTTATTTCTATCTATTTTCTTCTCCCCATTTGGGTTATGTGATCTCAGGGTGACCCCCTGACAATAACATGGCTTTCTGTTCTCTCTCTCGAGGGTCACCATCTTAAGAAAAAGACCTCTGTGTATGATTCAAACAACACGGATTGTACCAAACAGGCTGTCCACGGGGGGGAGGGGGGGACAAAATTTGCTATCACTAACTACTGCTGATATAAGACAGCTCATGTCACACGCCTACAATGGAGGAGATCACAGGGCAGCCACCCTGACTGTAGATTTTTGGTCTCTTTATTTATTGCTTACTTGTATAGCGCCATAATATTCCGCAGCGCTTTACAGTCTCTTCAATTATTTGGGAGATTAAATAAAAAAAGAATAATTGCATCCCCCCCCTCAGCAGCAGTGATGGTACATACCTCTAGCTGCCCATGTGAGGCACCATGGGATTGATAGCACAGCACAGAGAAAGATAATATAAAAGTCAAGATGGCGTCTGACCAGGAGTGAGGAGGAGTTGGATTGTAGGGATATGAGGGCAGTATACATGAAAGAAGCCTGGAGGGTGAGACGGTCAGGTGAGGGTTGAAGGATGGAAAAAAAGTCTTTTGCCCTGAGCACTTCTTAATTTGAATTGGATGGAAGGGTAGTTCAATAACTTTCCTACACTCTAGACCAGGAGCAATTTCTACGATCAGGAGCAACATGGCTGAACCTAAGGGGTGTGCTGTGTGTCACTAAAATTATCTCTTTTCTTTTGGCTTCTTGCATTTTGAACTTCCCCCTCAGGCCCTAAATTAGGCATAACACAAGTTTTGCTCTTATGAGTTCCTTTAATTGCTCCCAATATATGTCTGAGGATGCTTCACTTATTTTCTTTAAAGGGAATGTCAAATCATGTAAATTCAGATAAAAGACTATAGTAGGTAGTAAAAAAGTACTGCTTATCTTACCAATCCCTCACCATCCCCATTCAATTGTGTCTTATCCTCCACCAGTTTGTGTTTAGTGACTTCCAACAATGACATCCCAGCAGTGATGGCTGCAGCCAATGAATGCCACATGTCCTTGTCGAGAAGTCATTGCTGTACGGCAGGTTGCAGAGACCAGTGGAAGAGCCAGGAAATGTGGAAGGGAAGCAGCTAGGGATCAGTAACATGAGTATCACTACTTTTATTATTTTATAACATTCTTCTAACATAATAACATAAGTGATAAGGTAAAAAGACCAAGATATAATCCTATTGTTTTCTAAGCATTTTTTAAAAATAATTTACAAGGCTTTATATGGTTGCATTTCCCTATTTCCATATAAGTTAAGGGAGCAAAGAACATTTCAAAAATAAAAACTACAAAAAAAGAAATGAATAAAAGAAAGTAATTTCAGAGCAAAGCTACACACAAAGTACAGATAGATTTCTGGACACTGCTCTCCTCTTTGTTGGCACTTTTAGCACATGGCACATTAATTTACCCTACAGGGTGTTTATTTGACAACTTTACTGACACGAAATAAATGATTTCACTATAAGCAGTACAGCAGTAGAAGCTCATTCTCCCTTCTGACCCTTACAGTAAAATAAGCAATGTGTGTAGTCAATAAACAAAGAGTCATTTGGGACAAATGTGGAGTCCTCTGGCATTAATCAGGAGTTCTGTAGTGGTAAGTGATGTGTCTCAAAAACTCCTCCCAGCTAGGAAATTTCCAATGCTATAATATAAATAAGGTAGAGGACATTTTTACATTTTTCATTTAACTGCTACAGGGTTCATTTATGAAACTGATCCATCAGAATTTCAATGACATTAACAGATTTCCAGTATATCATATGGGAAAATTTGACCTAACCTTATATAGGAAAAATCCACTTTTAACCACTTTTTAAACTTTTTTCATCACAACTTTCTGTATTTATATTTTTAATATTTGTTTTTATTTTTGCATTGGCTCAATATATAGGGTCTTGTTGTTACTTTCTAAATGTTTCATTAACATATTAACATTACTGGTTAAGAATAACATTTTTGATTTTTCATTTTTTTCTTTATCCTTTTACATTGATTTTAAATGACTGTATATACGGCATTATTTTACTTCTGCCAGCACCACTTTCTACCCAGGTTCTCTCCTACTACGTTACATTTTTACTGTAGTAGCAGTCAGTACAGATTGTTTTTTAGAAATGGTGATGCCAGAGCAGCTCACAGGTAGATACAATATAGGTAGAGTACACAAATAATACCTACAGGGTAAATGAAGCATTAAACAGCATTCATTAAATTGTATTGACATTTTGTGTAATGCACACTCCGGGTCTTGTCCCAAGGGCTGTTCTTTGTATTAGTTCTTTGCTTTGGTTGATAGATGGCCCCCACTGTTTTTTCAGGATGCCTTTGAGCTAATTTACAGAAGATTACATAAAAAACAACTCCCTAATCTACTCTAATCTATTCTAATCTAATCTATCAATGTGTTTAATCTAACTTTTTATCACAAGTCCCAGAGATCTTTCTATATGTAATATAGAGTCATTTCAAAAGGAATATAGCATATTATTCTGATGACAATGGTTGTTTTCTACCATGATTGCTTTAGAGCTTTGCATTGATTTTCTAAAACTTAAAGGGTACCTGAGTTTTCATGAAAAGTTGAAATATCTGCAGGGTCTTGCTGGGTAGTCTGTTCTATAACTGTATAAGCCTTCATACATGATGTATTATCTGTTTTTATGCTGATAATATCCCCATTATAGTGGCATCCCATTTTAGATAGGTCTCTGAGACTGTGAGCATGGACAATAAGGAGCAGTCTGCCCCCTCCCCTGTCCATTATAACTACTACTGCTTTATTTACATCTAAATTCTGTCAAAAGTAACTGTAGGTCAGCAAACAAATAGCTTAGAAAAGCCCAAGTGAGCATAATATAGGAGATCTGGGAGCACAGGGCAAATATAGGGCAAATACATGAAGTCATGAAGCAGCTAAAGAGATTCCTGACACAGGAAAATAGCAATCTATGCTATGAGCACTGTCAAAAGAGCTTATTGCTGTCTGTGAATAATATCCCACCTGTAATCATAGAAGAAGATACAAGTAGATAGAAGACTTTTCTTACATTGCAAGCTGTGAGATGTGCAGAATATTCAGTCCAGTGCACAGAGAAAGCTGTTTGCACATTTGCTGTGAGGACAAACAATTCCTCCCCTCTCTATTCACTGTGTAAAAAGACCAGTCTCTCTTATACCACTCACTGTGTAGCTGTCTTGGTTTTAATGGAATCTATGGATGGGACTTCCCTAGTAATAGGAAGTGAACTTCAAACTAGCTAGAAGGGAGACACCTAGTAGCAGGAACTTTAGAGAGGTTTTTCAGGCAGAAAACAGCAACATTTTTAATTAAAGTACATTATAGTTTGGTCCAGAACCACATGCTCTATTAAATGAGACTAAGTTGTCTGAAAAGTTAGTGACCATTTAATGTGGAGTATACAAAACTAGTACAGGTATAAATACATAGTTTGTATTAGCATTTACTTATAAATGACTTTAGAACCACTGCATTAATCCAGTTATTTAAAGAGGACCTATCCCCACTCCCGACATGTATATTTTAGTAAAGAGTTGCATTTAATATTTTTGTGGCAACTTTACTTAAAGATCTTCATTTCGTCCTTCTATTATTCATCTTGAAAATGTTTGAATAAACTAACAATGAAGAATGTCCGTAAGAAATCTGACATTATCCAAACAGCGTTGACAAAATGAGCTGATTCCTTTATAGAATAATAATATAATTTTTATTTTTATTGTACATTGTTTTCGAGCTATCTTACTTTATCAATTAATGTTTTCATTGTGCTATATTCATGGTTACATCTCATCTCATTTCTTTACTGTACTTGCATCTTTTATTTATATGTTTTAGCTGAATATAGTACTTATACTCTGTATATACATGACAGTGGGCATATCCATTAAAAACCAGACAGTATATAAATCATTTTATTGTCAGGGAAAATTAGGTTGTGTCTAGAAAGTTACTTTAATTTCATGATTAAAAAGCTTTATTTATATAAAAAAAAGTTTAGAAATCCATTTAAGTTTATAATATAGTAAACGGCCTTCAATTTTATTGTTATGATTGAAACGTTATAGCTGGATCCTCCAGTTTCTGTACTATTGACTTGAAAAAAAATTTTTTTTAATTAAACAAGTTATTAAAATCTGAAAATAATATTGAAATCTATTTAACACTCATTTTCTTTACTGAGCAGAACTATGGAAAGAGCCTAAAACAACCTACAGACATATTCTCTATCTCAGGAGTTGTCAGGGAGAGCTGGGTAAGATATTTTTATAAAACTGAACAAGAGTTGAGTACAGGTTATGTTCTTGGACTATGCCACAATAATATCAATTATTTTCCTGGGTTTCAAGCTCCTGAATTTTATCCTTTGTCTTCCATGCAGGACAAGAGTGGTACTATGTCTCCTTATGGAGACTGCCTTTGCGGGCTATAGACCTCCTGACCCACATCAAAGGTACATAGATAGATGTCGTAGTTGGGACCAGGTGTTTAAAGCGTTCAAAGGATCTTCTGCAACATAACATGACACTAGTATTAAATTAATGGTAGGTTAGTCTCCCTGCTACACATTTTACTTTAATGGGGTTGTCCAGAAATTGGAGCAACACCTATGGAGGCCAGAGGAGGTGTAAAATAAAAAATAAAGGGTACTCATCTGTCCCTGGCAATCTGTTGTATGCCGTCCAATCGGTCTTGCACAGGTGCCTGAATGGCAGAAGTCCTCAGTCCCACATGACTGCTGAGACTAACCAGCTAACTCAGTAGCCACTGGCATGGAGCCAGTGAGATATATAAGTGACGTCACGCCACTGGTCTCTCGCCAGCGACCAAAGTGTTTTGGTTTTATGCTTTCCCCAGAACAAGAGTATCTATCCTCAGTGTTAAATAGGTGTGCCAAGTAATTCCTTATTGTACTGCTGAATGGCTGAGAGGGATTTTCAGAACACCCATCAGCACTTGAGGAGGCTATCAAGAAGGCAAAATGGCACCTCCTGGCTCAACATTATTATGGCATCTGGAAGATGCCATAATGTACATGAAGTTGCCCTAGTGGAAGGTTCTTTCTAAAGAATGAATGTCTTATCCCAATAAATTCTTATTCTGCATCGCTTTCATAGGCTGCACATTTTCATGGTGCTGTTAACAACATTTGGAAATGCTTAGTGTTCTCACAAGTTTTTTCACTCTTTTGGAGTAGTAAATTAAGACTAGAAAATTAGACAAGTTCTGAGCTCCGCCCATTTTAAAGATTTGGGGAATAATAAAAATGGCAGCTGCGGAGTCTCACAGGGGGTGTCTGTGCTGCTGACTAATTAAATTAATATAATCTGATTTCTAGGGAGAAATAAGAAATGTGACAGGTCTCAGGATTTTTCCCTGGAAGCCTGTTCTTGCAAGAAAAGACAGTTGTTGTTAGTAAGATTTTTCAACACATTTCCATAAAGATATAGATTTCTTTAGATGTGTCTAATTTTTACAGCATGTTCCACCCTCAAGAACACCACAGAAACAGAACAAGTATACTGTATAATGTGTCAATGAAGCAGCAAATAGCTTGTAATCATGACATTTAGCCGGCCATGAATTAATGTTGTGACCTTTCATAATTATAGATGTAGTAAAAGTTTACACATTGATATGTGTTAATTTATGCAGATTAGATTAAAGAAAACAAATGAACAAGAAACACCCCAGAATCCACATACTGAAAGATAGAAATGAAGGAGAAGAAACAATCCACTATCCAGACAGGTAAGTTAAAAGGGTTGTGCGTGAATTTTTTTTTTTTTTTATGGCCTACCCTAACAGCTGGAAGCTGTTACTGCAGCTCTGGCATCAGTGAGAGCAGAGCTGCAGTACCAGTGCCTGGCCACTAGAGCTACCTACTTACAGCGCCATGCACTGTATTGTACACTATTGAACAGCTAATCCAGCTATCGGCCTCCCACAATCAGATATTTATGGTCAGTCCTAAATATAGGCCAAAAAAAAAACAATACACGTTCCCATTTATATATAAAACTGGTTTTATCGTTCAGATCTTTAATAGCTGTAGAGCACACAGGACACAAGATACTGATGCTTTGGAGCTTCTGGTTAGCCTTTAGTCATATCATGCATCTTAACAGAGAGGAAACATATATTTTATATAGGAACAATCTACCAATCAGGTGCATGATAAAAATCATGTGACATAAAATTTGTGATGTCTAAACATATGTAAAGATGCAATATATAGTATGTCACATAACTGTTAGGAAATAATGTTGCAAAAACATAAATATATAAGACATGGTTGAGAGACATTGGTTAATTATTTAGCTTACTTTTATAGTGTCATCATATTCCGCAGAACTTTACAGATATTGTCGACACTGTCCCTTATAGGGCTCACAATCTAATTCCCTATCAGTATGTCTTTGGAGTGTGGGAGGAAACTAGAGTATACGGGGAAAACCCACGCAAGCATGGGGAGAACATACAAACCCCATGCAGATGTTGCCCTTATCTTGATTTGAACCCAGGACTCCAGTGCTGCAATGTGGTTGATAATGCAAGAGAAAATCCTGTCTGCGGTGTAATCCAAAGGGTGCACAGACTTTCCTGTTCTAAAGGAGGGGATCAAGTTTTTGAAGAGTGGTTAACCCTCTCAATGCACTGAGCTTTCATAGAGATGTCATCAACTGTGTGTCTGCAGAATATGGTATGAGACAACAGGAATATTTTTGACCTGTTGAATGGAACAGCCAGTTCCCAAAACCTGATGGCATAATAAACTTGCCACTACCTACATCCCTGTTGTTTAGGATTGGTAGCCCAATATTGCTCCTACATCTAGTTTTCCACTCATCCTGTGTGCATTTACCTTTCTATTATGCTTGGATTCAGTGTAACTTGAGGGCACTGCAACTGATCTTCAAAGCAGATCCTTGACTCAAAGCACTCAGGAGTGTTGTGCCTACATGAGCACAACACGTTAAGGTGAGCAGTTTTTGGCTTATCCTAAACATATATGTACTACTCTTTGGTCACATTTCATCTTTATTCCTATAATGTTACTACTCTTGGGGTTCAATAACGAAATATTGCCTTTGGAACACAATCTTTAGTCAGTCTTAGACTATGTTCACACTGCCACCCCAGGCTTGATTAATTTCCATCAGCAGTTCCTTCATGTTTCCTCAATGGAATAAAGGCATTTGAATCTGTTGTAAAAATGTGTCTGGCACATCATCATAATATTCATTGCAAATAGAAACCCTGAAACAAATGTGACCAGAGCCTTGTGGAAGGGAATCCTCAAGGAGTTTCATGTTCCTACAGATCCCTTACAGAGTCCTCCTATTTCCACATAAGCAATACTGCCAATAATTTTTATCATGTGTAAAGGAACATCATTTCAAAATATAATATAAATGTTGCATTGACATTGCCTAAAACTGTTTCTAAAGTTTATTTTACTGTGTCAAAAAGTATCTTCACCAATAAAAGAAAAAAATCAATTTCTCTATTTATTGTCTATCGGGCTGATGGAAATCAAAGTACACTGGACCCTGTGAATTCTGCATGGAAAAATCACAGAATTGTCCCATGAAGATGAGAGCCATTGAATGTGAATTTACTGACACAAGGTTGTGGCACATCCATGCTTTGAATATTCATAGGTTAATAAAGGCAAATAATTAGCCATACAAGGTTAACATTGGGTAGTAGGGAGCAATATAAAAGTCAATACTTAATTTTGTTTTTCGATAAATCTTGACATAAAAGTCTCCTACAAAGCTATATATACTGTATGACAATACCCAATATATACTCATTGCCAAAATAAAAATAATGCACCTAGAAAGAAGTATTGCTGCAAAACTAGGTATGCAGTTATGTCTCATGCAGATATGTAAATTATTACTGGTCTGATTAGACACTGGATTTTTCTACAAGAGTGCGTAATAGTGCTGCCCATATTGCCCTATAAGAAGGCTTTCAGAGGATACTTTTGGGTAGTGCATCTCTTGGTAAGAGACTATTGACTGCTACACATGTCTTTATGATGCTCTCAATAACATTTTGCCAAGATGGAAGACATATCATTGGACTGTGGCAGGATGGTTGTTTCAATGAATTTCCAGCCATCCAGGTCTAGCTGTTAGGAGCAGTGATTATATGAGGACATGCACACACAGCGATCAGACTCCAGATAGCCCAGTCAGACCACCAGTAGTAAGCTCCTTTGATCCGTCGACAAGCATAAGCAACTCCCACAATTTCCTTTTCCACCATCCAGACACAGATGGCACCTTCATTACACGTCCATGTCTCTACTGGAATCATTTCCAGGTGCTTAGCAGAAGGAAATTTGGTGTCACGGCACTCATTACATGTCCTACCATATATTGTCTTTAGTGACATTCCAAGTTTTGTTAGGGATCAGAAAATGGTCTGGTTCAAGTATGGAGGCCTCGTGGTGAGGCACACACTGCCCCAACTGTTGGTGTGACGACCTGAGGAGTTATCACATATGATAGTCAGTCACCCCTAGTAGTGATACAAGGGACACTAACAGCTCAGCGATATGTGCAGGACATCCTGCGGCCATAAGAGTTTCCTCTCATGGCAGGGATTCCAACAGGCATTTTACAGCAAGATAATGCTCATCCACGGCAATGGTTTCCCAGGAATGTCTCCGCCAGACTACAATACTTCCTTGGCTTGCCTGGTCACCAGATTTATCACCAATCAAGCATTTATGGGATCAGCTAGGATACTAGCTTCAGTGCTCAGGATCTACAGGTTCAGCTACAACATCTGTGGGCAAATGTGCCGCAGGATGCCATGCAGAACCTGTATGACTCCATGCCCAACTGTATCTCATCTTGTATCCAGACCAGAAGTGGCCCAACAGAGCACTAGAGCCTCCTTTCAGTTGCATAGTTTTTCCCAATATACTTATCCTTTTGCTTTAATATTGCAATCACATATATATCATCATTGCATTTAAACATTCAGCTCCTTCTTAGTGAATATTTGTTTTCTGTCAATGAGTGCTCATTAAAGCTATGGCTAAACAGGAATAAATGTATACATCTTTGACTTTCGGATGATAGAAAATAGGTTTAGCCTGGATGCCATAGTGTTGTAAACTGGTCCTTATATCTACAATTCCTGGGTAATAATCATTATGCTTATACTTTATTGTTGTGAATAAAAGATGTGCTGTTCACTGTATACAGAATTAAGGTTCAGCTCTGGAGAGAGCCAAAAGCCCATCAGCTCATTACAGATTCCCACAGCCTCTTCATACTCATACAGTGCATGTAGTGAAATGACCTCTCTATTCACTGCCTTCTCCAGCTCTGATCCCTGCTGTCATCCCTCCCTCATGTCTATTGTGGTGCTGAACAGCCCAGCTCTGTGCAAATAGCAATCCTGTTTGCAGTGAGGATCTGTGATGACTGGAGGTGCTGAGGTCAGTGGATATTAACCTGCCAGCGATGAGACTATTTAATCCTCCCAGGAGCCAGAGCTGCAGAGAGCTAAACAAGCCACAAGCTCCCCACATCGAACAGCGTGGTATTCACATTTAAATAAACACGAGGTGTTGTTCACTGCTTAGAAATTCAGTTCATTTAGAAGTGTTTATGGCGGTGCACATTTCTCCATCTGCGTGTGCCCTGGCATTGCTCCTGTAAAGTTTCTCTTAGAGTTGCCAGCAGTTCATCATCTTCCTTCTTAAAGTGGAACTCAAGGCAAATTTCAATAATTCATAAAATTGACTTACCAGGGTATTGTAACACACTAGAACTGCTTATTCTTTTATTTTGGTACCTCAAATGCAGGTTTCCAAAGGTTGACTGTTACTAGGCTAGCATGGCACAACAATACTACACTCTCTGACATCACTTCCTGCTCTGCAGCGATTAGCTAAAGCTTTACCACACAGACTTCCTGCTCTACCTGCCCCCTACATAGAATGGATGTAAAATCTAGCATATCTTTAGAGTGGCTAAGTTTTTATACCATCTTTTTTGTGACACAATTTTAGTTGCATTTTTGGTGCTTCTTGACACATTTAAGGCTCCTTTTCTGAAAGGCTAGACTCACTGGTGTAGGCAAACAGGTTTTTTTTAAACAGCTTAACTCAAAGATGGTCAAAGAATGACACCAGAATCTAATAAAATAATATGTATTTAATAAATGAAAGGAGATAATACTTAGCGGTGGTTACAAATGATGCAATAGTTCACTGGATGGGGAGTCCCATTATATATATCATGCGCTGATATATACCTATCCTTCAATGACTTCGATTCCATGATCCTTGCTGAGACTAACTAAAACAATATTCATATAGTTTTTATAGTACCTTTGGGGGCTAGGGGCTGAGTGGTCAACTTTATGGGCTGAGTGGTCAGCTTATAACATGACAATTTATGGTACAGGAATTTGAAGAAATGCTTATCTACTGATCAGTGCAGAAAAGTATACAGAATACAGAATAGTATAGAGAACTACAGAGTGATCAGTCCTATATATGTGTAACAAGAAATACATATAGACTGATCAGTAAGACATTAACCCTGGCATATCACATCAATAAGACACTATGATTTCAAGGAAAACAAACATGTCCTATTACAACATGCTTAACAAGTAAAAAGAAAATGTAGTCCAAACTAGATGCACCAAAGAATATGTCCATCGTACATGGAGAGGGTAGGCAGAGAAGGGCAACTGTCAGGTGTAGAGTCAACCAAAAAATTACAGAATGTGTAGTGAAGTTAGAACAAAAGGCATCATTTGACAATTTTCCCTGTATCCCAGTGCTGTAAGGACTTATAGTGAAAAGAGCATCTTGGGAACTGAGAATTGGAAACATCTTCATTTTACTAACTAAGAAAATTTGCCTGGGTTAACTTTAAGCAGCAACCTTAACATTTACATTTCTTACAAAAAGTATACCTTTCCAGAGGTCAAAGTGGGAAGGAGATGGACCAGAGAAAAGGGATGATGCCTCGGAGCATTTCAGATAAACAACTGAATGTTGTATTCATTAGGAGAACTGAACTGGTCTAGCACAAAAGTTACATAAGGACAATGACAAACTAGAAAAACAGAAGCGATCAGCAAGTTTATACAGTACACAGTCTTAGTAAACACATTTCTTAGTCCTTTTAGGGTTCTATATTAATATAACACATGATTGAGTCATCGGCGCAGATGTTCAGCTTTGTTCCTATGATTGTAAAGTAATTAAGATGTCATCATTAGTCAAACAGATAACCAAAATGAGTAGACCTGCCTCATTCCAGGATACCCCATGCCAAGGTCAGAACAGGTAGAACTGGTATGTACAGTACAAGCTCCTATGTACTCCTCACTTGTGATCATTACAGTAAACCTGTCATCTCTACTGACATGTCTGTTTTAGTAAGTACTTTTATTCCCCATGAAATAACTTCTGAATTATCTTTTTTTATAATTCTGCATTGTATCTTTTTTTCTCGTATTATTCCACCTAAAAATTTATAAATAAGAGGAAAACTAGATATTACTATTCCTCTCGTCCAAGAGGTGTTTCCGTACACAATGTGATACTGTCAGTACTGAATAGACATGATCAGGGTGGGTTCACACTTGCGCCCGGACTCCGTCCGGCATGAATCTGAGCTAAATGTCGGAAAAAAGGATTGTGAAAGGATAGGGAAAGGTTTGAGATGGTTTGCTTAAAAACCCATTCACTTAAATGGGTTTTTAAAGCAATGCGCGGGTGTGCGATTGTAACCTCTGCGCCGGAAAGCTGTTTTTTTTCGTCGGACACATGTCCTGCATGTCCGACTTTGTTTCCTGCGACAAAAACCGGCAGCACGGGCAGAGGGTGTAGTCGCACACCCGCGCATTGCTTTAAAAAACCCATTGAAGTGAATGGGTTTTTAAGCAAACCATCTCAAACCTTTCCCTATCCTTTCCCAATCCTTTTTTTCCAACATTTAGGTTGGATTCACAGCAGACGGAGTCCAGGCGCAAGTGTGAATCCACCCTCAGTCTGTACAGAGACACACCTCTACAACATAACTAGTTGTCGATTTATTCATACATTTCCAGGAGGAATAACAGAGGAATGAAACAATGCAGAGTTTTAAGAAAAGATTTTCAGAATCGTATATATTATGCTGTATAAAGTCATTTACTGTTCTATTGCTCTCATTTAAATATGCGATACTTCGCTAAAACAAACATGGAAGGAGCACACACAGACCCTCTTTAATGTTTTAAGTGGCACTGGCTATTTTTGATTGACAGCTATATAGAGGAAATGGCAGGGGTCAGAAGAGGATCATAAGAGAACAAAGAAGAGGTCAGGCAGAAATAGAAGCAAATACCCACTCAATGAGAACAGTTAGGTCTGCTCAGTAATGGGTCCCAGTGGCCAACTTGAGGACCATTCAGATCAATTGGTTCATACCAGTTCAAAGACATTAAGTTACCTTTAACTGAGCAATTATGTAGCGGATTAATCCAGGCTTCCTTTTCAGTGTAGCATTTGGGCTCTGTACACATCTGCACTATTTATAGGAGTAGATCAACAAAAATCACTGAAGTGTCAGATCCGGCACCTCATAGACACTAAGGCTACATTCACATGACTGTGGAAATAAACGGCCCTGAAAAATAGACAAATGGTCTGTTTATTTCAGTCATTTTGCATCTGCGGGGCATCCATCTTCTTGGATCCCTCCTGGATTTGTGTTTTATGATGGATCCTTGAAAAACAGATAGAAATAGGACATATTCTAATTTCTTTCTAAGTTCTTTAAAATGGACCATTAAAAAACAAACACCTGAATAGGCTCAATGAAATCTGTCGGGTAAATTTATTAAGACTGGCATATAGTTTGGTGCAAGAAAGTGGTGCCAAACATATGCCTTAATGTCATCCTTCTATGTCAGTTTTCTGGCATAGAGGGGTTGATGAATTTGCACAAACATGTTCTAAAAATATGGACGTTACAAAAAGGGCTGTCACATGACTGTTTTCCATGTCTGTGTCAATAAGGTCTTATGGTGCCTGATGGACATTATTGACTATGATTTGGTCCTTTTCTTTGGTTTTCATCTTGCCAGCCAGCTTTTCACAGGACAAAAAAGGGCATTTGTGACCCAATGGACCATCCAACACAGACATGATCATAACCAAAAAGAACAGAGTAGATGGATTGTGGTTCCTTTAACAGATTCCTTTAATGGACATGTTCTCCCACTATGACTTCATACACTGGACTTGCTAGGTGTCTACCCATGAAAGAAGCTCAGACCTGTCGTGTAATGTGTTATCTTTATCTCTATAATACTATTTATTTGTCTATGGGGAAACAATCTCTTATCTTTATAATCATTACAACATCCTAAGAGGACAGAATGGCTGAATTACTGTGCAGGATCCATGGGTGATTTACTGCTTCAGCCTTTGGTAACCACACCTCTGCTCTCCAAGCAGACCACAAGGAAACATGTTTATGACAAAGTTATTTGCCTGATTTAGAACACTTGGGAAGCGGGGGAAGTGGCCTGACTGCGGCGGTCTGTACAGGCAGCTTTGCCATTTATCACTACAATCACTGGGGTTTAGTCTGGTTCACCTACATTTAATGTGAGCTATTTAATGAGCCTTTGCCTGTTTTCTTTATGTGTAATAGGCTTTGATGCATCCCTTCCACCTGTTGGCCGTAGTCCAGTGACGGTGCCTCACAAGTTACTATCCTGGGAGACTTATTGACTGCACTTGCCTCTATGGGTCAATGAATACAGCTATAATGATAATACGGGGGTGGTAAATTATGGGGAGATGGAAATTAAAACGGGTGGGGGATTATTTGGACCATAAAAGATGGGGTTTCTGCTAATATGGAAAAAAAGACTGACTACAGCCAATAATTACATTACTCCCAGATCAAGTATCAGGAACAGGAAAATTATAGATCACAGCAAAATGTCAAGAAGATCTGGGTTCTCCACAAAGAGCTTATATAACTGAACTAAACCCAAAAGCTGTTTATAACCAAAGCTCCACCCATCCATTTGTCTGATATAAACCATAATCTATTGGATCTGCTTCTAGGCACCAATGAACCTCATAAACTAAAAAACATCTGAATGGTTCTTTTTAGGTTTCTAAACATTTCATCACTTTTAGTTAAGTCTTTAGTGCTTTCTGCTATTACATAGACAGCTTGGGAAAATTAGGAGAGGCAATTTATATATAGATTTGCGGAATATTAGAGAGATGCCCATATAGAATAGCATTGGCAAGGCATTACTTAAAGTTATATACAGATGACAAGTTTATAGATGTATAAGACATTACAGCATATAAATGTATGGCTTTATAAACAAGCAAACATATTACACTTAGAAGAGATAACACAAAGAAAGACCTACAGTAAAATAAAAAATAAAGCAGGAAAAGATAACTGTCCCTTGTTTCATAAGGTCTAGGTATATAGAAATGCAGATATTAAAGAAAGTTAGATCCTTACCACAACTGTAGCCACCTAAAAAATGGAAGTTGCCTACTTTTTGGAACAGGCAAAGCAAAATGAATTTAAAGAGTTGCAGGAAACACAGAAGAGGAACCTTGTATAGTTCTTCCCTGGAATAGAGCAGTCTGTTTTAACCTACGCTTCTATTATTCAGACCAGCAGTCTCCGATGATGTCTGTGTATAAGACCTTAAGTGCGCTGTACTCATCCAGACCTTTATTGTTCCTTTCTCCATTCTGGCTCTAAAGCTGAAATTTTTTGAAGGCTGGAAATTACGCCTAGAAATTGATTTATTTGAGAGCTCCCAACTGTAATCAAGAACTCCCAGCCTTACAATTTCTCATACAGCAGATCACATCTCTTTCGTTCTTAAAAAACCCCATTTTACCTTTCTAAAACCTGTTATGACACGCTATATAATTATACAGAATATCACATTTTTTGTAATAAGCCAAATCATTTTCAGAATGACAAAAAGACAGAACATCACAAGCCCCTTCCATTTGTCATGTGATTTTTTTTTTTTTTTTTTTTTTAATTCTGGAAAAGGCATTTTGGGTCAGTTTTGAATCTTAAGATATTATAAAGAGTTCAGTAAGGAAAGGACATATTGTTCTTCTATTAGCTACTGACAGAACGTCACAAAATAATTGCATTGTCTAAATTGTACCAACCTCTTTATGATGTCTAGTGAAAGCAAAACCTGTAAACTGACCCCTGTTCTGGTAATATGTTTTGCAATTTTTGACAGACGTCGTTAACTTGGATAAATATTCTATGAAAAAGTACAGTTTTTTTATGCCTTTGAGGGATCAGAACAATAACACCACTGCGCCATGATAGAGCTGGCTGCCTTTTATGGCTTATTATACCTAGATATGTATGAGAGCTATTATAAATAGATATGTGTCCGAGTATTATAATGTATAGTATAGTACAATGGCCCTGTGACTGCCACTATTACAGGGCCACTGTGGTTGGCACTTGCAAAGAAGCGGCACTACAGCTAGTACTGTGGCATCCCAGAGCTGGCTATGGCTGGGCTGAGGGTGATCTCTGTGCATTGTATTATTTCCTGTTGCTTCATAGCCTGTGTGACATAGCAGGGGGTCCTGAGTCTCACACAACACAGCGCCACCTAGTGAGCCTCACACGTGCATTACACCTCCCATAGGATTGAATAGTAACCAAATGTCCAATGGGAGGACATCGCCTGGGAAAAGGGGAGGAGTCAGCTGATCACTGGGTCCCCATGGTAACACCCCTGCAGGAAGGTCCTGCGTGTGAGGAGTTAGAAGTGTGGAGTGTTAGGAGGAGGAGGTGAGGAGATAAGTGTGATGTCCTGTGAAGAAAGCAGTGAGTTTAGTGCAGGAATCTCAAGTCCTAGACAGGCCCAGGAAGGTTGGAGAGCTGACATACTCCAGCTATTCAGAAGATCCTGTCCCCTGTCTGCCTAGCCATCGCCCTGAAGGAAGTCAAGCATCATTATCTTGTCAGCATGAGACTGTGGAGAGAACATTCTGGAACACGTGCTCCATAGCAAGTATCACAGGATCCAGGGGCCAAGGCCAGACCTGTGGAATATCCTGCCACCCTGACTATTGCACCCCGAAACTCTGAGCTATCAGGACCACATAACGTGAGTGGGGAATATTATGTACTAGTATCACGGTGGGCATCCTCCTATGAGCCAAATAGGAGCCCAGACGCACCTTAGGGCTGTAACACTGAAGTATAAGGGGCTAGGAACACCTTTCATCAAGTCTACCCTGCACCCCAGGACTTTGCTGTGTCACCAGGCGTACCCCGTTGTTTTGTATTGAAGAAACTGTTTAAGCATTTGTGCCTCCACACCCATGGAAGTAAAAGTTCAACTTTACAACCGTTTCTGTGTCTGACTCTGCACCTACAACATCAGGGCGCCCCAAACACCACCAGTCGGCACAGTATAGGGGAAGCGCCCCGGGGGAACAATCACCACCAACATTTGTGCAGCCCCCTCATCACCGGTACCAGTGGTGGTAACGTGGGACAGCACCAGCGCTGCGCCCTCGTGCCCAGAGACCGTGACAAGTCTGCGCTGTTTGCACCCCCGCAATCCCAACTGCAGCGTTACCTTCCATCTGGTCACCGCAAGAAAAACTGGCGTCACGAACAGGATACGGGTGTGTGCCATTTTGAGAAAGTCGCCACGAAAAGTGCGCCAAATTGTCTCCAGAGCATCGGTCTTTATTGTGGACTTTGCTAAGATCAAGTTTATTCCCTGAGAGTGCTTGCCACAAAGAGGGGGGAGCCCTATACCCCTGAAGTAAGCCCTAAAGACTGTCCTCTCAGTGTGTTATAGCCCTGGAAGAGTTAAAACGCCCAGGACTTGTTTGCTGCGCCACATCGCTGTGTAAGAACGCCCACAAAGGGTTAACTGTACCTTGCAAAAGTGCGAGAGATTTTTAGCACTGCGCATGAGGCCAGGAGACCCATCTGCCGCCATCTTAGGAGAGCCCAGAATGCTGAGCGCAATGCTCCAGCGCACCCATACAAGAAAGTGAAAGGCGAACGTGCCAGCGCCATTTCTGACTCTCCGGTGCCGCATCACCGTCCCTGCTGTGCACCGCTGATCTCTGGTCCACGCTGCAGTTGCTGTCAGTGAGTACTGTGCCTCCCTGTCCTTGTCTTCAGTCCTCCCACGGCCCCAGCGAGTGTTTTCCGTGTACAGTGTCCGTGGGGAGTGCCACCATTAAAGAGGGGGAGCACACCGTCAGCCTGCATCACAGTGACTCTGTTAATAGCTACAGCATTCTTAAAGGGACAGCATTCCAAGTTGTAGTCTCCATTCCCTGCCAGCAAGCAGTTGAGTTTCTTAAAGAGACGGCGACCTAATTTCAGTCATACCTGCAAACAACATGACTGAGCAAAGTGACATTGTGCCATCTGTTTCTAGTGATCCAGCAGTGCCCATGGCGAGCAGCCTACCATTCTCCATGCCATTTTACCCTGGCGCACCATGGCTGCCGCGCTACAAAGGGGAGGCGCATACCCTCAGGGACTTTCGTGAGAAGATGCTGTCTCTCTTCCAGTTCTATCCTCTGAATACAGAACAGCAGATACAGATCCTGCTGGGCCAGCTTGAGGGTGCTGCAGCTAGGGAGGTCAAATCCTGGCCTGCCTCTGACAAAAGAACCCCTGGGCAAATTCTGGACAAACTCCAGGTGAACTTTGACGTGCGATCTGTCTCCGAGGTAAAGATGTGCTTCTTTTCCAGACGACAACTACCTGGTGAGACCCTGCAGAACTATGCTTTATCCCTCCAAGAGGCGTTCAGAGCTGTGGTGCAAGTGGATCCACATGAAAATGTGGACTCTGATAAAATCTTGCTTGACCGCTTCATAGAAGGGGCGGGTACCACGTTGCTCCAGAGTCAGTTGCGAATGCTTGCTGCACAACATCCCAGCATCACGTTTGCTGACTTCAAGGCCCTTGCCATCCAGGTCTTGGGACAGGAGCAGCCCCAGCCGAGCCCAGTCATCTGTGCTCCCTCACCTGGACCCTCAGCAAGCATTGCTCCAGTTGTCCTGCCACTACCTCTGGGTACCTCACCTGCTGCCCAAACTGCGCAGACTACACCAGCAGACTCCAGAGATGACCTTCTGGCCCGAGTGGATCATCTGACCCGTGCCATGGAACAGATCACCGTCCATCTAGATCATCTGACCCAGCCGTCTTCATCGTCCAGTGATCCTTTGCGAAGTCTCAACATCTCACCTGAGTCGCCACCCAGACGTCCGTCTTCAGTGAAACCTCCGCAGAGTGAGAGGCCATACTGTACCTATTGCAATAGATATGGACACACCAGGCCTCAGTGTTTTCAGTTAAACGGGCCACCCCCGAGGCAGCGGGCCGCCCCTCGGGAGGAAAGAAGAAGGGCCCAGGTGAATCTTCAGTGCCATTGTCACGCTTCGTCTCAGCCTGCCCACACATCACAATCCGGGTGAACGGCGTCCCTCTGACAGCGTTGGTGGACACTGGATCTCAGGTAACAACCCTGCGCAAGCAGGTGTTCCTTGAACATTGGGACTTAGGTGTGTTGAATAGAACACCTGACACATGGATAAATCTGTGTGCCAGCAATGGACAGCCCATACCACAGCAGGGTTATTGGGAACCCACTATCCAGATTGGGGACTTGAAACTGCCTAGACAGGGTGTAATTGTCACTGATGTAGAGGATGATAGGTTTGCAGTTGTAATATTAGGCATGAATGTTTTACGCCATTGCTTTGCAGAAGTGTTGGATGCCTTGCATGCCTCTCTCCTTACAGCTTCTCCCAGTGACCAGCAGAACATTCAGCGGGCCATTCGTGTACTCAATGCCCAGCACAAGTTCGCCAACAAACAAGGTGAAATTGGTCGAGTCCGGATCCAAGATACCCGTCCAGTAACCCTACAGCCTGGAACAGAAACTATGGTGTGGTGCCGTGCCCGTCCGGGCATAGAAAATCAGGACTACGAGGCCTTGCTACAACCCATACAGGTAGATGGCCAACCACTTGTCATGGCTGCCCGCAGCCTTGTCACAGTTTCCAATGGACGTGTTCCTGTCCGCTTAGTCAACTTGGGCGATGCTCCCGTGAACGTCCACAAGTTCCACTCTGTGGCCCTGCTACACCGGTTAGCACCAGAAGACATTCTCTCTGGTGATTCTACTGCCACACAGCGTTCCACCCAAGCTGCTGAGAACATTCAGAATGGAGCCACGAAGTCCTGGTGGGATGAATTGAACGTGGGAGACGCCAATACCCCTATAGAGCATATCAATGGGGTTCGCAATGTGGCCAAGCGTTACCAACAGGCATTCAGCAAACACCCATTGGACTTTGGTAAGACCACGACCATACAACATCGCATTCTGACTGGCGACCACCATCCAATCAAGGAGCGTCACCGTCCAATACCACCAGCGATGTACCAACCGGTGAAAAAGATGATCCAAGAGATGCGAGATGCTGATGTCATCCGGGAGAGTAACAGCCCCTGGGCAGCCCCGCTAGTCCTTGTCAAGAAGAAAGATGGAACCCTACGATTTTGTGTGGACTATCGTAAACTCAACAACGTCACGCACAAAGACGCATACCCATTGCCGCGGATTGAGGAATCTCTAACGGCTTTGGGATCAGCTACCTGTTTCTCAACCCTGGACTTAACCAGTGGATACTGGCAAGTCCCTATGGCGCCTGAAGATCGTGAAAAGACTGCGTTTACGACCCCGATGGGACTCTTTGAATTCAATAGTATGCCATTTGGGCTATGTAATGCCCCAGCCACATTCCAACGGCTTATGGAGAGGTGCCTTGGCCATGAGAATTTCCAGAGTGTGCTACTGTACCTGGACGATGTTATTGTATTCTCCCGGACATACCAAGAACACCTTCGTCACCTGTCCGAGGTATTCAAGGTACTTATACAGCACGGCCTAAAGTTGAAGCCCTCCAAGTGCTACCTGTTGAAACCCCAAGTTCACTACCTTGGGCATGTCGTGAGCGCACAAGGCGTCCAACCTGATCCTGAAAAGATCACTGCAGTCCAGAACTGGCGAAGACCAACTACCGTCAAAGAAGTCCGAAGCTTCCTTGGATTCGCAGGTTACTACCGGCGTTTCATACCACACTTCGCCCAAGTAGCCGAGCCTCTGAACGAGTTGTTGCGCGGTTGTCCAAGAGAAAACTACAACCGAAAGCTTCCGGTAGACTGGACAGCGTGTCAAGAGGAAGCCTTTCAAGCGCTTAAAGCACTTCTGACGCAACCACCAATTCTAGCCTATCCCGACTACAGTCAGCCATTCCGCTTGTACACAGATGCAAGTCACCAAGGTTTGGGTGCAGTGTTGTCCCAGGTTCAGGACAACAAAGAGCGAGTCATCGCCTACGCCAGCAGGAGTCTGAGAGGTGCGGAGAAGAACGACCAGAACTATAGTTCTTTCAAACTCGAACTTCTGGCGCTTGTCTGGGCCGTGACAGAGAAGTTTAAAGACTACCTGGCTGCTACACCCTTTACCGTGTACACAGATAACAATCCGTTGGCGCATCTGGACACTGCTCGACTGGGAGCCCTTGAACAACGGTGGGCCTCAAGACTCGCGAATTACAAGTTCTCTGTCAAGTATCGCAGTGGCAAGTCCAACGCTAACGCTGATGCACTCTCAAGGTTGCCTGTGGGAAAAGAACCACCCCGAGAAGACATCTGGGAAGAGGTGGAGATGCCACCATTCTACAACAAGTTTGCCCAACAGGTTGCTATTGGTGTCCCTGTAGAAGGAGAATCTCTGGCGAAAACAGCTGCCGAATCCCTCCAGGAGCCATCTCTGTGGAAAACGTTCCAAGAAGAGAGCAGAGTTTTAGGAGAATTGTCAGATTTCCTGCTTACAGGAAGAATACCAACCCGTGTAAAGAGAGGTCTTCATGACGTGGAATTAAAACGCCTTTGGCGACAGAGGAAGCGCCTGTTTGTCCAACGAGGCCTTCTACATAGAAACACTCTTGATCCTGTCACAGGTGAAAGGCTTCATCAGATCCTCGTACCAAGAAGAGACGCACAGATGATACTTGAGGCGTATCATGACAGATCCGGTCACTTCGGGGTACAAAAGACCGAAGCTACCATCCGTCGTCGCTTCTATTGGGTTGGGATGAGGAGTGACATTGAGAGTTGGTGCCGAGAGTGTCCCGCCTGTAGTATCACCAAGGAAGGTCGAAGAGATCAGAAGGCCCCTCTACATCCAATTAAGACTCAAAAGCCGTGTGAAATTGTTGCTCTGGACCATGTGAAGTTGGGTCCCACACGTTCCGGCTACAGCTACGCTCTGACAATGGTGGATCATTACTCCAAGTTCCTTGTCATCGTGCCTGTCAGAGATCTTACAGCAAGAACTACGGCTGAGACCTTCTACGCAGAGTTTGTCCGCCATTACGGTTGTCCTGAGCATATCCTCACCGACCGTGGATCGGCGTTTGAATCCCAATTGTTCCGTGAGCTGTGTCAGTTCCAAGACTGCAAGAAGTTGCGAACCACAGCGTATCACCCTCAAGGGAATGGTATGTGCGAGAAGGCAAATCAAGTGATCATCGGCATGCTAAGAACAGCCGCAGTTACACCTGGTGTTGAGTGGCCTGAACGTATCAAGGACTTGGCCTATATTTACAACAACACACCCCAAACATCTACGGGATACGCACCATTTTATCTAATGTTTGGAAGACAAGGTCAACTTCCTTCAGACTTAACCCTTGGTGTGAAGGTCCCTGACACCATCAATCCACTACCCATAACAGACTGGGTTGTTGAACACCGCCGACGTATGGAGGAAGCTAAAGAGATAGTTGAAACGCGCATGGATGAGGTTCGTAGTAGACAACAGGAGGATTACAACCATCACGCCCATGCAGCGCCCCTGAAAGTTGGCGACCGTGTATGGTTAAGGAATAACCATCGGAATGGGAAATTGGATCCATTCTGGGAGAAAGAACCATACAGTGTCATCTCCATACCATATCCTGAATCCGACGTGTATGAGATCTCTAAACCTGGGAGACAGCCCCAAGTAGTACACCGAAACCGTCTGAAGCTGTGCCTTAAAGAAGGACTACCCACAGAGGTGCCCCCAGCTGAGACAACGAGTACAGAGATCTTGTCACCTTCTGAAGCGAAAGAGAGACCCCCAACGTTAACTGAGCTTATGTGGGCGCCTAAACTACTACCATTTAGCTGTTATCCACCATTTGCTCTAGTGCAAGAGAACCCTTCGACAGATGATTTAATTGATTTCAGTGACTCTGTTCCTGATTCAAATCTCGTTCCACTTAGGCGTTCTGAGCGTACCACAAAAGGCATACCTCCAACACGCTATAGTGATGCCATGGCTGTCCTTGAGTAAAAGAGGTTAACTGTCTCTGCTTCTGTATATATGTTATTCCTGCTCTGATTACATTAATGTTTTTCCTGTGTGTATATACAGTATATATATAATATCTTGCCATGTAATATAGTATTTACATTTATATGCAACAATCCAAGCCATAGTGCCTGGCTCATCGAGCCAAGGAAGTTCTGTTACCCCATTGCGGTATGGGCATTCGTGCTAGAGTGCCTACTCTTCCTTACAGAAAGGACTGTTTATTGTTTCTCAGAGAGACTCTCATGATAATGGACACTCACGAAATTTGTGCCAGAGAGCCTCTGGACCCATTTGCACTACTGTTGTTTCTATATGGACTGTCTGATGGTACCGCCAAAAGGTTCCATAAGTCTGAGTTTAATTATCTCTCAGTTACCCTTCAGACTTCTCATGGACATTCCAGGACTATGCTGGGAGGTCTTACCTCAAGTTTCTAAGTATTATATTTTTCTAAACTGTTAGTGACATTTGCACTTTATTCGTATTTATTAACGTTATGTTACATTTCTCACCTTCACCCCAGCCCGTCGCCGAGGTCGGCTCAGTGAAAGAGGGGGAGTATGTGGCATCCCAGAGCTGGCTATGGCTGGGCTGAGGGTGATCTCTGTGCATTGTATTATTTCCTGTTGCTTCATAGCCTGTGTGACATAGCAGGGGGTCCTGAGTCTCACACAACACAGCGCCACCTAGTGAGCCTCACACGTGCATTACACCTCCCATAGGATTGAATAGTAACCAAATGTCCAATGGGAGGACATCGCCTGGGAAAAGGGGAGGAGTCAGCTGATCACTGGGTCCCCATGGTAACACCCCTGCAGGAAGGTCCTGCGTGTGAGGAGTTAGAAGTGTGGAGTGTTAGGAGGAGGAGGTGAGGAGATAAGTGTGATGTCCTGTGAAGAAAGCAGTGAGTTTAGTGCAGGAATCTCAAGTCCTAGACAGGCCCAGGAAGGTTGGAGAGCTGACATACTCCAGCTATTCAGAAGATCCTGTCCCCTGTCTGCCTAGCCATCGCCCTGAAGGAAGTCAAGCATCATTATCTTGTCAGCATGAGACTGTGGAGAGAACATTCTGGAACACGTGCTCCATAGCAAGTATCACAGGATCCAGGGGCCAAGGCCAGACCTGTGGAATATCCTGCCACCCTGACTATTGCACCCCGAAACTCTGAGCTATCAGGACCACATAACGTGAGTGGGGAATATTATGTACTAGTATCATGGTGGGCATCCTCCTATGTGCCAAATAGGAGCCCAGACGCACCTTAGGGCTGTAACACTGAAGTATAAGGGGCTAGGAACACCTTTCATCAAGTCTACCCTGCACCCCAGGACTTTGCTGTGTCACCAGGCGTACCCCGTTGTTTTGTATTGAAGAAACTGTTTAAGCATTTGTGCCTCCACACCCATGGAAGTAAAAGTTCAACTTTACAACCGTTTCTGTGTCTGACTCTGCACCGACAACATCAGGGCGCCCCAAACACCACCAGTCGGCACAGTATAGGGGAAGCGCCCCGGGGGAACAATCACCACCAACATTTGTGCAGCCCCCTCATCACCGGTACCAGTGGTGGTAACGTGGGACAGCACCAGCGCTGCGCCCTCGTGCCCAGAGACCGTGACAAGTCTGCGCTGTTTGCACCCCGCAATCCCAACTGCAGCGTTACCTTCCATCTGGTCACCGCAGTACAATTAAAATACATAAGCTATATATTGTAGCTGGAATTATTTCATAGACACTATGAATGCTGTACATGCTAGTAATTGCACAATATGTATGGACACTCTGGCTGCCTTTATTATATGGTTATTGATATTAGAAATTCTATGACATGTGCACACTATAATAATATTATTTTTATAATAATGCATTGTCTGCAAGACTAAGAAGCATGTATGATATTTGTGAAGGATGGGTAAGGAATATAAAAATAAGACCTCACTGGTGGAAAAGAGGAACTTGGTCCTAGCGTCGCCTTTTCGAAGGTAGCTCCCTATAGAGTAATGCATGGTTTTCTAATAAACCTAAGGCATAACTTGGAAATAACAGTAATGCCAGGATAACTCCACCAAAAGGAAGAGAGTCCTAAAGGAAGTGCATGGTCTAATGAGACCCTGTATCGTCTCTGCCTAATGAGAGACATTACCTCTTATAACCAACATCTAGACCTCTCACACAGCCAGCCAATACCCTACTCTGCAATGATGAGAGGCAACAACCTCGAAACAGCTGTCTGTGGATGAGAACCTCTTCCTTTTGGAGGAGTTATTTTGGCTTGGCTATTATTCCCACGTAGTGCCTTAGGTTTCTTTGAAAACTGTGCATTAATCTATAAGGAGGCGCTAGTAGCAAGTTTCTCTTTTCCACCAGTGAGGTCTTATTTGCATATTTCTTACCCAGAATTCTTAGCAGGGCATATATTGTCTTATAAGTCCCTGTTCCATCTCTCACTAATGAGACACATTAACCCTTGTGACATATGTGAAGGATGACATTGCTTAGGCAAACTATTATACTATGATATGAGGGAAATGTCTTTTTGACTATTGTAATTCTCTACTAATTGGACTTTCTCTTACTAAACTCTCCCCTACAATCTGTCCTGAATGTAGCCACCAGACTCACCTTTCTGTCAAACCGGTACTCAGATGCAGCTACCTTGTGCCAGTCACTGCACTGGTTGCCTATCCACCACAGAATACAATATAAAATTATCACACTCGCCCACAAATCCATCCATAGCGCTGCGCCCCCGTATATATCTTCTCTCATCACTGTCTACCACCCTAACCGTCCTCTCTGTTCTGCCAATGACCTTAGACTTGTGTCCTCTGTTATCTGAACATCCCACTCCCGTCTCTAAGACTTTTCTCAAGCTGCACCGGTGCTCTGGAATGCTTTACCCCAGACAATCAGATTAATCCCCAACTACAGCAGCTTCAAAACTGCCTTAAAATTACGTCTGTTTAGGCAGGCTTATCATATGACCTGATTGCATTGTTCTACACCTCCGCATACTACACCAACATTTTTTATCCTAAGCTATTCTTCCTTCTCTATTCTTTCTCCTCTATTCCTCAGAACCTGACCCCTCCATCTAGAAGTCACTGTACACTCCATGCACTTAGTATCTGTATATTCATGGATACCCGCTGGTGATGGGCTCATGCAGCTTCAGTTACATAACCTTTTCTATTACAAGATGGCTGGACCATTGGACCAAACAAGCTCTCTGACCTCTTGTGTCTCCCTATTTCTTCATAGATTGTAAGCTCTTGCGAGCAGTGCCCTCACTCCTATTATTTGATATGTAATTTTTTTGTCACATTGTAATATCTAATAATGTCTTATCTTGTACCCTCTGATTTGTAAAGTTCTGCGGAATACGTTGGCGCTATATAAATAAAGTTATTGTTATTATTATTACCAATGTGTTGAGAGGGAATATTACTTGGGCACTGAAAAGCAACACTTGGTTATATTGTTGTGCCACTTTAAATATTAAAGGAATTTTCCAGGAATTACATATTGATGTCCTATCCTTAAGATAGGTCATCAGTATCTCATTAGTAAGGGTCTGCTACCAGAGACCCCCACAATTCAGCTGCTGGAAGCAACAGCAGCACTTGGGTGAGCACTGTTCCGCTTCACAAGCCAGTGACATCACATTCCTTTGTCACATGGCCTGTGTGCAGTTCAGTCTCAAGTGAAATGGGCTGACCTACAATACCAATCCCAGACCCTACCCATTGTATGGTGTTCTGCTTGGCAATCAGAGAAGAAGCCACAGCACTCACCTGAACAAAGTACTCTCTTTAAACAGCTCTGTGGGGGGTCATGGTTGTTGTACTTCCACCAATCAGATATTGATGATCTCTCCTAAGAACAGATCAACATTACAACCCTGGAAACAACCTTTAAATGGGTTATCCAACCGTGGAAAAAAATTGAGAAAATCATCTCAGAATATTACAAAATAACAATCATAGTCATCCTCCACCGCTGCTCCAGTTCCAGCACTGCGTGGTCCCCTTATGATCTCTAATTTCTGATCCAGTGATCACTGTCGCAGTCTGTAATTGGCTGCAGCACTCACTGTCCTGTACTAACACGTCATCGCAGTACCAAAAGTCATGGGCAGTATAAGAATTAGATCAGTGCAGGATCCTTATGACCACATCTGTTATTTTAAAACATTTTAACCTGTTTTTTTCTTTGACTGGACAACCTCTTTAAATAAAGACAGGATCATTGAAGGGACCCAGAGCACCAGGCATATTAGATGAATAGTGCAATTTATACAGTATATATGAAACCATAAATGAAAGTACATCAAATTGCAGGCATAATCTTGGATCATCCTATTTTTAGTATTTTTGGCTTAAATTAGTTGGGCTCTACATCCTCATGAAATCACTGAAATGTAATTCAAGCCACTTGATAGTGAACTCACCTTTAGTGAACCTATATATAAATATTAGAGAACTGTATATGCAGTAGGTCTATGATATACTTCTATTATCAAAATGACCCTTTTATGAATGGGATGAATCTAATGATAAAGAAGAGAAACCACAGGGAAATCAAACTTGGCCCATCGGCAGGAAGCCAGCATGTTATGGCTTCATTTTCATGATGTTCTCTATTATTGGATTGCTCTTGCTCATAAAGGGAGTCATTCGGGTAAAATGACTACAGTATACTAGAAAATTTGTTACACCTGTGCATAGCTGTAAAAGATGTAATGGTCAACATTAGATATATATATTTCTAAACACTGATGTAAAATAATAGCCCAAAAATTCATAGTTAAATCAAAACAGCAATAGTACTATCATTTTGGTAAGTTCACCTCCTGCCTATTTTATATGTAGCCACGGTTCCCTTTATTTTAATATGAATGTCCTGGAATAGTGTTTGAAGCGAACATTTGATTGCAAGAGGTTAATGTACTTTAGTCTATGCTGTATATTACCAAATCCTTCAATCTTTCATAACAACTCCCCCTCCCAACACAGGTTACCACAGGGATCAAGCTAATGAGGACCATTACTGGCCTGGCATGCCATTGCACCATGGCCGCAATCTGCAGGCGTTCGTGCTTGAGAAAACAGACCGTCTACCAAGCACTGCTCCAAAACATTTAGTTATTGGACTCATCAGACCTCTGGAATGTGTGTGTCATTGGAGACCAGATGGAAATGAAACTCTATAGGTCGCTAATGACCAGTTCAGCTGCAACAGCCAATTTGGCTGATTGTACTAAATCCCTTCTCTTTGATTTGATGATGTCCCACGCTACCTCTGGGCTGGGCTGTCTTGTTTTCTGAGGGAACATGGCTTTGGCGGAGGGACTGCTGGGATCCGTGTCTTTATGTGTGATAGTTCTTAATCTTGAGCCTTTTGTTCACTGGGATGTAATGAATAATTATGAGGAGGTTGTCCACTCTGCTGTGGATCAGTCCCTGGCTGTTGACCTGCACAGTTATTGGGAACATAAGGTTTTGTGGAGTCGGTGTCCTGGTGAAAGACTTTTTGTTCTTCACTCTGTTGTTTTCTGACAGGATCCCAGCTGTGCTACAGACTCTGTTTTCCAACCGACCATCTTAGGAATACAGCCAGATCCCCTGACAAAAAAAAAAAAAAAACGTTGAACTGTATCTAGAGAACTAGAACTGGATGCAGTTAACCCCCTTGGTTCACAAAGATCAGACATGCTCACTACTGAAGATTGGACAAATCTTCAGCAGTTAGAGATTGTAGTGGTTAATATACTGTCTTGAAACTGTATGCTCGTACGTGTAGTGTTATTGCAGTATCCTCATACTATAAATCATTCTTATATTACTATAGATGAACACACAGCTATCTAGCTACAAAAAAATCTGGTTTTTAGAATATGTGAATATTTCTGCTCACTTGATGAAACGTTAATTTTCTGTTTGAAGTCCCTTTAAATTATATTAGAGAACAAAACTTTTGCGGCCCAACATAACTTAATAGAAAAAGGTCACGTGACATCAGTGCCAAAACTGTCTTACCATTCAATTCTATTACAGCCCTTGCCCATGAACATATAGTATTTGGACTGAAAAATACTCTCCATGTGTCAACCATATTTAATGGCCCAACCCCAGCAACTGTGAACTTAACAGCATCATACTGATTTATATTGTTGTGAACTGCAGAACTGCAGTGGCTTTATTGTCCTCTACAGGGTCACGTATGGGCAGGACAGAAGTGTCGTAGTAGTTCAAGCTCACAGCATGGTCAATTAATTTGATGCTGTAAGTTCAATTTACAGAGGCCCTAGTTTGGGGCTGTATTTCTTGGCCCACATATGTTTGTGTGAAAGGGCCCAAAATGAGGTCCAGGAGGGTATCAAGAACACAGTGTTACCGTGTTTCTCCAGAAATAAGCCCTACCCTTAAAATAAGCCCTAGCTAGATTTTGCAGGTTTTTTGAAGTAGGCTTGAAATATAAACCCTACTCCAAAAATAAGCCCTAGTTACAGTTAGGTTTAACTCCTTCCTGATGTCTGCAGATGGCAGGTCCTTAAAGATGGCGGCCACTCTGCTGCAGAGCGGCTGCCATAGTTACCGTATCGGGTCTCCGCTGTAATGTACAGCAGAGACCTGGAGGTAATGCCCGTGACCATAGTCCACACTGATCACGGGCATTACTGAGTGTGACCCCCCCCCTCCCAAAGTAATACAACTGCCTCCCATACCTTTTTGTTGCAGGGCGACTACCACATCGCGGGAGCCGACCTGTTCCTTATGAAGACTTCAAGGTTGTATTGCAGTCAATGGGACAATTGCAGGTTCCAGCCCCCTTTGGAGGGGGGGGGGGTTAATAAAATTCTAAAAAAAAAATAAATAAAAAAAATAAAAGTTCAAATCACCCCCCTTTCCCTAGAATACATATAAAACTAAAAAAAAAAATTACAGTGAAACACATACACAATAGGTGTCCCTGTGTATGAAAACACCCATTCTACAAACTTATAAAAATAATTTTCCTGAACAGTGAATGCTGTAGAGGGAAAAAAAAAATCAAAAGTGCTGAACCACTTTTTTTTCGCTGTTTTGCCTCTGATATAAAATTTGAATAAAAAGTGATCAAATATGTGATTGTTATTCATGGAAAAATTAAGTCCTACCCCGAAAATAAGCCCTAGACCCTTTTTTTTGGAGAAAGAAATAATATAAGACCCTGTCTTATTTTTGGAGAATCACGGGTAGTATAGTTAGTGCACCAAAGCATGGCATTGCACAGTACAGTGTGAAAGTTTTAGGAAGCGTGGAAAAATACTGCAATGTATAAATGCTTTAAAAAAAGAAGTGCTAAAAGTTTACTTTTTAAGTTATTCAGCAGGATGTTAATGACTCTAAACACAGCCAATGTCATTAAGAAGTGATGATATGGCCCCCACTGAACCTTCATCTCAACATCATCCAGTATGTGTGGAATTACATGAAGAGACAAAAGGATTTTAGCAAGCCTACATGCTCTGTGGTTAGTTCTCCATGATGTTTGGAACAACCTCCCTGCCAAGAACTGTCTGCAAGTGTACCTAGAAGAATTGATGCTGTTTTGAATGCAAAGAGTGATCGCACCAAATATTATATAATGTGATTTACATTTTTCTTTTGTTCAGTCAGTTAATTGACAAATAGCGCACAGTAGCGCTCAGTCTCTGTTGGGGGTTACCGTCCCCCATTCCGCTAGAATGGGGGACAGTAGCCAGGAACCAGGCGGAAACCCAGCGGACCCCATTATAGTCTATGGGGTCCGCGGGTTTCCACAGATAACTGCTTTTTAAGCGGATTAGATTTCCGTTCTTCGGGTCCCCAAGCGGACCTGATAAACAGAAAGCCGAACACTAGTGTGAATCTGGTGTAACACTTCTATTTCAGAAAGCTTTCTTTTCACATCTGCCTACTTTTTTTGCACAGTACTGTACTTGCACTAGGTAGTATACTGTGTTTTATTCATGCTCATTGTCCTCTAACTGACACAGGTTATTACATGCTCAGTGTCCTGGCACTTTTTGGAAGCTCTATCCCGTGATGATTCCTTAGAGGCAGTACAAAGTTGTGTCCGTAAGTTACATTGTGGCAGAAGTTGTTTGTTACTCTCCTGTGTAGTGACCTACTGACATTAGGCATTTCCCAGCTTACCAAAGGTTGGAAATGGCTCAGTATTTAAAGGGAGTCTGTCAGCACCAAAAGGTTATTACACCTCCACCAGTACCTTATATGCCCGGAGTCGTGAGGACAGTGCTATAATTTGTTTTTAGAATGGTCGCTTCATTTAGACAAAAACCTGCTTTTTATTCCTATGCCAATGAGCTAAAAGATAGTGTCTGCATGAATGACAGACATTAAAGCAACATGCCAGCTGCAGCAGAACTGTGGTGTTGGCTACACTGAGTGCCATATTGCCACCATCCTTAGTGCCAGCGATTGACCTGCCAGTACTGCCTTAAACTCTTAACAATGAGGTGCATCTATGTGATAAGAAGCAGGCTTCCCACTTCTCTATCAATTCCATTCCAGCCCTGGGTAACCTGGGCAATGCATTATATCAGTGAGTTGTACCGCCAGGGGAGCACCAAAAAACTTATCTCACAGTGCAACCTACAGGTACTATGTTCTGCCTCTAAGGAATCATTACATGATACAGCTACCAGAAAGTACTACAACCCTGACCACATAATGGCCTGCACCAATTAAAGTATCATAGCATGCATTATACAACATAGTGCAGAACATCCTAGAAATGAACCATACTACGTCTAGTTGTGGTGCACTAACTTTACTAACACTGGGCTCCTTAACAAAATTGCAGGTACAATTAGGACAGAGGTTTAACCCTTCCAAAGCAATTGGCCATATGTTTAAGGTGTGCATCCGCTCCACCTCACAATCAGCTGCACAAGCCTTCATTCCCATTAATCCCTTGTACAATTGTTGGATCTAATAGGGCCTTTAGGCTCAGTGCCATCAGATAGATTTACCAATGTGTAATTCCAATTATGTGTATTTCTAGTTAAGGTGTAGTTCTAATTATGTTCCCACTCCAATTCACTTCATTTGATTTTATTTTAACCAATTATGTCCAATATGTGACCAATATACATTTTTATTGATTCCCTTGTTATTTTGATACATATACATTTTTATATACAAGTGCATCTCAATAAATTAGAATATCATCAAAAAGTTATTTTTTTTTTTTAGTAATTCAATAGAAAAAGTGAAACACATATATTATATTGAGTCATTACAGAGTGAACTTTTTCAAGTGTTTATTTCTGTTTATGTTGATGACTATGGCTTACAGCCAAGGAAAACCCAAAAGTCATTATCTCAGAAAATTAGAATATTATATAAGACCAACTGTAAAAAAATTATTTAAACACAGAAATGTTGGCCAAATGAAAAGTATGTACAGTAAATGCACTCAATACTTGGTCGGGGCTCCTTCTGCATGAATGACTGCATCAATGCAGTTTTTTCTGTGCACTCTCTCCTTGGTTATTACCACTTTTCTTTGAGACAGGTGGTCCTGGGGCCGAGCAGCCGCTTGACATCTATACCGTTAAGGACACCATCCCCTTTTGGTTCGATCACCACCCGAATTTCCGAACAGTCGAGGCGCCACTGTGGTTCACCATTTTGCTTATTTATTCATCAGATAGATTTAGGAATACAATACTGTATAACTTCAAACCCCCAGCTCAGTTGCTTTACTACATGATTTGGGTGCATCTATTGTGTTATTTGTATGATACTTTTGTTTTGTTTGTCCAGAAAATGACACATGGATTAAAAAGTCCTAAAACACATAATAAAATGTTGTACTGTAATTTAAATTGAAGCAAAATTCTTATTATAGGGAGTCTATTACCAGAACCTAGCATATCTATCCAGTCCCACAGATAGATAGGTTAAGGTCATCTGAATCAAACTGTGTTTTCTCCTTGTTAATTGGTGCCTCCATTGCTGAGATATCACCATTTTTGTCAATATGTAAATGAGCACTTTAGAGCAATGGCAACACCTTTTACATCTTTGAAACAATGGCAACACCCTTGCCAAAAAAGCTCATTTCCAAATTGAAAGAAATGGCAATATTTCAGCAATGGAGGCATCTATTCTCAAATGGAAAACAATGTTTAAAGGGGTTGTCCAAGAAATGCATTTGCTTTTTTCCTGGAGGCTAGGAAAGGTGAAAAACAAAAAAAAAGACATACCTGTCCCCAGTGTCTCCTGCCACTGTTCAATCCTGCGGTGCCCCGTGGCTTGTTTCCGGCGGAAGTCCTCACCGCATGTGACCACTGAGGTTACTCAGCAGCCTCAGTGGCCTTAGGAAAAGAACATACATACATCTGTTTCCTCAGGCCGCTGAGCCTGCTGATTGGCTTTAGAGGTCATGTGCGGCGAGGACTTCCTTCGGAACAAGCTCCGGGGCACCCTTGGACCAGACAATAGCTCAGGACACCAGAGCATTGGGGACAGGTGAGGTTTTTTTTACATTTTTCTCCTTCCTTGGCCTCCAGGGAAAAACTGTATTTCCTGGACAACCCCTTTGTGATGATGAGACCCTCAATTTATGTATCTTTCTTGGACATGTTTCATTCCTCATTCGTATCAGTCACATATCTGTAGGAGTGTAAAGCTGTGTTTACATTGGTGGTCAATTCGCTCCAATGGTTTTATGTGCATACCATGGAGAGAGGGCCTGTCTGGCCCGTCAGTGTGATATCCCAGATTTCCAAAGGGGGGAGGGTGGGCTAATGACCTGCAACTAACCCAGGCACCCATCTTTCCTTCTAACCAGCATAGATTCCTCTTTTCGTGAGGAGAGGGCTGGCTAAGGGGGAGGTGAAGGGTGGGGCTGAAGGGTCTTCACACTGGCTAGAGGGAGTTTGTTTTTTTGGGGGAGTCTTTGTGTGGAAGCTGGAACAGAGACAGCTAAGACAGAGCTGTGTGCTCAGGTATCTTTTCTATCTTTTATTTTCCCTTTTTGTTTTGTATGATATCATCGCTCTTTTGCTTGTATGTTTATGCTTGATCATATTAATACTGTATATTTCTGTATATGCTATTAATTCGTACCGACCCACTTGGGTTATTAAACATATAAAATTTATATCGCTCATTTCGTTCTATCCTATGACCCGGTCTACTCACGGTGTGTGAGTGGGAGGTTAAGAAAGAAGTTTGATCGCAGGCGTGCCAGGCGGCTGGGCAAGGCGATATTCTTCACAGTGGTGGCAGCAGTGGGATCTTAGGATAACAGTGTGTGGGTGTGGTATCACTCAGACACTGAGGATTGAGGCAATCCTATGGCATGAGCGCGGTATGAGATCAAGCTTAAAATACGGTGAAAGTTTGGTACGGTACTGTTCCCTCCCTTCTTCTTTTTTCTGTCCTATCTTTTATTTGGCAACGGCTTCCAGTGGATGGCTGGTGGGACCAGAAGCATAACCAAACGTCTGCAGGACTTGGTTGCTGCTGAACTCCAGGAGATGGCAGATATGGAAGCTACCATAGCCATGCAGGAGGCGGAGCAAGGTCCTGAGAGGCTGGCACCAGACAACATCACCATGCCAGACGGTTCCGCAGGTGCCCGGACCCCAGAGGTAATTGTGCCTGGCGGGACTAGTAGCCCTAACAGTAGCCCCAGTTCTGTGGGGGTAACGGACTTATACTTGCAAATGGCCTTACAGCAGATAGATGCCAGTGACTCTAGCACCCGTCTGCAGGTGATTCTCCAGTACCAAGAAGCTGCAGAGCGCCGGGCGGAGAGAGAAGCTGCAGAGCGCCGGGCGGAGAGAGAGGCCGCTGCTGCTGCTGCAGAGCGCTGGGCGGAAAGAGAGGCCGCTGCTGCAGAGCGTCGGGCGGAGATGGAGCATCAGCTTGAGCTAAAAAAGCTGGAACTTCCCCGGCAGGTGCAACCTTCTCCTGCACAAACTCCAGGAGCCCAAGCACTAAAGATCCAATCTGAGGACTTTCCAATCTTGGAAGATAACGGGGATTTGGACTCGTTCTTGCGGGGATTTGAGAGGGCGTGTAAGCAGTATCATATTCCCCAGGCAGAATGGGCCCGTTACCTGTCTCCCCGGCTGAAGGGAAAAGGCCTGGATGTTTCCACGAACTTACCAGAGGACGCGGACTATGAGACCATCAAAGCGGCGCTGATCCGGAGATACCGGCTCACGCCGGAGGTGTACCGCAAAAAGAATATACAGCGGGGTCCCACAGAGAGCTATGTGGATGTTCTGCACCACTTACAGGCTACATTCTGGCAGTGGATCAAAGGACTTACTGTCACCACGTTTGAGGGAATTGGTGATCTTATGATAAAGGAACAATTTCTCCAGGTGTGCCCTCTGGAGGTCCGCCAGTTCGTGTGTGATTGGAAACCCAAAACAGCAGACAAGGCTGCAGAGATTGCTGACGACTATGTGTCCACCAGGGAGCAAGTGGCCAAGAGAGGAGCCACACTGCAGAGACCCTCAAGCTGGAAGGAGGGGCAAAGCTGGAGTTCACCACAGCCTGCAGTCTCCAAGTGGGGTAAGACAAACTCTGTCCCGGGTGCCCCCTCTAATTCTCCTGTCCCAAGAACTCTGGGCACCCCGGGTACACCCTCCAAGTCCCAAGGAGAGGCCCGGCGGTGTCATGCCTGTAACCAGCCAGGACATTTCAGGGCGGAGTGCCCCAACTGCTTTAAGAACCCCCCTGTTTCCCCAGCCATGGCAGCTAGCTCATCTGTATACTTGTGGGGGGTAAAGTGGTCATGGGATTTCGGGACACTGAGGCGGATGTTACTCTGGTGCAACCTGACTTGGTCCCTGCGGACAATATTATCCCTGGAAAGACTCTGACCCTGAGGGGTATTGGACCAGAATGCTTAACTGTGCCCATGGCTTGCGTCCATTTGAACTGGGGTGCGGGAAAAGGAATGCGTGATGTGGGGCTAATGTCTAATCTGCCTGCCAATGTACTACTGGGAACAGATTTGGGGCCCTTGGTGTCCCAATATGGGGTGGGAGCAGCCCCACCTCGCTGTGACAAAATGTCTGTACTGAAGGATGATTTTAATGTGGTGTTGAAGCCTGTCACCCAGGCAGAGGGAGGGGTCAGCATTTTGTCTCCCCTTGCTGTGTGCCCAGCTAAAGTAATCAGTGAGCATGTGAATGAGGCATTGTGGAATGCTGACCTGGCTGTAGCCCCGCCCACATCTGCGGGTGCTGATAGCCCCCTCAGTGTGACCCTGGCTGAGCCAGTCACCCATGCAGTTCACTGTTAATCAATGAATGAATGCAATGTCAATGTAATTGCTAATTCTTGCCTTGCAGATTTCCAGGGTAGCTCTTCTGAGATTCTGGGGGCAACCCCAACTGATGACAATGTGCCAGGTGGTCAGGTGGGTCACGGGGATCTCAGGGCCGATCCGGATGAGGAACGGACTGCTGGTGTTGCGGTGGTAACCCGCAGCCAGAGTGCTAGAGGGGTGGAAGGCGCTTCAACCCCTGAGCCGTTCCCTCTGTCACCCGGAGATGGCACTGAGACCGCCATGACTAACCTCCCCACACTGGAGCCGGAGGAGTCCGGCGGGTATGCGACATGCACATCTCTTCTGTCTGGTTCCAGTCAGGAGTTCAGGGACGCTGTCCAAGCTGACCGCAGTCTGGGCGCATTGAAGGAGTGTGCCGATCAACCTCCCTTGGAGTCGGACAAGGACCGTGTGTACTGGGAGCAAGGGAGGTTGTACCGGGAAACGATCCCCTCAAAGGGAAAAGAAAGTCGGCTTAGGGAGAAACATTTGGTGGTACCCCAACCCTATCGGGTGGAATTGTTGCGGATTGCTCATGATATTCCAGTGGCAGACCACCTGGGGATCGCTAAGACCAAGGCTCGCCTCAGCCACTTATTCTACTGGCCTAAAATGGGGACAGATGTAGCTAAATACTGCCGTTCATGTGACACTTGTCAGAGGATGGGCAAGGCGGGGCAAGGCTCAAAAGCCCCAATGATACCTATGCCCATCATAACCGAACCTTTCCAGCGGGTGGCTGTGGATCTCATTGGACCCCTGTCCATTCCCAGTCGCACCGGGAAACGTTTCATATTAATGGTAGTAGACTACGCTACCAGGTACCCGGAAGCTGTCGCTCTGTCTTCCACCTGGGCTGATGTAGTGGCCAAGGCTCTGGTAGGCATCTTCTCCCATGTTGGATTTCCCAGAGAGATGCTCACAGACCAAGGTACCCAGTTCATGTCTGCCTTGATGCAAGGCCTGTCTAAGGTAACAGAGGTGCAACATCAGGTGTCCAGCCCGTATCACCCACAGACCAATGGCCTGTGTGGAACGGTTCAATGGCACCCTGAAGCAGATGCTAAGGATGTTAGTCGAGTCCCACGGGCGCGACTGGGAGCCTTATCTCCCGCACCTGCTGTTCGCTTATCGGGAGGTGCCTCAAGCCTCAACGGGGTTCTCCCCCTTTGAGCTCTTGTACGGAAGACGTGTACGTGGGCCCCTAACTCTTGTGAAAGAGTCCTGGGAAGGAGAAACGGCCATCCAAGGTGTGCCAGTCGTGGAGTATGTCCTGCGATTCCGTGACCAAATGCAGGCTATGGCGCAGCTGGTGCATGACAACATGGTCCAGGCTCATGCTGACCAGAAGCGCTGGTATGATCAGAATGCCCGTGAGAGAACATACCAGCCGGGCCAGAAAGTATGGGTCCTAGTCCCTGAGCCCCAGGACAAGCTTCAGGTGAAATGGACCGGTCCATACGTCGTGCACCAGCAGGTCAACAGCGTCAGCTACCTGGTCACTGTTGATCCAGGCAGGAACAGGCATAAGGTCTTCCATGTCAACATGATGAAGGATCATCATGACCGGGAAGCTAGTGCCTTTCCGGTATGCAGTCTGCTAGAGGAGGGGAAAGAAGAAAACCTTGTTGACTTGCTTGCTCATTTTCAGGAGGATGGGTCCAACAAGAAGGCACAGGCGAACCCCCTTCTGGCTGAGGCCCAGCTGTCCCAGCTGGATGAAGTTGTGCACTCCCTACCTGGTCTGTTCTCCGCGAAGCCCGGGAGAACTGACCAGGCCATTCACCATGTGGATACCGGGAATCATGCCCCTATCCAGCGGTCACCATATCGCGTCTCCTCGGAGGTACAGGTCCAGATGCGCAAGGAGATTGATGAGATGCTGGACCTGGGGGTGATTCAGCCCTCTCACAGTGCATGGGCTTTACCTGTGGTTCTTGTGCCCAAAAAGGACCGGACCACCCGGTTCTGTGTAGACTACAGGGAACTTAATGCGGTTACAGTCGACGACGCGTACGCCATGCCGCGCATCGACGACCTGCTTGACCGGTTAGGTAAGGCCCAGTACCTGTCCATCATGGACTTGAGTCGGGGATACTGGCAGATCCCCCCTGTCCCCTCAGGCACAGGAGCGATCGGCCTTTATCACCCCTTTCACACTGTACAAGTCCAATGTCATGCCATTCGGCATGAAGAATGCCCCTGCCACTTTCCAGCGGATGGTCAACTCCCTGCTGACGGGATGCGAAGGGTTTGCCACTGCGTACCTGGATGACATTGCCGTCTTCAGCTCCACTTGGGAGGAACACCTACAGCACCTGGCGAAGGTGCTGAGGCGGATCCACAGTGCGGGCTTGACCATCAAACCGGAAAAGTGTCAGCTGGGCATGCGCGAGGTCCAATACCTGGGACACCGGGTAGGTGGGGGAACCCTGAAACCAGAACCTGAAAAGCTGGATGTAATCACGTCCTGGCCAACCCCCCAGACCAAGCGACAGGTGATGTCTTTCCTGGGTACGGCAGGGTACTATAGGAAGTTCATACCGAACTATAGTGCTCTGGCTGCCCCCTTGACGGACCTCACCAAGAAGAATTTGCCGCAAACTGTCCAGTGGACGGATGCTTGCGAGCGCTCCTTCCAGGCCCTGAAGGCGGCCCTGGCGAACGCACCTGTACTTCAGGCGTACGATGAGTCACGTCCGCTTGTGCTACAGACAGACGCCAGCACCTACGGACTCGGTGCCGTACTGAGCCAGCTTGACTCAGCGGGGCAAGAGCACCCGGTGTAGTACCTCAGTCGAAAGCTACTGCCGCGGGAGGTGGCCTACGCCACAGTGGAGAAGGAATGCCTAGCAATTGTTTGGGCCTTGCAGCATCTGCAGCCTTATTTGTATGGGCGCCACTTCACCGTGGTGACGGATCACAACCCTCTGATTTGGATCAAACGTGTTGCAGGTCAGAATGGATGGTTGTTACGTTGGAGCCTGGTGCTGCAGCAATACAACTATGACATCCGGCACAAGCCTGGCCAGGCCCATGGCAATGCCGATGGCCTGTCACGGCGGGGTGAGGCTGCGGAGGTGCGGGTGGAAGAGGAACGGAGGCTCCTCCTTCCTCCCGACACGCTCTAAAAGGGGGAGGTGTGATGATGAGACCCTCAATTTATGTATCTTTCTTGGACATGTATCATTCCTCATTCGTATCAATCACATATCTGTAGGAGTGTAAAGCTGTGTTTACATTGGTGGTCAATTCGCTCCAATGGTTTTATGTGCATACCATGGAGAGAGGGCCTGTCTGGCCCGTCAGTGTGATATCCCAGATGTCCAAAGGGGGGAGGGTGGGCTAATGACCTGCAACTAACCCAGGCACCCATCTTTCCTTCTAACCAGCATAGATTCCTCTTTTCGTGAGGAGAGGGCTGGCTAAGGGGGAGGTGAAGGGTGGGGCTGAAGGGTCTTCACACTGGCTAGAGGGAGTTTGTTTTTTGGGGGAGTCTTTGTGTGGAAGCTGGAACAGAGACAGCTAAGACAGAGCTGTGTGCTCAGGTATCTTTTCTATCTTTTATTTTCCCTTTTTGTTTTGTATGGTATCATCGCTCTTTTGCTTGTATGTTTATGCTTGATCATATTAATACTGTATATTTCTGTATATGCTATTAATTCGTACTGACCCACTTGGGTTATTAAACATATAAAATTTATATCGCTCATTTCGTTCTATTCTATGACCCGGTCTACTCACGGTGTGTGAGTGGGAGGTTAAGAAAGAAGTTTGATCGCAGGCGTGCCAGGCGGCTGGGCGAGGCGATATTCTTCACACCCTTTGATTCAGGTGATTGGAACTTATCTATCTTTGGAGCTGGGTTGATATGTTGGGTTTCTTTAAAGGACACGCTTATATAGTTATTCTGGTTGACAGAACTACCTTCAATATATTGTTTGCATTCTGTATATTGGCTTAAACATACCATTTTTAGAACCTTTGAGGATGTCCTTGTTTGAAGTAAGAAAACAGGCAGTAAAGCAATGTTGTATGCAGCACTTGAACCAACTGGCATATCTAACATATTTAGCCTATTATTTTTTTCCACACTGTAGTTTATACGTGAGCACTGTTGTTTTCTCAGAAAATCCATGCACTTGCACATAAAAGTTTACAGCAAGCAATGTCTGCCATGTTCTTCTTTGGAAATTAATAAGATTTCCAAGTGAGATTGAACTTTTCTTATGAGTGTAAATTCTATTAGTCACATTGACCAGATGTAGGTGGATTCATATAATAATGCATATGAAATGCACCTATGCTCCTTCCATAAGTTATAAAATGTTTTTCTTTTTTTTTACAATTATCTGGCTTATGTAACACTTGTCAGCTTAATTTGTGGTTGTCAATAGACACAAAAGAACAGTCTGAATCCTGTGTAGCATTATTATAGAGCTGGAGCATGATGACGTCATAGATGGTGGCAGGTAGCTCAGTTTTTAAAGGGTTTGAGACAATGTTTCCTACTTCAAAGTGTAGATCACTTGACAGTGGTAGAGGGCTCATGTCTACACACAACTCAAACATCCATCCCATATGTTTTCAGCAAAAGCAAACTATAGTTATATACTTCGATAAATCAGTAAATGCAACCTTTTGCAAAAATTATGTTTAGTTTGCATAAGGCATGCTATTGTTACATAAGCTCTAACACCCTACTGTACGGCATATAAAATACAGTATACAGTAAGATACTAAGAATTAAAGGAGTTTTCCCAGAAACACAATTACAACAGATTGATTACCCGGACATCCCAGGATTTGTCATTGATCAAGGTCCCAAAACTGGACTGCTCAAATCCACTCAAGTGAAGGGTTCCATGCTGCAGTTGGGTCTAGAGAAGCATTGTTTGAACTATTCATCTAGACCTACATTCTTTCTGTGGGTAGGGCCATTGGCTTTGCCAGATTAATCACTGCCATATTAATCACTGGCATAAATGGCACCTGAAATCTACCCCAGCTATGAGCTGGCATAGAGTTCAACTAGGGTCTTGATTTATGATGAGGCTAATCCTCCGGCAGCAAGGGGATCATCCAGATCAGCATATAATATACCAGTCTTGATGAATCCCCCATTTGTTTAGTTTACAACCAGCACTCTTACTGACAGACTACCTTTAAGCAGCCATGGAGCTGAAAACAAAAAGGTCTCAAAGCGAATATAATTATTGTTATAGTATTTGTGTTTTTGGCGTGTTTCTATCACTCGTAGTAGCATTTTATTCGGTTATGTTCAGGGTATGATCTATATGAATACAAACTTACGAAAATGAAATATTTTTTATTTTAATTCCAATTTATCTTCTGGCTTTTGACCCATGGAAACCTTTCTCCTTTGAAAACCTTTGCAAGAATGTAGTGCTTACTCTTAGAAGCCATATTGCTAATCACGGGTCTAGTTTACATAGTGATAACCAATGAAGTTTTTATTCTGGAATTTGTTTAAAGTCCAAAACAACCCAATGTTCAGCTTCATAGGTTGCTTAGGTGATTTCTCCATTAGATATGAAAAATAGCATGCCTTCAGGACATTACAGCCCTGCTAATTTGGTCTAGACCATAGAAAGAATTTCATGTTTTTTTAATTGATTTTCTTGGATGGTTTTTGAGCTATTTTCATTAAATAATGATTATGACTGCGTGGATCTGTTAAATGCTATTTGTATATCTAGGTGAAAGGTTCCATAGTTATATATAATGTAAATTCTTCATATTACGTTACAGTATTGAAATTATATTTGTATGTAATCCCCTACTGATAGGCTGAATAGTTGTGAGAGTTTCCCAAGCCTTTTTTTTGTGATTTTTTTTATTTTTAGACCTAATATAGAATTTTAAAGGGGCTAGCTATTTTCTGAAAAAAATAAATAAATAAATCAATAAATAAAAATAACCACAAAAGCAAACTATAAAAAAACACCACTGATCAAGTGCAGAAGGTATCACTGAGCGGTGATAGTGAGTGGTGAGTGGTGATACTAGGCTTCATAACCACTGAGGTTGCTTATTGGCTGCTTTTAAACAAAGACAAATTATTATTAGTTTTTACTTTAAAGTGCAACTGTTGTTTCAATAAACTTTGTAATATATCTGTAAGGGAATTGCCAGTTGGGCAATTCCCCAGTGCTACTGCAGAAATAAGGGAAGAAGGAATAACAGAGACAGTGAGCCCTAAACTCACCCAATCCCTGTCCCTGCCTCTTGCCTGACTGTCCTAGGTGACAGCCGACAACTTGGAGCCGATCCCTTTTCTAAATAAGTGTCGCACAGAACAGGAGAAGACAAAACAACACAGAAGCAGAGTCAACAAGCCAAGGAGTCAGTAACAGTGAAGCAATGAGTAGTAGTCACAGGGGGAGCCAAAGGTCAGAAGTCAGAAATACAATAATAGTAGAAAAAGGAGCTAGCAGGGACAAAGTCACAGGACAGAATCAATAGCCAGCGACCATGTGTGAGATGATGACCTGTTTATAGCAAGTCAGGACCTGCCCCAGACCCAATTGGTAGACAGGCTGTCAATCACACAGGCAAGGCCAAGATCAACCACCAGAGGAGCAGAAGAAACAAGGTGCAGGAGACAGGTGTGGCCGAAAATCAACCACATAGTCTAGGAAAGTGTTCAGACTGAGCAACAAAAACCTTAAGCAAGGTATCAAACCGATCACGCCTCCCTCACCGCAGCGTGCGAGCGGTGGGTGGCCCAGAGACCCGAACAGGCAGAGATGTTACAATATCTTATCAGACTAAAATGCTTCTATCTCCTGTTATCAGCTTCTGTCCTGCCTACTAAACTGATCAATTCACTGCCATATCCGTCTTCATTGAAGATTCACAGATAGATTTGGTCACACATAAATCTATAGAGAGGGGGAGGGGGAGGAGCCCAGGAAGACTAAAACAAGCTTAGAGAAATTTTACTAGAGGAAACAGTAAGATTTATATAATTTGTTTAGCAGTTTTCTAGCAGTTTTTAGTAATATGGTATAGCAGTAGCAATATACAGTGGGGAAAAAAAGTATTTAGTCAGCCACCAATTGTGCAAGTTCTCCCACTTAAAAAGATGAGAGAGGCCTGTAATTGACATCATAGGTAGACCTCAACTATGAGAGACAAAATGAGAAAACATATCTAGAAAATCACATTGTCTGATTTTTTAAGAATTTATTTGCAAATTATGGTGGAAAATAAGTATTTGGTCACCTACAAACAAGCGAGATTTCTGGCTGTCACAGACCTGTAACTTCTTCTTTAAGAGGCTCCTCTGTCCTCCACTCATTACCTGTAGTAATGGCACCTGTTTGAAATTGTTATCACAAGAACGGTGAGCAAAAATCCCAGAACCACACAGGGGGACCTAGTGAATGACCTGCAGAAAGCTGGGACTAACGTAACAAAGGCTACCGTCAGTAACACACTATGCCGCCAGGGACTCAGATCCTGCAGTGCCAGACGTGTCCCCCTGCTTAAGCCAATACATATCCGGGCCCATCTGAAGTTTGCTAGAGAGCATTTGGATGTTCCAGAAGAATATTGGGAGAATGTCATATGGTCAGATGAAACCAAAGTAGAACTGTTTGGTAGAAACACAACTTGTCGTCAGTGGTGAACCTAGCCTCTTTGCTGCCTGAGGCGGATCGAAAGATGCCCCCCCCCCAAAAAAAAATATATAAAATTGCGTTTACATGCTACTAGCTTCACACGCTGTTATTGTCATACAATAAACATACACAAACTTATGAAACAGTTTTTAAGAATTCCTCTTCTTGTATTACTTCAGTATCAGATCAACAACACGGCATTAACAATGAAAGTAACTTCACACATCTTCTGCTTGGTGCATGGACGAGCCCACGTGGCCCCCATTCTCTATAATAGGAGCGCCGCAGATAGCTGAGTACTGGACTTCAGGTATCTTCGGCACTCCCATTGAAGTGAATGAGAGCCACGCGGGTTCGTTCATCCACCAAGCGACACACCTATATATAGCTGCAGCCAGGCTGGATTCCCACCCGGGGGGGGAGGGAAAAACCCAATTCTCAGGCTCAGTGGGGGTCTCAGCAGACAGACCCCCCCTCAATCAGGTATTTATCCTCTATCATTTAGGTGAATACAGGGCAGTAACATTTTGTGACTTACAGGTGACGTCTCTGACTAATCGGTCACATTTCCCTTCTCTTTCCTTTGGACCGCCATGACCACTTCTTCCAGCTGTGACTTGTCTCTGTAAAGTTTACAACACAGACATCTTGGCTCCTCACTTTTCCAGGCACCCGACCCACATTGTCCTCACCTGCACACCCATCCTATGTGACAAGACTGTAATTACATCACACGGTCACTATAAACATACAGTGTATAATATAAACAGGCGCCATAGCCCCTTCATACAGCTGATCAGAGGAGGGGTCCACTGATCTCTTATTGATAATCTGTCCTAAGGATAGAACATCAATAAAAATGAGCTGGAAAGACCCTTTAATAAAACCCAAATGCCACCTTAAAGGGGTTGTCCAGGATAACCACTTTTTTAATATGTCTCCCAGTGCGTTCCAGTCCTGCTGCCCTGGTGTTTTCTTCCCCTCAGCGGTCATGTGTGGTGGGGACTTCTGCCAGAAAAGAACACCAGAGCAGCAGAACCAGACTGCGGTGGGAGACATTGGCGCACAAGGGACAGGTGAGTAGGTGTTTTTTTTTAATACAGTATTACATGGTATTATGGCCCACAGCGGCCCCTGCACACAGTATTACATGGTATTATGCCCCGCAGCGGCCCCTGTACATGGTATTAAGCCCTGCAGCGGCCCCTGCACACGGTATTATGCCCTGCAGCAGCCCCTACACATAGTATTACATGGTATTATGCCCTGCAGCGGCCCCTGCACACAGTATTATGCCCTGCAGCGGCCCCTGCACACGGTATTATGCCCCGCAGTGACCCCTGCACATGGTATTATGCCCTGCAGCGGCCCCTGCACATGGTATTATGCCCTGCAGCGACCCCTGCACACGGTATTATGCCCAGCAGCGGCCCCTGCACACGGTATTATGCCCAGCAGCGGCCCCTGCACACGGTATTATGCTTCATAGTGGCCCCTGCACACGGTATTATGCTCCATAGTGGCCCCTGCACACAATATTATGCTCCATAGTGGCCCCTGCACACAATATTATGCCCCGCAGTGGCCCCTGCACACGGTATTATGCTCAATAGTGGCCCCTGTACACAGTATTATGCCTCATAGTGGTCCCTGCACTCGGTATTATGCTCCATAGTGGCCCCTGCACTCGGTATTATACTCCATAGTGGCCCCTGCACACGTAATTATGCCCCATAGTGGCCCCTGCATACAGTATTCTGCTCCATACAGTAGTAAACCACCCATGAACTATTATTATACTCTGGGGTCTAAAGACCCAGGTGGTGACAAACATAAAACCAGTGTTACTTACCTGGGCTCCAGTGCGCTCCCTGATTTCGGTCCTCTTCAATGTTGCACAGACCGGCGTCGCAACATAATGACGTCAGGCTGGCTCACGTGACTTCTGGGACGTCACCAAAGAAGGCCGAAGCCAGCTGGGAGTTTTTTATGTTTTTTATGTTTATCACCTCCCCTGGGTCTCCGATTATTATACTCCGGGGTCTGAAAAGACCCCGGAGTATAATAATAGTAGTATTTGAGGCCCGCGGCCTCACTTACCGATGCCCGCTGCCGCTCACAGCCGCTTCTGATTCCCCCCTTCTGCATCCTAAATAGGCCGTTACCTGCTGGGGATACTCCAGCAGGTTACGGCCTATTTATATATATATTAAAAAAAAAAAGTTCTCGTCACCTACCTGCAATCCCATGATGGAGCCGCCGCCGCCTCCTCTTCTTGTCCGCGTCATCTGCGTCTCAGCGTAGGAGGAGCGATGACGTCATTGTATCGCCGCCTGCGCTGACATGCAGAAGGCTCGTAAACCAGCTCAGGACAGACCCGCTCAGCTTTGTTTTTTTTTAAAGTGGCCTGTCCTGGGCTTGTTTACAGTAAATATAAAGTAAAAAAAAATGCCGCCCCCCAGATGTCATGAAAGATAAGGTTATGCTTTTGGGCCACCAAAATTGCCACAGAAAAATATTTAAAGGGGTATTCCCATGAACATAATCATATCTATCTTTGTAGATAATTAAAAGTTAAACATGTTTGCAAATATAAATAGTTAAAAATTCTGCAGAGTTTTAAAGATTTTCTCTATTCATGTTAGTGGTGACAGTCTGTTGTCGTGATCGGTTGCCAATGGATACGACCACGAGTGCAGAAACTTTCTATGGTCTGGTAGTTGTCAAGAACCCAGCCATGATTTTCTTATTATAGTTGGGTTATCAGGCAGGGATGCTACATGTATCAGAAGATATCCCAGCCACAATAAGAAAATCATAGCTGATTTTCTTACCTTAGAAAGGTCCTGCATTCATGGTCGTATCCACTAGCAACCGATCAAAACAACAACTTTTGACCACAAGATATTTAGAGAAAATCTTTAAAACTCTGCAAAATGTTTAATTACTTATATTTGCAAAAATGTTTAACTTTTAATTATCTACAAATTTAAAAATGGTTACGGTCATGGGAATACCCCCTTTAAGGCTTCGAACTTCTGCGCCATCCGGCCGCATGCTGCGGTGCAGGAGGCGGGTCAGGCTGTGATTCTTTCTTTTGTGTTTTTCTTGTATTGGCTGAACACTGTAATATTCCCTCACCTCCTTAATTGATTTTCCACCACACACATCTCCTTCACCTTGGTTTTCCTCTGCTCCACTAATAGTTAATTTTAGCCTTACCTGTGTGATTGACAGCTTATCGTCCTATCAAGTCTGGGGCGGGATCTTCCTTCCTATTTATTGTTTGCTTTCATTCAAATTGGCGCTTGCTATTGCCTCGTGCGTACTGGCTATTACTCCTTGCTGTTTTGTTACCTGTATTCTTATTCCTGACCTCTGGCTTTGACTTTGACTATTCTCTTGGATTTTGATTCTGTACTGCATTGCTCAACTGTTACCGACCCCTTGGCTAGCTGACCTCCCTTTTGTTATTGTTTGTCTTGTCTGGGTTCTGTGTTGTCATTTATATTAAGAAGGGACTGTCGACCAGTTGCTGGCTGTCACCTAGGACAGATCGGGCAAGTAGCCAGGGACACTGTGAGGGGGGGTTCAGCTTAGAGTTCACTGTCTTGTTGTGCCCCTCCCCCCAGAGTTCACCAGCAGCTACTGGGGAATCGCTCCTCTAGCAATTTCCTTACAGTAAACTTAACTTTAGCAAGCAATACCAAACAGCTAGTACCTAGGAAAATAAAATTATAGGATGTATCAAAAAAGACATAAGTGAGCACTAAAAGAATATAGTTTTGTCTCTATACAATTCAGTGTCCAAATCATGTATAGAATATAAATTTGAGCACCTGTGTGTAAAAAGGACATAGCTAATCTAGAGCGGATGCAGAGGAGGGTGACCTAGGTAATTAAGGTAACGGGTAGATTAGAGGAGAAGGACCAGTTATCACGCTTTGGGTTATACAGTTTGGAAAAAAACACTACTAAGGAGTGATCTGACCTTTTACACCCAAGCCTGTAACTAGAGTTAAGTAAACATCTCAAAATTAATTTAGCTTCAGATGTGATGGATTCGCACAAAAGATTTGTTACAGACTGAATACATTTGTTCAGAATCAACAATATTAGGACATCCTGAGTTGTCCTAATACTATCCTAAGACTTCAAATTTAAATTTGCTGCAAGTTACTTGTAGTCTTGACCTACTTTCAAAAGTAGGTAAATTGGCCACAAATAGAACAGTCATCCATTAATAATATGCTACTTGCACAAAGATTATTGGTTCATATGTGGTAATTTCCCCTCCCAAAATCCCCCTATATCTCTATTAGAGTCTGTGATAAAGCTTGGTTATGGTTGCTACACTCTACTACTCATAACCTCCAACTACCTTTGATGGTATTCCCATGGTCTCTGCTGGAGATGCTTATTCCAAACCTTGACCTAGGTTCTTGGAGAAGAAACAGTATGCAGACATTTACAGACTTGCTATAAAACTCTGAAAAAGCCCTGTTTCAACACCTCCAAATTAAATACAGCTATTTCAAAAAGAACTTTATAAATTCCTGCAAATCTGCACCCTGTTGCAGTCAATATTAACCCATGTCCAGACATAAATTCTAAAGTCTGGGCATATTTATCTACCCCCCGAGCATGTGTCAAAGGTATCTCTTTTTTTATGATATTTTGCATGAGAAGTCTAAAATAATTAGTTTACCGCCTATAAGCAAATGGAGTGTGTAAGGAAATTGCTAGAAGAGCAATTCCCCAGTAGCTGCTGGTGAACCCTGGAAGGAGGGGAACGACAAGACAGTGAGTCCTAAACTGAACCCCTCCCCTGTCCCTGCCTACTTGCCTCAATGCCCTAGGTTGCAGAGGACAACTGGGCGGCAGTCCCTTCGTATGATATGGGTGACAACACAGAATGCAGACAAGACAAACAACAACAAATGAGAGGTCAGCTAGTCAAGGGGTCGGTACCAGATGAGCAGTGAAGTACAGAATCAGAGTCCAGTCACGAGAAAAGCCAAAGGTCAGAAATGTAAATACAAACAGGAACAGTATAAAGTCAGCACGCACAGAAAAGGCAATAGCAAGTGTTAAGGTGAAAGTGGAAAAACCATGAATAGGAAGAAAGAACTCGCCCCAGACTTACTTGGATGTCAATCACCCAAGTAAGGCTGAGATTAACTATTTGAGGATCAGAGGGGAACAAAGGTGTAAGAGATGGGAGTAGTCGAAAAATCAATTACAGAGGTTAGGGAATAAAGCAGTGTTCAGACAAGAAGCTAAAGCAAGGGATAATAGCCGGACACGTCTCCTGCACCATAGCATGTGGCCAGAGAATGGCGCCGAAGTCCGGACAAGAATGTTACAGAATGAAGCTCTACAGATATGTATACTGCCACCACAATGGGCCTCAGCTTTTCAGGTGATTTAGCCAACTGGCTAGATTTTGACCTTCTTCCACGCCAGACTGTTGGAGAGAGTGTGAGGGAGTGGGCACCCTCAGACATATTCTATGGGATTATGTCTGTATTCAGCCTCTATCACAATCTTGCATACTATACTTGGTACACAAATTAACCTGACCCCATTGTAATGTCTACAAAACTAGTGATTACTCGATATTGGAGAACATCTACCCAACCTCACATTAATGAAATTATTACACTGGTAAATACTACTTACTCATTTGAAAAAGCTATTGCCTATCGAAGAGGCTCTTAATCTAAATGTAAGCAACAATGGGATGTTTGGCATCATAGCATTTATTTTACAGAGTGAACTCCAGCCAAATTTAGTTTAACATCCATTCCTGCTGGATTACTGGACCACACTACCACTGTTATGTGTTTTACTTGTTTTTCATTACCTGAATAACCTCTACTGGTTATACTGTACTGTTTGGTGAATAACCACTGTTCTTTTGATCCCATATGTCTTTGATTCTTATGACGACATTGTGTAATTAGAAATATGTTGGTATGAGAGATTTATGTGACTTTTGGCTTTAGCTTTGAACTGTACCTGTACTTTGTCATGTTTCTCTTAAAAATCAATAAAAACTTTTGTTGAAATAAAAAAGTAAGTAAATTACATAAATAACCAAAGTAAGGGAAACTTTTGTAGGTGAAGTAGTATCTGCACCCTGGTGTATGGAGCCCCAAGATCTGTGGCACCTTTCAGGGTTCTAAGTACCAAAGTAAGAGGCTTACCAGGGTTCACTTGGCTGAATCGTTAAAAATGTCATATTAGCCAGTAATAACGCTGACACTACTATCCCTACTACTATCCTTGTACCTACTGCTACCAGGAAAAGTCAGGTACTATTCTCAACCATTTGAAATGGGAAGCAGGACTGGGGTGGTTGAAGGCTGATATTTCTACTCTGGGAAAGACCAAAAACATGGGCCTTCCCACCCTGATGATGCTAACTTGATGCTGCTTGTTGTATCTGGCTGGTTATGAAAAAGAGGGAGGAACTCCTTGTTGTTTTTTATATAGTTAATTGTATTTTTAAGCTAATTAAAAAAAAAGAATGTGGGGTCCCCTATTTTTTTCAGCTAAGAAAGAGTCCCTGCACTCTAGTGGTTACTTAAAGAGGACCTTTCAGTGCACTGTCACCTTTCCCAGTATGTGCCCTGTTGGTGGAGATATCGGTGCCTTTAGTTTCGGAACAGACATCTCCCCACTGTCAGAAGGGCGTTCCTCATAGCTCAGCATCATCCCTCTAACGTAGTCTTGTACTGTCAGAGGGGGCGTTCCTTACCGCCCAGAGATGATACTGAGCTGTGAGGAATGACCCCCCAGTACAAGTCTATGAAAGAGTACTGTCAGCGGGGGTGTTCCTTACAGCCCAGCAATGACGCTGAGCTATGAGGAACGCCCTTCTTACAGTGGGGAGATTTTGGTGCCGAAACGAATGGCACCGATATCTCTACTACCGGGGTACATACTGGAAAAACCGGCCTAAATTCAGCGCACTGTAAGCTTTCTAGTGGTATATAAAACCGCAATTTCATGAGGACATGAAAGGTCCTCTTTAAGTAGACACAGTCATGTCAAGAACGTGACTAACCCTTTTTAGACCAGCCAGAGTGCATGGAGTCCCTGGAAGGCTTTACTAGGTTACTATGAGCAATGCTTTTTATTGTATTTATAGCCTTTTTTAAATTTATTTTTATCTTCGAAAATTAGCTATCCCCCTTTAAGAAAGACAATCCACTACATAAAATATAAATACACACAATTTCAGGAAATATTCTATTCGCATCTAATCCAGATTTCCTCACACTTAGTGGTAATGAATCCTATTTTTTCCTAAAGTGGCTGCTGCACATGTTAGGACATGGGGCAAGGAACCCTGGGAACGCGGGATCACCCACAATGCCATGCGTGCAGTCAATTAGAAGCCAGCCGGCCCTGTGATGTCACAGCCCTATAAATACACTCCGCCATCTTGGATTCAGGTATTTTGCATTGTACTTAGTGCAGGGAGAGATGTCAGCAGGCACTAGGGAAAGTGGTAGAAAAGACTTGAAAATTGATATTTTGCTCAATCGAAGTTCAGGGAAAGATCATTAGAAGTGAAGGGAAAGTATAGGGAGGAATTTATACAGAGTATTGAAGCAGAACAGGGTTCATTTGGGGTGTTTGCAGTCTGGGTAATAGGAACAAACCTACTACACCTTGCTGCACTGACTACCATTATACTGCTGCTCACTGCAGGAAATAGCTGTTTTTTAACGCGATTTGCCGCAAATTAATTCGTATCGAATTGAATGGATTTGGAAAAATTCGGCGAAGCAGCCAAATTGAATTTTTGAAAAATTCGCTCACGATGTCCATTTTCTTCTAAGGAATGCTTTAGTTGCTTCAGCCTAGTACCAAGAAAAGTAATACTCAGATTTAGGGTATTCTACTGCTGCATCATACTGTACCTGCAGCAAGCTCTTCGGTTCCTCACTCATCTCTGCTTCCTGGTCCCTCTAGACACAGACAATGACCGCTCAGCCAATCATTGGGTGAGAAGACTTTTTTTGTTTTATTAAAATTGGCTATATGATTAGATGAATTTATATATTTGCAAATTGATTTGGCTGTGTTTTTTCTAGTAGGTTTTTGTGTTTCAGCATAAATTTGGCTGAAACTGTGGCATAAGCCCTTTTTGTGTAGATTAACTATATAATTAGTGAATGTAAAATCTAGATCTCTATATTTGCATACAATTTTTGCTGTTTTATATATGAATACTTAGCAGTATTCAGTATTGTCTATTAATGAGCCTGACTGTGGGGAATATTTAGGTGTTAATGTGTCAATCAGACAAACAGCTCATTCACAGCAGGCCACCATTATGCAGTCAAGTACTAAATGGAGGCAGACAATGCCACATCTGTTAACAGCAGTATGTCGATGGGTTCCAGGTAGCAATGGTGTAAGAGACAGCCAATGTTGTCCTAAGCTTTATTTGTCTGTATAAACTGTTAATGTTGAATGTATTTCTGTGATTCTGTTCCTTTAAGACAGCAGCCATTGTAATTGTGACATGATGCTGGAGTGACTCCCCCCCCCTTTTATGTCAGCTTGCCTGTTCTGCAGACAGAATGTGAGCAGAGAAGCAGGAAGTGACGAGACAGAGAGCAGCAGCCATCTTAGCAAGTGTTGTATTGAACTGGTGTGGAGATTTTTCTGTACAGCTAAGCTGTATCTTGGTCCAGAGACAAACAGATTG